>CM043005.1:12905075-14250075 GCA_023678885.1 Pogostemon cablin
AACCCGTTTCAATACATTAACTAAACGAAACGATAGAAAATAAATTTGAATTCGACATAAAAATTCTGAAATTTTCCAGCTAGCGGCAGTCTACGAGAAAAATCATAACTAATTGTAGAATAATCGGATTTAGGCATTTCAAGTGGCTACGGAAAGCTAACGAGTTCAGCTACGTACAGAAATTAAGTTTGCAAACTTTCGAGGCCAATAGCTATGTCAAAATCAGTTCGAACAGTCTGCGAATTACCCACATACCAAAAAGAAAAACCCCACAAAATTACAAAACCATGGAAGAAGGAAGCTTAGTTCAATCATCACTTACCTCAAAACAACTTAGAAACCACCTAGGATGAGGGTTGTAAGGGAGAATTTGATCAACAAGGGTTTCTCCTCTTCACTCTCTTCTTTCCCTCTTTTGTTTTTCTTCTCCCGTTCTTCTTTCTTTTCTTTCTTTTAACTTTAGCCTTGCTAATTATATATCAGGCCACTTAAGTGGACTGAAACTTTGGGCCACAAAATAAATAAATAAATAAGTTTTGGGCTTTCTAAAAAAAATCTAGTTGGGCTAAGATAGGGCGGCCTTTTGGGCCATAAAAATAAATAAATACTCCCTCCGTCCCAACCTAAGAGTCCCATTTGCTTTTGGGCACGTGGATTAAGGAGTATTATTATTTAATGTGTAGTGGGTAGTTGTATTAGTGGGTGTGGGGGGCCCATGTTTTAATTGTATTAGTGGGTGTGGGTGGGTCCCATGTGTCCAAAAAAGGAAATGGGACTCTTTGGGTGGGACGACAAAAATGGTAAAATGACCCTCTTAGCCTGGGACGGAGGGAGTAGGTTTTGGTCTTTCTAAAAAAAATCTAGTTGGACTAAAATAGGGCTGGCCTTTTAGGCCATAAAAATAAATAAATAGGTTTTGGGCTTTCTAAAAAAAATCTAGTTAGGCTAAGATATTATAAAGTATCTCTTCCTCTAAAAAGTTTCGTCCTCGAAACATAAACGTACCTAGAGATGAAAAGAGATTTGGATGTTGTTGACGCATGACTGACTCTGGTTCCCATGTTTCTTCTTCAATTTGATCACTTCTCCATAGAACTCTCACCATAGGAATGGATTTATTACGAAGCATTTTCTCTCGGCGATCTACAATTTGAATAGGTTGTACTTCGTACGATAGATTTTCCTTTAATACAACTGGGGGATATTTGAGCACGTGCGAAGGATCTGGTTCATATTTTCTAAGCATAGAGACATGGAAGACATCGTGAATCTTCAACAATTCCGATGGTAGATCAAGTCGATACGCGACACGACCAATCTTTTGTACGATCGTAAACGGGCCAATATACCTTGGACTCAACTTTCCTCGATGGTGGAATCGCAACACGCCCTTCCATGGATAAACTTTCAGAAAAACTTTGTCTCCTTCATTAAACTCCAAATCGCGCCTCCTATTATCTGCGTAGCTTTTCTGTCGATCTTGCGCTGCCTTAAGTCTGTCTCGAATAAGTTGTATTTTTGCCTTCGCATCTTCGATAAGCTCTACTTGTTCGATTTGTCTCTCGCCAACCTCATCCCAAAAGAGCGGTGTTCGACACTTTCAGCCATACAAAGCTTCGTACGGGGGCATTCCAATGCTTGAATGATAACTGTTGTTATAAGCAAACTCCACAAAAGTCACGTACTTATCCCAGCTACCTCCCAAATTCAACACCACTGCACATAGCATGTCTTCTAGTATCTGTATGGTTCTCTCTGACTGTCCATCAGTCTGTGGATGAAACGAGGTACTGAATAGTAATTTTGTACCTAGCGCTTTCTGCAGACTAGGCCAAAAATGGGAAGTGAATCTTGAATCATGATCAGATATGATTGACACTGGTACTCCGTGCAATCTCACGATCTCATCGACATATAACTTGGCAAGTTTCTCTAAAGATTCGTTGGTATGCACTGGAAGGAAATGTGCTGATTTCGTCAGACGATCGACAATGACCCAAATTGAGTAATGACCCTTTTGGGTTCGAGGTAAACCAGAAACAAAATCCATTGTGACGTTTTCCCATTTCCACTCAGGAATAGGTAGTGGTTGAAGCATGCCGGCTGGTTTTTGGTATTCCGCTTTAATCTGTTGGCATGATAAGCACTTTGATACAAATTCAGCAATGTCCCGTTTTATACCTGGCCACCAATAATGCTCCCGAAGTATTCTGTACATTTTGGTACTACCAGGATGCATAGAATAGGCTGAAGAATGGGCTTCCTCAAGAATAGCTCAACGAACATCAAGTTCTGATGGAACACAAACACGATTTTTAAAAGTAAGAAGTCCATCATCCCGAATTTGAAATTTTGTTTCTTTTCCTTGATTTAGCTTTGCCATCTTCTATTGTAAATGAACATCGTGTGATTGTCTTTCTCGAATTTGCTCTCACAAGGTAGGTCTAACTTCGAATTTGGCGATTAAGGCAGAATCATTAGACTTTTCATAATCGAGCGAAATGTGTAAAGATTTAAATTGCTCCAACATAGGAAGATAAAAAGATTGAATCGAAGCAAGTGAGGTAGAAGACTTTCTACCCAGAGCATCTGCAACAACGTTCGCCTTGCCAGGATGATAATCGATGACTAAGTCATAGTCACTAATCAACTCCATCCATCGCCTTTGCCTGAGGTTGAGCTCCTTTTGCGTGGTGATATACTTTAAGCTCTTGTGATCAGTAAAAACCCAACAAGTTGCACCATACAGATAGTGCTTCCAGATCTTCAATGCAAAGACGATTGCAGCCAACTCTAAATCATGTGTAGGATAATTTTCTTCGTTCTTCTTCAATTACCTTGAAGCGTAGGCAATAACCTTTCGTTCTTGCATGAGAACGCATCCTAATCCTTGTCTCGAGGCGTCGCTATAAATGGTAAATTCTCCAATCGCTGGGTCTGGCAAAGCAAGAATAGGAGCTGAAACGAGTCGTCTTTTCAATTCTTGAAATGCTTCCTCAGATTCTTCACTCCATTCAAATTTTACCCCTTTCCGAGTCAATTTAGTCAAAGATGAAGCCAATAACGAAAAGTCTTTGACAAACCGTCGATAATATCCAGCTAATCTCAGAAAACTACGAATCTCTGTCATGTTCTTTGTGTTGGCAATTGGATCTTATGGTGAATGTGATTCAATAAGAAATACAGATAATCACGTACAGCGGAAGCATAAAACAATTACCTGACTTCTGGGTTGATGTAGTGGATGATAATCTGAGAAGAACACCTCTGATCTTCTGCAGTATTACCCAAAGTCAACTCTCTGGTGTTGTGTGGTCAACAATCCCCAGAGAGTTCTCAATCTGTTCCTAATCTTTTTCTACGTAAGTGGCGCAGTGTTAGGTTATTAGGAACTGAGATAACTTATATACTTGGGCTACTGCAGGGACCAGGAGGAGAAATTGGGCTGGGCCTCAATCAGATTTAATTAACCAAGCTTAGCCCAAAGCTTTTAATTAAATCCAATAATAATAATATAATCCACTATAATATTATTATTGCACTACCCATCCAATCCCAAAATTACATTCTGGGCTCCTTCTTATTATGAGCCCGATAGTCTCCACATGTTTAAGATATACAATGCCCATTAATTAATTAAGTTACTAACAACTCAAATTAATTAATATCTCATCCGAGAGTAGTACCACTCAACCTTATTATCATGCCGGAAATTAATCCACTTGCAAGATTTACATGATAAACCTTATGAGCTCCTCAAGGGGACATCATCAACCTATGACGGACATGGATTCCTTCTACAATCAACAGCACACTATAGAGACAACACTACTTCCCAACTCACCGAGTTTGTTGATTTAATACATTTAAATCTCACCCATTGATGAATCAAAGATATATATACTACCTTACGTGTCGAGGTTATTGTATAGGGATTAAGAGCACGAACATCCATAATAACAGAGATCAAGTTCTTCTATATAGATAGTACAAGTCGAACGATCTCAGACGGTCCTACTCAATACACAAAGCAGTGTACTAATGTGGTTCTATAGTCAAGACAAACTAATACCAAACCACACTACAACCATACCGATAGATAGTCCCCGTCTATCTCGATTGTGAGCATCTGTTTATACTTTATAAGGAAACTGATAATATGATCTTCCGCGTGTTGTCGCACAACATATTATCTACAGTATAAAGTAAATGGACTTTTGCACAAACATATAAATAAATAATTTATAATATGCAAAACAGTTTGATCATATGATTCTCATTTCAAATAAAATCGTTATTGCATTGTTCAATACAAAAGCAAGGCTTTTAGTATACAAATCTAACAATCTCCCACTTATACTAAAAGACTACGCTGCCTTATCTGCTGACACTCATCTAATCCCCATTCCTTCTACATGCCCATCGAACGCTTTCGCTGGAAGGCTCTTAGTAAAAGGATCAGCTAGGTTATCCTCAGATGCTATCTTAGCAACAACGACTTTCCCTCTTTTAACGATGTCTCGTATCAGGTGGTACTTGCGCTCAATGTGTTTACTTGCCTTATGGGCTCGTGGTTCCTTCGAGTTTGCTACTGCACCACTGTTATCACAATAAATTGTGATTGCTTTGGGCAAACCAGGAATCACATCCAAGTCCATTAAGAAGTTCTTGAGCCATGCTGCTTCTTTAGCTGCCTCAGAGGCTGCTACATATTCAGCTTCCATGGTAGAGTCCGCAACGTATTTCTGCTTTACACTCCTCCATATTACGGCTCCTCCTCCAAGAGTATACACATAACCCGAGGTGGATTTACTAGCATCCCTATCTGACTGGAAATCCGAATCAGTATAACCCAAAGGTAACAAAGTATCTGCCCGGTAAACCAGCACATAATCCCTAGTCCTTCGCAGGTACTTCAAAATATGCTTTACCGCAGTCCAATGCCCTTGTCCTGGATTACTTTGATACCTACTGACCATGCCCACAACATAACAGATATCTGGTCTCGTACATAACATATCATACATGAGACTTCCCACTGCCGAAGCATAAGGGACCAGCTTCATTGCCTCTATTTCATGTTGTGTGTTTGGACACATTTCCTTAGATAGAGGTATTCCATGTCTGAAAGGTAGAAAACCTTTCTTGGAATCTTGCATGCTAAAACGAGTCAGGATTATATCAATATATGAAGCTTGGGATAAGCACAATATTCTTTTCTTGCGATCCCTTATTAATTTGATCCCAAGAATGTGTCCGGCCTCTCCCAAGTCCTTCATCTCAAATTTCTTGGACAGCCATACCCTTACGCCCGACAATACCTTTACATTATTTCCAATGAGCAGAATATCATCCACGTAGAGTACAAGAAATACCACTACGTTTCCGTCACACTTCTTGTATACACATGATTCATCCGGACATTGAATAAATCCATATGACTGGATTACTTCATCAAAATGGATGTTCCAAGATCTTGAAGCTTGTTTCAATCCATAAATGGACTTTTTAAGCTTACACACAAGATGCTCTTCGCCCTTTGCAATGAAACCCTCTGGTTGCTTCATATAGATGTTTTCCTCAAGACTTCCATTCAGGAAAGCTGTCTTGACATCCATCTGCCATACCTCATAATCCATATGAGCAGCAATAGACAAAAGAATCAGGATTGACTTAAGCATGGCCACGGGCAAGAAGGTTTTCTCATAATCGATTCCTTCTTTCTGAGTATATCCTTTAGCCACAAGCCTTGCTTTAAAGGTTTCCACCTTACCGTCAGATCCTCTTTTTCTCTTATAGATCCACTTGCATCCAATAGCTTTTACACCATTAGGTGGTTCTACAAGCTCCCAGACATGATTAGAATACATGGATTCTATCTCAGATTTCATTGCGTTTTGCCATAATTGAGCATCTTTATCCTGCAGTGCCTCGTTGTAATTCCATGGGTCAATTTCATGTTCACCTGGGACCAAGTCGGATGACTCTCCCAATCCCATGAATCTATCTGGTTGTCTCGCAACCCTCCCACTACGACGAGGCTCCGCAGGCAATTGTGTATTAGGTGTGACACGCGGTGCAGTGTCCTGTGGTATATCCTCTTGCACTGTTGGTATATTGTTTGGTGTTTCCTTTCTAACTTCTTCTAGAACAATTGTACTCTTGGGTTTGTGATTCATTACATAATCCTCTTCCAAAAATCTGGCGTTCGTACTCACGATCACCTTTTGGTCATTAGGATCATAAAATAGACCACCCCTCGTTCCTTTAGGATATCCTATAAACAGACAAACATCCGTACGCGATTCTAACTTATCAGCATCTTGCTTCAACACATGTGCCGGAGCACCCCAAATCCGAAAGTGTTTGAGACTAGGCTTTCGCTTTGTCCACAATTCGATGGGTGTTGAAGCTACTGATTTAGAAGGTACTAAATTCAGGATATAAGCCGCTGTATCCAAGGCATATCCCTAAAACGAGCTGGGTAATTCCGAATAACTCATCATAGATCTTACCATTTCCATAAGAGTCCTATTCCTTCTTTCCGCTACATCATTCTGCTGGGTGTGCCCGGTGCAGATAATTGGGATTCAATCCCATTTTCTGATAAATAATTCCTAAACTCTCCCAAGAGGTATTCGCCACCACGATCAGATCGTAGTGTCTTGATATATTTTCCAAGATGTTTTTCCACATCAGCCTTGTACTCTTTGAATTTATCAAAGCACTCAGACTTGCGGCGCATCAAATAAACATACCCGTATCTAGAATAATTGTCAATGAAAGTGACGAAATATTCATTACCACCTCTTGCCTGGACAGACATAGGACCACATAAATCTGAATGAACCAATTCCAACAAATCCTTGGCTCTATACCCCTTTGCCTTGAAAGGCCTCTTGGTCATTTTTCCTTCCAAGCAGGATTCGCAAGTTTGATAATTTTCCACTACTAATGAACTCAGGGTCCATCAGCTATCAACCTTTGAATCCTACTCAAGTTAATATGACCTAGTCTTAGATGCCAAAGATATGTTTGATTCATTTTAGAAGGTTCTTTTCTCTTATTAGTAGATGTATCATTCGTTTCAATTTGTTGCACTGTGGGAGTAATTGGATTAAGAGTATACAAATTATCTATCAATGCACCATCACAGATAAAAATTCCATTTTTCCTTAAAACAACTTTGTCATTAAAAGAAACAGAATATCCATCCATAAACAATTTAGAAACTGAAATTAAATTCTTTCTAAAATGAGGTACATAAAGACAATTCCTCAAAACAAGAGTTTTATTCTTATTAAAAGATAAATAGACGTCTCCCACTGCAACAGCTGCTACTCTTGTAGCATTTCCCATGAGTATAGTAATCTCTCCATCACTGAGCTGTCGGGTTTGGTGGAACCCCTGCAAAGAATTGCAGACATGGTCAGTGGCTCCCGTATCTACACACCAAGTGTCAGCAGATACAACCGCTAAAAATGATTCAACAACTAGTATATAAGACTAACCATTCCTGTTCCCCTTCAGAAGAGGGCAGTCTACCTTGTAGTGTCCCGGCTGCTTGCATTTGAAGCACTTGCCTTTAGGCTTCTTGACTGCCCCAGTCTTTGCTTTCACTTGGTTCACTGGTGCTGAATTTCCTTGCTTCTTTTTCTTCCTACCTCCTTTCGGCCTAGGATGAGCATCATATTCAGCAACATGAACCTGAGGAGGTCTACGAAACAGTTCTTCCGCCGCTACAAGTTCCATCAGAAGTTCCGCCAATGTGTACAAATGTTTGTTCATACCATAGTTCAGGCGAAACTGCTCAAAACTCCTAGGCAAGCTTTGGAGTATGATATCGACCTGGGTTTCCCCATCGATTTTAGCTCCAAGAACTTCCAACTCATTGAGTTGGCCCATCATCCTGAGGACATGTTCCCTTACGGGAGTGCCCTCCGCCATTTTGGTATTCATCAAGACCGACATGCCCTTCGACCTAGCAGGACGACTCTGATGTCCAAAGAGTTCCTTAAGATTATGCATCATATCATAGGCGGTCTCCATGGCTTGATGCTGAGTCTGAAGCACATTTGACATAGAAGCCAAAATGTAGCATTTAGCCATCCTATCAGCCTTGGTCCACCTATTATAAGCATTTCTTTGCTCTTCGGTAGAGTCATCATTAGGTTCCGGAGGACATTCCTCAGAGAGAACAAAGATATAATCTTCAGCAGTTAAAACAATATCCATGTTTCGCTTCCAGTCGACATAATTTGTACCAGTAAGTTTATGCTCTTTAAGTATTACAGAAAGTGAGTTGAGTGCCATTTGAAAATCCTGAGAATCATAATTAAATAAACAGATCAAACACTTCGAATTTATCAATTTATATTGAATCCCTCAAAACAATATAAAATAAAATTCACCAACATCTCAAGAACCGTGAATTTGCATGCCACGTTAGGGTGGACGTATACAAACCCGAACATTTACAAGAGTAGGTTTTACCCATTAATTTCATTCGTCAACCTGACTTTATGAAAAAATAATTAATAGTCGGTTACTTTTTAGCCATGCAAATAACAGCAGTGACTCCGTTGGGAAGGATACTTATTATTTACACCTAAGTGTATACCATTATTTGATTCCAAGTCCGCTGCCCAAGCTTATGTGCCTTCAGTTGGTGAAATCCACACGCGTTCGGATAACTTTCTATAATCATCATTAAGAAGTTTGTACTAGTGAACCATGAATAAACTCATCCGTTAGGGAGGAAGGCTCTAATGCCAACGCGCAAGTTTACTCATATCACTTACAAACCAATAATGGAGGCCATAGGAATTTATTTACCAATCCCCTCTCCCACTTAGTTATTTAGCACAGAGGGTTTTTAACATGCATATAATATTTCATAATAAAATATACAACCTAGCATGCTTCTATTAAAGTAATTTAAATCAAATAAATCACATAGAACATGCCATTCACATATATAACAATTAATTGTCAAGCAAAACAATTAATCAATTATATATAATAATTAATTGCTTAATAATAATGGATCAATAATGGGCCCAGCTATCCAAATATAATTAGCATAAAATGAGCAGCTCCTTATTCAAATAATAATGCCCATTTACCCAGCCAATTTTATTTTCTTGGAACAAGCCCAATATAAATCATGGCCCATCACCACAAACAATTAAACAAAATTGGGCCCAGCTGCACAAATAATTAAATACCATCCATGAAGCCCAAACCTCAAAAAAATAAAATACAGGCCCAACAGCACTTAATTAAAATACAAGCCCAATTAAGGGTGAAGCCCTAGGAACTGGCCGCCGCCCGCCTCCTCTTCATCCTGCAGGCATCACCGGCGCAACCAGGCGCCGCTGCCGCCGGCGGTGCCGCCAACAGTCCATCGGAACATCACCATCAGTCCTTCTCCGATGAACCAACGGCCGGAGATCTCCTTTGAAATCTGCACCGTGCGTGTTGCCCAGTAGCCAGTCGCCGCTGCCGCCGCGACCACGCACTCAGACGCGCACGCAGTCCGAAGCATCATCGGCGAGACTCGTAGCTGTCCAGCGCCGCGGCGCTTCGCCGCGCACCACCGCCTACTACCGAGACCATCCATCTGCGCCGTTGCTTGGTTTCAACGACAGCGGCGCAACAAGATGCCGCCCCCGTAGGCAGCCACTCCACAGCCATCGCTGGTCAGCCGCGCGCCACCACCAGCGCCGCCAGATCCTACATCGACTTGCCCCGATCCGCCTGGATCTGCCTCTAATCTCCCAGCCAGAGCTCTTCGTTGATTGGGATCATCAGCGCCATCCACCAGTCTCGAGTGTCACCGATCATCTCCGATCCGACCGGGATCGGCGTGAACTCACCCGGGACCTTCTGTTCTGGTCTTTCCAGTCGCGCCGCTTCCAGCGCCGTCCAGATGCTGACCGTCAGTGAGACTCCAGGTCACGCCGACTCGTCGCCCAGACGTGCCTCGCCGCCGCACCAACATCAAATCGTCACTCGCCGCCGCCAGTCGTACCAGTCGATGCTTCTCACCTGTGCAGTGCCACTGTGACAAAACTGGTCGGGCCGAAGCCACCAATCGTCGATAGTCGGCGCCGGTCAGTTTCTCCCTCCTTGTCAGACGACCACGCGCCACCGGGAAGAAAACACATCGTGTAGTGTGCGCGACAATACAGATTGAATTTGTGAATGATAATTGTGTGCACAGTGCATATAATAAAATACACACATCAAATCAAATAAACAAGTCAATCTGACTAATTTCTTTGAACACACGAAAAAGAAAGACCAAGGAACATGTGATTAAAAACAGATTAAAACAATTAATCAAATAATCACAAAACATCCTTACAAATCAAGATTCACCAAGAAACAAGGCTCTGATACCAATTGTTGGCAATTGGATCTTATGGTGAATGTGATTCAATAAGAAATACAGATAATCACGTATAGCGGAAGCATAAAACAATTACCTGACTTCTGGGTTGATGTAGTGGATGATAATCTGAGAAGAACACCTCTGATCTTCTGCAGTATTACCCAAAGTCAACTCTCTGGTGTTGTGTGGTCAACAATCCCCAGAGAGTTCTCAATCTGTTCCTAATCTTTTTCTACGTAAGTGGCGCAGTGTTAGGTTATTAGGAACTGAGATAACTTATATACTTGGGCTACTGCAGGGACCAGGAGGAGAAATTAGGCTGGGCCTCAATCAGATTTAATTAACCAAGCTTAGCCCAAAGCTTTTAATTAAATCCAATAATAATAATATAGTCCACTAAAATATTATTATTGCACTACCCATCCAATCCCAAAATTACATTCTGGGCTCCTTCTTATTATGAGCCCGATAGTCTCCCCATGTTTAAGATATACAATGCCCATTAATTAATTAAGTTACTGACAACTCAAATTAATTAATATCTCATCCGAGAGTAGTACCACTCAACCTTATTATCATGCCGGAAATTAAACCACTTGCAAGATTTACATGATAAACCTTATGAGCTCCTCAAGGGGACATCATCAACCTATGACGGACATGGATTCCTTCTACAATCAACATCACACCATAGAGACAGCACTACTTCCCAACTCACCGAGTTTGTTGATTTAATACATTTAAATCTCACCCATTGATGAATCAAAGAAATATACACTGCCTTACGTGTCGAGGTTATTGTATAGGGATTAAGAGCACGAACATCCATAATAACAGAGATTAAGTTCTTCTATATAGACAGTACAAGTCGAACGATCTCAGACGGTCCTACTCAATACACAAAGCAGTGTACTAATGTGGTTCTATAGTCAAGATAAACTAATACCAAACCACACTACAACCATACCGATAGATAGTCCCCGTCTATCTCGATTGTGAGCATCTGTTTATACTTTATAAGGAAACTGATAATATGATCTTCCGCGTGTTGTCGCACAACATATTATCTACAGTATAAAGTAAATGGACTTTTGCACAAACATATAAATAAATAATTTATAATATGCAAAACAATTTGATCATATGATTCTCATTTCAAATAAAATCGTTATTACATTGTTCAATACAAAAGCAAGGCTTTTAGTATACAAATCTAACACTTTGGACACTCCCAATCTAGTATAGCTTGAATCTTCACTGGATCGACGTAGATTCCTTCTTTAAAAATGTGATGACCCAAAAAGCTTACCTCCCGAAGCCAAAATTCACACGTCGAGAATTTAGCATAAAGCTGATTTTCTCTGAGAATGTTCAGAGCAATTCTTAGATGATGAGAATGCTCGTCGTCCGATTTAGAATAAATAAGAATGTCATCAATGAAGATGACGACAAACTTATCTAAGTACGATCGAAAAACCCGATTCATAAGATCCATAAAAGCTGCAGGAGCATTTGTGAGTCCAAAAGGCATAACATAGAATTCAAAATGACCGTATATGGTTCGAAAAACAGACTTAGGGATATCAAATTCCCTAATCTTGAGTTGGTGATAGCCAGATCGCAAATCAATTTTTGAGAACATTGTTGCTCCTTGCAATTGATCAAACAGATCATCGATTCTTGGAAGAGGATATTTGTTCTTGATTGTCACCTTGTTCAATTGACGGTAGTTGACACATAGGCGAAATGATCCATCTTTCTTCTT
Organism: Pogostemon cablin; assembly: GCA_023678885.1. Classification (NCBI taxonomy): domain Eukaryota; kingdom Viridiplantae; phylum Streptophyta; class Magnoliopsida; order Lamiales; family Lamiaceae; genus Pogostemon; species Pogostemon cablin. The sequence continues at coordinate 12,917,237 of CM043005.1, forward strand.
GACAAAAAGAACTGGAGCTTCCCACGGAGATGTGCTAGGTCGTATGAACCCCTTCTCCAATAATTCCCCAAGTTGTGTCTGGAGTTCCTTGAGCTCAGCAGGCGACATTCGATATGGAGTAATCGATATAGGTGTGATTCCAGGAAGTACGTCAATTGGAAAAATCAATCTCTCGATTCGGAGGTTGTCCTGGTAAGTCTTCGGGAAAGACATCAGGAAATTCATTCACGATTGGGATGTCATCTAGTTTAGTTTCAGAAAGAGAAGTATCGATGACAAATGCCAAGAATGCCTCACAACCCTTATGCATTAATTTATGCGCAGTCAACATTGAAATAAAAGAGAGGGATCTCATTTGAAGTTTACCTTCAAAAACAAGTTCTGAGAATCTTGGTCTACGAAAAATAACAAGCTTCTCGTGGCAATCAAGAATTGCATGATGAGAAGAAAGCCAATCCATGCCAATAATAACAACAAGATCAATCAAAGGCAATGGTATCAATTCGGCCTCTAAAATGACATCTTTGATCTTCAATGGACAACCAAGGAATACCGAATCATGAATTAGACACTCTCCAAGAGGGTTATGAACGATGATTCCAGGTGACAAATGAGAGATAAGATAATCTAAGATCGCAGTAAGATCATCCCGAATATAAGATCTATTATAACCTGGGTCAAATAAAGCGCAGACCTGATGGTCTCCCACAAACACATGGCCTATAGAAGTAATATTAGGTGAGATTGTGATTTAAAAATTTGGAAAGATAGAATTTCTTACGAATGTTTTATTCGTAATCAAGTGGCATAACAAGGCGGGGTTAGATCTAGCATGTGAAAATACTCAGATTATAAATTACCTGTCACAACCTTCGGATCAGAGCGAGCCTCTTCCTGGGAAATATGAAATACTCTAGTTTTCTTCCTTCCTTGCATAGGTGATTGAGTACTAGGGCCGCTTGAGGCATCGGGCACTCTGGTAGCTGCAGATCGAGTATCTCTGGGTGTAGAATATGTTAGTTTACCACGAAGCTGACTAGAACACTGACTGCTCGCTCCCATAAGCTGAGGACAAGAACTTCGCATTTGCCCCGGCTGTCGACACTGAAAACATACTTGAGGAGCCTTACAGGGGCCGTCGTGATATTTTAAGCAATTCTGGCACTTGCGATTTTCACCAACCGATCTCGAGACATTGCTCCTGCCTCTACTAAACTGCTCCCAAGGTTGAGGAAAACTAATAGATACTGAACTTGGTGCGCCACGTGAAGATCCCACACCCTTATACACCTTCGATGCATTTCCTGGAAATGCGCTCCCTTGCCTTTTCTTTTGAGATCGTTCTGCAAGCTTATGTCTTGTCTGAACTAAACTTTCTACCCTCAGGGCTTCTTCTACGAGATCGTCAAGACTCTCGTACTTGTCTCTGGACTTGATGCGATCTCGAATATTTAAATTAAGACCATCTTCAAATCTCTTGCATAAGTCTCTCGTCGTATATGACTCAGGAGCGAATTCTCGCAATTCTAGAAATTTGCTTTCGTACTCCACGACCGACATAATGCCTTGAAAGAGGTTGAAGAACTCCTTTCTCTTCTGATCCTTGATGTACTGAGAGAAGTATCGATCTTTGAATCGTTCCACAAAGATAGCCCACGTAATAGTAACCGAAGATGTCTCTTTTAGATTCTGCCACCATCGTCGTGCATCTGGGCCTAACAGCTTGGTCGCAATGACCACACGATAACATTCTTCAATCATCAAGGTGTCAAAGGTCTCTGTAATCTCCTTTAACCATGCCCCCGCTTTAGAAGCATCTCTTGCACCGTCAAATTTCGAAGTCCCCATGTTTTCAACTGCTTTCACCAAATCAGGCATAAAAAGTGCACCTCAAGAAGTAAAACCTCTTAAAGTCATTTCTGGAGTAAAAATTGGTACGTTAGTTGTAGGTCGAATCGGTTCATTAGCACGAAGAACCTCTTCAGTGACAGTCGTAGTCGTATGAGCCGTTGTAGGTAGTGGAACACAATGTATTCGAATGTGATCATAATACAATTGGTACTGCTCCGGTGTCATCATGTGCTCAACCCGCAACTGGGCCCGTGGTTGCTCTACCTGGGAAACTGGCACCCTATGATCAAAATTGATAGGGTTCGTAACCGTCGGAGGAACGGCATGATCAAAAGAAACATGTCCTCGAGGTCCACAAGGAACAGAAGAGAGTAGAGGACTCGGAGGATCACGAGGAGCTTGTCCTCAACCTCGACCTCGACTACGAACAGGAGGTGCCATAATGACTGAAAGAAATAAAGAAAAGAAAATGCAAGGTCAACATCAAGGCAACACGATACCTTAGGATGACATAGAAACAAAGTTGGACCCATTGGCTCGACTCGAAAAGAATGAGAATCATAAAACCAGGCTCTGATACCAAGAAAGTTGTCATGCCCCGACTCCAGACAGAACGCGACAACCGCCACGTTAACCATAAATTTTGCGGAATGGGTGCACTCCACTCCACAAAGTTTATAGAAAACGTAAGGCTTGCTATCAAGTACCTGTAGAACTGAACAACTGATAACAACTGGTACAACCCGAGGACATCATCTCATAAAGTATCAACAAGGATTTACAAAGGTACAAAATACAACGATGTAACTTAGTTTAAAGAAAATATACATGAACGATATAACATCGTGAGGGTACAAAAAGAACATCAAGGGGGTCACCAAATATAAACTATACAATCTCGCCAATGAATCCGTCAATTTACATAAAAGAGAAAGTACCCAAAACACTGATTGGATGACAAGCAAACGATAGGCAAACCTCTAACCAAAACAATATCAACAGCCTGAAAAGGAAAGAATGATGGGGGTAAGCAAAACCACTAGCTCAGTGAGGTGATAAGCCGGTCACCCAAACCCTTATACGAAGCATGTATTTCCACTCGCAGTTCATAACATAAAATTTAACATTTCGTCCCACAATAATTATTTCTCACTCAGTATACATATTAATGAAAATAAAAACCTTAGTGCACATTTACGAATAACACAATTAGTTCAAACAACATGTTATCACATAAAAGACGCATGGGTAGTCAATATCCTCCTCGAACTGAACTCTCCGTCGAGAGACAGTCCAAGCCCATCACCTTTACTCTAGATAAAATGCACATTAATATTCTTTCTCAACACGCCAAGTGCTAAAGTTCACAATTCAATATCGACGTGAATACTTGAAATGATCAAACATATAAACATATATGATATGCATGTCCCACACCGGTGACGTTGACTGAGCCTATAATAGACTGATCCATCTAACGATCACCCTCCAGAGTATCAGTATTTGGCAAATGGACAGGTGCCCCGTTAGATCCAACTTACCCGGGTTTGCCAAGCAACGGGCAACTTGGTTGTCACTCTAACTCACCCGAACCGCGACAATTCGGGCTACTTAATCAATATCGCTCCAACTCACCTGAACCGTGACCAATTCGGGCTACTTAACCTTGGTACCAGGCATACATATGCATATGCATCATAAGATGAATAACGACTCAAGTTAGAGTCTTAATTGGCACACAAGAATAACCCGAAATCAATTCTCAAATAATTCACAATAAATGCTATCAGATATCGAGCCGGCAAGGCTCTTCAACATAAGTTAAAATATATAATACTCATAAAATGGCTAACAGGACTCTAACCAGAGCAATCGAGCAAATCAGGCTCTTTACCACATAACACAATACCAAATAATTTTCTTATCAATTAACTAAAACTAAAATAAATGCACATTTATCGAGGGTCCACACTTCCCACAAGAGAAGGCATTCTCGAATTATCAACTCACAAGAAAGTGATTAACTCTCTCCGGAATCTGAAGTCGGTCCCTTGCCCTTCGTCGATGGTTCTTTACCTAGAAAGGAGATGAGCAATTAAGGACAAATCAAATATAACTAACTATTAGCGGTAACATCCCTTTCATTGCTAAAAACAAATCCTAATCGAGTTCGAACGAGTCAATATTAAATAAAAATGGCATGTAACTCCTTAACATCAGTTTCCAATCCCACATAACCCATTTCAATACATTAACTAAACGAAACGATAGAAAATAAATTTGAATTCGACATAAAAATTCTGAAATTTTCCAGCTAGCGGCAGTCTACGAGAAAAATCATAACTAATTGTAGAATAATCAGATTTAGGCGTTTCAAGTGGCTACGGAAAGCTAACGAGTTCAGCTACGAACAGAAATTAAGTTTACAAACTTTCGAGGCCAATAGCTATGTCAAAATCAGTTCGAACAGTCTGCGAATTACCCACATACCAAAAAGAAAAACCCCACAAAATTACAAAATCATGGAAGAAGGAAGCTTAATTCAATCATCACTTACCTCAAAACAACTCAGAAACCACCTAGGATTAGGGTTGTAAGGGAGAATTTGATCAATAAGGGTTTCTCCTCTTCACTCTCTTCTTTCCCTCTTTTGTTTTTCTTCTCCCATTCTTCTTTCTTTTCTTTCTTTTAACTTTAGCCTTCCTAATTATATATCAGGCCATTTAAGTGGGCTGAAACTTTGGACCACAAAATAAATAAATAAATAAATAGGTTTTGGGCTTTCTAAAAAAAATCTAGTTGGGCTAAGATAGGGCTGGCCTTTTGGGCTATAAAAATAAATAAATAGGTTTTGGTCTTTCTAAAAAAAATCTAGTTGGGCTAAGATAGGGCTGGCCTTTTGGCCATAAAAATAAATAAATAGGTTTTGGGCTTTCTAAAAAAAATCTAGTTGGGCTAAGATATTATAGCTATGCATCCAAACACCCGCAAGTGTGATACACTTGGCTTCCATCCACTCTAAGTTTCTGGAGGTGTAATATTTTTCAAACTTTTCGTTCGGGCTTTGGTTTGAAAGATACACAACACATGCAACTGCTTCTACCCAAAACTCCTTGGGCTTATTTTTGGTCTTTAACAAACTTCTCACCATATTACGTATGGTCCGATTCTTCCTCTCGACAACTCTATTTTGCTAGGGTGATCTAGGCACTATCATGGGACGACGAATTCCATGCAACTCACTAAAATTATTAAATTCTTTTGATGTAAATTCTCCACCCCTATCAGTTCTTAATGCACTTATCTTGTATCCACTTTTTTTCTCAACAAGAACTTTGAATTTTTTAAATGCATCAAATGCCTCCAATTTATTTTTCAAAAAATAAACCCATGTTCTTCTACTGAAATTGTCAATGAAGAGGATAAAATAAGAGCTGTTACCGAAAGATTGAGGCTTGATCGGACAACAAACATCGGCATGAACAAGTTGAAGGGGCTCCGTTGCTCTTGATGGAAATGATTCGGAAAACTCTTCCTCGGGTGCTTGCCAAGCAAATATGCTTCACATAATTGATCAGGATGATCAATCTTTGGAATCCCTTTCACCATCTTATGCTCTCCCTGTTGGATTGTATACTAAAAGTCTAGCTTTTTGTATGAACAATGTTATAACAATTAATTTGAAATGAGAATCATATGATCAAATGATTGCATCTTATAATTTATTTATATGTTCGATGCAATAGTCCACTTACTTTATACTGTAGATAATATGTTGTGCGACAACACGCGGAAGATCATATTATCGGTTTCCTTATAAAGTATAAATAGATGCTCACAACCGAGATAGACGGGGACTCTCTATCAGGATGGTTGTAGTGTGGTTTGGTATTAGCTTGTCTTGGCTATAGAATCACATTAGTGCACTTGTGTGTATTGAGCAGGACCGCTTGAAATCGTTCGACTTATACTGACTTATAGGAGAACTTGATCTCAGTTATTATGGAAGTTCGTGCTCTTAATCCCTATACAATAACCTCGACACGTAGGGCAGTATGTATTTCTTTGATTCATCAATGGGTGAGATTTACATATAATTAAATCAACAAACTCGATGAGTTGGGAAATAGTGCTGTCTCTATGGTGTGCTGTTGATTGTAGAAGGAATCCGTGTCCGTCATAGGTTGATGATGTCCCGTTGAGGAGCTCATAAGGATTATCATGTAAACCCTGCAGGTGGAATTTATTTCGGCATGATAATGAGGTTGAGTGGTACTACTCTTGGATGAAATATTAATTAATTGAGTTGTCAGTAACTTAAATTAATTAATGGATATTGTATATCTTAAACATGGGGAGACTAACGGGCTCATAATAAGAAGGAGCCCAAAACGTAATTTTGGGATTGGTACGGTAGTGCAATAATAATATTTTAGTGGAATATATTATTATTATTGGACTTAAGTATAAGATTTGGGCTAAGCTTGGATACTTAAGCCCAATGGAGACCCAACCCAATTTCTCCTCCTGGTCCCTGCTGTAGCCCATGTATATAAGTCACCTCAACTTATCTGGAACCCTAATCTAATCTAATCTAACTGATTATTCACGTGTGATGAGGGTTGAGAGCAGATTGAGGAGGTCTCGTAGATCGTCGCCCACACGACATCGAGATCGGACTTGGGACATACGGCAGAAGATCAGAAGGTAGTTTGCTGCTGCTGTCCGCCACCTTGCGAAATTGATATAAAATCGTAAAGTGTTCAGAATTTGATGATCAATATACTGATGGAAAGCCTTTGAAGAGAGGATCGTCTGACCATAAAGATCACTCAATTCCGACATCAGACGAGGAAGTTATGGCTATTCTCGTGGGACTGCATATGCTGCCTGCGAGAATCAATCTTCATCAACATACCCTGTGAACGGTAATTGTTTCTATGATTTATTGCTTCCGCTGTGATAGAAACATATGAATCCCTAACGGGTCACGTTAACCAAATGGTCCAAGCGCCATCACTCCCAAGGCTTTAATTCCACCAAAATTCAAATGTCAAAATCGCATATGCCAAATCCAAGATGAATCTTTGATACATGATTTCAAACACATAGCTCCACAGGTCCTCAAATCCAACAAAAACATGCGATTTTTAGTCATGCATACCTTAGCAACAAGATTGGAGTCTTGATCACAAATCCAAAGCATATGATCTTCCATGTGAATTTTGTAATTTCTTTCCAAAAATTGACCAATACTCAAGATATTACTGGTTAATTTTGGAACGTAGTATACATCACGTAAAACTCTATGACTACCATCTTTTGTTTCAAGAAGGATCATACCTTTGCCTTCAATTCTCACCTTCGTGTTGTCACCAAAGCTTACAAACCCCTTCTTGCTTGAATCAATCTTCACAAATTTATTTTATCACCCGTCATGTGGTTGCTTGCTCCATTATCAAGATACCATGTATTTTCTTTTTCAATTAAATCTTCTTTGAGTGCAAGAAGTAAGGACTGCTCACCATCATCTTCCTTGTTTTCTATGAGATTTGTCTCCTCATCTTCAATATTGGAGTAACACTCAAATAGTTATCACAAGTATAACATTTAATGTGTGATTTATCTTTTCTATTGTAGTTACCTCTTCCCCTTCCTCTTCCTCTTCCACGACCTCTCGTGGAATTTTAATTTCTTCTTTCAACATTTGAAGGCTGCTCATCTCGTCCTTGATCATTTCCAAGTCCATATCCTTGTCCTCTTCCTCCGTCTCCGCCTAGGCCTCGACCCCTGCCGAAATGATTTTCTCTTTCTTTTCCACTAGTTTTTGCCTTCTTCTCCGATTGCTCTTGCTTGCCACGATTCATCCTTTCTTCATGTGCTCCTAATGACCCGTTTAGTTCATCAATGGTCATTGCATTCAAATTCTTAGATTCTTCCATAGCAGCCACCATGAAGTTGAACTTCGAACTGAGTGAGCATAGTATCTTCTCAACTACGTGAACATTCGTCATCGTTTCTCCGAGCCTCTTCATTTGATTCACAGTAGCCAAAACTCTAGTGAAGTAATCAGAGATACTTTCACTTTCTTTCATCAAGAGTGACTCAAACTCAGCCCTTAAAGTTTGAAGTCGAACCTTCTTCACCTTATCTACCACCGCAATGGATTTTTGAAGCATATCCCATTCTTTTTTTGATGTGGTTTCATTGGCTATCCTCTCAAATATATCTCCATCCAACCCTTGATGGATGATGATAAGAGCATACTGATCTCGTTTTCATTCCTTCTCCAAAGCTTCCTTTTGAACTTGATTTAGTGGTGCTGCATTCGCTGCAGGTTCAACAAAACCATCCTTAACAATATCCCATACTCCTTGGGATCAAGTATTGCTTTCATTCTTACTACCCAATTATCATAGTTGAGTTTGGTAAGAATGGGGTATTGGAAGGAAATTGATCTGGATGCCATCGGCTCTAGATACCACTTTGTTGGAAGATAGCATGCTCAAAATATGAGGAAGAGGAAGTCACTGTAAATATATTTCTTGAATTCCAAATGACTTACTTTGAAGATTACATTGCAAAGGTATTTATACTACTAAATAGATGAATCTAGAGGAACTTATTAAATGAGTACATGAACAAAACATAAAGATAGATTCATGAATTCAATTAACACATTCATGTATTCAAAGATAAGGATTCATGTATTCAAGTTTAACTTCTAAAAACATTAAATATTTCAAGTTTCCTTGGTACGGACCATTTTGAAATACTGATTTGACTGCTTCCTCATTGTTTAATTTAAAAACGAGTAAACCACTAGCATGGGTGAAGATAGATACCTCCACTCCCCATTGATTAGTGATCTCCTTCACTGCATGGTATCCCAAAAATCGACCAGCAAAGTAACTAATAAGAGTAAAGCTCCATTCATCATCATCTTCATCTCGGGGGATCTCAACCACTCCAGGTTGTTAGGGAGAGATGTATTGAAGAGTATATTTGGGGTTGGGCTTGCGGTTATTGGGTTTAGGGCTAGAAGGGGGAGGGACAGAAGGAGAGGGAGGGGGAAGATCTGAAGTCCGATCGGGAGGAGTATGAAGAGTGGGAGCGGGAGAATGAATATATGGGTGTGAATGATGGGTAGGGTTTTGGGATAAGGAAGGAGGTGGAGCATCAATACGTGTGTGGGCACTAGAAGAGAGGACCGGGTGAGAGTAGAATTTGTGGGCTTATGACGAGGATTGGGATTAAACAGAGTAAGAGTCGAAAATCTCTTTCCGGTGGAAGCCATGGCCGGCAAAGGTGTTGGATTGTATACTAAAAGTCTAACTTTAGTATGAACAATGTTATAACAATTTATTTGAAATGAGAATCATATGATCAAATAATTGCGTCTTATAATTTATTTATATGTTCGATGCAATAGTCCACTTACTTTATACTGTAGATAATATGTTGTGCGACAACACGTAGAAGATCATATTATTGGTTTTCTTATAAAGTATAAACAGATACTCACAACCGAGATAGATGGGGACTCACTATTGGGGTGGTCGTAGTGTGGTTTGGTATTAGCTTGTCTTGGCTATAGAATAACATTAGAGCACTTTATGTGTATTGAGCCGGACCGCTTGAGATTGTTTGACTTATACTGACTTATAGGAGAACTTGATCTCAGTTATTATGGATGTTCGTACTCTTAATCCCTATACAATAACCTCGACACGTAGGGCAGTATGCATTTCTTTAATTCATCAATGGGTGAGATTTACATGTAATTAAATCAACAAACTCGGTGAATTGGGAAATAGTGTTGTCTCTATAGTATGCTGTTGTTTTTAGAATGAATCCGTGTCCGTTATAGGTTAATGATGTCCCCTTGAGGAGCTCATAAGGTAAACCCTGCAAGTGGATTTATACCGGCATGATAATGAGGTTGAATGGTACTACTCTCGGATGAGATATTAATTATTAGAGTTGTCAGTAACTTAATTAATTAATAGGCATTGTATATTTTAAACATGGAGAGACTGTCGGGCTCATAATAAGGAGCCCATAACATAATTATGGGATTAGAACAGTAGTGCAGTAATAATATTTTAGTGGAATATATTATTATTATTGGACTTAAGTATAAGCTTTGGGCTAAGCTTGGATACTTAAGCCCAATGGAGGCCCAACTCTAATTTCTCCTTCTGGTCCCTGCTGTAGCCCATATATAAGTCATCTCAGCTGTTCTAACTCTAAGAGAGACACGCCTAACACGTGAAGAGGGTAGACAGAACAGTAGAATGAGAAGATCTCGAGGATCGTCGCCCACATGAAGTCGAGATTGGACTTGGGAATACAGCAGAAGATCAAGAGGTCATTTGCTGTTGTTGTCTGCCAACTTGTATGATTTTTATAAAATTGTACATACATTGTAATTCAACTTGAGATATACTAACAGAAAACCATGAAAGAGGGTATCATTTTTGCATGTAGATCACTCAATTCCGATACCGGATGAGAGAGTTATGCTCAAAAACGGTGAAGCTGCGCAGGCTGGTGGCGAGAATTCATCTTCTCCAATGTACCCTGGTGAAAGGTAATATGTTTCTTATTTTCTTGCTTCCACAGACTGTTAGAAACGTATGGAACCCTAACGGTTCACGTTAACCAAATGATCAAACGCCAACAATTGGTATCAGAGCTTCAGTTTTGTGGTGAAGCGTGAAACGTTAGGCTAGAATTTATGTCAAAAGGTGAAAGGGTTTAAGTATTCATGTTATGCTAGTATACCCTATTCAGATACCATATACCTGTGTCAAACGTGGACTAGGGTTTAGAAATTATTATTTCTTGTTGAATACTTTATACGTTTGACGGGAAAATTTGATAATCTGAATATGTTTTAAAAATTTGATAATCTGGATATTTTCAAAAATTGGATAATCTGGATATTTTCAAAATTTTGATAATCTGGAAATTTTTGAAAATTTGATAATCTGGAAATTTTTGAAAATTTGATAATCTGGATATTTTAAAATTTTAATAATTTGGAAATTTTAAAAATTTGATAATCGAGATATTTTCAATATTTTAATAATCTGATAATTTTTGAAATATTGATAATCTGGATATTTTCAAAATTTTGATAATTTGGAAATTTCAAAATTTTGATAATCTGAAAATTTTTGAAAATTTGATAATCCGAAAATTTTGAAAATTTGATAATCTGGATATTTTTAAAAATTTGGTAATCTAGAAATTTTAAAAAATTTGATAATCTGGAAATTTCTAAAATTTGTCAATCTTGATATTTTCGAAAATTTGATAATTGGGAAATTTTCAAAAATTTGATAATTTGGAAATTTTGGAAATTTGATAATCTGGATATTTTCAAAATTTTGATAATTTGAAAATTTTTGAAAATTTGATAATCTGGAAAACTTTCAAAATTTTGGTAATCTGGAAGTTTTCGAAAATTTGATAATCTGGAAATTTTTGAAAATTTGATAATTTGGTCGATATCGATGATTTTGATAATCTGGATGATATCGACTATATATCGATGATTTCGATAATCTGGACTACTTCGATAGTCGATATCGATAATTTTGAAATTTTGATAATGTGAAAGGTTTTTGAAAATTTAATAATCTGATTGATATCTATGATTTCAAAAGTTTGGACGATATCGGTGGTTGATATAGATAGTTTCAAAATTCTGTAATCTGGAGATTTTCGAAAGTTTGATAATCTGGAGATTTTTGCCGATACTTGTGCTTGGTGGTGAACAATCGAATTCGCTGATATATAACTGTTTATAATTGATGGAATAATTAACTTTTGTTATATATGTTATGTATGATTCTCTGTGATTTACTGCCTTAAGTGTCGTAATAGAAGCATGCTAGGTTACATATTTTATTATGAATATTATATGCATGTAAAAACCCTCGGTGTTAAATAACTAAGTGGGAGAGGGAATTGGTAATTAATTCCCGCGTCCTCCATTATTGGTTTGTAAGTGATGTGAGTAAACTTGCGTGTTGGCAATAGGCCTTCCTCCCTAAAAGATGAGTTTATTCACGGATCACTGGTACAGACTTCATTAAATAATTATTATTTGTAAAAAGTGGCACATAAACTTGCATGTTGACATAGACCTTCCTCGCTAACGGATGAGTTTATGTGCGGTTCACTGGTACAAACTTATAATTGATAATTGTAGGAAGTTATCCGAGCGCGTGTGTACTTCTCCAATTATAAGGCACATAAGCTTGCGCAATGGACTTGGGAACAAATAATGGTGAAAACTTAGGTGAGAATAATTAGTATCCTCCCTAACGGAGTCACTGCTATTATTTGCATAGCTAAAGAGGAACCCACTATTAATTATTTTATCATGAGGTTAGGTTGACGAATGAAATTAATGGGTAAAACCTTCTCTTGTAAATGTTCGGGTTTGTAAACGTCCACACTAACATGGCTTACAGACTCACGGTGCTTGAGATGTCGGTGAATTTTATTTTTTATTGTTTAGAGGGAATCAATATAAAAGGATAAATTCGAAGATTTGATCGATTTATTTATTTATGATTCTCTGAATTTTCAAAATGATTTTATCTCACTTATTGTTAACTAAAATAAACATATTTACTTGTCCAAAATTAGATGAATAGAAAAGAATCTTGGTTTTGAATTTTACTGCTTAAGAAAATATAAATGTGTTCTCACTAAGGATGTCCCATGATGCCTATTAAAGTGTCTAGTGGAGAGGTGGAAAGTTCATAGAAATATGATAGTCTCATGTGACTCTTCAGATACTTGAGTAAGTAAGAAAGACAAGATGTCATGGATAAGTTGATGATTAAATTGGGAATTCTTGGAGTAGAAATTGAAGGGGAAACCTAGATCAATTTATTCTCCAAAATTTGCCTAGATGTTTTGAGCAAGTTCTACCTGAAATACGAGAGGTTGAATATAGTGGGGAACTTCTGACAAAACATGTGGCGAAGAAAAGCCATTTTCATCAAGAAGTGAACAAGGTTAGTATCTCATTCACTAGACGTTGAAGCATGATTAGTAATGACATCTACTGACACGCTGTGTGTAGATACCAGAATTACTAAAAGCGTGTAACTAAGTGATTATGAGATTTTATGGACAAGGGTAATGCTACGAAAGTAGTGGCTATTGCAGTGGGAGTTGTTTATTTATCTTACGATATGAATAAACATTTGATTTTGAGAAATTGTCTTTACGTACGTTTTCATAGAAAGAATTTCATTTTAGTTTCTATACATTTACGGATGGATACTCTATTTCATTTAAATTACATGGTCATAGTAATGAAGGCTGGAGCTATAATCTATTGTGGTACGTTGGCAGACAATTTGTACACTTTTAAATCATATTTATACCACATGCAACAAATAGTAATTAACAATACATCTTCTAATCTTAGTAAGAGAAAGGAACATTCGGAGATGAACTAAATATACTTTCTGCATCTAAGACTAGATCAATTTTACTTGAGTAGGATTCAAAGGTTGATAGCCAATGGACCGTTGGGTTTATCTGAAGTGGAAACTATCTGACTTGCGAGTCTTGCTTGAAAGTAAAATGATTAAAGGCCTTTCAAGTCAAAGGGGTGTAGAGCCATGCAAAGATATGTTGGAAATAGTTCATACTGATTTAAGCGGTCCTAAGACTATCCCAAAGAGAGGTGGTCATTACGACTTAATCGTGGTGATAAGTACCTCTTAGGATAGTTTAGGAGCTATTTATCAAAGAATGAGATTAAAATATCAAGTTGTCTACATCGGGCATACCCAAGCTGAATGGTGTGGCTAAAAGAAGGAATAAGACTCTTATGGAAAATGTTAGAAAGATGATGAGTTATTTGGAATTATTAAATTCATTTTATGGGTATGCCCTAGAAACAACACGTCGTATAATATTTGTCTGTTTGTGGGATATCCTAGAAAAGTGGAGGGTGATGATTTATTTAGTCCAAAAGATCGAAAGGTGACTCTTAATGCAAACACTAAATTTTTGTAAAAGGATTATGTAATAAATGACAAACCTATGTGTAAATTGTTCTAAAAGAAGTGATAGGAAAAACACAAAGTATTAGTACCAATTGTACAAGAAGATATACCACAAGATAAACTACAACGCGTGTCACGTTTGATACACAATTGCGTGTAGTACCTTGTCGTAGTGGGAGGATTGTTCGACAACCTGTAAGATATATATTTTTGGAGGTCGTGAGACTTGGTCTCTAGTAAACATAGAAAGGATCCACGGATACGACGAAGCACTACAAGATAGAAATATCGAATCTTAGCAAAGTACAATGAATGTTAAAACAGAATCGATGGATTTTAAATTAGATCTAGTTGCTTGTAGAACAACGGAAGGTGTGAAAGCCATTGGAAGTGGTCATATGAAATAAAAGAGGGTCATATGGTAAAGTGAAAACCTTGGAAGCAAAGCTTGTTGCGAAAAGGTATAATAAAAAAGAAAAGGTTCGACTATAAGGAAACATGTTCGTCGATAGCTATGCCTATGTTGATCTGGACTCTTTTTTCTATTGCTACTCATATGAAATATGAGGGATAACAAATAGATGTCAAGATAGCTTTCCTGATTAGAAACCTTTGGGAAAACATCTATGTGAAGCAATCAGAGTGATTCATTGGAAAGGGCTAAGAGCATTTTGAGTATGAGCTTAAAAGTGCTCATCGATGGACTAACGCAAGCTTCAATATCATGAAACATCCATTTTGATGAGGAAATCCAGACATATGGATTTATTCAATGCGCGGATGTGTCTTGTGTATTGAAAAGAGTGATCGAAACGTGGTGGTAAGATCAATTTTACTTGAGTAGGATTCAAAGATTGATAGCCAATGGACCATTGGGTTTATCTGAAGTAGAAACAATCTGACTTGCGAGTCTGGCTTGAAAGTAAAATGATTAAAGGCCTTTCAAGTCAAAGGGGTGTAGAGCCATGCAAAGATATGTTGGAAATAGTTCATACTGATTTAAGTGGTCCTAAGACTATCCCAAAGAGAGTTGGTCATTACGACTTAATCATTGTGACAAGTACCTCTTAGGATAGTTTATGAGTTATTTATCAAAGAATGAGATTAAAATCTCAAGTTGTCTACATCGGGCATACCCCAGCTGAATGGTGTGGCAGAAAAAATGAATGACTCTTATGGAAAATGCTAGAAAGATGATGAGTTATTTGGAATTATTAAATTAATTTTATGGGTATGCCTTAGAAACAACATGTCGTATAACGTTTGTCTGTTTGTGGGATATCCTAGAAAAGTGGAGGGTGATGATTTATTTAGTCCAAAAGATCGAAAGGTGACTCTTAACGTAAACACTAGATTTTTATAAAAGGACTATGTAATAATGACAAACCTATGTGTAAATTGTTCTAAAGGAAGTGAGAGGGAAAACACAAAGTATTAGTAGCAATCGTACAAGAGGATATACCACAAGATAAACTACAAAGCATGTCATGTTTAATACACAATTGCGTGTAGTACCTTGTCATAGTGGGAGGATTGTTCGACAACTTGTAAGATATATATTTTTGGAGGATCGTGAGACTTGGTCCCTAGTAAACATGGAATGGACCCACTGATACGACGAAGCACTACAAGATAGAAATATCGAATCTTAGCAAAGTGCAATGAATGTTGAAACAGAATCAATGGATTCTAAATTAGATCTAGTTGCTTGTAGAACAACGAAAGGTGTGAAAGCCATTGGACGTGGTCATACGAAATAAAAGAGGGTTATATGGTAAAGTGAAAACCTTGGAAGTAAAGCTTGTTGTGAAAAGGTATAATCAGAAAGAAAAGGTTCGATTATGAGGAAACCTGTTCGCCGTTAGCTATGCCTATGTTGATTCGGACTCTTTTATCTGTTGCTACTCATATAAAATATGAGGAATAGAAAATAGATGTCAAGATAGCTTTCCTGATTGGAAATCTTGGGGAAAACATCTATGTGAAGCAACCAGAGTGATTCATTGCAAAGAGCTAAGAGCATTTTGAGTATGAGCTTAAAAGTGTTCATCGATGGACTAGCGCAAGCTTCAATATCATGAAACATCCATTTTGATGAGGAAATCCAGACATATGGATTTATTCAATGCGCGGATGCGTCTTATGTATTGACAAGAGTGATCAAAACATGGTGGTATTTCTTATACTGTACGTAGATGATATATTGCTAATTGGAAACAATGAAAGAGTATTGTCGGACGTATGAGTTTGGTTGATAAAGCGGTATGAGGTGAAGGACTTAAGAGAAGCAAAAATATATTTTTGATCACGGTAATATGGATCACAAGAAAGGATGTTGTGCTTGTCTCAAGTTCATGAGATGATTCAATCCTTATTTGTTTAGCATGTGACTTATTTAAGGAAATGTGTCTTGAGACATAAAAAGAAGATAAAGGTGATGAAAGTGGTTCCTTATGCTTCGGCGAATAAGGAAGCTTAATCTAAGGAATGCTATGCACGAGTATGAATAACTATTTTGCTGAAGGCATGAACTGTGGGTATCAAGGTAACCCGAGATAAGAATGTTGAACTGTGGTAACATATAATTTTGAAGTGCCTAAGAAGGACTAGAAACTATATGTGGACTTACGGAATAGAATCACTGCTTCTTATGGGTTACATAGACTTAGATTTTTCAAATCAAATAGGGATGACAGTAAATCCAACTCAAAGATTATGCGTTTAATTTGAGGAAATTGAGTCATAATGTGGAGGAGTGTTATATAGGAATATATTTCGGATTCCGGACTCCATCATGGAAAGATGATAATAATGGAGCCTATGAGGCAGCCAAAGTATCTATATGACTCTAGAAACTTCATGATGGACTTCGAAGTGATTCTGAGTTTGCCTAAGGATATCACAATTTATTTTGATGATAATGGTGCAGTTGCAAATTTGAAGGAATCACAAGCCCATGAGCAATTAAACACATGGATCTCGAGTACCACATGTTACGAGAAATCGTATGATGAGGGGAAGGTTGTTGTCGCCTAGATAGCATCGGATTATAACCTAGAAAATCCATTTACAAGGACCTTAAAGCGAGAGCTTTTGATGGCCGTGTAGTGGGAGTGGAAATCATATGTATGGCGGGAGACATGACAGTATAGTCTTTTAGTATAAGTGGGAGATTTTTGAATTGTATACTTAAAGTCTAGCTTTAGTATGAACAATATTATAACAATTTATTTGGAATGAGAATCATATGATCAAATGATTGCGTCTTATAATTTATTTATATGTTCGATGCAATAGTCCACTTACTTTATACTGTAGATAATATGATGTGCGACAACATGTAGAAGTTCATATTATCGGTTTCCTTATAAAGTATAAACAGATGCTCACAATTGAGATAGATGGGGACTCTCTATCGCAATGGTTGTAGTGTAGTTTGGTATTAGCTTGTCTTGGCTATAAAATCACATTAGTGCACTTTGTGTGTATTGAGCAGGACCGCTTGAGATCATTCGACTTATACTGACTTATAGGAGAACTTGATCTCAATTATTATGGATGTTCGTGCTATTAATCCCTATACAATAACCTTGACATGTAGGGTAGTATGTATTTCTTTGATTCATCAATGGGTGAGATTTACATGTAATTAAATCAACAGATTCGGTGAGTTAGGAAATAATGTCGTCTATATGGTATGCTGTTGTTTTTAGAAGGAATTCATGTCTATTATAGGTTGATAATGTCCCCTTGAGGAGCTCATAAGAATTATCATGTAAATCCTGTAGGTGGATTTATTTCGGCATGATAATGAGGTTGAGTGGTACTACTCTCGGATGAGATATTAATTATTGGAGTTGTCAATAACTTAATTAATTAATGAACATTGTATATCTTAAACATGGAGAGACTGTCAGACTTATAATATGAAGGAGCCCATAACGTAATTATGGAATAAAAATGGTAGTGCAATAATAATATTTTAGTGGAATATATTATTATTATTGAATTTAAGTATAAGCTTTGGGCTAAGCTTGGATACTTAAGCCCAATGAAGGCCCAACTCTAATTTCTCCTCCTAGTCATCTCAGCTATTCTAACTCTAAGAGAGATACGCCTAACACGTGAAGAGGGTTGATGGAACAGTAGATTGAGAAGATCTCGAGGATCGTCGCCCACACAACGTCGAGATTGGACTTGGGAATACAGCAGAAGATCAAGTGGTTATTTGTTGCTGCTGTCCGCCAACTTGTATGATTTTTATAAAATCGTACAGACCTTGGAATTTAACGTGACATATAATGATGGAAAGTCACGGAAGAGAGGATCGTTTTGGCATGTAGATCACTCAAATCATATATCGGATGAGAGAGTTATGCCCATAATGGTGAGGCTGCGCAGGCTAGTGGCGAGAATTTGTCTTCTCTAACATATCCTAGTGAAAGATAATATATTTCTTGTTTCCTTGCTTCCGCTGATAGTTAAAAACGTATGAAATCCTAATAGTTCACGTTAACCAAATGATAAAATGTCAACAGAAGAAAGGGAAGGGATGGAGACAGGGGAGATAGAGTGAGAAGGTAGAGGGCTCGAGGTGGCAGCGAAAGGATGGAGGTTATATGTGGGGGAAGAGAGAGAGGGTTGAATTCCCAATCTTGAGAGGAGAGAGAATTAGGAATTAAGTTTGACTTATCTGAAAAAGGTTGTGGAGTGTTACACGGCAACTCTAAAACAAGGACACCTATCAAAGAATGGCCTGCTTCATCCACTTTATTCCTACAAGTTGTCACATTATCCAAAGTTGCTACCAACTCGAAATTCAAATCCAACTTTTGGGCAACAGATTCATTAGTTGTGGCTGCAATATCCGAGGGCGACATTATCTGCCCTTCATTTGTTGCTTATGTCGACTGCGGAGCCAGTTCCGATGAAGTCACCAATGGCAGAACTGTAACACCCCATATTTTTAAACTTTATTTTACGTTTATAATCTTTTGGCCCAATTCTATTTAAAAGACGAAAAGATATTCTTTTTTCGTAAGTTATTATTCAAAGCCTATAAAAATCAGCGTGATTATTTTCTAATTTATATTTTGAGAGTGACCTCATCCAAATTCTTCCCCGCAGTATATTTTATTTTCAATATTTTTTATTAAATCAATTTTTGTGTCTATCAAATCTTTTAAAAAAGAAAAATCTTCTTTATCAATTATGTCATCCTAAATTAGCTATTTGTAATTGGGCAAAATTAAAATCTCCTACAATCTAATCCGTACCTTATAAGACCTGCCCTCACTACAAATAAATATGCCCCATAAGTATTTTTCAACACATACTCAAGATCATCGGCAACACCATATTATCTCTAGAGAGGGAGAGAGAGAGAGACCTCAAAGGAGATATTGGATCAAGGCTTCTAGCAAGGTTTAAGGTGGGAATTTATGTACTGTCATTTATTAAGTTTTCTTTTTACATGTTAATTTATATCATGAGATGAATAAAATTATGTGATATAATTTATTTTGAGATTATGTGATATGATATATCGTGATATGAAGGAGAACATGAATTATGATTTATATTATTATGAATATATGAGATGATTTATTTGAGATATGAATTATATGCGATACGGGTTTGTACCATAATGATGCCTTACCAATGATACTTGGAATAATGCAATATAGATTGAGACCGTAATGGTGCCTTACCGATGATACTTGAAATATATGCAATACGGGTTGGGACCGTAATGGTGCCCTACCAATGATACTTGAAATATATGCAATACAAGTTTGGACTGTAAGGGTGCCTTACTTTTATGTTGAGATTTAATATATGTCATATGGAATATGTGTTATGTGCCATATGTGAGTACTTAAATTTTCATGTATGAGATTATTTAATTTATGACAGCGGTGTGGTTTCCACTGAGCTGTAGTTTGCTCACCCCCATATTTACCCTCTTTCAGTTTAATATAGTGGCGACGTACGAGGGGAGGATGTGATGTCAAGAGGGATTCAGTGAATATTTGAGTAATATTTAATTTGAGATTGGATGACTTGTTTTAAAATTTCAAGTCATGAATCAGTACATGATATTGTACTTTGAGGTACAACTATTATTTATAAAAATTCTTTTCAGTAAAACGGACTTCTACTAATTACCTTTATGTCTTGGGGATTTGTCCTTAATCCCATGGCAGATTTAAAGTTTGCAGATCTAAATACTTATTTACTTGTGGATAAAAGGTTCTTAGCAGATTTATCAAGTACTATAATTATTTTATTATTATTTATTCAATCAAATATTTGGTCTTACTCCATTTAAAAGGCTTTTATTAAGAAATTTTACGCATAATCCCTATTTATAAAAATTGGGATGTGACAAGAACTCCCTCCAGCAACTGCGGCAAAGGCTGAATGCTTTTCGGCGACTTCAGAATCTGCTGGACAGATTCTGGCAAGTGAAGAAGCTGCTGATCTACTTCAAAAACGTGAGGGAACGAAGGGATTTCCTCGATTTCTTCCATCAACTCCAATAATACACTTCTATGAGCTTCAAACATATCATTACTCAAGTACACCTCTATAGCTGCGGCCAGAGAAATATCTTGGATCGTCGTGTGAGTGTTGGAGGTGCACTCCATAGGTTATGGAGAGAGCAAGGTTGTGGATGAGACTCCCTTTACTTTCAAGTTATGCTTTTTCTTACTACATCTCTTACTTCCTTTCTTGCTGGAAGAGGAGGAAGGAGATGGTCTTGTTCTCTTGGTCTTCATTGTAACCAAAGAACACAACAAACCCTAAACCCGAAAACCCTAAACCCAAAGAAAACAACAAGAACAAGACTTGATGGAGACTACACAAGGGTAGCCAGCTCACTGACCTCCATCAAGCTTGTTAGATATGACAATGAACAGTAAGGTAGATAGTAGGAAGAGGGAAAAGATGTGATGTATGAATAGAAACGATGGCGATGTGTTGTATGAACATGTTATCCCTCATTGGAAGCTTGAATCAAGACGAAAATTATGTTAGATGGAGATTGTGTTTAGATAGTGAGGAGGGGGTAGTGGATTTCCTTAAAAGTAACAGATTGGAAATTATTCCAATTTAATATTCATATAAAATGAGTGTTTTCTCTAAACATTCAAAAAACATAAAATTACAAGAAACTTTAAAAATAAAAAACGTTAAAGAAAAAAATAAAGAAAGCAATAAATCAATTAAAAAAAATAAATAGACATAATATGAAGGCTACACTTGTATGAGAGATTGTTTCACATTACACCATTCTATGTACTATTTTTTAAATGGTTATAATTTTTTATTAAATATCATTTTCCATTAAATTATTATATTTATTTATACTATTAATTGTTCATAAAATAATTCACTACATCATAATTCCTCCACTTTTTACCAATTCTTGTATCACATTTTATTCAAGTATTATCACTTTTTATTTCTCTCACAATATTTTTCCGTGGGACGATTTTCACATAAGTTCTTTGTGTATATATATATATATATATATATATATATATATATATATATATATATATATATATATATATATAATAGCCCCTAATTGGACACTTTGTGTTTTCCCGTTTCTCAACCAATTTTTAAGTTCTTCCTTCTGCCCCTATTTAGGTATTGTTGTCCCTTCTATTCTATTACTTTGAGAACTCTTAAATCCTTTTAATATTCCCTTCATCAATTATCTAAAATTATTTTCTTCGAAATCGTGTGATAGAGTTGCCCTATTCCTCTGCCCCCACAAATTCTTCTCCATTGATTCTTCTCTGATCCACCCATTCTTCTCTAATCGGTAAGTTCTCTCTATTATTTTATCTACTTTTACATTGAGTTCTTACTCTTCTCTTATTGGTTAATCGCGATCTTCTTCAGCCCTTTCATCTTTCATTCGTGAACTTCATTTTCCTTCTTTCTTCGCTGCAGAGTTTTCAATCTCTATTTTTCACCATGGGCATCAGCAATCAAGGTAAATCTGATCAAAATTTTATTGAAGATTTTCATCAATTTCGACTTTATTGTGTTCATATATCACTCTTTTATTAGTTTTATTTTTCATTTTTTATTTTTGAAACCCAGATTTTACGGATGAAATCCAGACTTAAGGTTTTAAAGGTTTCACTCTTTCATTTTGTTGGAATCCTTACGTTCATAAAAATAATCCCTATTCATACACAGAGAGGAAACACATACCTCTCACCGTAGGATTATGAAGTAGCGGAAGAATATGAAGAACCGTACGATCCGATTGATACTCACTTGTGTATCCCTGGATCAAATCTTCAACACACCACTGGGTTGAAGGATTAATCGCCATGAATTTGTATTAAGAATGGATGAAGAATACAGAAGGAAAAAATAGCGAGAGAGAATCCTCAGAACTATTCTGCGTCTGCGTGTGTCTGGCATGCCTATGCAGTTTTCTTTTTATCCAAAACTCCATGTTAGGAAACGAATAGAAAACTGCAGGAGTTTCATAACTCCCTCATGCATGCAGCGCCACATGGATTTTCATATGTGGAAATTAATAATTAATAAATAATATTTATTATTATTTACATCTCCACTCACATATGAAATAAAAAATTCTCCCGATTTGTTTTCTTCATGAATAATATTCTTGTCCAAATGAATACATCGTGTGACCCACTAGATATGAGTTTTAATTGCTATACACTTGTTAGAGATACATAGCAACTCAGCCAGTTTATCGAAGAAATTCAACAAGCTCGCTATACCCCAGAACTCTTGAATATTTAACATAAGTTGACATATCTCTTTTCAATCCCTTAATTTGCAAGAGCATATTCAACCCTTTTGCAAAAAACTATGTATTCATAATCAAGACCCTGCTTAATTGACTAGTCAATGAATCACAATAGTATATGTTAAATTAAGACGTTCTTCCCATCTCACTAAGTATCTACAGTCTCCCACTGTAGCTGCTTTCCTAGACATGCATCGCATTACTATTATTAACCATATCTCTTTTGGTAACATGCTAAAGTAGCAACACCAAAGTGAAGACTTAGAATATAGTAGAAAGAAATAAGGGTAACTAATAGATGAGGACTCATACTTATTGAGAAAATGTGAATAATATTCTCAATCCTTTTGTGGTCAACTAAGCACTAGTCGTTTTCCTAAAACACTTGTCAAAATGTCTTTAACTTCCTTCCATGAAAACGTATGTCATATTTCATTTTATCTTAGACATCATGTAAATAAAAGTTCAAGTGTGTCCCATACATTTAACCCGGATATCCTCCCCCCAACGTATAGGATCTCCGACGATTTAACTATACAACAAGTTGGATTAGATTCGAGGAAAAATCTATCCCGATTACATTAATTATCATAATCTCATCTCTGTGCTCCCACTTAGTCAGAGGTGATTGCTCGTATGAGAGAGTCAATCATAACTTGCCGACATACTATTATATATGAACCATCACATATAATTTATGAAACATATACATATAGTTAAGCCATTAACCATATCATTAACATACATAAACATATTCAATACATCGTTTTAAAACCTTTGCAAACCTAATCCTTTAACATGTCCTATGAAATCTCTGAGAATCGATTTGGTAAAAGGATCCGCTAACATCAAACGAGTAGAAATATATTTAAGAATCACTTTCTTCTTTTCTACTATATCTCTAACAAAGTTGAATTTAGTATCAATGTGTTTGGTCTTTCCATGATAATCGGGGTCTTTTCTGTAAGCAATGGCCGCTTGATTATCACAATTGACTAAAACAGCATCCACTGAAGTGTTTAAGTCCTCAGAGTGTTTCATGAATCTTCTCAACCAGATAGTCTCTTGAACTGCAGACGCACATGTTACAAATTTAGTTTCCATTGTAGACAATGCAATGCAAGTCTGTTTCTTGCTACACCATGAGATTGCTCTATTGTTGAGCAAGAAGATGTAACCAGAAATAGATTTATGTTCATCTAATTCTCCACTCCAGTCAGCGTCTGAATACCCATTTAGTGTACTGTTATTCCCTTGATAACAAAGAGAATAATCTGCAGTCCCTTTCAGGTATCTGAAAACTCTTTTAACAACCATCCAATGCTTCTTCCCCAGATTGGATTGATACCTACTAACCAGACCAACGGCATAGCAAATGTCTGGTCTTGTACACAACATTGCGTACATAAGACTTCCAATCGCATTGGCATATGGCACTTTGGACATTTCATTGATTTCATCTTGAGTCATGGGACACATTTATTGACTCAATGATTCGCCTTTTACTACGGAAGTATCTACGGGCTTGCAAGTTTCCATCTTAAACTGTTCTAAAAGTTTCTTAATGTAAGCCTCTTGATACAAACCCAATAACTTCTTTGAACGATCCCTATGAATCTTCACACCAAGTATGTATTCTGCCTCACCCACCCATATCTTTTATTTCAAAGTTTGAAGATAACCACCTTTTAATGGTTTCAAGATACTCTTTGCTGTTACCCGCTAGTAATATGTCATCCACATACAAGGATAGAATCACAAAACTACCATTAGAATGTTTAACGTAAACACAGTGGTCTTCATTTATCATAACGAAGTTATATGAGATAATCGTAGTGTGAA
Source organism: Pogostemon cablin (assembly GCA_023678885.1). NCBI lineage: Eukaryota > Viridiplantae > Streptophyta > Magnoliopsida > Lamiales > Lamiaceae > Pogostemon > Pogostemon cablin. The sequence continues at coordinate 12,941,783 of CM043005.1, forward strand.
ACCTCAAATACCACTGTCTAGAGGATTGTTTGAGTCCGCAGATTGACTTCTTTAATCTACAATTTTTTTCCTCTTGACTTCGAAGAATAAATCCTACAGGCTGTTGCATGTAGATTTCTTCCTCTAATTCTCCATTGAGAAATGCGGTCTTAACATCTATTTGGTGTAATTCTAAATCCATACTAGCCGCTATAGACAATAGTAGATGAATCGAGGCAAACCTCACTACAGGTGAAAAAGTTTCTTCATAGTCTATACCCTCTTGTTGAGTATACCCTTTTGCCACCAAGCCAGCCTTATACCTCTCTATTGAGCCATCAGACTTTATTTTGATTTTGAGAATCCATTTATTCTTAATAGCCTTTCGTCCCTTCGGAAAATCTACAAGTTCTCAAACTTGATTTGACTTCATAAACTCCATCTCCTCTTTAATTGCTTTCATCTATTTCTCCTTTGCCGGACAAGTCAGAGCTTCTTTAACATTTATGGGCTCTTCCTCATCAATAGAAGAAACATCTCCATTTTCAGGTGAAACAAAGAAAGCATGTCCTTCAATATCATAATGCCTTTTGGGCACATGTTTCCTAGAACTTTTCCGAGATAGCTGTTGATGATCTTCTGTAGATAAAATGCTCTCATTGGGAATTGCTTGATCCTCAATTGGCAAATATCTATCAAAATCCACACATCAGCTAAACTACTACTCCCACTTGGATCTTGTAGGAATTGGTTTTCTACTACCTCAAAAATAGGTTCGGCATCCTTGATGCCCCCTCTACTAGGAAATTCCATTTCCAAAAAATGATCATTACGTGATTCTGTCTCAGTTAAACTCCCATCCTGATCTCTTATGAACACGTAACCCTTAGAATGTTCGTAGTATCTTATGAAGAAACACTTTTTTCCTCTGGGACCCAACTTTCCATATTGACTCGATGAATCATGTACATAAGCTGCTGATCCCCAAAATCTAAGGTTACTTAAGTCAGGTTTTCTACCCGTCCAAAGTTCATATGGAGTTGAAGCAACTGATTTGGAAGGCATACGATTAAGCACATAAGCTACCGTAAGGAACGCATCTCCCCAAAAAAAGATTGGTAGATTAGCTTGTGCCATCATGGATCTCACCATCTCCAACAAAGTCCTATTCCTTCTTTCAGCAACACCATTTTGTTCAAGCATATAAGGAATGGTTAATTGTCGGATTATTCTTTTTCATTACAAAATTCCTTGAATTATTCTGATAAATATTCAAGTCCTCTATCAGTTCTTAAAACTTTGATAGATTTGTCCTTTTGATTTTCGACTTCACTAAAGAATCATCTAAAACAATCTAATGCTTCAGACTTATGAATATCAAATAGACATATCCAAAACGTGAATAATCATCAATGAACGTATTGAAATAATGAGCTCCATGTCACACTCTCACATTTACAGGACCACATATATCAAAATGGACTACTTCTAATGGAGATTCAGCTCTATGGCTTTACCAACCGATTTTCTAGTCATCTTTCCAGCAAGACAATATTCGCATTTCGATAATTCAACTTTTGAAGAAAGACTTAACAATCCTCCTTTTACAAGTCTTTTCATCCTATCTTGCCCAATATGACCTAATCTAGCATGCCAAACATTATCATTCACGTTTGCATTACTAGAAGAACAAGCATTTAGTAAATATGAATAATCAACATAATAACTAAAAATCAATCTATTACAATTTAAAATCATAAAACCATCATTCATATGTCCAGATGCATAACAAGTACCATCAATGCTAATTACCACAATATTTCTAGTAAATGATACATCATAACCCTAATTAACTAAAACTGAAACAGAGATTAGATTCCGCGTGATTTCTGGAGCACAGAGAACATCATGTAGAATAAAGGCCAGACTATTGTCAAGGTCCAGTTTGAAAGTCCCAAGTCCTTTGACTTTGACTTGAGCGTTGTTTCCCACATATATCCACCGAGTCCCCTTTGGAACACGACGGAAACTTATAAAAGCTCCTCTGTATCTTGTCACATGGTTCGTTGCTCCTGAGTCTATAATCTACAATGAATAAGAATCAGTTAACAAGATAGTACTTGGGACATTAATTTCACACGCAACAGAATAAGATAAATATACCTTGTCCCTACTGGCCTCAGGGCATTCACGTGCAAAGTGACAAAGCTTTCCACAATTAAAACATGGCATTTTGTTCTTATCCTTCTTATTCTTTTTCTTTTTCTTCTTCTGTTCATCAATTTTTGTCGCTGGGTTGTTGTCATTCTTTTTACCATCGAATCGTTTTCCCTTCTTTTCCTTCTTCCAATTCCTCTTCCTTTTGAAGCCCAAAGTTTATTTGGAAGTAGAACTGGCATAAACGGTCCTAGAAGTTGGCTTTGAGGCTCCAAGCTTCTCATCTTCTAACTTAACATGACGAGCATCATCGTTGAAAGTTTTAATACTTTCATTGTGAGTCAAGTTAACCTTCAGATGTTCCCAACGATCAGGTAAAGAGCGGATCAGTGCTTGGATTTGTTGCTCATAAGAGAGAATGTGACCAGCAGTCTTAAGTTCGATTAGACATCTCCCTGAGATGTTGTCTAATGTTATGATCATGTTTTTTTTGTATGTGTCAAACTTAATAGTCAGCTGCCTTAGCCTTGTAACCGATGTACCACCGTACTTCTCACGCAGATACACCCTGATATCATGCGCAGTAGGGTGTTGCTCACATTCATGAATCATCAGATTGAAAACTGAGCTTACAAGGATACCTCATGCAACGGAATTTTTCTTTTTCCATGCTAGGTATGCTTCTTGGTCACGTCTCCCTTGAGTTTGATTTCCCGCACCTGGATCAACCATGACTTGGTTTATAGCATCCAATGCATCTTTTTCATCCAACACGTACCAAATCATATGACGCCATGTGTCATAGTTGTCACCATTGAGTTTCTCACCTTTGTTCAACTCAGCGATAATCGATTTCGATGCCATGATCTTTATTAGAGATTAAAGTGATTCAGTATGTTAATAATGTTTTATCAAATTTTACGTTGAGCTAAACACAAACATCTCAATCAATACCACAGGACTTAATCTCAAAAAATAGCTCGGAGACAACTAATCATCAATCTCATCAAGTGTCATAACACTAGATACTTGTTTCAAAATGTAAAACACATTTAAGGTTCATGTAATCAACAATAACATTGAACTGCCACACATAAATAGAACATCAACAACCATCCATAATAGTAAATAAATTAAGTCCGAAAACATATAAATTCTAATGAACTCCTCGAGTATTCAATTAGAAGATACAATTAGGGATTTTTACGGATAGAACCTCTATATACGTCACTTGATTCAAAATAACGGCCATAATCAAAATCTCTAGTCCCCACACTATAAATAGCTCGTGCCAAAGGATATACAAGAGGATTCTTAATCTGATTCTTTCTTCGACTTTTCAGTCTTAGAAAATCAGATCGTCAAACCCCACCCATACTTAAGAAACTGATTAGAGCTATTTTCACCTACATTTTAGTGTCTTTTTATATGTGTTTTCGTATTATTTTATCCGTATTTTATGTGTTATTTGGTTGTGTTTTGTGTTTTATTGAAATGTATGTGTTTTTATTGGATGCTAAACATGATAAGGAAGATGTAGGAAAAAGCGGATCTCAATTCGGAGTTGAAACGAGGGAGAACGAGCCAAAACAGTGAAGAAAAACAGGAGCCAGCACCAACACGGGCCTTGTAGCCAACACGGCCCTGTAAGAGGTGGCCGTGCGGCGACACCTAGTCATTCAACATGGACAACTTAAGGCCGTGTCTAGTTGCACGAGTCGAGTTGGCAGCACGAGCCGTATAGCCAACACGGCCCTGGAAGAAGTGGCCGTGTGCCGACATCAGAAGAGCCAACACGACCACCCTGTGCCCGTGTTACAACACACGACTCGTGTTGCAACACACGAGCCGTGTTACGTAACACGGCCCTATAAGGAAAGGCCGTGCGGCAGCATCAGAAGACACAACACGGCCACCTCGTGGCCGTGTTGCAGAGCACGACTCGTGCCGTGTATGTTCCTGCAGAAATTTCCAGATCCTTCTAGAATCCTCTATAGGGGTATAAATACCCCTTTATTCAACAATTGGCAGGAGATCCGAAATTCCCATCATCTACACACACATCACACACCATTTCTTCCATTTTCCACCATCATCTTCATCCACCTTCATCCATTTTGATCCATCTCCATCATCTCCATTAATTCTCCATCAAAACTTCATCCCTTCCATTGGATGTTTCTAATCCCATGTTTTTCCATACTTGAACTTTAGCACCCATTTTCTTTACTTGTCATTTCTATTATTTGCTATTCTTATTTACTTGTTACTTGTTTTAGTTGTTAATCAATCTCAAAACCCCCGATCATCTTTACAAAAACAACATGAACATGAGCTCACGTATTTTGCTAGTCCGAACATAACTCCTTTATGGATTGATAATTTTTCTTGGGATATACTACTACAACGATCGAGTATTCTTGCTCGTGAGTACTACAAAATTAGGCAAACAAGAAAATGGCGCCGTTGCCAAAGGGGAGTTTGACGGATTAGTCGAGTATTGTGTTATTGTTTTAGTTGTTCTTGATAAGGATTCTTTTTATTTTCTTTTATTTATTATTTGTGTTTGTGGTCTCACTCTTGGCATTTTCGTAGGTGTTTTATGATCACAAGATCAAAGGGAAATCAATCGATCATTCCTTTGAATTTGGAGATAGAAAAGACCGCGCGACAAAGGAAGCGAGAGAGACGAAGAGCTAAAAAAGAAAAGATGGAAAATCAACATGGAGATAATGTCAATCGTAATCCACCCCATGATCCATTACAAGATCAACGGGGGGTACAAGAAGGAATACAAGAGGACCAAATGGAGATGTTTAGAAACTTCATTGCTCAAAACCAAGAGTATATGCAAGTGCTTGCCAATCAAGAAGCTCAAAGGATATTCCAACCGAGAGCCGTGCACAACATGGTTCCTCCGGTTCAAGCCAACAATTTAGAAATCAAGACCGGATTAATCAACATGGTCAAAGAAAATCAGTTTGGGGGAGGTCCTCTTGAGGATCCAAACATGCATCTAGCTAGCTTCTTGGAGGTTGCAAATACCATTAAGATGAATGGAGTATCGGAAGATGCTATTCGGATGAGGTTGTTCTCTTTTTCTTTAAGAGACAAGGCTAAGGCATGGTATAATGCAATTCCTTTGGGAAGTTGTAACACATGGGAAGATCTTGAGCAAAGGTTCCTAAACAAATACTTTCCTCCTTCAAAGACACTCCAATTGAAGAGCCTTATCACTCAGTTTAAGCAACTTCCGGATGAAAGCTTTTATGAAGCATGGGAACGCTACAAGGAGATGCTAAGAAAGTACCCTCAACATGACTTTCATGAGAATCAACAAGTGGCTTTCTTCTATCAAGGGTTGAGCCAACAACAACGGATGCATGTGGATGTTTCATCCGGAGGATCTATATTCGGAGTGGATGCGATGAAAGCTATGGAAATTTTTGAAGATATTGCAATGAATGCTTATCAGTGGCCGTCCGAGAGAATTTTGGGAGGTTATGCATACGGAAAGGTTGCTCTAGTGGAGAGTGTGAACAAGGTGAAAAGTGATGTGTTTAAGAGTGAAGGAATGAAAGAATTCAATGAGAGCATTAATGCTTTAACGAAGCAATTGAATTTGATCACTCAAGGAGTAAGTCAATGGGGAAGTACAAGTGCTAATTCGAATGAGGAGAGCAATGAGAAGCAAAATGTAGAGGATGTTTCCTATTTAGATGGGAGAAATTACCAAGGAAATTTTCAACGTCAAGGGAATTTTCAAGGTAACTATCCTTCTAACCAAGGTAATTATCAAGGAGGATATCAAGGGCAAGCTCGGGTGAGTAATTTCAATCAATCAAGTGGAGGTTATCAAGCTCCAAGGAAGCATGAGAATTTCTCCTACTCTAATCCTCAAACCGCCGTGGCACTTCCTCAAGGAATGGATCCGAGTACTAAGACGCCCAATGGAGAGGGTAAAGCATCGGTGGAAGAGACATTGCTAGCATTCATGAAAAAGCTTGAGGCTAGAATGGAGGAAAATGAGAAGAAATCCGACAATAGGATGAGAGCATTTGAGCATCAAATGGGGCAAATTGCTTCTTCAGTTGGATCTCAACACCAACAAGGAAAATTCCCATCTACCACTATAACAAATCCTAAGGAGCAATGTTTGTATGTTACCATGTGCAACATGGAAAGTAAGGTGGAGAAAGGGTTGGTGGAAACAACAAACATTGTTTCTAAGGTTGAAGAAGTAGTTTGTGATGAAATTGTGTCAAACGTGGAGGAGGACATTGGCATCGATGAAGATTGGTCTTTGGATGATGAGATGATAATTGGTGAATTTTTGTCTTTGTTGGATGAGGAAAGTAAGTGTGATGAAGAGATGATGTTGAAACAAGATCATGACATTGTTGAAGTTGATGCTTCATTAAAGGTGGAAGACCCCGGTAAATTCGTTCTTACTTGTAAAATTGGAAATGGGGAACACTTTAATGCTATATGTGATCTTGGTTCAAGCATTAATGTAATGCCTTTGGAGATTTTTGAAAAACTTGGCATTGGGAGGTTAAAGGAAACGGATGTGGAAATCGGAATAATGGATGGTTCAATGATAAAGCCCCATGGAGTTGTGGAGGATACGCTTGTGCAAATAGAGGATTTTGTATTTCCGGTGGATTTTATGATAGTTGAGAAGCAAGCGGATCCTTGGATTCCATTAATTTTTGGAAGGCCGCTTTTGGCAACCGCAAAAGCAAAATTTGACATGGATAAGAAGGAACTCACACTCCGATCACATAAAAGAGAATTGGTGTTATCAAGCAAGAATTTAATAGGGCGAAATCTTCATTTGAAGCCACCCATTAAGCCTCTGGATATTCGAGATGAAGTGGTAAGTGCGATTTTAAAAGATGAAGAATTAACTAATTTTATGCTTGAAATTGCAGGAAATGTCTCTTCAAAAAGAAATAAGCTTGGGGAAAATCCACATGTTGATTTGAAGATTGATAAAGGGCTTATGGGATTTAAAAATGTGAGGAAAAGAGGAAACGAAGTGAGCTCAAGTGTTAAAGGAGCACGAAGTGTGGATAAAAAGGTTGCTAAAGAGATGTTTAAAGTGAAGATGCGGCCCGATGGGGTCTTGGATTTCTCCGACTGTTAAGAGCTTACATTCGTCCGGCTTGAAGACGTTAAACTTAGCGCTAAATGGGAGGCAACCCATTCTTTTTATCTTTTGTTGCTTGTTTGTTTTGGTCTTGTAGGTTGATTGTGCTCATGGAGAAAATGCTCATTGAAGAAAAGAGAAATGCTTCATGGATTCAAGTTGACATGTTCCACCATTTGTTGCAAACTTAATTCGTGACTCTTGTCTCGAGTTAAGTTTGGGGGGTGCTAGTGCGTGGTGGACATAGCTTGAGTCGTGTGGATGCGGTTACTTCTCCACAAGAAGATCACCAAAGGAAACTACAAGGGTAAGTCTCACCACTTTTTGCAAACTTAAGTCTCAACTCTTGTTTCGATTTAAGTTTGGGGGGAGAGTGTGTGGTGTGACTCACCACTTGAGTATGATTCTTGTAAAATTGGACAAATTTTAAAAATTTTCTCATGAGTTTGGGTTGATTTTGGTATGATTGGTGGTGTTGAAGTGCATGATAGTCCATATTTATAATGAAATTGTTGAACTAATGGTGTTTGTTGAGTGTTTGAGCATGAATGAGAGGTATTGGAAGCATGAATGAGCTTGAAGCTAACGCTTTCCTTACCAAATGACTATTGAGGGAGTACTCTACACCTTATCATTTTACTACTTGAAATGAATTGAGTTTGATTTGGATTGTTGTGACTAGCACGATACTTCATTTGTTATGTTTGTGGGAGGTTTACTTTCGTATATTAGGATTTCCTTTTCAATAAAGGTTGGGATGAATGTGTGCTTAATTTTCTTATGGATGATGGTATTTTGTGTTTTTGCATGTTTTGTGTTTTTGTTGTGTCTTGTTTGTTGAGTCCTTATTTTTATGTTTTGTGTATTTTTATTCTTGTCTTGGGATGTTTGGTGGTTTGTTTAGGGATGTCGTGAGTCATTTTTGAACGTGAATGATGATAGGTTGTGGTGGTAAGTGATGACAAATTATGATTAAGAATCTCTACACTTTCAAATTGTGACATGTTTTACTTAACTTGTTCAATCTTGAGATGAATGTGGTGTAATAAGTTCCTTAAGGTCCGAGCACAAGCTTGTGAGCATTTGAGCCTCAACCATGCATACATGGTATTTCTTCATGAGTGGATCGGTTGTGTTTGATAAGTTAGAACTTGCTCAAGGACTATAGGAACGAGCCCGATTAGTGGAGATTGGTGAAATGATCTAAGGCCATCCTTGTTATTATACTCATTGCCATATATGTTCCCTACCATGAACATCATCCTTAGTTAACCATTTTGAGCCTATAAGCCTATTTCTTGTGAATTTAGCACATTACAAGCCTTAATTACCCATTCAAGCTTATATATACCTTTGTGTGGGTGATTGAGGAGATGGTAGCTAGAAAGGGTTGATTGATTAGCAAAAGAAGAAAAGGGAATGGTAAACAAGCAAGAAAAAGGATAAAAAGAGCAAAAGTAAAAAGGCACATGCAACCTCAAAGTTAGAAAAGGAGCAAAGCAACATCAAAATGCTCAAGTAAACAAAATTCAAAGATAGGAAGCATGCATCAAAAGAAGCTCAATCCAAGGAAAGTTAATGAATAGTGCTTTAGATTGTAAAGATAATAAAGGAAGAAAGAAAAGTGAAGAAGTTGAGGAAATTGGCCATCTCTTTGATTACTTACACATGATTAGTCACTCTTATCCATATACTTCCTACCCTACCAAAAAGCCTATCATTACATCCTTAATGAAAGACCTTTTTGATCATTGATTGAAACTTTGGTGGTTTGTGAATATAGTCCGCGAGCAAGCTTATAGCGAGTCGAGCCAATCGATTAATGAGTGTGTTTTATTCGAGTTCAAAAGCGTGTTGAGAGACATTAATATCCATTGTGAGGCTTGGACTTAAAAGGAACTATATTACACTTTATTCTCTTTTGATTGAACTTGTTAATTTCTCATGTCATGATTTTAATGTTGTAGGATGACTTAGCATAGTTTGTTGTTATTATTGCTAACGATGTGTTATTACTTATATTCGTTTAGTCTTTTCTAGGTGAAAATTTCTCCTTTTGATTTGTCATTTTCGTTGCTCGGGGACGAGCAACACCTTAAGTTTGGGGAGTTGATTAGAGCTATTTTCACCTACATTTTAGTGTCTTTTTATATGTGTTTTTGTATTATTTTATCCGTATTTTATGTGTTATTTGGTTGTGTTTTGTATTTTATTGAAATGTGTGTGAATGAGCTTAAACTTAAGAGTGGATCTCAATTCGGAGTTGAAACGAGGGAGAACGAGCCAAAACAGTGAAGAAAAATAGGAGCCAGCACCAACACGGGTCGTGTAGCCAACACGGCCCTGTAAGAGGTGGCCGTGCGGCGACACCTAGTCATTCAACATGGACAACTTAAGGCCGTGTCCAATTGCGCGAGTCGAGTTGGCAGCACGAGTCGTGTAGCCAATACGACCCTGGAAGAAGTGGCCGTGTGCCGACATCAGAAGAGCCAACACGACCACCCTGTGCCCGTGTTACAACACACGACTCGTGTTGCAGCACACGAGCCGTGTTGCGTAACACGGCCCTGTAAGGAAAGGCCGTGCGGCAGCATCAGAAGACACAACACGGCCACCTTGTGGCCGTGTTGCAGAGCACAACTCGTGCCGTGTATGTTCCTGCAGAAATTTCTAGATCCTTCTAGAAGCCTCCATAGGGGTATAAATACCCCTTTATTCAACAATTGGCAGGAGATCCGAAATTCCCATCATCTACACACACATCACACACCATTTCTTCCATTTTCCACCATCATCTTCATCCACCTTCATCCATTTTGATCCATCTCCATCATCTCCATTAATTCTCCATCAAAACTTCATCCCTTCCATTGGATGTTTCTAATCCCATGTTTTTCCATACTTGAACTTTAGTTACTTGTTTTAGTTGTTAATCAATCTCAAAACCCCCGATCATCTTTACAAAAACAACATGAACATGAGCTCACGTATTTTGCTAGTCCGAACATAACTCCTTTATGGATTGATAATTTTTCTTGGGATATACTACTACAACGATCGAGTATTCTTGCTCGTGAGTGCTACAAAATTAGGCAAACAGAAAGCTAATTTTAATGCTTGTCTTTTATCTTCTTCTAAAGAAGAAATCATCAAATCAAACATCAAAAGACGACCATTTGGCTCCACACTATAAGTCTTCCTTCGAGCCCAAAACCCCTTTTGTAAATAGGAAGGTAAAGTGTTAGCCCAGGTCTCAGGACAAGAAATTTGATCATACGCACTAGCACGGAGAAGCTTCTTATTGATTAAGAGCAACAAATGGTTGTAGCATTCAAAAAATTCCAACGCGTGGTCCTTAACGTTGTGTTGTGGCTTCATTTTGTAGTTCAAAAATTCATTAAGGACTTTATGTTTAGTCCTGATGTCCCTTGTTGAAACTGTTGTTATCCTTGATGCCATGCCTACGAGAAAATAAGCAACCAAAACAAAATACACCAGTGTTAGTCAAACTATATAACATGAATTTCCTCTCCATATAATGCATACGAAAATAATTTTCCAAGATGCAATAGGCATACTCACCAGTGAATCAGTTCAACTCTCTTTGGCTCCCACTTTCATAGACTACAGGAGTTTGAACAATTATTACAACACTCAACACCATGAATTCACAATCAAATGACATATTAAGGTACATTATTACCAAACATTGCAACCAAATAGACACCCCATGAGTTTGTATTCAACAAATATGTCACTAAATGAAGTAAAACCACACATACACATAAAAGATGACATCAAACACTCTCGAAAACATCACCATTGGACTCTACGCTTCGAAACACATCAGAATACCCTGGACAGACACCAGAAAATGCCGCCATGCACCTTCACGTGCCGCCACGCACCGACTAAAGCTGTCACACACTGCCCACGTGCTCCCACGCGCCACCACGCACTGCTACCAGCAGGCTGAACTCTGGAGCGTGTAACACACGCGCCACCACCGGAGACAGTGTCTGCCGGTGCGTCGTATCCACGTGCCACTGCCGCCCCTGGCGCGTGTGCTTCATGCACTATCTCCGTTACGCTGTTGCCAGAGCGTGGCTGACACGCGCCTCCCTCAAGGCGCCTGTCCTCATGTGGTTCGGTCTCGGGTTGACCCGCTGGCCCGACCCGACTCCACTGGGTTTGACCCGATCTGCCTCATTAGACTCGGCCCGACCCAATTCAATATCAGTTATGAATAATAGTAGAAAAGACCCTCAACAGTTTCTAATTTTCAAAAAACAATGCCTGAAGTTTCTGAAAATTTGCAAATGTAGCCCAATTTCATGAAAATTTTTAAAAAATCATAACTTGAGTTTTAGAAGGCCAAAAATTGTACAAAAAATACTGACGGACTCCACTCGATGAGACCTATCCAGTAGTGTAAACAAAACATGCTTTTAATTGCATAAAGAAATGACAAAAAATTCACACTTTCAAGTCACACGGTGAATCACAATGTCATGTACTCATAGACACTCTAAAAAGCATAATCTGCCTCATACTCACATAAATAACCCATCAAAGTCACACAATATACCAATCATATAACTTCAAACAAAATTCATATGAGAATGTGTAAAATCATAAAAGCAGAATACTAAACACATGAAATCCAGAGAGAAAAAATGAAGTACCAATCATTGGCTCTGATACCAGTGTTGGAATCCTTACGTTCATAAATATAATCTCTATTCATACACAGAGAGGAAACTCATATCTCTCACCATAGGATTATGAAGCAGCTGAAGAATATGAAGAACCATACGAACTGATTGATACTCACTTGTGTATCCCTGGATCAAATCTTCAACACACCACTTGGTTGAAGGATTAATCACCAGCGAGAAAGAATCCTCAGAACTATTCTGCGTCTGCGTTTGTTTGGGATGCCTAAGCAGTTTTCTTTTTATCCAAAACTCAATGTTAGGAAACAGATAGAAAACTGCAGGAGTTTCATAACTCCCTCATGCATGCAACGCCACATGGATTTTCATATGTGGAAATTAATAATTAATAAATAATATTTATTATTATTTACACATTTAATTCAATTATCCATTTTTAGCAAATGAATTAAGCATCCAAACTTCTATTCAACATATAACACTGATCTATTTTCAGTTATCTATTTTCGTAGTGCTGACTGCTTTATATTCTAATCTTGCCTGTCATCAATACAATGATTTTTGATATGGTCTTCTTACATTATAAATGGAAATAAACAAATGATAATGGCTTACTCTGAAATTTGTCTTCTTATTCTTTTCTCACTTGTCTTTTGAGCAATAATTTTATATACATAGTGTAGTGAATTGCCTGAATTCTTGGGAGAATGTGATTGTCTTTCCTTTGATAAAGGGGCTTGGAAAACTTGAAGCATAAACATGCAAGTTTCCAATCAACCTTAAATAATAACTATAGTAGGATTGTTTACACAATATTTAATCTTTATGTTTATAGGTGTATTTTTTTCCTTCTTTTTTTCATTTTGGATTCATGTTTCATGGTTTGTCTTTTCTAATTAAGATAGCTTATAATTATCTGCCACCTAAACATTTAAGATGGAGTGATGCATGGAGTGATACATTTACAAGGGAGTCTCACTCTTTCTATCTTTTCTAAATAATGCTAAGGTTTATTTGTCTTAATTTCAGAAAAGGCTGACAAGTTTGTTAATTTCTCAGGATATGTTGAGTATGTTCCCATGGACCATGGTTTACAAGGCTGCTAAATCTGGATGGAAGAACCCCAAAAAAATCAAAAATAAAAAAAGAAGAAAGAAAGAAAGCCAGAGAAACGTGATATTTCAAAAGGTTAAATCTACTTTGATTGCTTTAGATGCTCTACGCTTAAATTAAGTTATGGTCTTCTTATGCACTGTTTATTTCATAACTTTTACATGAAGATGGTAATTTACATCAAAAGTCAATCCACTTATTCGTTTGTTGATTTTTCGTATTCTTTTTTTCCATACTTTTCTCTCTTCTATTTGGAATTAAAGGAATCACATGAAAACCTTGCCATTTTGAAGTTTTAAAAGTAAACTTATTCTATATAGACAACATATCTTATAAAGCTTTCATGATTTATCTTTGTGGCATTATATATTTTGGAGGTTTATCTTAGTTTTTTTTTGTGTCCATTAGTAACAATATAACAATTGAGATGCATTATGGTAGATGCTCCAAAATAGACCGTAAATGTTTATGGTTTACTCTCTCTCTCTCTCTCTCTCTCTCTCTCTCTCTCTAAATAGTATTATCAGCGGTACCAATCTGACCGTGCATTTCATTTGGATAGGAACGTAAAATACCTTAATCACCTAAAATTCCATTTTTCATCTTAAAATTCTTGGGAGTGTTTGTGTAAGATACATGCATATAAAATAAATTAATGCTTTTATTTATTAGTGCACAAGGATGAAGTAAAGATTTTAAATACTCATTGTTAATTATACGGCTGTAGATTTGGCTATAAAATATAAACATTTTCCTTGAACAAAATTATATGTCTCAGGCTGCATCTCACAGTATTGCTCTGTCATGGCATCTGCTGTTAGTGAGTTACTTTGTCAAGGAAAAGGCTTCATTCTTTTCTTCAAGGTCATTTTGCGGAGAAATATGTATTATGGAAATCTTTTTTAATTTCCTGAACAACTATCTTATGTGCATGATTTTTTTTCTTAGAAGTAGGAATTAGTTCGTTTGCGTAATCTCAAGTACTGTATCCTTCTGCTAATTACTCGCTTATCTAAAACCAAAGTCCTCCAAACTAAAAGAGGTGAATGTTTTCATCTCTACTTAAATGTCTATGGAATACATGATATCGGTCTTTATATTCAAAATCATATTCTCCTCCAGGACTTTTAAGCATTTCCAAGAATTAGCTGATGATTATGAAAGTGTGGCACTGTATCATGGAGATCTGAAGCCTGCTCTAGCAAAAGCTATAAACGCATTTTACAGGTCACATATTTCATTTCAAGTGTATCATTTATCCATATTTACACTTCTACTGAATATTATTGTATACATCATTAGTTGGTCGCTTCACAAAACCAAGCATTCACTTCTGATTTGGTGAGCACTTTATGTCACATGTTGTCAAGTAGTGGACCATTTTCTAAGTCGTCACACTGTCCAATATATTATCCTTTTTATTTTTGAAGATACTTATTATCGCATTTTTTTCCCAATGAAGTCATGTTGTAGCCTTATTTTTGTGGCATCAATGACTGAATACAAAGTGTGTTGAAGTATTTTAAGCTTTTGATGATGATGTTGAAATAAGCAGACCCATGAATGCTCTGATTTTTCACAGAAACGTCTACAAGTTTTCCTATTTTTACCGTTCTTTTATTCTTTTTATAATTATCTTTTGTTGTATTTATAATAATTACCTTAACAATCTAAATGAAATTTCGGGGGTTTGTTAGGTATTTTAATTTAAAAGCAATATTTCTGAAAGTATGTTTTCAAAATGGTTAAATTATTTTAATTTCTTTAGTTTTTTAAGTATTAGACCATTGTATATTATCTATATTTGATTATTGGGAAAGTGGATATAGGTATGTACTTAAAAACACTCGGTTAGCTCGACGAACAGAACATTGCAGGAGATTAGCTCATCAAGAGGTCAAATATTTCGTATTTTTGTTAGTTATTGATTTATATTGGAATTAAATCCATCATTATGCTTATTATCGATTATATATAAAAGCTTCAATGGTGAATGATTTTTGCTTTTATATGTTCGAGCCACCTACTTTATTTTTTATAATGATATAAATTGTGATCTTTACTAGGAATTTTCATATTTTTTATATGTTCTAGCAGTTTGAATGTTTTGCATATTTTTCTTTTACATGTTTTGATCAAATGTAACTTCTTGAATAATATAATGATGGTTATTTCATCTAGAATTATTGACGACTCCAATCTAAAAATATAATCTTTTATATTTTATTTTATGGTGAATTTTTCATATATTAAAGATTGGGAGAATTGAAGTTTTTGTTAAAAACACAAGCTTTTATATTTTATTTTATGGTGAATTTGTTTTTGGACGGTTGTGGCTACAAAAGCTCTACTTTAGCGAGAAGTTATGGATTAATTAATATTATGTTGGTGTCATCAAATTTAAATATTTAGCTAATTTTTATATTAGGTGTGTCTATTGAATAGAATGACTTATACTGGAAGCATTGAGTGAGTTTAAAAAAGAATCAGTTGTGTTATTTTATACAATTTGTTGATTACATTTTGTTATCTTTGTTAGCAGTTAATTATCAAATTATTAGTATCCTGGGTATCTTTCATTCTAATTTGAAACATATGATTGACATTTTTTTTATAGTCATTATGCTATGTATTGCCCTTTTGGTGGTATGGGATTGTGTTTAAATTGTGCATCATAAATATCACAAGCCAATTAATTTGTAAGAATGGAAAGGAGATTCTTTGTTGAAATGTCTAACTCTATTTCAACTGCTTTTCGTGGTAGTGTTCGTGATATGGCTATGATAAAACTAAAACAATCGATAAAGTTGAGCATAATATAGTTGAGCATGTACATATTATAAGCTGAAATATTTTTGGAAGGCTTAGGTCATTGCTTATTTCTTTTTGCAACTGGTTTTTGCATATTCTTAACTTTGTTTGTAGTTGTATCTTAACTAGAAACTTCTTTACTAACATTTCAATGTTAGTTTATTTCATCTTCAATAATCAACTATCATTAAAGATGTATTTTTACCTAACAGGTATGCTGCTTTGTTTGAACTATTGTTTACTACGTAGATAAAAATCTATTCTTGCATCAGGCAACTGACCCTAGAACCCATTTGGCGATTTGGGATAATGAGATGCAACGTGAAAGGACATGAATCAATTAAGAATCTAAATGCAAGAGTGAGTATTATATGGTTATTGTAAGTATCTTTTTTATGTTATTTGTACATGGTGGTCTAATACAAGAAATCAAATTTATTATATTATTACGTATTTTAGTTTTCTTTATCCTTACTGAGTATAGTGGTCTAATACACACTTAATCAAACAGTGCAAGTAAAGGGGAATATTGAGATGCATGCCTTTGGTAAATTCTACTTATGGCGAATAGTGAATCTAATAAAGTATGCTATTAACTCAATCTTATATATTGGTGTCTCTAATTTTAAAAGTTTTATTGAGTTATTATACTATATTGAGAAGCATTGAGTGTGTTTATTTTGAAAGCATTGAGTGTGTTTAAATTTTTGTTGGATGAATTAATAATTTATTATTATTATTATTTAAGTTATTGATTAAATTATATTATGTTGGTGTCATGATATTTAAATTTTTAGCTAATTTTTTTTATATTGGGTGTGTGTAATAAATAGAATGACTTATACTGGAATTATTTTAGATTTCAAAAGCATTGATTAGATGGATGATGAGTTATTTGAAATTATTAAATTTTTAGCTAATTTTACACCAGGCATACTCAGCTGAATGGTATGATGGAAAGAAAGAATAAGACTTTTATGAAAATAATTAGATGGATGATGAGTTATTTGGAATTATTAAATTCATTTTATGGGTATGCCATTGAAACAGCTGGTCATGTAACGTTTTTCTATTTGTGGGATATCCTAGAAAAATAAAGGGTGATGATTTATTTAGTCCAAAAGTTTGAAGGGTGATTGTTAACACAAACACTAGATTTTTGGAATAGGACTATGTAATAAATCACATACTCATGTATAAGTTGTTCTAAAGGAAGTGAGAAGGAAAACATTAAGTATGATACCATTGTACAAGATGAAATACCACAAGGAAACTGCATCGCATGATATGTCTGATACACAATTGCGTGTAGCGCATTATCGTAGTGGGATGATTGTTCTACAACCTGATAAGATATATATTTTGGGAGAGTCTTGAGACTTGGTCCCTAGTAAACATGGAATTAACCCACGGATACGACGAAACACTACAAGATAAAAATGTGATATCTTAGCTAGTTGCAACGAATTTTGAAATAGAATCTATGGATTTTAAATTAAATTTGGGAGCTTGTAGGATCACTAAATGGTGTAAAAGCCATTGGAAGTGGTCATACAAAATAAAAGAAGAACATATGGTAAGGTGAAAACCTTGGAAGTAAAGCTTGTTGCGAAAAGTATACTTAGAAAGAAAGGATTCTATTATGAGAGAACCTGTTCGCCGGTAGCTATGCCTAAGTCGATCCAGACTCTTTTATTTGTTGTCGTTCATATTAAAATATGAGGTATAGCAAATAGATGTCAAGACAACTTTCCTAATTGGAAGTCTTGAGAAAACATCTATGTGAAGAAACCAAGTGATTCATTGCAAAGGGATAAGAGCATTTTGATTGTAAGCTTAAAGGTTTCCATCGATGGATTAAAGCAAGCTTCAAGATCATGAAACATCCATTTTGATGAGGAAATCTAGGCATATGGATTAATTCAATACGCGGATATGTCTTGTGTATCGAAAAGAGTGACAGAAATATGGTGGTATTTCTTGTACTGTACGTGGACAATATATGGCTCATTGGAGACAATGAAAGAGTATTATCGGGCGTATTAGTATGGTTGATAAAGCAGTATGAAATGAAGGACCTAGGAGAAGAAAAATATATCCTTGCGATCATGCTGATCACAAGATAGGATGTTGTGCTTATCTCAAATTTCATGAAATGATACAATCTTTACTCATTTTAGCATGTGACTTTATCTAAGGAAATGTGTCTTGATACAATAGAAGATAAAGGAGATGAAAGCGGTTCCTTATGCTTAGGCGAATAAGGAAGCTCTATGCATGAGATCGGATATCTATTTTGCCGAAGGCATGGTCAGTGAGTATCAAGGTAACCCGAAACAAGAATGATGAATTGTGGTAAGACATATACTTATATACCTGAAAAGGACCAGAAATTATATGTGGACTCACCCAACAAATTCACTGCTTCTTATGGGTTACATAGATTCAGATTTTTCAAATCAGATAGGGACGACAGTAAATCCACCTCAAAGGTTATGTGTTTTAATTTTAGGAAGTAGAGTCATAAGATGGAGGAGTGTTATATAGAAATATATTTCGGACTCCACCACATAAAGATGATAAATTGGAGCCTCTGAGGCAGCCAAAGTATTTATATGACTCTAGAAACTTCATGATGGACTTCGAAGTGTTTATAAGTTTGCCTTAGATTATAAATTGTGATAATAATGGCGCAGTTACAAACTTGAAGGAATCATGAGCCCATAAGCAATTAAACATATGGAGCGCAAGTACCACCTGTTACGAGAAATCATATGATAAGGGAAAGTTTGTTGTCACCAAGATTGCATTGGATGATGACCTAGTAAATCCATTTACAAGGATCTTAAGGTGAGAGCTTTTAATGGTCATGTAGTGGGAGTGGGAATCAGATGTATGGTAGAAGACATGACAACATAGTCTTTTAGTATAAGTGGGAGATTGTTGGATTGTATACTAAAAGTCTATTTTTTGTATGAACAATGTTGTAATAATTTATTTGAAATGAGAATCATATGATCAAATGATTGCGTCTTATAATTTATTTATATGTCTGATACAATAGTCCACTTACTTTATACTGTAAATAATATATTGTGTGACAACGACGGAAGATCATATTATCGATTTCCAAATAAAGTATAAACAGATATTCACAACCGAGATAGACAGGGACTCTTTATCGGAATGATTGTAGTGTGATTTGGTATTAGTTTGTCTTGACTATAAAATCACATTAGTGTACTTTGTATGTATTGAGCAGGACCGCCTGAAATCGTTCAACTTATACTGACTATATAAGAGAACTTGATCTCAGTTATCATTGATGTTCGTTGCCTTAATCCCTATACAATAACCACGACACGTAAGGCAGGAAGTATTTCTTTGATTCATCAATGGGTGAGATTTACATATAATTAAATCAACAAACTCGGTGAGTTTGGAAATAGTGTTATCTCTATGGTGTGCTGTTGATTGTGGAAGGAATCCGTGTCCGATATAGTTTGATGATGTCCCCTTGAGGAGCTCATAAGGATTATCATGTAAACCCTGCTGGTGGATTTATTTCGGCTTGATAATGAGGTTGAGTGGTACTACTCTTGGATGAGATATTAATTAATGGAGTTGTCAATAACTTAATTAATTAATGGGCCCTGTATATCTTAAACATACGGAGACTAACGGGCTCATAATAAGAAGGAGCCCATAATGTAATTATGGGATTAGAACGGTAGTGCAGTAATAATATTTTAGTGGTATATATTATTATTGTTGGACTTAAGTATAAGTTTTGGGCTAAGCTTGGATAATTAAGCCCAATAGAGATCGAACTCTAATTTCTCCTCCTTGTCCCTGCTGTAGCCCATATATAAGTCATCTCAGCTGTCCGAAAACCCTAATTGAAAAGTAATTCACGCCTAAAACTGTGAGGGGGGTGAGGGAATAGCGGATTGAGAAGATCTCGAAGATCGTTGCCCACACGATGTCGAGATTGGACTTGAGAATATAGCAGAAGATCAAAAGGTTATTTGCTGCTGTTGTTCATCAACTTCCATGACTTTTCTAAAATCTTTTAGAACTCATAATTGAACATGTGATACACTGTTGGAAACCCACTGAAGAGAGAATCATTTTGGCGCCTAGATCACTCAAATCGAAGATCAGATGAGAGAGTTATGCCCAAAATGGTGACTCTGCGCAGGCTGCCAGCAGGAATTCATCTTCTTCCTCAACATACCCTGGTGAAAGGTAATATGTTTCTATGTTTCTTGCTTCCATTGATTTAGAAACGTATGGAATCCTAACAGTTCACGTTAACCAAATAATCGAACGTCAACAGTTTCATGGTAAGAAGATTGTTTTATTATCAAGCCGGGTAAAACCTTCACATGTCCCCGCTGTTAATTTGTAACTATTGTCTCATGTCCCATTAGAGGCAACCATGTCAGAGTCAAGCATTGTTTATCTCTTAGTTGTTGTGTCATCTACCACAGAGAACTCTTCTCATATAACAGTTCAGGGGTTACTGTAAGAATTTTTTATGTATTCCCTGTGTACCTACCGGATGGTCTTCCGCCATTAAGAGACATTTAGAATTGCATAGATTTGATGCCTGGGGCAGCTTTACCTAACCGACCACATTATCTCTTAGTTGCATATATTTGACGCATGAAGAGATCATCGTCAAGTTGAAGCACTTCTTTCCAAAGGCCACATCCAAGATAGCCTCAGCCCTTGTGCAGTCCTTGCTTTACTAACACCAAAAAAAGATGGATCTTGGCATATGTGTGTGGATAGCAGGACAATTAATATAATTATAGTTCATTACCGTTTTCTAATTCCACAGCTTGATGACTTTCTTGATTAGCTAGACGGAGCTTCTTTTTTTGGAAGTTGGATTAGAAAAGTGGGTATCACCAAATTCGTATTCGTCCTGGGGATGAGTGGAAAACAACAATCAAAACTCGAGATGGTTTATTTGAGTGGCTTGTCATGCCATTTAGTTTATCAAATGCCCCTAGCACATTTATGAGGGTTATGAATCAAACTCTCTGACCTTTCATTGGTTACTCCATTGTGGTGTACTTTGATGACATATTGATATATAGTAGATCACTTGAGATCCATGTATAAAATTTACGAGAAGTCCTTGAGGTTATCCGACGGGATAAATTTTATGCTACCCTTTCGAAGTGTGTCTTTTGTTCTTCAAGAATTCAATTTCTTGGTTATATTGTGTCGGCAGAGGGCCTAGCAGTTGTTGCTTCTAAAGTGGTAGCCATAGCCAATTGGCCAACACCACAAACAATTTTTGAACTCTGGAGTTTTCACGGGTTGGCTTCATTCTACCATCAATTCATTCCTCATTTTAGTGGTATCATGGCCCCGTTGACAAATTGCTTACAAGGTTCAAAATTTTGTTGGACTCCGGAGGCTGCTATTGCATTTGGTGAGATCAATTGACGTCTTACTAGTACCCCAATTTTGGTCTTACTGGATTTCCAAAGCCCATTCAAGTTGCATTGTGATGCATCTAAGCTAGGCATTGGCGCCGTATTCAGCCAGGGGGAAAACCCATAGCTTATTTTAGTGAGAAACTTAAAGGAGCTAAAGTAAATGTGGAGCTTTTTGCTATTGTCCAACCAGTGAAACATTGGCATCATTAGTTTTTTCATCCAGAATTTCTTTTGTTTGTGGATCATGATGCTTTACGCCAAATTGGAAACCAAGATAAAATAGCGAGACATACTTTTTGGCATTCTTATTTGCAAAAATTTACTTTTGTTATCAAGCACAAGACGGGTATAAGCAATCGTGTGGTGGATGTTCTTAGTCTACGTCATTCATCGTTTGACTGAAATGAGGAATTTCATACCAGGCTTTGATACAATTCCTGAACTCTATGCTACTGATGCATTCTTCACCAAGATTATTCATAAAATTTCAGCATGTTGATTTTTTCTTGGAGAATGTCTTCCTATTTTTTGGCACACTCCTTTGTATTCTTGATTCTAGCCTTCGGTTGTTGCTCATTCAAGAATTTCATAATATGGGGCATGCTGGCCAAGAACACACTTTCAAATTACTCTCAATGTCATACTTTCGGCCCTCTTTGAGACGGGATGTGAATAGCTTTGTATCTCGTTGTCGAATATGTCATTTATATAAATGACAAGCATCGAATGCGGGTTTATATTTGCCTCTTCCTATTCCCACTCAGCCTTGGTTAGACATAAGTATGGATTTCGTAGTAGGATTATCCTGTACTAAGCGTGGTAATGATTCAATCTTTGTCGTTGTGGATCATTTTTAAAGATGGTTCCTTTTAGTGCATGCAAAAAAATAACTGATGTTGTGGTAGTGGTATAGTTATAATTTCAGAACGTGTATCGACTACATGGACTCCCTTCTACCACCATTTCAGATAGAGATACCAGGTTTTTAAGTAATTTTTAGCACAGTCTTAGGCGTACGGTGAACACATATTTGAATTTTAGTGCGACTTATCACCCCCAAACATATGGCCAAACTAAAGTGGTGAATCGCTCTTTAGGTGCCTTGCTTCGTGCTCTTTTTAGAGATCATGTTAAATCTTGGGACACAAAGCTGCCACAAGTTGAATTTGCTTACAATTGCGCCACCAATAGGTCTACAGGCCTCAGTCCCTTTGAAGTAGTATTTGGATTTCTTCCTCGAGGTCCCGCGGATCTCTTGCCGCTGCCCGATTCTATTCGACCATATGGTGTTGCATCTGATTTCATTAGAGACATCCAACGTGCGTACCAGCAGGTTTATTCTAATTTAAATGCTGCTAGTTCTGCATACAAACAAAAAGCAGATCACGATCACCGTGAAGTGATTTTTGAGGTGGGGGATTTTGTGTGGGCAATCCTAACTAAAGATCGCTTCCCGGCACATGAATATAACAAGTTAGCAGCCTGCAAAATTGGACCTGTAAAGGTGGTGGAACGAATAAAGCCAAATGCATATTGACTTGCTCTACCTAGTCACATCCACACTTCGGATGTTTTCAATTTCAAGCAGCTAAATTCCCTACCATGGTGATTCTTCTTCCTCGGATGAGGATCGACTAGCTTCAAGGATGAATCTTTCTTACCCGGGGAAGATGATGTGGAATAAAAAGCATTATCTTACTTGGAGGCCCTCACTAGAAAGCAAAGAAATTAAGGAGTGATGCTGCTAAAGTCACATATTTTCTTATTTGAATATTTGGCAAATTATTGTAAGCAATATTTAAGGACAATCCTTAAGGTTGTGATCACAGTTTTATCAATATTCAGAACTGAGATTGATCTCTCTTGCAATTGACAGTATAATCTTCATTATCAAAGTCGTTGCTTTATTTCGGTTATTATTTTGCTTACGATGTGCATCACTATCTCAGTGCAATTTTCATCAACTCCCAACAGGTAAACTTTGTTCCCTAGTGTTCAATCTGCAGTCCCGCCCTGATTCTGACCAACAACGATTCGTCGGTCACGCCCCCTGACATCTACCTGGAGTTCTTATTCTGTCGGCTCACCCACTCAATGTGACACCTACCCAGCGCGTATTCGTATTCTAGACATCGAGAACCGTACCCTAAACTGGCTTCATCTCCGATCATGAATTCCCAACATATCTCCTATTTTGATGAGTATGGTCGATCGTTTATCATCTCTTAAATTATCCGTTTGGTTCACCTTAACTAATTTTGGATAATATCAGCCCTTTGAAGGGAATATATTGTATATGGCTAATAGTTAATAAACTCAGTTCTCTTCCTTATCATTTTCTTATCATTCTAAAATGGGAGTTCCATTTTGAATTGACCATGGCTGTCATGGCGCTTGTGCTTAATAGCTTACATGGGGGGGAGTAGGGCTACACTCTACGGCATGGCAATCCTCGTCAAACAACATGCATGCCAACCTAAGCTAGTTGCTGATCATGAAGCCTATGCTCGATTATGGTTAGGACCTTCTGCCCTGGATCAGCACCTTCTGTTTTGCTCCAAGCCCCGATCAAATGTTGGCTATAGTCCATCTTCAAGTCTTCTTTTCTCTTGATTTAAGAGTTCGCATGTCAGTGAACTATGTCCAGATCAACATGGTGTGCAGTTCTTGATACTTCTGGTTGATCTTTAGACATTGATTCGCTTGTTTGGATCATTTTTAATCCAACTGTTTGACTCTTTTTACTATTTTATCAGTTCTCGATCCTTCTTCCTTCATCCTTGTTTCCTTTTCTTAAATTTTTTACCTTTTTTCTTTTTAATAATATTGTATAGTTCGATATATATATATATATATATATACACACACACACACACACACACTAGTATGTTTCCCCTTGTATTATACGGGTTATATTTGTTTTAATATAAATTTTTTAAATGATCTTTACTTTATTATGTTAATTTCGATATGTTTTGATGTAATGTTATTTTTGTTCAGTTTTTCATGTTCTTATATATTTCTTTATCTATTGTAATTATGATGTTTATCTTTAAATGGTATATTATGTAACTGAATTGAAATAAATTAAAACTGAAATATAATCATATTTATATATCTGTAACATTAATTACTGTAAATTTCTAAAAACCTCACCAAACACAACATTAATTGTGTTGTTGCTTGCTTTCTCTTTTTCATCCAGACAAAGTATTTTTAGGCCTGCCCTACTTTTAACTCTAGAGAGCGCTACATATAACTGACCATGTGAAAAACATGTTTCGTTAGGAAAACCCCAACACTCGATAATGATTATCCCTGACCTTGTTTATAGTCATCGTAAAACACACCAACACTGGAAACTGTCTCCTTTGAAATATAACTGGTAGCGTGTTGTCCGTTGGGCTCAAAATTATTCTATAAATTAACACCAAGCTCTATTTATTTTTACCACCTAGTATCTTCGCTTCAATAACATGAATCCCCAATTTAGTTACTATATCAATCTAGTTCCATTGCATAATCCTGAAGCTGGATCAATGTTTCTGAGGAGCATTATTGGAACTCCTACCTTAAGTACCAAAACATGATTAGGGAGTCCATAACACTTAAGAGAATTCAAAAAATCTTCCAATTATAGACTATTAGTGTTGGGTGATCTATCATTTTGACAGATTTTATCTGAACTAAGATATTCTCTTGCTTCCCCAGGAAACATATTTAGCATGTGGTCATTGACAGTCTCTACCACTCTATGTGTAGGAGCTAGAATTGCTCTATCCTCAAAATATCCTAGTGTATTGTAATTTTCCAATAATGATGGATATATACTGTTAACAATAACATCCACTGGGCTCTCGTCGTTTAATATTAGTAGGTCCGAAGGGATCTCAATTGCGTACTCTCCATCATTACCTTCCCCAACATCACCATTACCAACATTCAATATCCAATCAGAGAACTCATCAATATCATGTTCATTATTTTTAAGATCATCTCTTTCAGAACGTAGCCTCATGTTTTTTGTGGGTGTTAGCACCGTACAATCGTCCCATACGCTCGAAAAGTTGATTGTTGCTGATATTATATCCTCGCGGGTGCCTTTTGTAACCACAGGTAAAATTTGTCTAAAATCTCTACCAAAAACCACCGTTTTCCTTCCAAATGGTTTTTCTTCTGGAATAGGGTTAATCAACCTCATAATGTCTCTCAAACTCCTATCAAGAGCCTCAAAACAATACCTCTTTACCATTGGCGCTTCATCCCATATAATGAGACTACTTTTTTGAAGTAATGTGCATAATTCAGTTCTGGGCTTAATATTGCACGTGGAGTTTTCATTCACCTTCAAAGGTATTGCAAACCTGGAGTAGGCGGTTCGTCCTCTTGGAAGAAGAAGCGCTGCTATTCCACTCGAAGCTACATTAATGAGATACAGCCGTCTTTTCTCAAAGCAGCAGATAATGTATTCCAAATAAAAGTTTTTCCTGTTCCCCCGAATCCATAAAGAAAGAACATTCCTCTATTATTGTGCTAGTAACTGCTCTCATCACAGTTTCATACACGGTACGTTGATCATCCGTTAAAAATCCATATAATCTGTTATGGGTTTGATTCATCTCTGCTCTATCATAACATGTCTCTTCCAGAATGAGCTTATTTTGTCCATTCACCGCGACATTTAAATCTGAAAATGGCATACAACTAAACCTTTTTAGACTACTGCCATGTTTCAGTAATAGTTTTTCTAACTCAATCAAGGTTTAATTATTCAATTGATCCTCTGAGATATGGAAATCTTCAAAGAAGGGAAAAAAGAGATTCTGTTAAAGATTGTGAATAATATTTTCTATGCACTTTAAGCAATTGATATTTTTTGTTAAACTGATTTGTCTGCATTTTAACTTATGAAGTTGCTGTAGATTATGATTCAAATATGGTTCTTATGTTTTTGTTAATATGCTATATGTGTAACTTTCGAACATCACTGTATTATTTTAGTTCTCATAAAATATTATAGCGAAGTTATTATATCATAAAATAATTTTCAGGTTTTTGTCATTTGTATTTATTTTTATAATATTTACAGCCAAAACTGTGTGTAAGTTATCCAATAATTAATTTGATCAAGTTAAAAGTTATAAAAATAAAATTAATACTAAATGATAATATAGAAAATGCAATAAGTTATAGGATGAAATTTACACTGCTAAATTGTATTAGATTTGCACTATTTATTTTGTTGAAGGACCAAATGAAAAAAAGATTTAATACTTATAGGAATAAAATTAATACTAAATGACAATATAAAAATAAGGAATAAGTTATAGGGTCAATATTTATTTTTATAAAATTATGGGGCTAAAATTCTTATTTTCTTTTCTATATGTCTACAAAACTCATTAAACTTATAAATATTAGTTATATTTCTAATAATATTCAATTGCTTATAATTAAATATTTGAATGATAATATAAGTTAATTTGAAATGATAGTGCGTTTTCATTTCTTGACTATTGTTATATTCATTCACAGGCCAAATTAATATTTTCCCTTTAAACATATATTAATAATAACAATAATAATAATAACTAAATATAATTGAAATTATCGCGTACCTTGTACATTTAGGATCATTTGTTGTCTGTAAGGAATATCTTCCAGTAGAAATTCCCAAGTCGAATCCCAAACTCATTTAGGAGAATCTATGCTACCTAAGACCAAAATAACGACAAATAACCTTCTCAAGTAATCCGATGTTTCCTAAAAACTACCTTCTTTTATTGTATCTATGTACTCCTTGTCATCCTCCAATAGGCCCAAAGAATAGCAAGCTTCCCTAAAACTCTTTTTCACAAGTCCCTTCACTATTTTGATGTCGTCGTGACAAAAAGGACCACAACTATGGTTTAACAAAATCTTTAAGTGGTATAGCTCTCCTAACTTTGGTGAAACGTTATACAACCTTCCTAGTGAGGTGCCTCTCTGTAATAGTGATTTCGAATCACATGATCTTTTTTGCATTATGTAAGCAAAGAATTGATGCATAGTTGATCGGTGTGAAATTCACATAAATTTTAAGTGGATTTTTGTGGCTTTAATTCAATAATTAAGTATGATTTTAATTAAAATACTATAAATTGCTTAATTACTTTGAGAAAGGTACTTTTGTTATTTTTGCAGAAAATATGGTGATTTTGATAAAAATGGATTCTACAAGTGAAGAGGAAGATGTGGCAGAAAACGGAGTTCGATTTGGATTTGAAACGAGCAAGAATGGGCCAAAGGAAATTTCCTATAAATCTCATTTTTGTCCCATGAGCTAAATTATCCCACATTGATTACCTACCACAAATTCCTCTCACACTACCACTACATGAACCCACTTGTCCCACATTGAAAACTCACTAAAATTTCTCTCACCCTTACTACTATAAATACCCTCTTTCATGAAAGCCACCATTGAACAATTCTCACTCATTCAATTCTCCATTAAATTGAATCATTTCAAGATTCAATAGTCGAGAGGGCTTTTAAGTAAGACCTCCATAGTTGAGATCCTTCATTATTTCTGGGCGAGGCATCCGTAGTTCTAAATATTTTTGTAGATTAGAAATTTATTATTTTTCAAGAAGGTGGGGACACCAAGGAAAGGATGAGCTTGGTGGATGTAAAAACTTCATTCGGTGAAATCTAATCCTACTTATTATCTTTTTATTTCTATGTTTTGGATGTTTGAGTGATGTTTAGATTATGGACTAATTTGTGAAATTGTCTAATTATATTCCCGGCTTTGATTATTTTTATTTATGAATGCTTAATTGCTTAATCTATATGTTTGATTTGTGTAGTTAATTATCTAGTGCATTTGGTTAGAACGAGAGTTCAATGATGTGTTTTAGGAATTAATTGAATCTTTTCATCATGTGGGTTATGTGAATTAATGTGGGAAGAGTTGGAGATGACCTCTCATGTTTATAACTACATAAATGGACACTAGAGAGGTTAGATCGAGAGGTCAATTAATCTAGTGAGGGGAACCCAACCTTAGTGAATTCATAGTACCTAGAAAGGGAATATTACCTATGATTTAGTACCTCTTAGGGAATTGTACATGTAATTAGTACCTATTGGGAGGTGTTCGCTATGATATCGATCCTATGTGTTATTTTAGGGCCTTTGTAAGGGCCTACATCCTCTTCATCCCTCAATAGGCATTTGGTAGTGGAAATGGTTGGCACTAGCTTTCGGATTGAATACACAACGAATCTCAGCTTGATCTCCGGGCTCAATTCGTGCTTCCACTATACTTCATTCATGTACAACAACTCATCAAAAATATTAGCTCAACAATATCATTAAATATATGGATTATCATGTACTTCAACACAACCAAACGTACCAAAATCATACCAATACTCATAAGAAAAATTTTAAAATTAGCCCAAAAACATGAAAAGTATATGCCTTCAAAACAAAATATGCCACACCATGCCATATTCCCCCAAACTTAAATTGAAACAAGGGTTTCGAGTTAAGTTTGCAAAAAAAGTGGTGTGACTTACTTATACACTTCAAATCAAGCACTTTTCATATCTCCAATACGCATCTTCCTCACGAGCACAATCAACCTACAAATCAAAATTGCAAAATAATATCAAATCCACAATCCTTATTGAAAGCACGAAATAAAAAATAAAGATAATGATGGGTTGCCTCCTATCTAGCGCTAAGTTTAACGTCTTCAAGCCGGACGATTGTATTTAGCTCATGGTGGTCTAGAATAGTCCTTAGGCACTGTTATAGTTTCTTCTTGAAGTAGTGCCTCGTGCTCTCACGTTCCACCACTAGAACATTTCCCTTCTTGTTAAATAAAAAGCAATTGTTCTCCGAATGTATTCTTCACAAGGAATGACCCTTTCCACTTGTTTCACTTTTTCCATGGGACTTTATATGCATTTTGAACTTCAACCACATCCCCCGGTAAGAATTCGGGCATTGATAAGTGTTGATGCCCTCTTGCAACCTTTTTCCTAAAATCACCAAACAAAATTTTATCAATAAAATCATGTAAGTTCTTAAGAGAATTTGAAATTTCAATAGAATGAGAAGGTTTTGGCTTGTGGGGAGTAGAATCAATGACCTTAGTTTCCGGAGGCTTCTTTTCTTCCATAAGGGCATGAATCTCTTCTTAATTTTGAATCTTGACTTTTTCTACCATCTCTTCAAGAGACTCGACAAATTTATCGAATTCCCCCTTCAACTCTTCTTTCAACTCTTTTGCTTTCACCCACTTAGGCACCCTCTCTCTCTTTTCCTTTATAGCCTCATCAATCCCCAAACTATCTTCTTTTCTAACTTTAACTACCATGCATTTGCTCTTTGTTCCGGAGGTAGAAGACTTGTTGTTCTCTTCTTGAAGTCTCTCCACGGTGGACACGGTTTGACTTACTTGATGCTCCAATGAATTCAACTTAGCATTGAATGCTACTATTGTTTTCATCATTGTTTCACACAAGTTTCCAATTCTATCAATCCATACTTGATTAGACTTTCTCCCCTCTTCTAAGCGATCCATAACCATTTCAAAAAACCTTTCCCCAAGCATCGCTATATGGTCATTTTGTGTGGAATAAGAGGTGTTGGAGTCTTGAAAATTTTCCCATTGTTGTGGTTGATTTCCTTCTTCATTTCTAGAAAAATTTTCTTGAAAAATATCTTCCACACCTTGAGGGTATACTTGTTGATGCATTTGATGAGGGACTCCAAAATTCTCTTTTATTGGAATTGCATAACTTATACTCTAAAATCCGATTGCAAATTAGGCTCACAATTTGGCATTTGAAAAGCTTGAAAATTTCCTTGTGTGTTCATAGTGGGATGAGCACTTCTATTCACCATCTCTCGAAGAATATCCATGTAGCTCATATTTTTAGGCTTATTCCCCTTCTTCTTCCTTCTCAAGGTATGCACCTACAAGAAAAAGAAAAAATTTGAACAAAATTTTCAAAAGCAAAAATACGATACAAATCTAAAAATAAATTTCCTTATTAAGACCACTCTAAATAATCCTTCATCAAACTACTAGCCACCGTTACCTCCCTGGCAACGGCACTATTTGATTGGCCATTTTGTAGTCGGGATGACCAATTAAAGAATTTATCAAACCACAGGGAGGAAGGCGCTTGAGTTAAAGCGACCTCAAGTTTATTGTGATTTTATAAGGATGACGGAAAGGGATGGATAGCTTGAAAATAAATGCAATTAAACTAATGCAAGAAATAAGATAAAATGAATACAAGAAAATGGGTTCCAAATGATGCAAGGATGAGATTAGCAACAACCATGGTATAGGTAATAAAGAAATCATTCAATTAATTCTAATCTCTCATGGACATGGCATAGGAGCGATCACTAATTCCACCTAAACTATCTCTCGAGATGGATAGGAAGTAGGCTCCCAAAAAGGCTCCCAAAAGTACATAGGATCGTGACCAAAGCAAACACCTCCCACTAGGTACTAATTACTCTATGAGTTCCCTAATTAGGTACTAAATCATAGGCAATATTCCCTTTTAAAGTACTATGAATTCACTAATGGCTTGGTTCTCCTTACCTAATCAAGCAATCTCTCGATTAAGCTAATCAAATGTTCTATCAAAGGGTTCTAAATCTAGAGGGATATCTCTATCTCATTCTAAATAAATGCACATGAGGTGTATGATGAAACGATTCAATGAACTATCCTAAACACACAATTGATTTCTC
This sequence comes from Pogostemon cablin, assembly GCA_023678885.1. Taxonomy (NCBI): domain Eukaryota; kingdom Viridiplantae; phylum Streptophyta; class Magnoliopsida; order Lamiales; family Lamiaceae; genus Pogostemon; species Pogostemon cablin. Next base: position 12,972,895 of record CM043005.1, read on the forward strand.
AATCTGATCACATGTCCATGATAATTAATCACACATATCATCATATACATCAAGCAATCAACATTCAATGATAGAAATACACAAAGCCCATTCAAGATTAAAATCAAATTGCATAAAAACTAAATTATCCAACACCAATCATGGAGCTAATCTCACAAAGGAGATTAGCCTATCATTGTCTTAGAGTAAACAACATAGACAATTGAATCTACAAATTCCATGACCAAACTATAAAGAAGTTCACAAAAATTCGAATTAGATTCCCCCTTTGAAGTCCTTCAATGGAGATCTCTTTCTTCTTCATGCAATCTTCACTCTCCCTTACTTTCTTGACTACTTGGATGATGGATTTGATGGAGGAGATCAAGTGTGGATGGATGGATGAAGAATGGATGAAGATGATGGTGTAAAATGGAGGAAATGGTGTGTGATCTAGGTGTAGGAGTGAAACCCTTCGAAAAATCTCATCAAATATTGAAGTATTGGGTATTTATACCCCTTGGGAAGCTTCTAGAAGGGTTCTAAGGTGTTTCTGATCCTGCATCAACACGGGTATGTGTTGCAACACGGCCACATGGTGGCCTTGTTGGATAAATTGATGTTAGAAAATAACCAAGGCTTACAGGGTCGTGTTGCGTAATATGGGTCGTGTGCTGAAACACGGTCGGCTGAGTTGATGCAACCTCTATTTTTACAATTTTATTTCGGCTCATTCTCTCTCGTTTCAACTCTGAATTGAGATCCGCTTTTCATACACATCTCCATAAAAATATAAAACACAACCAAATAGTACATAAAAATAGATAAAATAATACAAAAACACACATAAAAAGACACTAAATCTAGGTGAAAATATCACTCATCAATAGTGAGGTGGAGTTATTTTCTAGATGTTGATGTCATGTCTCTGTGATTAATGCCAAGATGGAATCCATTCTGCGCATAAGGGAATAGTAGTGGGTAGTGTAAAGCAACGTAAGATGGATGTAATTTGCTTATTCTCTGTAATCCTGCATCTTTTGTATGGACCAAGATATCTCTAGTTTGGAAATTATTGTCAATATCACCAACAATTAACATAGCAACCTCAGATGTTTATGGAAGATTGAATGTCCTACCGTCTTTTCCCCTGGCAGCTCCTAACATCAAGGTTGCATTCTCACTCTCACCAGATTGGAAACGATCTCTTGCCATGCGAAAAGCATTAGTTAATGGGTTCACCTCATCTAGTAGTTTACTTATTTTGCTGACAATTTCACTATCCATGAATTTTTTGCATTTGTTTTCCCATCACCGTTAAAATTTAAACAGGAATTAATAAATGTATTATCATTTTAAAATAAAGATATAATAACATAAATAATTGAAAAGCACATGGTTGCCAATATATTTTATATTAAAATTAATTTAAATGAATAAAGAAGTGATCACGTTACCTTACTGCAGTGATCTTGTTAATGATCTCATTGTCAGTGTCGTAAACATACAACTGTGAGAATTTTGGAGATTTTCCTTCACCAGGCAATAAACTTCCAATGCAATGATGATTAGATCCTTGAATCTTGAATATATATGATCCATTTCCCTTATTTACAGTCTAATCTATCTTTCCTCCCATAGAAGTAAAACTAAATATCATGTTATATGCTCGGATATTCTTTAGGAAATGTTTACTCTTTTGATCACCAGCGAAGTAAAGATTTTTTAAGTATTCAGGTGGATCCTGCAGCGATGGCAATTGAACCTTACCATGCATGCAACATAAACTAAACTTTGATTTTTTTTTTGTTTATGTCATTTTTTAATTCTCTCATTATACCACATCATTGCACCGCATAAAACACACATGTATACGACATCTCCAAAGTCTTCGTATCCTGCAAATTTAGATAATAACATATTAAAAACAATATGCAGAGTTATTAATACATATTCACTATATTGGCATTGGAAAAAAAATCATTTTGAAACAAAATTGATAAATTTGAAATTTTACTTACCTATTTATGTGTGAGATCATGGATTGTTCTGTTTTTTACAAATACCACTCCTCTGTTCATCTGAAATATTGTACATTATTATTTCTTCAATGATCTCTATTTCAATTTAATAAATACTTATAATTCCATAGGAATATGATAAAGAATATATATATATAGTTGAAAAATAAGAATACCTGAATCATGCATATCATAGGAATCATAAATATTCATGTCGTCTTCAAAGTCTGAGAAATCAAAAGTTATTTATCGCAAGGTAAATCAAAAATTTATAGCATTAACATTTAAATGTAAGAAATATAAATAATAAAAGTATGACAAAACAACAAACCTTCTATGTTCAAATCAATTTTTTTTTGTATCATATGTACTGCTCTCTCTAGCCACAAAATTTTGATCATTCGATTCATCAATCAACATTTCACTCTCAAAGTCTACAGTTCGGAATTCAAATATAAAAATTTACAGGATTAAAACTTATCTTGTATTACTAAATTCTAAAAAGTTAAAAGTTATAGGACTAATATTGACTTTAATCAATATTTTAAGATCTTATTATTAAAAATTAAATAATATTAGTTAATTTAGATTTAGATTTATCACCACAATTTTATACCTTCAGCGACATTCAAACTCAAAGTACCTCCTATTCCTGCTACTTCAAACCTCAATTGTTTGTTTGAAGAGGTGAACTCGTCAGATATATTGCGCTTACCTGACTAATTTTTTTTTAAATCTTTTCGTAATGTAAATATTATTAAAAAAAGAAAAAAAGTTATGAGAAAAGGACTTTAATAAGAATGAATTGACCATACGCCTTTTTTTTTCTCCTGGATAATGGTTTTTCTATTTAAGCGTGCTATTGCTGTTTTCTTGCTTTCATAAAGATTGCATGAATCATCAAGCATTTCGTCCTCGAAGTCTGCAACTAAGAACTTTATATTTATTGTAGCTATTGCCTAATATTAATAACAATACTAATATACGTTGTAGCATTTGTACCTTCTATACAAAATTCATCTGTAACAGTTGAGCATGAAGCACTTTTCATTGTAAATACTTCATAATTTAATTGTTGGGTATTGGAAATATTGTCTCTATAGATGTTGCTCTTACCTGATTTGTATGAAAGTATAAAAAAATTGTAAATTACAACATAGTTTTCCAAGTTACAATTAATTTTCTTCAAATTTTGTAAGTACGTGAATGCATAATTGTTGTAATAAGTGTTACCTCTAGATGAAGAAAGGTTCCATTTTTCCGTCAATATTTGTTTTCTCATATGGAGTCCGCTGTCAGTTTTTGAGTGATTCTTCATCATTATTTTGTTAAATTTGAATGTATCTAATCTCACATATTTTAAGTTTTGAAACAAACCTTTTATCATAGTATTATTATATCCTTTACCAAAATAATAGTGATTGCATACCAGAAATAATTTTAATCGAATATTTTCTTAAAATATATTTTCTATATTTAGTATCACCAATAAATTTTAATTATGGTTAAATAAATATTAAATAATATAATATAATTTTTTTACTATGGTATTCATATTAAATTACGTAATATAAAGTATTAGTTATGTTATTAAAATTATAAATAAATAAGAGAATATAAAAATTAAAATTTAAAATAATAAATTATTTAAATAAAATATTAATTATAAGATTAATGTGAGATTGAGATTGCCACATACACAAAATTTAAACTATTGTATCATACCTTAATTAAAATATATATGCTAAATATTAAAATAAATAATTTAAAATCCAATGAAAATAAATAATTTAAAATTCACACAAAATTTATGGATTAAATAAAAAAATATTTAAAGTATTAAATTAAATTACTTATATCAACTTAAAATAATATTATTATGTATTAATGGTAGTATTATTAAATATTTAAATTAAGATGTATTAATGGTAGGATTATAAAATATTAATTATTTTAAATTAAATTAAATATAATAAACATTAATAGCGGGATCAACGTGGGAGCGCCACATACACAAAATTTTTAAAGGAGCAATGTGAAGCCGCCATCTCACAATTTAAAAAAAAAATTTGCAAGCACTTGTAAATTAATAGTATTAATGATATTTATTCATCTTTATTTCCCTTTCTTATCTTATCTAACTACCTATCTATATAATATATATATATATATATATATATATATATATATATATATATAAACCTAAACTTCTATTTTTGTTTTAAATTTTTTTCAATTTTACTCTATTTAGAAATAATTTAATTTTAATCTTCACCGCCCAATTATTATTTTTTATTTCAATTATAAAATCTAATTATACTAATAATAGATTTTATTATTTAAAGGGTCCATTACTACCAGGTACAATATATATATTATTATTACTTATAGGTACATCAATATATTTTGAATGAATGAAATTCCCTTCTTATCTTTAATGAGATTGTACTTAATAATGTATTAAAACGTAAAGATATTTATATTAAAATTTAAAATAGATTTCATTCCACATTTTTCTCCTAACAATCTGTTGGATTGATTAAATTAATTTCACGTTGATCTGCGTGACTTAAACCCCATATTATCTATATTCAATTTCTGAATACATCGTTACTGATCATTAAATATTCTAAATACCTACTAATTTTGAATACAAAAGTGTTTCAATGAATAAATCTGAAATATATTGAACACATTCTGAATATTTCGTGAATATTGAGAAAATACTTTTGAATACATGTCATTAAACATTAAATTTTCTAAGTACTTACTGATTTTATTGAAATTTTCTAAATATTATAAATTGTGTTCAATAATATATTAAAATATAAAGATATTTTATATTAAAATTAAAAACAAATTTTGTTCTGCCCTTTTCTCCTAAAAACCCGTTGAGAACAATCCAACTCAATCAACGTTGATAGGAAGTGTGAGTTAAGGTATTTAATTTCTGAATACATTGTTACTGGACATTGAATAATCTGAATACCTACTAATGTTATATGATGGTGTTCATGATATTTGTGAGTGAAATCCACACTTGTATTCAGAAATCCATTGTCAGAGAGAAGTTGAGTTGCACGGGACAATATTTCTAAATATACAAATCAAGGCAGAAAAACCAAGACAAAAAGTAGAGCAGTGAACAAACGAAATCTCAACCATCATTCCATATGTATCTACACCAATACTACCTTTAATTTTCTCATTCACCTTGATTCTTTTCTTTTCTAATTTTTTATGTTCACATAATTCTCCATAGGAAGCAATAGCATAATAAAAGGAATTCTAACTCCAATTTCCAAACATTATCACATAAACACAAAAAAAATTGAAATCAATGACTAAAATATGGATGCCAAAGTAGTTTTCAACCAAATAATAATGAAGACATAAAAGAGAGAAACAAATGTTGGTATACATTGGCACTACACCAGAATCTCTATAGAAAGGAAAATGCTTATATAGAAAAAGAGCAAATGTCGTGGGTTCGATCAAGAGGCCATCGAAATCAGCGAGTATAGAGTACCCATCTCTAGACTCTAAACAGGTGAGTCGCAATGAGTTGCTCCCACAACTTCCATAGATTCAACAGCGCTCCCACTATCCTGTATGAGTTGTAGAAGCTAGTGAGAAAATGGCTCGACTAGAGTAAAGGCCTCGCCGAGGGCACACTGCGTTAGGAAGTACAGCAGGGCGCACCAGAAACCCTCACCACGTCATGTTTGGCCAGACGCTAGAAGTTTATTTGGGGAAATATGGGTTTCTGAAGAGAGAGAGAGAGAGAAATATCAAAGGAAATAGAAAAAAAAAGCAAAGGAAAAAGAAAACGAAGAGATAATTGAAATTTAAATTATTAATAGAAGAAATTGATTGAGATTATATTTTTATAGGGATATAATGGGTATCTCTTCTTAATATATAATATTTTTACTGTATTGTATCTAGAAGTAATATGAATGTATAATTTGTATTGGACAGTAATAAATTCTTATTTAAATTTTACTTTTTTTATTTAACGATATAAATTTGGTAAATATGAGAAATATTTTTAGCATGTTTAACTAACTTTTAATCGTTTAATTTAAATTAATATATCAATCAGTATTCATACATTATTATAATTTAATTTAATATACATATGACAAATGATTTTTCTTTAATTTTAATCATAAAATTTAATTATACTGATAATGAATTTTATTATTTAAATTTTACTTTATTTATTTATTTAATTTAACAATATAAATTTGATTAAATTTTAATCAATATATGTTAATTTCAACTAATATATCAATTTTATTTTTACTAGATCGTCTCTATAAATATTTGCTTTCAATCACGATTGCTCTATATAAATCTTTTCATTACCTAATCAACTTCTTACTCTCTCCCTCTTTATATATATTTTTTTAGTTTTTTTCTCTCCAATACTTCTTCTTTTCTTCGCTTTTACAAATTTTACTTTCATATTATTTATAATCTACTCTAATTTGTTTTGTCTTTTATACTTTTCTTTGATCTTATATGCAGGTACAATAATTCTCCTTAAAGGTATTATTATACTTTTTAATTTTTTTGTTATCTTTTTTTTCTCTTCGATTTTTGTGTTTTTTTAATAATTCTATACACTCTATTTTTATAGTTTAATTTATTTTGTCTTCTTTTATACTTTTATTTGATATTATTTTAGGTTTAATCATTTTCATATTTGATCTTATTTGTAAGTTCAATAATTCTCATTTGACGTATCATTCTTTTTTTTTGCCGATCTTTTTTTTCTTCAATTTTTGTGTTTGCTTTATAATAATTCATTGTTTTGTTTTTTATACTTTTATTTGGTTTTATATGCAGGTTCAATCATTTTTTGTTATTTTTTTTTCTCTTCGATTTTTTGTGTGTATGTTTTTTTTAATAATTCTATAAACTCTATTTTATAATTTAACTTATTTTATTTTATATTTTTTTTAGGTTTAATCATTCTCATATTTGATCTTATTTTTAGGTCCAATCATTCTCATTTGAGGTAATATTTTTTTTTATGTCTATATATTTTTTCTTTAATTTTTGTGTTTACTTTTTAATAATTCTATGCTTCTTCTTTTTCTTCTCTTTTACAGATTCTACTTTCATATTATTTATAATCTACTCTAATTTGTTTTGTCTTTTATACTTTTATATAATTTTATATACAGGTTTAATAAATCTCCTTAAAAATATCTTTATAATTATTAATTTTTGGTTATCTTATTTTTTCTCTTTGATTTTTGTATTTTTTTTTAAATTCTATTAACTCTATTTTTATAATTTAATTTATTTTATCTTCTTTTATACTTTTATTTGATATTATTTTTAGGTATAATCATTCTCATATTTGATCTTATTTGTAGGTCAAATCATTCACACTTGAGGTGTCATTCTTTTTTCTTTTTTTGTCTATCATTTTTCTTTAATTTTTTATTTTACTTTATAATAATTTTATGAACCCTATTTTTATATTTTAATATTCTATCTTTCGTTCTTTTTTTAATCTTCCTTTTGTTTTTTTCTCTAATACTTCTTCTTTTTCTTCTCTTTTACATATTATACTTTCATATTATTTATAATCTACTTTAATTTATTTTATTTTTTATATTTTTATTGATCTTATATATATGCATGTTCAATCATTCTTCTTAAAGGTATCATTATACTTTTTAATTTTTTGTTATCTTCTTTTTTATCTCTTAGATTTTTTTTAATAATCCTATAAATTCTATTTTTATAATTTATTTTATTTTATCTTCTTTTATACTTTTATTTGATATTATTTTTAGGTTTATTTATTCTCATATTTGATCTTATTTGTAGGTCCAATCATTCTTATTTGAGATGTCTTTTTTTGTCTATATTTTTTTCTTTAATTTTTATGTTTGCTTAACAATAATTCTATGAACCTTAAAATTTTCTTTCTTTTGTTATATTCTTTTTTTGTTTTTTTTCTCTAATGCTTCTTCCTTTTTTTCTCTTTTACATATTCTTCTTTCATACTCCCTCCGTCCCATAATACTTTTCACGTTTACTGGTCAACGTTGTTTAAAAAATGTGCACTTTTTGACAAACTTTTATTAACTTTGGAGGGTATTGTGGTATTTTTAGATAATAAAAAAGAATAAACTAATGATATGTATGTGAAAAAAGGACTGGAAAATTTGAAATTAAACAAACTTTTGAGGTTGTTAGATAAAGTGATGTTTCTTTTTTTGGGATGTGAAAGGTTTTGTGGGGCAAACAAATGAGGAAAGTGTGAAATATTTTATGGGAGGAGAGAGTATTATTTATAATCTATTCTAATTTATTTTTTGTCTTTTATACTTTTATGTGATCTTATATGCAGGTTCAATCATTCTCCTTAAAGATATCATTATATATTTTAATTTTTGTTATCTTATATTTTTTTCTTCGATTTTTGTGTTTTTTTAATAATTCTATAAACTCTATTTTTATAATTTAATTTATTTTATCTTCTTTTATACTTTTATTTGATATTATTTTTAGGTTTAATCATATCATATTTGATCTTATTTGTATGTCCAATCACTCTCATTTGAGATAATATTTTTTTTATACCTTTTTTTATCTAATTTTTTTGTTTGCTTTATAATAATTCTATGAATCCTATATTTATATTTTAATATTCTATCTTTTGTTCTTCTTTTTAATCCTCTTTTTATTTTTTTCCCTCTAATGCTTCTTCTTTTTCTTCTCTGTAAGTCGCTGCTATTTGAGTGGCAAAGGGCGTCCCCCTCTGTGTACCCTTGAATCCACAAGTACCGGCCGAGGACTAGGAAACCACCTGACACAATCATTCTCATTTGAGGCATCATTATTTTTTTTTGTCTCTCTTTTTTTTCTTCAATTTTTGTGTTTGTTTTATAATAATTTTATGAACCCTATTTTTATATTTTAATATTCTATCTTTTGTTCTTTTTTTTAATCTTATTTTCATATTTCATTTGAGGCATTATTCTTTTTTTATCTTATGAATTTTGGTTTTTTTATTTTCTTTATATTTCATAAATTCTATTTTTAAAGTTTTTGGGATTGTTAATACTACGTACATTAAAAACACCTCTATTACTATAATGAGATACAAACATACAAAATATTACTACTAACTACATAAATATATAGTGATATCCCAATATTACCCTTATAATGTGCTGCACATAAATGTTTGTGTGCAGCATAAAAGTTCGTGTGCAGCAAAAGTTATGTGCAACAAAAGTCCGGTATCCGGCGACCGGCGGCAGGCGGCAGTGGGTGGGTGAGGGGTTTAGGGTTGTGGTTTAAAAGTGTAGAGACTATAATGAATTATGATTATATTTGGTATTTTACTTTAATATTTTGTATGTGAGAGTAATTTTTTTAAATCAATGTATCACACAACAATTATGGGGTAGATGTGTATCTATTAGTAATTATTCCAAAGTTTTTTTTATTTTATTGTTCTTATTTTCAAATTTTTAAATTTATTCTAAGTTTTCATTTAATTTTATTTTCATTAGGATAATACCTATATATTTTCTTTTAATTTAATCTTTAGGATTTATTTATAAATTTTTTTTTATGTTTTGTAATTTATTTTAATTTTTCATTAAATTTTATTTTCATTAGTATCGTCTCTATGAATATTAATTTAATATTTGTAATTTATTATATAAAATAATATTTTACATTATATTTTATTCATATGTTATTTAATTAGAAAAATATATATTATAGTAAAATATATCTTGATTTTAAAACAAAATAATAATTGAGTTTTATAGAGAAATTATGTATACCTTTTTATAAGATAAATATCAATTAAAATAAAATAATTTTAATATAATTAATTATACAAAGTTAATATTTATCTTAAATTTCGAATTAAATCAACCAAAAAAATTATTTATAGGTAAATAATATACTTACCTATTATATAAACCGAATATGATATATGTGTTTTTTTATATTAATTGCAACCAATTTAAAATAATACCTGCCAAGCTCTGGAAGATGAAACATATAATGAATTTATCCTTGATTTATATGATACCCATCTTTCACCTAAGTTTGTATGGAGCTAATTTTTTCCTATGAGTTCAAAATTTTAAAATTTTTTATTTTGGACAAATAAATTTAGTGGTTCAAGTCCTCATCTCTAATGATTTAATACTGAATCTTATTAATCGTTGTTTTACTCAATGATTTGTGTTTGGAGAATATAATTATGATGGAAATTTTTATTTTATGAGGATCATGTTCGTGCATTGTTGTATCTTTGAAACAAACATTAATAAGATTTTGCCTTTCAACATTCTTTAAGGATGAATATTATAGATCAAGGTAGACTTTGCCTCCGTCCCATCCTAATGATTACGTTTGCTTCTTGCACGACGATTAAGGAATAAAATATTTAAATATATATTGGGTAGTTGGATTTGTATGATAGGTGGGTCCCATGAAGATATTTTAATTATTTTGTGTGGGTACTATATACCAAAAATGAAAATAAAACCATTAGGATGCGATGCCTAAAATGAAAAAATAAACCAATACAACAGACAAAGAGGAGACTCCTTAATTAACCTAGATAAATAAAAAGATACCCTGACAGAAGGACATGGGGAGTAAAAGAAAGAATATCAATGATAGTATACAATTAATCATATAATATAATAATATCGTACAAAACACAAACGAGATACTTATAAACATAAAAAAAATGCTACAACAAAATTCAAACCATACAAAATACGGAAAAAATAAGTACAAATATATTCCTCAATATAAAAATAAAAAATATAATTAACAATAATCCTATGATAAAATGATTTCCGTGCAACGCACGAGAATTACTAGCAAAAATATAAAAGCAAACCTAAATCTCTATTTTTATTTTCAATTTTCTCTATCTTTTTAATTTTACAATATATTCATAAACTATTCAATTTTAATCTTAACCGTCTAATATATACTTTTGATCTCAACCATTAACTCTATTTATGCCAATAATAAATTTTTTTAAAGATATATTTCTACCGGCTAAAATACTTACAAGTAATAGTGTTGGAGAACATATTTGATAAAAGTATGGATGACAACGAGACGTTTGTTTTCCGAGATGTATAATATATTGGCTAAAACTTGCTTGTCCCCGAGACACCGTGCTCTAAAATCCTCCGCTTTTCAAAAGTTAAACAATTTAGTATAAGAACTTATACCCTTAATTTTCAAAGAAAAAAAATTTAATTTTTACAATCAAACATTTATACTATATATATTTCAACCGACCTTTTAATTGAAAAAATTGTATCTTATTAATTAAAATGTATACCATTTAGAACAAAACGTTATACCCTTATAGACTTGTTTATCGGGGATACAAGAGTCCAACTCTTTTATACTCCCTCCGTCCCACATTAAGGTAGTTTTTGCTTTTTGATACGTGGATTAAGGAATATTATTATTTAATGTGTAGTGGATAGTTGTATTAGTGGGAGTGTGTACCCATATTTTAATTGTATTAGTGGGTATGTGTGGGTCCCATGTTTGTAAAAAAGAAAAGTGAACTCTTTGGGTGGGACGACCAAAATAGAAAAAAGATACTTTTTGAGTGGGATTGAAGGAGTATTTATTAAGTAAAATATGTACATTAAAAAAATAAAATTTTTTTTATTATGGTCATGTATAAAATCAATACATATATTTATTCAGTTGTCTCAAATGAATCCAATTCACCATACATCATAATTTTATCGAAATTACTTTTTTACTATATAAAAAGAAATTTTAATTTTTAGAGTAATGAAATATTACTTTTCTTAATGAATAATGTTGTATCTAATGAAATTCTAATGTTTGATGATTTTTTATATTATTTTTGAGATAAGTAATATTTTTTCATTTAGAAAAGTATAGTTCATAATTTTAAAGAATATTTTTTTTTTCTGTAGAATACTTTTATCAAAATTAGGGTGAATGATGAATGGTGAACCGAATTTATAATACACATTAAAAATGTTACAACTCTTTATATTTTTAATTTATTGCTCTATGTTAATATGTTTGTGAATTTGACTTTTCCTCAATTCATCTCGCTTCAATCTTTAAGTTTGCTTTTCGTGTAGAAATTTAGGAATATAGTATTTTAATATATAGTGGGTTGAAATATACTCCCTCCAACCCCTTGATACGTATATATTTTGTCATTTAGTCCGTCTAAATACAAAGTATTAATTTCCTTTTCGGGTTGATGTGACCCAAAAATATATTATTATATTCAACTCACTACAGATGAGGCCGACACTCAACACTAATATAATTAACCACCTCACAATTACCCATTTCATAAGAAAGTATTATAATTGATCCATCCGTCTTGCATAGATACAATTACCCATCTCACAACTACCCATCTTACAAGAGAGTATCATAATAGATCCATCAGTCTGATGCGCGTTTTCTTTGCATGCAAAATTAATCCCCAAGTATTAAGGATATCAATTGCAGCTTAAGTAAGCGACCAAGTTAAATATCAAACCCAAAGGACGGTGTATTATCAATTTAATTATTTACTAAATTAATTTAGATAAGGCAATAAGGTTGAGGTATAGAATTATTAACTACTAAACAATTCATTAAAATAACAAATAAAATAAATTAAGCACTATAAGAATACGAAAGTAGATCAAGAATGGAGAATAGGTAGCTCTAGGGTAATTCAGTTTTACTACTTAATTTCATCTCACGTGCAGGCTGAATATGCCTTGTGGACTATGGATGCATCATTAAACCATGCAAATCTACTCTATAGACATAAGTAAATATGCGTGTAATACGTGTGAATAATCTCGGAGCAAGAGACATAATTTCATCCCCCTTTCTAGGTACTATCAGTATTAATTATTTCCCAGGTCTAGAACCTAACCCGATATGATCTCCCTTTATAGGTACTACAAAATTATCCTCTTTATCCTTCTTACTAACTCGAATTTTCAATTCAATTAATAAACATTCATATATGATAATTCTAATGAAGATTCGGAGTCCTCTCACATGGAATCATACCATGAAATCCTGTTCAGTGGTGAATGCACTCAATCTACAACAAAGATATATATTCAGACTCTATATACCAATTGAAGATGCAAAAAATGACCGTAAATATGGATTAAGAAGGCACATCATATATAAAAGTAATCCACAAGTAGTGTTGTCCGGATGACACACAAGAGAGTTTAATTAATTCGTAAAACCTTCAAAATCCTAGATCTACCAAAACGGTTCTAGCCCATGATGCCGCGAAGAATAATCATGGGGGTTGGATAGATCTTACCCATATATCTGGAAAATACAAGATAAATTAGGAACGAATAAAACCCTATATGCGGGAGTCATCGTGTCCTTCTCCGTCTTGAATCCTCCTCTTGCTTCTCCTCTTAATTCCATGGATGAATTTTCAAACTGATGGATGGATGGAGGAAAGGATGTGGATGATGGTTGGGGGGTGATCCCCCTTGTGGGGTGTAGGATGATTGTGTTGTTGTCTTCAATGAATAATGATGTGATCTACATCCCCTTTTATACTTGTAAGCTCTCATTATGGACCTTGGATGGACTTTTCCTTGAAAAACACGGAAATACACGAGCAAGGGGTGTAAAATCCTTCAAAATCAGAATTTTGTGTCCTCGTTTGACCAAAGTGGTTCTGGTCGAATGAAAGGCCTTGGTCGAACGAGATGTCTGTAAGTTAAAATTTCCAGTTAGACTTGACTTTTGCCGTTCGACTTGGCTTCACTTGTCGAATGAGAGGTCAAGCTGCATGCGTGGTCTCACCGTTTCGCGCATAACATCCACATCCAAGCTCCGATTTGAGTGATTCTTATGCTCACGTGATCCTCTCTTTCTTGGCTTTCTACCCTTGTAAAGAAATACAATAAATACAATATTTGAAGGTGTAACAAGCCATGGAAAGTGGCATAGCCATTCTGTTCGGCACAGCTTGCGTGACGTCACCATTTTGATCATTAGTTTCTTGTTTGGGCTCCGATTGAAGTGTTCCTTACGCCAAAACAATCCTCTCTTCTGTGGATTTCCAGCTGTATATCACACTTCTAGTGAAGAGCTCTACACAAACACAGAAAAATTATACAATTTGGACGTGTATTTTTCAGCATTCCTACACAAATTGCACATTTTCTCCAACTTTGCACTTTTGATCCTTTTTCCACCTAAAATACAGTAAAATACCTCAAGTGTAGCTTTTTTTCACATATATCGAATATAAGATATTTGTGATAATATATAACAATAATTCCCATAAAAAAGGTGTTAAATTTGACATTAAAACATGATTATTTTCACTCTCATCACAGTCTCACGTATACACATCTCACAAGAGAGTATCATATATACATATATATATATAGTATTTAAATAAAATAATTATTGAGGAATTTATTAAATTAATTTGATTGTTTATTAAAATAAATGTTAAATACTTGTAAATAAATTAAAGTAATCATATTTTAATTATTGTAATTTTATAAATATATGATACGTTGACACCTCACAGTTGAATTTTTGAGTTTGCTAGAGGTGAGGAAGAACCACAATCTATTCCCTATGTAAATCATCTTCCAGCTTAATAATTAGTAGTCTGAAATGGATACACCAACAAAATTTATATAATATAAGGTAAAGATTTGTGTGAGATCGTATTACAAATATGAGTTTCGTGACATGCATGAGGAGTGATAACATTTGTAGCAAATCATACTATAACACCCAATAATATAATTTAATTTATCATTTATCGTAGTTTTAAAAATATATATTTTATGTACTAATAAACATATTTTATCTATATAATAATTGTTGAGAGTGAAAATAAGCGTATTTTAATGTCCAATTGAACAACTTTTTTATGAGTATTATTGTTATATATTAGCACAATGGTCTTATATTCATTATATATGAGAATAAGGTGCACTTGAGGTGTTTTATTGTGTTTTAGGAAGAAAAAGGATCAAAAGAGCCAAGTTTGAGAAAAGGTGCAATTTGTGCAAGAATGCTGATAAACACACGTCCAATTTGTGTAATTATTCTGTATTGATGTGCAGCTCTGAATTGAATTTGTGATATATGGTTGGAAAGCTACAGAAGAGAGGGTCGTTTTGGTGTAAATAACATCCCAATCAGATTTCGAACGAGAAAGTTATGAGCAAAGTGGTGACGTCGCGCGAGCTATGCCGAACAGAACTGATGTGCTACTTTCCATGGCTTGTTACAGATTCAATTCTTAGAGTTTTGGTAATATCTTTATATTCAGAGAAAGCCAAGGAAAAGAGAATCATGTGAGCGCAAAAATCACTCAAATTGGAGGTCGGACGAGGAAGTTATGCTCAGAATCGTGAAGTCGCGCAGCTGTTGGCGAGAATTTCTGAGAATTTCCGAAAACTACCTTATTTATCCGGATCTCTTTTATCAAATTTAACGCATGTCTCTTACCAAATTTGACATATGCCTAAATTTGGGTGCTTTCGAAGACCTACAAGGAGAGCTCACAAGTATAAAAAGGGGTGTAGATCACATCATAAAAAAGAAGGGAAAAATCATAGAGATACAAGAGAGGAGGAACACAACACAATACAAGAGAGGAGAAGAGAGGCCACAACATACAACACCCCACAAGGGGGGATCACCCCCAACCATCATCCACATCTTTTCCTCCTTCCATCCATCACTTTGAAGATTCGTTTGTGGAATCAAGAGGAGAACCAAGAGGAGAATTCAAGATGGAGAAGGACGCGACAACGCCCACATCTAGGGTTTTATTTATTTCCTAATTTATCTTGTATTTTCCAGACATCCGGGTAAGATCTATCCAACACCCATGATTGTTCTTCGTAACATCATGGGCTAGAGCCTTTTTGGTAGAACTAGGGTTGTGAAGGTTTTACGAATTAATTGAACTTCCATGTGTACACTCTGTACAATACTACTTGTGGATTTATTTTATATATGATTGTGCTTTCTTAATCCATACTCACGGTCGTTTTGTGCATCATTAACTGTTATGTAGAGTCTGAATACATATCTTAGTTATTGATTGAGTGCGTTCACTGCTGAGCAGGATTCCATGTTATGATTCTAATTGAGGGACTCCGAAGCTTCATTAGAACTATCATATATGAATACTTATTAATTAAATTGAATTCGGGTTATTAAGTAGGATAAAAAGGGTAATTTTATAGTACCTATAAAGGGAGATCATATCGGGTTAGAGTGCCAATCCTGGGGGGAAATAATTGATATTGATAGTACCTAGAAAGGGGGGTAAAATTACGTCTCTTGCTGCGAGGTTATTCACACGTGTTACACGCATGTTTACTTGTGTCTATAGAGTAGATATGCATGGTTTAGTGATGTGTCCATATTCCTCAAGGCAAAGTCGGACATTGACACATGGAAGAGAAGTTAAGTAGTGAAACTGGATTATCCTAGAGCTACCTATTCTCCTACTTGATCTACTTTTGTATTCTTCAAGTGATATTTATTTTATTTGTTATTTTAATTACTTGTTTATTAATTTAATCATCCTAAACCTCAAACTTAATTGCCAACTTGTCTTAATTAATTTAGATAATAATTAAATTGATAATACGCCATCCTTTGGGTTCGATATTCACTTGGTCGCTTGCTTAAGCTGCAATTGATATCCTTAATACTTGTGGATTAATTTTGCGTGCAAAGAAAACGCGCATCAAGTTCTTGGCACCGTTGCCGGGGACGGCTGTTATTATTGATTTTATTATTTCTAATTGATTAAGATATTTTTTTTTCTTTTCTTTTATTTGTGATTATTTATTTCTATCTAACCTTGAATTTTTCTGAGTTACTTGTGCGCTGGTAAAAGGAGAGGAAGGAAAAGAAGGAATAACACATTGATCTAAACATGGCCGAAGCAAGGCAGAATCCGGATAATGTTGCCATACGTGAAATTTTCACGTACTTTGGGAATGTCAACATGGGGTTGATAGGAGCAAGGGGGGAAGATGATGATTTTGAGATAAATCCCGCTCTTATTAACATGGTAGAGAAGAATCCCTTTTCTGGAGGTTGGTTTGAAGATCCATATCAGCATCTCCGAAAATTTATTGGTTATGCAAATACTCAAAAGGGCAGTGGAGCTAATGATAATGCTAGGCGGATCGCCTTATTCAAGTTCTCTTTGATTGATAAGGCGGAAGCTTGGTATGAGACTCTTGATGCCACAAATTGCAATACATGGGACCAACTGCAGCAGAAGTTCTTGGAGAGATACATGCCACCCTCAAGGATCTTAAGGATGAGGCAAGAGATCACCCAATTTGTTATGAATCAGGGTGAGAAATTTGATGAGGCATGGGATAGGTTTAAAGAAATACTTAGGAGGTGTCCACAGCATGGAATACCGAAGGCTGAATACATAAGCATCTTCTACTATGGATTGAATTGTGAGTCGCGTGTTTTTATTGATACATCATCAGGAGGAGCGCTGTTATCAAAGACAACACTTGAAGTGGAAAAGTTGTTTAAAGACATCTCTATGAATTTACGTGACTGGCCAGTAGAGAGAGATAGAGGATCATATGTACTTGGCAAGGTGGCGCAGGTTGAATATCAAGTGAAGCCGAATAGGGATGATGAGATCGTCTCTAGTCTAGCTAACTTCAACAAGCTACTAGAGTCCCAGCAGAGGCAGATTACAGAGTTGACACTAAGGGGGCCTAGTATGAAGCAGCACGAAGTGAAGAGTGATGAAGATACCTTCAATCGATACATGGCTGAGAATGATGCAAGGATTGACCACATCGAAGCTAGAATGAATGTTGATCATGCAGATTTATCTAAGCAGATGAAGGAGCTTACTTTGATTATGGGGCAGATGACCACAAACGTGAATCAATTAATACAAAAATTGGAGAATAAAGCCATCACGTTAAGGTTTGGAACGCAGTACGAAGGACCGATGAGGCCGAAATAAAAAATGAACATATCCAGGCAGTGATTCAACCAACCAGCCTCTGGTTCGACCTGGCCTACAGGTCGAACCATGGTCGAACCATACCATGCGGAGCACTCTGTTTTTCTAGATTATCGATTTGACCAAAGCAAGGATGGTTTGACCTGTTCTGAAGGTCGAACCCACGTCGAACCTCAATGTCCGGAGCACCCTGTTTTGTCGCAACAATGGTTCGACCACGATTGACATGGTTCGACCAAACCATCTGGTCGAACCTTGGTCGAACTGGAAGGCAAAAATAGTACAGTAAGTCAGTTCGACCTGAGAAAAAGCGGTTCGACCTGTCCTGAAGGTCGAACCCAGGTTGAACCACGACTTCAAAGTGAGAACAGCCTTCCAGATGATCAGTTCGACCACTATGTACCTGGTTCGACCAGTACCCCTGGTCGAACCCAAGTTGAATCCTCTCAGAACGCACCCATTTCTGCGCCGAATGCTCCGCATGATGTTGATGTTACTCCAGTACCATTACATGAGCAGAATACTGAGCTTACAATGGAGGAGAAGTTGGAAAGAGCAAAGAAATTGAGAGCGGAGAAGCTTAGACTGCAGATGGATAATGAAGATGTGGTTTTCCCTCTTGATCATGCAATGAAGATGCCCATGGAGACTCAATCATGCAAGAGCATTGATATGGTTTCTAACTTGTTTAATCTTGATTTTTCTAAGACAGGTGATTCTGAATTTAAGTGGAAGGTTGACAAGGAGGAGTCTAGACAGCCATGGGAGGAAGGAAATTTCAATGATCATATTTTTGTGACCAAGAAAGGTGAGGTGTTGAGTGTAGACAAGAAGAGGGAAAGAAAGTATTTGAAGGTGAGGATGCGAGAAGACCGTCCTCTACCGTCGTGACTCTACGACGTTAAATATAAGCGCCTGTTGGGGGCTTGCCCTTCCGTTTTATTGATTTATTTCTTTCGTGTGAGTAAGAAATTTTTATATTTAAGGTGCTTATTATTCGACAATTACATCTTTGCAAACTTAGTTTCAACTTACGTTTTTACTAAGTTTAGGGGGGGTGTGATGTACTTACCTCATTGAAGCACCAAGAATATAATATTTTCTTTGTAATGTTTGCTAGGGGAGTTGATTTTTTGCAGTATATTGAAACTTTAATCAGTTTTGATGTGTCAATTTTTTGCAATTTGCCTAGTGTTCAGTGGTGTTTCTAGTGTGTGGATTCGATTACATAGTCAATTAATTCTTTCTTATAGTTCTCCTATTTTATTATTGATGAATCCTGTGATGATGAGTTTGTTTGAGCTTTGATGATAGAAAAAGGTAAAAGAGTGGCAAGACGAGTTCTACATTGAGGCTTTGACTCGAGGAGCTCGTGCGTACGTTGAAGAAAAATCAGGTGCCCTCGTTTCTTTTTTCTAATTTTTATATGTGCTTTTAATTCATGGAGTGGAAGGATTGAGTTTATGGTGGTGATCCATGTGAGCTTATATTGTTAAAATTATCTTTGAAATTCATATGCTCTTGAAATTGATGAAGAAAGTGTACTTGAGTTATATTGTGATATGAAGTTCTATGTGTACTTGTGGGATATTACCTACAATGAAAAGTGCTCTGTTACTTGTTAAATACCCATGTGAGATTTTGAGCCTCGTTGATCATGATACATAATCACATGATATTTTCTTTTCTGGTGAGTATCGTTCTTGTGTGTGTATTCTAGAAGTTGCCTCTTATCTTACTTGAAACTACATGTGTGTTAGATGATGGGAGATGATCTAAGGCCATCCTTGAATTTATGAGTCACTTAGCCAAATAATTCCCTACCAAATAATTATATATCCGTAGTTAGCCCCGTTGAGCCTAAAAGCCTTATTTCTTTGGCAACCTACGAAGATAGCCACTTTGATATCCTATTTGAGCCTTAAATTCCTATATTTAGTGGAGAATTAAATGCTGTCAAAGTGTGTTAATGGTGCTTGATAACAATTTGGGAAGGAATGAAATTGGTGTTGAAATTAATAGTGATGGATTATGATAATACATCTAAGGAGAAGCATGTAGTAGTGCTTAAATCTAGTACTCCATGGAATCAAAAACCCTAGGGTAGTGCTTAAATCTAGTACCCTATGGAAGATGTTAGAGGTAGTGCCCGAAACTGGTACCTCGAGAAAAAAAAAGATGTGCTTGAAGAAAAGAAAAAGTATGTTGAGCTTGAAGGAAATGAGAGAAAAGAAAATTAGAAGAGCATGAAGCTGGATAGCCTTGAAGTGTAAAAATCTGCAGTACATAAGATCTCCGGTTTTAATTCTCTACTAATTGAGTCACTTTATCCATATGTTTCCTACCCTTATCAAAGAGCCAACATTACATCCAAAAGAAAAGTCCTTTTTGATCCCATTGTCGAATCATAATTTTAGTGGTAGAAAGTTTGAGACGTTTGGCAAGCTTATGGTTACGCATGCACTTGAATTGAATTTGAGCGTAAACACCTTAACCCATAAGTGTACATCTTTTACACTTGAGTGCGAGTGATATATACTTTCCGTGAGAACATGTCAATGGAGCATTTGAATTGGTGGTGATTGTCTTAACTTGTATGCTATGAATTGATTATTACATGTAATGAGAATTACATGACCTAAGTTGAGGACAATTGTATTTTGAATGGGGTATTGATCATAGTCCTTGTTTATCCGCTAATTTTCTTACTCTCTCTCACACTTTATTTTTATTTTGTTGCCTCGGGACGAGCAACGGGCAAGTTTGGGGGTTTGTTGAGAGTGAAAATAAGCGTGTTTTAGTGTCCAATTGAACACTTTTTTTATGAGTATTATTGTCATATATTAGCACAATGGTCTTATATTCATTATATATGAGAATAAGGTGCACTTGAGGTGTTTTATTGTGTTTTAGGTAGAAAAAGGATCAAAAGAGCCAAGTTTGAGAAAATGTGCAATTTGTGCAAGAATGCTGATAAACGCACGTCCAACTTGTCTAATTATTCTATATTGATATGGAGCTCTGAATTGGATTTGTGATATATGATTGGAAAGCTACAGAAGAGAGGGTCGTTTTGGTGTAAAGAACATCCCAATCAGATTCTGAACGAGAAAGTTATGAGCAAAGTGGTGACGTCGCGCGAGCTATGCCGAACAGAACTGATGTGCTACTTTCCATGGCTTGTTACAGATTCAATTCTTGGAGTTTTGGTGATATCTTTATATTCAGAGAAAGCCAAGGAAAATAGGATCATGTGAGCGCAAAAATCACTCAAATTGGAGATCGGACGAGAAAGTTATGCTTAGAATCGTGAAGTCGCGCAGCTACTGGCGAGAATTTCTGAGAATTTGCGAAAACTACCTTATTTATCCGGATCTCTTTTACCAAATTTAACGCATGTCTCTTACCAAATTTGACATATGCCTAAATTTGGGTCCTTTCGAAGACCTACAAGGAGAGCTCACAAGTATAAAAAGGGGTGTAGATCACATCATAAAAAAGAAGGGAAAAATCATAGAGATACAAGAGAGGAGGAACAAAACACAATACAAGAGAGGAGAAGAGAGGCCACAACATACAACACCCCACAAGGGGGGATCACCCCCCAACCATCATCCACATCTTTTCCTCCATCCATCCATCACTTTGAAGATTCGTTTGTGGAATCAAGAGGAGAACAAAGAGGAGAATTTAAGACGGAGAAGGACGCGACAACGCCCACATCTTGGGTTTTATTTGTTTCCTAATTTATCTTGTATTTTCCAGACATCCGGGTAAGATCTATCCAACATCCATGATTGTTCTTCGTAACATCATGGGCTAGAGCCTTTTTGGTAGAACTAGGGTTGTGAAGGTTTTACGAATTAATTGAACTTCCATGTGTACACTCCGTACAACACTACTTGTGGATTTATTTTATATATGATTGTGCTTTCTTAATCCATACTCACGGTCGTTTTGTGCATCATTAACTATTATGTAGAGTCTGAATACATATCTTGGTTATTGATTGAGTACGTTCACTGCTGAGCAGGATTCCATGTTATGATTCTAAGTGAGGGGACTCCGAAGCTTCATTAGAACTATCATATATGAATACTTATTAATTGAATTGAATTCGGGTTATTAAGTAGGATAAAGAGGATAATTTTATAGTACCTATAAAGGGAGATCATATCGGGTTAGAGTACCAATCCTAGGGGAAAATAATTGATACTGATAGTACCTAGAAAGAGGGGTAAAATTACGTCTCTTGCTCCGAGGTTATCCACACGTGTTACATGCATGTTTACTTGTGTCTATATAGTAGATATGCATAGTTTAGTAATGCGTCCATATTCCACAAGGCAGAGTCGGACATTGACACATGGAAGAGAAGTTAAGTAGTGAAACTGGATTATCCTAGAGCTACCTATTCTCCTACTTGATCTACTTTCGTATTCTTCAAGTGATATTTATTTTATTTGTTATTTTAATTACTTGTTTATTAGTTTAATCATCCTAAACCTCAAACTTAATTGCCAACTTATCTTA
Source organism: Pogostemon cablin (assembly GCA_023678885.1). NCBI lineage: Eukaryota > Viridiplantae > Streptophyta > Magnoliopsida > Lamiales > Lamiaceae > Pogostemon > Pogostemon cablin. The sequence goes on from CM043005.1 coordinate 12,995,482, forward strand.
ATTAATTTAGATAATAATTAAATTGATAATACGCCGTCCTTTGGGTTCGATATTCACTTGGTTGCTTGCTTAAGCTGCAATTGATATCCTTAATACTTGGGGATTAATTTTGCGTGCAAAAAAAAAACGCGCATCAATAATCATACTTCAACAATGAATTGACTCGTCTTACAACTCATCTCACATAATTTATGTCTCACAAGAAATTTTATCGTACTACATTTAAAATATAAATTATTAAGTACTGCACACACAAATTCTAAATTTATTATAAACAACTTTAATACTCCCTCCGTCCCACGTTAAGGTTTACATTTTTTATTTTGCTTTGTCCCAAGGTACGATTTACATTTCCTTTATTGTCAAGTTGGGCCCACAAAAAATAATTAATTATTTCATGTAGGCTCCACACACAATACTAATATAACTATCCACTTTGAATTAAATATTATTTCTCTCACCTCACTCCACATAAAAATATGAGAAGTTAACAAATATAACCCTTCTTTACAAGTCATATAACAATGCCAGCAAGGAAGTGACTTGTGATCTTTTATAGCCTATTTAATATGACTGGACGAATATACCCTTCATTTCAAAAAATTGAATACTTCCTCACCTGATCTATCCACAGCAAAATTAAAAAAATTACAACCCACCCAACCCCCTACAATCTCCAACCTCCTGTCCTCCACCATCATCTATTCATCTCCCTCGTTTAGTTCTAGCAACCAGCGATAATCGAAACTCTTCTTTTTTCTTCTGTCGAGCAATGACAACATTATCAAAAAAGAATCTATTAGTTTCTAATAGAGGAGATTCTATTATTTTTCTAGTGGCTCAAACGCTTTCAATCTTGTCATTATAACTGTTGGCAATTGGATCGTGCGGTTCAACGTGATCCGTTAGGATTAACAGGTAAACAAAATCAGCGGAAGCATAAAACGTGTTTACCGTACTTCTGGGTCGATGTAGAGGATGAACAGCAGTGAAGAACACCTCTGATCTTCTACCGTATGTCCCAAAGTCAACTCTGGTGTTGGGTGGTCAACAATCCCCAGAGTTCTCTCAATCTGCTCTCTGTTCTCTCCCGTGTGTCAAAAGAGGCACAGACTTAGGTTTAACAGGAACTGAGATGACTTATATACTTAGGCTACAGCAGGGACCAGGAGGAGAAATTGGGCTGGGCCTCAATTGAATTTAATTAACCAAGCTTAGCCCAAAGCTTTTAATTAAATCCAATAATAATAATATAGTCCACTAAAATATTATTACTGCACTACCCGTCCAATCCCAAAATTATGTTCTGGGCTCCTTCTTATTATAAGCCCGACAGTCTCCCCATGTTTAAGATATACAATGTCCATTAATTAATTAAGTTACTGACAACTCAAATTAATTAATATCTCATCCAAGAGTAGTACCACTCAACCTTTTTATCATGCCGGAAATTAATCCACTTGCAAGATTTACATGATAAACCTTATGAGCTCCTCAAGGGGACATCATCAACCTATGACGGACATGGATTCCTTCTACAATCAACAGCACACCATAGATACAGCACTACTTCCCAACTCACCGAGTTTATTGATTTAATACTTATAAATCTCACCCATTGATGAATCAAAGAAATACATACTGCCCTACGTGTCGAGGTTATTGTATAGGGATTAAGAGCACGAACTTCCATAATAACAGAGATCAAGTTCTTCTATAAGTCAGTATAAGTCGAACGATCTCAGGCAGTCCTGCTCAATACACACAAGTGCACTAATGTGATTCTATAGCCAAGACAAGCTAATACCAAACCACACTACAACCATACCGATAGAGAGTCCCCGTCTATCTCAGTTGTGAGCATCTGTTTATACTTTATAAGGAAACCAATAATATGATCTTCTACGTGTTGTCGCACAACATATTATCTACAGTATAAAGTAAATGGACTATTGCATCATGCATATAAAATAAATTATAAGATGCAATCATTTGATCATATGATTCTCATTTCAAATATTGTTATAACATTGTTCATACTAAAGCTAGACTTTTAGTATACAATCCAACAATAACCTCGACTTCCCGAGTTATATCGACGATATTAAGGTATCTCACGTCCAGTGTCAAATGTAGCTACGTATAGTAGTTTCAATATGTTTTCTATTTTGTTCATCACCCGTTGAATGAAAACTTAATTAGATTTAGAGCAAATTGACATGGTGTTAATTCTTCTATAAAATTATTCGCTTCCAATTTATTATTCATGGGTTTAGCATTTTTTGGATATGTTGCTAAACAATAAATTGAAACTAATGATTTGTATTGCTTTGAAAGTTATTGCTCCTTAACAGTTCAATATATTTCTTGAGTAAATAAGATAGATTCCAATGAATTTTTCAACCTATGCTTGAATCATTAGTGACTACGCTAAATTTTCAATTTGATTTGTAATATTTCAGCACATGATGACCATCAACTTTTGGTTGATTGAAATTATAGACTCATTCCTTATTTACTAAGTATTTCTATTGGCAATGGATGCTTTCTATTTCATTTATGAACAAGAGAAACGGAAATTACTATATATAACTACTTATATTTACTTTTGAAAGTTTGAAGTGTACTCTATTATGAGACTCATTATAGGTTATAGATAAATCGGTGACGAATGTTTATTGTACGATAAATAGTTGGGAAATAAATGATGTTGTGATATTGTTTCAGGCTGGAAATTTCATGAAAGATGATGTGTGTCATGCACTTATACTTGTAATTACGGATGCTAATAACTTCACGTGTAAGCTTATTCTTCCATTATATTTTTTATACTTTTTACTTTGTAACCATATTACGGTTTGATTCAGATTTTGTTCAGATTCTTGATCTGGAGTTCAATTCTCTTTTCTCAAATCTTCCTTCTTCTGGTGCTTATAAAGGTGATATTTGTATATGAAGAAATGTATATATGACTTTTATACTTTATAAGACTGAAGTTTCATACATAGGACAAGAAGTTCTTTTGGATGTTGATGGTTGTGTAAAAGATATTATAACAAAGATAAATGATCAAATTTGATTATTTATTGTAAATTGGTGTGTTTTTAAAATTAATTATTGAGAAATTGTATTAATTTTCCAAGTGGTTTATGTTGAGAAATTATGCTATAATGAATATCCTGAATTTATTGTTAATTAACAACTTTATTCAATCAGATGAGGGAAAGTATTCCAACATATGTGGTAACTTTGAAAATTTACTGTCAGTAATTGGGAGAGAAGCAGAAGGTGAACCATATATGGATAGAAAGATCGTTCAGTCTTATTTCTAAAATAACAAATGGAGAGTTTTTTGGAATTTTTTACAAAGAGTTATGCCCTTTTTCCTGAAGTGTGGCACATGCACCCGAGAAGCTATCAAGTTCATGCATTTGGAGTTTTTGGTGTCTTTCCAATTATCTATTCTTGGTCAAGTTAACATATTTACCTTATTAATTTTTATTAATATTATGCATGTGTTTTAGTGGTCAAAGAAGCAATTAGAGTGATCAAATGAATCGACAAGAGTACTTAATGTATGGATTGATTCTAGGTTTTTGAATGGCTCCTACAAATAGAGCCTCACTCCTTTGTATTAGCAGACAGAAAATTTGAGAGAATATAAATTATTTAGAGTGTTTACTCTTGTCTAGAAGATGGATTTCTTCTAATTTTCTCTAAGTCTTTTGGTGGATTCCTAAAAGCAACGAGTTAATTTCAAACCTGTGGTAGATTCCATTGATTAAGGAATTCTATCTGAGTGTTTGCTTGTAATACCTCCTAAATCTCCAAGTTTTCAGTATCATAATCTTAAGAGATTGTGAGAATTTTGATCGGTTATGTGTATTACACTTGGGTTACCTAAACTTTTCATTATCTCTTTCTATCATCTCATTAACTCATTGAATAACTACTATAAGTTCATGTAAAGTTAGAAGGGTTGGAGGTGCGTTAACAAACGGAAAAATAGTAATTTTTGTCATGTAATTTTAAAACAATCCAATTTTGATCCCATTTCTTCTTTATTTTTCAATTTTAGTATCTATTTTAGTCATATATAAGAGTTAAAAATAATATTTTAAGATGTTTAAACTAAATTTTCTAATTTTACTTTTTATATTAAAATTATATTACGCATTGGATTCAATTGGTACAAGTGAAAGTGCCCCACCTACATATTCTCTAACCGATCCACTATCCATTTCACCCGAGTGAAGTACTCCCCTTATCCAGTACCAAATATGGTCCCACATATCACCAATTTTAAACTTGGGAAACCTAACGGCACAACCAATCACATCACCGATCAGTCCACCGATCATGTTTCCTTGATCATCTCTAATCACCACTGGGAACCCAAACACAAGTGAACTCATCATTTTTTACTAACAAGATACCTAATATCAAATTCATATGGGCCACAGAGAAAAATGGGTTGGTCGGTGCTCACAGAGGCTAACAACCAATCACCCACCGATCTAATTTTTATAATCATCTATAATCACCCACATAAATCCAAACACATGTATAGTTCAAATTTTTTTGAATAAGACACCTAATATTGAATTAGTATGAGCCACTGAGAAAGATGGGTTAGTCGCTGCTCATGGCGGCTAACAATCGATTACCCCACTGATCATGTTTTCTTGATTATCTCTAATCACCCCTGCAAATCCATACACATGTACGCTCATTATTTTTTACCTAGAAGGCACCTAAATCTACTCCATATGGGCCACCGAGAAAGGTGGATTTGTCGGTGCTCACGGTGACTAATAACCGATCACCTCACCGATATTTTTTTTACAGTATATCATTTTTGCCACCACAAGGCACCTATTCCTACTTCAAGGAACTCGATGGGCTACAAAAAACTAGTCGGCCGCCTAGTGTTCTAACAAATGAACACCCCACCCTCAAAAGATCACAATGGAGCAATCGATGATAGATCGATCGCCCCACCGAACACCTCACCGATCAACCCCAGACCATCCTTATGATGCACAACTAGGACAACCCTATCATACTAATGTCATTCATGCTAGTTGGTTTTCCTCAAAATAAACTCCATTATGTATTCTTACCTTCGAAAGATCACGATCGTGTGATCGGTGTTAGCTCGATCGTCCCACCGATTACCTCACTGATCAACCCACCGGCCATCCTTGTAATGCACAACTAGGACCACCCTATTATTCTAAATCCATTCCTACCAGTTTTATTTTCTCCCTAAATAAACCATATTATGCATTTCCATCCTCGAAAGATCATGATGGAGAGATCGGTGATCGCTTAATCGCCCCACCTATCAACCCATCAACCATCCTTTTAATGCACAACTACCCTATTATTATAAATCCATTCCTATCAATTTTTGCTAAAAAAATAAACCATATTATGTATTCCCATCCTCAAAATATCATGATGGAGAGATCGGTGATCGCTTAATCGCCCCATTGATCAACCCACTGACCATCCTTGTGATGCAAAATTAGGACCACCCTATCATGCTAAATATATTACTACCAATTTTTTTTCCATCAAAATAAACCATAATATGCATTCTAATCCTCAAAAGATCATGATGGAGAGATCGGTGATCGCTCGATTGCCACACCTATCATTCCACTGATCAACCCTCCAGCCATCCTTGTGATGCATAACTAGGACCACCCTATCATGCTAAATCCATTCCTACTAGTTTCTTTCCCCCAAAGTAAACCATATTATGTATTCCCATCCTCGAAAGATCATGATGGAGCGATCAGTGATCTTCGATCGCCCCACCGACCAATGCACTGACCATCCTTGTGATGCACAACTAGGACTACCCTATCATACTAAATCCACTCCTACCAGTTGTTTTTCCTCAAGGTAAACCATATTATGTATTCCTATCCTCAAATGATGATGATGGAGCGATCGGTGATCGCTCAGTCGCCCCACCGATCACAAGGATGGTTAGTTAGTTTATCAGTGGGGCGATCGAACTATCACTGATTGCTCCATCGCTATATTATTTATTCCCACCATTAGTGCTGACCAACCCATATTTCTCCATTACCCATACGAAGTCGATATTAGGTGTCTTGTTCTCAAAAATTTCAACTGTATATGTGTTTGGATTTATAAGGGTGATTAGAGATGATCAAGAAAGCAGGGTCGGTGGGGTGATCGATTTTTTGCCACCGTGAGCACTGACCAACATATCTTTCTCTGTGGCCCATATGAAGTTGATATTAGGTTCACTGTTCGCAAAAATTTCAACTATACATGGGTTTAGATTCACAGGGGTGATTAGAGATGATTAAGAAAACAGGGTCGGTAGGGTGATCGATGAAGTGATCGGTTGTTAGTTGTCGTGAGTATCGACCAACCTATCGTTATAGATATACGTTATGGATTTGATATTACTTTGGTCCAACCCTTTGATTTAATCCAACTTTGGTCCTATAACTTTTACTTTATAAATTTAAACGCTTTTGTATTAATTTAGTCATATAACTTTTAATATTTTTAGTTATAAAACTTTTGCAAAAACTTTTACAAAACTTATAGAAGTGTATGAACTTATAAAACCTTATAAACATGTAGGATTTGAAATCACTTTTGAAAAAAAGACCAAAACAAAAAAATGAAAAGTTACGATATTTAAATTAACACAAACGACCAAAATTGAAAAAAAAAGTTATAAGACTAAAATTGAATTCTACCAAAATTACATGCCCAAATTTTTATTGTCTCATATGAATATGATATTAAGTTTTTATATTTGAATAATTCTATCAAATAATCCCAATATTTACTTCATTTATAATTATTGGTAACGAGAATACAATACTCTCCCTCACAAAAAGCACACCAATGACAGTGATATCTTAGTCAATTAAAAATTAACATCTTGAAGCATGAATGATATAACATTACATGCATCAAACTCCATATTAAGCTAAATTAAAAAAATTGGAAAGATCATTCTTTTTTCTGGCTACGCGACTAAGCAGCCTATAAGATACGTCATTGAGTGAGCAACGTTCCACTATTTATCCCAATAGCTTTAACCAATATTTGAATGATATCAAAGGTTCATCTTTAGCAAGTGATCTGTGTTTTCTCAACACTCAATTAATCCCAAAGTATGAAGGATGCGATTGTAGGTTTGATAAACGACCAAGTTATATTATCAAACCCAAAGGACGGATGTTTATAAATTTATTATTATCTAAATTACTTAAAACTACAATTTTGAAATTTAGTTGGGTGAATATTATAATTAAACTACTGAATAGAATAATTAAATAACAAATAGAATAGAAAACAGTAGAGAATAAACGAGAGTTGAACAAGTGAGAAGATAGGTAGCTCTTCAGGCCATCCAGTTTCACTAATTAATCTCCGTTCCGTATGTCAATGTCCGACTCTTCCTTGTGGAATATGGATGCATCATGATCGCTATTTTGTTTTGGAAAATATGAATTTCACCCTCAAGTGTAAGGGATCAATTGTAGTGGGCATGTGATCAAGTTAAATTATCGAACCCATGGGATAGTGTCAGAGTGACAAATAAATCTAATTTAAATATTTATATTTAAGACAAACTCAATTATGAAAATTAATTATTAAATAATAAAATAAATAAGATATGCTTGCGAGAAAAAAATCAAGCTTTCCAAGATAAGATACTGATAATGCTAAAGGCAATCCAGTTTAACATATGACAGATTATTCTAAACCCAAATTAATTACATGCGGATATTTATAAGAGGATCGCTAAGCCTAGTTAAACCTCCTTGATCAGGTAGAATCTAACTCTTAAAATGAGCTGCAAATCCTAGGATCGATAAGGAATTAACTCTCACTCCCTCTATAGCTATTTAATGCTAAATTTCATTAAAGGCTACATCACTAGAATTCCCTTTCTAGGAACTAAATTATTAACCAATTTTGTCTCCTTACCAATTACCTAATAATGATGTTTTACCAAGTAATTAATATTCCAAATTGATTGTCTAACACTTTTAGGGATTATAGGCCAATCCCCTAAGACTGTTACATGAAACAACAACTATCATGCAGAAATAAAGAATCATATTAACTATCAATCAGTGATACCGGCAAGAATAATTAAATGAATCAAAACTCAAAACATAATAATATGAAGTCTCAAAATTCTTTTTCAATAAGGAAATAAACATTATGCAGAATAATAAATTCAAGTCTAGGGCAATCAAATCACATAGTCAAAACTGTCTTAAGCCCTAACAATACCAAAAAGATACTTAGCCCATGGTGTTACAAGCAACAACCATGTCTATGAAAAAGACTTACCCATGAGTCTAAAATCTAGAAAGAATAAAGTAAAGAAAGGAAAACTTATTTGTTTGGTTCTCCTCCTCAACTTTGTCCTCTCCAGTATTCCCGTCTCCAATCAAGTAGACGAATACTCTCTTGAATCCTCTCCAAATAGTGGATGGCAGATGATGGGTAGAAGATGAAAGGTGGATATGGTGGATTAGGGTTTAAAATCCTAGGTGATGTGGTGGTGGTAGATTATGCGATTTCTCCACACCTCTATGTGGTGTTGAGAATGGAGTACATATAGGTGTGATAATGGAATATGATAAGGAGTTTAAGGATGTGGGATCTTGAAAAATTAGAAAAAATATAATTATCGAAGATATGGAGGGATGTGAGATTAGGAAATAACTTGGCCACCAAGAAAATAAGAAAAAATGGGTTATTTTTTTGAATTTTCGGATTCTTGCCAGCTGCTGCGCGGTCTCACAGTTTTGAGCATAACTTCTTCATTCGAATTTCGATTTAAGCGATTGTGCTCACGCAACCCTCAATTCTGTATCTTAAAATAATTTATCACAAGTTCAGTTTGGACTTCCACACACGTACAGAAAAATTATGGAAATTGATCCTCTGTTTTCTTGCATGTTGCATTAATTCTCACCCTTCATTCCAACTTTGCATTTTTTATTATTTTTCCTATCAAAACACAAAAAATACCTCTCAAGAATCTTTTAGTCAATAATAATTCAAAGTATTAATATTTGTGCAAATAATAGCAATTAAACACTAAAAAATGTATCAAATTGGACTCGAAAATACGTGAATTTCCACTCTCATCACTTTACTAAGCCATGCAGACCTACTCTATATACACAAGCAGATAAGTGTTTAAAAAGTGTGAATAACCTTGAGCAAGAAGATAATTTCACCCCCTTTCTAGGTACTATCAGTATTAATTTTTTTCCCGTACACTAAATACTCTAACCCGATATGATCTCCCTTTATAGGTACTATGAAATTATCCTCTTTATCCTACTTATTAACATGGGTTTAATTAAATTAATAAATATTCATATAAGATAGTTCTAAAGAAGTTTCGGAGTCTCCTCACCTAGAATCATTGTTGGATTGTATACTAAAAGTCTAGCTTTTTGTATGAACAATGTTGTAACAATTAATTTGAAATGAGAATTATATGATCAAATGATTGCATCTTATAATTTATTTATATGTTCGATGCAATAGTCCACTTACTTTATACTGTAGATAATATGTTGTGCGACAACACGCGGAAGATCATATTATCGGTTTCCTTATAAAGTATAAACAGATGCTCACAATCGAGATAGACGGGGACTCTCTATCGGGATGGTTGTAGTGTGGTTTGGTATTAGCTTGTCTTGGCTATAGAATCACATTAGTGCACTTGTGTGTATTGAGCAGGACCGCTTGAGATCGTTCGATTTATACTGACTTATAGGAGAACTTGATCTCAGTTATTATGGAAGTTCGTGCTCTTAATCCCTATACAATAACCTCGACACATAGGGCATTATGTATTTCTTTGATTCATCAATGGGTGAGATTTACATGCAATTAAATCAATAAACTCGGTGAGTTGGGAAGTAGTGCTGTCTCTATGGTGTGCTGTTGATTGTAGAAGGAATCCGTGTCCGTCATAGGTTGATGATGTCCCCTTGAGGAGCTCATAAGGATTATCATGTAAACCCTGCAGGTGGAATTTATTCCGGCATGATAATGAGGTTGAGTGGTACTACTCTTGGATGAGATATTAATTAATTGAGTTGTCAGTAACTTAAATTAATTAATGGACATTGTATATCTTAAACATGGGGAGACTAACGGGCTCATAATAAGAAGGAGTCCAAAACGTAATTTTGGGATTGGTATGGTAGTGCAGTAATAATATTTTAGTGGAATATATTATTATTATTGGACTTAAGTATAAGCTTTGGGCTAAGCTTGGATACTTAAGCCCAATGGAGGCCCAACCCAATTTCTCCTCCTGGTCCCTGCTGTAGCCCATATATATAAGTCACCTCAACTTATCTGGAACCCTAATCTAATTCATTATTCATGTGTGATGAGGGTTGAGATCAAATTGAGTAGGTCTCGTAGATCGTCGCCCACACGACGTCGAGATCGGACTTGGGACATACAGCAGAAGACCGGAAGGTCGTTTGCTGCTGCAGTTCGTCATGTTCCAAAATTCATATAAAATCGTACAGTTCTTCGATTTTGATGTATTATATACTGATGGAAAGCCGTCGAAGAGATGATCGTCTGAGCATAAAGATCACTCAATTTCGACATCAGAAGAGGAACTTATGGCTATTCTCGTGGGACTGCGCAGACTGTCAGCGAGAATTCAACCTCTACATCAACCCTTGGTGAAAGGTAATGCGTTTCATGTTTACTTGCTTCCGCTGCTTGTTAGACATTCATGGAACCCTAATGGGTCACGTTAACCAAACGATCGAATGCCAACAATTGGTATCAGAGCTTCGGTTTCGTGGTGAAGCGTGACACGTTAGGATAGGGTTTATGTGATTAATTTTTTAGAATTAGGATCACATGTTTAGGGTTTTGGTTTTATTGCGCAAACCATGAATATCCCTATGTAATATATACCCTATATCATATCTATTCGTCCATGGTTGTGTGTGATAGGATTCGACGGAAACAGTTCGTCAATTTCACATGCAAGGAAGAAAGAGAGGGCAAAAATAGAATCACGTTTTTGAGAGAAAATCCAGCGTAGTGATATTGCAGAGGCAATAACCAGAGTTTCAACGGTCGGATTGATCTGTAATTTGGTCAGCACGTTCAGACCTTGTGGATGTACATTCTGAATGGTGGAGATCGAATTTGGAGCTTTTTCTTGCTGGGAGTACGCTGAAAACAGAAGCAGATATTTGGGCGATTCTGTTTTGCGTAGTCGAGGGAAAAGTGCCGTTTCTGACAAACTAATCGTTGGATCGCACTGTAATTTGGTCAACACGTTCAGACCTTGTGGATGTACATTCTGAACGGTAGAGATTGAATTTGGAGCCTTTTCTTGCTGGGAGTACGCTGAAAACAGAAGCAGATATTTGGGCGATTCTGTTTTGTGCAGTCGAGGGAAAAGTGCCGTTTCTGACAAACTAATCGTTGGATCAAGCTTTAATTTGGTCAGCACGTTCAAACCTTGTGGATTTACATTCTGAACGGTGGAGATCGAATTTGGAGCCTTTTCTTGCTGGGAATACGCTGAAAATAGAAGCAGATATTTGGGCGATTCTGTTTTGCGCAGTCGAGAGAAAAGAGCAGTTTCTCACAAAATAACCGTTGGATCGATCTGTAATTTGGACAGAATGTTCAGGACTTACAGTAGTAGATTCTGGACGGTGAAGATTGGATTCTGAGGTACTTTCAGTTTCGAACTACGAACGACAGTTGGTGTAGTTTGGTGTTGCGCGTTGGGCTGAACTTGGTTCCATGCAAGTAGGCCCTTGGACGAGCGACAGTCCGGGCGAGGGGCGCTCGTCAAGGCACTTGGGGCGCTCCCTGACATAATTGGCAGTGGAATATGACGATGGACGTCTTGGGGCACAAGCAATCCTGCTTGTTGCGTAAGGCATCGATTCCACAGTAGGAGTGTCGGACAAGACATTAAAATTTAGAGGCGTTTTTATTCCTAATATATATAACTGTCATAATTGATTTAATTGTCTATTATTGTTATATATATATATATGGATGCCTGATCTCTATGATTTATTGTCTTATATAGAAGCATGCTAGATTGCGTATTATATTTGGTATATTATATGCATGTATTGCTAGAGTGTTGGATAAGACATCCAATTTTAAGAAAACTAATTCCTAATATATAACTGCCATAATAGATTGTATATTATTGTTATATATGGATGTCGAATTAATTCCTAATATATGACTGCTATAATTGATTTAATAATCTATTATTGTCATATATGAATGTCGAATTAATTCCTAATATATAACTGCTATAATTGATTGTCTATTATTGTTATATATGGATGTTGAATTGATTCCTAATATATAACTGACATAATTGATTTAATTATCTATTATTGTTATATATGGTTGCTCATCGATATCCATGATTTTGATAATCTAGACGATATGACGATCGATATCGATAGTTTCGGAATTTTGATAATCTTGATGTTTTTTGAATATTTGATAATCTAGTCGATATCGATGATTTTGATAATCTGGACGACATCGACGGTCGATATCGATGGTTTCGAAAATTGGACAATCTGAAAATTTTGAAAATTTGATAGTCTGGAAGTCTTTGCTGATATTCGTGCCTGGTGGCGAACAATCGAATTCGCTGATATATAACTGTTAATGATTGATTTAATTATTGATTATTGTTATATATGTATGCATGACTCTCTGTGATTTACTGCCTTATGTGCCGTAATAGAAGCATGCTAGCGTTGCGTATTTTATTCTGAATATCATATGCATGTAAAAACCCTCGGTGTTAAATTACTAAGTGGGAGAGGAGATTGGTAAATATTCCCGCGGCCTCCATTATTGGTTTGTAAGTGATGTGAGTAAACTTGCGTGTTGGCAATAGGCCTTCCTCCCTAACGGATGAGTTTATTCACGGATCACTGGTACAGACTTCATTACATAATTATTGTTTGTAATGTGGTACATAAACTTGCGTGTTGGCAATAGGACTTCCTCCCTAACGGATGAGTTTATGTGGGGCTCACTGGTACAAACTTATAATTGATGATTGTAGGAAGCTATCCGAGCGCGTGTGTACTTCTCCAACTGTAAGGCACACAAGCTCGCGCAGTGGACTTGGGATCAAATAATGGTGCACACTTAGGTGTAAATAATTAGTATCCTCCCCAACGGAGTCACTGCTATTATTTGCATGGCTAAAGAGGAACCGACTATTAATTATTTTGTCATAAAGTTAGGTTGACAAATGAAATTAATGGGTAAAACCTTCTCTTGTAAATGTTTGGGTTTGTAAACGTCCACACTAACGTGGCTTGCAGACTCACGGTGCTTGAGATGTCGGTGAATTTTATTTTTATATAGTTTTGAGGGAATCAATATAAAATGATAAAATTCGAAGATTTGATCGGTATATTTATTTATGATTCTCTGTAATTTCAAATGGTTTTATCTCGCTTATTGTTGACTAAAAGAAATTATATTTACTGGTCCAAAATTAGATGATTAGAAAAGAATCTTGGTTTTGAATTTTACTGCTTAAGAAAATACATGTGTGTTCTCACAATGGACGTCTCATGATGCCTATTAAAGTCTCTAGTGAAGAGATGAGAGGTTCATAGAAATATGATGGTCTCATGTAACTCTTCGGATACTTGAGTAAGTTAAAAGGCAGAAGATCATGATTTAATTTGATGAATGAATTGGGAAACATGGAGTATAAATTGAAGGAAAACCTAGATCAATTTAATTCTTTGTGAATTGCCTAGATGTTTTTGAGTAAGTTCCACCTGAATTACAATAGGATGTATATGGTGGAAAACTTCTGGCAAAACATGTGGCAAAGGAAAGCCATTTTCATCATAATGTGAACAAGTTTTATATCTTATTCACTAGTTGTTTAAAACATGATTAGTGATGGCATTTACTGACACGAAGTATGTAGATACTGGAATCACTAAATGTTTATTACTAAGTGAGGATAAGATTGTTATGACATGGGTAAAACTACAAGAGTAGTGGCTATTGCAGTGGGAGGTGTCTATTTATTAAATGATATGAGTAGACGTTTGATTTTATGAAATTGTCTTTACGTACATTTTCATAGAAAGAATTTGATTTCGGTTTCTATGCATTAATAGATGGATACTCCATTTCATTTAAATGATATGGTCATTATAATGAATGATAGAGTTGTAATCTGTTATGGTACGTTGGTGAACAATTTGTACACTCTTAAATCATGTTTATCCCCTGGATGCGACAAATAGTAATTAATAATGAGTCTTTTAATCTAGTAAGAGAAAGGTACCTTCGGAAATGAATTTCCCACCTTAATGGTGTGACGAATAGAAGGAATAGCACTCTTATGGTAGTGATTAGATAGATGATGAATTATTTGGAATTACTAAATTCATTTTATGGATATGCCCTAGGAACAGTAATTCGTAAGAATGTTTTTCTATTTGTGGGATATCCTAGAAAAATGAAGGATGATTTATTTAGTCCACAAGATCGAAGAGTGATTGTTAACATAAACACTAGATTTTTGAAAAAAGGACTATGTAATAAATCAAATACCCATGTATAAATTGTTCTAAAGGAAGTGAGAGGAAAACACAAAGTATTAGTACCAAGTGTACAAGAGGATATACCACAAGGTAAACTGCGACGCGTGTCACATCTGATACACAATTGCGTGTAGTGTCTTCTCGTAGTGGGAGGGTTGTTCTAAATCCTGATAGATATATGTTTTGGGAGAGTCGTGAGGCTTGGTCCCTAGTAAACATGGAGTTAACCCACGAATACGACGAAGAACTACAAGATAGAAATGCGAAATCTTAACAAATTGCAATAAATGTTGAAATAGAATCAATAGATTCTAAATAAGATCTGGATGATTGTAGAACCACGGATGGTGTGAAAACCATTGGAAATGGTCATACAAAATAAAAGAGGATCATACGGTAAGGTGAAAACCTTAGAAGTAAAGCTTGTTGGGAAAATGTATACTCAGAAAGAAAGGGTTCGATTATGAGAAAACCTGTTTGCCAGTAGCTATGCTTATGTTGATCCGGACTCTTTTATCTGTTGCTACTCATATGAAATATGAGGGATAGCAAATAGATGTCAAAACAGTTTTCCTGATTGGAAATCTTGAGGGAAACATCTATGTGAAGCAACCAGAGTGATTCATTGCAAAGAGCTAAGAGCATTGTGATAGTGAGCTTAAAAGTGTCCATTAATGGACTAAAACAAGCTTCAAGATCATGAAACATCCGTTTTGATGAGGTAATCCAGTGACATGGATCTAATCAATGATCGGATGGGTCTTGTGTATTGAAAAGAGTGATGAAAACGTGGTGGTATTTCTTGTACTATACGTAGATGATATATTGCTCATTGGAGACAATGAAAGAGTATTGTCGGGCGTATGTGTATGGATAATAACGCGGTATGAAATGAAGGACTTAAGAAGAGCAAAAATATCCTTTTGATCACGGTAATACGGATCACAAGAAAGGATATTATGCTTGTCTCAAGCTTCATGAATTGATACGATCCTTACTTGTTTTAGCAAGTGACTTTATCTAAGAAAATATGTCTTGAGACACAAAAGGAAGATAAAGGTGACGAAAGCGGTTCCTTATGCTTCGGCGAATAAGGAAGCTTAATCTTAGGAATGCTATGCGCGAGAATGGATATCTATTTTGCTGAACGCATGAATAGTGGGTATCAACGTAACCCGGAACAAGAATGATGAACTGTGGTAAGACATATATGAAGTGCCTGAGAAGGACTGGAAATTATATGTAAGCTTACTGGGCAAATTCACTGCTTCTTGTGGATTACGTAGATTCGGATTTTTTAGTCAGATTGGACGGTAGTAAATCCACCTCAAGGTTATGTGTTTAATTTTAGGAAGTTGAGTCATAATGTGGAGGAGTGTTATATAGAAATATATTTCAGACTCCGGACTCCATCATGGAAAGATGATAAATTGGAGCCTATGAGGCAGCCAAAGTATCTGTATGACTCTAGAAACTTCAAGATGGACTTTGAAGTGATTCTAAGTTTGCCCAAGGATATCACAATTTATATTGATGATATTGGTGCAGTTGCAAGCTTGAAGGAATCACGAGCCCATAAGGCAATTAAACACATGGAGTGCAAGTACCACCTGTTACGAGAAAACGTATGATGAGGGGAAGGTTGTTGTCGCGTAGATTGCATCGGATGATGACCTAGTAAATTCATTTACAAGGATATTAAGGCAAGAGCTTTTAATGGTCGTGTAGTGGGAGTGGGAATCAGATGTATGGCGGAAGACATGACAGCATAGTCTTTTAGTATAAGTGGGAGATTGTTGGATTGTATACTAAAAGTCTAGCTTTTTGTATGAACAATGTTGTAACAATTAATTTGAAATGAGAATTATATGATAAAATGATTGCATCTTATAATTTATTTATATGTTCGATGCAATAGTCCACTTACTTTATACTGTAGATAATATGTTGTGCGACAACATGTGGAAGATCATATTATCGGTTTCCTTATAAAGTATAAACAGATGCTCACAATCGAGATAGACGGGGACTCTCTATCGGGATGGTTGTAGTGTGGTTTGGTATTAGCTTGTCTTGGCTATAGAATCACATTAGTGCACTTGTGTGTATTGAGCAGGACCGCTTGAGATCGTTCGATTTATACTGACTTATAGGAGAACTTGATCTCAGTTATTATGGAAGTTCGTGCTCTTAATCCCTATACAATAACCTCGACACATAGGGCAGTATGTATTTCTTTGATTCATCAATGGGTTAGATTTACATGCAATTAAATCAATAAACTCGGTGAGTTGGGAAGTAGTGCTGTCTCTATGGTGTGCTGTTGATTGTAGAAGGAATCCGTGTCCGTCATAGGTTGATGATGTCCCCTTGAGGAGCTCATAAGGATTATCATGTAAACCCTGCAGGTGGAATTTATTCCGACATGATAATGAGGTTGAGTGGTACTACTCTTGGATGAGATATTAATTAATTGAGTTGTCAGTAACTTAAATTAATTAATGGACATTGTATATCTTAAACATGGGGAGACTAACGGGCTCATAATAAGAAGGAGCCCAAAACGTAATTTTGGGATTGGTATGGTAGTGCAGTAATAATATTTTAGTGGAATATATTATTATTATTGGACTTAAGTATAAGCTTTGGGCTAAGCTTGGATACTTAAGCCCAATGGAGGCCCAACCCAATTTCTCCTCCTGGTCCCTGCTGTAGCCCATATATATAAGTCACCTCAACTTATCTGGAACCCTAATCTAATTCATTATTCACGTGTGATGAGGGTTGAGAGCAGATTGAGTAGGTCTCGTAGATCGTCGCCCACACGACATCGAGATCGGACTTGGGACATACAGCAGAAGACCGGAAGGTCGTTTGCTGCTGCAGTTCGTCATGTTCCAAAATTCATATAAAATCGTACAGTTCTTCGATTTTGATGTATTATATACTGATGGAAAGCCGTCGAAGAGAGGATCGTCTGAGCATAAAGATCACTCAATTCCGACATCAGAAGAGGAACTTATGGCTATTCTCGTGGGACTGCGCAGACTGCCAGCGAGAATTCAACCTCTACATCAACCCTTGGTGAAAGGTAATGCGTTTCATGTTTACTTGCTTCCGCTGCTTGTTAGACATTCATGGAACCCTAATGGGTCACGTTAACCAAACGATCGAATGCCAACAATCATAACATGGAATTCTGCTCAGTAGTTAATGCACTCAATCAATAACCAAGATATATATTCAGACTCTATATAACAGTTAATGATGCACAAAACAACTCCGTGTATGAATTAAAAATGCATAGTCTTATATAAAATATATCCACAAGTAATGTTGTATGAAGTATACACATGGAAGTTCAGTTAACTATTAAAACCTTAATAAAACCTAGAACTACCAAAGCGGTTCTAGCCCATGACACTTCAAAGAATGTTCATAGTGTTTGGATTTATTTTACCCATAGTCTTGAAAATTACAATTAAGTTGTGAAGTAAACCCTAGATTTGGGTGCCGTCGCTTCTTGCTTCTTCTTGAATCTTCACTTGGTTCTCACTTGATTTGCTGCATGAATATCTCTCTACAGCTCCTGCGGATGGAGTTAGGGTTTGGATGTGGTGTAGGATGGATGTGGAATTTAACTCCCTTTTCGATGTGATATGCATCCCTTTCATACTTGTAAACTCTCCTCACGAACCTTTTTTGAGCTTTTTCTTGGAAAACATAAAAATACACGCACTAGAGGTGAAATCCTGACATTTCGGCACTGACGTGTCTTAGCACGTTCAGAATGGTCTTGGTCGAGCTGGACCCCCTTGGTCAAGCTGCGTTTCTGTAAACTGAAACTTCATCTTCGCGCCCAGCACGACCGAATTGCTCTTGGTTGAGCTACACGACCTTGGTCGAACAATAACTCTGTAAACTGAAAACTCCATCTCGACTTCCATCATGTAGCTCGACCAGACTGAGCTTGGTCGAGCTACACTTTTGTGGTTGAGCTACACCTTGAAAAATGTGTTTTCCAATTCTGAGCACTTCTAACCTATTTTTCTGTATAAATATGCTCAAATAGCTTCAGTAGTATCTGATACGTGGATTTTCCATAAACAACCTAATTTGTCTTGATAATAGACCAAATCGTACTCTATTTCAACACAAATTGGAGCTCAAAATACGTAAATTATCACTCTCATCAGCAAGAGAATAACAAATTCAACAAAAACTGAAGGAACAATATGTAGTAGAAGATACAAGATCGAGCAAGTCTTTTTCATATAAGTAGCAACTGTTGGATTGTATACTAAAAGACTAGCTTTTAGTATGAACAATGTTATAACAATTTATTTGTAATGAGAATATGATCAAATGATTGCCTCTTATAATTTATTTATATGTTCGATACAATAGTCCACTTACTTTATATTATAGATAATATATTGTGCGACAACACACGGAAGATCATATTGTCGATTTCCTTATAAAGTATAAACAGATGCTCACAACTGAAATAGATGGGGACTCTCTATCAGGATGGTTGTAGTGTGATTTGGTATTAGTTTATCTTGACTATAGAATCACATTAGTGCACTTTGTGTGTATTGAGCAAGACTGCTTGAGATCGCTTGATTTATACTGACTATATAGGAGAACTTGATCTCTGTTATTATGGATGTTCATGCTCTTTATCCCTATACAATGGCCTCAACATATAAAGCAGTAAGTATTTCTTTGATTCATCAATGGGTGAGATTTACATGTAATTAAATCATAAACTAAGTGAGTTGGGAAATAGTGCTGTCTCAATGGTGTGCTATTAATTGTAGAAAGAATCCGTGTCCGTTATAGGTTGATGATGTCCTCTTGAGGAGCTCATAAGGATTATCATGTAAAACCCGAAGGTGGATTTATTCCGGCATGATAATGAAGTTCAGTGGTAATACTCTCGTATGAGATATTAATTAATAGAATTATCAGTAACTTAATTAATTAGTGGACATTGTATATCTTAAACATGGGGAGACTAACGAGCTCATAATAAGTAGGAGCCCATTACATAATTATGAGATTAAAACGGTAGTGTAATAAGAACATTTTAGTGGTATATATTATTATTATTATTATTGGACTGAAGTATAAGCTTTGGCCTAAGCTTGGAAACTTAAGACCAATGGAGGCCCAACTCTAATTTCTCCTCCTGGTCCCTGTTGTAGCCCATATATAAGTCATCTCAGCTGTCCAGAAACCCTAACTGAATCACACCTTACACTGTGAGGAGGGTGAGGGAACAGCAGATTGAGAAGATCTCGAAGATCATCTCCCACACGACATCAAGATTGGACTTGGAAATACAACAGAAGATCATAAGGTTGTTTGCTGCTGTTGTTTGTTAGCTTCCATGATTTTTGTAAAATTTTGTGGAACTCCAAACTAGGCATGTGATATACTGTTAGAAAGACATTGAAGAAAAGATTATTTTGGCATGTAGATCACTCAAATCTAAGATCAGATGAGAGAGGTATGCCCAAAACGATGAGGCTGTGCAGGCTGCCGGTGAGAATTCATCTTCTTCAATATACCCTGGTAAAAGGTAATACGTTTCTATGTCTTACTGGTTCTACTGGATCCTAATGGTTTACGTTAACCAGATGATCGAACACCAACAACAACATATTTTATAGCATGTGCTCTGGCTATAAAAAATGTGCTTCTTGAGTATTTTGAACTGCTTACTAATGGACTGGCAACAGTACAATATGCAGGTTACCAACACAGTAGGTAGGTGGCACAGTACAACAACAAACCAAAAAATAATTCGAAAATAATACAACATCAATTCGAGAGAATACATGCCTTAGTGCTAGTAAAACTAGAAGCAACAATCAAAAGAACCATTGGAAAGTACGATCAGGAAAACTGGCTAGTCCATCCGATAGAACCATATTTGTAGAAACAATAGAAAGAAATCAAAGATACCATAGAAAATATACAACAGGGCTTAGTAAGATCGAAATAACCTAAGGTAAGGCTCGATACATCAAACAACTATCATCTGTTAAATATTGTAAGCAATTCTGCTCAAATAAAAAAATCATATAAATTAAACTAGACAATAATATTATTAAATATAAAAGAAAAAGTGAAAGGGGAGAGACACTTAGTTAAAAGCAAAAAAAACTAAAAACACGGCTTTCAAAGGAACCAATAAGACGGCCATGTAAAAAACTTAACCCAATTCATTGTGTTCTTCTCTTAATTCCATGGCAACTTGTAAGGTCATGATGTCAATCGATTTTATCCCTGAAGTATTGAGTTTTGCTTGGAGACATGTGCCAGGCTTAAAATTTTGTTGGAAAAAATTCCTATTGCGTCCCCTTTTAAGTTTGGCCTTACTACTTTGAAAGGTTGGAAACTCCTCAAAAGAAGGTAGGTCAGAGAGTCTTGAAGGCTCAATTTAGGCTTAACATACGTGTAAGCTACTTTGCAAGGGTCCACGGCCCGTTCTGTTTGCTTTTGAAGTAAAAAGGATTTCTTGGCTGCATCAAACGATTTAAAAATCATATAAATCTAATACATCAACATAATAGCACCCTAAATTATTTTAGATAATTTGACCCCTAACACTATCCAAACCCATAATCAATACAAAAGATGAACTCTCGTTATAAAATTTTTTGAAACCCAAAATTATTTTTAGAAATAAGAGTGTGAATTATAAAAAGAAAACCAAAGCTCAACCTTACCTTAGTTGTTAGTTTGTCATCTTCTTCACTGTCCGACTCATGGTTGCTTTACTTGAAGTAGAAATCTATTAGTATTTCAAGCATCTCTCATCCCAATTTTACAAAGCTCTCATATTTAATTTTCCCACTCCCCCAAATGTTATTTATGAATGTGATTTCAATCTTCAAATAGATATCTATGAATTCGAGTTTGTAAGGATGAGGAAGCTAGAATCAAGCCGAAATGTCCAATCCAAATTTTGAAATTGAATCTGAAAGGGGAAGTGCATGTAGGTAATCAAGACGAAGAGAATTTTAGGCCCGATTTAAAGTTACCTCTTTGGATTCTATTGCAATAACCCATTGAAAATATTCTAAGAAATTTTATCCCTCATTAATGTCTTCTCTAATAATCACTATGCATCTGGTGGGGTGGGGGTAGGGGTGTTGGATTGTATACTAAAAGTCTAGCTTTTTGTATGAACAATGTTATAACAATTTATTTGAAATGAGAATCATATGATCAAATGATTGCGTCTTATAATTTATTTATATGTACAATGCAATAGTCCACTTACTTTATACTGTAGATAATATATTGTGCGATAACACGCGAAAGATCATATTATCGGTTCTCTTATAAAGTATAAACATACGCTCACAACCGAGATAGATGGGGACTCTCTATCGGGATGGTTGTAGCATGATTTGGTATTAGTTTGTCTTGACTATAGAATCACATTAGTATGATTTGTGTGTATTGAGTAGGACCACTTGAGATCGTTCAACTTATACTGACTTATAGAAGAACTTGATCTCTGTTATTATGGATGTTTGTGCTCTTAATCCCTATACAATAATCTCGACGCGTAAGGCGGTATTTATTTCTTTGATTCATCAATGGGTGAGTTTTACATGTTATTAAATTAACAAACTCAGTGAGTTAGAAAATAGTGTTGTCTCTATGGTGTGATGTTGATTGTAGAAGGAATCCGTGTCCGAAATAGGTTGATGATGTCCCCCTTGAGGAGCTCATAAGGATTATCATGTAAACCTGTAGGTGGATTTATTCTGGCATGATAATGATATTGAGTGGTACTACTCTCGGATGGGATATTAATTAATGGAGTTGTTAGTAACTTAATTATTTAATGCGCATTGTATATCCTAAACAATGGGAGACTAACGGGCACATAATAAGAAGGAGCTCATAATGTAATTATAGGATTAGAACGGTAGTGCAGTAATGATATTTTAGTGGTATATATTATTTTTATTATTGGACTTAAGTATTAGCTTTGGGCTAAGCTTGGATACTTAAGCCCAATGGAGGCCTAACTCTAATTTCTCCTCCTGGTCGCTGCTATAGCCCATATATAAGTCATCTCAGCTGTCAGAAAATCTTAATCTAACTGATTAATCACGCCTAACATGTGAGGAGATTTAGGGAACAACAGATTGAGAATATCTCGAAGATCGTCTACCACACGACGTCGAGATTGGACTTGAGAATACTACAGAAGACCGGAAGGTCGTTTGCTACTGCGGTCTGTCAACTTGCATGATTTTTCTAAAATTGTACTCAGAACTATTCGTATGATATGCTGAAGGAAAGCCATTGAAGAGGGGATTGTTTTGGCGCGCAGATCACTCAAATCGGAGATCAGACGAGAGAGTTATGCCCAAAATGGTGAGACCACGTAGGCTGTCGATGAGAATTCATCTTCTCCAACATACCCTGGTGAAAGATAATATGTTTCTATGTTCTCTTGCTTCCGCTGATTGTTAGAAATATATGGAACCCTAATGGTTCACATTATCCCAACGATCAAACACCGACAATTAGTATCAGAGGTTTTGTGGTGAAACGTTAAACATTAAGCTAGAGTTTATGTTAAAAGGTGAAAGAGGCTAAGTATTCATGTTATTCTAGTATACCCTATTCGGATACCATATATCTGTGTCAAACGTGGACTAGGGTTTAGAAATTATTGTTTCTTGTTGAATACTCTATATGTTTGATGACACTCTTTTTGAAAATTTGATAATCTGGAAATTCAAAATTTTGATAATCTAGATATATTCAAAAATTTGATATTCTGGAGGTTTCAAAATTTTGATAATCTGGAAATTTTAAAAAATTTGATAATCTGGATATTTCGAAAATTTGATAATTTGAATATTTCGAAAATTTGATAATCTGGATATTTTTGACAATTTGATAATCTAGAAGTTTCGAAAATTTGATAATCTGGAAGTTTCGAAAATTTAATAATTTGGAAATTTTTGAAAATTTGATAATCTAGAAATTTCGAAAATTTGAAAATCTGTAAATTTTTAAAAATTTGATAATCTGGAAATTTTCGAAAATTTGATATTCTGGAAATTTTTGAAAATTTAATAATCTAGAAATTTCGAAAATTTGATAATCTGGAAAATTTTGAAAATTTGATAATCTGGTCGATATCAATGATTTCGATAATCTTGATTAAATCGAAGGTCGATATCGATAGTTTCAAAATTTTGATAATATGGAAGTTTTTTGAAAATTTGATAATCTGGTCGATATCGAATACTTCGATAATCTCGACGATATCAATGGTCGATATCGATATTTTCGAAAATTTAAAAATCTGGATATTTTTTAAAATTTGATAATCTGGAGGTCGTTGCCCGTATTCGTGCTTGGTGGTGAACAATCAAAAATACAGGTAAATAATTGTTATAATTAATTTAATTATTTAATTATTGTTATATATGCTATACATGCTAGGTTGCGTATTTTATTATGAATATTATATGCATGTAAAAATCCTCGGTGTTAAATTACTAAGTGGGAGAGGGGATTAGTAATTAATTCTCACGGCCTCCATTATTGGTTTGTAAGTGATGTGAGTAAACTTGCGTTTGGCAATAGGCCTTCCTCCCAAACATATGAGTTTATTCATGGATCACTGGTACAGACTTCATTAAATAATTATTGTCTGTAATGTGATGCACATGAACTTGCGTGTTGGCATAGACTTTCCTCCCTAACGGATGAGTTTATATGCGGTTCACTGGTACAAACTTATAATTGATGATTGTAGGAAGTTATCCGAGCGCGTGTGTACTTCTCCAACTGTAAGGCACATAAGCTTGCGCAATGGATTTGGGATCAAATAATGGTGTACACTTAGGTGTAAATAATTAGTATCCTCCTCAACGGAGTCACTGCTATTATTTGGATGACTAAAGAGGAACCGAATATTAATTGTTTTGTCATGAGATTGGTTGACAAATAAAAGTAATGGGTAAAACCTTCTCTTGTAAATGTTCGGGTTTGTAAACATTCACACTAATGTGGCTTGCAGACTCATGGTGCTTGAGATATCGGTGAATTTTATTTTTATATTATTTTGAGGGAATCAATATAAATGGATAAATTCAAAGATTTGATCGGTGTATTTATTTATGATTCTTTGTTTTTTAAAAATGGTTTTATCTTACTTATTGTCAACTAAAAGAAATTATATTTACTGGCCCAAAATTAGATAATTAGAAAAGAATCTTGGTTTCGAATTTTACTGCTTAGGAAAACATATGTGTTCTCACTAAGGATGTTCTATGATGCCTATTAATCAAAATTTCTTGTGGAAAGGTGAGATGTTCATAGAAATATGATGGTCTTATGTGACTCTTCAGATACTTGAGTAATTAGAAAGGCAAGAGATCATGGATAAGTTAATGAATGAATTGGGAATGCTTCGAGTAGAAATTGAAGGGGAAACCTAGATCAATTTATTCTCCATAATTTGTCTGGATGTTTTGATCAAGTTCTACCTGTAATACGAAAGGTTGTATATGGTGAGGAACTTCTGACAAAATATGTGGCGAAGGAAAGCCATTTTCATCAAGGTATGAACAAGGCTAGTATCTCATTCACTAGTCGTTGAAGCATGATTAGTGATGGCATCTACTGACACGTTGTGTGTAGATACCGGAATCACTAAAAGCCTGCAACTAAGTGATGATGAGATTTTTATGTACATGGGTAATACTACGAGAGTAGTGGTTGTTGCAGTGGGAGTTGTTTATTTATCTTATAATAGGAATAAACGTTTAATTATGAGAAATAGCGTGTATTTACGTACATTTTTATAGAAATAATTTCATTTCAGTTTCTATGCATTTAAGGATGGATACTTCATTTTATTTAAAATGACATGGTCATAGTGATGAGGGATGGAGCTATAATCTGTAGTTGTACGTTAATGACAATTTGTAAACTCTTAAATCATGTTTATCCTACGGATGCAACAAATAGTAATTAGTAGCGCGTCTTCTAATTCCTAGTAAGAGAACGGAACCTTCCGAGATGAACTAAACATACTTTTGGCATCTAAGACAAGATCAATTTTACTTGAGTAGGATTCAAAGGTTGATAGCCGATGGACCGTTGGATTTATCTGAAGTGGAAACTATCAAACTTGCAAGTCTTGCTTGGAAGTAAAATGATTAAAGGCCTTTTAAGACAAAGGGGTGTAGAGCCAATGATATGTTGGAAGTAGTTCATTCTGATTTAAGCAGTTCTAAGATTGTCCCGATGAGTGGTTGTCATTACGATTTAATCATGGTGGCGCGCACCTCTTAGGATAGTTTAGGATCTATTCATCAGAGGATGAGATTAAATCTTAAGTAATCTACACCGGGCATACCCCAGCTGAATGGTATGACAGAAAGAAGGAATAAGACTCTTATGGAAAAGGTTTGATAGATGATGAGTTGTTTGGAATTATTAAATTCATTTTATGGTTATGCCCTAGAAATAACATGTCATATAATGTTTGTCTATTTGTGGAATATCCTAGAAAATGGAGGGTGATGATTCATTTAGTCCAAAAGATCGAAGGGTGATTGTTAACACAAACACTAGATTTTTGGAAAAGAACTATGTAATAAATTACATACCTATGTATAAATTGTTCTAAAGGAAGTGAGAGAAAAAATATAAAGTATTAGTACCAATTGTACAAGAGGATATACTACAAGATAAATTGCATTGCGTGTCATATCTGATAAACAATTGAATGTAATGCTATGTTGTAGTGGGAGGGTTGTTTTGACAACCCATAAAATATATATTTTGGGAGAGTCGTGAGACTTGATCCCTAGTAAACATGGAATTGACCCACTGATACGACGAAGCACTACAAGATAAAAATGTGATATCTTAGCAAGTTGCAATGTTTTCTGGAATAGGATATATGGATTCTAAATCAAATTTGAGAGCTTGTAGAACCACCAAATGGTGTAAAAGCCATTGGAAGTGGTCATACTAAATAAAAGAGGATCAAACAGTAAGGTGAAAACCTTGGAAGCAAAGCTTGTTGCGAAAAGGTATACTCAGAAAGAAAGTGACCGATTATGAGAATACATGTTCGTCGGTAGCTATGCCTATGTCGATCCAGATTCTTTTACATGTAGCTACTCATATGAAATATGAGGAATAGTGAATAGATGTCAAGACAGCTTTCCTGATTGGAAGTCTTGAGGAAAACATCTAAGTGAAGCAACCAGAATGATTCATTGCAAAGGGCTAAGAGCATTTTTTCTGTAAGCTTAAAAGTGTTCCTCGATGGACTAAAGAAAACTTAATGAACATGAAACATCTATTTTGAGGAGGTAATCCAGTCATATGGATTTAATCAATGCACGGATGTATCTTGTGCATTGAAAAGAGTGACAAAAATATGATGGTATTTCTTGCACCGTTCATAGATAATATATTGCTCATTGGAGACAATGAAAAAGTATTATCGTGGTTGATAAAGCAGTATGAAATGAAGGACTTAAGAAGAAGCAAAATATATCCATTTGATCACGGTAATACGGATCACAAGAAAGGATGTCATGCTTGTCTCAAACTTCATGAAATGATACAATCCCTACTTGTTTTAGCATGTGCCTTTATCTAAGAAAATTTGTCTTAAGACACAAAAGAAGATAAAGGACATAGAAGTGGTTCTTTATTTCTTGGCGAAGGCGAATAAGGAAGCTTAACCTAAGAAATTCTATGCACGAGATAGGATATCTGTTTTGCTAAAGACATGATCAGTAAGTATCAAGGTAATCCGAAACAAGAATGATGAACTGTGGTAAGACATATACTTATGTACTTGAAAAGGATAAAAAATTATATGTGGACTTACCGAACAGATTCACTGCTTCTTATGGGTTACATTGACTCAAAATATTCAAATCAGATAGGGACGGCAGTAAATCCACCTCAAAGGTTATGTGTTTGATTTTAAGAAGTTGAGTCATAATATGGAGGAGTGTTATATAGAGATATATTTCGGACTCCATCATGGAAAGATGATAATAATAGATCCTATGAGGTTGCCAAAGTATCTATATGACTCTATAAACTTCATGATGGACTTCGAAGTGTTTCTATATTTGCCCATATTGTGATAATAATGGTGTATTAGCAAACTTGAAAGAATCACGAGCCCATAAGGCAATTATACACATGGAGCGTGAGTACCACCTTTTATGAAAAATCGTATGATGAGGGGAAGGTTGTTGTCACTTAGATTGTATCGGATGATAACCTATTAAAATCCTTTAACAAGGACCTTAACGCGAAAGCTTTTGATGGTCATGTAGTGGGAATGGGAATAAGATGTATGGCAGAAGACAAGACAGCATAGTCTTTTAGTATAGGTGGGAGATTGTTGGGTTGTATACTAAAAGTCTAGCTTTTTGTATGAACAATGTTATTACAATTTATTTGAAATGAAAATCATATGATCTAATGATTACGCCTTATAATTTGTTTATATGTCCAATGTAATAGTCCACTTACTTTATACTATAGATAATATATTGTGCGACAACACGCGAAAGATCATATTATCGATTTCCTTATAAGTATAAACAGACTCACTCACAATCGAGATAGACGGGGACTCTCTATCAGGATGATTGTAGTGTGATTTGGTATTAGTTTGTCTTGACTATAGAATCACATTAGTATGCTAGAATCACGTTAGTATGCTTTGTGTGTATTGTGCAGGACCACTTGAGATCGTTCGACTTATACTGAATTATAGAAGAACTTGTTCTCTGTTATTATGGATGATCGTGCTCTTAATTCCTATAAAATAACCTCGACACGTAAGACAGTATGCATTTCTTTGATTCATCAATTGGTGAGATTTAAATATTATTAAATCCACAAACTCGGTGAGTTGGGAAATAGTGTTGTGTCTATAGTGTGTTGTTAATTGTAGAAGGAATCTATGTCCGAAATAGGTTGATGATGTCCCCTTGAGGAGCTCATAAGAATTATCATGTAAACCCTGCAGGTGGATTTATTCTGTCATGATAATGAGGTTGAGTGGTACTACTCTCGGATGAGATATTAATTAATGGAGTTGTCAGTAACTTAATTAATTAATGGATATTGTATTTCTTAAACATGGGGAGACTAATGGGCTCATAATAAGAAGGAGCCCATAACGTAATTATAGGATTAGAACGGTAGTACAGTAATGATATTTTAGTGGTATATATTATTATTATTAGACTTAAATATTAGCTTTGAGCTAAGTTTGGATACTTAAACCTAATGGAGGCCCAACTCTAATTTTCCCTCTTGATCCATGCTGTAGCCCATATATAAGTCATCTCAGCTGTCTGGAAACCCTAATCTAACTAATTTATGACGTAGGGAATAGCAAATTGTGAAGATCTCAAAGATCGTCGCCCACACGACGTCGAGATTAGAGTTGGGAATACAGCAGAAGACTGAAAGGTCGTTTGCTGCTTTTGTTCGTCAACTTGCTCAATTTTTTTAAAATCGTTAAGAACTCAAAAAAGTTTGTGTGATATACTGACAAAAAGCCACTAACGAGAGGATTGCTTTGGTGCATAGATCACTCAAATTGGAGATCAGATGAGAGAGTTATGTCCAAGACCATGAGATTGTGCAGGCTGTCAGCGAGGATTCATCTTCTCCAACATACCCTGGTGACAAGTAATACGTTTCTATATTTTCTTGCTTCTGTTGATTGTGAAAAACATATGGAACCCTAATGATTTATATTAACCAAACGATCAAATGCTGACAAGGGAGTGGGGTTGGTTGGGGGTGAGGGTGAGGGTGAGGAGAAAAATATTGGGAGTTGAGGGTGATATAATTGGCAACCTATTGTCCAGGTCGCTGACGTGAGGTTATTTTGGGCATTAAATCAAAAGTTGGCTATTTTTTTAATTAAATTCATCTACTGCTGACATTGTTAGTTACAATTGGATATTGAGCCTATATATATATATATATATATATATATATATATATATATATATATATATATATATATATATATATATATATATAATAAGCACATGGGAGTAAGTTTTAGATAAGGATGAGTTACTGTATAAAACTTATTCCCTAAGTTCATCTGCCTATTTAAATCAACAAATGAAATAAAGAGTGGGAAGGGGCTTAAACTATCGATCTTCAAATCATTACTAACAGGTTCATCTTCTGCTTTTTATTTACAGATGACTTTTTATTACTAATATAAATATACATGATTTCTCTCTTTTCATCACATACGTACTGATGAGTGTTTTATTTGCACGCAAAATTAAACCCCAAGTATTAAGGATATCAATTACTGCTTAAGCATGATACCAAATTAAATATCAAACCCAAAGGATGGCATATTATCTATTTAATTATTAACTAAATTAATTAAGATAAGATGAAAATAGGATTTGAGAATTATTACCTAATTAACTAAATTACTAAAAATTAAATAACAATTAAAATAAATTAAATACTAGAAGAATACAAATGTAACTCAAGAATGGAGAATAGGAAGCCCTAGGGTAATCAAGTTTCACTCATTAATTTCCCTTTCGTGTATCAATGTTTGACTCTGCCTTGTGGAATATGGACGCATTACTAAGCCATGTAAATCTACTCTATAGACATAAGTAAATATGCGTGTAACACGTGTGAATAACCATTGAGCAAGAGATATAATTTCACCCCCCTTTCTAGGTATTATCCGTGTCAATTTTTTCCCCCTAGGATTGATTCTGTAGCCTGATACGATCTCCCTTTATAGGTACTATAAAATTAACCTCTTTATCCTGCTTATCAACCTGAATTCAATTCAATTAATAAACATTCATATATGACAGTTCTAATGAAGTTTTGGAGTCCCCTCACTTAGAATCATAACATGGAATCCTGTTCAACAGTGAACGCTCTCAATCAACAACCAAGATATATATTCAAACACTATATAATAGTTGAAGATGTACAAAACGACCATGAATATAAATTGAAAATGTTCAATCATATGTAATATAAATCCATAAGTAGTGTTGTACAGAGTACACACACGAAAGTTTAATTAATTCATAAAAACCATCAAAACCCTAGATCTACCAAAATGATTCTAGACCATGATGTTACGAAGAACAATCATGAGTGTAGGATAGATCTTATCCATATATCTGGAAAATACAAGATAAATTAGGATGTGGGAGTCGTTGCATCCTCTCCATCTTGAATCCTCCTCTTGGTTCTCCTTTTGATTTAGCAGAAGAATCTTCAAAGTAATGGATAGGTGGAGGAAAGAATGTAGATGATGGTTGGGGGTAATCCCCCCGTGTGGGGTGGTGTAGGATGGATGTAGATGACCCCCTCACATGAATAATGATATAATATATATATATATATATATATATATATATATATATATATATATATATATATATATATATATATATATATATATATGTGTGTGTGTGTGTGTGTGTGTGTGTGTGTGTATTGGGTGTGTGTGTGTGTGCGCGTGTGTGTGAGAAGTGAATAAAATAAGGAAATAAAATATATGGGTGAATCATGGAGGATTATGTGATATAGGGATTAATTGTACTCCAATATAATAGGAAATATGGGCTAATTTTCGAAAATTTTTGGAAATTCTCGCCAGCAGCTGCGCGACTCCACGATTTTGAGCATAACTTCCTCGTTTGAACTCCGATTTGAGTGAATCTTACCCCAAAATGATCCTCTCTTCCGTGACTTTCCAACTAGGGGTAGGCGGTATGACATACCAAAGATTTTTTATCATACCAAATACCGTATCGAAATTTTGAGTATATAAAAAATCATACCATTATTTTACCTAAATTTTTGGTATATTATAGTTCGGTATACTGATATTTTGGTATAAAAAATACTATACCTTCTACTTACTGATATTTCAGTATAATGTATCTACCTCTAATATCGATATATACAGTCCTATTTGATAGTTTGATACGCTGTTATGCCCCTAAAATTCAATAAATCTAATTAAAAACTATACTAGAAAAGTGAAAGATAACTTTAAAATAAATTCTAATAAATAACAAATTCTTGATAAGAAAAATATACGACAATTCACAAACGACCAAATTAAAAAAGAGCGAGTCTCATGTAAACCGGGTTTACATATAAACCCTATTTTTTAAAATTACTCTTTAATATATAAAAAATTACTCTTTAAATAGTAATAATTTTTATACACAGAAGAGTAATAATTCATGTCTTTAAAAAGTAATTTTTCATGTACGAAAAAGTAATCGATAAATCATGATTTATATGAATTTGAAGTGTAATTTTTTGATTTAGTAGAGTAACAATTAATGTGCCAAAGAGTAACAGGGTTTACATAATTAATCTATATAAACTCGATTTACACATGTATTTGTCATTAAATAAATAGTAACCAAGAGACCCACACAAGAACCATATGGAACTCATATTGAAATCAACACTTTTAAATTTTCATATAGGATAGAACTATGTAATTATAAAAGAAATACAAGATATCATATATAAATAATAATTATAATTGCATATATCATTTAGTATGATATACCGTATATTTTATGGTATTTCGGTATATATCGAAATACCGTGGTATTGATAAATTTATATACCTTTATCATAACAAAATTTTTCATACGGTATCATACCTTACTAAAATTTCGGCATACCTAAAATTTTAGTAAAATTGATATTTTTCGATATGGTAAAGGCGGTATACCGAAATTTTGGTATTTTTCCTCAGCTCTATTTCCAACCATATATCACAAGATCAGTTATGAGCTCCACACAATCAAAGAAAAATTTTTGAAGTTGAATGTTCGTTTTTTAGCATTCCTCTAACTTTGCACTTCTGATCCTTTTTTCCACCTTTATTGGGCTTTTTCTTGGAAGGTCAAGCGGCACTCAAGTGGCACCTCTGTAAGCTGAAACTCTGTACAATATATTTTGCTTGTCCTTTTCTTATGTTGCTCGACCAAATCTGTTGGCGTTCAACTCTTTTGGTTAGCGTGAACCGTTAGGGCTCCATGCAATTCTATAGTAATGAAAGCAAAATATAGAATTTAATTACCTTTCACCAGGATTGTTGAACTCGAACATGATGTAGAGACGACCTCTCTGATCTTCTACTGTATTCCCAAGCCTAGTCTTGATGTCGTGTGGGCGAAGATCTTAAAACCCTCTCAATCTATACTCTTTAACTCTCTCTCATGATTTTGGTCGTAAATTAGGGTTACTGGACTGCTGAGGTGGCTTATATATGAGCTACAGTCGGGACCAGGAGGAGAAATTAGAGTTGGGCCTCCCATTGGGCTTAAGTATCCATGTTTAGCCAAAAACTAGTACTTAAGTCCAATAATAATAATACAGTCCACTAAAGTATTATTATTGCATTGCCACTCTAATTCTAAATTACATTATGGGCTCTTTCTTATTATGACCCAGTTAATCTCCCCGAGTTTAAGATATACAATGCCCATTAATTAATTAAGTTACTGAGAACTCCATTAATTAATATCTCATTCGAGAGTAGTACCACTCAACCTTGTTATCATACCAGAATAAATCCACCGGCATGATTTACATGATAATTCTTATGATCTTCTCAAGGGGACATCATCAGCCTAGTTGTAAATAATAATTTATTATTATTATTTATTTTCCACATAAGAAGTGTGGATAAGAGAGAAAGAGAGGGAGTTAATAAAACCATTAATTAACTCCTGTCTCATTGCCAATAAACCTACCGCATGGAGGCAGTTTCGTAGAGGGCGATACGCTCAATGTTGAAAGCAGAAAGCGAACGCTGAAATGTTCATGTGCAGAATGCGAATGCTGAAATGTTCATGCATAAGGCGAACACTAAAACATTCATGCACGAGACAAAATGCTGAAACGCGTTAGCAGAAAGCAAAACGTATATTCAGAATGTGTTTTCTCTTTCGGTTCTTCTACCCCAAATTCATAACACAAAATCCATTCTTCATATTCTTCACAATAAATACAATATCGTGAAAAATAATCTACAACCCCGTGTTGTAAGATTAGATCCAGAGATCATAGTTTACTGACGTGAGTACCAATCGGTTCGAACGTTTTCTTCCACTGCAACGTATACTTACGATGAGAGGTAAGTGAGATTCCTCTCTATGCATGAATAGGATTTATGCATTTATATACATGAGTTTTCTAACATTGGTATCAGAGCCAATGGTTGGTACTCCGTATGCTTTTCTGGATTGAAAATTTCATGGTTCATGTTTTCTGCCATTTGTGTTGAACATGATCATACATGATTTTTCATGAATAGAGTATGCATGTTGGTGTGTATGATGATTACTGATCATATGTATGAATTAAAAGGCAGATTTTGTAATGTCCAGTGGCAATTACATGTATATGATGTTTTTTTAAACCTTTAACTCTCAACATGAGTTCAATTTTTGTCAATTTTTTGTGCAAGCAAAAGCATGTTTTCATTATACTACTGGATAGGCCTCGTCGAGAGGAGTCCAACAGTATTTTTTGTTGATTTTTTGGCCTTCTAAATCTCAAGATATGATTTTTTGAAGTTATTTTCTTGATTGGGTCTAATCTGCAAAGTTTCAGAAAGTTTGGGGGTCTATTTTTTAAAATTCGATAAAGTTTTGGGATTTTTCGTAATTAAATAAAACTTGAGAGTTGACCAGGTCAGACCAGTCAGACCAGCCCGAACCGAACTGAACCAATGAGGACCAGACTGGACCGGAGGCGAACCGGATAAGGTCAGAGGCAGTCGGAAATCGCCAACAGATGTGGCGCGTGAATATCACGCACCGGCAAGAGGTAGTTCTGGTAGTGGCGCATGAGATCCACACGCTGGTACGGCCAATCCGGCGGCGGCGGGTGAAGTCCACGCGTCGTAGACTGGCCAAAATCGGCGACAGTGCATGTTGAACATGCACCGAACAACAACCTGTCGGCAACATTATGTGGTGGCGCATTGATTAGCCATAATATAGTGGGCAAGACCAACTAAAAAAATTATCGAACCACAGGGAGGAAGGTACTAGAGTTTAAGCGATCTCAAGTTTATCGTGATTTTATAAGGACGACGGAAGAGAGGATATGATGCAAATAAAAGCAATTACACTAATGAAATAAATCAAGATAAAATGAATGCAAAGATAAAAGGGTTCCAAATGATGCAAGGATGAGATTAACAACAATCATGGCATAGATAATTAAGTAATCATGCAATTAATTCTAATCTCTCATAGACAAGGTATAGAAGCGATCACTAATTCCATCTAAACTCTCTCTCGAGATGGATATGATGTAGGCCCTCAACAAGACTCCCAAAAGCACATAGGATCGAGACCATAGCAAACACCTCCCACTAGGTACTAATTACTCTATGAGTTGCCTAAATATTTACTAAATCATAAGCAATATTCCCTTTTAAGGTACTATGAATTTACTAATGGTTTGGTTCTCCTCACCTAATCAACCAATCTCTCGATTAAGCTAATCAAATGTTCTATCAAAGGGTTCTAAATCTATAAGGATATCTCTATCTCATTCTAAATTAATGCACATGAAGTGTATGATGAAATGATTCAATGAAATATCCCAAACACATAATTGATTTCTCAATCTAATCACATGCCCATGACAATTAATCACATAAATCATCCTATACATCAAGCAATCAACAATCAATGATAGAAATAACACAAAGCCCATTCAAGATTAAAATCAATTTGCATAAAAAACTAAATTATCCAACACCAATCATGGAGCTAATCTCACAAAGGAGATTAGCCTATCATAGTTTTAGAGAAAACAATCATAGACAATTGGATCCACAAATTCCATGACAAATCTATAAAGAATTTCACAAGACTTAGAATTAGATTCCCCCTTTGAAGGTCTTCAATGGAGATCTCCTTCTGCCTCTTGTGATTTTCACTCTCCCTTGCTTCCTTGATCACTTGGATGGTGGATTTGATGGAGGGGATCAAGTGTAGATGGATGGAATCAAGGAATGGTGAATGGGATGAAGGGTAGATGGAATGGAGAGGAAAAGTGTGTGAAAAATGGTGTGTATTAGGTGTAGATCTGATCCCCACTGATATTTACACTCCAAAATGGGTGTTTTTACCCCTTAGCACCTTCTAGAACACATTCTAATCATAAAAATGACTTTGGGCCGAGCATGGGTCGAATTCGGGTCAAGTTCGGGTCGGTGCAGCACAGTCTCACCGTTTCGCGCATAACTTCCACATCCGATCTCCAATTTGAGTAATTCTTGCGCTCACGTGATCCTCTTTTCATTGGCTTTCTATCCATATAAAGATGTGACAAAACATCCAACATTTGAAGGTGTAACAAGTCATAAAAATTAGCACAACTGTGCTGAGTAGAAACAGCCTGCGCGACGTCACCATTTTAATCATAACTTTCTCGTTTGGGCTCGGATTGAAGTGTTTCTTATACCAAAACGATCCTATTTTATGTGGCTTTCCAACCATATATCAACTTCTTGTTTTGAGCTCCACAAGAGTACAGAAAAATTACACAAGTTGGACGTGCGTTTTTCAGCATTTTGCTTAATTTGACTCATTTCGTTTCAACTCCGAATTAAGCTTCATTTTTCCCAAATTTTCCTTCTCGCGTCTAGAATCCATTTTTACCTGAAAATCATACATTTAAGCTTATTCTCACACATTTCCATAAAAACATAAAACACAACCAAGTAGAACACAAATACGGATAAAATAATACGAAAACACATATAAAAAGACACTAAAATTTAGGTGAAAATATCATTCATCACACCCCCAAACTTAAAGTGTTGTGCGTCCCCGAACAACGAAAATGATAAACCAAGAGGAGAGATTTTCACCTAGGAAAAGACTAAACGAACATAAGTAATAACACATCGATAGCAATAAGAATTACAATTTATGCTAAGTCATCCTACATCATTAAACTCATGACATGAAAAATTAACAAGTTCAATCTAAAGAGAATAAAAGTGTAATATAGTCCCTTTTTAGTCCAAGTCTCACATAGGTTATAAATGTCACTCAACACTCTTTAAAGTAGGGTAAATCATCACTCATTAACCGATTGGCTCGACTCGCCATAAGCTTGCTCGTGGACTACATTCACAAACCACTAAAGTTTCAATTAGTGATAAAAAAGGTCTTTAATTCGGATGTAATGATAGGCTCTTTGGTAGGGTAGGAAGAATATGGGTAATAGTGACTAATCATGTGTAAGCAATCGAAGAAGTAGCTACTTTCTTCCATACTTTCACTTATCTTTCTTCCCTTCTCAACTTTGGTAATCACAAGCACTAATCATCAACTTCCTTGAATTGAGCTTCTTTATAAATCATGCTTCCATCTTTGAATTTTTATTTCCTTGAGCATCTTGTTGTTGGTTTACTCATTTTTCTTGTTTTGAGGTTACATGTTCACTCTTGTTTATGCTCTTTCATCCTTTTTCTTACTTGTTTACCATTTTCTTTTTTTTATCTCATCAAACCTTACTAGCTACCATCTCCTCAATCACCCACACAAAGGGTATGTATATAAGGTTTAAGAGGGTAATCAAGGCTTGTAATGTGCTATATTCACAATAAAAAGGCTTATAGGCTCAAAGTGGTTAACTAGGGATGATGTTCATGGCAGGAAAATATATCAAGCAATCAACAATCAATGATAGAAATAACACAAAGCCCATTGTTGGATTGTATACTAAAAGTCTAGCTTTTTGTATGAACAATGTTATAACAATTAATTTGAAATGAGAATCATATGATCAAATGATTGCATCTTATAATTTATTTATATGTTCGATGCAATAGTCCACTTACTTTATAATGTAGACAATATGTTGTGCGACAACACGCGGAAGATCATATTATCGGTTTTCTTATAAAGTATAAACAGATGCTCACAACCGAGATAGACGGGGACTCTCTATCGGGATGGTTGTAGTGTGGTTTGGTATTAGCTTGTCTTGGCTATAGAATCACATTAGTGCACTTGTGTGTATTGAGCAGGACCGCTTGAGATCGTTCGACTTATACTGACTTATAGGAGAACTTGATCTCAGTTATTATGGAAGTTCGTGCTCTTAATCCCTATACAATAACCTCGACACGTAGGGCAGTATGTATTTCTTTGATTCATCAATGGGTGAGATTTACATGTAATTAAATCAACAAACTCGATGAGTTGGGAAATAGTGCTGTCTCTATGGTGTGCTGTTGATTGTAGAAGGAATCCGTGTCCGTCATAGGTTGATGATGTCCCCTTGAGGAGCTCATAAGGATTATCATGTAAACCCTGCAGGTGGAATTTATTCCGACATGATAATGAGGTTGAGTGGTACTACTCTTGGATGAGATATTAATTAATTGAGTTGTCAGTAACTTAAATTAATTAATGGACATTGTATATCTTAAACATGGGGAGACTAACGGGCTCATAATAAGAAGGAGCCCAAAACGTAATTTTGGGATTGGTACGGTAGTGGAATATATTATTATTATTGGACTTAAGTATAAGCTTTGGGCTAAGCTTGGATACTTAAGCCCAATGGAGGCCCAACTCAATTTCTCCTCCTGGTTCCTATTGTAGCCCATGTATATAAGTCACCTCAGCTTATCTGGAACCCTAATCTAATCTAATCTAACTGATTATTCACGTGTGATGAGAGTTGAGAGCAGATTGAGGAGGTCTCGTAGATCGTCGCCCACACGACGTCGAGATCGGACTTGGGACATACAGCAGAAGATCAGAAGGTAGTTTGCTGCTGCTGTCTGCGACCTTGCGAAATTTGTATAAATTCGTACAATACTCGGAATTTGATGATCAATATACTGACGGAAATCCGTCGAAGAGAGGATCGTCTGAACCCAAAGATCACTCAATTCCGACATCAGACGAGGAAGTTATGGCCATTCTCGTGGGACTGCGCAGGCTGCCTGCGAGAATCAATCTTCATCAACATACCTTGGTGAACGGTAATCGTTTCTATGATTTATTGCTTCCGCTGTGATAGAAACGCATGATATTCTAACGGATCACGTTAACCAAATGATACAAGCGCCAACAGTTCATGGTAGGAAAATATATGGCAATGACTATGAATAACAAGGATGGCCTTAGATCATTTCACTAATCTCCACTAATCGGGCTCGTTCCTATAATCCTTGAGTAAGTTCTAGCTTATCAAACACAACCAATCCACTCATGAATAAAAATCATGTATGCACGGTTGAGGCTCAAATTCTCACAAGCTTATGCATTGGACCTTAAGAAACTTATTACACCACATTCATCTCAAAATTGAACTAGTTAAGTAAAACATGCCACAATTCGAAAGTGTAGAGATTCTTAATCATAACTTGTCATCACTTACTACCACAACATATCATCACTCATATTCAAAAATGACTCACAACCTCCCTAAACAAACCACCAAACATACCAAGACAAAAATAAGAAAACACACAAAACATAAAATAAAGACTCAACAAACAAGAAACAAAACAAAAACACATAACATTCAAAAACAAAAATCACCATCATTAACAATAAAGCACACATTCTATATCATCCATGATCAATTAAGCTCACAAGTATCCCCATCTTTGATTGAAAATTGAAATCCTAAATTACGGAAGTAAACATCCCAAAACATAACACATGAAGTAGTATGCTAATCACATCACTCCAAATCAACATAAATTTATGCTAAGCAAATAGAAGAGATGAGATGTAAAGCTAACTCCCTTAGAAAGGCATTTGGTAGTGGAAATGGTTGGCACGGGCTTCCGGATTGAATGCAAAATGAATCTCGACTTGATCTCCGGGCTCAATTCGTGCTTCCACTACACTTCATTCATGCTTAACAAAACTATTAGCTCAACACTTTCATAAAAAAATGGACTATCATGCACTTCAATCACCACCAATCATACCAAAATCAATCCCAAACTCATGAGAAAAATTTTAATACGCGTATTCCTCACAAACACAATCAACCTACATGCCAAAAATGCAAGAAATAACAAATCCACAATCCTTATTGAAAGCATTAAATAAAGCAATAAAGATAATGATGGGTTGCCTCCCATCTAGCGCTAAGTTTAACGTCTTCAAGCCGGACGAGAGTCTTTAGCTCATGGTGGTGTTGAATAGTCCTTAGGCACTATCATATGTTTCTTCTTGAAGTAGTGCCGTGTGCTCTCATGTTCAACC
This sequence comes from Pogostemon cablin, assembly GCA_023678885.1. Classification (NCBI taxonomy): domain Eukaryota; kingdom Viridiplantae; phylum Streptophyta; class Magnoliopsida; order Lamiales; family Lamiaceae; genus Pogostemon; species Pogostemon cablin. The sequence continues at coordinate 13,035,497 of CM043005.1, forward strand.
ACAAGAACGTTTCCCTTCTTGTTAAATAACTCAAGTAATTGGTCTCCGAAGGCGTTCTTCACAAGGAATGGCCCTTTCCACTTGTTCCACTTTTTCCATGGTGCTTTATATGCATTTTGAACTTCAACCACATCCCCCGGTAAGAATTCAGGTATTGACAAGTGTTAGTGCCCTCTTGCAACCTTTTTCCTACAATCACCAAATAAATTTTTATCAATGAAATCATGGAAGTTAAGAGAATTTGAAATTTCAATAGAATGAGAAGGTTTTGGCTTGTGGGGAGTAGAATCCATGATCTTAGTTTCCGGAGGTTTCTTTTCTTCCATAATGGCATGAATCTCTTTTTGATTTTGAATCTTGACTTTCTCTACCATCTCTTCAAGAGACTCGACAAATCTATCGAATTTCCCCTTCAACTCTTCTTTCAACTCTTTAGCTTTCACCCACTTAGGCATCCTTTCTCTTCTTTCCTTTATAACCTCATCAATCCCCAAACTAGTCTCGTTCCGATCCTTAATGACCATGCATTCACTTTTCGTTTCGGAGGTAGAAGGCTTGTTGTTCTCTTCTTGAAGTTTCTCCACGGTGGACACTATTTGACTTACTTGGTGCTCCAATGAATCCAACTTAACATTGAATGCTACCATTGTATTCATCATCATTTCACACAAGTTTTCAATTCTATCAATCCAAGCTTGATTAGACTTACTATCCTTCTCCATGCGCTCCATAATCTTTTCGATCAACTCATCTCTAAGCTTCTCTCTATATTCAAGTTGGGCGGAATAAGAGGTGTTGGAGTCTTGAAAATCTCCCCATAGTTGTGGTTGATTTCCATCTTGATTTCTAAAAAATTTTTCTTGAAAACCATCTTCCACACCTTGAGGGTATACTTGATGATGTATTTGATGAGGAACTCCAAAATTCTCATAACCTTGTTGTTGGAATTGCATATCTTGTACTCCATAATCCGGTTGCAAATTAGGTTCACCATTTGGCATTTGAAATCTTTGAAAATTTCCTTGTGTATTCATAGCGGAATGAACACTTCTATTCACCATATCTCGAAGAATATCCATGTAGCTCATATTTTTGGGGTTGCTCTCCTTCTTCTTCCTTCTCAAGGTATGCACCTATAAAAGAAAGAAAATTAGAACAAAATTTTCCAAAGCAAATATAAGATGCAAAAATAAAAAAAATGTCCTTATTAAGACCACTCTAAACAATCCTTCGTCAAACTACTAGCGACCATTACTTCTCCGGCAATGGCGCCATTTGATTAGCCATAATATAGTGGGCATGATCAATTAAAGAAATTATCGAACCACAAGGAGGAAGGTACTAGAGTTTAAGCGATCTCAAGTTTATCGTGATTTTATAAGGTCGACGGAAGAGAGGATATGATGCAAATAAATGCAATTACACTAATGAAATAAATCAAGATAAAATGAATGCAAAGATAAAGGGTTCCAAATGATGCAAGGATGAGATTAACAACAATCATGGCATAGATAATTAAGTAATCATGCAATTAATTCTGATCTCTCATGGACAAGGTATAGAAGAGATCACTAATTCCACCTAAACTCTCTCTCGAGATGGATAGGATGTAGGCCCTCAACAAGACTCCCAAAAGCACATAGGATCGAGACCATAGCAAACACCTCCCACTAGGTACTAATTACTCTATGAGTTCCCTAATTAGGTACTAAATCATAAGCAATATTCCCTTTTAAGGTACTATGAATTTACTAATGGTTTGGTTCTCCTCACCTAATCAACCAATCTCTCGATTAAGCTAATCAAATGTTCTATCAAAGGGTTCTAAATCTAGAAGGATATCTCTATCTCATTCTAAATTAATGCACATGAAGTGTATGATGAAATGATTCAATGAACTATCCTAAACACATAATTGATTTCTCAATCTAATCACATGCCCATGACAATTAATCACAACGATCCTCTTTTATGTGGCTTTCCAACCATATATCAACTTCTTGTTTTGAGCTCCACAAGAGTACAGAAAAATTATACAAGTTGGACGTGCGTTTTTCACCATTTTGCTTAATTTGACTCATTTTCCCTCGTTTCAACTCCGAATTAAGCTTCGTTTTTTTCCAAATTTTCCTTCTCGCGTCTAGAATCCATTTTTACCTGGAAATCATACATTTAAGCTTATTCTCACACATTTCCATAAAAACATAAAACACAACCAAATAGAACACAAATATGGATAAAATAATACGAAAACACATATAAAAAGACACTAAAATTTAGTTGAAAATATCACTCATCATGCATGAAGGCGCGTCCAATGCGTGGCGGCACGTGGGAGGGTTTCCCGATGCGTTGTGGCGTGTACAGGTGCGTGACGCTATTTTCCGATCACTGTCCGATGTTTTTTCAACGTGTTTCGATGCGTGGAGTCCAATGGTGATTTTTTCAAGAGCTTTTGACATCATCTTTAGTGTGTATGTGTGGTTTTACTTCATTTTATGACATATTTGTTGAATACAAACCTATGAGGTGGCCATTTGGTTGTAATTTTTTTGTAATAATGCACCTTAATATGTCATTCTAAATTCATGGTGTCAGTGTTATTATAATTGTTTAAACTCCTGCAGCCTGTGAAAGTGGGAGCCAAAGTGAGTTGGACTGATTCACTTGTGAATATGCCTATTGCATTTTGGAAAGTTGTTTCCATATGCATTATATAGAGAGGAAATTCATGAGATATAGTTTGACTAACACTGGTGTGTTTTTGTGGTTGCTTGTTTTCTCAGAGGCATGTCAGGACAAGGAACAATTACAGAAGAAGACATTATGACTAAGGATGAAGTCCTCCATGAATTCTTGAATTATAAAATGAAGCCAACACATTACATAAGGGACCACGCAATTGAATTGATTGAACTCTACAACTGATTGTTGCCTTTAATTTATAGCAATACAATTCCACGTAATAACTATTTTGAAGTTTCCAGTCCTAAGATCTGGGCGAACACTTTGTCTCCTTACCTATGAAAGGATTTTTGTGTTCAGTGGGAGACTTATGAAGTGAAACCTTATGGTCGACAAATTATGCAAGATTGGTCGATACTTCTGTAGCAAGAGATATGACACATGCACTAAGATCTGCTTGCTAAGGATGAGAAGGATTTGACGTTCTGATTCTTTGAAACTGAGTGGTCGAGAGAAGCATCAGATAAATAATCCTCATTTAGATCCTCTAGGGCAAGCTATCTATAGTGTGAGGACTAAGAAATTTGATCATGAGCATCGATGGAAATTTAGTGATGATAAATTAGGGAGATTAATCTGTAGATTTCCTTAATTCATTTCCATTGTATTTCTAATTGGAAACTCAGGGAGTTCATTAGAATTTTATGTTCATGACTTGTTAGACTTGGTGTTTTTGGTATTGTGGATGATTGTTTAAGTTCGATTTATTAGTGGCAATTCTATATTATTGTTAATTACTTGAACCTTCTATGTGTTTTATGTTTTGAGACAAGAATCTAGTATTATGACACTTGATGAGATTGATGATTAGTAGTTTCTGAGCTATTTTTTGAGATTAAGTCTTGTGTAATTTATTGAGATGTCTCTGTTTGGCTTAACGTAAAGCTTAAAAAATATTATTATTCTTAGTCGTATTTTTAGTAAAATGTGTAAGAGTAAGAGACTCTATCGTCGAGTTAGCACGTGACCAAGTACAAAATTTATAATAATGTCGTCCCAAGGGAAAGTAAACTCATGCTTGTATCCCGATTTTCCATTGATTTATACTTTGTAAGGATGATAGTTTGAAGGTTTTGTATATAAAACTACTACTTAATTATGTACTTAATCAACTAGAATTTAAACTAACAAAGTAATGGATCAAACAACAAACAAGTGATGAATGGAATGGAGATAGAATTCACTTGAGAAGAGAGCAAGGCTAATCATAATCATGGTTAAGACTTGAGCTAGATATGCAAAACTCTTGATGGTGAATTTCATTAATTTGTGGACTAAAAGCAACCACGATTTTACCTCTAATCCCTATGGCTAAGACAATTAGGTTCTCGACTCTTTTACAAGTCTAAGTCTCCAAGGATTGGTCTTAATCTCAATTCCTTTAAGGTACTATGATCATAAGTTGGTTCTTTCACTTAATTTCTTAAGTGGTTCTTACCTCCCCTTATACTAACATGCATGCACATTTCAATATATGATTCAATTAAACATTCACTCACAACATTGGAATGGCCATCCTAACACTATGAATAGATAATTTAATCACACAAGTATTGAAATGAAACATGATTGATATATCATAAAAGGAAATCCACAATTTAATTCAAATCACTACTCAAGTTCTACACATCTAACTCTTCATCTCAACCATTCATATGATTAGCCCTACTATAGGACTAGCCACTAAACATTGTGTTTATACCATTACAAATCAAGCTTTGCTCCATTTGAGCAAAAATAAGAAGAAAATCAACAATTGAAAAGTAGATTAGCTTCCCTTTCATGGAGAAACCTTCATTCTCTTCAATATGCTAACTCCTTCAATCCTTGATGCTTTCCTCTTCTCAAATGGTGGATGGATGGATTGGATGATGGATTTATGGATTGATTGTGGAGATCAAATGGAAATTGGATGGATCTAATGGATAGATATGGATTATGGATCTAGTGTGTGAGAAAATGTGGTGTGGAGTGTGTGTAACTGCTCTGAAAATGATCTATCCCTTTCAAATTTCTCACAAGTCACTCTTTTATATCACTAATGGACCTTCTAGAATCTTCCAGAATATTCTGAAAAATGCACATGTTTTTGCACCTACACGGCCCGTGCAGCAGCGCATGGCCCGTGTAGGGCACACCTACTTCGGCGTGTTGTGCATGCCTCCGGACACGGCTCGAGCTGCGCCACACGGCCCCAGTCATAGGCGTGTAGCATTTTCTGACGACAATACACGGCTTCTTCATATAGGGCCGTGTTCCACACAAGGGGCAACGCACGGCCTGTGCACTAGCACACGGCCTTCCTCCTGGGCGAGTAGCGATTTCTAATTACAATACACGCCATTTGTTACAGGGCCGTGTTCCGCACACGGCCCGAGCACAAGTATGCATTGTTCCTCAGTTTCCATTTCGCTCCCGACTCCATTTTTATCTATTTCTTAACCTGTTTTACACATATTTAAGCTCATTTACACAGTTTTATCAATTCATACCATATTTCTCAAAAAATATTAACTCCACCAAAAATCACATAAATACGGATAAAAACATCCAAAAATCCACAAACAAATAAACTAAAATCTAGGTAAAAATGACAACAATAAATTATTAACATACTTAATCACTTTAATCTCTATAAAAGAAAATAGCTTCCAAATCTATTGTTGCTGAGTTGAACAAATGTGAGAAACTCATTGGTGATAATTATGATACAAGGTGTCATAAAAAAATTGGTATGTATTGTATGAACAAGATGTATTGAATGCTATAAACCAAGTAGTGATGGCTGATCCAGGCATGGGTATTGGAAATCAAGGGAGGCATGACTAAGAAGTGTACCATGCATAGAAAATGAAAGTTCCATTGCACGAGGTATTCTTGTAAGCTTAGTAATCGATGCGATGATTTATGAATCCCACCGCACATGATATCTGGGTGTATCTGTATAATATCTTAGCTCAACTAGATTTTTTTTTAGAAAGCCCAAAACCTATTTATATATTTTTATGGCCCAAAAGTCCAGCCCTATCTTAGCCCAACTAGATTTTTTTTTAGAAAGCCCAAAACCTATTTATTTATTTTTATGACCCAAAAGGCCAGCCCTATCTTAGCCCAACTAGATTTTTTTTTAGAAAGCCCAAAACCTATTTATTTATTTTTATGGCCCAAAAGGCCAGCCCTATCTTAGCCCAAATAGATTTTTTTTAGAAAGCCCAAACTTATTTATTTATTTATTTTGTGGCCCAAAGTTTCAGCCCACTTAAATGGCCTTATATATAATTATTAAGGCTAAAGTTAAAAAAAAAGAGAGAAGAACGGGAGAAGAAAAACAAAAGAGGGGAAAGAAGAGAGTGAAGAGGAGAAACCCTTGTTGATCAAATTCTCCCTTACAACCCTCATCCTAGGTGGTTTCTAAGTTATTTTGAGGTAAGTGGTGTGTGAATTGAGCTTCCTTCTTCCATGGTTTTGTAATTTTGTGGGGTTTTTCTTTTTGGTATGTGGGTAATTCGTAGACTGTTCGAACTGATTTTGACATATCTATTGCCCTTGAAAGTTTGCTAACTTAATTTCTGTACGTAGCAGAACTCGTTAGCTTTCCGTAGCCACTTGAAATGCCTCCATTCGATTATTCTACGATTAGTTATGATTTTTCTCGTAAACTGCCGCTAGCTGGAAAATTTCAGAATTTTTATGTCGAATTCAAACTTATTTTCTATCGTTTCGTATAGTTAATGTATTGAAACGGGTTATGTGGGATTGGGAACTGATGTTAAGGAGTTACATGTCATTTTTATTTAATATCGACTAGTTCAAACTCGATTAGGATTTGTTTTTAGCAATGAAAGGGATATTACCGCTAATAGTTAGTTATATTTGATTTGTCTTTAATTGCTCATCTCCTTTCTAGGTAAAGAACCATCGACGAAGGGCAAGGGACCGACTTCAGATTCCGGAGAGAGTTAATCACTTCCTTGTGAGTTGATAATTCGGGAACGCCTTCTCTTGTGGGAAGTGTGGACCCTCGATAATGTGCATTTATTTAAGTTTTAGTTAATTGATAAGCAAATTATTTGGTATTGTGTTATGTGGTAAAGAGCCTGATTGGCTCGATTGCTCTGGTTAGAGTCCTGTTAGCCATTTTATGAGTATTATTGATTTTAACTCATGTTGAAGAGCCTTGCCGGCTCGATATCTGATAGCATTTATTGTGAATTATTTGAGAATTAATTTATGGTTATTCTTGTGTGCCAATTAAGACTCTAACTTGAGTCGTTATTCATCTTATGATGCATATGCATATGTATGCCTGGTACCAAGGTTATTGTAGCCCGAATTGGTCACGGTTCGGGTGAGTTGGAGCGACATTGATTAAGTAGCCCGAATTGTCGTGGTTCGGGTGAGTTAGAGTGACAACCAAGTTGCCCGTTGCTTGGCAAACCCGAGTGAGTTAGATCTAACGGGGCACCTGTCCATTTGCCAAATACTGATACTCTGGAGGGTGATCGTTAGATGGATCAGTCTATTATAGGCTCAGTCAACGTCACCGGTGGGGGACATGCATGTCATATATGTTTATATGTTTGATCATTTCAAGTATTCACGTCGATATTGAATTGTAAACTTTAGCACTTGACGTGTTGAGAAAGAATATAAATGTGCATTTTATCTAGAGTAACGGTGACGGGCTTGGACTGTCTCTCGACGAAAAGCTCAGTTCGAGAAGGATATTGACTACCCACGCGTCTTTTATATGATAACATGTTATTTGAACTAATTGTATTATTCGTAAATGTGCACTAAGGTTTTTATTTTCATTAATATGTATACTGAGTGCGAAATTGTTATTGTGGGATGAAATATTGGATTTTATGTTATGGACCATGAGTGGAAATACATGCTTCGTATAAGGGTCGGGGTGACCGGCTTATCACCTCACTGAGCTAGTGGTTTTGCTCACCCCCATCATTCTTTCCTTTTCAGGCTGTTGATATCATTTTGGTTAGAGGTTTGCCTATCGTTTGCTCGTCATCCAATCAGTGTTTTAGGTACTTTCTCTTTTATGTAAATTGACAGACTCATTGGCGAGATTGTATAGTTTATATTTGGTGACCCCCTTGATGTTCTTTTTGTACCTTCGCGATGTTATATCGTTCATGTATATTTTCTTTAAACTAAGTTACATCGTTGTATTTTGTACCTTTGTAAATCCTTGTTGATACTTTATGAGATGATGTCCTCAGGTTGTACCCATTGTTATCAGTAGTTCAGTTCTACAGATACTTGATAGCAAGCCTTACGTTTTCTATAAACTTTGTGGAGTGGAGTGCACCCATTCCGCGAAATTTATGGTTAACGTGGCAGTTATCGCGTTCTGTCTGGGGTCGGGACATGACAATCTGTGTGAGAAGTATGGTGGTGCATCGGTTACAAGGCTTAGGTAGATGACTATTAAGTTTGAAACCTACAAAAGGAAACCTGATCATAACATTAGACAACATCTCAAGGAGATGTCTAATATGATTATCGAACTTAAGACTGCCGGTCATATGATCTCTGATGAACAACAAATCCAAGCCGTGATCCACTCTTTACCTGATTGTTGGGAACATCTAAAAGCCAAATTGACTCATAATGATAGCATTAAGACTTTCAATAATGTTGCTCGTCATGTTGAGCTAGAAGATGAGAGGCTCGGAGCCTCAAAGCCTTCTTCTGGGGCCTTCTATGCCGGTTCTACTTCCAAGGGAGCTTCGGGCTTCAAAAGGAAAATGAATTGGAAGAGGGAAAGTAGGGAATACAATCCGACGGTGGTGGTGGTAAGCCTAAAAATAATATAACTAAAACTGATGAACAGAAAAAGAAAAGAAGCGTGATAAAAGAATAAGAAGCAAGATGCCATCTTACAATTATTGTAAACTTAGTCATTATGCTCGTGAATTCCCTGAGCCGAGGAGGGACAAGGTTGATTCATCTTATTCTGTTTTGTGTGAAATTTATGTCTCGAGTACTGTCTTGCTGTCTGATTCTTTTTCCTTGTGGATTATAGACTCAAGAGCAACGGACCATGTGACAAGAGATAGAGGAGTTTTTTGTAGACTTCCATCGCTTTCCAAAGAGGACTTGGTGGATCTATGTAGGAAATAATGCTCAAGTCGAAGTCAAAGGACTTGAGACTTGCAAAATGGACCTTGACCATGGTCAGGTCTTTATCCTACATGATGTTCTATATGCTCCGGAGATCACGCGAAATCTAAATTCTATTTCAGTTTATGATGTATTGTTTACTAAAGGCACATGTGGTAATTAGCATTGATGATACTTGTTATGCATCTGGACATATGACTGATGGCTTTATGGTTTTATATTGGAATAGAATGACGTTTAGTTGTTATGAAAATTATTCATATTCGCTAAATGCTTGTTCTTTTAGCAATGAAAATGTAAATGATGATGTTTGGCATGCTAGATTAGGTCATATTGGGCAAGATAGGATGAATAGACTTGTGAGAGAAGGATTGTTGAGTCTTTCTTCTAAAGTCGAATTATCCAAATGCGAACATTATTTTAATGCCAAAATGACTAGAAAACCTTTTGGTAAAACTATTATGTCTTAATCTCCATTAGAAGTAATCCATTATGATATATGTGGTCCTATAAATGTGAGAGCACGACATGGAGCTCACTAAGTTCATTGATGATTATTAATGTTTTGGATGTCTATTTGATATCTCATAAGTTTGAAGCATTGGATTGTTTTAGACGATACTTGAGAGAAGTTGAAAATCAAAAGACAAGTCTATCAAAGTTCTAAGAACTGATGAGGACGTGAATATCTATCAGAACAATTAACTGTTCCTTATACACCTTAACAAAATGGTGTTGCTGGAAAAGGAATAGGACTTTGTTGGAGAAGGTAAAATCCATGATGGCACAAGCTATTCTAACAAGATGTGATATTTACGAAAGCTTATGTGCTTAATCGTGTGCCTTCTAAATCAGTTGCTTCGACTACATATGAACTTTGGACGGGTAGAAAACTTGACTTGAGTAACCTTAGAGCTTGGGGGTCAGCAGCTTACGTATGTGATTCATCAAGTCAGTATGGAAAGTTGGGTCCTAGAGGCAAAATAAATGTCTTCGTAAGATATTTCTAATTCTAAGTTTTTCATGTTCATAGGAGATCATAATGGGAGCTTTACTGAGATAGAATAACATAATGTTAATTTTCTGGAAACTGAATTTCCTAGTATAGGGGGCATCAGGGATGTCGGGCCTATTTTCGAGATAGTAGAAAACCAATACTTATAAGATCCAAGTTGGAGTAATAAACTAATGGTGTGGATCTTGATAGATATTTTCCTTAATAAGCTGATGGTGTGGATCTTGATAGATATTTGCCGATTCAGAATCAGGTGATTTCCAATGAGAGCATTTTGTCTAAAGAAGACCATCATCAGTTATCTCATCTCGAAAAGTTCTAGGAAACATGTGTCAAAAGGCATTATGACATTGAAGGACATGCCTTCTTGGTTTAACAAGAAAGTTGAGGTGTTTCTCCTGTTAATGAGGATGAGCTCAGAAACGTTAAAGAAGCTCTAACTTATCCGGCAAAGGAGAAATGGATGAAAGAGGAGATGGAGTCTACGAAGTCAAATTAAGTCTGGGGACTTATAGATCTTCCAAAGAAATGAAAGGAAATTGAGAATAAATGGATTCTCAAAATCGAAAGGAAGGCTGATGGCTCAATAAAGAGGTGTAAAGCTCACTTGGTGGCAAAAGGTTATACTCAATAAGAGGGTATAGACTATGAAGAAACCTTTTCACATGTGGTGAGGTTTACCTTAATTCATCTACTGTTGGCTATAATGGCTAGTTTGGATTTATAATTACAACAAATGAATGTTAAGACCACATTTCTCAGTGGAGAATTAGTAGAAGAAATCTACATGCAATAGCCTATAGGATTTATTCTTCGAGGTCAAGAGGATAAAGTTTGTAGATTGAAGAAGTCAATCTACGAACTTAAACAATCCTCCAGACAGTGGCATTTGAGATTTCACACAACGATCATCTCATATAACTTTGTTATTCGCTGAAGCATAAGGAACCACATTCATGAACTTTATCTTCTTTTGTGTCATAAAGCACATTTCCTTATATAAAGTCACATGCTAAAGCAAGTAAGGATTGTATCAATTGATGAAGCTTGAGATAAGCACAACATTCTATCTTGTGATCCTTATCACCATGATCGCAAGAACATGTTTTGCTTGTCTTTTAAGTCCTTCATTTTATACTGCTTCATCAACCATACACATACGGCTGACAATACTCTTTTATTGTTTCTAATGAGTAAGATACTATCTACGTACATACAAGAAATACCACCACATTTCCGTCACTCTTTTCTATTCACAAGAACCATCCGAACATTGATTAAATCCATATGACTAGATTTCCTCATCAAAATAGATATACCATAATTTTGAAGCTTGCTTTAGTCTATCGATGGACACTTTTAAGCCTACATTCAAAATGCTCTTAGCTTTTTGCAATGAATCACTCTGGTTGCTTCACAAGATGTTTTCCTCAAGACTTCCATTCAGGAAAGTTGTCTTGATATCTATTTGCTATACCTCATAATCAATATGAGTAGTAAGAGACAAAAGTATCTGGATCGACATAGACATAGCTACTGGTGAACAGGTTTCATCGAACCCTTCTTTCTGAGTATACTTTTTGGCAATAAGCTTTGCTTCAAAGGTTTCAACCTTACCATCTGATCCTCTTTTGTTTTGTAGAGCCACTTCCAATGGCTTTTACACAATTTAGTGGTTCTACAAGCTCCCATATCTGACTTAGAATCCATAGATTTTATTCAGAAATTATTGCAACTTGCTTAGATTCCACCTTTCAATCTTGTTGTTCTTCGTCGTATTCGTGGGTCAAATTCATGTTTACTAGGGACCAAGTCTCACGATTCTCCCAAAATATATATCTTCTGGGTTGTCGAACAACTCTCCCATTATGACAAGGCACTACAGGAAATTGTGTATTAGATGTCATACACGATGCAATTTACTTGTGGTATATATCCTCTTGAACAATTGGTACTAAAATTTGTGTTTCCATTCTCACACCTCTTAGAAAATTTTATACATGGATTTATGATTTATCAAATAGTCCCCTTACAAAAATCTAGTGTTCATGTTAACAATCACCTTCTGATCTTTTTGACTTTTAAATAAACCACCCTTCATTTTTCTAGGATATCCGACAAACAGACAAACATCAAATGACATACTGTTTCTAGGGCATACCCATAATATGAATTTAGTAATTTCAAATAACTCATTATCTATCTAACCATTTCTATAAGAGTCGTATTCCTTCTTTCCACCACACCATTCTGCTGGGGTTTTCTCAGTATAGATAACTTGGGATTTAATTCCAACCTCTGATAAATAGCTCCTAAACTATCCTAAGAGGTACTTGCCACTACGATCAGATCGCAGTGTCTTGATATATTTTTCATGGCGCTTCACCACATCACCCTTTCATACCTTGATTTTAATCATAGTACCCAAACATGCAGTGCTTCAAACAAATATATCGATTTCTATAATAATCATCAATTAAGGTAATGAATATACATAACCACCTCTTATCTGGACAGTTATAGGATCGTATAAATCAGAATGAACCACTTCCAACACATCTTTAGCTCTACATCCCTTTGCCTCGAAAGGCCTTTATTCATTTTCACTTCCAAGTAAGACTCGTAAGTCACATAGTTTCCACTTCCATTAAACCCGACAGTCCATTGGCTATCTACTTTTAAATCCTACTCAAGTTAATATAATTTAGTCTTAGATACCAAAGGTATGTTTAGTTCATCTCCGAAGGTTCCTTTCTCTTACTAAGATTAGAAGATGCATTATTAATTACTATTTGTTGCATCTGTGAGATAAACATGATTTAAGAGTGAACAAATTATCCACCAACGTATCATAACTGATTATAGCTCCATCTTTAATTTTAATGACCATGTCATTTAAATGCAATAGAGTATCCATCCGTAACTGCATAGAAACTGAAATTAAATTCTTTCTATGAAAACGTACGTAAAGACAATTTCTCATAATCAAACGTTTATTCCTATCATAAGATAAATAAACAACTTCCACTGCAACAACCACCACTCTCGTAGTTTTACCCATGTCTACAGTAATCACATCATCACTTACTTGCAGACATTTAATAATTCCAGTAATTGTTGGATTGTATACTAAAAGTCTAGCTTTTGTATGAACAATGTTTAAACAATGAATTTGAAATGAGAATCACATGATCAAATGATTACATTTTATAATTTATTTATATGTCTGACGCAATAGTCCACTTACTTTATACTGTAGATAATATGTTGTGCGACAACACGTGCATGATCATATTATCGGTTATCCTTATAAAATATAAACAAATGCTCATAATCGAGATAGACGGGGACAATCTATCGGAATGGTTGTAGTGTGATTTGGTATTAGTTTGTCTTGACTATAAAATCACATTAGTATGCTTTGTGTGTATTGAGTAGGACCGCTTGAGATCGTTCAACTTATACTGACTATATAGGAGAACTTGATATCAGTTATTATGGATGTTCATGCTCTTAATCCTTATACAATAACCTCGACACGTAAGCCAGTATATATCTCTTTAATTCATCAATGGGTGAGATTTATATATTAAATCAACAAACTCGGTGAGTTGGGAAATAGTGTTGTCTCTATAGTGTGTTGTTGATTGTAGAAGGAATACGTGTCCTATTAAATAGGTTGATGATTTCCCCTTGAGGAGCTCATAAGGATTATCATGTAAACCCTATAGGTGGATATATTCCGGCATGATATCAAGGTTGAGTGGTACTACTCTCGGATAAGATATTAATTAAAGGAGTTGTCAGTAACTTAATTAATTAATGGACATTGTATATCAAACTACATAATATTATTAAAGATTAAAAGAAAATAAGAAACTAGATAAAGGATAAAGAAGTAATAGAGATGGCAAAGCTAAAAAAAAGCCAAACAGACGGCCCAAAATAAAAGTTCCTAATAATAGCTTTAAATAGGAATAGAGAAGACTAAGGATTTTTCTTTGCTCTAAGTTTGCTATAGTCTTGTTTGGAAGCAATATCCCAACATTCCGTAGAGTCAATCTGAGCTTGTTTACTGTATCCGAATGGCTAGCTGGTTTAGAAGTAGGATTGTAATGCCTTTTCTTTTTTATTTTCCTCCTTTTAGTTTTATGGCACTAGTTTTGAGGCTAGGAAAGTTAATCGGATTATCATCCAATTGATCACCCATCATTTCCCCAATAGGGGCTTTTTCAAGCTGTTTTTCTCCTGCAATAAAATTAGTTGACATAATAGGCTCAACATAAGTGTAATTAGCTTTCCCAGAGTCCATGGCCCGTTCTGCCCATTTTCGAAGTAAGAAAGATTTCCTGGTCTTGTTACCATTGTCAATAATGGACATTGTATATCTTAAACATGGGCAGACTAACAGACTCATAATAAGAAGGAGCTCATAATGAAATTATGGGATTAGAGCGGCAGTACAGTAATAATATTTTAGTGGACTATATTATTATTATTGGACTTAAGTGTAAGTTTTGGGCTAACTTGGATACTTAAGCCCAATGGAGGCCCGACTCTAATTTCTCCTACTGGTCCCTGCTATAGCCCATATATAAGTCATCTCAGCTTATCCGGAACCCTAATAATTCATGCCTAATACACGTTGAAAGAAAGAGAGAAACCAGATTGAGAGGATCTTCAAGATCGTCGTTCACACGACGTCAAGATTGGACTTGGGAATATAGCAGAAGATCAAAAGGTTGTTTCCTAAGGCTGTTCTTTTTCAACATACCCTGGTGAAAGGTAATACATTTCTATCTTTTTACTTTTGCTAATTTAGAAACATGGAACCCTAACGGTTCATTTAACCAAATGATCAAACGTTAACAATTGGTATCAGAGCTTCGATTTTGTGGTGAAGAGTGACACATTATGCTAGGTTTTATGTGCCATACATGAAATTAGGGTTTAAAATATTTTCATATATTGTTGGAAACCCTATCTTGTTTTCGATGGCACACAGTCGCACCGGAAGCAACTGTACACGGCGAAGGCGACATTCAACGATGGTGTCTGAAGGCGGTACACGGCAGGGCTGTTGGATTGTATACTAAAAGTCTAGCTTTTTGTATGAACAATATTATAACAATTTATTTGAAATGAGAACCATGTGTTCAAATGATTGAGTCTTATAATTTATTTATATGTCCGATGAAATAGTCCATTTACTTTATACTGTAGATAATATGTTGTGCGACAAGATGTGGAAGATAATATTATCGGTTTTCAAATAAAGTATAAACAGATGCTCACAATCGAGATAGACGGGGACTCTCTGTTCAGATAGTTGTAGTGTCACTTGGTATTAGTTTTTCTTGACTAAAGAATAACATTAGCGCACTTTGTGTGTATTGAGCAGATTCGCTTGAGATCGTTCAACTTATACTGACTATATAGGAGAACTTGATCTCAGTTATTATGGATGTTCTTGCTCTTAATCCCTATACAATAACCTCAACATGTAACTCAGTATGTGTTTCTTTGATTCATCAATGGGTGAGATTTTCATGTAATTAAATCAACAAACTCGGTGAGTTGGGAAATAGTATTGTCTCTATGTTGTGTTGTTGATTGTAGAAGGAATCTTTGTCCGATAAATAGGTTGATGATGTCCCCTTGAGGAGCTCATAAGGATTATCATGTTACATGTGGTTCGACCCTAGTACCTTCCTCCCTGTGGTTCGATAATTTCTTTAATTGGTCATGCCCACTATATTATGGCTAATCACTTCTGCTGACATAGAATCATATGGAACCCTAACGGTTCACGTTAATTAAATGATCAAACGTCAACAATTGGTATCAGAGCTTCGATTTTGTGGTAAAGCATGAAACGTTAGGCTAGAGTTTATATGCCGAAGGTGAAAGGGTTTAAGTATATTTCGTGTTATGCTTGTATACCCTATTCGGATACCATATGCATGGATTAGGGTTTAGAATATTAATTATTATACTTGGACACCTTATATGTTTGATGATAGACGATGAGTGGCAAACGATGGTGGATGACGCCGCGTACGGGGACGGTGCTATTTATGAAAGAAAGAACAATGGTTGTTGGGAAGAACAACAAGCATTGATCAGGTGGTTGACAATGAAACACAATGGGACATGACAACGACGACGTGACTGGTGGTGAGGATGGCACGAATCGTGCCATATGTTGGCACGAGTCATGCCGCCTGGTGGAACACCATGCCATCAGCGATGCAAAGGGAGCGATGAGATATGACAGCGTTGTACAGATAGCGCACAGCTGGCTGGATGACCCCACGACTGGCAAGGCTAGACGGCAAGACAGGCGTGAAGAAAACCGATGGCACTAATGGCGGGTGGCATCACGACCAGAAGTGGCAGGCGTAAAGGTCACCAGTGCCTCACGCACAATTCGCGCGGAGGAGTCTCACGAATGTTGAAGGGGATGGTGCGAGCGGTAAATTTTCTCGACACATTTGATGGCAATGGCTGGCACGAGTCGCGCTGGTTGAAAATCTGGGCGGGCGTGTGCATTTTGGGAGAGATGATCGTAGATAGTGGCAGACGGCACGACTAGTGCTGCCTGAAGGCACGAGTCGTGCCGACAGTGTTTTGTTGAGCAGCAGTTTAATTTTTCACTCGTAGTGTGTTTTTTGTGCTTTTTTCATCATGATATATAACTGTCATTAGTTGATTTAATTATCTGATTATTATTATATATGATATGCATGTTCTATGTAATTTATTATTTAAATTGCTTAATATAGAAGCATGCTAGGATGCGTATTTTATTGATAGATATTATATACATGAAAAAACCCTCGGTCTTAAATAACTAAGTGAGAGAGGAGATTGGTAATTAATTCTCATGGCCTCCTTTATTGGTATGTAAGTGATGTAAATAAAATTACTTATTGGCATAGACCTTCCTCCCCATCGGATAAGTTTATTCATGGATTACTAGAACGAACTTCTTTATGATGATTGTAGAAAGTTACCCGAGCGCATGCGTACTTCTCCATCTGTAAGGTACATAAGCTTACTCAACGGACTTGGGATCAAATAAAGATGTACACTTAGGTGCAAATAATAAGTATCCTCCCCATCAGAGTCACTACTGTTATTTGCATGGCTAAAGAGGAACCGACTATTAATTATTTTGTCATGAGGTTAGGTTGACAAATAAAATTAATGGATAAAATCTTCTCTTGTAAATGTTCGAGTTTGTATACGTCTACAATATCGTGGCATGCAGACTCACGATGTTTGAGATGTCAGTGAATTTTATTTTATATTATTTTGAGGGAATCAATATAAATAGATAAACTCGAAGATTTGATCGGTGTATTTATTTATGTGATTCTCTGTATTTTGAAATAGCACTCAATTCACTTATTGTTAACTAAAAGAAATTATATATACTGGTTCAAACATTAGATGATTATAAAAGAATCTTGGTTTTGATTTTTACTGCTTAGGAATATATATGTGTTCTCACTAAAGATGTCCTTTAGTGTCTATTTAAGATTCCAGTTAAGAGATTAGAGTTTCATAGTAATATGATGTTCATTCTCATGCGACTCTTCGGATACTTGAGTAAGTTAGAAAGGCAAGAGGTCATGGTTGAGTTGATGAATGGATTGGAAATATTTGGAGTAGAAATTGAATGGGAAACCTAGGTCAATTTTATTCTCCATAGTTTGGCTAGATGTTTTGAGCAAGTTCTACCTAAAATACAAAATGATGTATTCGGTGGGAAACTTCTGACAAAACAAGTGGCGAAGGAAATTAATTTTCATCAAGATGTGAACAAGGTTAGTATCTCATTCACTAGTTGTTGAAGCATGATTAGTGATGGCATCTACTGACACGTTGTGTGTAGATACCGGAATCACTAAAAGCATGTAACTAAGTCATTATGAGATAAACGTTTGATTATGAGAAATTGTATTTACGTACATTTTTATAGAAAGAATTTAATTTCAGTTTCTATGCATTTACGGATGGATACTCTACTTCATTTAAATGGCATGGTCATAGTGATGAGGGATGGAACTAAAATGTGTTATGATACGTTGGTAACAATTTGTACACTCTTAAATCATGATTATCCCACGGATGCGACAAATAGTAATGATAACACGTCTTCTAATCAAATAAGAGAAAGGAACCTTCGGTTATGAACCAAACATACCTTTTGACATCTGAGACTAGGTAATGATTGCTTTTTCAAAGAAAAGGTGTGAAAAGCCAAAGAATGTTTGCATTGGTTCCTTCTGATTTATGCAGTCCTAAGACTATCCAGGCGAGAGGTGGTTAGATATATTTTGATGCACCGCAAGTCTTAGTGTTATGATTAATTCAAAAGTGCATGGATCATGTGGTGAAGGGTCATCAAAAATATATCAAGTCATTACAATTTAATCGTGGTGGGGAGTGACTCTTAGGATAGTTTAGGAGCTGTTTATCAGAGGTTGGGATTGAATCCCAAGTTGTCAACACTGGGCAGACCCCAACCGACTGGTGTGGTGATAAGAAGGTATAGGACTCTTATGGAAATGGTTAGATAGATTATAGTTCAAAAGATCAAAGGGTGATTATTAACACGAATGCTATTTTTTTGGGAAAGTACTATGTAATAAATCATAAATCCATGTATAAATTATTCTAAAGGATGTGTGAGGGAAAACATAAATTATAGTACCAATTGTACAAGAGGATATACCACAAGGAAACTGTAACGCATGCTATGTCTAATACATAATTTCATGTAGTGCTTTGTCGTAGTGGGAGGGTTGTTCCACAACCTGAAAGATTTATATTTTGGGAGAGTCATGAGACTTGGTCCCTAGTAAACATGAAATCGGCCCATGGGTATGACGAAGCACTACAAGATAGAAATACGGAATTTTAGGAAAGTGCAATGATTTCTGAAATAGAATCTATGGATTCTTAATTAGAACTAGGTGCTTGTAGAACCACAAAATGATGTTAAAGTCATTGGAAGTGGTCATAAAAAATAAAAGAGGATCAGACGGTAAAGTGATATTTTGAAACAAGGCTTGTTGCACAAAGGTACTCTCAGAAAGAAGGATGAGTTTGAGTATGAGAAAACCTTTTTCGCCCGTAGCTAAGTTTAAGTCGATCTATTTTTTTTATTTTGTTGTTGCTCATATTGAATTATAAGGTATAGAAAAAAGATGTCAAGACAAATTTCGTGATTGAAAGTCTTTGGGAAAACATCAATGTTGAGCAACCAGAATGATTCATTGTAAAGTACGAAAAGCATTTTGAGTGTATGCTTAAAAGTGTTCATTTTTGGACCAAAGCGAGCTTTAAACTGAAAGTACATTTATTTTGATGAGGAAATCTAGTGACATGGATTTGATTAATGCTCGGATGGGTCTTGTGTATTGGAAAAGAGTGACAGAAATATGGTGGTATTTCTTGTACTATACGTATATAGTATCTTGCTCATTTGAGACAACAAAAGAGTATTGTCGGGCGTATGGGTATGGTTCATAAAGCAGTATGAAATGAAGGACTTAAGAAAAGAAAAATACATTCTTGCAATCATGGTGATACGGATCACAAGATAGAATGTTGTGCTCATGATCTCAAGCTCCATGAAATGATACAATCCTTACTCGTTTTAGCATGTGACTTTATCTAAGGAAATGTGTCTTAAGACACAAAAGAAGATAAAGGTGATGAAGGCAGTTCCTTATGCTTCGACAAACAAGGAAGCTTAATTTAAGAAATGCTATGCACGAGAATGGATATTTATTTTGCCAATGGCATGTACAGTGGGTATCAACGTAACCTGGAACAAGAATGATGAACTGCGGTAAGACTTATTTGAAGTGCTTGAGAAGGACTAAAAATATATGTAGGCTTACTGGACAGATTCACTGCTTCTTGTGGATTACGTAGATTTGGATTTTCAAGTCAGATAGGACAACAGTATATCCACCTCAAGGTTATGTGTTTAATTTTAGGAAGTAGAACCATAATGTTGAGGAGTATCATATAGAAATATATTTCGGACTCCGACATGGAAAGATGATAAATTGGAGCCTCTGAGGCAGCCAAAGTATCTGTATGGCTCTAGAAACTTCGTGATGGACTTGGATGTGGTTTATAAGTTTGCCAAAGGGAATCACAATTTATTATAATAATAATGGTGCAGTTACAAACTTGAAGGAATCACGAGCCCATAAGCAATTAAACATATGGAGAGAAAGTACTACCTGTTATGAGAAATCATATGATGAAGGGAAGGTTGTTGTCATCAAGATTGCATTGGATGATAACCTAGTAAATCCTTTTACAAGGACTTTAAAGCGAAAGCTTTTGATGGTCGTATAGTGGGAGTGGGAATCAGATGTATGGCAGAAGACATGACAGCATAGTCTTTTACTATAAATGGGAGATTGTTGGATTGTATACTAAAAGTCTAGTTTTTTGCATGAATAATGTTATAACAATTTATTTGAAATGAGAACCATATGATCAAATGATTGCGTCTTATAATTTAGTTATATGTCTGATGCAATAGTCCATTTATTTATGCTATAGATAATATGTTGTGCGACAACACGCTGAAGATCATATTACCGGTTTCCTTATAAAGTATAAATAGATGCTCACAACCGAAATAGACGGGGCTCTCTATTAGGATGGTTGTAGTGTGATTTGGTATTAGTTTGTATTGACTATAGAATCACATTAGTGCACTTTTTATATATTAAGCAAGACCGCTTGAGATCGTTCAACTTATACTGACTATATAGGAGAACTAGATCTCAATTATAATGGATGTTTGTGCTCTTAATCCCTATACAATAACCTTGACACGTAAGTCAATATGTATTTCTTTGATTCATCAATGGGTGAGATTTACTTGTAATTAAATTTTTTCTATGGTGTGTTGTTGATTATAGAAGAAATTTGTGCCCGATAAATAGGTTGATGACTTCCCATTGAGGAGCTCATAAGGATTATCATGTAAACCTAGCTGGTGGATTTATTCCGGCATGATAATAAGGTTGAGTAGTACTACTCTCGGATGAGATACTAATTAATTAAGTTGTTAGTAACTTAATTAATTAATGGGCATTGTATATCTTAAACGCGGGGAGACTAACGAGCTCATAATAAGAAGGAGCCCATAACGTTATCATGGGATTAGAGCGGCAGTGCAGTAATAATATTTTAGTGGAATATATTATTATTATTGGACTTAAGTATAAGTTTTGGGATAAACTTGGATACTTTAGACCAATGTAGGCCCAACTCTAGTTTCTCCTATTAGCCCTGTTGTAGCCTATAAATAAGTCATCTCAGTTGTCCGGTTGCCCTAATTATTCATGCCTAACACTATGAGGAGGGAAAGGGAACAGCATTTGAGAGGATCTTGGGGATCGTTACCCACACGACGTCAATATTGGACTTGGGAGAGGTTGTTTGCTGCTGCTGTTTGTTAATTCCACGATTTTTCTAAAATCGTGTGGAACTCCAAATTGTTTGTGTGAAACAGTGTTGGAAAGCCACGGAAGAGAAGATCATTTTGGCCCATAAATCACATAAATTAGAGATCAGATGAGAGAGTTATGCTCAAAACGGTAAGACTACCCATGCTACCGGCGAGAATTCTTCTTATTCTTTAACATACCCTGGTGAAAGGTAATATGATTTTTTGTTCTTGCTTCCACTGATACAAAATCATATGGAACCCTAACAGTTCAGGTTTACAAAATGATCGAACACCAACAAGGGCAGCGTGACGCACGAGTGGGTGAAGGACACAGCTTTATTGTGGAATCTTGACGGTGCACGATGACTGATGTGTGGCCACAACTTTTGGCCATACGCGATGGTGAAGAGCAAGCATAGCTCAAGTCTGGCAACAGGCTGCTCGCTGTCGGACGTCAGCAAACCATCGGGTGGTATGAGGACTTACAGCAAGGCGAGAGTCATCGTACAGTACGAGTGAGGATAGTGTACTGCGCAAGTCACTCCGGTGTGTGGTGCAAGGCAGACTAACTGGCCATGAAGGCTGGGCGCGGATGGCATGATTGGAATCTAGGCGATGTGTAAAGTTTTAGTTGCTTCCTGGATGGCCATGGACGATTAGGATAGTGAAGGCAGCAGGCTGCAGCATGGTAGAAGTGTGGACGGCGCGAGTAGGAATGAATTTATGAGGGAGTCGCTGGTTCTTTTCAGATGAGTTTGCCAAAAGTTTCGAGCGAGTTGGAGGGAATTTTAATGCTGGTCTGACTGACTTTCGAGTGAGTCCCCATTTTTGCCAGGTCAAGTCAGCTGATGGCTGGGCGTCGAGCGCTGGATCTCTCACATGGCAGTGCACACATTACCGCCGGTTGGTGCGCACGGGATGCAGGCTGGGCGTGCAGGACACTCTGTGGGCTGCACGGCTAGGCACCCGATGGCGTGCATACACAGGCAGTGAGTCGGCACAAGTGTGGCGGGAAGATGACACGATCAGTGTAGCCGGGCTGCACGACACGTGATGATAGGGATTCTGTGCAGACAGAGTGAAGCGAGCTGGAAGTGTGGGTGGCAAGATCGGTAGGACCTAGCCGACATGATCAGCAAGTGTGACCGACAAGAGTCGTGCTAGATGACTTCCAACAGAGGTGTTGTGCGCGTGGGGCTGAGCAGGTTGCCGAGCAAGGAATCTGGAGGAAAATTCATGAAGATCGGCTTCTGATTTTCACATTAGACAGGTTGATACCCGTCTGCATTGTCCGCATTCGTGCTTAGTGGCGAACAATCAAATTCCCTGATATATAAATATCATAATTTGATTTAATTATCTGATTATTGTTATATATGTAAGAATGATTCTTTGTGTTTTACTGCCTTATGTGGTGTAATAGAAGCCTGCTAGGTTGCGTATTTTATTTCGAATATTTTATGCATGTAAAACCCTTGGTGTTAAATAACTAAGTGGGAGAGGAGATTGGTTAATAATCCCCGCGACCTCTATTATTCGTTTGTAATGTGATGCAAGTACACTTGCGTGTTGGCTATAGTGCCTTCCTCCCATCGGATGAGTATATTTGTGGATCACTAGTACAGACTTCGTTAAATAATTATTTTTATAATGTGATTCACGTAAACTTGCATGTTTGCTATAGTGCCTTCCTCCCCATCAGGTGAGTTTATTTGCAGATCACTGGTACAAACTTATAATTGATGATTGTGGAAACTTACCCGAGCGCATGTAATCTTCTCCATCTGAAGGGACATAAGATTGTGCAATGGACTTGGAATCAAATAATGGTGAACACTTAGGTGCAAATAATAGGTATCCTCCCTATCAGAGTCACTGTTGTTATTTGCATGGCCAAAGAGGAATCAACTATTGATTATTTTATCGTAAAGTTAGATTGACAAATAAAATTAATGGGTAAGATCTTTTATTGTAAATGATCGGGTTTGTATATGATCACACTATCGTGGCATGCAAACTCACGGTATTTGAGATGTTGGTGAATTTTATTTTATATTGTTTTGAGAGAATCAATATAAATGGATAAATTCAAAGATTTGATCGGTGTAATAATTTATACATTTCTCTGTATTTCAAATAGTTTTATTTCACTTATTGTTAACTAAAAGAAATCATATTTACTGGTCCAAAAATTAGATGATTAGAAAAGAATCTTTGATTTAATTCTTACTGCTTAAGAAAATATAAATGTGTGTTCTCACTAAGGATGTCCTCTGATGCCTATTTAAGTCTCAAGTGAAGATACGAGTGGTTCATATAAATATGATGGTCAATCTCATGATATTCTTCGGATACTTGAGAAAGATAAAAAGGCAAGAGGTCATGGTTAACTCGATGAATTAATTGAAAATACTTGGAGTAGAAATTGAAGGGGAAACCTAGGTCAATTTAATTCTCCGTGTTTTGCCTAGATATTTTGAGCAAGTCCAACATGAAATACAAAAAGATGTATTCGGTGGGGAACTTCTGACAAAACATGTGGCGAAGGAAAGCCAATTTCATTAAAGAGTGAACAAGGTTAGTATCTTGTTCACTAATTGTTGAAGCATGACTAGTGATGACTTTTACTAACACGATGTGTGTAGATGTCGGAATCACTAAATCTCTGCAACTAAGTGATGATAAGATTATTATGTACTTGGGTAATGCTATCAGAGTAGTGGCTGTTGTCGTGGGAGTTGTTTATATATCTTATGATAGAAATAAAAATGTAATTATGAGGAATTGTCTTTATATACGTTTTCATAGAAAGAATTTAATTTCTGTTTCTATGCATTTACGGATGGATACTCTATTTTGTTTAAATGACATGCTCATTATAAGGATAGAGTATTAATCTGTTATGGTACTTTGGTGATAATTTGTACACTCTTAAATCTTGTTTATCCCACGCATGCAACAAATAGTAATTAATAACACATCTTCTAATCTTAGTAAGAGAAATGAACCTTCGGAGATGAACCAAACATACTTTTGGCATCTAAGGCAAGATCAATTTTGAGTAGGATTCAAAGGTTGATATCCGATGGACCGTTGGATTTATCTGAAGTGGAAATTTCTGACTTGCGAGTCTTGCTTTGAAGTAAAATGATTAAAGGCCTTTTAAGGCAAAGGGGTTTAGAGCAAAAGATATATTGGAAATGGTTCATACTGATTTAAGCGGTCCAAAGATTATCCCTGCGAGAGGTGGTTATGAATATTTGTCACCCTTACGTGATGATTATTCTAGATATCTATATATTTATTTGATGCACTACATGTACGGTGAAGCGTCATAGAAAATATATCAAGTCATTACGATTTAATCGTAATGGCGAGTACCTCTTAGGATATTTAATTAGGAGCATTTATCAGAAGTTGGAATTGAATCCCAAGTTGTCAACGCCGGGCTAACCCCAGCTGCATGGTGTGGCAAAAAGAAGGATATGATTCTTATGGAAATAATTAGATAAATGAAGAGTGATTTGGAATTACTAAATTCATTTTATGGGTATGCTCTAGAAACAACATGTCGTAAGAATGTTTGTCTATTTGAGGGATATCCTAGAAAAATGAAGGGATATGAAGGGTATTTTATTTGATAGTCCAAAAGATCAAAGGATAATTGTTAACACGAACACTAGATTTTTGGAAAAGGACTATGTAATAAATCATAAACCAGTGTATAAATTGTTCTAGAGGATGTAAGAGAAAAACACAAAGTATAGTACCAATTGTACAAGATGAAATACCATAAGTAAACTACATCGTGTAACACGTCTGATACATAATTACCTATAGCACCTTGTCGTAGTGGGAGGGTTGTTTTACAATGTGATAGATATATATTTTGGGAGAGTCTTGAGACTTGGTCCCTAGTAAACATGGAATTGACCCACGGATATGACGAAGCACTACAAGATAAAAATGTGATATCTTAGCAAGTTGCAATGATTTCTGAAATAGAATCGATGGATTCTAAATTAGATCTGTCTACTTGTAGAACCGCAAATGGTGTGAAAACCATTGGAAGTGGCTCTACAAAAAAAAGTGGATCAGACGGTATGGTGGAAACATTTGAAATAAGACTTGTTGCATTAAGGTACACTCAGAAAGAAATGGTTCGATTATGAGGAAACCATTTCGCCGGTAGCTATGTTTAAGTCGATCTGTATTATTTTATTTGTTGCTACTCATATGAAATATGAGAAATAGTAAATATATGTCAAGACAACTTTCCTGATTGGAAGTCTTGAGTATGTGAAGCAACCAGAGTGATTTATAGCAAAGAGCGAAGAGAATTGTGAGTGTAAGCTTAAAATTGTCCATCAATAGACTAAAGCAAGCTTCAAAATCATGGAATATCTGTTTTGATGAGGAAATCCAGTCATATGGATTTAATCAATGCTCGGATGGGTCTTGTGTGTTGACAAGAGTGATGGAAGCGTGGTGGTTTTTTCTTGTACTATAAGTAGATGGTATCTTGCTCATTGGAAACAATGAAAGAGTATTGTCGGGCATATGGGTATGGTTCATAAAGTAGTATGAAATGAAGGACTTAAGAGAAGCAAAACATGTTCTTGCGATTATAGTTGCGCTTATATCAAGCTTCATGAATTGATACGATCCTTACTTTTTTAGCATATGACTTTACCTAAGAAAACGTGCCTTATGACACAAAAGAAGATAAAGGATATGATGGCGGTTCCTTATGCTTTGGCGAATTAGGAAGCTTAATCTAAGGAATGCTATGCACGAGAATGAATATCTATTTTGCCGAAGGCATGAAAAGTGGGTATCAAGGTAACCCGAAACAAGAATATTGAATTGTGGTAAGACATATATTTATGTAACGGAAAAGGACTAAAAATTATATATGGACTTATCAGAAAGATTCACTGCTTCTTATGAGTTATATAGATTCGGAATTTTCAAATCAGATAGGGACGATAATAAATTCACCTCAAGGTTATGTGTTTTGTTTTGGAAGTAGAGCCATAATATGGAAGAGTGTTATAAGTAAATATATTTCAGACTCCACCATAGAAAGATGATGAATTGGAGCCTCCGAGGCAGCCAATGTATTTGTATGACTCTAGAACTTCGTAATGGGCTTAGATGTGATTCTGAGTTTGCCAAAGTTCATCACAATTTACTATGATAATAATGGTGCAGTTGCAAACTTGAAGGAATCATGAGTCCATATGGAAATTTAACACATTAAGAACAAGTACCACCTTATACAAGAAATTGTATAATGAGGGGAAGGATGTTGTCGCCTGTCGCCAAGATTGCATAGGATGATAACATAGAAAATCCTTTTACAAGGACCTTAAAGCTTTTGATGGTTATGTAGTGGGAGTGGGAATCAGATGTATAGCAGTGGAGTTGACAACTTAATCTTTTAGTATAAGTGGGAAATTTTTGGATTGTATACTGTTGTGAGTGGAAATTAGCGTGTTTGAGTGTCTAATTTAATACTTTTTTTATAGAAATTGATGTTGTATATTAGCACAAGTGTTTTATATTCAATATATGTGAGAAAAAAGATGCACTTGAGGTGTTTTATTGTGTTTTAGGTGGAAAAAGATTCAAAAGTGCAAAGTTGGAGAAAAGGTGCAACTTGTGCAATGAATACTGAAAAACACACGTCCAACTTGTGCAATATTTTTGTTTTTGTGTTGAGATCAAAACTGGTGTTGTGATACATGGTTGGAAATCCACAGAAGAGAAGGTCATTTTGGCGTAAAGAACACCTCAATCGAATTCCAAACGAGGAAGTTATGAGCAAAATGGTGACGTTGCGAGAGCTGTGCCGAACAGAACGGATATTCTGCTTTCCATGGCTTTTTACATATTCAAATCTTTGAGTTTTTGTAAGTTCTTTATATAAATAGAAAGCCAAGGAAGATAGGATCTCGTGAGTGTAAGAATCACTCAAATTGGAGCTCGGATGTGGAATTTATACACGAAATAGTGAAATGGCGCAAGTGTGATTCGACCACGATAATCTAGTTCGACAAGACCCCTTGGTCGAACTAAAGCCATTTTGGTCAAATTAGAAGCCTGAAGTGCGAATTATTGCCGATTTCGATTCAACCAGGGTTCGACCAAGCCTTAGGTCAAACCCTAGGTTGAACTCCATGCCTGAAACGCATCCGGATCCGATTTTTACACCCCAAGTGCATGTATCTGCGTGTTTTTCAAGAAAAAGCCCATCCTAGGTCCATAAGGAGAGCTTACAAGTATAAAAGGGGATGTAGATCACACAAGGAAGACACATTACAATAGAATAGAGATTGAATTGAAGAGAGGCCACAACAATACTACACCCCACAAGGGGGGATCACCCCCCAACCATCATCCACATCCTTTTCTCCATTTATCCATCACTATGAAGATTCGTTTGTGGAATCAGGAGGAGAACCAAGAGGAGAATTCAAGATGGAGAAGGATGCGACGACACCCACACATAGGGTTTTATTCGTTTTCTAATTTATCTTGTATTTTTCGGATGTCCGGGTAAGATATATCCAACACCCATGATTGTTCTTCGTAACATCAAGGGCTAGAGACTTTTTGGTAGAACTAGGGTTGTGAAGGTTTTTACCAATTAATTAAACTTTCGTGTGTAAAATGCATACAACACTACTTGTAGGTTTATTTTATATATGATTGTACTTTCTTAATCCATATTCACGGTCATTTTGTGCATCTTCAATTGGTATATAGAGTCTGAATATATATATCTTAGTTGTATATTGAGTGCGTTCACCGCTGAACTTGAATCCATGTTATGATTCTAAGTGAGGGAACTCTGAATCTTCATTAGAACTATCACATATTAATACTTATTAATTGAATTGAATTCGGGTTATTAAGTAGGATAAAGAGGATAATTTCATAGTACCTATAAAGGGAGATCATATCGGGTTAGAGTACCAATTGGCCAGGGAAATAATTGATACTGATTGTACTTAGAAACGGGGATGAAATTATATCTCTTGCTCCAAGGTTATTCACACGTGTTGCACGCTTATTTACTTGTGTCTATAGAGTAGATATGCATGATTTAGTAATGTGTCTATATTCCACAAGGCTGAGTCAGACATCAACACACTAAAGGGAGATTAATGAGTGAAACTGGATTTCCCTAGAGCTACCTATTCTCCTACTTGACCCACTTTCGTATTCTTCGAGTTATATTTTATTTAATTTGTTATTTTAATTAATTGTTTATTAGTATAATCATTCAATCCTCAAATGTTATTGCTTTTCATCTTAATTAATTTAGTTAATAATTAAATTAATAATACGATGTCCTTTGGGTTCGATATTCACTTGGTCGTTTGCTTAAGCTGCAATTGATATCCTTAACACTTGTGGATTAATTTTGCATACAAAGAAAACGCGCATCATATACTAAAAGTCTAGCTTTTTATATGAACAATGTTTAAACAATGAATTTGAAATGAGAATCACATGATCAAATGATTGCATCTTATAATTTATTTATATATTAGATATAATAGTTCACTTACTTTATACTATAGATAATATGTTGTGGGACAACACGCGAAGTGTTGGCGTTCGATCATTTGGTTAACGTGAACCATTAGAGTCCCATACGTTTTTAATTTAGCGGAAGCAAGAAATTAAAGAAACCTATTACCTTTCACCAGGGTATGTTGAAGAAGAAGGATTCTCACCGGCAGCCTGCACAGCCTCACCGTTTTGGGCATAACTCCCTCGCCTGATCTCCGATTATAGTGATCTATACGCTTTAACAATTTTCTCTTCTGTGGCTTTCCATCAGTATATCACATGTCGAATTCAGACTTCTATACAATTTTATAAAAGTCTTGCAAGTTGGCGGACAGCAGTAGTAAACAACCTCTTGATCTTCTGCTATATTCCCAAGCCCAATCTTGACGTCGTGTGGATGACGATCTTCGAGATCTTCTCAACCTGTTGTTCCCTCACCCTCCTCACAGTGTTAAGCGTGTTCTATTAGGGTTTATGGATAGTTGAGATGATTTATATATGCGCTACAGTAGGGACTAGGTAGAGAAATTAGAGTTGGGCCTCCATTGGGCTTAAGTATCCAAGTTTAGCCCAAAACTTATACTTAAGTCCAATAATAATATATACCACTAAAATATTATTACTGCACTACCGTTCTAATCCAATAATTTCGTTATGGGCTCCTTCTTATTAGGAGCCCGTTAGTCTCCTCATGTTAAAGTTACTGACAACTCCATTAATTAATTAATATCTTATTCGAGAATAGTACCACTCAACTTCATTACCAAGTCGGATTAATTCTACCTGCAGGGTTTACATGATAATCCTATTGAGCTCCTCAAGGGGACATCATCAACCTAAATAGGACACGGATTCCTTTTACAATCAACAGCACACCATAGAGACAACACTATTTCCCAACTCACTGAGTTTATTGATTTAATTGCATGTAAATCTCACCCATTGATGAATTAAAGAAATACATATTGCCTTATGTGTCGAGGTTATTGTATAGGGATTAAGAGCATGAACATCCATAATAACTAAGATCAAGTTCTTCTATATATACAATACAAGTCGAATGATCTCAAGTGGTCCTGCTCAATGCACATGAAGTGTACTAATGTGATTCCATAGTTAAGACAAACTAATACCAAATTACACTACAACCATCCCGATAGAGAGTTCCCGTCTATCTTAGTTGTGAGCATCTGTTCATACTTTATAAGAAAACCGATAATATGATCTTCTGTGTGTTGTCGCACAATATATTATCTATAGTATAAAGTAAGTGGACTATTGCATAATATATATAAATAAATTATAAGATGCAATCATTTGATCATATGATTCTCATTTCAAATAAATTGTTATAACATTGTTCATACGAAAAGCTAGATTTTTAGTATACAATCCAACATGAAGATCATATTATCGATTTTCCTTATAAAGTATAAATAGATGCTCACAATCGAGATAGACAGGGAGAATCTATCGGAATGGTTGTAGTGTGATTTGGTATTAGTTTGTCTTGACTATAAAATCACATTAGTATGCTTTGTGTGCAATGAGTAGGACCGCTTGAGATCATTCAACTTATACTGACTATATAGGAGAACTTGATCTCAATTATTATAGATGTTCGTGCTCTTAATCTTTATATAATTACCTCAACATGTAAGCAAGTATATATCTCTTTGATTCTTCAATAGGTGAGATTTATATATTAAATCAACAAACTCGGTGAGTTGGGAAATAGTGTTGTCTCTATGGTGTGATGTTGATTGTAGAAGGAATCTGTGTCTTATTAAATAGGTTGATGATGTCCCCTTGAGAAGCTCATAAGGATTATCATGTAAACCCTGCAGGTGGATTTATTCCAGCATGATAACAAGATTGAGTGGTACTACTCTCGGATGAGATATTAACTAATGGAGTTGTCAGTAACTTAATTAATTAATGGGCAGTGTATATCTTAAGCATGGGGAGACTAACGGACTTATAATAAGAAGGAGCCCATAACGTAATTATGGGGTTAGAGCGGCAGTGCAGTAATAATATTTTAGTGGGCTGTAATATTATTATTGGACTTAAGTATAAGTTTTGGGCTAAACTTGGATACTTAAGCCCAATGGAGACCCTGCTCTAATTTCTCCTCCTGGTCCCTGCTGTAGCCCATATATAAGTCATATCAGCTTATTCGGAACTCTAATAATTCATGCCTAATACACGTTGAAAGTAAGGGACGAAACAGATTGAAAGGATCTCGAAGATCGTCGCCCACACGATGTCAAGATTTGACTTGGGAATACAGCAGAAGATCAAGAGGTTGTTTCTTGAAGCTGTTCTCCTTCAACATACCCTGGTAAAAGGTAATACGTTTCTATCTTCTTACTTCTGCTGATTTAGAAATGCATGAAACCCTAACGGTTTACGTTAACCAAACAATCAAACGCCAATAATCAACATACAATGTGTTAGTAAATGCCATCACTAATCATGCTTCAACAACTAGTGAATAAGATACTAACCTTGTTCACTCCTTGATGAAATTGGCTTTCCTTCGCCACATGTTTTGTCAAAAGTTCCCCACCGAATACAACCTTTTGTATTTCAAATGGGACTTGCTCAAAACATCTAGGCAAATTATGAAGAATAAAATTGACCTAGGTTTTCCTTTCAATTTCTATCCATGTTTTATTTTCAATTCATTCATCAAGTCAACTATGACCTCCCCCCTTTTAACCTCACTCGGTATCCGAAGAGTTTCATGAGATTATCCATCTTATTTCTATGAAATTCTCACCTCTCCACTTGAGATTTTAATAAAAATCAGAGGGCATCCTTAATGAAAACATACATGTATTTTTTAAGCAGTAAGAATTAAGAACAAGATTCTTTTCTACTCATCTATTTTTGGACAAGTAATTATGATTTCTTTTAGTTAACAATAAGTGAAATAAAACCATTAGAAAATATAGAGAATTAAGTAAATAAATACAGCGATCAAATACTTCGAATTTATCAATTTATATTGGTTCCCTCAAAATAATATAAAATAAAATTCACCGACATCTCAAGCACTGAAAATTTGCATGCCAA
The DNA here is from genome assembly GCA_023678885.1 of Pogostemon cablin. Taxonomy (NCBI): domain Eukaryota; kingdom Viridiplantae; phylum Streptophyta; class Magnoliopsida; order Lamiales; family Lamiaceae; genus Pogostemon; species Pogostemon cablin. Next base: position 13,067,560 of record CM043005.1, read on the forward strand.
ATAGTATGGACGTATACAAACCCGAACATTTACAAGAGAAGGTTTTACCCATTAATTTCATTCGTCAACCTAACTTTATGACAAAATAATTAATAGTCGGTTCCTCTTTAGCCATACAAATAATAGCAGTGACTCCGATGGGGAGTATACATATTATTTGCACCTAGTGTGCATCATTATTTGATTCCAAGTCCATAGCCCAAGCTTGTGTCCCTTCAGATGGAGAAGATCACACACGCTCGAATAACTTTCTACAATCATCACAAAGAAATTTGTACCAGTGATCTTATAAATAAACTCATCCGATGGGGAGGAAGGCACTATAGCCAACACGCAAGTTTATTTACATCACTTACAAACCAATAATGGAGGCCATGAGAATATTTAAATAAATCATCTCTCACTTAGTTAATTAACATTGAGAGTTTTTACACGCATATAATATTCCAAATAAAATACGCAACCTAACATGCTCCAATTACAACAAATAAGGCAGTAAATCACGAAAAATCATGCATAACATATATAACAATAATCAAATAATTAAATCAATTATGGCAGTTATATATTAGTGAATTCGATTGTTCGTCACCAAGCATGAATATGGGCAATGTAAACGGGGGTCGACCTCTCCGATGAGATCACAGAGATCGATCTCATCTGAAAAACTAAATTCGGTCTTCATGAATATTCCTCAGATTCCTTTCTCGGTAGCCTGCTCCACCGCATTCCCGATGCACCATGCACCCCAGTCTGCTCGTCGATACAACTTGTGCCATGCAGTAGCATGAATCATGTTGTGCATCATGCAACCGCTACACGCTAATGAAAATGGCACGCTTGTCCCACAGACTTGCCAGCACGACTCGTGCCGATCATCATCGGTGCTCGTGCAGACCAGTGCTGTCGTGCTACCTCTGATATCTCCTATTCATACTAGCCATGACTTCTGATGGCATGACTCATGCTATTACCCAATCGCTCTTGCGCCAATGTGTTTGGACCAGTGATGCTCGTGTTGTATGCCTGTCGGCACGACATGTGCCCGCCGCCATGACTGCTCGTGCTGATCAAACTGTGCCAGTGATGTCGAACCCCCCTGGTCAGCATTGTGCGCCTGCATGGCACGTTGCACAGAACATCTCTTGTTTTCTTTCAACATCGTCAGTCATCGACTTGAGCACTTTCCCTCTGATCATTGACGTCGTGCCATCGCAAACCTGCCTTCTAGTCTGACTCGCGCCTATAGCCGGTCAAACCCACGCAGCACGTTGTGTCGCGCCTGTGCATGCAATCAGCACCACCCATCAGCTTCATGACATCGTCTATTCATGCCGCTAGAGAAGAACGTACTCACCACCAGTGCGCTGCTGTGCCATCCACTAGTAGGTCTTGTGCCGCAAGGCGTGTTTGAGTTCAAAATTGTGTCCCTTTTAAATTTTGTTATGTTTACAAAAAATTAGTATACATGCTATCCTCTCCTTGCGAAGACTCAATAAGTACTTTTTAATTTTCAATCGGAGTTGTATAAATTTTATTGGATCCAAGTGTAAGAAAACTTAAGTTTTGAGTAAAGTTTAAATAAGAATTTAATACTCATTCCATCCCAACTTCAACTTCACACTTTCCGTTTTGGTCCGTCCCAAATTCAACTTCACACTTCCATAAAAGGAAAAAGCAACAAACTAATATCCCTCTAACATACTTTAATTTTAAATTTGTCATCACCTTTTTAACACACATAACATACTTTACCATTTATTTATTACCCAAAAATACCATACTACCCTCAAAAGTAAGTCAAAAATTAACTTTTCTTAAACTCCGTATCTACAGTAAACGTGAACTTGAATTTGGGACTGAGGGAGTATAATGTAGGGACTCGAACACAATTTATAAGAATATATTAATAATAATAATAAATAAAAGAATTATTTTACACTCATTGTCTATCGATAGCAGTTCGTGGATGAGTGTGTGTATATATATATATATATTTTGTATGAAACTCGCATACAATGCGGGATTATATAATTATTATTATTATTTTTATAATTAAATGATCCGTGTTATATAGCGTAACAATATTAATTAAGGAGAATTTTTTTCTTATAACTTGACAATTTTTTTAATCAAAGTAAAGAATTTGCAATAAATTATAACATTTGACTTTTAATAATGTAACGTATAATTAAATCATGTAAAAAGTTAATATATATATATATATATATATATATATATATATATATATATATATATATATATATATATATATATATTCTAATTATTTGAAAGAATCTTGACTTGTATTTTTTTAAAATATTACTTTATAACATAATACAATTGAAAATTATTTATTACTCCTCTTGTCTCTCTAAAGAAATGTACATCTTATAGAGGCAATTTTGTCCCTTTGTTGTATATTTATATAGTTGTTAGTATTTCATTTTTTTCATTGTATTTAAGTGTAATTATGACCGAAGTATGTAACTCTTAGTGATAAATTCTTAATTTTACTATTTGCCTAAAATAAATATCAATTATATGTATAAAAAATCTCAATTTAATTTTTTTTTTACACATGATTTGATTTTGATACTAATTAATTTATTTATATCGAATAATTTATTTATTAATTGTAATTAACGAAACTAAAATAAATAAGTTATAATAAGTGTATAAGAAAAATAAATAAATAATAAATAGTAAACTATACGTGAACATGTTAGCGGAAAAGAATATATGTATAACAAATTCCTTTTCCGCTAGAAAGTAAGAGTTATGTTAGAAAGTGTGAATTTATTTATGGGATGGGGGAGTAATACTTAAATGGTACTTATGATTATGATTTAGTATTTCTTAATTAACTATAATAATTGTAATTCTATTTCCATTAATTATTATTTTTAAGAAACTAATATAAAAAATATATATAATATAAATAAAATTAATTTATATATAATATTATTTTAATTATTCATAAATTTGTAATATATTTATTACTTTTATTTTTTTACATAATTTTATTATTTTCAAATTATGCAAACAACTAAAGAAAATAAATTTTATAATTCATATGTTATAATAGAATAATTAAGTTATATGTAAATAAAGAAATATTAGTATACTAAATTTAAAAATTTAACAAATATATACAAACTCAATTTTAATGTCATTTGATTTTAAATAATGATTTAATTTACAGAACTTTAAGCTTTCTATTCTATACGTGAATTAGTTTTTCAACCTCTTATTCTCTAGAGGTAAATAGATTCAAGAGTACTTGAATCGTTGATCCTCTTTCACTTAAAGAATACTTAAATCAATACTTTAGAGGTAGATCTTAAGAAAACTTGAATCGATTCTTAAGAGGTAATACTCGAATCGATTTTTTCCTCCTGAAGAATCGATTCTTAAGATGTAAATATATTCAAATATACTTGAATCGATTTTTTTCCTCTTAAATAATAGATTCTTAAGAGGTAAATTGATTAAAAAATACTTAAATCAGTTCTCTTTCTCTTGAAGAATACTTGAATCAATTTCTTAGAGGTAGATCGAATCTCTACTTGATTTGCTCTATTTAATTAAATTTTTACACTTTCATAAATTAATTCTCTAAAAGAACATGAAGAAAGCTTATATTCCTCTTGAAAAATAGAATGTGTATTTAAAATTAATAACAAAAAAGTCTTATTTATAGGTGGGTGAGAGAGAATATTATATGGAATATTCTTTTTTCCCTTTATATAAATATAATTTGATATTAATTAAATTATTGAATTAAAAGATTTAATAATTAATTAATAATACACAATTAAATAAATAAAATATTAAAAATTTAATCATTATTAAAAATAAAAAAATATTATTTAAAAAAGAAAATATTAAATAAGGAAGTTAATTAAAAGTAAATATGAAAAATATTGAAAAAGTATTAAAAATCTAAAGATTTGAGAAAATTACACGTCACATTGGAGTGCTCTAGACGACAGCAAAACTTTTCTTGCTGACGTGTCGTCTTCAGAGCGCTCCAATGTGACATGTAATATTCTCAATTTTTTGGATTTTTAATACTTTTTTAATATTTTCCTTATTCACATTTAATTAACTTCTTTAATAATTTTTTTTAAAATAATGTTTCTTATTTTTAATAATGATTAAATTTTTAATATTTTATTTATTTATTTGTGTATCATTAATTAATTATTAAATATTTTAATGCAATAAATTAATTAATATCAAAATAAATCATATATATATAAAGGGAAAAAGAATATTTCATATAATATTCTCTCTCACCCCACCCATAAATAAGACTTTTTGGTTATTCATTCTAAATACACTTTCAATTCTGCAAGAGAAATATGAACTTTCTTCAAGTTCCTCTAAAGAATTGATTTATGAAAGTATAAAATTTTATTTTGATAGAGCGAATCGAGTAAAGATTCGATCTACCTCTAGAAAATCAATTCAAGTATTTTTCAAGTGTGAATCGAAAAAATTATATACTCCTACTCTCTGGCTGCGGTGATCGGCCTCTGGTGACTGGCAGCAGTGGCGGATGGTCATCGGTCACCGACGGAGGAATGGCCGGCAACGCAGCTCCAGCGACGGCGGTCCAGCAGCGGCTGGCGGGCGATTCGGTGGCGGTAGTAGTTGGGTGAGGGTTTAGGGTTTGTGGTTTAAAAGTGTATGAGATTATAATAAAGTTAGGCTATATTTGGTATTTTATTTTAATATTTTGTATGTGAGAGTAATTTTTTGAATTCATTGTATCTCCTAGTAATTTTGGGTATAAAGTGTGTACTTATGAGTAATTTTTCCATCATAAATTTTGTTTTCCATAATTGTTTATATAATTTGAAACTAATAAAATTAAATAAAATAATAAAATGAATAAATTCTTTACAAATTTATGAATATTTAAAAGAATATATATATATATATATATATATATATATATATATATATATGGGAGGATTACTACTAGGTACACAAAAAAACCCTAAATTACTATGAGATACAAACATACAAAAGTATTACTACTAGGTACAAAAATATATAGTGATATTCCAATATTACCCCTATTAATATGCTGCACATAAATATTGTGTGCAGCAAAAGTTCATGTGCAGCAAAGTGTGTGCAGCAAAAAAAGTGTGTGCAGGAAAAAAAAAGTGTGTGCAGCAAAAAAATGTGGTGGTCCGGCGGCGGCGGTCCGGCAGCTTTTCCGGCGGCGGCAGTTTTTCCAGCGACCAATTTTTTTTTTTCTTTTTTTTTTTGGACGAACTGTTTTTCCGGCGACCGGCTGCCGGAGCTCCGGCGGCGGCGGCGCGGCAGCTTTCCGGCGACCAGTTTTTTTTTTTTTTTTTTTTTTTTTTTTTTTTTTCTGACAAACAGATTTCCGGCGACCGGCCGCCGGAGCTCCGCCGGCGGCGGCGGCGGTGGTCCGGCAGCGGCAGCGGTGGTCCGGTGGTGGGTGGAGGTTGGGGTTAGTGTTTTAAAGGTATATGGGTTTAGGGGTATATTTGGTATTTTACTTTAATATTTTGTATTAAATAATAATTATTTTAAATCAATGTATCTAGTAGTAATTAGGGGTACAAAGTGTGTACCTATCAGTAATTATTTCTATATATATATATATATATATATATATATATATATATATATATATATATATATATATATATATATATATATATATATATATATATATCATTATACTTTTTAGTTTTTTGTTATCTTATTTTTTTTTCTCTTTGATTTTTGTGTGTTTTTTAAATTATTATATAAACCATATTTTTATAATTTAATTTTTTTTATCTTTTTTATACTTTTATTTGATATTATTCTTATGTTTAATCCTTCTCATATTGAGGTATCATTCTTTTTTTCTATCTTTTTTTTTTCTTCAATTTTTGTGTTTGTTTTATAATAATTATACGACCCCTATTTTTATTTATTAATGTTCTATCTTTAGCTCTCCTTTTTAATTTTATTTTCAAGTTCAAACATTATCATTTGAAGAATCACTCTTTTTTTTCGTTTATCTTATGATTTATGTTTTTTTGTATTCCATAAATACAATTTTTAAAGTTTTTAATTTGTTGTTCTTATTTTTATTTGAAGTTTCAATCATTAAAAAAGTCATCAGTGTACGTATCTTATATGCAGGTTCAATCAATTTTCTTAAAGGTATCATTAAACTTTTTTATTTTTTGCTATCTTTTTTTCTCTTCGATTTTTTTTTAATAATTCTATAAACCCTATTTTCATAATTTAATTACTTTTATTTGATATTATTTTTAGGTTTAATCATTCTCATACTTGATCTTATTTGTAGGTCCAATCATTCTTATTTGAGGTGTCATTCATTTTTTTGTCTATTTTTTTCCTTGAATTTTTGTGTTTGCTTTATAATAATTATATGAACCCTATTTTTATATTTTAATATTCTATTTTTGTTCTTCTTTTGTGGCATCATTTTTTTCGGTTAAAAAATTATCATTTGTGGTATTATTTTTTTCTTTTATCTTATAATTTTTGTTTTTCTTTCCTTCTTTTTTTGTGTTTTCTTTATATTTCATAAACTCTATTTTTAAAGTTTTTTATTTTACTTATTTGATCTTAATTGCAGTTCAATCATTTAAAAAGCCATCGGTGTACGTATCCAAAATAAACTACAGAAATTTTTGAGTTAGAAAAACAAAAGCACAAGTCAACTATATTTTTTACTCCCTCTGTCTCATTTCCGATGCCACATTTTTTCGATGGGTTGTCCCACAAAAATTTGTACCTTTCTAAAAAAGCAAAAAAATCAAACACAATTACCCTTCCACATACACTTTATTTACAAAAAAAAACCACCCCTACCTAACAAACCTAACATACTTTATAATTTATTTATTACCAAAAAATACATAATACTCCTAAAAGTTATCACTTTCTTAATCTTGGTGCCAGAAAGGGGTGCAGACTTTCATGGGACAGAGGAAGTATTACTTTTTATTTAATCTTTAAGACTAATGTATGAAATCTATTTTTGAAGTTTTGTAATTTATTCTAAACTTTCATTTAATTTTATTTTCATAAGGATAATATCTATATATATTATTTTATTTTAATCTTTAGGATTAATTTATAAAATTTATTTTTTAAGTATCGTCTCTATAAATATTATTTTAATATTTGTAATTTATTATATTAAATAATATTTTATATTTTATTTTATTCCTATTATTTCATTAGAAAAATATATTTAATTATATAAAGATAATATTTATCTTAAATTCTGAATCAAATGGGAGGATTACTATTAGGTACACAAAAGAACTCTTAATTACTATGAGATACAAACATACAAAAATATTACTATTAACTACAAAAAATATATAGTGATATTCCAATATTACCCCTACAATGTGCTATACATAAATATTGAGTGCAGCAAAGTGTGTGCAGTAAAAAAAAGTATAGTAGTCTGGCGGTGGTCCGGCAGAGCTCCGGTGGCGGCAGTCCAACAACTTTTCGGCGGTCGGCCGACGGTCCAGAAGTGCTTGATGCGTATTTTATCAACACACAATTAATCCTCAAGTATGAAGGATATCAATTGTAGTCTCGAAAGGTGACCAAGTGAATATCGAACCCAAGGGATGGCGTATTATCAATTTAATTATTATCTAAATTAATTAAGACAAGACAATTACGTTTTAATGGTTATCTAACAACTAATATGCTGGAAATTAAATAACAAATAAAATTAACTATCACTCGAAGGATACGAAAGTGGATCAAGTAGGAGAATAGGTAGCTCTAGGATAATCCAGTTTCACTAATTAACTTCCCTTCCATGTGTCAATGTCCGACTCTGCCTTGTGGAATATGGACGCATCACTAAACCATGCATTCTACTCTATAGACACAAGTAAATATGCGTGTAACACGTGTGAATAACCTCGGAGCAAGAGATATAATTCACCCCCCTTTCTAGGTACTATCAGTATCAATTATTTCCCCCTAGGATTGGTACTCTAACCCGATATGATCTCCCTTTATAGGTACTATGAAATTATCCTCTTTATTCTACTTATTAACCCGAATTCAAATCAATTAATAAGTATTCATATATGATAGTTCTAATGAAGTTTCGGAGTCCCCTCACTTAGAATCATAACACGGAATCCTGCTAGCAGTGAACGCACTCAATCAATAACCAAGATATGTATTCAGACTCTACATAACAGTTAATGATGCACAAAACGACCGTGAGTATGAATTAAAAAGGCACAATCATATATAAAATAAATTCACAAGTAGTGTTGTACGGAGTGTACACATGGAAGTTCAATTAACTAGATAAAACCTTCATAACCCTAGTTCTACCAAAAAGGCAGAGCCCATGATGTTGCGAAGAACAATCATGGGTGTTGGATAGATCTTACCCGGATGTCCGAAAAATACAAGATAAATTAGGAAATGAATAAACCCTAGATGTGGCGTCATCGCATCCTTCTCGCTCTTGAATTCACCTCTTAGTTCTCCCCTTGATTCCACAAACGAATCTTCAAAGTGATGGATGGATGGAGAAAAGGATGATGGTTGGGGAGTGATCCCCCCTTGTGGGGTGTTGTATGTTGTGGCCTCTCTTCTACTCTCTTGTATTGTGTTGTATTCCTCCTCTTTTTGGGGCTGTATAGACCTCCTTTTATACTTGTAATCACGTCTTCTAGGATTGGAATGGGCTTTTCAAGTGATCACACGCGTTTAGGCCTCGAAAATACGGATTTGGTAAGTTCCCGAAGCACGGTTCGACCTCCCAAATAGGTCGAACCAAACAGGGGAGGTCGAACCATGGTCAAACCACCCTTTTAGACGTCCCAGGTGCATGGTTTGACTAGCTAACAGGTCGAACCAGCATGTCGTGGTCGAACCAGCATTTTTTCCATTTGGTTCGACCTCGGTTCGACCTCAAGAAGGTCGAACTGATTTGCGCAGTCTCTCCGTTTTGTGTATAACTTTCACATCTGACCTCCGAATTGAGTGATTTTTATGCTTACGCGATCCTCTCTTCCTTGGGTTTCTATCCATATAAAGAAATTATAAAAACTCCAAGAATTGAATATGTAACAGGCCATAGAAATTAGCACTGTAATTCTATTTGGCACAGCTCGCGCGGCGTCACCATTTTGCTTATATCTTCCTCGTTCGGACTTCAATGATGGTGTTATTTACGCCAAAATGACCCTCTCTTCAGTGGCTTTCCAATCATATATCACACCAATTTCAAGCTCCATAACAATACAGAATAATTATGAAAATTGGATGTGCGTTTTCAGCATTCTTGCACAAATTGCACCTTTTCTCCAACTTTGCACTTTTCATCCTTTTTCTACCTAAAATACAATAAAACATCTCAAGTGCACATGATTCTCACATATATCGAATATAAGACACTTGTGCTGATATAAGACTACAATATCAATCAAAAAGGTATTAAATTGGATATTAAAACACGCTTATTTTCACTCTCATCAATCTCCCAAACTTACCCGTTGCTCATCCCGAGGCAACAAAATAAAGATAAAGATAAAGAGAGTATGAAAATTAGTGGGGAAACAAGGACTATGGTAAATACCCCTTTCAAAATACAATTGTCATCAACTCAGGTCATGCAACTCTAATTATATGTAATAATCAATTCATAGCATACAAGTTAAGACAATCACCACCAATTCAAATGCTCCATTGACATGTTCTCACAGGAAGTATATATCACTCGCACTCAAGTGTAGAAGATGTACACTTATGGGTTATGGTGTTTACGCTCAAATTCAATTTAAGTGCATGCGTAACCATAAGCTTGCCAAACGTCTCAAACTTCCTACCACTAAAATTATGATTCGACAATGGGATCAAAAAGGACTTTTCTTTTGGATGTAATATTGGCTCTTTGATAAGGGTAGGAAACATATGGATAAAGTGACTCAATTAGTAGAGAATTAAAACCGGAGATCTTATGTACTGCAGATTTTTACACTTCAAGGCTATCTAGCTTCATGCTCTTCTAATTTTCTTTTCTCTCCTTTCCTTCAAGCTCAACATACTTTTTCTTGTCTCAAGCACATCCTTTTTCTCTCGAGGTACCAGTTTCGGGCACTACCTCACGCATCCTCCATAGGGTACTAGATTTAAGCACTACCCTAGGGTTTTTGATTTCATGGAGTACTAGATTTAAGCACTACTCCATGCTTCTCCTTAGATGCATTAGCATAATCCATCACTATTAATTTCAACACCAATTTTATTCCTTCCCAAATTGTTATCAAGCACCATTAACACACTTTGACAGCATTTAATTCTCCACTAAATATAGGAATTTAAGGCTCAAATAGGATATCAAAGTAGCTATCTTCATAGGTTGCCAAAGAAATATGGCTTTTAGGCTCAACGAGGCTAACTACGGATATATAATTATTTGGTAGGAAATTATTTGGCTAATTGACTCATAAATTCAAGGATGGCCTTAGATCATCTCCCATCATCTAACACACATGTAGTTTCAAGTAAGACAAGAGGTAAGTTCTAGAATACACACACAAGAGCGATACTCACCAGAAAAGAAAATATCATGTGATTATGTATCATGATCAACAAGGCTTAAAATCTCACATGGGTTTTTAACAAGTAACAGAGCACTTTTCATGGTAAGCAATATCCCAAAAGTACACATAGAACTTCATATCACAATATAACTCAAGTACACTTCCTTCATCAATTTCAAGAGCATATGAATTTCAAAGATAATTTTAACAATATAAGCTCACATGGATCACCACCATAGACTCAATCCTTCCACTCCTATGAATTAAAAGCACATATAAAAATTAGAAAAAGGAAACGAGGGCACCTGATTTCTCTTTCAATGAATGCACGAGCTCCTCGAGTCAAAACCTCAATGTAGAACTCGTCTTGCACCCTAGTTACCCTTTTCTATCATCAAAGCTCAAGCACACTCATCATCACAGGATTCATCAATAATAAAATAGGAGAACTATAAGAAAGAATTAATTGACTATGTAATCGACTCCACACACTAGAAACACCACTGAACACTAGGCAAATTGCAAAAAATTGACACATCAAAACCGATTAAAGTTTCAATATACCGCAAAAAATCAACTCCCCTAGCAAACATTACAAAGAAAATATTATATTCTTGGTGCTTCAATGAGTTAAGTACATCACTCCCCCCCAAACTTAGTAAAAACGTAAGTCGAAACTAAGTTTGAAAAGAGATGTAATTGCCGATTAGTAAGCACCTTAAATATAAAAATTTCTTACTCACACGAAAGAAATAAAGCAATAAAACGAAAGGGCAAGCCCCCAATAGGCGCTCACGTTTAACGTCGTAGAGTCACGACGGATTACCGCTTTGTAGACTACTTGATTGGTGGACCGTCTTGTCGTATCCTCACCTTCAAATACTTTCTTTCCCTCTTCTTGTCTACACTCAACACCTCACCTTTCTTGGTCACAAGTATATGATCATTGAAATTTTCTTCCTCCCATAGCTGTCTAGACACCCTCTTGTCAATCTTCCACTTAAATTCAGAATCACCTGTCTTAGAAAAATCAAGATTAAACAAGTTAGAAACCATATCAATGCTCTTGCACGATTGAGTCTCCATGGGCATCTTCATTGCATGATCAAGAGAGAAAACCACATCTTCATTATCCATCTGCAGTCTAAGCTTCTCGGCTCTCAACTTCTTTGCTCTTTCCCACTTCTTCTCCATTGTAAGCTCAGTGTTCTCCTCATGTAATGCTACTGGAGTAGCATCAACATCATGCAGAGCATTCAGCGCAGAAACGGGTGCGTTCTGAGAGGATTCGACCTGGGTTCGACCAGGGGTACTGGTCGAACCAGGTACATAGTGGTCGAACCAAGCTCCTGGAAGTCCATTCTCACTTTTCAATTTGGGTTCGACCTGGGTTCGACCTGTTCGACAGGTCGAACCAGGCACGTAGTGGTCGAACCACTCTTCTATAACTTGATTTTCTATCTGATTATGTGATTCGACCTGGGTTCGACCTTGTGACCAGGTCGAACCACTTTCCCCCAAGTCGAATCTGCTCTCTGCATGGTCTTTGGCCTTTGGTTCGACCTGGGTTCGACCAGTAGGTGTGGTCGCACCATGAGTGATGTGGTCGAACCGATGATGATCTAAAACAGAGTGTTTCGCTTGATGCGGTTTGACCAGGGATTCGACTTGGTATCCAGGTCAAACCAATAAGGCTGTGGTCGAATCGGTCTTCTGGAAAAATAGAGTGCTGGGAATGGTCGGGTTTGACCAAGGTTCGACCTGTTAGCCAGGTCGAATCAGATGGAGCTTGGTCGAACAAATGCTGAGTCTTCTCCTGATCGTGTCCAGTGCTCCGATTCGACCTACCCTGCACGGTTCGACCTCTTATGTTGGTCGAATTAGGGTCGAATCGGGCTCCTTTGGCTTCAGATTTCAATTTCGGCTCCGTCGTTCCTTCATACTGTGTTTCAGACCTTAACGTGATGGCTTTATCTTCCAATTTTTGTGTCAATTGATTCACGTTCGCGGTCATCTGCCCCATAATCAAAGTAAGCTCCTTCATCTGCTTAGATAAATCTGCATGATCAACATTCATTCTAGCTTCGATGTGGTTAACCCTTGCATCATTCTCAGCCATGTATCGATTGAAGGTATCTTCATCACTCTTCACTTCGTGCTGCTTCATACTAGGCCCCCTTAGTGTCAACTCTGTGATCTGCCTTTGCTGGAACTCTAGTAGCTTGTTGATGTTAGCTAGACTAGAGACGATCTCATCATCCCTATTCGGCTTCACCACTTGATGTTCAACCTGCGCTACCTCGCCAAGTACATATGATCCTCTATCTCTCTCTATTGTCCAGTCACGTGAATTCATAGAGATATCTTCAAACAACTTTTCCGCTTCAAGTGTTGTCTTTGATAACAGCGCTCCTCCTGATGATGCATCAATAAAAATACGCGACTCACAATCCAATCCATAGTAGAAGATGCTTATGTATTCAGCCTTAGACATTCCATGCTGTGGACACCTCCTGAGCATGTCTTTAAACCTATCCCACGCCTCATCAATTTCTCACCCTGATTAATAATAAATCGGGTGATCTCTTGCCTCATCCTTAAGATCCTTGAGGGTGGCATGTATCTCTCCAAGAACTTCTGCTGCAGTTGGTCCCATGTATTGCAATCGGCTGGATCAAGGGTCTCATACCAAGCTTCCGCCTTATTAATTAAAGAGAACTTGAATAAGGCGATCCGCCTAGCATTATCATTCGCTCCACTGCCCTTTTGAGTGTTTGCATAACCAAGAAATCTTCGGAGATACTGATATGGATCTTCAAAACAACCTCCAAAAAAGGAATTCTTCTCTACCATGTTAATAAGAGCGGTATGTATCTCAAAATCATCATCTTCCCCCCTTGCTTCTATAAACCCCATGTTGACATTCCCAAAGTTCGTGAAAATTTCACGTACGGCAACATTATCAATTGTAGTCTCGAAAGGTGACCAAGTGAATATCGAATCCAAGAGACGGCGTATTATCAATTTAATTATTATCTAAATTAATTAAGACAAGGCAATTACGTTTTAATGGTTATCTAACAACTAATATGCTGGAAATTAAATAACAAATAAAATAAACTATCACTCGAAGGATACGAAAGTGGATCAAGTAGGAGAATAGGTAGCTCTAGGATAATCCAGTTTCACTAATTAACTTCCCTTCCATTTGTAAATGTCCGACTCTGCCTTGTAGAATATGGACGCATCACTAAACCATGCATATATACTCTATAGACACAAGTAAATATGCGTGTAGCACGTGTGAATAACCTCGGAGCAAGAGATATAATTCACCCCCTTTCTAGGTACTATCAGTATCAATTATTTTCCCCTAGGATTGATACTCTAACTTGATATGATCTCCCTTTATAGGTACTATGAAATTATCCTCTTTATCCTACTTATTAACCCGAATTCAATTCAATTAATAAGTATTCATATATGATAGTTCTAATGAAGTTTCGGAGTCCCCTCACTTAGAATCATAACATGGAATCCTGCTCAGCAGTGAATGCACTCAATCAATAACCAAGATATGTATTCAGACTCTACATAACAGTTAATGATGCACAAAACGACCATGAGTATGAATTAAAAAGGCACAATCATATATAAAATAAATCCACAAGTAGTGTTGTACAGAGTGTATACATGGAAGTTCAATTAACTAGATAAAACCGTCACAACCCTAGTTCTACAAAAAAGGCTCTAGCCCATGATGTTGCGAAGAACAATCATGGGTGTTGGATAGATCTTACCCAGATGTCCGGAAAATACAAGATAAATTAGAAAACGAATAAACCCTAGATGTGGCGTCATCGCATCCTTCTCGCTCTTGAATTCTCCTCTTAGTTTTCCCCTTGATTCCACAAATGAATCTTCAAAGTGATGGATGGATGGAGAAAAGAATGATGGTTTGGGGTGATCCCCCTTGTGGAGTGTTGTATGTTGTGGCCTCTCTTCTCCTCTCTTGTATTGTGTTGTGTTCCTCCTCTTTTTGGGGCTGTATAGACCTCCTTTTATACTTTTAATCACGTCTCCTAGGCTTGGAATGGGTTTTTCAAGTGATCACACGTGTTTAGGCCTCGAAAATACGGATTTGGTAAGTTCTCAAAGCGCGGTTCGACCTCCCAAACAGGTCGAACCAAACAGGAGAGGTCGAACCATGGTCGAACCACCCTTCTGGATATCCCAGGTGCATGGTTCAACCAGCCAACAGGTTGAACCAGCATGTCGTGGTCGAACCAGCATTTTTTCCGTTGGGTTCGACCTCGGTTCGACCTCAAGAAGGTCGAACCGATTTGCGCAGTCTCTCCGTTTCGCGTATAACTTTCACTTCCGACCTCCGAATTGAGTGATTTTTATGCTCACGCGATCCTCTCTTCCTTGGCTTTCTATACATAAAGAAATCACAAAAACTCCAAGAATTGAATATGTAACAGGCCATGGAAAGTAGCACTGCAATTCTGTTCGGCACAGCTCGCGCGCGTCACCACTTTGCTCATAACTTCCTCGTTCGGACTTCGATGATGGTGTTCTTTACGCCAAAACGACCATCTCTTCAGTAGCTTTCCAACCATATATCAAACCAACAGTTTCGAGCTCCACAACAATACAGAATAATTATGAAAATTGGATGTGCGTTTTCAGCATTCTTGCACAAATTGCACCTTTTCTCCAACTTTACACTTTTCATCCTTTTTCCACCTAAAACACAATAAAACACCTCAAGTGCACATGATTCTCACATATATCGAATATAAGACACTTGTGCTCATATAAGACTACAATATCAATCAAAAAGGTGTTAAATTGGATATTAAAACACGCTTATTTTCACTCTCATCAGTGCTCCGGCGATAAAGTTTTTCGGCGGCGATGATTTGCAACGACCAGCGTTAGTTTTTTGGCGACCGACTGCCGACGGTCTGATAGTTTTTGGCGGCCGGCCGACAGCGATAGTTTTTGGGTTCCATAGAAAAAAATGGTAATGAAACCATTAAGAACTGATCCCTAAATTGGAAATATATAACTATAAGGCCGGGAGGACATGGGAAGTATAAAAAAGATAACCAATTATACATAAAAATATTTATAATTTTTTCGTGCAAAACACATATGGAATAATTATAAACATAAATAAAAAATAATATTATAACAAAATTCTAACCAGACCAAAACTAAACGAAACTAGCTCAAACAAATTTGTAGAGATAAAAATATTAAAACTAAAATATAATTAATAATAACCCTATCATAAAATTTTTAAAAATTATTTGCAAAATATAATTATTTCCGTACAAAACACATATGGGATAGTGATAAAATAAATAAAAAAAAATGATACAACAAAATTGAAACATGACCAAAATCGAATGAAAGAAGATCAAATATATTCATACATATACATAACACTATTAAAACAAAAAATAAAAAAATTAACTAACAGATTTATAAAAACGCACGGACATAAAATACTAGTTTCTTAAAAATAACAATGGAAGTAGAATTATTATTATATAGTTAATTAGAAAATACTAAATCATAATAATGAGTAAAAAGTAATACTCCATTTAAATATTATTTATTATATTACATATATTTTTAAAAAATATATTTATAACAACTATATAAAACTTTTTAATAATTTTAATTTAATTAATTATAAAATTTTGACCATATTTTCCATATATATATATATATATATATATATATATATATATATATATATATATATATATATATATATATATATATATATATAATAAATCATTCGATATAAATAAATTAATTAGTTCAAATCAAATTTATAGAAAAATAATAAATTGAGAATTTATACATATATAATTGATATTTATTTTAGATAAACAAGTAAAGTTAAGAATTTATTACTAAGACTTATATACTTTGATCATAATTGCACTTAAATAAAATAAAAAAAATAAAATACTAATAACTATATAAATATACAACAAAGAGATAAAATTGCTCCTATTTGTTTGGACATTTTTTTAGAGAGACAGGGGAAGTAATAAACAGTTTTCAACTGTAAACAGTTTTCAATTTTAATAAACAGTCAAGATTATTTCAATTAATTAAAATATATGTATATGTATAATAATAATTTTTTACATGATTTAGTTATATATACGTTACATTATCAAAAGTCAAAGGTTAAAATTTTTTACAAATTCTATACATTGATGAAAGAAATTGTCTAGCTATAAGAATAATAATTAAATGATCACGTGTTACATATATATATATATATATAACATGAATATTTATTTTTAATATTAAATATTTTAATTATAGTTACGTAAATATATAAATAATTTAATTTAACTTTTATTTTTTTAATTCTATTACTATTATCATTTTAGGTGCAAAATCTTTATTTAATATCATTTTTTATTAAAAATTACTGTCATTTTTTTGCCATATGTTTTTACAATGTATGACTAGAGCCGGAAACTATGATCGTTAAATTATTATTTTTTTATTTTTTTAAATATGTATTTCTATTTATTATTTTATTATAACTCATTTATTTAATAATTAATAATTTATATTTTCTTAAATTAATATTTAGTTACTTTTTAATTATATAATAGTATTAGAAATTTCGTTTAAGTAATAGGAATTATTATTAGAAGTAGAACTTAGTTTAGTATACCCTTGCATGCATATTGAGACCAACTAGCAAGTCTAGTCCAGCCTACTATTTTTCTGAAAGTTCAAGGTGGGGTAATTTTCACTCTTCATCGAGTGCTACATTATATATCATGACGGTTATGTTAAAATGTGATATGTGTTACTTATATGTTATGTTATGTGTCATGTGTGTTTTTAGTTCGATGACTAATATTTTCTTACTAACACTTGTACGGGATGACGACTCGATTCACATATACCAACTAACACAAGTTATCAGGCAATGGTTCGGTACTAAAAATATTTTAAATCTACAAATACTTGTATTGAATGACGAATTTGATGCACATACACTAAGACAAGTTTTCGGATGACGGTTTGGTCTAAAATATTTTCAATGAATTACCGAACGAAAAAGTGAAAAATATTTTATTAAATGACATATGTTACATTTTATGGTATAAATTAACTTGTATATTTATTTTTATTTGTGCAATCATTTAAGTTAACCCACTGAGTGTATTTTAGATGCTCACCCATATTGATTTTCAGAACAAGATTTAGAAGAGGAAGAAGCTGTTGCAGATGTCCCAAACCCTTAGAGAATTTTATATTATGTCTCATATTTTGGTATTTAATTAGAACTTTATTTCAGATATATCATCTGAAAGTACTTATTTAGGATATTTCAATCTACTTGGGAAAGTTGACGCTAGTATGTAAAATAATTTTATTGTTATTTTTACTTTACTATTTATCGCTTTGGGAATTTTATATTACTTCCCTGTGTATATTCGACCACTTTATTATTATATTAAGAATTGTATATCTAGTAGCGTCCCAACCCCATAATGTAACCCGGGACGTCACATATTACTTCTCTTAATCTCCGTGCAAAAAGCAAACGTCAACGTTAATACGGGATGAATGGAGTATATATTACTAAATTGCACATAAGAATTCTAAACTTTCAAATAATATAATAAAGATATATAATTTATTTATTAAGTAAGTTAATTTTATTATTAACAACCAATATATTTTAATTATCAATAAATATATTTAATCTATCTAATAAACATAATATAATAATAGATCGATCTGTCGCATAAAAAAATGTCTCTATCTAAAATGATTTAAAAGTATTCTGTCTGACGCCACTTGAAAAGTATCAATTTTATCATATTCTCTTTTTAGTGAAAAAGATATTCAGTGATGACCCATTTCATCACTCTAATACAACTATCTATTACACATATAATAATAATGATATTTTTTAATTCACATGAAAAAAAATAATGGATATCTTTGAGTTAACAATTAATTAGCTTACATTTTTAAGTAATAATGTATATTTTTAGTTAATAATTCTTTAGTGAACATTCTCAGGTTAGCAATTTTGAGTAAATGTCAATAATGAGTCTCAATTAGAGTTAAATTTTAAGTTTATAATTTTTTAGTAAACATTTTCGAGTCAGTGATATTTTGAGTAAAATGCACGATTTGAGTTAAAACAATTTTGACTAATGTCATAAATGAGTCATCTAGTTGTAATTGCGAATTTCGAGTTATTAATTTTGAGTAAATACTTTCGAGTTACATATATTTCGATAAGTTGAGTTAAATATTTTGGAGTTATAAGAGATTCATTTTATATTAGTGAATTTATTTATAAGATTTAGAGTAAATTCTACTCAAATTAAAGATTTTGGGTTACATTTTCAAGTAATGTAACAAGTGAGTCAAAATGAATAGCAAATTTGAATAAGATTTTTGAGTAACCATTTTTGGAGTTAAGAAAATTCCAAGTGCTATATACATATAATTTGAAACATTTCGAGTAAATGTTAACAATTATGAGTCAATTTTTAAATAACTAAATATTTAACTTCGAGTAAAAACTTTTGTGTCAATCCAATTTTAACTTGAAATCTTTACTCGAATTCTAAATTTATTCAATTTTTATTCAAAATTTAAATCAAATATTTTTACTCGAAATTTTGATATTAAATAAAGTTTTAGAGTCTTACTAGGGTGCACTCGATGCACCTATAATATTTAATCTGTTAGATTTGAATAAAAAATCAATCATCACCCTTAAATTCAAATTAATAACTAACTTTTTAAATTATGTAATTACCAATATACCCTATATTAAAACTATTAACCAAGTGGTGCATTGATGCACCGGGTGCACCACTAATTACCCCTAATTTTATTACTCAAGTAATTAATCTATATTTATATACGTATATAAAAGCAAACTTGAATTTCTTCTTTTGTTTTCAATTTTTTTTTTCAATTTTACTTTATCTAGAAATAATTCAATTTTAATCTTGACCATTCAAATAATGCTATTGATTTCAATAATAAAATTTAATTATACTAATAATGAATTTTATTATTTAAATTTTACTTTTTATTTTACAATATAAATTTGGTAAATATGGGATATATTTTTGGTATATTTGACTAATTTTATTCAATGCATGCTTAATTTATATTTATATACATATATAAAATAAACTTAATATCTATTTTCATCTTCAATTTTTCTACATCTTTTCAATTTTAGTAAATTTAGATTTCATTCAATTTTAATCTTGATCGTCAATTACTTTTGATCTCAATCATGGATCCTATTTATGCTAATAATAAATTATTTATTTATTTTTTAATTAAAAATATAAACTTGATAAATATTGAAAATATTATTAGCATATACTCTATTAATTGTCAATCAATATATTAATTTTAATAATATCAAATCTTTCAACGTTGTGTTTGGTAATTTTTCATCTTTTTTTCTACATTGTTGATTGCTTTTAAAATATCCACTAATATGTA
The DNA here is from genome assembly GCA_023678885.1 of Pogostemon cablin. Lineage (NCBI taxonomy): Eukaryota > Viridiplantae > Streptophyta > Magnoliopsida > Lamiales > Lamiaceae > Pogostemon > Pogostemon cablin. The sequence continues at coordinate 13,087,710 of CM043005.1, forward strand.
CCAGCAGCCTCCATTAATGGTTTCTTGTCTTCGTCCAGGTGGTACCACGGGATTGGACAATCGTTAGGATTTTGTTGGTAGTATAAATAGCTTCTCTCTCTCAAGAGAGAATTAGATTACTCATTCTCACTTTCGACATTGCACTTGTAATTGGAGGGTTTATGAGTGTTGTTCTAGAGGGGAGTAACAAAATCGGTTAAGGCTTTTTGGTTGGATCTCCCATCTCTCGCATACTTTCCTATTATTGTGTTTGTTGTGCTCGTTTTTAGTGTAGTTTATCATTAATACGTCCACCGTTAATCTTGTTTACAACTAGCTAAGAACACACATAAACAGTTGGCGCCGTTTGTGGGAACGCTACACTTAGTTGTTCTCGTTCTGTTTGATTGTTCTGTTGGGTTGAGAAGTTGTTTTTATTCTTGCTCTATTCTCTTTGTTGACAAATGATGGGAGAGGGATTTACAACCCCTAGAAACGAAGAAAGGGGATAATGCTCCAGAGCTTAACAAAACGTGATAAGGAGTGGAAATAATATTCAAATTAGTGTGTCGGTCATAGAAGTGCCCACTCCGGCGAGATCTATTCCTATCCCAGATCTAGGCGACCCCCCGGAAGATGAAAGAAATGAACAAAAAAATAAGAAAGGTGATCAATGAGTACGCTACTGAAGCTCCCCCGGTCCAACCGGAGAGGTTGAGCTTTAGCGGCCCTCAAAGGGAAAGCCGCGGTGATCTAAGTGAAGATCTTGAAAGAAGGAAGGAAGCGAGGAAAGAATACAGTGGAAATGATCCCAGAGAAACTATCAACTTCTTTAGAAAGAGGAACACAAAAGAAAGAGAAAGAGTGAATGAAACTCTAGCAGAAGGAAAACGCAGCGAATACTTCAGCAGGCCGAAGGAGGGACCCAAAGGCAGACACAATTAGGGAGGAATCAAGGGACGAGAAACCCCCACCCAAGAAAGTGTCCATGGAGGGTGACACCCGAAGACAACCACTGCCCGGACGAAATCAAGAAACAGAGCACCCTCCACCAAGGGAGATGCCAAGGGAAGAAGAATCATACCAACCTCGCCCTTAAAATCAAAGGAGAGGTCGACCCGCAACTCGGGAAGTGCCAGTGGAAGAAGAAGCTCTACAAAGGACACCATCCATCTCCCAAAGATGACATAATCGCCCAAACCCTCAACAATTCCCTGAACGTAAGAGGAGTGGTCAAATGAGGCATAATCGGAGCAGAAGGCCGAGGAATCAAAGATCTTATTCATCTTTAGCGCCATACTCACAAGAGAGCCGAGACCTTCACGGGAAGATCTACCCACAACTGAGCTATCCCTGCCACGAAATGGGCGGAATAGGAGGCCCTCTTTACAGAGGGGAGCAAGGCGAATGGAGACCCACACGGAAGTTTGGTCAGAGAATAGAGAAGCATTTCCAAATACCCCAGCGAGGAACTTACAAGCCTTGATAAACAAAGAAGTGAACAAATGCTTTGCAGATTTGGAGAGGAAGATGTCCGGAACAGAGGGAGTCCTCCAACAGGCGTTGGCCCCCTCTCCATTCTCGGCAGAAATCAGTAATGCCCTGCGGAAATAGGGAGTTAAGTTTCGCTCAAGTTTGATTTTCGACTATGATTATGATCCATACTCCCATATAGAAAAATATATGATGTGGATGAGGGCTTAGGGTGCGAATGAGGTTACACTATGCAGGATGTTCCCCCTGACTCTCGGAAACAAGGCGCATGCATGGTTCGGGGAAGTTCCGGTGGCTTCCCTTAAGAGCTGGGCAGAGCTCATGGAAGCATTTCTGATGCAGTATTTATACCTCAGAGCCCCTAAGGAGCCTGATGGGCATTTTCTCAATACACAAAATAATCCCCAAGTATGAAGGATATCAATTATAGCTTCGATAGGCTACCAAGTGATTATCAAACCCAAGGGATAAATTATTATCAATTTAATTATATTCTAATAAACTAAGACTATGTTAGCAAATTGGTTTGTGGTGATTAAGTAACTAAATAACAAGTAATTAAATAGCAAATAAATAAACAAGCAATAGAGATAATACGACTGTGATCAAGTGAGATATTAGGCAGTTCTTTGGATCATCCAGTTTAACTTATTAATGTCTCCTCCATGTGTTGATGTCTGACTCTGCCTTGTGGCCTATGGACACATCACTAAACCATGCAAGTTTAATCTATAGACACAAGTAAACATGCGTATGACACGTGTGGATATCCTCAGAGCATGAGATATAATTCACCCCCTTTCTAGGTACTATCAGTATCAATTATTTCCCATGCACTTAGTACAGTAACCCGATATGATCTCCCTTTATAGGTACTATGAAGGTATACTCTTTATCCTACTTATTAACCCGAATATAATTCAATTAGCAAGTATTTATATAAGATAGTTCTAATAAGACTTCGCAATCCCTTCACTTAGAATTATAACATGTAATCCTGCTCAGCAGTGAACACACTCAATCAATGACCAAGATATGTATTCAGACTCTACATAACAGTTAATGATGCACAAAACGACTATGAGTATGAATTTAAAAAGTGCAATCTTATATAAAATAAACCACAAGTAGTGTTGTATGGAGTTTACACATGAAAGACAAACTAACTCATAAAACCTTCATAACCCTAGAACTACCGAAGCGGTTCTAGCCCATGATTGATCTAGGAACAATCATGGTAGTTCGTAGGATCTTACCCATAGTCTTGAAAATTACAAGATAAATTAAGAAGCAAAGCAAACCCTAGATGAGGGTGCTATCGCGACTCTCTCCGTCTTGAATCTTCACTTGGTTCTCAGTTGTTTCGATAGACGAATCTCTCTCCTCAGCTCTGAATAGCGGTAGGGTTTCGGTGATGAAGTGGTGTGTGTGTGTGTGTTATTTTTCTCCTGCGAAAGCTCTTCTTTATACTCGTGGAACCTCCTTATGGGCTTAGGATGGACTTTTTCTTGAGGCACATGTCAAATTTGGTAAAAAATCCAAATTACCATAAATAGAAGTAGTGAGAATCCGTTCGACCATGCTTTGACTGGTCGAGCAACAGTCGAGCAAGCCTTCTGTAAGTTTTTGCACATTTTGCTCGACTAAGCCTAATCTGCTCGACTAAGATGATGCTAGTCGAGCAATATCTCTTGATCGAGCAAGCTCTCTGGATGAATTTGTGAATTTTACTCGACTTGACCACCTTGTTCGACTAAAGTGATGATGGTCAAACAAGGTCCTGAGGTCGAATGGTCTTCGAAAATCATCTCAAAAATCGTGTCTTCCAATTCCAAAGCCCTTTTGATATGTTTTCCTGTATAAATTTGCTCAAAAATCCCTAGTATCATCTGATTCATGACTTTTCCATAAACATACCGATTTGTCTCAATAAAAGACTCAATCGTACTCAATTTCCATGCAAATCAGAGCCCAAAATGTGTGAATTTACACTCTCATCAAAGCCGAAGCATAAACTTGCTAACATTCATCAGGGGTCGACAGAAAGCTTGTGGGATTTCCTGAGAAGGTTCAATGAGCAAAGGTCTATGGGGGAAGTCATGGGAGATGAAGCATGCCTCATTACCATAATAGGGGCACTGCACCCCGAAACTAGCCTATGGAAAGCAGTGCAACTTAAGCCGCCAACATCTTATGTAGCTTTCATGGTAATGTCTAATGAATGTATTCAGGCGGAGGACATCTCAAAAATGGCAAAAAAAACAAGTGGCCAGAATACTTCGGCAGATCCGAGCAGAAAGAAAGCAAGCACTAGAGGGATGAAGGAATATAAAATTCCCACCACATTCAAACCTTTCATAGAAGATACCGAGGTGCAACAAATGTATGAGGAGTTAGTCAGGAACCAACTTGAACGTTGTCGAGGTATTCTACTATGTGAAAGATCAACATGTCCTTTGGCCTCCGAGGCCCATTTTGCAAAATTCAGAACTAACCAACCAACAGAAATATTGTATTTATCACTTGACGCATGGCCAAAACACTTATCAATGCCAAGACTTGATCATAGAGCTATGGAAACGGTTAAAGGAAGGAAAGTTAAGAGGAATGCTACAGGCTCCGAGGCCGACCTCCTCCGGGTCGACAAAGATCCCCGGATAGGGGAAGGAATGGAGTAGCGATGCCTCTACCCCTTCGCCTCTGGGCCGACCGCCAGTGTTCGACATAAGTGGGGGGCAAGCTCCAAGAGGTGACAGACCAGGGAAGATACACATAATGGAACCCACTAAAGAGATCCCTTATGTCGGGACCTCGCAGGAATTCACCACAACATCAAAAAGAAGAAGGAAGGCAGAGCTGGGAGATTTGAGTAAACAAATCCCTCAAATCTGGTCATTGGAATCAGAGACGAAGGAAATAACTAAGGCCGACATCATCTTAATGGAGGCTGACTTCTACGGGGTAAGTACTCTACATTTGGATCCTCTAGGCCTTTCACCTACACTGTCCAGAGTGAAGGTCCATAGATGTCTGGTGGATACTGGTGCATATGCTAACATAATCTTCAAGGAGGTATTTGAAAACTTGGGAGGAGAAAGTCACCATAAGGTGAGGACTTGTGGTGATGAAATCAAAGGTTTTGGCAATTCGTTGACCAGGCCGACCATGGAGGTTGACTTGTCCGTCCAGTTGGAGAGTTCGGATGGAAAGACCCGGATGCAGAAACAGCTAACATTCAAGGTTGTAGACCAAACCTCTACATACAACTGTATCATAGGGCGCCCGCTAATCCATGCCTTCGGAGCCATCCCATTAACCCTTCATCAATGCCTCAAATTTGTCACAACAGATGGTTGGGTAGCGACGGTGATAGGAAATCAAAGGAGAGCAAGAGAGTGGTCATTCATAGAAAAAGTAGAGGGTTTAAGCTATCATGATACAGATTATGAGATGCTGAGTTTTGAGGACATTGTGGAAGGAGAAGAGAATCACGATATACTAACGAGAATCGAAGAGCCACGAGAGAGGGAACAAAGGTAGAACGGACAGGATGTGATCATGGAAGTTGATGAAAGAGGAGAAGAAGAGGAGCAAATAAATAATGGCCCCCTTGTGATAACCGAAGTATAGCCAAATCCAACATACCAAGAAATAAAAAGGAGGGAGAAAGTGGTAAAGGAGCCAACGCGAAAGCCATTAACACCTGATGAGGATCCATGAATGAAACTACGAGAAGGAACCTCGGCGGCAGGAAAAACAGAGGTGGTTCAACTAGACCCAAAGAATGCAGACATCAAAGTTAAGATCGTAACGGAATGGGAAAACAAATTCAAGGCAGAACTGACCCAGCTATTGAAGGAATATTTAAATGTATTTGCATGGAATCCGAATAAAACGCTGGAAGTAACCCAAAATATGCTTGTCACAGACTAAATATCAGTCCTAGCATCCCACCCTGCCATCAGAAGAAAAGTAAGTTTAGCCTAGAGAAGAATGCGGTCATGGAGCCAGAAGTGCATAAGTTGTTTGCGAGCGGAAGGATCTATTGGCAATTGGATCTTATGGTGAACACGATTCGAAAAGAAAACAAGTAATTATACAGCGGAAGCAATTAAATCTTGTTTACCGTACTTCTGGATTGATGTAGAGGATGAACCGTTGCAGAGAACCACCTCTCAATCTTCTGCAGTATGTCCCAAGTTGAATCCTGCTGTTGTGTGGGCAACAATCCGCAGGATTCTCTCAATCTGCTCCTGTTCTTTCTAACTGTCAAATGAGGCACTGACTTAGGGTTAACAGGAACTGAGATAACTTATTTATAAGGGCTACTGCAGGGACCAGGAGGAGAAATTGGGCTGAGCCTCAATTGAATTTAATTAACCAAGCTTAGCCCAAAGCTTTTAATTAAATCCAATAATAATAATATAGTCCACTAAAATATTATTACTGCACTACCCGTCCAATCCCAAAATTATGTTCTGGGCTCCTTCTTATTATAAGCCCGATAGTCTCCCCATGTTTAAGATATTCAATGTCCATTAATTAATTAAGTTACTGACAACTCTAATTAATTAATATCTCGTCCGAGAGTAGTACCACTCAACCTTTTTATCATGCCGGAAATTAATCCACTTGCAAGATTTACATGATAAACCTTATGAGCTCCTCAAGGGGACATCATCAACCTATGACGGACATGGATTCCTTCTACAATCAACATCACACCATAGATACAGCACTACTTCCCAACTCACCGAGTTTGTTGATTTAATACTTATAAATCTCACCCATTGATGAATCAAAGAAATACATACTGTCCTACGTGTCGAGGTTATTGTATAGGGATTAAGAGCACGAACTTCCATAATAACAGAGATCAAGTTCTACTATATAGTCAGTATAAGACGAACGATCTCAAGCGGTCCTACTCAATACACACAAGTGCACTAATGTGATTCTATAGCCAAGACAAGCTAATACCAAACCACACTACAATCATACCGATAGAGAGTCCCCGTCTATCTCGGTTGTGAGCATCTGTTTATACTTTATAAGGAAACCGATAATATGATCTTCCGCGTGTTGTCGCACAACATATTATCTACAGTATAAAGTAAATGGACTATTGCATCATGCATATAAAATAAATTATAAGATGCAATCATTTGATCAATAATTCTCATTTCAAATATTGTTATGACATTGTTCATACTAAAGCTAGACTTTTAGTATACAATCCAACAATCTCCCACTTATACTAAAAGACTATGCTGTCATGTCTTCTGCCATACATCTGATTCCTACTCCCACTACACGACCATTAAAAGCTCTCGCCTTAAGATCCTTGTAAATGGTTTACTAGGTCATCATCCGATGCAATCTAGGCGACAACAACCTTCGCCTTATCATACGATTTCTCGTAGCAGGTGGTACTCGCGCTCCATGTGTTTAATTGCCTTATGGACTTGTGATTTCTTCAAGTTTGCAACTGCACCAATATCATCAATGTAAATTGTGATTACCTTGGGCAAACTTAGAAACACTTCAAAGTCCATCATGAAGTCTCTAGAGTCATATAGATACTTTGGTTGCCTCATAGGCTCCAATTTATTATCTTTCCATGATGGAGTCCGGAGTCTGAAATATATTTCTATATAACACTCCTCCACATTATGACTCTACTTCCTAAAATTAAACGCATAACCTTTGAGGAGAATTTACTGCCGTCCAATCTGACTAAAAAATCTGAATCTACGTAATCCACAAGAAGCAGTGAATCTGTTTAGTAAATCCATATATAATTTCCAGTCCTTCTCAGGCACTTTATAAATGTCTTACCACAGTTCATCATTCTTGTTCCGGATTACGTTGATACCCACTGTTCATGCATTCAGCAAAACAGATATCCAATATCGTTCATAGCATTCCTTAGATTAAGCTTCCTTATTCGCCGAAGCATAAGGAACCGCTTTCATCCTTTTTATCTTCTTCTTGTGTCTCAAAGACACATTCACTTAGATAAATTTACATGCTAAACGAGTATGAACTGTATCATTTTATGAAACTTGAGATAAGCATAACATCCTTTCTTGTGATCCGTATTACCGTGATCAAAAGGATGTATTTTGCCTTTCTTAAGTCCTTCATCTTTACCACTTTATAAACCGTACCCATACGACCGATAATACTCTTTCATTGTCTCCAATGAGCAAGATACTATCTAAGTATAGTACAAGAAACACCACCACGTTTTCGTCACTCTTTACAACACACAAGACTCATCCACTCATTGATTTAAATCCATGCCACTGGATTACCTAATCAAAACAGATGCTTCACTATCTTAAAGCTTGCTTTAGTCCATCGCCGGACACTTTTAAGCTTACTATCAAAATGCTATTAGTACTTTGCAATGAATTACTCTGGTTGCTTCACATAGATGTTTTCCTCAAGACTTCCAATCAGGAAAGCTGTCTTGACATCTATTTGCTGTCTCTCATAATTTAATATGAGCAGCAATAAATAAAAGAATCCGGATCAATTTAAGCATAGCTACCAGCGAATATGTTCCCTCATAATCGAACCATTTCTTTCTGAGTACATCTTTTCGCAACAAGCTTTGCTTCCAAGATTTTCATTTTTCCGTATGATCCTCTTTTATTTCCTCATTCATTACAACTTACTAAGATTCCGCATTTTAATCTTGTAGTGCTAAGTCGTATCCGTGGGACAATACCATGTTTACTAGGGATCAAGTCTCACGACTCTCCCAAAACATATATATATGGGTTGTCATACAACCCTCCCACTACGACAAGACACTACATGTAATTGTGTATCAGACGTGACACGCGTTGCAGTTTACCTTGTGGTATATCCTCTTGTACACTTGGTACTTATACTTAGTGTTTTCCTCTCACTTCCTTTAGAACAACTTATACATGGGCTTGTGATTTATTACATAGTCCTTTTCAAAAAATTTGGTTATTGTGTTCACAATTACCCTTCGATCTTTTGGACTAAATAAAATACTATCCATTTTTCTAGAATATCCCATATACAGACAAACGTTTCACGAATTACTGTATTTAGGACATATCCATAAAATGAATTTAATTATTCCAAATAATTCATCATCTATCTAATAATAACCATAAGAGCCTTATTCCTTCTATCCTCCACACCATTCAACTGGGGCATGCCCGGTGTAGACAACTTGAGATTTAATCTCAACTTCTGATCAATAGCTCCTAACTATCCCAAGAGGTATTCGCCATCATGATTGAATCGTAATGACTTAATATATTTTCCATGACTCTTCACTGTACCAGCCTTACAATTCTTGAATTAATCAAAGAACTTAGACATGCAGCGCATCATATAAATATATTGGTTTCCAGAATAATCTTCAAATATTCATAACCACCTCTCGCCTGGATAATGTTAGGTTCGCTTGAATCAGAATGAACTAATTCCAACATATATATCTTTGGCTCTACACCCCACAGCCTTGAAAAGGCAGTTAATCATTTTTACTTCCAAGCAAGACTCGCAAGTCCGATAGTTTCCACTTCAGATAAACCTTACGGTCTATCGACTATCAACTTTTGAATCCTACTCCAGTAAAATGAACTAATCTTAGACGCCAAATGTATGTTTAGTTCATCTCCGAAGATTCCTTTCTCTTACTAATATTAGAAGATGCATTATTAATTACTATTTCTTGCATCTGTGGGATGAACATGATTCAAGAGTATAATTATTATCCACCAACGTACTATAACGGATTATACCCCCATTCCTCATCATTATGACCATGTCATATAAATGAAATGAAGTATCCATCCGTTAATGCATAGAAACCGAAATTAAATTCTTTCCATGAAAACGTACGTAAAGATAATTTCTCATAATCAATCATTTATTCCTATCATAAGATAGATACATAACTCCCACTGCAATAGCCACTACCTTCGTAGTTTTACCCATGTCATAACTATCTTATCCTCACTTAGTAATAAACATTTAGTGATTCCAGTATCTACACACTTCGTGTCAGTAGATGCCATCACTAATCATGTTTAGGCCATTAGTAAATAAGATATTAAACTTGTTCACTTTATGATGAAAATGGCTTTCCTTTGCCACATGTTTTGTCAGAAGTCTCCCACCATATACATCCTCTAGTATTTGAGGTGGAACTTTCTCAAAACATCTAGGCAATTATGGAAAATAAAATTGACTTAGGTTTCCCTTTCAACTTCTATTCCATATATATTTCCAATTCATTCATCAAATTCTATCATGATCTTGCACCTTTTAAATTACTCAAGTATCCAAAGAGTTACATGAGACCATCATATTTCTATGAACCTCTCATCTCTTCACTAGAGACATTAACAGGCATCATGAGCCGTCCTATGAGAGAACACACTTGTATTTTCTTAAGCAGTAAATATTCAAAACCAAGATTCTTTTCTAATCAGTAATTTGGACAAGTAAATGTAATGTCTTTTAGTTAACAATTAGTGAAATAAAACCATTCGAAATTCAGAGAATCACAAATAAATATTCCGATCAAATCTTCGAATTTATCCATTTATATTGTTTCCCTCAAAACAATATAAAATAAAATTCACCGACATCTCAAGCACCGTGAGTCTGCAAGCCACGTTAGTGTGGACGTTTACAAACCCGAACATTTACAAGAGAAGGTCTTACCCATTAATTTCATTTGTCAACCTAACTTTATGACAAAATAATTAATAGTCGGTTACTCTTTAGCCATGCAAATAATAGCAGTGACTCCGTTGGGGAGGATACTAATTATTTACACCTAAGTGTACACCATTATTTGATCCCAAGTCCACTGCGCGAGCTTATGTGCCTTACAGTTGGAGAAGTACACATGCGCTCGGGTAGCTTCCTACAATTATCAATTATAAGTTTGTACCAGTGTACCACACACAAACTCATCCGTTAGGGAGGAAGGCCTATGCCAACACGCAAGTTTATGTGCCACATTACAAACAATAATTATTTATGAAGTCTGTACCAGTGATCCGTGAATAAACTCATCCGTTAGGGAGGAAGGCCTATACCAACACGCAAGTTTACTCACATCACTTACAAACCAATAATGGAGGCCGCGGGAATTTATTACCAATCCCCTCTCCCACTTAGTTATTTAATTACCGAGGGTTTTTAACATGCATATAATATTCTAGAATAAAATATACAACTTAGACATGCTTCTATTAACAGCAATTTAAATAAATAAATCACATAGAGCATGCCTATGACATATACAAAAATAATTGACAATTAAATCAATTAATCAGTTATATAACATTAATTAATTGCATAAAATGTTGGATCAATTAAATAGGCCCAGCTAACCCAAACATTATTAACATAAAATGAGCAGCCAATTAATAAAATAATTAAGCCCATTTACCCTGCCAATTTCTACATAAAGGTCTAGCCCAATATTTAACCTTGGCCCAACATCAAAATACCCACAATTAATTAAAATTAATTAGTCCAGCAGCCCATTACCATTTAATTAAAATTGGGCCCAAAAGCCCAAAACCAAATTAAAATTGAGCAGCATCTAATATAATACTGAATTGGGCCCTTTAATAATCAGCCCAAATTCGCCTTAATTAAAATAGGGCCCTACAGCCCAATATCCTATTAATTAAAAAATTTGGGCCCAAATAATTAAACTAGGCCCAATAAACAATAATAGCAGCCCAACAGCACATCAACAATCCAAATGCTGCCCTAATTAGCTCCCAGCCGCAACCGCTTCAAAACACGACAACCACCAACGACGTTAACAAGGCACCGCAGCTGCAGCCGGCGACCAACCCCTCAGTCCACCGGCGTCACGTCGTCAGCTCCCTGGAAACGACCCGCCACCCATCTACCGAGCCTGCCGACTGAGATATCACACTGCCACCCCCGTCAGCCAGAGAATTCCAGCCGAAAAAGTCACATGCGTCTCAACGCCGCGGCCCAGAATGGAAACAACCTGCGACACGCCCAGAAGCTGCACCGACTGACGCCGCTGAGAACTCGTCCAGGAGCGTCAACAGACCCGTTCCCCGCCGCTGCCTGCCGTTGTTGGTTCCTCCCGGCATCTGTAACGCGGCGGCGCCGCTCCAACAACCCAGCACACACCGGCTCAGCCTGGTGCCAGCGCCGCCGGCTATCACGCCCTCTGCCCACCGGAACGGCACCGGCAGCCCGCATCGCGTGCAACGCCCAGCAGCCCGCTGCCGCCGCGAACATGCACACAGATGCGCAACCAAAAGATGCCGCCGGAGTGCAGACCCACTCCGATCTACTCGCCGCCGTGCCGCTTCCAGCCGGTAAGAACAACAATCGCCCGGAACAATGTTCCCTCAGTTCACCGCCGCCCGCCAATACTGAATCGGCTGTGATTTGGTGCCACTGACATCGGCTAAAGCGCCGTCAGCCGCCCAGAAACTTTGCCATCGCCACCTAGCCAAGCGACGGCAGTCCAGAAACGCGCTCCGCCGCTGCCCACCGCCGTTGAGGACCGACAATCCATCTTACGCCAGCCAGATCCTTTCCGATCTGCCTCCGAAGCGATTGGGACCAGTCCAGTCGCACCTCACCGTGAAGTCGACGCCGCCGTCACCGCCGTCGACGTCAGCCACCAGTGTGTATGTGTACAGTGTATACAATTAATGAAAAAAAATAACTGTATACTCACTCACAAAGAAACATGTGATATACCAGATTGTACTCATAAACACAAAAATACACACGGTCAGACTGTCTCAAACATGTGATAAATTCAGATTAAATCATATAATCAATTAATCACAAAAATCTTAACAAATCAAGTTTCACCAAGAAACCACGGCTCTGATACCAATTGTTGGCAATTGGATCTTATGGCGAACACGATTCGAAAAGAAAACAAGTAATTATACAGCGGAAGCAATTAAATCTTGTTTACCGTACTTCTGGATTGATGTAGAGGATGAACCGTTGCAGAGAACCACCTCTCAATCTTCTGCAGTATGTCCCAAGTTGAATCCTGCTGTTGTGTGGGCAACAATCCGCAGGATTCTCTCAATCTGCTCCTGTTCTTTCTAACTGTCAAATGAGGCACTGACTTAGGGTTAACAGGAACTGAGATAACTTATTTATAAGGGCTACTGCAGGGACCAGGAGGAGAAATTGGGCTGGGCCTCAATTGAATTTAATTAACCAAGCTTAGCCCAAAGCTTTTAATTAAATCCAATAATAATAATATAGTCCACTAAAATATTATTACTGCACTACCCGTCCAATCCCAAAATTATGTTCTGGGCTCCTTCTTATTATAAGCCCGATAGTCTCCCCATGTTTAAGATATTCAATGTCCATTAATTAATTAAGTTACTGACAACTCTAATTAATTAATATCTCGTCCGAGAGTAGTACCACTCAACCTTTTTATCATGCCGGAAATTAATCCACTTGCAAGATTTACATGATAAACCTTATGAGCTCCTCAAGGGGACATCATCAACCTATGACGGACATGGATTCCTTCTACAATCAACAGCACACCATAGATACAACACTACTTCCCAACTCACCGAGTTTGTTGATTTAATACTTATAAATCTCGCCCATTGATGAATCAAAGAAATACATACTGTCCTACGTGTCGAGGTTATTGTATAGGGATTAAGAGCACGAACTTCCATAATAACAGAGATCAAGTTCTACTATATAGTCAGTATAAGACGAACGATCTCAAGCGGTCCTACTCAATACACACAAGTGCACTAATGTGATTCTATAGCCAAGACAAGCTAATACCAAACCACACTACAACCATACCGATAGAGAGTCCCCGTCTATCTCGGTTGTGAGCATCTGTTTATACTTTATAAGGAAACCGATAATATGATCTTCCGCGTGTTGTCGCACAACATATTATCTACAGTATAAAGTAAATGGACTATTGCATCATGCATATAAAATAAATTATAAGATGCAATCATTTGATCAATAATTCTCATTTCAAATATTGTTATGACATTGTTCATACTAAAGCTAGACTTTTAGTATACAATCCAACAGGATCAGGGAATGCAAATACCCTATAAGGGTGTAAAGTTCGGTGATGGTAAAAAAGAAGGGGGGATCGTGGAGATTGTGCATCGACTTCACAGATCTAAACAAGGCATGCCCCAAGAATAGTTACCCTCTCCCATCAATTGACCAGACGGTTGATGCGATAGCAGAACACGAAGTTATGAGCTTCATGGATATGTTCTTATGGTATCATCAGATCCCAATGCACCCGAACGACAAGGCAAATGCAGCTTTCTTCTGTGGAAGTGGAGTCTACGAATGGAACAACATGTCGTTCAGTCTGAGGAATGCGGGGGCAACCTATCAAAGATTGTAAACAAGATGTTTGAAGGAGAGATCGGGAAGATAGTTGACGTATATGTGGATGATACCGTGGTGAAAAGCCTGAAAAGAATGGACCATTTCTATCAACGAAAGAGAGTATTCGGAATCTTCTGACACTATGGAATGAAGTTAAACCCGAAGAAGTGAACATTTGTAGTGAGAAAGGGGAGCTTCCTCAAATACTTGGTTAGTTCGAGGGGGATCGAGATGAATCCAAAGAAAGTGAAAGCGATCCTAAAGATGGATCCATCGAGGCACATGAAAGAGGCTCAGAACCTGATGGGTAGATTGGCCGCCTTGAATAGTTTCATGTCGAAAGCATCAGATAAGTGCAACCCTTTCTTCGACATCATCAAAAAGGCTAAGTTTAAATGTACAGAGGAGTGTGGAAAAGCATTTGACGAGATCATAAAAGAACTATCGGATCCCAGGATTCTCTCTAAACCATCACCAAGTGAAACACTACAGATATATCTAGCAGTGTCTGAAACGACGATCAGTTCAGTACTGGTCAAAATGGAGGAGAAGAACCAAAAACCAGTGTATTTTGTAAGTCAACCTTTGAGGGATGCGGAACTCAGGTACCCGGTAATGGAGAAAGTAGTTTACGGTCTCGTTATGAGTTTGAGAAAGCTAACACTGTATTTCATAGAGCATACCATAAAAGTACTTACGACATTTCCTTTGAGACAAATACTCCAGAGGCCGGATGCAGCAGGAAGATTAATCAAAGGAACACGGTCAAAGGACAAGCCATGGCTAATTTCATAGTGGAGCTAACATTCCCTACGTCAACCGAAAAAGAAAAGAGAAAACCCTAGATAATGCACGTGAATGGGTCAGCTATTGCATTGGCTTCAGGAGCTGGAATCATCATCCAATCCCCATCTGGAGAAACCTTCTCAACGGCGGTCAAGTTCAATTTTCTGGCTACCAGCAACGAGGTGGAGTATGAACCCCTACTGAACGGGTTAAGAATGGCATTGGCCATGGGCACTGACGAGTTGCTAGTTTATAGCGACTCTCAGTTGGTAGTGAATCAGGTGCAAGGGGAATAAGAAGCTAAAGATGACCAGATGAGCCACTACCGATGATTAGCTGCTGGCATGCTACAGAGATTCAAACATGTATTTCTAAAGTGCATTGATCAGAGGGAGAACATGGGGGTAGATGCATTAGCTAAGCTACCCACGGCATCAAACGCAGAAGACCTCAACAACTTCAACATTGTAAGCACGAAAAGCCATCGAATACCAGCATTTGGGTTTTAACTGGCCAATCTTACAAAGAATCATGGATGACCCCAATTAGGAACTATCTGGAAATGGGATTAATCCCTCCAGATAAGAATGAAGCCCGCTAGATAAGACTAAGATCGGCGAGATATGTGTTGATTGAGGAAAAACTATATAAGAGGGGATATTCATCCCACTCCAGAAATGTCTGATCCCAGAGGAGGCGAGTTACGTGCTCGCCGATATACACAAAGGCATATTCGGGAACCATACGGGCAGAATTTCTTTAGCTCACAAAGTGATCAGATAGGGATATTTCTGGCCGACATTGAAAAAATATGCTACTTAGCACGCACGAGCTCGCGCTACTTGCCAAAGGTTAGCACCGATCACAAGAATGCTCTCAGAGCAATTAACATCAGTCTTCAGCCCTTGGCCTTCCGCCAAATGCAGAATTAATTTGATAGGCCAATTAACCATTGGCAAAGGGGGAGTTAAATTCGCCATAGTGGCTGTGGATTATTTTACAAAGTGGACACAGGCTGAGGACTTGGTGACTATCATAGAGGCTCAGGTAGAAAAGTTTATCTGAGAAGTCGATTCGGTATATTTTACGCGATCATCACGGACAACGGCAAATAATTTGATAATGCCAAGCTGAGAAAGTTCTGTGAGGACTGCAACATTAAAAAATGGTCCTCAATACCTTACCATCCTCAGTCCAATGGCCAAGTCGAAGCAATCAACAAGATAATCAAGCACACCTTAAAAGTCAGTGGAGAAGCTAAACGGGAATTGGCCAGAGGTATTTCCCGGGGTCCTATGGTCATACAGGACGACGACAAGAACCTCCACTAATGAAATGCCCTTTTTAATGGCTTTCGGTACAAAAGCAGTGTCCCAGTAGAAATCAGAGAGCCCAATCCGAGAATAGCTCTCCACAGAGAGGAAGGAAATAATGAACTGATCCAGGAAAGATTAGACCTACTGGAGGAGAAAAGACTGAATGCTTGCATAACGCGATATACAAGCAGAGGACCGAATAGTTTTACAACTCAAGGGTGAAATTGAGGCAGTTCAAAGGAGGCAAATTGGTGCTCTGAAAAGTGTTAGGTCCGGCAGCACAGGGCAATGGACAGAACTGGGAAGGCTCATATGTGATCAAAAGAGTACTAGGAAAAAAGGGCATACGAGCTTGAAGAAGTGGACGGAAAAAAGGAGCCTCACCCATGAAATGTCCAGCAACTAAAGAAGTACTACCAGTGAGCCAAACAGGGGGACAAACGAGGTCGGTGAATCAACCTCTTACCGCTTATAATCAAGGCATTAGGTCATACTTAAATAGGATCAAGGCACTAGGCCAATTTATGTAATGGGTTTATGGACTATATCAAAAAAGGAAAATTGTATGGAAATTCTTGTTATATGGTTATAGTTATTTACCTCAGGAATATAAATCATTAAATTTGATCCCGAGTAACGTGGAAGGAATGTCACAACATAAAACAAAGAGGTTATTGCGTATCAATGGCTAAAATGGAATATAAAATTAAAATAGATGGGCTCAGAATAAAAGGATAGAATCTCAAACAAGACATGCTAAAACAAGTGGATGGACGCTGTTATAGGAATAAAAAGATATAACAACGGTATGGGAAAGACAGAGATAATCTTAGAGGAAAGGAATTGGAATAAAAATGCAATTCGAGGTAAAGATCGAGGTATCAGAATCGAAATAAAGAGGTGAATTTTTTAGTCTCATCTGAATCAGAATAAAAATGTAATTCAAGGTGAAGGTCGAGGTATTGAAATCAGAATAAAGAGGGAAATTTTTTAGTCTCATCAGAATCAGAATAAAAACATAATTCGGGGCGAAGGTCGAGGTATTGGAATCGAAATAAAAATGTGAGTTTTGGAATCTCATCAGAATCAGAATAAAAACACAATTCGGGATGAAGGTCGAGGTATTGAAATTGGAATAAAGAGATGAATTTTGGAGTCTCATTGGAATGAAAATAATTTTTTAATAAATCAGATAGGGTTCAGCAGAACTCAAATCAGAAAGCTTCAGAACAACATATACTCAAACAGAAAGAGAGGGTCTCAGAAAGGAACACAAACACACACATAATCAGCAAGCAAGGCAAAGGTACACAACAATTCATAAATACAAGTCAACACATATCCATAATCTTAAATTAGCAACAGGCGATTCAACAATTCATAAACCATAAGAGGCAGAAATCATTATCCAATAACAACCATCAAACGAGAGCAAGAAATGGGGGAGAGAGAATTTCAGAATTCAAATTACAAACCTATTGGATTGCATACTAAAAGTCTAGCTTTAGTATGAACAATGTTTTAACAATTTATTTGAAATGAGAATCATATGATCAAATGATTGCATCTTATAATTTATTGATATGTCTAATGCAATATTCCACTTGCTTTATGCTGTAGATAATATGTTGTGCGACAACACGTGGAAGATCATATTATAGGTTTTCTTATAAAGTATAAACAGATGCTCACAATCGAGATAGATGGGGACTCTCTATCTAGATAGTTGTAGTGTGATTTGGTATTAGTTTGTCTTGACTATAGAAACACATTAGTGCACTTTGTGTGTATTGAGCAGGACAACTTGAGATCGTTCTATTTATACTGACTATATAGGAGAACTTGATCTTTGTTATTATGGATGTTCGTGCTCTTAATCCCTATACAATAACATCGACATGTAAGGCAGTATGTATTTCTTTGATTCACCAATGGGTGAGATTTACATGTAATAAATCAACAATCTCAGTGAGTAGGGAAGTAATGTTGTCTCTATGGTGTGCTATTGATTGTAGAAGAAATCTGTGTCCGATATAAGTTGATGATGTCCTCTTGAGGAGCTCATAAGGATTATCATGTAAACCCTGCAGGTGGATTTATTCCGGCATGATAATGAGGTTGAGTAGTACTACTCTCGGATGAGATATTAATTAATGGAGTTGTCAGTAACTTAATTATTTAATGGGCATTGTATATCTTAAACATGGGAAGACTGTCGGGCTCATAATAAGAAGGAGCCCATAACTTAATTATGAGATTAGAACGGTAGTGCATTAATAATATTTTAATGGTATATATTATTATTATTGGACTTAAGTATAAGCTTTGAGCTAAGCTTGGATACTTAAGCCTAATGGAGGCCCAACTCTAATTTCTTTTCCTTGTCCCTGCTGTAGCCCATATATAAGTCATCTCAACTGTTCAGAAACCCTAATGGAAAAAATTACGCCTAACACTGTGAGGAGGGTGAGGGAACAATAGATAGAGAAGATCTTAAAGATCGTAGCCCATACGACGTCGAGATTGGTCTTGGGAATACAGTTGAAGATCGGAAGGTTGTTTGCTGCTGCTGTTCATCAACTTCCATGATTTTTCTAAAATCATGTGAAACTCCAAACTGAATGTGTGATACACCGTTGGAAATCCACTGAAGAGAGGATAGTTTTGGGGTATAGATCACTCAAATTCGAGATCAGATGATAGAGTTATGCCCAAAACGGTGAGTCTGCGCATGCTGCCGGTGAGAATTCTTCATCTTCTTCAATATACCCTGGTGAAAGGTAATACATTTCTATGTTTCTCACTTCCACTGATTTAGAAACATATGGAACCCTAACAGTTCACGTTAACCAGATGATCGAATGCCAACAATTGATATCAGAGCTTCAGTTTTATGGTGACGCATGACACGTTAGGCTAGGGTTTATGTGGAATATGTGATTTAATTATGATTAGAATCACATGAGGATTAGAGTTTTGATGTAATTTATTTTTACCTGGATATTCCCTGTATCATCATCTTTTTTAATAGTGAAAATCAGAATTTGTACGTCAATTACCTTGGAAGATGAATTGGCAAATGGAGACACGGCTGGTAAAAGTCATGCCTGGAGACAACGACTAGGGAACAAAATCGAGTGATGGCCGTGTGAGAGCCACACGGTGTCGTGCACAGAGCCGTGCTATGGGTGCATATTAGCAAGGATGAATACACGGTAGAAAGTGTGTGACTGGCGTGCATCTCGTGATTGATGATGCTCAGCGACTTACTGCCGGGTGATTGGCATGCCAGGAGGATTGTTTCGTGCATGGTGGAGCAGGATGCTGGACAGAAAGCACTCAGAGGCTGGCGAGTCAGCCGCATTTCGAGCAGTTTTGACCAAAGTTCCGGATGAAGGCGCTCGTTGCCAAGTGTGCAGACGTGTGAGTATTCATATGTGTTTGGATAGAACCGTGCGATGGTGCCCATTAGCAAGCAGAAGGCATGCGGATTACCGGGCAGACCATGTGTGGTGGCAGGCAGGTTGGCGAGTGATGTGCCAGGTATGCTGGAGATAAGTCGAGCGTGCTTCCGGGCAAATCCTGTAGGGTTTAGGGCGAGTTTTGTAGGTGTTCCGGGTGAGTACTGCAGATTTTCGAGTGGGTCAAGCAGAATGGCAAAGAAACAGCTTGCGGCGTACGACATCGAACTCATGCCGGGCGTGAGGTGCACGAGTCATGCTAGAATCCAAGAGGCCGAGTGAAGGGTACACGGTTGCAAGCAAGCACTGGGTGATGGGTGCATAGGTAGTGCCGAGTGTGGAAGCTCATTGGCATACGTGTGCACCGGACTAGCGCACGAGTCTTGCACTGCCATGTGAGCGTCGGGCATCACTGGCGTGTGCTGAAGCAGATGGATGGGCTGCACAGGAATGGCACGACTCGTGCAAGGATTGGCATGAGTCGTGCTGGTGTGTAGTATGGCCAGCAAACTTATTTTCGCTCGTGACGTGTAGTGTGGACAATGGTGAAATACGTTGGGAATGTGGTAGACCAGGATGAGGGGCAAGTAATCTGGAGGAAATTCGTAAAGACCTCACCGGGGAGGTCGAACCCCGTATAGTCGCAGCTGCTCAATATTATGCTTGGTGGCAAACAATCGAATTCGCCAATATATATAACTGTCATAATTGATTTTATTATCTGATTATTGTTATATATATTATGCATGTTCTCTGTGATTTACTACCTTATGTGACGTAATAGGATCATGCTAGGTTTGCTATTTTATTTTGGAATATTATATGCATGTAAAAACCCTCGGTGTTAAATAACTAAATGGGAGAGGGGATTGGTAATTAATTCCCATAGCCTCCATTATTAGTTTATAAGTGATGTGAGTAAACTTGCGTATTGGCATAAACCTTCCTCCATATTGGATAAGTTTATTCATAGATCACTGGTACAGACTTAATTAAATAATTATTGTTTGTAGTGTGATGCACATGAACTTGCGTGTTGGCATAGACCTTCCTCCCCATCGGATGAGTTTATATGTGTTCACTGGTACAAACTTATAATTGATGATTGTAGGAAGTTATCCAAGCGCGTGTGTAGTTCTCCAACTTTAAGTCACATAAGCTTGCGCAATGGACTTGGGATCAAATAATGGTATACACTTAGGTGCAAATAATAAGTATCCTCCCCAACGGAGTCTCTGCTGTTATTTGCATGGCTAAAGAGGAATCAACTTTAATTATTTTGTCGTGAAGTTAGGTTGACGAATGAAATTAATGGGTAAAATCTTCTCTTGTAAATGTTCGGATTTTTATACATCCACAGTAACGTGGCTTGCAGATTCACGGGTGCTTGAGATGTCTGTGAATTTTATTTTTATATTATTTTGAGGGAATCAATATAAAATGATAAATTTGAATATTTAATCGATGTATTTATTTATGATTCTCTGAATTTTCAAATAGTTTTATTTCACTTATTTTTGACTAAAAGTAATTATATTTACTGGTCCAAAATTAGATGATTAGAAAAGAATCTTGGCTTTAATTATTACTGCTTAGGAAAATAAATATGTATTCTCACTAAGGATGTTCTGTGATGCCTATTAATCAAGGTCTCTTGAGGAGAGGTGAGAGTTCATAGAAATATGATGCTCTCATGCAACTCTTCGGATACTTGAGTAAGATTGAAAGGCAAGAGGTCATGGATAAACTTGATGAATGAATTAGAAAAGCTTGGAGTAGAAATTGAAGGAGAAACCTAGATCAATTTTATTCTCCATAATTTGCGTAGATATTTTGAGCAAGTTCTACCTGATATACGAAAGGTTGTATATGGTAGGGAACTTCTGACAAAACATGTGGCGAAGAAAAGCCAATTTCATCAAGTAATGAACAAGGTTAATATCTCATTCACTAGTCGTTGAAGCATGAGTAGTGATGGCATCTACTGACACGTTGTGTGTAGATATCGGAATCACTAAAAGTGAATAACTAAGTGATGATGAGATTAATGATTACATGGGTAAAGCTATGAGAGTTGTTGTAGTCGGAGTTGTTTGTTTATCTTTTGATAGGAATGGACGTTTGATTATGAGAAATTGTTTTTATGTACATTTTCATAGAAAGAACTTTATTTCCGTTTCTATGTATTTATAGATGGATACTCCATTTCAATGACATGATCATTATAATGAAGGATGGAGCTAAAATCTATTATGGTACGTTGGTGACAATTTGTACACTCTAAATCATGATTATCCCACGGATGCAACACATTGAAATTAATAACGTGTCTTCTAATCATAGTAAGAGTAATACTCTTATGGATGGTTAGATAAATGATGAATTATTTGGAATTATTAAATTCATTTTATGAATATGCCCTGAAAATAGTAATTTGTATGAATGTTTGTATGTTTGTGGGATATCATAGAAAAATTAAGGGTGATTTATTTAATCCAAAAGATCGAAGGGTGATTGTTAACACAAACACTAGATTTCTAAAAAACGACTATGTAATAAATCACAAACCTATGTATAAGTTGTTCAAAAAGGAAATGAGAGGGAAAATAAAAAGTATAGTACCAATTGTACAAGAGGAGATACCACAAGTAAACTGCATCGCGTGTAACATTTGATACACAATTGCATGTAGTGCCTTGTCATAATGGGAGGATTGTTTTGCAAGCTGATTGATATATATTTGGGAGAGTTGTGAGACTTGGTCCCTAGTAAACATGGAATTAACCTACAGATACGACGAAGCACTACAAGATAAAAATTCAATATCTTAGCAAGTTGCAATGATTTCTGGAATAGGATCTATGGATTCTAATTCTAGTTTGGGAGCTTGTAGGACCACTAAATGGTGTAAAAGTCATTGGAATTGGTCATGCAAAAAAAAGAGCATCAGACGGTAAGGTGAAAACCTTGAAAACAAAGCCCATTGCGAAAAGGTATACTCAGAAAGAAAAGATTCGATTATGAGGAAACCTATTTGCCGATAGCTATGCCTATGTCGATCCAGACTCTTTTATCTGTTCTACTCATATGAAATATGAGAATAGAAAATAGATGTCAAGAGAGCTTTCCTGATTGGAAGTCTTGAGTAAAACATCTATGTGAAGCAACTAGAATGATTCATTGCAAAGGGGCTAAGAGCATTTTGGGTGTAAGCTTAAAAGTGTTCATCCACAGACTAAAGCAAGCTTCAAGATCTTGGAACATCCATATTGATGAGCAAATCTAAAGATATGGATTCAATTAATGTGTGGATGTGTCTTGTGTATTGAAAAGAGTAACGGAAACATGATGGTATTTCTTGTACTGTACGTAGATGATATATTACTGATTGGAGACAATAAAGAAGTATTGTTAGGCGTATGGGTATGGTTGATAAAGTAGTATGAAATGAAGGACTTAAGATAAGCAAAACATATTCTTGTGATAGTAAAAGGATCACAATGAAGGTTTTTATTCTTATCTCATTAACTGATACAATCCTTACTCATTTTAGCATATGACTTTATCTAAGGAAATGTGTCTTGAGACACAAAAGAAGATAAAGGTGATGATGGTTCCTTATGCTTCGGCGAATAAGGAAGCTTAATCTAATGATTGCTATGCACGAGATAGGATATCTGTTTTGCTAAATGCATGGACAGTGGGTATCAAGGTAACCAGAAATAAAAAGGACTAGAAATTATATGTGGACTTGCCAGACTGATTCACTGCTTCTTATGAGTTACATGATTTAGATTTTTCAAATCAGATAGGGACGACAGTAAATTCACCTCAAAGGTTATGTGTTTAATTTTAGGAAGTAGAGTCATAAGATGGAGGAGTGTTATATATAAATATATTTCGGACTCCACCATAGAAACATGATAAACTGGAGCCTCTGAGGTAGCCAAAGTATTTATATGACTCTAGAAACTTCATGATGGACTTCGAAGTGTTTCTAAGTTTGCCCAAGGTTATCACAATTTATTGTGATAATAATGGTGCAGTTGCAAACTTGAAGGAATCACGAGCCCATAAGGCAATTAAACACATGGAGCGCGAGTACCACCTGTTACGAAAAATCGTATGATGAGGGGAGGGTTATTTTCGCCAAGATTGCATCAGATGATGACCTAGTAAATCCATTGACAAGGACCTTAAAGCGAGAGCTTTTGATGATTGTGTAGTGGGAGTAGGAATCTGATGTATGGCAGAAGACATGACGGCATCGTCTTTTAGTATAAGTGGGAGATTGTTGAATTGTATACTAAAAGTCAAGCATTAGTATGAATAATGTTTTAACAATTTATTTGAAATGAGAATCATATGATCAAATGATTGCGGCTAATAATTTATTTATATGTCTGATGCAATAGTCAACTTACTTTATATTGTAGATAATATGTTGTGCGACAACACGCGGAAGATCATATTATTGATTTCCTTATAAAGTATAAATAGATGCTCACAACCGAGATAGACGGGGACTCTCTATCGGGATGGTTGTAGTGTGATTTGGTATATAGAATCACATTAGTGCGCTTTGTGTGTATTGAGCAGGACCGCTTGAGATCGTTCGATTTAGACTGACTATATAGGAGAACTTGATCGCTGTTATTATAAATGTTTGTGCTCTTAATCCCTATACAATAACCTCGACACGTAAGGTATTATGTAGTTCTTTGATTCACCCATGGGTGATATTTACATGTATTAAATCAACGAACTCGGTGAGTTGGGAAGTAGTGATGTCTCTATGGTGTCCTGTTGATTGTAGAAGGAATCCGTGTTCGACATAGGTTGATGATGTCCCCTTGAGGAGCTCATAAAGATTATCATATAAACCCTGAAAGTGAATTTATTCCAGCATGATAATGAGGTTGAGTGGTACTACTCTCGGATGAGATATTAATTAATGGAGTTGTCAATAACTTAATTAATTAATGAACATTGTATATCTTAAACATGTGGAGACTGTCGGGCTCATAATAAGAAGTAGCCCATAATGTAATTATGGGGATTAGAACGGTAGTGCAGTAATAATATTTTAGTAATATATATTATTATTATTGGACTTAAGTATAAGCTTTGGACTAAGCTTGGATATTTAAACCCAATGGAGGCCCAACTCTAATTTATCCTCCTGGTCCCTGCTGTAGCTCATATATAAGTCATCTCAACTGTCCGGAAACCCTAATGGAAAAATCACGCCTAACACTGTGAAGAGGGTGAGGAAAAAAAGATTGAGAAGATCTCAAAGATCGTCACCCACACGACGAGATTGGACTTGGGAATACTGCAGAAGATCGAAAGGTTGTTTGCTGCTGCTATTTGTCAGCTTCCATGATTTTTCTAAAATCTTGTGAAATTCCAAACTGAACATATAATACACCGTTGTAAAGACACTGAAAAAAGAATCGTTTTGGCGTGTAGATCACTCAAATCCGAGATCGGATGATAGAGTTATGCCCAAAACAGTGAGGCTGCGCATGCTGTCGGCGAGAATTCTTCATTTTCTTCAACATACCCTGGTGAAAGGTAATACGTTTCTATGTTTCTTGCTTCTGCTGATTTAGAAACGCATGGAACCCTAACGGTTCACGTTAACCAAATGATCGAATGCCAACAAAACCATCATTATAAAGAAAAAAGGTTTTTACCCATATGTGGAACCAGGATGGAAATGTAGTCAATCTGTGGAGCTAGAGAAGGGATGTCAATCTTTCTTCCAACCACTGACAGAATGCAAGAAGCTAGCTATTTTGTCCTCTATTTCCTTCAACTGCGCCTTGGCACGGGCAGCTCTCTCTTCAGTAGCTCAGGGATGGCTAACACGTTCTTCCAATGCTCTAACACGAGCCTCTGCTTCTATCAACCTAGCTCGGGCTTCCGCAGCTTCGACTCTAGCAGCATGATCGACGTGAAATTCACCTAGAATTATGGGCTTAATTGCATGAATTTAATTGGATTTATTTATCTTTAATTCAATAATTAAGCATACTTTTAATTGAAATTCTATTTATTCCTTAATTAGTTTGGGAAATGTATTTTTGTTTATTTTTTCAGAAAAAGGTTGATTTTGAAGCAAAAATTCTTGATAAAAAGTGGAAGATGTGGGAGAAAATAATGCTCAATTTGGAGTTAAAACGAGCAAGAATGGAGCAAAATAAATTTAAATAGAGTATTGGGCCGCTAATTAGGCTGCTGGGCTGAAACAGCATTTGGGTTAATGGGTTGATAATGCCCATTTATTAAAAAATAAGAATTAAAGGCGCGGAGGAGGGATTGAACACTTGACCTCCAAGCACATGAAGAGGTGCTCAACCGCTTTACCACGCGAACATAGGTGTCAGACTTCGCCCAAAAATGTGGCAACACGGATTCAAACTCAAGACCTCTCACCCAAGACCAGTTCCTATTCGGTGCAGAACAGTTTTGATGCTCAAACGCTTTGCCATGTGAAAGAGTCAGACATCGCCCAAAATTGTAATTAGTCATTGTTGCTGGGCTCGGAATAAATTAAGAAAAAAATATGGTAACACGGATTCAAACTCAAGACCTCTCACTCAAGACCGGTTCATATACAGCACTGAACTATTTCGACTAGCAACATTAATGATCAATTCATGTTCGGTTTAACTTAAACCCTCTTCCTGGAATTGAAAAATTTTATAAATTTCGCTCTTGTCCCATATTGGAAACTCTCTAAAATTCTTCTCACCCTACAACTATAAATATCCCCATTTGGAAGCCCTAACATACCAATTCTTTCATCCATAAAATTCCATTAAATTCTCCATTATATATTTGAGAGGGCTTTTAAGTAAGATCTCCATAGTTGAGATCCCGTTCCCTTCGAGGTGAGGGATTCGTAGTTTTAAATATTTGTATTTGGTATGAATTCTTTCCGAGATTTGTAATTTCTGAAAAATCTTTCGGGTAATTAAATTTGCAGGAATTGTTTTTCATACATGCTCATGTAGGATTATGCAAGCCACAAGGATCATGTATCATATATTTCGTTACTAAAGAAAAGAAATATGGGTTAGTGTGTGGGTCAGGGAGTTCACCAGAAATAATCCTGTCAAAGGCTTCAGGGGCGTAAATCTTAGCACAGTGGTCTAAAATAAGTAGAATGTGTGCATGCGGTAAGCCAAGTTTTTGAAATTCTATTACATAAGTATAAGCTACGACATGACCAAAAACTTCTTTCTTGAGTAATTCATTCTTCAAAACATGGAATTTTGCGTGAAAAATCCTAGAAATTAAATCTGGTATGTTTTGTATCTCATCAGAAGGTAGAGCTAATGCTTTTATCTCAGGCCAATTTGGATTTGTAGTTATTGTTAGAAAGATATCAGGTTTTCCATATCTTTGTACTAAAGCCATAGCATCTAGATACCATTTACGCATATCTCGAGGTCCCCCAATAAACGATGTCGGTAAAAGCATGCGTGAGCCAATTTCAGAGCCCATTTTGTATCCTTGTTCAATGCCTTCTAGTATGCCGGAATACAATTCATTCCGTAGGTGTTTTTGTATATCTGGGCTTCTAAAAAATTGCAGTCTAGATGTTTCAATTTTAATGTACATGTCAACAATGTATTGCTGCAAAAGTCTTCATACGTGCAGCAAAAATGATTTATCGTGTTCTCTTATTTGGTATTTATAACAGTAATATTCACAGCAATATATCATTTCTCTGGGGGATCCGATCTTTTTGGATCCTGTGTAATGATTAACAATGTAAAATTTAAATAAATATACGGCGGTAAAAATATTATTAATTTTAGTAGCTAACATATGAAGGCTTACCTTGGGTTTCATAAGTTATAAGTTCCTCAGCAGTTGTACAATTTTGAACGAAAGAAACGGGGGCGCTGTCACAATTTTTGTTAAACGGTATTATTTTTTTCCTGATAGAGTTTTTTTTAATTGCTCGATGCCAACCAAGTTCTCCATTTGGGAATATGAGAGGATATTGCATAGGGTCATAACAACCAAAGTATTGCTTAATAACCTGAGGTTGGCAACGTGTTGGGTACACTTGAATTTGCTGGGATGTATATGACTCTTCGATGGGGTCTAACCAAATAGCAGCAACTTTGGATGTTGTTGGTCTATTAAAAACATTTGGATCTAATTTAGGGTCAGCGTGTAATGCAATTTTGTACTCGTCTAAGTTTGGAAAAGTGTTAAGGCTCCTAAAAAAGACAGCGTAAGGATTTGCAGCTAGAATCTGCATTAATTTTTCGACAATAATATTGTTGAATTTTGAGCTGATGGACATCCTATTTGGAAGTTTGTGGTCTGTTTCGAAGAAGTAAAGCTGCAAGTTTTTTAGTTTTGAGTATTTGGTGGTATTAATTGATCCATGAAATGATGTTGTCCTTGAACACGGAAAGTGAAAACTCCAGCGTTTCTTCTAGCTAAGTTTTTATCACAATGAACACCAATAGATGTGAATGCGAACATATTATTATAACTGCGAGCGCAGTTACGAAAATCTTTAGCAGCGTCGCTAGGGTCAAGGTATAAATTTACTAATTCAACAGGCATTTCAGTTTCAAGTAATTTTACGTCTCCCGATGAACAACAAAAACCTGGGGGCTCAGATACACACATTTAGCATCACAAAATTTACAGTTGGGTACAAATGGTAGTAAGTCAGGCACGTTAGTAATACATTGCAAATGACCAAAACATCTTTTTGGCTGCTTGACTGTCCTTGTAGTCGGTGGTTCCATATGTTTTCTCCGTCGAATATTTTTAGCTTCTCTACGTTTTTCTAAAGATGTGTATTTTCCTTTGTGTGTTCTAGATTGTGTATGTAAGTTGTGTATTCTTTCTGTAGAAGTAGAGAAAATTTTTTATAGAGCAACTTAAAAGCGGAATTAAATGCTAATTGTGGATGTAAGTCATAGACAGCAATGTCTCACAAGGTGCTTAACAACAACCAAATTAGTGTATAGGGGTAAAACCAAAGGTGATCACCGTGTCGACTAATACACACAAATATCAAAATAAACTAAACACAGTAAAAGTGAACAATATATTGAGATAAGAAAATTACAAGTATAGTGAGCATGTAAGAAATTTTCTTTTGAATCAGTTATTAAACAAACAGAATGTACAACAAATCAAAGACAATGGAAACTACTGTACCTTGTCATTAAAGGGTGGTGGGGATGCAACTTTCTAAGTACGAGTGTAATGGCAATCAGTGCGAGCGAGCGTACCAAGGTCACCTGCAAATAAATATACAAAGTTGACATGAACATAAAGCCGTCGCAATCTTTTGCTATAGAATGCACATTTTCCTATCATTTGTGTATACATGAGTAATAAGAACATTAGCAGAAAAGTACAAGTCTTAGAAAGTTATTCACAATATCATGACCAGGGATCGTAAAAAAACATAAGGCCCCTAACTAACGCTGTCATTTTTGCACATATGAAATGATGTACGTAAGTAGTAAGCAACATTAGTGGTTGACACACCAAAGCTGACGATATGTTTCGACGGATAGAAATTAACTCAAAGTAAAGCAATGCATAAAATGGGTGGAAATATTTTTCTATAAAAGAATAAAAGCTAACGTGTTTATGCAAAAACATAAATATACATTGACGGAAAATGGACCCAGCATTGTCAAAATTTCAACTCTGTTAGCTTTTCTAATTTTGAAGTTATCAAATACTTGTTGAAGCAAAGGAAGAGTGGTAGTCCAAACACACGCCCTATACCTACGTTAAACATGTCATTGATATTGAATTCATCTAACATATAGGTATATCTAATTCTCATAAATTTTTTTCACATTTCACTATACTGCATATGTGCCCATTCAGGATTTCCATAAGACTGTAGTAGATTTAATATGAACCAATCCCGTCAATCGTGTTATACCATATTTGAAGCAAATTTTTGAGTTGAAAAGTTTACCTCACATGTTTCTGCCCTATAATGTCACATATATTTATCTAAATGAAAATAGAAGATGTGTTGTCATAGTTTTCTATTCATATACGGCAAGTCGATAAATATTTAATACACATGTAATTATTAAAAAAAGAGAGAGAAAGAGAATACAATTCAAGAATCTGACAAAAGTGAAACAAGTAGGAATGGAGGCTCATTATCGTTTTTAAAATGCATACAAGATAGAGGAAAATCATAGATTCTAACATGTAATGCAAGCTAGTGTTTTCGTATCATTTCCACAAGATCATAACCATATTAAAATGTATCAACTTTTTTCGTAATTCTACTGAATTTTAACGAGCAAAAGCCTTTCCCAAAAAAGTTTATGTCAAATGCAAATAATATTTTATAGATTGGTTCAATTTTCAATATGGATGCAGATTGTAATTAGGTTATTAATTACCAAAGCTAGAAATGTCATAAGGAAAAGCTTTTAAATAGATAATAATAGAAGCATGCTTATGGATTACATATTATTTTGCCATTGCTGGCCGATTGAATTGTGATTAAACTCTCAAATTTGAAATTAATTAGGGAAAACGAAAGAGCTAGTGTCAGTAGTCAAAATTTGACAGCAATTAAATTAGTGTTTTCATTTCTGTCAATAATGATAATATGTGTGCAGTTGAAAAGTAAAAATGTGTAAGAAAAGAGATGAATTCTGGAAAACTCTGAAGCTAAGTTTAAATAAAAATGGATCAAAAGTTAGTAACCTTAGTGTCTATTCTCTTGTTACAGCAATATAAATGTATGGTTAAAGTTTGTAAATAAAAAAGGAGTCTACCATCAATATAAAGATGCAATATCATTTAATATTTTATTAATTTCTCCTTCCTACTTCTGTTAGTTAAGATAATATATACGCAGTTTAAATGATTAAATATCTAAGAAGAGTTCAAATACTGCAAACATTGACACCATAAAGATTACTAATGACTCTTTCCGCTGTATTAGTTATGAGTTTTCCAATTCATTTCAGTATCACAATTAAGATTCAAGATCCCCTAATAATATACATGGGTGCAATGATTATGAAACGTAATGAAGTATGCATCATCCACCAATTATATTAAAAATATATCAGCATATGAAAGTAAAGAACTCATAAGTTGCATTCACATCTCAGTTTTGTCACTTTGTCAACAACTCATCATTTTTAATATGAAGAGGATGTATCCATGACACAATTGCGGTTGCTGATAAAAAGACAAAAAACAAAAATGTATCCTTAAATTTTTTTGACTAAATCTGTACGGATTACTCGAATACCACACAGGCATCATATAAGACAAACAAATCCTTCACAATAAATTACCAATTCGTATAACATAATCTCATCGGAGTGAATCTTATTTTAAATTGTCCTACGAAATTAATTTTTTATAATAGGTAAGAAGTGATTTTTATTTTTTTTATTTTTAATAGAAATTTGAAGAGGAAAAGTGAGATTTATTTCATGGAATCACAGCTTAGTGGTGAAAGTGATATGACCAAATATCACTAAAACGCATCTTAATGTATCCATACATAATAGTTTCTTGAATTTGATCAAATGAATTATTTAAAGGTCTATCAACCTGTTTATTTAAGTGAAACAATTGAATATACAAGTTGTAAAATTTGAAAAATAATTTAAATATTAATTATATATTATCATAATTCGAGTGGATTAATTAATTAGTTGACCTATTCAACAATTCTCAAAAAACCAATCACAAAAAGTCTTAGCTGCTGCAGTGGATATATCAACAAAGTTGCTACTCTCTTTGTTTAGTTGAAGAGGTCAGACCATATAATTATTAGATAAAAATATTACTAAGCATATCATCATGCCCTGCCTCTCACTTTTGAACTCGAAATAAGGCTATAGAAATTACCCATGCATGGGCAGATTCAAAATCAAAAACTAATCCTATTAACCACTATTCTACATGGTCTTGTGAAAGAAACCAGACCTTTGATCACTACATATGCTTCAAGAATTAGCAGAACGTTCAGTGTATGTGTTCCCTTATTCAGTTCTCTCACAATTAATTTATGTTTTCTTAGAGAGTGCTTAATGTATTGGAAAGAATGGTAAAGAGAATGGGCTCAAAAGACAATAAAGAATGAAAATGTTGAAGGCTGGTGGATTTTGAGAAAGTGGGGAATCAAACTACTATACCATTTCGGCATTGCATCACTCACACCAAACATGCACTGTCATTCCTTTCCCATTCCCTTCTCATAAAAACCCTCAACCAAGCAGGAACCAGGCCCTTGGTCTAAAATCTAGACCTCAAAAAAACAGCTTGAACATGATAACAGAGTTCTTCTATAAGTAGTTAACAAAGTTGACAAACACAATGAATTGTGCAACCATCAAAGATACGACATGATTACAGGTGATAGTGAAGGACTAAGAGGAAAGCCATTTTCAAATTTGGCAGCCCTTAAAATCAATCAATGTGTTATGCAAAAGATTACCCTAGGAGGGATCACTTAATATACTTACTCACGTACGTAATTCACACATAAAATATTGTCAGGCAAGCATTCAACATCTCATCAGCCATATCCAATGGCTGCAGACATCACACGGGGATAGAAAATTGAGGAAATCAAATATTATCCAATCCCCCCCACCCAAAGTATTAAGCTTTTCACATATCTGCGTAACTACTATCATTAAAAAAATTAATGAAACTGAATAATTTGTGCGTAAAGAATCTGCTAATGAGAAATAGGGGAACTAACCTATGCGGATTGGTGCTGCAGCAAGAGAAAGTGGTGACAACTGCAACTGTTAATGTGATAATCGAGCGGGTGAAAACTTTCTATACAAAATAAAGGGGCAAAAGTTAGAATTTTCTGACCTATACCAGTTCAGAAGTCAATCGTATGCAAAAGGGAGAACTTACCTATGCCAATTTTAAGATGCGCAAGAGCTGTGAGCGGCGCAAAATCGTAGTGAAGTATGGGGGAAACCTTGATCAGAGTTCTTTTTCTTATGTGGAAATTAGGAAATTGAAAGATGAAAGGAGGTGTAGATAGATTAACGTACCAGCACCAACAAAGAAATTAAAAATAAAGAGGGAACCAGATAAGGAAAGATGATGATGTTTGGGTCTTCAGTGAGAGGAGAATCGGAGAGAGTGTGAACTGAGATGAAGGTGGATCTGATTCGGGTGTATGTTTGGAAACACTGAGAGTTGTAGGCAGAGCACGTGGAATAAACGGGAGAGGATGATGAGAGAACACCCAAATCATTTGCAGGGCCAACAAAGAAAGTACGCGTGGAAGTGAAAGTACACGTGGAAGGAAACACAAGCGCACTAAAGTAAAAAAATGAGAATAGAAACGTTACCTGCTACCGAGGAGAAACTGGCCGGGCAACTGGCTTATTTCTTTTATATATATATATATATATAAACATAGATAATGATCAAAAATATGTATTGAACAAGTCCCTTTTTTTCTTCCCTACATATATATAATACGGAGTATTAAATTATTTTTATTTTCTTTATGTG
Organism: Pogostemon cablin; assembly: GCA_023678885.1. Taxonomy (NCBI): domain Eukaryota; kingdom Viridiplantae; phylum Streptophyta; class Magnoliopsida; order Lamiales; family Lamiaceae; genus Pogostemon; species Pogostemon cablin. Next base: position 13,120,708 of record CM043005.1, read on the forward strand.
TGTTATATCTTTTTTATTAGGGAAGAAATACTCATTTTTAATTTAAATGCAATGCTAAACAAGAAAATTATGTTTGTGATGCATGGAATTCATTTTGTAAGAATATTCTCAATTTCTACTTGCCATTTTTAACAAATATACTTTGTTAATTAATTTAAATGTACCACGATTCACATAAATATAAATATACTTATATAAATCAACAAGATGAAAGTTAAATTATAGCCTTTAAAATATACTTATATATATATATATATATAATTACTATTTTTTACTTAATAATCTTAAGATCTACCAACAAAATTAAGTGACAGCTCTATAAAATATAACATGAATACTCCCATTTCAAGGCAGATTTAAGTGTATGACTATAAAATTGTATTAACATGACTTTCACACAATGAATTAAAACCACAAGTTATTGAATAACTATATAAAACTTGTTATTCTTGATTTTTCTATAATTGTATATTTATGTTGTTTATGTTGTAAATTTATTTAGATATCAAATTTCAAAGCTTGAAGAGCCAAAGTCTATATTAAATAATAAGAGGTACGCATAAATTTTCTTACTAAACTTCATTTACCATATATGATTTATGTCCTTACTTTTAGATTATGTCTTCCTTTTTTTATGAGAATTTGAGTTTTTCATTATTAAGGTTTTTTTTAAAATAGATAATACTTGAATTTACACTAATCTATATTTGGATTTTCTTAGATTTGTATTATTTTTAGGATAATACTAGTGTGATAGTTATGTATTCTATGTATGTTCCTTAACTTAAGAAAAATAACAAAACAAATGTTATATCGCTGCATGAAAATCACAAAAATTATGAATACACAGACTTGATTGCACAATGGAGTCAACTCTTTTCCGGATGTACAATTGTATGAGAAATGGGGGATTGACTTGTGAATTTTTGAAAGGGCTTGATGAATTCATTGAATTTGAACTAGTCAACATGAATGGAAGGATGGTGAAAAAATTAAGTGTCCATGTGTGAAAAGAAAATGTCAAAACAAAGGCTTTTTACCTGTTGATATAGTAAAAGGACATCTAGTTAGAAATTGATTCATTCTAGATTATTTTGAGTGGGTTTTCCATGGTGAGCGATGGTCGAGAGATGACATGGAGATAGATGCTGATGGATCAATTCCTTCATCTCCTCATGAAATTAATGAGAAAGAATATAGTCCATACCACGAAATGGTCATGGATGTGGCTGGACCAACTTTTAATGCTGAAAACATTGATGAAGAGAATCCTAATCCAAAAGCTCAAAAATTCTTTGACATGCTTGAAGCAGCGGACCAGGACTTGTGGCCCGGATGTAGTCATTCACAATTATCATTCATTTCTCTACTTATGAGCATGAAATCAGAGAATCACATGTCTGAGAAGTTGTTTAATGGGTTGTCGGATTAGTAAAAGAGTTAGCACCTGGAGAAAACTTTATTCCTGACGACTTCTACAAGTGCAAGAAATTGGTATGGAGAATGGGCTTACCAGCGCAAAAGATTGATTGGTGTCCTAATAATTGCATGATTTATTAGCGAGCAAATGAGGAGTTGACTTGTTGCAAGTTCTTTAATGATATGATACGAAAAATGTACCCCGCAAGATTATGTATTACTTTCCTTTGGTTCCGCGTTTACAAAGATTGTATGCCTCTAAAGCTACGGCTAATAAGATGAGGTGGCATGCTAATCATGACAAGGATCACGGCATGGAACATCCATCAGACTCGAAGGCATGGAAACAATTGAACGACAGGTTTTATGAATTTGCAGCTGAAAGTAGGAATGTAAGATTGGGTCTTTGAACTGATGGTTTTCATCCATTTGGTCAATCGGGGCAGCAATACTCATCTTGGCTAGTTATACTTATGCCTTACAATCTGCCTCCATCCATGTGTATGAAGGACAACACATGTTTCTTAGTGTGTTGGTTCCCGAGCCACATAATCCAAAGGAGAAATTGGATGTTTTTCTTCAACCCCTTATACATGAGTTGATACAATTAAGAGAAGTTGGAGTGGAAACTTATGATGTCTCCAAGAAGAATAATTTCATGATGAGAGCTGCAATTTCATGGACAATAAGTGATTTTCCAACTTATTCAATGTTGTGTGGATGGATTACTGCAGGAAGATTAGCATGTCATTATTGCATGCACCATTCAGAAGCCTTTAAGCTTAAGTTTAGTGGGAAGCAATCATGGTTTGACAATCATAGAAAGTTTTTAGTGAATGATAACACATGGCGGAGAAATAAAACTTGGTTCCTCAAGAATAGAACTATTTTCACCGAGTCTCCTCCAATTAGAATGGGACACGAGATCTTAGCTGAGATAGTATATCTGGGGTTTAAAAAGTTTACTGAACCAGGTGGTTGTGAAATCAATGAATCACTTAAAAATTTGGGTTGGAGAAAGAAGTGTATATTCTGGGATTTCCCATATTGGGATGATTTATTGATTCGACATAACTTGGACGTAATGCACATTGAAAAAAATATGTTCGACAATATATTCAATACTCTGGTGAATGTTAAAGGAAAGATAAAAGATACTTATAAATCAAGAGATGGGTTAAATTATTATTGTCAACGTCCTGAGTTAAAGAAGAATGAAGAGAAAGGAAAATTTCCAAAGGCATGTTATGCTCTTAACAAAAAACAAAAGGAAGTTTTGTTTGAATGGATCAAAGAACTGAGATTTCCTAATGGTTATGTCTCAAACATGAGTAGATGTGTGGACAAGAAAAAATTGAGAATGTTTGGTATGAAAAGCCATGATTGCGACATATTCATGTAGCGATTGCTCCCAATGGCGTTTCAGGATTTACTCCCACAGCATGTTTGGAAAGCTATCATTGAATTAAACTTGTTCTTCAAAGACTTAACTTCTACAACCATCAAGGAAGAAGACATGGAACGTTTGCATAAGGACATTCCAGTGATATTATGTAAGCTTGAACGTATCTTTTCACCGAGTTTTTTTGATTCAATGGAGCATCTACCATTTCATTTGGCTTATGAGACAAAGATATCCGGTCCAGTTCAGTACAGATGGATGTACCCTTTGGAGAGATACCTTCACAAGTTAAAGAACAATGTAAGAAATAAAGCAAAACTTGAAGGTTCGATTTGCAACTTGGTTCAAATCTCATGTAAGAGTAAATTCCCTAAATTTGTACATTATGCATATTGTAAGATTCTTGCAATACATAATTTAAAAATATCCTTACATTGACTTATATTATTAGGTGTTCAACAATCCAATCGTTCATAGTAAAATGATTAGAGATCTCTCAAATGGCCCATTTCGCAGAGTTAACATATATCATGGATATTATGTGAATGGCTATAAATTCTACACTGTTCGATATGGAGTTTCTAAATCAACATCAAATAGTGGGGTTTGCATAAAATGAACAAATTACCTTATAGATGAGAGTGACTATTATGGGATGTTGTATGAGGTAGTTGAATTAGATTACCCTAGTTTACCTGTTAAAAAGGTTGTGTTGTTCAAGTGCAAGTGGTTTGACCCATCACATTTGGGAACAAGAATTCATCCAGAATATAAACTTGTCGAGATTAACCACAAAAGGAGGTTCAGTCAATATGAGCCATTTTTATTGGAAATTCAAGCTTTTCAAGTGTATTATTGTACATATCCAACTGAGAAGAAAACAAAGAGTGATTGGTGGCCAGTTTTTAAAGTAATGTCAAAGTTGCACATTGCAAAAATGTCTAAAATTTGTGAAGATTCTATTCCTCCTCCATTTCAAGAGGATTTCATAGATGACCCAAACAATGTGTAATCAGATGATGGTCCATCAGGTTTAAATGATGAAAGTGGTGCATTCATGGAAATCATTGATGAAGAAGATGATATCGATGAAGAGTTGCAATCTGAAAATAGTTTTGAAAATTCGAATAATTCAGATTCAGAAAATAACTCTTAACACTAATTTTTTAGATGTATTTCACAAACTATATATGATATGTATAAAGGCTTTTGTGAGTTTCTTCTTCTTCTTTTTATTTGTACTTTCACAATATTTAATATAATTTATAGCTTGAAAAATTAGATATATTACAATTTTTTGAGTTGCAGAGGACATGTGGACGTAGTAATACACGTACTGATGGACTTATTGGTGGACATGGTCGGGGTATACGGGGTGGATGTAGTGCATCTTCGGCTGCACCATCAACTTCAGCTACTCCATCAACTTCAGCTGCAACACCTATACTTTCCGAACCATCAACCTCAGCTCCACCTCCCATACTATCTGCACTATCAATCTCAGCTCCACCTACTGTACCATCTACACCCGGACAATCAACATCATCTGCTGTAGAGAATTCTCAAACTACAACTAAAAAGCAAAGAGTATGGATCAATTACGGAAGGTAATTTTTTCCTTAAAATTCTTATAGTGTGTATAATTATAAATTATGTTGTGTAACCATGATTTCCTTAATTTGTAGTTTACAACCTGGTCATAAACTATCCCAAATGTTTAGAGAGATAATTTTAGGTCGGGTTGAAAAAGGAGCAACTCGTTGAAAGAAGATATCTGCGTAGACCAAATGTATATATTTTGAGGAGTTTAAGGTATGCATTAAAAAGTTTAGGGTTCTATTTTGATATAATCTTAATCTTTTATTTAACTTATGTGGAAAATATGCGTGTGGAGCGATGGACTTTTTATGTGCTCATCGTTATAGTGACATTTTCCACGACTGAAAGAAAATATGGGAAGATAAGAAGAAAAAACCAAAATATATGACTGACTTGGGCTAGCTTTATTTCTCATTGGCAAGATCCAAAAGAGATAGCAAAGGGTGATCAAAATAAAAAAAATCGTTGAAGCGAGCCGACAGGAGTGGGAACTGTATTTCTTGACATAAGGAGGTTCAATAGGAGCTTGTGAATTTGATGAAAAGTTTGTGAGTTTCTATCTCTTATTCACTTATCTTTTATGAGTATCTATTGTGTTTATTAATCTTTTTTATGTTTGGGCTAAAATTATTTGCATTAAGTTTACATTTTTTATACATTTTAATAAATGGAGACATGAAAAAGTTAAGGTTTAATTGTAATTCTTTAGAAAGTTTGACTTAAAAAATAATATATATGTTTTTGAAATTATATGACGATTCAGTATGATTGGGTCTTATCTGATTCATGTATATTCTCTTTGGTTTTCGGTAATTGATGAATTTTTTGTAGATTGTGTTGGTTTACAAATATGTTTAATTTGTTTTCTTTGTTAATAAGGCCAATGCAGTGGCTGGAAATGTGACTGTAAGTATAATATTTTGTGTTTTAAAGTATTTATGATTTTAAGTAAAATGATAAATCTATAATATTTGATTAATAATTCATTATTAACCATGTAAATTCACAGAAAACAATCCAACAAAAGAAAGATGACCTAAGTTAAATGCCTGATGCTCTTGAAATTAATATGGGAGAAATATTTCATCAAACTATTGCACCAAAAAAAGGTCGCATCTTCGGCATTGGAAATTTGGAAGAAGGAAGTTCAAGGAGCCAATCCAGTGTTACTCAAGGTGTCTGTTTAAAATCAGAGTTCAAGAGATAGTTAGATGAAAAGATCTTGGATGTACGTAGTGAGATGCAAGCAGAAATTCAAGTGCTTCAAGCCCAAGTGCAACAACTTATGGAAATTGTGCGAGGTGGAAGTACAATGGTTTCTCGTTATGGTGGTGGATCTACATCTGGTGTCAGTCATAATGATATTGATGCTGATGACAATATTGATGTTGATGATGAGGTTGATGTTGATTTGGGAGAATTGTGATCATGTTTATCATATTTAGATGTTTTATGTCAAGGATTGAGTAGAATTTGATATTTTGTGTCAAATTTGGATAATCTATTTCAAATTGTGGAGATTGTTGAATTTAAATCTTATATTGGGTTGTGTCTTGAAGATATAATTAATTAGAATTTTATATTATTTAACAAGTATTAATATTAATTTTAAAATATAAAATTAAAATATATACATAAATTTGCAACGGAAATTTTCATCGGTAACGGAAATATGTAATTTGAAGAATTACTATTACTGACTGAATATTCTGTCACTAAATTTATGATAGATTATTTCCATCGATAATTACCGATGGAATCGCCGATGGATTACAGTCTGTAAACTAACTTTCGTACGATTTTCATTTTTTTTGGTAAATCCATCTCTAATTTACAGCATCCAACGAATTTGATTTGCATGTTTACCGATAGAAAATTCTGTTTACCGACGTCCATAATCCATCGGTAATTACCGATGGATTTTATTTTTCGTCGGTAATGAATTACCGACCATGGTTTTAGCGACAGATTAGTATTCGTCGGTAATCCATCGGTAAACCCATTACCGACGGTTTTTACAAGTATTATCGATGGAAATTTTTCATTGATAATTTGACAGTTTGTTGTAGTGATATGATTTTCCTTTATAGGTACTATATAATCATCCTTTTTATCCTACTTACTAATACAAATTCAAATCAATTAATAAATATTCATATAAGATAGTTTTAATGAAGCTTCTGAGGCCACTCACTTAAAATCATAACATGTAATCCTGCCCAGCAGTGAACGCACTCAATCAATAACCAAGATATGTATTCAGACTCTACATAACAGTTAATGATGCACAAAACGACTCTGGGTATGAATTAATAAAGCATAGTCTTATATAAAATAAACCACAAGTAGTGTTGTAAGAGTATACACACGGAAGTTTTATTAACTAGATAAAAACATTCATAACCCTAGAACTCCCTAAGCGGTTTTAGCCCATGACACTTTAAAGAACTTTCATGGTGTTTGGATAGATCTTACCCATAGTCTTGAAAATTACAAGAAAGATTAAGTTGCGAAGTAAACCCTAGATGTGGGAGCCGTTGCTTCTCGTTCCGTCTTGAATCTTCACTTGGTTCTCACTCGATTCACTGCACAAATCTCTCTCTACCGCTCCTGTGGATGGAGTTAGGGTTTGGATGTGGTGTAGGATGGATGTGGAATCTAACTCTCTTTTTGGTGTGATTCCCTTTTTATACTTGTAACTTCTCCTCATGGACCTTTACTGGGCTTTTTCGTAGAAAACACGCATATGCATGCACTAGAGGCAAAAATATCGATATTTCAGAGCCGATGTGTTGCCGTTTGACTAGACTTGGCATGGTCGAACAAGGCCTTCTTTTTTGAATGGCAAGTCTGTAAATTGAAACTCGTCTTCACATTCACTGTTTGACATGACGTCCATGGTTTGACCACACATCGCTTGGTCGAACGGATCATCCTTGGTCGAACGACCACTCTGTAGGTTGAAACATCCCAGTTCGACTTATCCTCTGTAGTTCAATTTGGCTGAGCTTGGTCGAATGGGACAACTCTGGTCGTGGAATGAGTACAAATAGTTAAATAAAATCTATTAAGATTTGGGTAGTGCCTCAATCTCCGCGGATCCTCACTTATATGTATTTTTAATATATATAATATAATTTATATATTATGTTATATTTTATATGTTTTATTAATTATAAGTTTAATTTAATCATATATAATTATTACTTAAAAATATGTTATTACTGTTTATAAAAAAATATTATCACCTTTTATTTATATTATAATTTATTTATAAAGTAGTTCTCATTACTATTATCATTTTTATTAATTAAATATCATTTTTATTAAAATATTATATTTCTTATCCCTATTACAAAATTTAAATATTTCTAATTTTTATAATTATATAGTAGTATAAATTCGTTTAACAAAATGGATTAGCATTCATTTTTTCAATTAAAATTACAAAACGTAAATATTTAATAAGAAGTAACTATATATAGTTTTCATAATATATAGTATAAGTATGTTTGACAAAATAGATTGATTGGCATTTGTTTTTCAATTAAAATCTGGATTGTCGGACCCCCTATCTAAGGAAAAAAATACGGGAGACTAACGAAAAGAAAGCGCCAAAATACAAATACATGGAAGAACTAAAGCGCCAAACCCAAATCATCCCTCTAATTTACCTTTCCCTCTGCCCTAATCAGTGAATTTTGTAATAGCGGTATGCAATTGAATACAAGCAAAATTTTACAACGGAAGTCTAGAAAGAGGGCCAAAATTCTCGAAATCTGATTAAGGTGTTTCGTCGGGTGTCAATCGTGCGATGGGAGCTAAGTTTTCTAATTACGTAGATGTACCACTATTCTCTCTTTTGATCGAGCGGCGAAGAGATGAGTGGCACAATTACTCTCATCGCGGCCTCGGTTGCCACTTCCATCATGGCCCTTTCCTTCTCCAATTGCACCATCCCTAGCTTTGCATCAACGAATGTGCCCATTAGACGAATAGCATGAAATCAGGGGTGAGATCGGAGAAGGGGAATTTGCTCCTAAATTTGATGTTTGAGGTTCACTGAGGCCCTGGTTACAGCTCACAGGTGATGAATATCATGTTTTCTGCTAACTATGTCCAAGAAAAAAAAATGATTAGTTTGAGTGAGAGTAAGGAAAAATTTTATAGCTTTATCATATTTGGTTTCTGGGATCTTGCTTTCCTTTTGTATCCATGGAGATTTTATCTGTAGGATTTATGATTGTTTTGCTCATTGTTTGTACTTTTCAATGGTATCCCAGTGAGATTTGACATGAATTTCTAATTCTATTGTTACTTGTGTTATGCACAAAAATTTTCATTCGATAATCCATCTATTTATTGTTAAACCATTTTGAATTCATCATTTTTATCCTATAGTGATAGAAGAGGATTTCATTACTCAGTGAAGAAATTGTGAGCCAACTATTACCTTCACCTTTGCATCACCTGTGAAAGCTATCTGAAGAAGGAAAACTCTTGAATAATTTATCTTGCTTGCCTACTAGAATGCTTCACTGCCTCTCTGATGGTGTCGACAAGGATTTTTCCTCTGATTTAGGTGCCATTTTTCATTCTACAAACAACGACGACTAATTCAAACACCTATGAAAGCAATAACGCACAATATAATGAGGTCATTACAACATCATTTTGTGAGTGATGCTTGCTTTTAATTTATTTTTCTGATTTTAGTAAATTGCTTTATTAATTAGCTGAATTGATAGACATTTTAAAGTGAGCATGGAATTCATTATATATGTGCGTGTATAATATGAATAGTATTATGTGTAGATCGATGTAGTGTGTTTTAAACGTGTGTCATTGATATATCATTCGAGTTCTTAGTTGATTAAGGCTTGATGATATCGTTGCTGCGTAAAATCATCCCTCTTAATAGAGTTTGGTTTGTGAATCCATCTCTTTTTTAAACCTTTATGTTTGAAAATTGAAATGTACATATTGTCATAGGTTTGAAGCAAGGAATCGAAGTCATTTCTCTCGAAGGTGTGAATTCTTTCCTCAATTGTTCCTATATTGAAATATGCTTATATTGGAAATCTTTCAGCAATTGTAAACTTGTTTTTGGTTGCTAAGCTTGATTTAGTTGATTTAAAATAGTCATCCACCTTGAGGATTGATCATTCTATGTTTCTTTAATTCTTTCTTGTTTAGGATTAATTTCTCCTAACATATATTTGAAGTTCAAGTCTAACATTGGAGTCCCTTAACGAAAATCCTGTTCCATCACATGTTGTATATGTTAATTATGAACTCTATTCCATATATTTTTGGGACTAGCACATCATTCGTAGTTGGTAATCTAGTAGAGCCATTTCATAATTATATTATTAATTGTAGTATTTACTTACAAGACTTAGTCAAATTTTCCATTAAAGAAAATCACATGGAATATAAATTGTGTTTTGCTTCAATTATTGGAAGAATATCTTGAGACCATATTGAAAGAGATATTGTTACCATTATATTACATGAACATCTTAAAACTTGGATTTTTTTATAGCCTTATTACGTAAATGAGTTCATTACATTGTAGTAATCATGTAAATGTTCAGATGAGTGATCCAAAATTTTAATATTTTCCATTTTTTATTATGTAATTTTTCCTCTCAATATTGTAGATTAAAAATGTCACACAAGATAGATGATGTACAGTAACTAATGCCTCTTTTAGAATTAGTAATTGTGCTGGGCAATTAAGGAATCTCATCTACCCACGGAAGTAAACTTCACCACTGTCAAACATCGTAGGCAGACCAGACTGAAGCACCAATATTTTGAGATAAAGGATAAGCATACTTTAGTATATTCTGGTCCTGTATCTGTTCCACAACAAGCTCTCACCGTATTCTCCAGGTTTGATGTGCTTGCCACTCAAAATGACTCCTGAGGATATGATTGATCCAGCAATTGATAATTGTTAGTAGGAAAGGTAAGGAATCTCTATTTACATAAGAGGATACCCATACCCATTCGGTAATGAACATGTTTCCAGCAGATATCCCAGGGTGTCTAACACCTGGGATAAGTATCTTATAAACAATCTTTTGTTGTTTCTTAATAGTACAGGAAACACCCTTCTCACTGGATATCTTTGGTGCCCTGATGTCACTGCTACCTTTACATAGGCCTTCTCTTATTGTTTTGTGGATAGAGCATTGACCGCCTTTACTGGTTCCATTTTATCTTTGGTTCTGTATTGCAATACTCATTCTAGTTGTTATGTTGTAGTTGTTGATGCTTTAGGTTTTGGCAGCTACTATATTCTCATCATTTTGTTGGATTTGTCAATGTAGTTAGTAGAGCCCTCTGCAGTTTATTATGTTTTTTTACTGGTTATTATATGTCTTAGTTACTACTTCTTGTGTCGGGCTCATCTGCTATAATGGGAGACTTGATGTGTGTCTGGTACAGAGCTGCACGTATCAACTGAGATCATAGGTCTTGGTCCAACAACCCCTTCCTTTCTGCAGTTAGCTACCCAGATTACACTACTGTTAGTCTTCAGGTTTTTGTTTGAATCGTTGCTTCTACTTTGTATTGGGTTTCTTGCAATGATGGTATTTTTTTTGTTGTTTAAATGAGAGTCCAAATTTGTATAAATTTGATTTCCTTTGCTGGTTCTAGATTATAAAGCTTCTTTACTATCTTTTATGAACTCATTAATTAAATTGAATTCGGGTTAGTAATTAGGATGAAGAGGAAAATTATATAGTACCTATAAAGGGAGATCATATCGGGTTAGAGTACTTAGTGTATGGGAAATAATTAATACTAATAGTACCTAGAAAGGGGGTGTAATTATATCTCTTGCTCCGAGGTAATTCCCACGTAATACACGCTTATCTGCTAGTGTCTATGGAGTAGATTTGCATGGTTTAGTGATGTGTCCATATTCCACAAGGCAGAGTCGGACATTGACACATGGAAGGGAGATTAATTAGTGAAACTGGAAGGCCCCAAAAAGCTACATATCTTCTCACTTGAGCAACTATCGTTTATCTCTACTGTCTCTATTTTAATTGCTATTTTTATTGTTCGTTTATTAGATTTATAACTATTATCTATTTAAATTACCAATAATAGTTTCTCTTAATTTAGATAATAATAAATTGATAACCAACTGTCCTTTGAGTTCTATAATATAACTTGGTCGCATATATTAGCTACAATTGCATTCTTCATACTTGGGGATTAATTGTGTGTTGAGAAAACACCCAACACAGACACACGGGGTTGACAACCACGATGTGATCTTTTAAAAAGGTGGTAAGTTCCTTGAGATTGAAAAATGCATAAAAATCCATACAAGGATAAAAAGTGTATGTGCGCCTGCATAAAAAATCAACCTTGATTGATTTTTCCAGAATCTTTTGATGAATATATGTTATTAAATTGATAATTTTCAATACATGAAGTGATGAAATTTATAGTATATTTATTTATTAATTATGCATATTATTTCTCATTATTTTTTTAAGGCCGATTTTTATTTTTCATATAAGTTAGTGGGTCATAAAGTGTAACTGCTGTATTTTTCCTGTATTATAACACATTTAGCAGTTATCACTTAGTGGAAGTAAACCTTCAATCTCTCTACCTTCTCTCTTCTCTTTAAATTCTCGAATTGTGATGTGTGAGTTGATATGGTGTAAAGTCTTCTTGTTTAATCGTTACACAGCACACTCTCTCACATACTTTTTATCTTTCAAAATTCAAATTGATGTCTCACACACATATCTCTATGTCTCCTCCAAAGACAAACTTTCCTTCTTCCAGTACAAAACATTCCTCATCATCCTAACCCTCTGCTTCCTCTCGCAAATCTACTCTATTCCAAACCCTAGATTCGATTACTGAGAATGTTGCGACTGGTGCTGCTCAGAATGTAAATCGTGATGCTGCTACACGCTGCTTGGACCCATTATAGAGTCAGCCGTACCGGAACATATTGTCCTTCCCAAGGTACTCCCAACTCTATATTTCTCTCGCTTCAGGCTCAAGTCGCCAATTCAGAAATTCTTGTGTCTCGAATCGAAGTACCGATGCTTGAACCTTCTTCTATTATTGTCCAATTTGATATTCCCGTTCCATTATCTGAAATTCCCGCTCAGACGTCCATCCATCCATCTGAAATTCCATCTAAAACTCATCCCTCTGAAACCTTTGAACCATCTGACCCTGTTCAAGTCCCTTCTACATCTCACCTATTGCTTCTCCTATCCATATTGAGCCGTATCCACCCATGTATAGTACTTCGTCATCACCACCTATTCTGATTATGTCTAAGGTAACCAAGAAGACTGCTCCTATGTGCAAGGATCCACCCATGAGCTAGACTTTCCGTGTCTGGAAGAAGTGTCAAACCGCCGGTTCACAAAATGCTCCTAGCACTGCTAAAGGGAAATCTCCTATTTCCTTGTCTGATTCTGATGATGACTCTTCTCCGATGGGTGTGGATGTTTCTGGAGAGAACCCCATGATGGCTGAATTCTGCAAATCCCTGAAGAAAAGCAATGAGGCAAGAAAGTTGTTTCTGATGTTGCCGCGTCTGTTGCAACACCTGACGAAGAAACTAAAGTTGATCTGTACCAACTGATTGATGATATTTTCGTTGATGTTTCCACTGATAAAACAACACCTACTGATGCGGATACAAAACTCTCTGATCCTGATCTTGATTCATCGTCTGATGATGAAGAGGATGCACCCGAGGAATCTGACAAAGGTGCTACCTCTGATGAATCTGATGAGGATGAAGTTCTTCCAGATGATGCTGATGGTGATGTTGATTAAAAAGATGATGATAATGAACAGACTGACGATGCTGATCTTGAAGATGCTGATGAAGAGGATGATGATTCTGATTATGATCTTGATAACTTTGGAACTAACCGTTTCTACTTTGTTGATGGTAAGGCCAGATACTAGAAATTTGCAAACCTTGTCACATAAAATCTCACTCAATTCTTTGAAGAACAAAGTTTGCTCAAATCTCTTAGGTACTCTAGTACTTTCTGCAGCAATTAGATTTGTGGGTTTTATGCAAACATTAGTTCAGACATGATTAAGAGTTCTAGTCCTAAGTCTGGAAAGATATACTTTAGGAAAAAAGATTTATGATTTTTTTCCTGAAAAGATAAATGCATTATTGGGGACTGTACATGTTGAAAGTGATTATGATATTGATGATATGGATGAGATTTTTTTGTGATTACTGGTGGTCTGATTATTAGTTGGCCTAGAAAGTTGTTCAGTCCAAGTCTTACAAGTCTACATGTTGTCTTGCACAAGCTGTATGTCTACATTTGATTGCCTACCTCTAACATCACTAGAGTTACTACTGAGCATGCCGTGCTGATTTATAAGATAGGGAAGACCATGTCTTCTAACCTTAGTGAAGTTATTTATAAGAACTTGAACAATTATGGTTGAAACATTTCCAAGTTTGGCAAGTTACCATTGTTGGATTGTATACTAAAAGTCTAACTTTTTGTATGAACAATATTATAACAATTTATTTGAAATGAGAATCATATGATCAAATGATTGCGTCTTATAATTTATTTATATGTTCGATGCAATAGTCAACTTACTTTATATGGTAGATAATATGTTGTGCGACAACACGCGGAAGATCATATTATCAATTTTCTTATAAAGTATAAACAGAAGCTCACAACCTAGATAGACAGGGACTCTCTTTCGGGATGGTTGTAGTATGATTTGGTATTATTTTGTCTTGACTATAGAATCACGTTAGTGCATTTTGTGTGTATTTAGCAGGGCCGCTTGAGATCGTTCGACTTATATTGACTTATAGAAGAACTTGATCTCAGTTATTATGGATGTTCGTACTCTTAATCCCTATACAATAATCTCGACAAATAAGGCAGTATGTATTTCTTTGATTCATCAATAGGTGAGATTTACATGTAATTAAATCAATAAACTCGGTGAGCTGGGAAGTAGTGTTGTCTCTATGGTGTACTGTTGATTGTAGAAGGAATCCATGTCCGACATGGGTTGATGATGTCCCCTTGAGGAGCTCATAAGGATTATCATGTAAACCCTACAGGTAGATATATTCCGTCATGATAATGAGGTTGAGTGGTACTACTCTCGGATGAGATATTAATTAATGGAGTTGTCAGCAACTTAATTAACTAATGGGCATTGTATATCTTAAACATGGGGAGACTAATAGACTCATAAAAAGAAGGAGCCCATAACGTAATTATGGGATTAGAAAGGTAGTGCAGTAATAATATTTTAGTGGTATATATTATTATTATTGGACTTAAGCATAAGCTTTGGGCTAAACTTGGATACTTAAGCCCAATGGCGGCCCAACTCTATTTTTTCCTCCTGGTCCCTACTGTAGCCCATATGTAAGTCATCTTAGCTGTCCGGAAACCCTAATCTAACTGATTAATCACGCCTAATATGTGAGGAGGGTTAGGGAACACCAGATTGAGAAGATTTCGAAGATCGTCACCCTCACGACGTCGAGATTGGACTTGGGAATACAGAAGAAGACCGGAAGGTTGTTTGCTGTTGCTGTCCATTAATTTCCATGATTTTTCTTAAATTGTGTGGAAATCCAACCTATACGTGTGATATACTGATGGAAAGCCACGAAAGAGAGGATCTTTTTGGCGCATAGATCACTTGAATCAGAGATGAGATGAGAAAGTTATGGTAAAAACCGTGAGGTTGCATAGGCTGCCGACGAGAATCCATCTTCTTCAACATACCCTGTGAAAGGTAATACATTTCATTAATTTCTTGCTTCTGCTGAATTAGAAATTTATGGAACCCTAAAGGTTCACGTTAACCAAATAATCGAACGCCAACAATTGGTATTAGGGCTTCGGTTTTGTGGTGAAACATGAAACATTAGGCTGGGTTTACGTGTCTATGTGGATTAGGGTTTAGAGAATCATGTTTTCTTCTTCAATACCCTATCACTATGCGTTAATATTGATGGACGTTGAGCGGCGCCGTCACGAAAGTGAGCGCCGAAAGGAGGCACAACAATAGCAAACTGTCGGCAGCACGATGGTACGACTAGGCACGCGATGAAATCACGCTGATGACGCGATGACTGGAGCCGAGCAAAAGGCTAGATGAGGGGCTCGGCAGGCCAGCATGTGCGCACGGTGGCTCACACTATGGCAGTTGGCACACTCGATGAGCGTCGGGTGTAGTATGCGACACATGATTTTCTCCACGTTGGTGTGCATGGAGGCGTGTGACAGGCGACTCGTTGGTGCGCGGATTTCCATGCATATGTGCACATTGGCACGCAGATGGCTGAGAAATGCCCTCATGCGTGCTAGATAGGCGCACGGTTGCTGGCGTGCGAGATGCTTCAGGCGCATGATATCCTAGGGCTGGACACACGACATTAGGTAGTTTCCAAGTGATAGATTATTGTGCACGGCTGTAGGCGTGTCGACAGATGAGGCCACACAGAAGTAGGAAGGCAGCCGTGTGATGATGTTGGTTGTCATGCGTACTAGAGAATGAAGCTTGCTGCTTGACGTGTGATGGACGTTTGCGGCTGGCCACAGCACACGGAAGCAGACAGGCGCACACGGGGGCTGCACATTAGCAAGCTGGCGCACGATACAGTGCATAGGGCATGCGTATTTTGTGTTGGTGATGCTAATGGGTGGACTGCCGTGTACGTTGGCATGCGGGAATGCACGAAATCGCGCACGTCGGCATACATGTTGCTCGGCAGATAGTGAAGCATGCACGTTGAGCACCGAGCGTGAGTTCTAGGTGCATGTTGGTAACTGGGCACAGGTCACACGTTTCCTGCTGTGTGCAGGTAGTTTGGCACACAAGTTGCTGATGAGGCTGAGCATGGACACTCAGTGATGAGCAAGAAGGCTTTCTCGTTGGATACCGGGTGTACAAGAGGTGGCGTGCGGATACCTGCACAGCAACATGTAGGGACGCGTAGAGGTTGCGTACGGATGCTTGCAGATAGCCTAGCAAAGGCGCGCGACGTCGTGCCCATTGGTGCAAACGTTGTTGGGCTAGCACAGAGCATGTTTCGAGATGGCGCTCGTTCAGCACCGTGTGAAGGCTGTTAGGCGCACGTATACCAGCATGCTGGAGTGTGAGTTGTTTTACTGGCAGGCGAGAAAACATGGTGCACGACTGCTAGCATGTAGGCATGCAAAATGTTGTGTGGTGCGCTAGGATAGGCGCACAGTTTCTAGTGACTGGCATACGATTGGCCTGCAAAGGCCACACGGCGGCATGCTGGTGATGGACATGATGATGGGCGGACAGCCGGATGGTAGACCAGGCTGCGGGGCTAGGAATCTGAAGGAAAATTCGTGAAGACTGGCTTCTGATTTTCAGATTAGGTAAACCCCGCATAGTCGCAGTTGCCCGCATTCATAATTGGTGGCGAATAATCGAATTCGCTGATATATAACTATTTATAATTGATTTAATTATTTGATTATTATTATATATGTTATGCATGATTCTCTTTGATTTACTACTTGATGTGCCGTAATAGGAGCATGCTAGGCTGCGTATTTTTTTATAAATATTATATGCATGTAAAAACCCTCGGTGTTAAATTACTAAGTGGGAGAGGGGATTGGTAATTAATTCTCACGACCTCCATTATTGGTTTGTAAGAGATGTGAGTAAACTAGCGTGTTGGCAATAGGTCTTTCTCCTTAACGAATGAGTTTATTCATGTATTATTGGTACAGACTTTATTAAATAATTATTGTTTGTAATGTGATGCACATGAACTTGCATGTTGGCATAGACCTTCCTCCCTAACGGACGAGTTTATATGTGGTTCACTGGTACAAACATATAATTGGTTATTGTAGGAAGTTATCCAAGTGTGTGTGTACTTCTCCAACTATAAGGCACATAAGCTTGGGCCGCGGAATTGGGATCAAATAATGTACACTTAGGTGTAAATAATAAGTATCCTCCCTATTTGAGTCACTGCTTTTTTTGCATGGCTAAAGAGGAACCGACTATTAATTATTTTGTCATGAGATTAGGTTGACAAATAAAATTAATGGACAAAACCTTCTCTTGTAAATGTTTGGGTTTATATACGTCCACACTATCGTAGCATGCAGACTCACGGTGCTTGAGATGTCGTTGAATTTTATTTTTATATTATTTTGAGGGAATCAATATAAATTGATAAATTTGAAGATTTGATCGGTGTATTAATTTACGTGATTCTCTGAATTTTCAAATAGTTTTATCTCGCTAATTGTTCACTAAAAGTAACATATTTACTTGTCCAAAATTAGATGATTAGAAAAGAACCTTGGTTTTGACTTTACTGCTTAGGAATATATATGTGTTCTCACTAAGGATGTCCCATGATACCTATTAAAGTCTCTAGTTGAGAGATGAGAGGTTCATAGAAATATGATGGTCTCATGCGACTCTTTAGATACTTGAGTAAGTTAGAAAGGCAAGAGGTCATTGATAAGTTGATGAATGAATTGGGAATGCTTCCAGTAGAAATTGAAGGGGAAACCTAGATCAGTTTATTCTCCATAATTTACCTAGATGTTTTGAGCAAGTTCTACCTGAAATACGAGAGGTTGTATATGGTGGGGAACTTCTGACAAAACATGTGGCGAAGGAAAGCCAATTTCATCAAGATGTGAACAAGGTTAGTATCCCATTCACTAGTTGTTGAAGCGTGATTAGGGATGGCATCTATTGACATGTTGTGTGTAGATACCGGAATCTCTAAAAGCCTGCAATTAAGTGATGATGAGATTATTATAGACATGGATAATACTACAAGAGTAGTGACTGCTGCAGCGGAAGTTGTTTATTTATCTTACGATATGAATAAACGTTTGATTTTGAGAAATTATCATTAAATACGTTTTTCATAGAAAGAATTTGATTTTAGTTTCTATGCATTTACGGATGGATACTCTATTTCATTTAAATGGCATGGTCATTATAATGAAGGATGGAGCTATAATTTGTTATAGTACGTAGGTTACAATTTGTACACTCTTAAATTATGTTTATCCCACGGATGCAACAAATAGTAATTAATAACGCATCTTATATTCCTAATAAGGGAAAGACTCTTATGGAAATGATTAGATAGATGATGAATTATTTGGAATTACAAAATTTATTTTATGGATATGCCCTAAAAATAGCATGTCATATAATATTTGTTTGTTTGTGGGATATCCTGGAGAAATGGAGGGTGATGATTTATTTAGTCCAAAAGATCAAAGGGTGATTGTTAACACAAACACTATATTTTTGGAAAAAGACTACGTAATATATCACGTACCCATGTATAAATTGTTCTAAAGGAAGTGAGAGGGAAACCACAAAGTATTATACCAACTGTACAAGAGGATATACCACAAGGTAAAATGTATCGCGTTTCACATCTGATACACAATTGCATATAGTGCCTTGTTGTAGTAGGAGGGTTGTTTTACAACATGATATATATATATTTTGGGAGAGTCGTGAGACATAGTCCCTAGTAAACATGGAATTCACCTACGAATACGATGAAGCACTATAACATCGAAATGTAGTAAGTTGTAATGAATTCTGAACTAGAATTTAGGGATTCTATATTAGATCTGGGAGCCTGTAGAACCAACAAATGGTGTAAAAGCCATTGAAAGTGGTCATGCAAAATAAAAGAGGATCATTACAGTAAGGTGAAAACCTTGGACGCAAAGCTTGTTACGTAAAGGTATAGTCAGAAAGAAAGGGTTCGATTATGAGAAAACTTGTTCCCCTATAGCTATGTCTATATCAATCCGAACTCTTTTATCTATAGCTACTCATATGAAATATGAGGAATAGCAAATAGATGTCAAGATAGCTTTCCAAATTGGAAGTCTTGAGAAAAACATATATATGAAGTGACCAGAGGGATTCATTGTAAAGGGCTAAAAGAATTTTGACTGTAAGCTTAAAGGTGTCCATCGATGGACTAAAGCAAGCTTCAAGATCATGAAACATCCATTTCGATGAGGAAATCCAGGCATATAGATTTATTCAATGCGCGGATGTGTCTTATGTATTTAAAAGAGTGACGGAAACTTGGAGGTATTTCTTGTACTGTATGTGGATGATATATTGCTCATTGGAGACAATGAAAGAGTATTGTCGGGCGTATGTATTTGGTTGATAAAGCAGTATGAAATGAAGGACTTAAGAAAAGCAAAGTATATCCTTTTGGTCACGGTAATACGGATCACAAGAAAGGATGTCATGCTTGTCTCAAGTTTTATGAAATGATACAATTGCTACTCATTTTAGCATGTGACTTTATCGAAGGAAATGTGTCTTGACACAAAAGAAGATAAAGGAGATGAAAGCAGTTCCTTATGCTTCGGTGAATAAGAAAGCTTAATCTAACGAATGCTATGCACGAGATCGGATATCTATTTTGCCGATGGCATGGTCAGTGAGTATCAAGGTAACCTGAAACAAGAATGATGAATTGTGGTAATACATATACTTATGTACAAAAGAACCAGAAATTATATGTGGACTTACCGGATAGATTCACTGCTTATTGAGGATTACATATATTCAGATTTTTCAAATCAGATAGAGACGACATTAAATCCATCTTAAAGGTTATGTGTTTAATTTTAGGAAGTTGAGACATAAGATGGAGGAGTAATATATAGAAATATATTTCAAACTCGACCATGGAAAGATGAAAAAATTGGAGCCTCTGAGGCAGCCAAACTATTTATATGACTCTAGAAACTTCATGATGGACTTCTAAGTATTTCTAAATTTGCCCAAGGTTATCACATTTTATTGTGATAATAATGGTGCAGTTGCAAACTTGAAGGAATCACGAGCCCATAAGCAATTAAACATATGGAGCGTGAGTGCCACCTATTACGAGAAATGATATGATGAGGGGAAGGTTGTCATCGCCGAGATTGCATCGGATGATGACCTTGTAAATCTATTTACAAGGACCTTAAGGCAAGAGCTTTTAATGGTGGGAGTGGGAATCAGGTGTATGGTAGGAGGCATGACAACATAGTCTTTTAGTATAAGTGGGAGATTGTTAGATTGTATACTAAAAGTCTAGGTTTTTGTATGAACAATGTTATAACAATTTATTTGAAATGAGAATCATATGATCAAATGATTGCGTCTTATAATTTATTTATATGTTCGATGCAATAGTCCACTTACTTTATACTATAGATAATATGTTGTGCGACAACACGCGGAAGATTATATTATCGATTTCCTTATAAAGTATAAACAAATGCTCACAACCGAGATAGACGGAGACTCCCTATCGGGATGGTTGTAGTGTGATTTGGTATTAGTTTGTCTTGACTATAGAATCACATTAGCACACTTTGTGTGTATTGAGCAGGACTGCTTGAGATCATTTGACTTATTCTGACTTGTAGAAGAACTTGATCTAAGTTATTATGGATGTTCGTGCTCTTAATCCCTATACAATAACCTCGACACGTAAGGTAGTATGTATTTCTTTGATTCATCAATGGGTGAGATTTACATGTAATTAAATCAATAAACTTGGTGAGTTGGGAAGTAGTGTTGTCTCTATGGTGTGTTGTTGATTGTAGAAGGAATCCGTGTCCGACATAGGTTGATGATATCCCCTTGAGGAGCTCATAAGGATTATCATGTAAACCCTGCAGGTGGATTAATTCCTACATGATAATGAGGTTGAGTGGTACTACTCACGGATGAGATATTAATTAATGGAGTTGTCAGTAACTTAATTAATTAATATGTGTCATATATCTTAAACATGGGGGGACTAGCGGGCTCATAATAAGAAGGAGTCCATAACGTAATTATGGGATTAGAACGGTAGTGCAGTAATAATATTTTAATTAGTGACATATATTATTATTATTGGACTTAAGTATAAGCTTTAGGCTAAGCTTGGATACTTAAGCCCAATAGAGGCCCAACTCTAATTTCTCCTCCTGGTCTCTGCTGTAGTCCATATATATGTCATCTCACCTGTCCGGAAAGTCTAATCTAACTTATTAATCACACCTAACATGTAAAGATGGTTAGGGAACATAGATTGAGAAGATTGAGAAGATCGTCTCCCACATGACATCGAGATTGGACTTGGGAATACAGTAGAAGACCGGAAGATTGTTTGGTGCTGCTGTCCGTCAACTTCCATGAATTTTCTAAAATCGTGTGGAACTCCAATCTGTACGTGTGATTGGAAAGCCACGGAAGAGAGGATCATTTTGGCGCATAGATCACTTGAATCAGAGATTAGATGAGGTAGTTATGGCCAAAACTGTGAGGCTGCGAGGCTGCCGGCGAGAATCCATCTTCTTAAACATACCTTGGTGAAAGGTAATACATTTTTTTGATTTCTTGATTCCGCTGAATTAAAAACGTATTGAACCCTAACAGTTCATATTAACCAAATGATCGAACGCCAACAACCATACCCTGCATTGATCCATCGGATCAAGCTGAATTTTGGTCAGCTCTTTTGGATTTTGTGGATGTACATTCTGAACGGTGCAGCTCGTATTTGGAGCTTTGTTTTGTCGGGAATACGCCGAAAATAGAAGTAGGTTTTTGGGCAATTCTGTTCTGCGCAGTCGAGGAAAAAGAGTTGTTTCTCGCAAACTAACTATTGGATCGACCTGTAATTTGGACAGCATGTTCAAGACTAACAGGAGTAGATTCTGAACGGTGAAGATAGGATTCTCAGGTTTCTATAGTTGCGAACCCTAAACGACAGTTGGTGTAGTTTGATGTTGCGCGTTGGGCTAAACTTGTTTCCGTGCAAGTAGGCCCTTGGACGAGCGACAGTCCGAGCGAGGGGCGCTCGTCAAGGCACATGGTGTTGTGCACAGCATCAAGTGAATGGCACGGCTGGGGCGCGTTTTGAACCGAGCAAGGAGCGATCAACTGTTGGGCGTGTACTGCTCATTGGCGTACGGAGCAGCGTGCTGAGTATCGAGCGGACTGATGGGCATTGGTGCTTGTTGGGAGCTCGGGGCATGACGTGTAAATCTGAACGGTGCAGCTTGTATTTGGAGCTTTGTTTTGTCGGGAATACGCCGAAAATAGAAGCAGGTTTTTGGGCAATTCTGTTCTGCGCAGTCGAGGAAAAAGAGTTGTTTCTCGCAAACTAACTGTTGGATCGACCTGTAATTTGGACAACATGTTCAAGACTAACAGGAGTAGATTCTGAACGGTGAAGATAGGATTCTCAGGTTTCTATAGTTGCAAACCCTAAACGACAGTTGGTGTAGTTTGATGTTGCGCGTTGGGCTGAACTTGTTTCCGTGCAAGTAGGCCCTTGGATGAGCGACAGTCCGAGCGAGTGGCGCTCGTCAAGGCACATGGTGTTGTGCACAGCATCAAGTGAATGGCACGGCTGGGGCGCGTTTTGAACCGAGCAAGGAGCGATCAACTGTTGGGCGTGTACTGCTCGTTGGCGTACGGAGCAACGTGCTGAGTATCGAGCGGACTGATGGGCATTGGTGCTTGTTGGGAGCTCGGGGCATGACGTGTAAATCTTCCACGTTGGAGAGGAGTCACACACGTTGGCTTGCTTGACGCTGGGATGGCGTGCATGGTGGTGTGCCATGTGGCGCGCAGAACTATGTGTGAGGCTGCGCGGATGAAGGTTCGATCGAAGTTGCACCAGGTTCGAGTGGATTCACATCAGGTTCGATTGGTCTGCATCAGGTTCGATCGACTCTGCACCAGGTTTGATTGGATTTTCATCAGGTTCGATTGGTCTGCATCAAGTTCGATCGAGCTGCACTAGGTTCGAGCAGATTCACATCAGGTTCGATCGGTCTGCATCAGGTTCGATCGATGATGCACCAGGTTCTAGCGGATTCACATCAGGTTCGATTGACCTGCATCAGGTTCAATCGACTCTGCACCAGGTTCGAGTGGATTTGCATCAGGTTCGATTGGTCTGCATCAAGTTCGATTGGTCTGCATCAAGTTCGACTGGTCTGCATCAAGTTTGACTGGTCTGCATCAGGTTCTGCGTGAGTCTTCACAATGTGATCGGGCAGGGTGCCGAAGTATTGGAGCAGGCTGCGGGGAGGTCGATCCCTGTCGCAGTTGTCCGCATTCGTGATTGGTGGCGAACAATAGAATTTGCTGTTATATAACTATTATAGTTTATTTATTAATTGATTATTGTTATATGTATGCATGCTTTCTGTGATTTACTGCCTTATGTGCCGTAATAGGAGCATGCTAGATTGCGTATATTATTCTGAATATTATATGCATGTAAAAACCCTTGGTTTTAAATAACTAAGTGGGAGAGGGGATTGTTAATTAATTCCCGCGGCCTCCATTATTGGTTTGTTAGCAATGTGAATCAACTTGCGCGTCGGCATTAGAGCCTTCCTCCCTATCGGATGAGTTTATTCATGGATATTGCTGGAACAGGCTTCTTTAAAATTATATTTGTAATGTGATGCACATGAACTTGCGTGTTGGCATAGACCTTCCTCCCTATCAGATGAGTTCATGTGCGGATCACTGTACATACTTATAATTGATGACTGTAGGAAGTTATCCGAGCTCGTGTGTACTTCTCCATCTGTAAGGCACATAAGCTCGTGCAATGGACTTGGGGTCAAATAATGGTGTACACTTAGGTGTAAATAATAAGTATCCTCCACATCGGAGTCACTGCTTTTATTTGCATGGCTAAAGAGGAACCGACTATTAATTATTTTATCATAAAGTTAGGTTGACAAATGAAATAAATGGGTAAAACCTTCTCTTGTAAATGTTTGGGTTTGTAAACGTCTACACTATCGTGCCTTGCAAACTCAGGGTGCTTGAGATGTCGGTGAATTTATATTTTATATTGTTTTGAGGGAATCAATATAAATGGATAAATTCGAAGATTTGATGGGTGTATTTTTTTTATGATTCTCTGAATTTCAAATAGTTTTATTTCACTTATGGTTGACTAAAAGAAATTATATTTACTAGTCCAAAATTAGATGATTAGAAAAGAATCTTGTATTCGAATTTTACTGCTTAAGAAATACATGTGTGTTCTCACAAAAGACTTATCATGATGCATATTAAAGTCTCTAGTGAAGAGATAAGAGATTCATAGAAATATGATGGTCTCATGTAACTCTTCGGATACTTGAGTAAGTTAAAAGGCGGTAGGTCATGATTGAATTTGATGAATGAATTGGAAATACATGGAATAGAAGTTGAAGGGGAAACCTAAGTCAATTTTATTCTTCATAATTGCCTAGATGTTTTGAGTAAGTTTCTCCTGAATTACAAGAGGTTGTATATGGTGGGAAACTTCTGACAAAACATGTGAAAAAGGAAATATAATTTCATAAAAGGAGTGAACAATGATAGAATCTTACTTGCTAGTCGTTGAAGCATGATTAGTGATGGCACCTACTGATACGTTGTGTAGATACCGGAATCAGTAAATGTTTATTACTAAGTGAGGATAAGATTATTTTATACATGGGTAATACTACGAGAGTAGTGGCTATTGCAGTGGGAGTTGTTTATTTATCTTACGATATGAATAAATGTTTGATTTTGTGAAATTATCTTTACGTACGTTTTTATAGAAAGAATTTGATTCGGTTTCTATGCATTAATAGATGGATACTCCATTTCATTTAAATGACATGGTCATTATAATGAAGGATAGAGTTGTAATATTTTATGGTACGTTGGTGAACAATTTGTATACTCTTAAATCATGTATTCCACAGATGCAACAAATAGTAATTAATAATGCATCTTTTGATCTTAGTAACAGAAAGGAACCTTCAGAGATGAACTAAACATGCATTTGGCGTCTAAGACTAGATCATTTTACTTGAGTAGGACTCAAAAGTTGATAGCAGATGGACCGTAAGGTTTATCTGAAGTGGAAACTATCGGACTTGCGAGTCTTACTTGTAAGTAAAAAATGATTAATTACCTTTTCAAGGTAAAGGGGTGTAGAGCCAAAGATATATATGTTGGAATTGGTTCATTCTGATTCAAGCGGACCTAATATTATCCAGGCGAGAGGTGGTTATGAATAATCAAAGATTATTCTAGATACCGATATATTTATTTGATGCACTGCATGTCTAAGTTCTTTGATTTATTCAGGAATTGCAAGGTTGGTACAGTAAAGCATCATGGAAAATATATTAAGTAATGACGATTTAATCGTCATTACGAGTACCTCTCAGGATAATTAGGAGCTATTAATTAGAGATTGAGATTAAATCTCAAGTGGTCTACACCGGGCATGCCCCAACTGAATGGTGTGGTGGATAGA
This sequence comes from Pogostemon cablin, assembly GCA_023678885.1. Classification (NCBI taxonomy): domain Eukaryota; kingdom Viridiplantae; phylum Streptophyta; class Magnoliopsida; order Lamiales; family Lamiaceae; genus Pogostemon; species Pogostemon cablin. The sequence continues at coordinate 13,146,522 of CM043005.1, forward strand.
AGGAATAAGACTCTTATGGTAATGATTAGATAGATGATGAATTATTTGGAATTACTTAATTCATTTTATGGATAAGCCCTAGAAACAGTAATTCATTTGAATGTTTGTCTGTTTGTGGGATATGCTATAAAAATGAAGGTGATTTATTTAGTCTAAAAGATCGAAGGGTGATTGTTAACAGAAACACTAGATTTTTGGAAAGGGACTATGTAATAAATCACATACCCATTTATAAGTTGTCCTAAAGGATGTGAGAAGAAAACACAAAGTATTAGTACCAATTGTGCAAGAGAATATACCACAAGTTAAACTGCAACACATGTCACATCTGATACACAATTGCATGTAATACCTTGTCGTAGTGGGAGGGATGTTTGACAACCTGTTTGATATATGTTTTGAGAGAGTCGTGAGACTTGGTCCCTCGCAAACATGAAATGGACCCACAGATACGATGACACACTACAAGTTAGAAATGCGAAATCCTAGCAAAATGTAATGAATATTAAAATATAATCGATGGATTTTAAATTAGTTCTGGATGCTTGTTGAACCGTTAAATGGCGTAAAAGCCATTGGAAGCGGGCATGCAAGAATAAAAGATGATCATAGAATAAGGTTAAAACCTTGGAAGCAAGCTTGTTGCGAAAAGGTATACTCAAAAGAAAGGGTTCGATTATGAGAAAACCTGTTCGCCGGTAGCTATGCCTAAGTTGATTCGTACTCTTTTATTTGTTGCTACTCATATAAAATATGAGGGATAGCAAATAGATGTCGAGACAACTTTCCTGATTGGAAGTCTTAAGGGAAACATCTATGTGAAGCAAACTGAGTGATTCATTGCAAAAAGCTAAGAGCATTGTGATAGTAAGCTTAAAAGTGTCCATTCATGGACTAAAGCAAGCTTCAAGATCATGAAACATCCATTTTGATGAGGTAATCCAGTGACATGGATCTAATCAATGATTGGATGGGTCTTGTGTATTGAAAAGAGTGATGGAAATGTGGTGGTATTTCTTGTATAATACGTAGATAGTATCTTGCTCATTGGAGACAATGAAAGAGTTGTCGGGCGTATGGTATGGTTGATTAAGCGGTATGATATGAAGGACTTAAGAGGAGCAAAAATATCCTTTTGATCATGGTAATACGGATTACAAGAAAGGATGTTATGCTTATCTCAAACTTCATGAGATGATACGATCCTTACTTATTTTAGCATGTGACTTTATCTAAAGAAATGTGTCTTGTGACACAAAGTAGATAAAGAAGATGAAAGCGGTTCTTTATGCTTCGGCCAATGAGGAAGCTTAATCTAAGGAATGCTATGCACGAGATTGGATATCTATTTTGCCGATGGCATGAACAGTGGGTATCAACGTAACCCGGAACAAGAATGATGAACTGTGGTAAGACAAATATGAAGTGTCTGAGAAGGACTGGAAATTATATGTAGGCTTATAGGGCAGATTCACTACTTCTTGTGGATTACGTAGATTTGGATTTTTTAGTTAGATTGGACAGCAGGAAATCCACCTCAAGGTTATGTGTTTAATTTTAAGAAGTTGAGTCATAGTGTGGAGGAGTGCTATACAGAAATATATTTCAAACTCTGGATTCCATCATGGAAAGATGATAAATTGCAGCCTATGAGGCAGCCAAAGTATCTGTATGACTCTAGAAACTTCATGATGGACTTTGATGTGATTCTAAGTTTGCCCAAGGTTATCACAATTTATATTGATGATATTGGTGCAGTTGCAAACTTGAAGGAATCACAGTCCATAAGGCAATTAAACACATGAAGCGCGAGTACCACCTGTTACGAGAAACCGTATGATGAGGGGAAGGTAGTTGTTGCCTAGATTGCATCGAATGATAACCTAGTAAATCAATTTACCAGGACATTAAGGCGAGAGCTTTTAATGGTAGTGTAGTGGGAGTGGGAATCAGATGTATGGCAGAAGACATGACAGCATAGTCTTTTAGTATAAGTGGGAGATTGTTGGATTATATATTAAAAGTCTAGTTTTTTGTATGAACAATGTTATAACAATTAATTTGAAATGAGAATCATATGATCAAATGATTGCATCTTATAATTTATTTATATGTTCGATGTAATAGTCCACTTACATTATACTGTAAATAATATGTTGTGCGACAACACGCAGAAGATCATATTATCGGTTTCCTTATAAAGTATAAACAGATGCTCTCTATCGGGATGGTTGTAGTGTGGTTTGGTATTAGCTTGTCTTGGCTATAGAATCACATTAGTGCACTTGTGTGTATTGATTAGGACCGCTTGAGATCGTTCGACTTATACTGACTTATAGGAGAACTTGATCCTAGTTATTATGGAAATTCGTGCTCTTAATCCCTATACAATACCCTCGACACGTAGGGCATTATGTATTTCTTTGATTCATCAATGGTTGAGATTTACATGTAATTAAATCAACAAACTCGATGAATTGGGAAGTAGTGCTGTCTCTATGGTGTGCTGTTGATTGTAGAAGGAATCAATGTCCGTCATAGGTTAATGATGTCCCCTTGAGTAGCTCATAAGGATTATCATATAAACCCTGCAGGTGGAATTTATTCCGGCATGATAATGAGGTTGAGTGGTACTACTCTTGGATGAGATATTAATTAATTGAGTTGTCAGTAACTTAAATTATTTAATGGACATTGTATATCTTAAACATGGGGAGACTAACGAGCTCATAATAAGAAGGAGCCCAAAACATAATTTTGGGATTGGAAAGGCAGTACAGTAATAATACTTTAGTGGAATATATTATTATTATTGGACTTAAGTATAAGCTTTGGGCTAAGCTTGGATACTTAAGCCCAATGGAGGCCCAACCCAATTTCTCCTCCTGGTCCCTGCTGTAGCTCATGTATATAAGTCACCTCAGCTTATCTGGAACCCTAATCTAATTTATTATTCACGTGTGATGAGGGTTGAGAGCAAATTGAGGAGGTCTCGTAGATCGTCGCCCACACGACGTCGAGATCGGACTTGGGACATATGGCAGAAGATCAGAAGGTAGTTTGCTGCTGCTGTCCGCCATCTTGTGAAATTTATATAAAATCGTACATTACTCAGAATTTGATGATCAATATACCGATGGAAATCCATTGAAGAGAGGATCGTCTAAGAAAAAAGATCATTCAATTCTAACATCAGACAAGGAAGTTATGGGCCATTCTCGTGGGACTGCACATTCTGCCAGCGAGAATCCTTCATCTTCTACATACCCTAGTGAACGGTAATCGTTTCTATGATTTATTGCTTCCGCTATGATAGAAATGTGTGATATCCTAACGGGTTACATTAACCAAATGATCAAATGCCAATAATTGGTGTCAGAGCTTCGGTTTCGTGGTGAAGCGTGACACGTTAGGCTAGGGTTTATGTGGTTAGTTTTTTGAAATTAGGATCACATGTTTAGGGTTTTGGTTTTACTGCTAAACCATGAATATCCCTATGTGATATATAACCTGTATCATACCTATTTTTTCGATGGTTGAGTGTGAGAGGATTCGACGAAAACTGTTCGTCAATTTTACAAGGAAGGAAGAAAAAGAGGGCAAAAACAGGATTCACGTTTTTAAGAGAAAAACCAGCGCAGTGATATTGCAGAGGCAATAACCGGAGTTTCAACCATCGGATCAAGCTGAATTTTGGTCAGCACGTTTGTATTTTGTGGATGTATATTCTGAACGGTTCAGATAATATTTGGAGCTTTGTGTTGTCGGGAATACGCCAAAAACAGAAGCAGGTTTTTGGGCGATTCTGTTCTGCGTTGTCGAGGGAAAAGAGCCGTTTTTCATAAACTAACCGTTGAATTGACCTGTACTTTGGATAGCATGTTCAGGACTCAAAGAAGTAGAGTCTGAACGGTGAAGATTGGATTCTCAGGTTTCTACAGTTGCGAACACTGAACGATAGTTGGTGTAGTTTGGTGTTGCGCGTTGGGCTGAACTTGGTTCCGTGCAAGTAGGCCCTTGGACAAGCGATAGTCCGCGCGAGGGGCGCTCGTCAAGGCACATGGTGTTGTGCACTGCATCAAGCGAATGGCATGGCTGGGGCATGTTTTGAACCGGGCAAGGAGCGATCAACTGCTGGGTGTGTGCTGCTCGTTGGCGTGCAGAGCAGCATGCTGAGTATTGGGCGGCCTGATGGGCATTGGTGCTTGTTGGGAGCTCGGGGCGTGATGTGTAAATCTTGCACGTTGGAGAGGAGTCGCACACGTTGGCTTGCTGGATGCTGGGATGGCGTGCATGGTGGCGTGCCATGTGGCGCACGGAACACTGTGTGAGGCAGCGCGGATGAAGGTTCGATCGATGCTGCACCAGGTTTGAGCGGATTCACATCAGGTTCGATTGGTCTGCATTAGGTTCAATCGACTCTGCACAGGTTCGATTATTCTGCATCAGGTTCGATTGTTCTGCATCAGGTTCGATCGATGCTGCACTAGGTTCGAGTGGATTCACATCAGGTTCGATTGGTCTGCATCAGGTTCGATCGATGATGCACCAGGTTCGAGCAGATTCACATCAGGTTCGATTGGTCTGCATCAGGTTTGATCGACTCTGCACTAGGTTCGATTGGATTTGTATCAGGTTCGATTGGTCTGCGTTAAGTTCGATTGGTCTGCATCAAGTTTGACTGGTCTGCTTCAGGATCCGCGTGAGTCTTCACAATGTGATCAAGCAGGGTACCGGAGTGGTGGAGCAGGCTGCGGGGAGGTCGATCCCCATCCCAGTTGTCCGCATTCGTGATTGGTGGCGAACAATCGAATTCGCTGTTATATAACTGTTATAATTTATTTATTAATTGATTATTGTTATATATGTATGCATGCTTTCTGTGATTTACTGCCTTATGTGCCGTAATAGGAGCATGCTAGGTTGCGTATATTATTCTGAATATTATATGCATGTAAAAATCCTTGGCTTTAAATAACTAAGTGGGAGAGGGGATTGGTAATTAATTCCAGCGGCCTCCATTATTGGTTTGTTAGCAATGTGAATGAACTTGCGCGTCGGCATTAGAGCCTTCCTCCCCATCGGATGAGTTTAATCATGGATATTGCTGGAACAGGCTTCTTTAAAATTATGTTTGTAATGTGATGCACATGAACTTGCATGTTGGCATAGACCTTCCTCTCTATCGGATGAGTTAATGTGCGGATCACTGTACAGACTTATAATTGATGACTGTAGGAAGTTATCCGAGCGCGTATGTACTTCTCCATCTGTAAGGCACATAAGTTCGCGCAATGGACTTGGGGTCAAATAATGGTGTACACTTAGGTGTAAATAATAAGTATCCTCCCCATCGGAGTCACTGCTTTTATTTGCATGGCTAAAGAGGAACCGACTATTAATTATTTTGTCATAAAGTTAGGTTGACAAATGAAATTAATGGGTAAAATCTTCTCTTGTAAATGTTCGGGATTGTAAACGTCCACAATATCGTGGCTTGCAAATCACGGTGCTAGAGATGTCGGTGAATTTATATTTTATATTGTTTTGAGGGATGCAATATAAATGGATAAATTTAAAGATTTGATCGGTGTATTTTTTATGATTCTCTGAATTTCAAATAGTTTTATTTCACTTATGGTTGACTAAAAGAAATTATATTATTGGTCCAAAATTAGATGATTAGAAAAGAATCTTGGATTCGAATTTTACTGCTTAAGAAATACATGTGTGTTCTCACAAAAGACTTATCATGATGCATATTAAAGTCTCTAGTGAAGAGATAAGAGATTCATAGAAATATGATGGTCTCATGTAACTCTTCGGATACTTGAGTAAGTTAAAAGGCGGTAGGTCATGATTGAATTTGATGAATGAATTGGAAATACATGGAATAGAAGTTGAAGGGGAAACCTAAGTCAATTTTATTCTTCATAATTGCCTAGATGTTTTGAATAAATTTCTCCTGAATTACAAGAGGTTGTATATGGTGGGAAACTTCTGACAAAACATGTGATAAAAAAAATACAATTTCATAAAAGGAGTGAACAAGGATAGAATCTTACTTGCTAGTCGTTGAAGCATGATTAGTGATGGCACCTACTGATACGTTGTGTAGATACTGGAATCACTAAATGTTTATTACTAAGTGAGGATAAGATTATTTTATACATGGGTAATACTACGAGAGTAGTGGCTGTTGCAGTGGGAGTTGTTTATTTATCTTATGATATGAAAAAATGTTTGATTTTGTAAAATTGTCTTTACGTACGTTTTCATAGAAAGAATTTGATTTGGTTTCTATGCATTAATAGATGGATACTCTATTTCATTTAAATGACATTGTAATTATAATGAAGGATAGAGTTGTAATCTGTTATGGTACATTGGTGAACAATTTGTATACTCTTAAATCATGTATATTCCACAGATGCAACAAATAGTAATTAATAATGCATCTTCTGATCTTAGTAACAGAAAGGAACCTTCGGAGATGAACTAAACGTGCATTTGGCGTCTAAGACTAGATCATTTTACTTGAGTAGGACTCAAAAGTTGATAGTAGATGGACCGTAAGGTTTATCTGAAGTGAAATCTATCGGACTTGTGAGTCTTACTTGGAAGTAAAAAATGATTAATTACCTTTTCAAGTAAAGGTGTGTATAGCCAAAGATATATATGTTGAAATTGGTTCATTCTGATTCAAGCGGACCTAATATTATCCAGGCGAGAGGTGATTATGAATAATCGAAGATTATTCTAGATACCGATATATTTATTTGATGCACTGCATGTCTAAGTTCTTTAATTTATTCAAGAATTGCAAGGTTGATACAGTAAAGCATCATGGATAATGTATCAAGTAATGACGATTTAATCGTCATTACGAGTACCTCTTAGGATAATTAGGAGCTATTAATCAGAGGTTGAGATTAAATCTCAAGTGGTCTACACCGGGCATGCCCCAGCTGAATGGTGTGGTGGTTAGAAGGAATAAGACTCTTATGGTAATGATTAGATAGATGATGAATTATTTGGAATTACTTAATTCATTTTATGGATAAGCCCTAGAAATAGTAATTCATTTGAATGTTTGTCTGTTTGTGGGATATGCTATAAAAATGAAGGTGATTTATTTAGTCTAAAAGATCGAAGGGTGATTGTTAACACAAACACTAGATTTTTAGAAAAGGACTATGTAATAAATCACATACCTATTTATAAGTTGTCCTAAAGGATGTGAGAAAAAAACACAAAGTATTAGTACCAATTGTGCAAGAGGATATACCACAAGGTAAACTGCAACGCATGTCACGTCTGATACACAATTCCATGTAATGCCTTGTCGTAGTGGGAGGGATGTTCGACAACCTGTTTGATACATGTTTTGAGAGAGTCGTGAGACTTGGTCCCTAACAAACATGAAATGGGCCCACAGATACGATGACACACTACAAGTTAGAAATGCAAAATCCTAGCAGTGCAATGAATATTAAAATAGAATCGATGGATTTTAAATTAGGTCTGGATGCTTGTTGAACCGCTAAATGGCGTAAAAGTCATTGGAAGGGGGCATGCAAGAATAAAAGAGGATCATAGAATAAGGTGAAAACCTTGGAAGCAAGCTTGTTGCGAAAAGGTATACTCAGAAAGAAAGGGTTCGATTATGAGAAAACCTATCGCCGGTAGCTATGCCTAAGTTGATCCGGACTCTTTTATTTGTTGCTACTCATATGAAATATGAGGGATAGCAAATAGATGTCGAGACAACTTTCCTGATTGGAAGTCTTAAGGGAAACATCTATGTGAATCAACCAAAGTGATTCATTGCAAAAAGCTAAGAGCATTGTGATAGTAAGCTTAAAAGTGTCCATTCGTGGACTAAAGCAAGCTTCAAGATCATGAAACATCCGTTTTGATGAGGTAATCCAGTGACATGGATCTAATCAATGATCGGATGTGTCTTGTGTATTGAAAAGAGTGATGGAAACGTGGTGGTATTTCTTGTACAATACGTAGATAGTATCTTGCTCATTGAAAATAATGAAAGAGTATTGTCGGGCGTATGGGTATGGTTGATAAAGCGGTATGATATGAAGGACTTAAGAGGAGCAAAAATATCCTTTTGATCACGGTAATACGGATTACAAGAAAGGGTGTTATGCTTATCTCAAACTTCATGAGATGATACGATCAATACTTATTTTAGCATGTGACTTTATCTAAAGAAATGTCTTGTGACACAAAGTAGATAAAGAAGATGAAAGCGGTTCCTTATGCTTCGGCAAATGAGGAAGCTTAATCTAAGGAATGCTATGCACGAGATTGGATATCTGTTTTGCCTATGGCATGAACAGTGGGTATCAATGTAACCCGGAACAAGAATGATGAACTGTGATAAGACATATATGAAGTGATTGAGAAGGACTTCTTGTGGATTACGTAGATTTGGATTTTTTAGTCAGATTGGACGGCAGGAAATCCACCTCAAGGTTATGTGTTTAATTTTAAGAAGTTGAATCATAGTGTGGAGGAGTGTTATATAGAAATATATTTCAGACTCCGGATTCTATCATGGAAAGATGATAAATTGCAGCCTATGAGGCAGCCAAAGTATCTGTATGACTCTAGAAACTTCATGATGGACTTTGATGTGATTCTAAGTTTGCCCAAGGTTATCACAATTTATATTGATGATATTGGTGCAGTTGCAAACTTGAAGGAATCACAGTCCACAAGGCAATTAAAACATGGAGCGCGAGTACCACCTGTTATGAGAAACCGTATGACGAGGGGAAGGTAGTTGTTGCCTAGATTGCATCGGATGATAACCTAGTAAATCCATTTACCAGGACATTAAGGCGAGAGCTTTTAATAGTAGTGTAGTGGGAGTGGGAATCAGATGTATGGCAGAAGACATGACAGCATAGTCTTTTAGTATAAGTGGGAGATTGTTGGATTATATACTAAAAGTCTAGCTTTTTGTATGAACAATGTTATAACAATTAATTTGAAATGAGAATCATATGATCAAATGATTGCATCTTATAATTTATTTATATGTTCGATGCAATAGTCCACTTACTTTATACTGTAGATAATATGTTGTGCGACAACAGGCGGAATATCATATTATCGGTTTTCTTATAAAGTATAAACAGATGCTCACAACCGAGATAGACGGGGACTCTCTTTCGGGATGGTTGTAGTATGATTTGGTATTATTTTTTCTTGACAATCACGTTAGTGCATTTTGTGTGTATTTAGCAGGGCCGCTTGAGATCGTTCGACTTATATTGACTTATAGAAGAACTTGATCTCAGTTATTATGGATGTTCGTACTCTTAATCCCTATACAATAACCTCGACAAATAAGGCAGTATGTATTTCTTTGATTCATCAATGGTTGAGATTTACATGTAATTAAATCAACAAACTTGATGAGTTGGGAAGTAGTGTTGTCTCTATGGTGTGCTGTTGATTGCAGAAGGAATCCGTGTCCGTCATAGGTTGATGATGTCCCCTTGAGGAGCTCATAAGGATTATCATGTAAACCCTGCAGGTGGAATTTATTCCGGCATGATAATGAGGTTGAGTGGTACTACTCTTGGATGAGATATTAATTAATTGAGTTACCAGTAACTTAAATTAATTAATGGACATTGTATATCTTAAACATGGGGAGACTAACGGGCTCATAATAAGAAGGAGCCAAAATGTAATTTTGGAATTGGAAAGGCAGTGCAGTAATAATATTTTAGTGGAATATATTATTATTATTGGACTTAAGTATAAGTTTTGGGCTAAGCTTGGATACTTAAGCCCAATGGAGGCCCAACCCAATTTCTCCTCCTGGTCTCTGCTGTAGCCCATGTATATAAGTCACCTCAACTTATCTGGAACCCTAATCTAACTTATTATTCACGTGTGATGAGGGTTGAGAGCAGATTGAGGAGGTCTCGTAGATCGTCGTCCACACGACGCCGAGATCGGACTTTGGACATACGGTAGAAGATCAGAAGGTAGTTTGCTGCTGCTGTCCGCCACATTTTGAAATTTATATAAAATCGTACAATAGTCAGAATTTGATGATCAATAAACTGACAGAAAGCCGTGGAAGAGAGGATCGTCTGAGCATAAAGATCATTTAATTCCGACATCAGACGAGGAAGTTATGGCCATTCTCGTGGGACTACACAGTCTGCCGGCGAGAATCCTTCATCTTCTACATACCCTGGTGAACGATAATCGTTTCTATGATTTATTGCTTCCGCTATGAAAGAAACGCATGGTATCCTAACAGGTTACATTAACCAAATGATCGAATACCAACAACCCGGATATTTTGAAAATTACAAGACAAATTAGGAAATAATAAAACCCTAGATATGAGAGTCGTCGCGTCCTTCTCCGTCTTGAATCCTCCTCTTGATTCCACAGACGAATCTTCAAAGTGATGGATGGATGGAGGAAAGGATGTGGATGATGGTTGGGGGGTGAACCCCCTTTGTGGGGTATAGGATGGTTCTGTTGTGTTGTATCCAATCCGTATTCTATTGTCTTGTCTTCTGGTGTGATCTACATCTCTTTTATACTTGTAAGCTCTCCTTATGGACATAGGATGAGCTTTTTTTTGAAAAACACGCAGAAAGATGCACTTAGGGTGTAAAAATCAGATCTGGACGCGTCCCAGGCATGGAGTTCGACCTAGGGCTTAGTCAAATCCTGGTCGAATCGAAATCAGTGATAATTCGCACTTCAAGCTTCTGGTTCGACCACTAGTTGTGGTCGAACTGCACCTGCGCCATCTCACTATTTCGTGTATAACTTCCACATCCAGACTCTGATTTGACTGATTCTTTTGCTCATGCAATCCTCTCTTCCTTGGCTTTCTATCCATATAATGAATCAATATAAACTCCAAGAATTGAAGGTGTAACAAGCCATGGAAAATGACACATCCATTCTGTTTGGTACAGTTCACGCGACGTCACCACTTTGATAATAATTTTCTCGTTTGAAATCCGATTGAAGTGTTCTTTACGTCAAAACTACCCACTGTTCAGTGGCTTTCCAACAATGTATCACAACACCAGTTTGGATCTCCACACAAACACAAAAAATTGCACAAGTTAGACGTGCGTTTTTCATCATTCATTGCATAAGTTGCACCTTTTCTCCAACTTTGCACTTTTGATCCTTTTTCCACCTAAAACACAATAAAACACCTCAAATGCACATTTTTCTCACATATATTGAATATAAGAAACTTTTGCTAATATATAACATCAATTCCCATAAAAAGGTGTTAGATGGTATACTAAAACACGCTTATTTTCACTCTCAACAATAAGATAAGATTGTTAGATAAAGCCAAGAGTAGCATTCAGAATCAGTGGAGGGTAAATCCCCCTATTCAAAAAGTGATTAGGAAGTAAATCTTAACATGGCTAGATGCAGGAATTATTTATCCAATTAGTGATAGTCCCCATGTGAGTCAATTGCATCTTGTAGCTAAAAAGGGAGGCATGACTATTTTGAAAGCCAATGATAGAGAGACTCTATCCACTAGGATTCCTATGGGATGGCATGTGTGTACGGACTATAGGAAACTGAATGAAAGTACATGCAAAGACCACTTCCCTCTTCCTTTCATGGATCAAATGCTTGATCGTCTTGCACGGTATGAGTTTTACTGTTTCTTGGATGGGTACTCGGGTTATAATCAGATTATGATTGCACCCAAAGACCAGGAAAAGACTACTTTCACTTGCCCTTATGGAACTTTTGCCTTTAGTATAGATGCATTTTGGATTGTGTAATGCACCTGGTACATTTCAGCGATGCATGATGGCCATATTTGATGGGTTGATAGAAAAGATCACGGAGGTGTTTATGGATAATTTTTTTGTGTTTGGTTCCTCTTTTGATATTTATTTATCTAATATATCTATTGTTTTGAAGAGATGTCAAGAAACTAATCTTGTCTTGTATTGGGAGAAGTGTCACTTCATGGTGAGAGATGGGATTGTTCTTTGCAAAGTTGATAGAGCAAAGGTGGTGGCGATTGAGAAGCTTCCACCAGCTACTAATGAAAAAGGAGCGTGGTCCTTTCTTGGACACGCAGGATTTAATAGGAGATTTATCAAAGACTTCTCAAAATACTCTAAACTGTTGTCTCATTTACTTGAAAAGGATGTTCCTTTTGTTTTTTATGATGAATGCTTAATAGCCTTTCAGGTTTTGAAGGAGGCACTTATTATTGTGCCTATCTTGATCACACCGGATTGAACTCAACCATTTGTATTTATGTGTGATGCAAGTGATCAAGCACTTGGAGTGGTGCTTGGGCAGATGAATGAAAAGAAGTTCTGCGCCATTTACTATGCGAGTAAGACTTTTGATGCAGTACAGAAGAACTACACTGTCACTGAAAAGGAGTTTCTAGCTATGGTGTATGCATTTAATAAGTTTTGACAGTATTTGGTTGGCATGAAGACCATTGTGTATATGGATCATTGTGCGATCCAGTACTTGATGGAGAAGAAGGAAGCAAAGCCAAGGATCATTAGATGGATCCTTTTTCTGCAGGAATTTGATATGGAGATCCGAGATAAGAAAGGTACGGAGAATGTGTTGGCAGATCACCTATCAAGGTTGGAGACAAGGGAGCATTGTGATGATTCATTTGAATACATAGAGGAGATGTTTCCCGATGAGAAGATCATGGCGGTGTTTGCTGAGGGAGCGGAAAGAGCTTGTGTAGTTGCTGCTCAAGGAATGGATCCATGGTATGCGGATTATGTCAACTACATTGCTGTAGGAGAAATTCCAAGATATCTCAATAGGTATCAACTTGCGAAAATTTAAGAGGGATGTTGAGACTTTCATATGGTATGATCCATTTGTCTACAAGATCTATATGGATTCTATAGTCCGTAGGTGTGTGCCCGAGGTGGAGATGGAGAGTGTCCTCGATTTTTACCATGCACAACCTAACGGGGGCATTTTGGTGCCCGAAAGACGGCAGCTAAGGTACTTCAATCTACTCTTTATTGGTCTACTTTGTTTAAAGACCGTGAATCCTATGTAGAGACATGTGTTAGATGTCAAAGGATGGAAAACATAGGTAGGAGATATGAGATGCCACTTCAGCCAAGCATTGTTGTAGAGATCTTCGATGTATGGGGGATCAATTTTATGGTGCCTTTTTCCCCATCTAATGGATTTCTCTACATCCTTCTTTGATGTGGATTATGTTTCTAAGTGGGTGGAGGCCATTCCAACTCACTTTAATGATTCAAAGACCGTGTTTTCTTTCTTGAAGAAACATATCTTCGCCCGCTATGGAGTTCGTAGATCACTTGTAAGTGATGGAGGTTCTCACTTCGTCAATAAGCTTCTAGAAAGAGTGCTCAAAGATTACGGTGTGAAGCATAGGGTTACTACACCCTATCATCCTCAAGCTAATGGGCAAGCCGAGGTCTCTAACCGACAAGTGAAGCAAAGTTTGGAGAAAATAGTCGGAACTAATAGCAAGAATTGGGCTATGAAGCTCGATGATGTTTTGTGGGGGTTCTGAACTACGTACAAGTCTGTGCTTGACATGTCTCCTTATCAAATTGTATATGGGAAGCCATGCCACTTACCTGTAGAGATTCAACATAAAGCTTTTTGGGCATTGAGAAGCTTGAACTTGTGTCTTAAGGATCAAAAGGAGTTGAGGATGACTCAAATTAATCATCTAGACGAGTTCAGGAATCAAGCTTACAAGAATTCAATGATCTATAAGGAAAGAATGAAGAAATGACATGATTCGAAAATGACTTACAAGGAATTCAAGGAAGGTGATGAGGTATTACTTTTTAACTCTCGTTTGAAGCTCTTTGCAGAAAAATTAAAATTAAAGTGGACGGGACCGTTCATTATCCATAGAGCCTGTGGAGGGGGGAGTTTTGAAATCACAGACAAAGACGGAGACATCATAGCGGCGAATGTGCATCGATTGAAGCATTATAAGTCGCCGGATGATGCTTGCTTAGTCTTTGAGGATACCTTGCAGTGAATTGGTATTATCGTGATTCTCCAAGGTTAAACAAGAGCATCTGTTGGGGGCTTTCCCTCATGTTTTATTATTTTATTTCTTTAGTGTGAGTAAGAGATTCTTATATTTAACGTGCTTATTTATCAGAAATTACATCTTCTTACAAAATTAGTTTCAACTATAGTTTCTACTAAGTTTGGGGGGTGCTACTTTATTTTATTTTTTATTTAATTTTAATATTTTAGTTGATAATTAGGGAGACCATCAAGACCTTGATGAGTGTTTTCTCAACACACAAAATTAATCCTCAAGCATTAAGGATATCAATTGTAGTTTTGATAGGCAACCAAGTGATTATCGAACCCAAGGGACAGATTATTAATAATTTAATTAAGTTCTAATTTACTAAGACTATCAAGGCAATATAGTTGTGGATATTTAGTAACTAAGCAACAAATAATTAAAATAAAAGCAAATAAAGTAAACAAGCAATATTATGACTATGATCAAGTGAGAAAGTAGGTAGTTCTTCAGGTCATCAATTTTTACTTATTAATTTCCTTTCCACGTGTTGATGTCCAACTCTGCCTTGTGGTCTATGGATGCATCACTAAACCATGCAAGTTCACTCTACAGACACAAGCAAACAAGCGTATAACACGTGTGAGTATCCTTAGAGCAAGAGATACAATTCACCCCCCTTTCTAGGTACTATCAGTATCAATTATTTCCCGTGCACTTAGTACTCTAACCCGATATGATCTCCCTTTATAGGTAGTATGAAGTTATACTCTTTATCCTACTTATTAACCTGAATAAGATTCAATTAATAAGTATTTATATAAGATAGTTCTAATAAGACTTTGGAATCCCTTCACTTAGAATTATAACATGCAATCTTGCTCAGCAGTGAACGCACTCAATCAATAACCAAGAGATGTATTCAGACTCTACATATCAGTTAATGATGCACAAAACGACCTTGAGTATGAATTAAAAAAACACAATCTTATATAAAATAAACCACAAGTAGTGTCGTACGGAGTTTACACATGGAAATTCAATTAAATCATAAAACTTTCATAACCCTAGAACTACCGGAGCAGTTCTAGCCCATGATTGATCTAGGAACAATCATGGCTAGTTGGTATGATCTTACTTGACTCGCCAGACAAACCTCTCCTCTCGGCTCCTTCAGATGATGGTAGAGTTTTGGTGACGGATGGATGATGAATGATATCCTTCTCCTACGAAAGCTCTTTTTTTATACTTGTATACTCTCCTTACGGGCCTTGGATTTACTTCTTGAGCGAACACATGCATTAAAGTTGTAAAATTATGAATACGGTAAGTTTTCGCACGTCAGTTCGACTAACAGGCCAGGTCGAACTCTTCTCCACTGCTCGAACTCCAGGTCGAATCGCTCTGTAACATGGCTGCAGGTTCCGGATTCGACCAGAGTCTTGGTTGAATCACAAATGTTCTGGTTGAACTACAAGTGTGTCTATTTATGCTTCTGGTTCGACCACTGTTCGACCAACTAGCTTGGTCTAATGGTACGATTATGGTTGAAGGGCACTTCTTCTCAATGGGTTCGACCACAGGGGTTGGTAGAACTTCTTTCTTCTTGGTCGAATCCATCTCCTGCTTGGTCAAATTGCATCCTGGAATCTCCTCTTTCCGGATCCGATCACTTCCAACTCGTTTTCCTTCGAAAATCAACTCAAATAACCTTGTACACACCTGATTCATGACTTTGTACCATGTATATCGATTCACAATGAATTACAACCATTTAACACACCATAAGTACACAAATCCAAGCTCAAAACTATTGAATTTACAGACTCATCAAACCCCCAAACTTACATGTTGCTCATCCCGAGGCAACGTAATCAAAACATATAGTAGTGTAAAATTCACTCAACCACCATACAATTCATATTCACACATGCAATTTCATCAATTGAAAACAAGTATTACTAGCATCATATATATCATTCATGTAAAACATCACTCAATTATTATGCAATTTGGAGTACTAAGTAATCTAGATCACAAGATAAGTATTTACTCTCTCTCTCTCTAGCATAAAAGTATACTCTTCAATAGGTTAATATACGCTTATATCAACTCATCTTTCCGCGTAACCATAAGCTTGGCAAGGGTCTCAAAAATCCACTTACAATCAATTCCTCACTAGGATCACAAAGGACTTGCTTTTGGGTTGTAATGTTGGCTCTTTGGTAAAGGTAGGAGAGTTTAGGTAAAGTGACTAATTCACTAGTAGAGAATTACCTTGGAGTTTTGCTTTTCGTCATACAGCTTCATCTGTTTCTCCATCTTCTTCTCATAATCTTCATAGTTTGAATTCTCTTTCTTTTTCTTAGCGTCA
The DNA here is from genome assembly GCA_023678885.1 of Pogostemon cablin. Classification (NCBI taxonomy): domain Eukaryota; kingdom Viridiplantae; phylum Streptophyta; class Magnoliopsida; order Lamiales; family Lamiaceae; genus Pogostemon; species Pogostemon cablin. The sequence goes on from CM043005.1 coordinate 13,162,961, forward strand.
ACATCATCTTTCCACAATGAGCAAGGGTACCAATTTTGGGCACTACCCTTCTAAGCAGTCGGGGTACCAGTTTCAGGTACTACCCCTAAACAAGATTTAATCATACTTCTTTCTTTTTTATACTTCTCAACCAAGATTCCACCTTTTCATTCTTTCAAGCACTTATGGACCTCAACTCTCTACTAATGAATATGATATTCAACAAGGCTCAAGTAAAGGTTTAATAAGGCTTTTTATCAAGACTTGCCAATGAAAAAGCTTTTTAAGGCTCAAAAGGGCTTAAAATGATACATATATTAACCGGTGAGGTAAAATTTTAGCTAAGTGACTCAATTACACAATAATGGCCTAAGATCATGTCTTAGCAATTCATCAATCATAAGTTTCACACACGACGCCAAGCCAAGTTCTAGAATACGGTCATATGAATGATTCTCTCGAGAATAAACTATCATGAACTGGCATGATTTAAATGGCTCAAATTCTCCTATGGGTAAATAGAATCCTATGTACTCCTCATAGCATATAATCAAGATCAATTTAACAATGAACTCCACATACTTATCAAGTTATACATGCTTCTCATCAACAAAAATTAACACATGTAAAATATGAATGCATCATACTAAAACCAAGAACCCTTAAATCATGATAATCCATACAAGTATAACCAACCAATTTCACCCTCAAGTATCAATCATCACCTCTCTATCTAACATCCAACCATATCAATATACGTACATGCCACTCACGCCACAACTACCCATCCTGTAAAGAGAAAAATAGAAGGGAGATGAGATGAAATACACAAAGAACAAAAACCTGGTGCATCCTACTCCTCTGGAGCATCATCATCGCTTGCACCCTCTTTGTCATCACCATCACTCATCTCCGAGCGCAATCGATCCAAATCTCTATGAAGACTATTCGGCTTTCTATCCAACTTGCCCTCATGAGCATACATCCTCTCTAATTTCTTATTCATCTCCACATAGTTATTCTGCAGCGTGTTGTACTTTCCATCCAGTGCTGCGTAGTTCGCATTCACTAATACCAGCTGCAAATTTTTCTCCTGCTGGTTCGCATCCAGAGTGGCAAACTGCTCATGAATCAATCGAAATTGCTCCTGAAAATAAGCATCAGGACTAGCCCACTGCTGCTGTGGCCATGCTGGAATGGGACGTAGTGGTATCTCGTGCGACTGTGGATATCCCATCTCCAGATCCATCTGATCCTCTCCATGCTCCTGCTGCTGCTATGGCTGTGGCTGAGGATGCGGCTGAAAACGCCTCTCGTCTACAATCATCTGAAGCTCCTCTATCATCCCCTCAGCGTACATCTGAGCTACGGTCCTCCAATCACCTTTTGTCAAGCAAGTGATGAAGACAGCATCGTGAGCCAGCATGTTCATCAATTTGTTGCCTTCATTCTGGATAGAAGTTAACTCACTCACATCAAATGAAAACATAAAAGTAAATGGCTTCGACCCCCTCGTGTAGAACTAATCTCCATCGCGAAGATGAGCGAATCCACACTTCACACATGTACTCATGACCAAGTCCGGATCCTAAAGAATGGGTGTAATACCGGTGAAGTCCATGTGATAATGCTCATCCACAGTAGTAAGCTGACCTCCTATATTAACTTTCTAAAACAGAGAGCACCTGAACCTGTATAGCTGATAAATAAGGTATGATCCCATGTTGAACCTTACTCCATTGAGCATACACCAGAGGACATACAACTCTCCCCTCGATACACAGCTTCCCTCAGACCGAGCAAATAGTGTGTTGCTCAACACTCTATCCATGTATCAGAGCACTGAATTCTAGATCAATGAAGCACGAGCACTACTTTTCTTGAAATCCATATCCTCCCCAGAAATCTCTATCCAAAAGTTATTAGCATAGAAGAATCCATTCTCATTTCTAGAGATCCCTCTCGGAGTCTAAAACAACGTATTAAACTCCTCAGCCGACCACGTCCTCATCTCACCTCCAAGCTGGAATGTACACTCATACAGGAGATGGCTCAAACCCTTCTTCACAGTAATCGAACAAAGCACCTCAGCAATCACATGGAAGTACATAGGCTTCTTCAACTCCATGAAGCAACGAATCCCTACTTGATCAAACATCCACAAGATATCATCTCAGATGCTCATTGTAACCATCGCTCCATTATCCTGATACCTCGTTCTAGCAATCTTGTCTGATATATCACCCCACTTATCCTTGATATCTTCCCAATCATTCATCCGCACCTTGAAATTCATTAGCAACCTCTCTTGAAGCCTTAGCTTCTTTGTCACAGCATCTTCACAAGAAGGTCTATCTTGCCTCTTCTTGGAACGAACCTCGGCTTTAAAACCAACAACAAGAAAGGAAAACCAAGCTAATGCATTCAACTCTACTCAAAACTTCAAGTTTTCCATTGCATAGTCAAACCAAACAAGCATGTTCCATCCTCATGATCCAACAATTCAATTCACATGCTTATTCAACTTCATTCCAATCAGCAAGTATGCAATAAAATCAACAAACGATTTTATTAACCACAAGCATGCATTACTTCTCAAATTCAAGCAATTTACTCACAAACCAACATGCTTCATCTCACACTCCTAAATTACTCCCAAATTCACATAAACATCAAGGTTTGACAACAATTAAACAATCAAAACAATCCTATCAATTGTTCTTATGAATTCGCACACAATAACTCAAAATACACCATGAATTACTAAAGAAACTCGTTCAATCAACCTACCCACTCAAAATTGACAATTTGAACTTCAATCCCAGGGTAATAGAGTCAAGAAAATGTACCTTTTGAACCGGCCATGGCTAAAGAATGAACCAGTGTGATAAAATCATGGCGAACCCTAATTTCGCAACTAGATCATTCCAAAAATGGGACGAATTGAGTGGAAGAAGTGCGGAATGTGGTTTAATCGGAGCAAAATCGCACGGAATTGATGTTTAGATGAAAGGATTTTTGATTCGGAGCGGATTCGAGTAAAGATGGTGTGCAAAGTGATCGAATGAGAGTGACAAATGAGGTTAAAAACTAACTTACCTGGTATAATTCGACCTGATGTAGTGGTCGAACTGGACTGACGTGGTCGAACCATGTTATTGGAGACTGAGTTCGACCTTGATTCAACCAAATGCCTTGGTCAAATCGTAACATCATGGTCGAACTCCTCTGTTCAAATCTTTCAGTTCTGCGATTCGACCATAGTTCGACTTACCTCTTTGGTCGAACCAAACCCTTCTTGGTTGAGTCGGCCTATACAAACTCTCTGATCTTCTATTCGACCTTCGTCTTGGTCTAAGCCTTAGTCGAACCTTCTCCTCTGTGGTCTAATCGACCTGTAACGAACTCTCTGATCACCAGTTCGACCTAAGCTCTTCAGTTTGACCTTGATCGAATCGGACACTTGAAGCTCCAACATCGAATTTTCTTCATTCCTACACACTTCAAGCTCAAAAATGAACATTAGGTACCAAAACGGAGCAAACTTAGCTCGAGAATCAATCCTAAAACTCAATAAATATGTGTAACTCCGCATACGACACTCAAAACAACGCAAAACACCACTAAACATTAGGCAAATTGTAAAAAATTGACACCCTAAAACCGTTAAAGTTTTAATATGCCACAAAAATTCAATGAGGTTAATACAAAGGAAAGATTATACTCTTGGTACTTCCAATGAGGTAAATACATCACACCCCTAAACTTAGTAGAAACTAAAGTGGAAATTAAGTGTGCAAAGAGATGTAATTGCCGATAAGTAAGACCGTCAAATATAAAAATTTCTTACTCACACATAAGAAATAATAAAATAATAAAATAGGAGATAAAGCCCCCAATAGGCGCTCTTGTTTAACATCAAAGAGTCACGACGGTACCAATCTAGTGCAAGGTATTCTAAAAGACGATGAAAGCATCATCCGGCAACTTATAATGCTTTAATCGATGCCCATTCACTGCGATAATATCCCTATCTTTTTTCATAAGCTCAAAAGTCCCCCCTCCATAGGCTCTATGGATAGTTGATGAGTGATATTTTCACCTAGATTTTAGTGTATTTTTATGTCTATTTTCATAGTTTTTATCCGTATTTTATGTGTTATTTGGTTGTGTTATGTTTTTTATGGAAATGTGTGAGAATGAGCTTAAACGTATGTAAAATAGGTGAAAATGGAGCAAAAATGGAGACGGGAGCTGAAACGAGCAAGAAGCGGGCTGTCGGGACCCAACTCGAGTTGCAAGGTCCAACTCAACTTGCAACTCGAGTTGAGAGAAGGTCGAGTTAGGGTCCAAAAATCATCCAGAGACCCAACTCGAGTTGCAACGTGCAACTCAAGTTGTCAACTCGAGTTGAGAGAAGGTCGAGTTAGAGTCCATAATTCATCCAGAGAGCTTACTCGAGTTGCAAGGTCCAACTTGACTTGCAACTCGAGTCGAGCTAGGAGCAGGACAGCGACCAAAAATAGTACAGTAAGCTAACTCAACTTATAAGCTACAACTCGAGTTGCTAGCTCGAGTCGAGCTGCCTTCCGTGGGATTTTTAGTTTTAGAGCTCCGCAACACGATCGAATAGGCGGGTGCATGAGTAGCCAACACGAGTCGAGCTACTTCATCTCGAGTTACACACATCCAACTCGACTCGTATTGCAACTCGAGTTGAGTATGGCCAACTCGAGTTGCATGTTTTTGGGCCAGAAATTTAGATTTTCACCTGTCAATGTGTGTAAGTGTGTGTAAAAAGCTCAACTAATGTTAAATTCGTGGCCCAACTTGGAGAGGGTATAAATAACCTCAAGTTCAATATTTCAATAGAGATTGGAGATTCCACCAAGGGTTTGAACCAAAAACAATAGATCACACACTATTCTCTCCATTTCACACCATCATCTTCATCCATTCACCATCCATTAGATCTACCATCATCCCACCATCAAACCCTTCATCCAATTGAAAAGAAGAAGCAAGGAAGAGAGGAGAATTGCAAGGGAAGGAAGGAGATCACCATTGAAGCACTTCAAGGGAGTTTCCATCATTACTTTGTAGTTAAACCTCATAGTTTCATTATGATTTGTAAGGATTTTAATGTCTATGCTAATTTCCTTTTGAATATGGTTGGCTAATCTCCCTTGTGGGATTAGCAACATGAGTGTTGGTTAATTTTGGAGATTTGTATATTTGAATTAATATGTAGATTGGATCTATGATTTTCTATCATTGATTGTTAATTGTTTGATCTGTATTGTTGGTTTGTGTGGTTAATTGTCATGAACATGTGATTAGATTGAGAAATCAATTAAATGTCACGCCTCGACCCCAGACAGAACGCGACAACCGCCACGTTAACCATAAATTTCGCGGAATGGTTGCACTCCACTCCAAAAAGTTTATAGAAAACGTAAGGCTTGCTATCAAGTACTTGTAGAACTGAACAACTGATAACAACAGGTACAACCTGAGGACATCATCTCATAAAGTGTCAACAAGGATTTACAAAGGTACAAAATACAACGATGTAACTTAGTTTAAAGAAAATATACATGAACGATATAACATCGCGAAGGTACAAAAAGAATATCAAGGGGGTCACCAAATATAAACTATAAAATCTCGCCAATGAATCCGTCAATTTAAATAAAATAGAAAGTACCCAAAACACTGATTGAATGACGAGCAAATGATAGGCAAACCTCCAACCAAAACGATATCAACAGCCTGAAAAGGAAAGAATGATGGGGGTGAGCAAAACCACTAGCTCAGTGAGGTGATAAGCCGGTCACCCCGACCCTTATACGAAGCATGTATTCCCACTCGCGGTTCATAACATAAAATCCAACATTTCGTCCAACAATAACAATTTCTCACTCAGTATACATATTAATGAAAATAAAAACCTTAGTGCACATTCACGAATAACACAATTAGTTCAAACAACATGTTATCACATAAAAGACGCGTGGGTAGTCAATATCCTCCTCGAACTGAGCTCTCCGTCGAGAGACAGTCCAAGCCCGTCACCGTTACTCTAGATAAAATGCACATTAATATTCTTTCTCAACACGCCAAGTGCTAAAGTTCACAATTCAATATCGACGTGAATACTTGAAATGATCAAACATATTGATGAGAGTGAAAATAAGCGTGTTTTAATATCCAATTTAACACATTTTTGATTGATATTGTAGTCTTATATGAGCACAAGTGTCTTATATTTGATATATAAGAGATAAAGGTGCACTTGAGGTGTTTTATTATGTTTTAGGTGGAAAAAGGGATCAAAAGTGTAAAGTTGGAGAAAAGGTGCAATTTGTGCAAGAATGCTGAAAACGCACTTCCAACTTTCATAATTATTCTGTGTTGATGTGGAGCTCTGAACTGGTAGTGTGATACATAGTTGAGAATCCAGTGAAGAGAGGGTCGTTTTGACGTAAAGAACACCCCACTTGGAGTCCGTACAAGAAAGTTATGAGCAAAGTGGTGACGTCGCGCGAGCTGTGCCGAACAGAACAGATATGTTACTTTCCATGGCTTGTTACAGATTCAATTCTTAAAGTTTTGGTGTGATCTTTACATTCAGAGAAAGCCAAGGAAAAGAAGATCACGTGAGCGCAAAAATCACTCAAATTGGAGGTCGGACGAGGAAGTTATGCTCAAAATCGTGAAGTCGCGCAGCTATTGGCGAGAATTTCCGAGAATTTCCGAAAACTACCTTATTTATCCGGTTCTCTTTTACCAAATTTAACGCATGTCTCTTACCAAATTTGACATATGCCTAAATTTGGGTCCTTTCCAAGTCCTACAAGGAGAGCTCACAAGTATAAAAAGGAGGTCTATACAGCCCCAAAAAAAAGAGAGGAACACAACACAATACAAGAGAGGAGAAGAGAGGCCACAACATACAACACCCCACAAGGGGGGATCACCCCCAACCATCATCCACTTCCTTTTCCCCCCAACCATCATCCTTTTGTCCATCCATCCATCACTTTGAAGATTCGTTTGTGGAATCAAGGAGAGAACTAAGAGGAGAATTCAAGAGCGAGAAGGATGCGATGACGCCACATCTAGGGTTTATTCGTTTCCTAATTTATCTTATATTTTCTGCATATCCGGGTAAGATCTATCCAACACCCATGATTGTTCTTCGCAACATCATGGGCTAGAGCCTTTTTGGTAGAACTAGGGTTGTGAAGGTTTTATCTAGTTAATTGAACTTCCATGTGTACACTCTGTACAACACTACTTGTGGATTTATTTTATATATGATTGTGCCTTTTTAATTCATACTCACGGTCATTTTATGCATCATTAACTGTTATGTAGAGTCTGAATACATATCTTGGTTATTGATTGAGTGCGTTCACTGTTGAGCAGGGTTTTAAGTTATAATTCTAAGTGAAGGGATTCCGAAGTCTTATTAGAACTATCATATATGAATACTTATTAATTGAATTGAATTCGGGTTAATAAGTAGGATAAAGAGAATAATTTTATAGTACATATAAAGGGAGATCATATCGGGTTAGAGTACCAATCCTAGGGGGAAATAATTGACACTGATAGTACCTAGAAAGGGGGTGAATTATATCTCTTGCTCCGAGGTTATTCACACGTGTTACATGCATATTTACTTGTGTCTATAGAGTAGATATGCATGGTTTAGTGATGCGTCCATATTCCACAAGGCAGAGTCGGACATTGACACATGGAAGGGAAGTTAATTAGTGAAACTGGATTATCCTAGAGCTACCTATTCTCCTACTTGATCAACTTTCGTATCCTTCGAGTGATAGTTTATTTTATTTTTTATTTAATTTCCAGCATATTAGTTGTTAGATAACCATTAAAACGTAATTGTCTTGTCTTAATTAATTTAGATAATAATTAAATTGATAATACGCCGTCCCTTGGGTTTGATATTCACTTGGTCACCTTTCGAGACTACAATTGATATTCTTCATACTTGGGGATTAATTGTGTGTTGAGAAAACGCTCATCAAGTTCCTGGCGACGTTGCCGGGGACGGCTGTTATTATTGATTTTATTATTTCTAGTTTGATTAAGATTTTTTTTTCTTTTGTTTGTGATTATTTATTTCTATCTAACCTTGAATTTTTCCGAGTTACTTGTGCGCTTGACAAAAAGAGAGGAAGGAAAGGAGCAAATAACACATTGAGCTGAACATGGATGGAGCAAGGCAGAATCCGGATAATGTTGCCATACGTGAAATTTTCACGAACTTTGGGAATGTCAACATGGGGTTGATAGGAGAAAGGTGGGAAGATGATGATTTTGAGATACATCCCGCTCTTATTAATATGGTAGAGAAGAATCCATTTTCTGGAGGTTGTTTTGAAGATCCATATCAGCATCTCCGAAAATTTCTTGGTTATGTAAACACTCAAAAGTTCAGTGGAGCGAATGATAATGCTAGGTGGACCGCCTTATTCAAGTTATCTTTAATTAATAAGGCGGAAGCTTGGTATGAGACCCTTGATCCAGCCGATTGCAATACATGGGACCAACTGCAGCAGAAGTTCTTAGAGAGATACATGCCACCCTCAAGGATCTTAAGGATGAGGCAAGAGATCACCCGATTTGTTATGAATTAGGGTGAAAAATTTGATGAGGCGTGGGATAGGTTTAAAGACATGCTCATGAGGTGTCCACAGCATGGAATGTCTAAGGCTGAATACATAAGCATCTTCTACTATGGATTGGATTGTGAGTCGCGTGTTTTTATTGATGCATCATCAGGAGGAGCGCTGTTATCAAAGACAGCACTTGAAGCAGAAAAGTTATTTGAATACATCTCTATGAATTTACGTGACTGGCCAGTAGAGAGAGATAGAGGATCATATGTACTTGCGAAGTAGCGCAGGTTAAACATCAAGTGATGAAGCCGAATAGGGATGATGAGATCGTCTCTAGTCTAGCTAACATCAACAAGCTACTAGAGTTCCAGCAGAGGCAGATCACAGAGTTGACACAAAGGGGGCCTAGTATGAAGCAGCATGAAGTGAAGAGTGATGAAGATACCTTCAATCGATACATGACTGAGAACGATGCAAGGGTTGACCACATCGAAGCTAGAATGAATGTTGATCATGCAGATTTGTCTAAGCAGTTGAAGGAGCTTACCTTGATGATGGGGCAGATGACCATGAACGTGAATCAATTGAAATAAAAATTGGAAGATAAAGCCATCACGTTAAGGTCGGGAACACAGTACGAGGGACCAATGGTGCCGGAAGCAAAATCTAACATGACGAGGAGCCAGTTCGACTTCGGCTCGACCAACCATACAGGTCGAACCGAGAAGGGAAGGTCGAACTAGGCTTTTGAAAGTGTTCCAAGAGCAGCAGGCACTCGGTTCGACTTGGGGGGCATTGATTCGATCAGGCCATCTGGTCGAACCCCAGGTCGAACTAACCCATTTGGAGCACTCTATTTTCACAAATTCTCAATTCGGCCATGATTCTATCAGTTCGACCAGTCCATCAGGTCGAACCCAGGTCGAACAGGTGACCAAAAATCTTCCAGAAGACCAGCTCGACCAAGCCTTATTGGTTCGACCTGGATACCAAGTCGAACCCTGGTCAAACCGCATCAAGCAAAACACTCTGTTTCAGATGATCATTGGTTCGACCATGTCACTCATGGTTCGACCACACCTACTGATCGAACCCAGGTCGAACCGGAGGCCAGAGACCATGCAGAGAGCAGATTCGACTTAGGGAGAAGTGGTTCAACCTGGTCACAAGATCGAACCCAGGTCGAATCACAAAATCAGAGAGAGAATCAAGTTTCAGAAGAGTGGTTCAACTACTATGTGCCTGGTTCGACCTGTCGAACAGGTCGAACCCAGGTCGAACCCAAACTGAAAAGTGAGAATGGACTTCCAGGAGCTTGGCTCGACCACTTTGTACCTGGTTCGACCAGTATCCCTGGACGAACTAAGGTCGAACACTGCCAAATCGCACTTGTTTCTGCGCTGAATGCTCCGCATGATGTTGATGCTACTCCAGTACAATTACATGAGCAGAATACTGAGCTTACAATGGAGAAGAAGTGGGAAAGAAAAAAGAAGTTGAGAGCGGAGAAGCTTAGACTGCAGATGGATAATGAAGATGTGGTTTTCTCTCTTGATCATGCAATGAAGATGCCCATGGAGATTCAATCGTGCAAGAGCATTGATATGGTTTCTAACTTGTTTAATCTTGAATTTTCTAAGAAAGGTGATTCTGAATTTAAGTTGAAAGTTGACAAGGAGGAGTCTAGACAGCCATGGGAGGAAGAAAATTTCAATGATCATATACTTGTGACCAAGAAAGGTGAGGTGTTGAGTGTAGACAAGAAGAGGGAAAAAAAGTATTTGAAGGTGAGGATGCGACAAGACGGTCCTCCGATCAAGTAGTCTACAAAGCGGTAATCCGTCGCGACTCTCCGACGTTAAACATGAGCGCCTGTTGGGGGCTTGCCCTTCCATTTTATTGCTTTATTTCTTTCGTGTGAGCAAGAAATTTTTATATTTAAGGTGCTTACTAATCGGCAATTACATCTCTTTTCAAATTTAGTTTCAACTTACATTTTTACTAAGTTTGGGGGGTGTGATGTACTTACCTCATTGAAGCACCAAGAATATAATCTTTTCTTTGTAATGTTTGCTAGGGGAGTTGATTTTTTGCGGTATATTGAAACTTTAATCGGTTTTGATGTGTCGATTTTTTGCAATTTGCCTAGTGTTCAGTGGTGTTTCTAGTGTGTGAAGTCGATTACATAGTCAATTAATTCTTTATTATAGTTCTTCTATTTTATTATTGATGAATCATGTGATGATGAGTATGCTTGAGCATTGATGATAGAAAAAGGTAAAAGATGGCAAGACGAGTTCTACATTGAGGAATTGACTCGAGAAGCTCGTGCATACGTTGAAGAAAAATCAGGTGCCCTCGTTTCCTTTTTCTAATTTTTATATGTGCTTTTAATTCATGGAGTGGAAGGATTGAGTTTATGGTGGTGATCCATGTGAGCTTATATTGTTAAAATTATCTTTGAAATTCATGTGCTCTTGAAATTGATGAAGGAAGTGTACTTGAGTTATATTGTGATATGAAGTTCTGTGTGTACTTGTGGGATATTACCTACCATGAAAAGTGTTCTGTTACTTGTTAAAAACCCATGTGTGATTTTGAGCCTCGTTGATCATGATACATAATCACATGATATTTTCTTTTCTGGTGAGTATCGTTCTTGTGTGTGTATTCTAGAACTTGTCTCTTGTCTTACTTGAAACTACATGTGTGTTAGATGATGGGAGATGATTTTAGGCCATCCTTCAATTTATGAGTCCTTAGCCAAATAATTTCCTACCGAATAATTATATATCCGTAGTTAGCCCCGTTGAGCCTAAAAATCTTATTTCTTTGGCAACCTACGAAGATAGCCACTTTGATATCCTATTTGAGCCTTAAATTCCTATATTTAGTGCAGAATTAAATGCTGTCAAAGTGTGTTAATGGTGCTTGATAACAATTTGGGAAGGAATGAAATTGGTGTTGAAAGTAATAGTGATGGATTATGATAATGCATCTAAGGAGAAGCATGGAGTAATGCTTAAATCTAGTACTCCATGGAATCAAAAACCCTAGGGTAGTACTTAAATCTAGTACCCTATGGAGGATGCGTGAGGTAGTGCCCGAAACTAGTACCTCAAGAGAAAAAGGATGTGCTTGAGACAAGAAAAAGTATGTTGAGCTTGAAGGAAAGGAGAGAAAAGAAAATTAGAAGAGCATGAAGCTGGATATCCTTGAAGTGTAAGAATCTGCAGTACAAAAGATCTCCGGTTTTAATTCTCTACTAATTGAGTCACTTTATCCATATGTTTCCTACCCTTACCAAAGAGCCAACATTACATCCAAAAAAAAAGTTCTTTTTGATCCCATTGTCGAATCATACTTTTAGTGGTGAAGAGCATGAGACGTTTGACAAGCTTATGGTAACGCATGCACTTGAATTGAATTTGAGCGTAAACACTTTAACCCATAAGTGTACATATTTTACACTTGAGTGAGAGATCATATATATACTTCCCGTGAGAACATGTTGATGGAGCAATTGAAATGGTGGTGATTGTGATACATGGTTGGAAAGCTAGTGAAGAGAGGGTCGTTCTGACGTAAAGAACACCCCACTTGGAGTCCGTACGAGAAAGTTATGAGCAAAGTGGTGACGTCGCGCGAGCTGTGCCGAACAGAACAGATATGTTACTTTCCATGGCTTGTTACAGATGCAATTCTTGGATTTTTGGTGTGATCTTTACATTAGAGAAAGCCAAGGAAAATAAGATCATGTGAGCGCAAAAATCACTCAAATTGGAGGTCGGACGAGGAAGTTACGCTCAAAATCGTGAAGTCGCGTAGCTATTGGCGAGAATTTTTGAGAATTTCCGAAAACTACCTTATTTATCCGGATCTCTTTTACAAAATTTAACGCATGTCTCTTACCAAATTTGACATATGCCTAAATTTGGGTCCTTTCCAAGTCCTACAAGGAGAGCTCACAAGTATAAAAAGGAGGTCTATACAGCCCCAAAAAAAAGAGAGGAACACAACATAATACAAGAGAGGAGAAGAGAGGCCAAAACATACAACACCCCACAAGGGGGGATCACCCCCCAACCATCATCCACTTCTTTTTCCCCCCAACCATCATCCTTTTCTTCATTCATCCATCACTTTGAAGATTCGTTTGTGGAATCAAGGAGAGAACTAAGAGGAGAATTCAAGAGCGAGAAGGATGCGATGACGCCACATCTAGGGTTTATTCGTTTCCTAATTTATCTTATATTTTCCGGACATCCGGGTAAGATCTATCCAACACCCATGATTGTTCTTCGCAACATCATGGGCTAGAGCCTTTTTGGTAGAACTAGGGTTGTGAAGGTTTTATCTAGTTAATTGAACTTCCATGTGTACACTCCGTACAACACTACTTGTGGATTTATTTTATATATGATTGTGCCTTTTTAATTCATACTCACGGTTGTTTTGTGCATCATTAACTGTTATGTAGAGTCTGAATACATATCTTGGTTATTGATTGAGTGCGTTCACTGTTGAGCAGGGTTGTAAGTTATAATTCTAAGTGAAGGGATTCCAAAGTCTTATTAGAACTATCATATATAAATACTTATTAATTGAATTGAATTCGGGTTAATAAGTAGGATAAAGAGGATAATTTTATAGTACCTATAAAGGGAGATCATATGGGTTAGAGTACCAATCCTAGGGGGAAATAATTGATACTGATAGTACCTAGAAAGGGGGTGAATTATATCTCTTGCTCCGAGGTTATTCACACGTGTTACACGCATATTTACTTGTGTCTATAGAGTAGATATGCATGGTTTAATGATGCGTCCATATTCCACAAGGCAGAGTCGGACATTGACACATGGAAGGGAAGTTAATTAGTGAAACTGGATTATCCTAGAGCTACCTATTCTCCTACTTGATCCACTTTCGTATCCTTCGAGTGATAGTTTATTTTATTTGTTGTTTAATTTCCAGCATATTAGTTGTTAGATAACCATTAAAACGTAATTGCCTTGTCTTAATTAATTTAGATAATAATTAAATTGATAATACACCGTCCCTTGGGTTCGATATTCACTTGGTCACCTTTCGAGACTACAATTGATATCCTTCATACTTGAAGATTAATTGTGTGTTGAGAAAACGCTCATCACATATAAACATATATGACATGCATGTCCCACACCGGTGACGTTGACTGAGCCTATAATAGACTGATCCATCTAACGATCACCCTCCAGAATATCAGTATTTGGCAAATGGACAGGTGCCCCGTTAGATCTAACTCACCCGGGTTTGCCAAGCAACGAGCAACTTTGTTGTCACTCTAACTCACCCGAACTGCGACAATTTGGGCTACTTAATCAATGTCGCTCCAACTCACCCGAACCGTGATCAATTCGGGCTACTTAACCTTGGTACCAGGCATACATATACATATGCATCATAAGATTAATAACGACTCAAGTTAGAGTCTTAATTGGCACACAAGAATAACCAGAAATCAATTCTCAAATAATTCACAATAAATGCTATCAGATATCGAGTCGGCAAGGCTCTTCAACATAAGTTAAAATCAATAATACTCATAAAATGGCTAACAGGACTCTAATCAGAGCAATTGAGCCAATCAGGCTCTTTACCACATAACACAATACCAAATAATTTTCTTATCAATTAACTAAAACTAAAATAAATGCACATTTATCGAGGGTCCACAATTCCCACAAGAGAAGGCGTTCCCAAATTATCAACTCACAAGGAAGTGATTAACTCTCTTCGAAATCTGAAGTCGGTCCCTTGCCCTTCGTCGATGGTTCTTTACCTAGAAAGGAGATGAGCAATTAAAGACAAATCAAATATAACTAACTATTAGCGGTAACATCACCTTTCATTGCTAATAACAAATCCTAATCGAGTTCAAACGAGTCAATATCAAATAAAAATGGCATGTAACTCCTTAAAATCAGTTTCCAATCCCACATAACCCGTTTCAATACATTAACTAAACGAAACGATAGAAAATAAATTTGAATTCGACATAAAAATTCTGAAAATTTTCAGCTAGCGGCAGTTTACGAGAAAAATCATAACTAATTGTAGAATAATCGGATTGATGCATTTCAAGTGGCTACGGAAAGCTAACGAGTTCAGCTATGTACAAAAATTAAGTTTGCAAATTTTCGAGGGCAATATCTATGTCAAAATCAGTTCAAACAGTCTGCGAATTACCCACATACCAAAAAGAAAAATCCCACAAAATTATAAAACCATGGAAGAAGAAAGCTTAATTCACACATCACTTACCTCAAAACAACTTAGAAACCACCTAGGATGTGGGTTGTAAGGGAGAATTTGATCAACAAGGGTTTCTCCTCTTCACTCTCGTCTTTCCCCTCTTTTGTTTTTCTTCTCCCGTTCTTCTTTCTTTTTTTTTTTAACTTTAGCGTTAATAATTATATATCAGGCTATTTAATTGGGGTTGAAACTTTGGGCCACAAAATAAATAAATAAATAAGTTTGAGCTTTCTAAAAAAAAATCTAGTTGGGCTAAGATAGGGCGGGTCTTTTGGGCCATAAAAATAAATAAATAGGTTTTGGGCTTTCTAAAAAAAAATCTAGTTGGGCTAAGATATTATAAAGTTTCCCCTCCTCTAAAAAGTTTCATTCACGAAATATAAACGTACCTAGAAATGAAAAGAGATTTGGATGTTGTTGACGCATGATTGACTCTGGTTCTCATGTTTCTTCTTCAATTTGATCACTTCTACATAGAACTCTCACCATAGGAATGGATTTGTTACGAAGCATTTTCTCTCTGCGATCTACAATTTGAACAGGTTGTACTTCGTATGATAGATTTTCCTTTAATACAACTGGGGGATATTTGAGCACGTGCGAAGGATCTGGTTCATATTTTCTAAGTATAGAGACATGGAAGACATCGTGAATCTTCGACAATTCCGATGGTAGCTCAAGTTGATACGCGACATGACCAATCATTTGCATGATCATAAACGGGCCAATATACCTTGGACTCAACTTTCCTCGATGGTGGAATCGCAACACGCCCTTCCATGGAGAAACTTTCAGAAAAACTTTATCTCCTTTATTATACTCCAAATCGCGCCTCTTATTATCTGCATAGCTTTTCTGTCGATCTTGCGCTGCCTTAAGTCTGCCTCGAATAAGTTGTATTTTTGCCTTCGCATCTTCGATAAGCTCTACTTGTTCGATTTGTCTCTCGCCAACCTCATCCCAAAAGAGTGGTGTTCGACACTTTTGGCCATACAGAGCTTCGAATGGGGGCATTCCAATGCTTAAATGATAACTGTTATTATAAGCGAACTCCACCAAAGTCACTTACTTATTCCAGCTACCTCCCAAATTCAATACCACTGCATGTAGCATGTCTTTTAGTGTCTGTATAGTTCTCTCTGACTGTCCATCAGTCTGTGGATGAAACGAGGTACTGAATAGTAATTTTGTACCTAGCGCTTTCTGCAGACTAGGCCAAAAATAGGAAGTGAATCTTGGATCATGATCAGATATGATTGACACTGGTACTCCATGCAATCTCACAATCTCATCGACATATAACTTGGCAAGTTTCTCTAAAGATTCGTTGGTATGCACTGGAAGGAAATGTGCCGATTTTGTCAGACGATCGACAATGACCCAAATTGAGTCATGATCCTTTTGGGTTCGAGGTAAATCAAAAACAAAATCCATTGTGACGTTTTCCCATTTCTACTCAGGAATAGGTAGTGGTTGAAGCATGCCGGCTGGTTTTTGGTGTTCCGCTTTAATCTGTTGGCATGATAAGCACTTTGATACAAATTCAGCAATGTCCCGTTTCATACCTGGCCACCAATAATGCTCCCGAAGTGTTCTGTACATTTTGGTACGCATAGCATAGGCTGAAGAATGGGCTTTCTCAAGAATAGCTCTACGAACATCAAGTTCTGATGGAATACAAACACAATTTTTTAAAGTAAGAAGTCAATCATCCCAAATTTGAAATTCTGTTTCTTTTCCTTGATTTAGCTTCGCCATCTTCTGTTGTAAATGAACATCGTGTGATTGTCTTTCTCGAATTTACTTGAACAAGGTAGGTCTAACCTCGAATTTGGCGATTAAGGTAGAATCATTAGACTTTTCACAATCGAGCAAAATGTGTAAAGATTTAAATTGCTCCAACATAGGAAGATAAAAAGATTGAATCGAAGCAAGTGAGGTAGAAGACTTTCTACTCAGAGCTTCTGCAATAACGTTCGCCTTGCCAGGATGAAAATCAAATACTAAGTCATAGTCACTAATCAACTCCATCAATCACCTTTGCCTGAGGTTGAGCTCCTTTTGCGTGGTGATATACATTAAGCTCTTGTGATCAGTGAAAACCCGACAAGTTGCACCGTACAAATAGTGCCTCCAGATCTTCAATGCAAAGACGATTGCAACCAACTCTAAATCATGTGTAGGATAATTTTCTTCGTTCTTCTTCAATTGCCTTGAAGCGTAGGCAATAACCTTTCCTTCTTGCATGAGAATGCATCCTAATCCTTGTCTTGAGGTGTCGCTATAAATGGTAAATTCTCCAATCGCTGGGTCTAGCAAAGCAAGAATAGGAGCTGAAACGAGTCGTCCTTTCAATTCTTGAAATGCATCCTCGCATTCTTCACTCCATTCAAATTTTACCCCTTTCCGAGTCAATTTAGTCAAAGATGAAGCCAATAACGAAAAGTCTTTGATAAACCGTCGATAATATCCAGCTAATCCCAGAAAAGTACGAATCTCTGTCACGTTCTTTGGACGCTCCCAATCTAGTATAGCTTGAATCTTCACTGGATCGACATAGATTCCTTCTTTAGAAATGTGATGACCCAAAGAGCTTACCTCACGAAGCCAAAATTCACACTTTGAGAATTTAGAATAAAGCTAATTTTCTCTGAGAATGTTCAGAACAATTCTTAGATGATGAGAATGCTCGTCGTCCGATTTAGAATAAATAAGAATGTCATCAATGAAGATGATGACAAACTTATCTAAGTACGTCCAAAAGACCCGATTCATAAGATCCATAAAAGTTGCAGGAGCATTTGTGAGTCAAAAAGGCATAACACATAATTCAAAATGACCGTATCAGGTTTGAAAAGCAGACTTAGGGATATGAGATTCCCTAATCTTGAGTTGGTGATAACCAGATCGCAAATCAATTTTTGAGAACACAGTTGCTCCTTGCAATTGATCAAACATATCATCGATTCTTGAAAAAGGATATTTGTTCTTAATTGTCACCTTGTTCAATTGACGGTAGTCGACACATAGGCGAAATGATCCATCTTTCTTCTTGAGAAAAAGAACTGGAGCACCCCACAGAGATGTGTTAGGTCATATGAACCCCTTCTCCAATAATTCCCCAAGTTGTATCTGGAGTTCCTTGTGCTCAGCAGGCGACATTCGATATGAAGTAATCGATATAGGTGTGATTCCAGGAAGTACATCAATAGAAAAATCAATCTCTCGATTCAGAGGTTGTCCTGGTAAGTCTTCGGGAAAGACATCAGGAAATTCATTCACGATCGGGATGTCATCTAATTTAGTTTCAGAAAGAGAAGTATCAATGATAAATGCCAAGAATGTCTCACAATCCTTACGCATTAATTTATGTGCAGTCAACATTGAAATAAAAGAGAGGGATCTCGTTTGAAGTTTACCTTCAAAAACAAGTTCTGAAAATCCTGGTCTACGAAAAATAACGAGCTTCTCGTGGCAGTCGAGAATTGCATGATGAGAAGAAAGCCAATCCATGCCAAGAATAACATCAAGATCAATCAAAGGCAATGGTATCAATTCAGCCTCTAGAATGACATCTTTGATCTTCAATGGACAACCAAGGAATACCGAATCACGAATTAGACGCTCTCCAAGAGGGGTATGAACGATGATTCCAGGTGACAAATGAGAGATAGGATAATCTAAGATCGCAGTGAGATCATCCCGGATATAAGACCTATCAGAACCTGGCTCAAATAAAGCATAGACCTGATGGTCTCCCACAAACACATGGCCTAAAGAAGCAATATTAGGTGAGATTGTGATTTAAAAATTCGAAAAGATAGAATTTCTTACGAATGTTTTATTCGTAATCAAGTGGCATAATAAGGCGGGGTTAGATCTAGCATGTGCAAATACTCATATTATAAATTACCTGTCACAACCTTCGGATCTGAGCGAGCCTCTTCCTGGGAAATATGAAATACTCTAGTTTGCTTCCTTCCTTGCATAGGTGATTGAGTACTAGGGCCGCTTGAAGCATCAGGCACTCTGGTAACTGCAGATCGAGTATCTCTAGGTGTAGAATATGTTAGTTTACCACAAAGCTGACCAGAACACTGACTGCTCGCTCCCATAAGCTGAGGACAAGAACTTCGCATATGCCCCGACTGTCGACACTGAAAATATACTTGAGGATCCTTACAGGGGCCGTCGTGATATTTTAAGCAATTCTGACACTTGCGATTTTCACCAATCGATCCCGAGACATTGCTCCCGCCTCTACTAAACTGCTTCCGAGGTTGAGGAAAACTAATAGATACCGAACTTGGTGCACCACGCGAAGATCCCACACCCCTATACACCTTCGATACATTTCCTGGAAATGAGCTCCCTTGCCTTTTCTTTTGAGATCGTTCTGCAAGCTTATGTCGCCTGAACTAAACTCTCTACCCTCAGGGCTTCTTCTACGAGATCGTCAAGACTCTCGTACTTGTCTATGGACTTGATGCGATCTCAAATATTTAAGTTAAGACCATCTTCAAATCTCTTGTGTAAGTCTCTCGTCGTATATGACTCAGGAGCAAATTCTCGCAATTCTAGAAATTTGGTTACGTACTCCACAACCGACATAATGCCTTGAAAGAGGTTGAAGAACTCCTTTCTCTTCTGATCCTTGATGTACTGAGAGAAGTATCGATCTTTGAATCGTTCCACAAAGATAGCCCACGTAATATAACCGAAGATGTCTCTTTTAGATTCTACCAACATCGTCATGCATCTGGGACTAACAGCTTGGTCGCAATGACCACATGATAACATTCTTCAATCATCAAGGTGTCAAAGGTCTCTGTAATCTCCTTTAACCATGCCCCCACTTTAGAAGCATCTCTTGCACCGTCAAATTTCGAAGTCCCCATGTTTTCAACTGCTTTCACCAAATCAGGTATAAAAAGTGCACCTTGAGAAGTAGAACCTCCTAAAGCCATTTCTGGAGCAAAAACTGGTACATTAGTTGTAGGTCGAATCGGTTCATTAGCACGAAGAACCTCTTCAGCGACAGTCATAGTCGTATGAGCCGTTGTAGTTGGTGGAATACTATGTATTCGAATGTGATCATAATACAATTGGTACTGCTCCGGTGTCATCATGTGCTCAACCAACAAATGGGCCCATGGTTGCTCTATCTGGAAAACCGGCACCCTATGATCAGAATTGATAGGGTCCGTAATCGTCAGAGGAATGGCCTGATCAGAGGAAACATGTCCTCGAGGTCCATGAGGAACAGAAGAGAGTAGAGGACTCGGAGGATCACGAGGAGCATGCCCTCGACCTCAACGATGAACTGGAGGTGCCATAATGACTGAAAGGAAGTTAGAAAGAAAATGCAAGGTCAACATCAAGGCAACACGATACCTTAGGATGACATAGAAACAAAGTTGGACCCATTGGCTCGACTTAAAAAGAATGAGAATCATAAAACCTAGCTCTAATACCAAGAAAGTTGTCACGCCCCGACCCCAGACAGTACACGAAAACCGCCACGTTAACCATTAATTTCGCGGAATGGGTGCACTCCACTCCACAAAGTTTATAGAAAACGTAAGGCTTGCTATCACGTACCTGTAGAACTGAACACTGATAACACAGGTACAACCCGAGGATATCATCTCATAAAGTATCAGCAAGGATTTACAAAGGTACAAAATACAACGATGTAACTTAGTTTAAAGAAAATATACATGAACGATATAACATCGTGAAGGTACAAAAAGAACATCAAGGGGGTCACCAAATATAAACTATACAATCTCGCCAATGAATCCGTCAATTTACATAAAAGAGAAAGTACCCAAAACACTGATTGGATGACGAGCAAACGATAGGCAAACCTCCAACCAAAATGATATCGACAGCCTGAAAAGAAAATAATGATGGGGGTGAGCAAAACCACTAGCTCAGTGTGGTGATAATCCGGTCACATCGACCCTTATACGAAGCATGTATTCTCACTCGCGGTTCAAACATAAAATCCCACATTTCGTCCCACAATAAAAATTTCTCACTCAGCATACATATTAATGAAAATAAAAACCTTAGTGCACATTTTCGAATAACACAATTAGTTCAAACAACATGTTATCACATAAATGACGCATGGGTAGTCAATATCCTCCTCGAACTGAGCTCTCCGTCGAGAGACAATCCAAGCCCGTCGCCGTTACTCTAGATAAAATGCACATTAATATTCTTTCTCAACACGCCAAGTGCTAAAGTTCACAATTCAATATCGACGTGAATACTTAAAATGATCAAACATATAAACATATATGACATGCATGTCCCACACCAATGACGTTGATTGAGCCTATAATAGACTGATCCATCTAACGATCACCCTCTAGAGTATCAGTATTTGGCAAATGGACAGGTGCCCCATTAGATCTAACTCACCCGGGTTTGCCAAGCAACGGGCAACTTGGTTGTCACTCTAACTCACCCGAACTGCGATAATTCGGGCTACTTAATCAATGTCGCTCCAACTCACCCGAACCGTGACCAATTCGGGCTACTTAACCTTGGTACCAGGCATGCATATGCATATGCATCATAAGATGAATAATGACTCAAGTTAGAGTCTTAATTGGCACAAAAGAATAACCAGAAATCAATTCTCAAATAATTCACAATAAATGCTATCAGATATCGAGCCGGCAAGGCTCTTCAACATAAGTTAAAATCAATAATACTCATAAAATTGCTAACAGGACTCTAACCAGAGCAATCGAGCTAATCAGGCTCTTTACCACATAACATAATACCAAATAATTTTCTTATCAATTAACTAAAACTAAAATAAATGCACATTTATCGAGGGTCCACACTTCCCGTAAGAGAAGGCGTTCTCGAATTATCAACTCACAAGGAAGTAATTAACTCTCTCTGGAATCTGAAGTCGGTCCCTTGCCCTTCGTCAATAGTTCTTTACCTAGAAAGGAGATAAGCAATTAAAGACAAATCAAATATAACTAACTATTAGACATCACCTTTCATTGCTAAAAACAATTCCTAATCGAGTTTGAACGAGTCGATATTAAATAAAAATGGCATGTAACTCCTTAACATCAGTTCCCAATCCCATATAACCCATTTCAATACATTAACTAAACGAAACGATAGAAAATAAATTTGAATTCGACATAAAAATTTTGAAATTTTCTAGCTAGCGGCAGTTTACGAGAAAAATCATAACTAATTGTAGAATAATCGGATTGAGGCGTTTCAAGTGGCTACGGAAAGCTAACAAGTTCAGCTACTTAAAGAAATTAAGTTTGCAAACTTTATAGGGCAATAGCTATGTCAAAATCAGTTCGAACAGTCTGCGAATTACCCACATACCAAAAAGAAAAACCCCACAAAATTACAAAACCATGGAAGAAGGAAGCTTAATTCACACATCACTTACCTCAAAACAACTTAGAAACCACCTAGGATGAGGGTTGTAAGGGAGGATTTGATCAACAAGGGTTTCTCCTCTTCACTCTCTTCTTTCCCCTCTTTTGTTCTTCTTCTCCCGTTCTTCTTTCTTTTCTTTTCTTCTTTTTTATTTAACTTTAGCCTTAATAATTATATATCAGGCCATTTAAGTGGGCAAAAACATTGGGCCACAAAATAAATAAAAAAATAAGTTTGGACTTTCTAAAAAAAAATCTAGTTGGGCTAAGATAGGGCTGGCCTTTTGCGCCATAAAAATAAATAAATAGGTTTTGGGTTTTCTAAAAAAAATCTAGTTGGGCTAAGATATTATGGGTGCACTCCACTCCACAAAGTTTATAGAAAACGTAAGACTTGCTATCAAGTACCTGTAGAACTGAACAACTGATAATAATAGGTACAACCCGATGACATCATCTCATAAAGTATCAATAAGGATTTACAAAGGTACAAAATACAACGATGTAACTTAGTTTAAAGAAAATATACATGAACAATATAACATCGCGAAGGTACAAAAAGAACATCAAGGGGGTCACCAAATATAAACTATACAATCTCGCCAATGAATCCGTCAATTTATATAAAAGAGAAAGTACCCAAAACACTGATTGGATGACTAGAAAATGATTGGTAAACCTCCAAGAAAAATGATATCAACAGCCTGAAAAGGAAAGAATGATTGGGGTAAGCAAAACCACTAGCTCAGTGAGGTGATAAGCCGGTCATCCCGACCCTTATACGAAGCATGTATTCCCACTCGCGGTTCATAACATAAAATCCAACATTTAGTCCCACAATAACTATTTCTCACTCAGTATACATATTAATGAAAATAAAAACCTTAGTGCACATTTACGAATAAAACAATTAGTTCAAACAACATGTTATCACATAAAAAATGCGTGGGTAGTCAATATCCTCCTCGAACTGAGCTCTCCGTCGAGAGACAGTCCAAGCCCGTCACCATTACTCCAGATAAAATGCACATTAATATTCTTTCTCAATACACCAAGTACTTAAGTTCACAATTCAATATTGACACGAATACTTAAAATGATCAAACATATAAACATATATGACATGCATGTCCCACACCGGTGACGTTGACTGAGCCTATAATTGACTGATCCATCTAACGATCACACTCCAAAGTATCAGTATTTGGCAAATGAACAGGTGCCCCGTTAGATCTAACTCACCTGGGTTTGCCAAGCAACGAGCAACTTGGTTGTCACTCTAACTCACCCGAACCACGACAATTCGGGCTGCTTAATCAATGTCGCTCCAACTCACCCGAACCGTGACCAATTCGGGCTACTTAACCTTGGTACCTGACATACATATGCATATCCATCATAAAATGAATAACGACTCAAGTTAGAGTCTTAATTGGCACACAAGAATAACCAGAAATCAATTCTCAAATAATTCACAATAAATGCTATCAGATATCGAGCCGGAAGGCTCTTCAACATAAGTTAAAATCAATAATACTCATAAAATGGCTAACAGGACTCTAACAGAGCAATCGAGCCAATCATGCTCTTTACCACATAACACAATAACAAATAATTTTCTTATCAATTAACTAAACCTAAAATAAATGCACATGTATCGAGGGTCCACGCTTCCCACAAGAGAAGGCGTTCCCAAATTATCAACTCACAAAGAAGTGATTAACTCTCTCCGGAATCTGAAGTCGGTCCCTTGCCCTTCGTCGATGGTTCTTTTCCTAGAAAGAAAATGAGCAATTAAAGACAAATCAAATATAACTAACTATTAGTGGTAACATCACCTTTCATTGCTAAAAATAATTCCTAATCGAGTTCGAACGAGTCGATATTAAATAAAAATGGCATGTAACTCCTTAACATCAGTTCCCAATCCCACATAACCCGTTTCAATATATTAACTAAACGAAACGATAGAAAATAAATTTGAATTCGACATAAAAATTCTGAAATTTTCCAGCTAGTGCAGTTTACGAGAAAAATCATAACTAATTGAAGAATAATCGTATTGAGGCGTTTCAAGTGGCTATGGAAAGCTAACAAGTTCAGCTACATAGAGAAATTAAGTTTACAAACTTTTGAGGGCAATAGCTATGTCAAAATCAGTTCGAATAGTCTGCAAATTACCCACATACCAAAAAGAAAAACCCCACAAAATTACAAAACCATGGAAGAAGGAAGTTTAATTCACACATCACTTACCTAAAAACAACTTAGAAACCACCTAGGATGAGGGTTGTAAGGGAGAATTTGATCAACAAGGGTTTCTCCTCTTCACTCTCTTCTTTCCCCTCTTTTGTTTTCCTTCTCCCGTTCTTCTTTCTTTTCTTTTCTTTTTTTTTTTTTTTAATTTAGCCTTAATAAGTATATATCAGGCCATTTAAGTGGGCTAAAACTTTGGGCCACAAAATAAATAAATAAATAAATTTGGACTTTCTAAAAAAAATCTAGTTGGGCTAAGATAGGGCTGGCCTTTTGGGCCATAAAAATAAATAAATAGGTTTTGGGCTTTCTAAAAAAATCTAGTTGGGCTAAGATATTATATTAAATGTTTAGGATAGTTTATTGAATCAAGTCATCATACACTTCATGTTTATTATAAGTTGTAAAGAGATTGAGAAATCCTTTAGAATTTTGACCTTTGTTAGAACATGTGATTGGTTTGATCGAGAGGTTTATTAATCGTGTGAAGGGACTCTCATTTCAAGCTTAGTACCTAGTTGGAATTATTTGTGTGAGAACCAATCCATTGAGCTATTCTATATTCATATCCTATCTATCTCGAGAGGGAGTTTAGGTGAACTTAGTGTTGACCCTTAATCCGATATCCATGATACATATGAGTTTGATGCATAATTCCTAGACTTACCTCTTCTTGATTGTTGTTAATCTCACTTTTAATCAATTTGGTAAACCACTTTTCATCCATTTATCTTGTTTGTTTGATCATTGCTTGTTTACTTACATTGATTACTATTTCATTACTTGTTTGAACAACCCCGTTGAGGATTCGTCTCTATAAAATTACAAGAAGCTTGAGATCGCTTAAGCACTAGTACCTACCTCTCTGTTGTTCGATAAATTGTTGAATTGGTCATCCCAACTACATAATGACTAATCAAATGGCGCCGTTGTCGGGGAGGGAACAATTGTTATAGCTTGAAGAAGGATCGTTTCGAGTGATCTTAATAGATATTTTTTTATTTTATTTGCTTTTTATTATTTGGTTTGTGAAATCTTGTTCTAACTTCTTTTCTTTTTGAGGTGTATGCAAACGAGGTCAAGGGGGACACAATCGGAGCCCAGTGATGTTGAAATAGGATAAACTTTTCGAAGAAGGAGAAGAGAGAATAAGAAGAGTGTTCAAATGGAGAATTTTCAAGGAGATAATTATGTGGAGATAGAGTATGATGGGGAAGGAGGACAACATGTGAACGTGCAAGACAACGCACCTCGATTCAATGGCAATCCTCCTCAACATGCCAATCAAAATTTTGGAGCTATGAACAATCAACAATTGCTTTAACAAATGGTACAACAAGCTTTAATGCAACAAAGATTTCCTCAAGCTTATGTCCATCCTCAATAAGCTTATGTACCACCACCACCACCTCCGATACAACATGGAGTTCACAATGATCAAAGGGTGATAAGGAATTTCTTTATGCCGAAGGCGATGCCACATATGATGGGTCCACCAATCAACTCCAACAACTTTGAAATTAAAGCGGACTTGATTTATATGGTGAGAGACCAACAATTTGGAGGATTGTATCGTGAAGATGAATGGGGTGAGCGAGGATTGTATCAAAATGAGGTTGTTCTCATTTTCGTTGAGGGATAGAGCTCGATCATGGCTATCAACCATTACCCAGGGTACGTGCAACACTTGGGACGAGCTAGCATAAATGTTAACAAATACTTCCCACCTTCCAAGATGCTTCAAATGAAGATCTTGATCACTCAATTCAAGCAAATGCCTCAAGAAAGTTTTTATGAAGCGTGGGAAGGGTTTAAGGATATGCTACGCAAGTGTTCACAACATGGCTTTCCGGAGAATCAACAAGTTGGATTTTTCTATTAAGGATTAGTAAATGGTCAAAGAGTGCTTGTTGATGCTTTGGCGGGTGGATCCGTACTTGGTGTGACTCCAGAAAGAGTTATAAGGATTTTTGATGAGATTGCCACAAATGTCTATCAATGGCCATCGAAGAGAGTGGATGGATGTTATGGATTTGAGAGTTTTGATTAAGGGTAACAATTTAGTTTGAAGAGTGTTAGTGTTGATCAAAGTCCGCCAAACATAGAAAAGATAGTGGCGGAGGTTATGAAACAAATGAGCTTGAACTAATGTGTGAATAATCAAGGAGCAAATATGGTTGAAGGGATACAAGTTGAGCAACGTGTGTCTCCTCCGAATATTGTGAGTGGGGAACAATGGGCTATGACAATGCCACGAGTGGAAGATGTGCAATATATGCAGGGAAGAAATTACCAAGGGAATTATCAAAATAAATACCAAGTTAATTTCAACCAAAGTCAAGGGAACTATCAACCAAGGCAAGGGAGCTTTAATGATCAAAGTAGTGGAAGCTCATACCCATAACAACAACAAAGGCAAGGTAACTTTTCCTACTCTAATCCAGCAATGTGGTTGCATATCCTCCGGGATAGCAATCGGGGGCAAAGGCACCGAACAACGAGGGAAAAGCATCGATTGATGAGCTACTTGAATAATTGTTGGCATCAAACAAAGCTCGAGAAGCATCAGACCAAGCTCGAGATGAAGCATTGAAAAAAGCCGAAGAAGTAAAAGAAAAGAGGTTTTAAGCTTTGGAGTATAATGTTGGACAAATTGCAAGTGCTTTGAGTACTCGACAAAAAGGAAAGTTTCCGGCCACACCCGAGGTTAATCCGAAAGCTCAATGTTTGTTTGTTGATACGAAAGAGGAATGAAATATTGAAGAAGGATTGGTGGAAAGTAAGGTTGGTGAAGAAAATGAAGAGATAGCTAAGAAAGAAGAGAAGGGGCCTAAATGGATACCTAAGTGGAAAAGGGTGCAAGAGGAAAAGAAAGTGGAGGAAAGGGTGAAACAAGTGGAGTACAAATGTGAGTATTGGGGTATTCTAATCACTCCATTCCCTATTTTCTATCCACAAATGTTTGTAAAAGAAGAGAAGAAAAAGGAGTTTGAGGAACATGTCAAATCTCTCAAAAAGAAGTATGAGAAGAAAAAGAAAGAAGAGCTAACCGAAGCAAGTGAATCGATGCAAAATAGGGGGCCTACAAAAGTTGGTTATCCAGAAAAATTCATAATCCCTTGTGATTTTGAAGGGAAGGAAACTCTTGATGCATTGTGTGATTTGGGGGTGTGATGTCTCATGCCACTTTCAAAAACCTTGAAATTGGAGAGCTAAAGCCTGCTACTATCTGTCTTGAAGTAGTGAACGGAGAGGTTGTGAAGCCACTTGGGATTGTTGAAGACGTGGAGGTGAAAGTGAAGGGGCTAGCTTTCCCGGTTGATTTCATGGTGTTAGAAGTAAAGGTGGATCCTCGAGTTCCACTTATTTTTGAAAGGCCATTTCTAGCTACGGGAAGAGCAAAAATTGATGTTGGTAGAGAAGAGTTATCCTTGAGCTCAAATGGAAAAAGTGTTACATTCTTATGTAACAAAGACAAAGGAGCAAAGTCTCATTTGAAGCCTCCGGATGATCTTATGGATCATGACTCTATTCTCTTTGACAATTTAAATTCATTTTCTTCATGATTATGTGAAAATGTCAAATTCTAACATGTCTTCTTGTGATGTTGATTGGAAGAAAGCTCTGGACCTTGATTGGAAGCTTGACAAAGGAGAAAGAGGAAGTTCACTAGAATCGCTCCTTGAAGATGACTTGATGCTTGTGAGCAAGAATGGTGAAGTTAAGCTAGTAGACAAAAAGAAGGCCAAGCAAATGTTCAAAGTAAGGATGCGAGGAGAGAGTGTGATGGACCAACATTTGGTCCAATGATCGTGAAAATCCGTCAGGCTTGAAGACGTTAAACTTAGCACTAAATGGAAGGTAACCCATTCTTTTTATCTTTTGATGTTTGTTTTGTTGTTTGGTCTTGTAGGTGGATTGTGCTTGTGAGAAAAGACATAGTGAAGAAAGAGAAGTGCTTCATGGATTCGAGTAGGCATTTCACATCACTTGTTGCAAACTTAATTCTTGACTCTAGTCTCGAGTTAAGTTTAGGGGGTTATTGCGTGGTGGACATAGCTTGAGTCATGCGAATGCGTATACTTCTTTACAAGAAGATCATTGATGGAAACTACAAGGGCAAGTCTCACCACTTTTGCAAACTTAATTCTCAACTCTTGTATCGATTTAAGTTTGGGGGAAGAGTGTGTGGTGTGACTCGCAACTTGAGTGTGATTCTTGTAAAATTGGGTCAATTTTAAAAATTTTCTCATGAGTTTGGTTTGATTTTTGTCCGATTGGTGGTGATTGAAGTGCATGATAATCCATATTTTGAATGAAATTCTTGAGCTAATGGTCTTGTTGAGCATATATGAAGGGTATTAGAAGCACGAATTGAGCTCGGAGATAACAACTTCTACTACCAAATGCCTATTGAGGGAGTTCATTCTACACCCTACCACTTCTAAGTGTGTAGCATAATTTGATTTTATTTGAATTGATGTGGTTACCATGTTACTTCATTTGTTATGTTTGTGGAAGGTTTACTTTCATAATTTAGGATTTTCTTTTCAGTCAAAGGTTGGGATGATTGTGATCTTAATTTCATGGATGATATAGAAGGTGTGTTTCATTGTTAGTGATGGTATTTTTGTTTTTGTTTTTTCATGTTATGTGTTTTTGGTTATTTCTTGTTTTTTGTGTCTTTATTTTACGTTTTGTGTGATTATTATTTTTATCTTGGTATGTTTGCTGGTTTGTTTAGGGAGGTTGTGAGTTATTTTTTGAATATGAGTGATGATATGTTGTGGTGATAAGTGATGACAAGATATGATTAAAAATCTCTACACTTTCATCCCTAGTCAACCACTTTGAGCCTTAAAGCCTATTTATTGTGAATTTTGCATATTACAAGCCTTGATTACTCATTTGAGCCTTATATAGTTACCCTTTTGTATGGGTGATTGAGGAGGTGGTAGCTAGAAAGGATAGATTGAGATTAGCAACATGAGAGTTGTTGGTTAATTTTGGGGATTTGTGTATTTAAATTCATATGTTGATTGGATCTATGATTTTCTATCATTGATTGTTAATTGCTTGATTTGTATTGTTGATTTGTGTTGTTAATTGTCATGAACATGTGATTATATTGAGAAATCAATTAAATGTTTAGGATAGTTTATTGAATCAAGTCATCATACACTTCATGTTTATTATAAGTTGTAAAGAAATTGAGAAATCTTTTAGAATTTAGAACCCTTTGATAGAACATGTATTGGTTTGATTGAGAGGTTGATTAATCATGTGAAGGGACTCTCATTTCAAGCTTAGTACCTAGTTGGAATTATTTGTGTGAGAACCAATCCATTTAGCTATTCAATATTCATATCTTATCCATCTCGAGAGGGAGTTTAGGTGAACTTAGTGTTGGCCTTTAATCCTATATCCATGATACATATGAGTTTGATGCATAATTCCTAGACTTACCACTTCTTGATTGTTGTTAATCTCACTTTTAATTAATTTGGTAAACCACTTTTCATCCATTTATCTTGTTTGTTTGATCATTGCTTGTTTACTTTAATTGATTACTATTTCATTACTTGTTTGAACAACCCCATTGATGATTCGTCTCTATAAAATTATAAGAAATGTGAGATCGCTTAAGCACTAGTACCTACCTCCCTGTGGTTCGATAAATTGTTGAATTGGTCATCCCAACTACAAAATGACTAATCAATAATGAACGGCCCCATCCACTTCGATTTAATTTTCCTGCGAAGAGCTTCAAACGAGAGTTAAAAAGTAATACCTCATCACCTTGCTTGAACTCCTTGTATGAATTCTTTGAATCATGCCATTTCTTCATTCTCTCCTTGTAGATCTCCGAGTTCTTATAAGCTCGACTTCTGAACTCATCCAATTGATTAATATGAGTCATCCTCAACTCCTTTTGATCCTTTAAAGACAAGTTCAAACTCCTCAATGCCCAAAAAGATTCTCTCCTTTATAAGAACTCCTGAAACCCCATAAAACATCATCAAGCTTCATAGCCCAATCCTTCCTATTGGTTCCGACTACCTTCTCCAAAATTTACTTCACTTGTCGGTTGGAGACTTCAGCTTGCCCATTCGCTTGAGCGTGATAGGGTGTAGTAACCTTATGCTTTACTCCATAATCCCTAAGCACATTTTCAAGAAGTTTGTTGACGAAGTGAGACCCTCCATCACTCACCAATGCTCTAGGAACTCCATAACGGGCAAAGATATATTTCTTCAAGAAAGATAAAGTAGTCCTTGAATCATTCAAGCAAGTGGGAATGGCTTCCACCCACTTCGAAACATAATCCACTGCTAAAAGGATATAAAGAAATCCATTAGATGGAGGAAAAGACCCAATAAAATCGATGCCCCATACATCGAAGATCTCAACAACAATGCTTGGCTAAAGTGGCATCTCATCTCATTGACTTATGTTCCCCATCTTTTGACATCTATCGCATGTCGCCACATAGGTTTCACAATCTTTAAACAAAATTGGCCAATAAAGAGCATATTGAAGTACCTTTGCTGTCGTCTTATGAGCTCCAAAGTGCCCCCGTTGGGTTGTGCATGGCAAAAATCAAGAACGTTTTCCATCTCCATCTTTGACACATACCTATGGACTATGAAATCCATACATATATTGTAGACAAATGGATCATACCATATAAATGTCTCAACATCTCTCTTGAATTTTGCAAGTTGATATCGGTTGAGATCTCTCGGATTTCACCTACGGCAATGTAATTCACATAATCCGCATACCATGGATCCATCCCTTGGGCACCCACTACACAAGCTCTTTCTGCTCCTTCAACAAAAACTGCCATTATCTTCTCATCAGGGAACATCTCTTCAATCTAATCGAAAAAATCATCACAGTGCTCCCTTGTCTCCAACCTTGATAGGTGATCCGCAAAACATTCTTGGCACCCTTCTTATCTCGGATCTCCATATCAAATTCCTGCAGAAGAAGAATACATCTAATGATCCTTGACTTTGTTTCCTTCTTCTCCATCAAGTATCGGATTGCAGAATGATCCGTATACTTTATCGTTCTCATGCCCACCAAATACTATCGAAACTTATTGAATCCATACACTATAGCTAGGAACTCTTTTTTAGTCACAAATGGCGTAGAACTTCTTTTCCATAAACTGCCCAAGTACCACTCCAACTACTAAATCACTCGCATCACACATAAGTACAAATGGCTGAGTCCAATCCGGTGTGATTAAGATAGGTGCAGTAATAAGCGCCTCTTTCAAAACCTAAAAAGTTGTTAGACATTCTTCATCAAAAACAAAAAGGAACATCCTTTTCAAGTAAATGAGATAAGGGATCGGAGTATTTCGAGAAGTCTTTTATGAATCTTCTATAAAAATCGCGGTGTCCAAGGAAGGACCGCACTCCCCTTTTAATAGTAGGTGGAGGAAGCTTCTCAATTGCCACCACCTTTGCTCTATCCACCTGCAATCCCTTGGCCAAAATATTGTGGCCAAGAACAACCCCATCTCTTACCATGAAGTGACACTTCTCCCAATTCAAAACTAGATTAGTTTCTTGGCATCTCTTCAAAACAATAGCAAGGTTAGATAAACAAACATCAAAGGAGGAAACAAACATAGATAAATCATCCATAAACACCTCCATGATCTTTTCTATCAACCCATCAAATATGGCCATCATGCAATGCTGAAATGTAGCAGACGCATTACATAATCTAAAAGGCATCTTTCTAAAGGCAAAAGTACCATAAGGGCAAGTAAAAGTAGTCTTTTCTTGATCCTCGGGTGCAATCATGATTTGATTATAATCCGAGTACCCATTCGAGAAACAATAATACTCATACACTGCAAGAGGATCAAGCATTTGATCCATAAAAGGAAGTGGAAAATGGTCTTTGCATGTATTTTCTTTCAGTTTCCTGTAATCCATACACACACGCCATTCCGTAGGAATCATAGTGGCTAATGACTCTCCATCTTTAGATTTCACAATAGTCATGCCCTCCTTCTTAGCTACAATATGCAATGGACTCACATGGGGACTATTACTAATGGGATAAATAATTCGTGCATCAACCACGTTAATATTTGCTTCCTAATCACTTCTTGAATAGCGAGATTCACCCTCCACTGATTCTGAATACTGCTCTTGACCTCATCTAACATTCTTATTCTATGCATGCAATAGGAAGGACTAATACCTTTTAAATCATCAAGAGACCAACCAATCACAGACTTATACTTTCTAAGCACATCTAACAATTCCTCAAGTTGATTATCATCAAGGGAAGAAGATACAATTACCGGATATTTTTCATTGTCACCTAGGTAGGCATACTTCAAGTGCTCCGGTAGCGGTTTCAACTCCTCTTTCTTCTCTTCTTGAAGTGCGCTCTCTCTATCCAATGGCAAGTACTTCCTAGTCCACTTGACCTCTTCAATTTTTGTCCTTGTCGACTCATACCTGTCATCACCCAAAGCAAGCAAGTTTTCGAGAAATTCAATACATACCTTATTGGAGAGTTCATCTAGCTCAGTGGTGGAAAAGTAAGAGACTCCGCCAAACATGTCTCAAGAGGATCCTTTGACAGAATCAAAGACATGTCTTCCTTCACAATCTCCTCCACTACATCAATATTGTGACATTGCATCTCCATTGGAATCTTTATTGCTTTGTCAAGAATAAATAGGACCTCTTCTTTATCCATCCTTAGCCGCAACTCACCCTTCTGCACATCTATCATAGCTCCCGCAGTAGCAAGGAAAGGTCTCCCTAAGATAAGAGGGACATTATCCTTTTCATATTCCATCTCCAGCATAAGAAAATCTACAGGAAAGACAAGCTTTTCTACTTTGACAAGAACGTCTTCAATAACACCCTTCAGAAGCTTCCCAGATCCTTTAACTTAGCTGACAGCTTCCTTTGAATGATCGAGCTGTAATTCTCCGACAGATTCACTATTTCAATTTCATTTAAGCTTCTCTTGTTCAAAAGTATATCCTTCAGAAACGGGCATAATATGTCATCTCCAATATAACTTCAGAAAAAGGAATGTTCAAGCATGTCTTGTTTATGATCTCTAAAAACTTCTTGAACTTCTCTTCCAATCCCTTCTTGACTAGCTTGCAAGGAAACGGCGAAGGTATTTATGTTTGGGAATCCCTTATTCATCACATTCAACCTTCTCCGCTTTAACCTTTTTGGCTCTCAATCTCTTGGCTCTTTCCCACTTCTTTTCTGCTATAATCTCTGTATTCTGCTCTTTTGAAGGTACTAAAGTAGCATCAACATCATGTGGAGCATTCAACGCAGAAAACAGTGCAGAACAGGATGGTTCGACCTGAGTTCGACCTAGGTGGCTAGTCGAACTAGGTGAGTAATGGTCGAACTGAGATGGTTGAACTGAGCACCTGAAAGTTTGTTCTCTCCCTTATAAGCTGGTTGGACCACGGTTCGACGAACAGGGTTGGTCGAACCAAAGTGATCATATGGTAGAATCGGGCATCAAACAATATAGGGTGCTCTAGACAGTGGAGTTTAACCTAAGTTCGACCAAAGCTTGTGGTCGAATGGACATATTTTTGGTCGAACTAGCCTTCTACAGCTTTCGAATGTCGCTCAGGTGCCCCGTTCGACCTCCCCTGTGTAGGTCAACCATCTATGTTGGTCGAATTGGGATTGAATCGGGCTCTTGTCTCTTCAAACTTCGATTCCAACCTCATTGGTCCCTCGTACTGCGTTCCAGACCTCGATTTAATGACGTGACAAGACTTTTGATTCTCAATACTTTGCGACGGAAACTTCTCTTTCTCAATAGTTTGAGTCAACTTGTTCACTTTTCCTGCCATCTCTCCCATCAACAATGTAAGGTCCTTCATTTGCTTAGATAAATCCCCATGGTTTGCATCAATCTTCTTTTCTAATTTAGCCTCAAAATGGTCTACTCTTGCATCATTCCTCGCCATGTACCTGTTCACCATATCCTCGAAACCCAGCTTCCCTTCTTCCACCTTAGTTCCCGGTTCAACACCAATAGGAGGTTGCACTGCATTATTCGGATTGCTCCATAAAAACTCCGGCATCCTTGGTTGTTGATAGTTACCCGGGGGACCAAGATTATTGTAATTCCCCTAATAATTCCAATTTCCTTGATTTGGGTACCTAGTTCCTTGAATAATTTGACCCATGGCGTAATTTACCTCCTCGATCTCCTCTTAGCTAGCTCCTTCATAGCCATGATCCTGCTGCATCATTGGTACTCTCTGAGATAAATCCATGATCTGCTTTTGCTAAGACTCTAGTAGCTTGCTAATGTTAGTCAAACTAGAGACGATATCATCATCTCTTCCTGACTTCACCATAGTATGATCAACCTGTGCTACTTTACGAAGGACATAAGTGCCTCTCACTCTATCAGTAGGTCAATCTCTTGAATTCATCGAAATATCTTCAAAAAACTTCTCGGCCTCATTGGGTGACTTCGTAAGTAGTTCTCTAACGATTGAGTCTCCATGGGCATCTTCATTGCATGATCAAGAGAGAAAACCACATCTTCATTATCCATCTGCAGTCTAAGCTTCTCCGCTCTCAACTTCTTTGCTCTTTCCCACTTCTTCTCCATTGTAAGCTCAGTATTCTGCTCATGTAATGGTACTGGAGTAACATCAACATCATGCGGAGCATTCGGCGCAGCAATAGGCATGTTTTGGATCGGTTCGACTAGGGTTTGACCTGTTAGAGAGGTCAAACCAGGCACGTAGTGGTTGAACCGATCATCTGGAAGGCTGTTCTCACTTTGAAGTCATGGTTCGACCTGGGTTCGACCTTCAGGACAGGTCAAACCACTTTTCCTCAGGTCGAACCGGCTTACTGTACTATTTCTGCCTCCCAGTTCGACCAAGGTTTGACCAGATGGTTTGGTCAAACCATGTCCATCGTGGTCAAATCGTTGTTGCGACAAAATAGGGTACTCCGGACATTGAGGTTCGACGTGGGTTTGACCTTCAGAACAGGTCGAACCACCCTTGCTTTGGTCGAACTGATAATCTAGAAAAATAGAGTGATCTGCATGGTATGGTTCGACCATGGTTCGATCTGTAGGCCAGGTCAAACCAGAGGCTGGTTGGTCGAATCGCTGCCTGGATATGTCCATTTTTTATTTCGGCCTCATCAATCCTTCGTACTGTGTTCCAAACCTCAATGTGATGGCATTATTCTCCAATGTTTGTGTCAATTGATTCACATTCGCGGTCATCTGCCCCATCATCAAGGTAAGGTCCTTCAACTGCTTAGACAAATCTGCACGATCAACATTCATGGTATCCTCAAGATGATCAATCCTTGCATCATTCTTAGCCATGTATCGATGGAAGGTATCTTCAACACTATTCACTTCTTGCTGCTGCCTACTAGGCCCCCTTTGTGTCAACTCTGTGATCTGCCTTTGCTGGGATTCTAATAGCTTGTTGATGTTCGCTAGACTAGAGACGATCTCATCATCCCTATTCGGCTTCACTTGATATTCAACCTGAGCCACCTTGCCAAGTACATATGATCCTCTATCTCTCTCTACTGGCCAGTCACTTAAATTCATAGAGATGTCTTCAAACAACTTTTCCTCTTCAAGTGCTGTCTTTGATAACAGCGCTCTTCCTGATGATGCATCAATAAAAACACGCGACTCACAATCCAATCCATAGTAGAATATGCTTATGTATTCAGTCTTCGGTATTCCATGCTGTGGACACCTCCTGAGCATGTCTTTAAACCTGTCCCACGCCTCATAAAATTTCTCACCCTGATTCATAACAAATCGGGTGATCTCTTGCCTCATCCTTAAGATCCTTGAGGGTGGCATGTATCTCTCCAAGAACTTCTGCTGCAGTTGGTCCCATGTAGTGCAATCTGTGGCATCAAGAGTCTCATACCAAGCTTCCACCTTATCAATCAAAGAGAACTTGAATAAGGCGATCCGCCTAGCATTATCATTAGCTCCACTGCCCTTTTGAGTGTTTGCATAACCAAGAAATTTTCAGAGATGCTGATATGGATCTTCAAAACAACCTCCAGAAAAGGGATTCTTCTCTACCATGTTAATAAGAGCGGAATGTATCTCAAAATCATCATCTTCCCCCCTTGCTCCTATCAACCCCATGTTGACATTCCCAAAGTTCGTGAAAATTTAACGTATGACAATATTATCCAGATTCTGCCTTGCTCCGGCCATGTTTAGATCAATGTGTTATTCCTTATCTTCCTTCCTCTCCTTTTACAAGTGCACAAGTAACTCGGAAAAATTCAAGGTTAGATAGAAATAAATAATCACAAATAAAAGAAAAAGAAAAAAAAAATTAATCAACTAGAAATAATAAAATCAATAATAACAGCCGTCCCCGGCAACGGCGCCAAGAACTTGATGTGCGTTTTCTTTGCACGCAAATCCCCAAGTATTAAGGATATCAATTGCAGCTTAAGCAAGTGACCAAGTGAATATCGAACCCAAAGGACGGCGTATTATCAATTTAATTATTATCAAAATTAATTAAGACAAGTTGACAATTAAGTTTGAGGTTTAGGATGATTAAAATAATAAACAAGTAATTAAAATAACAAATAAAATAAATATAACTTGAAGAATACGAAAGTGGATCAAGTAGGAGAATAGGTAGCTCTAGGATAATCCAGTTTCACTACTTAACTTCTCTTCCATGTGTCAATGTCCGACTCTGCCTTGTGGAATATGAACGCATCACTAAACCATGCATATCTACTCTATAGACACAAGTAAACATGCGTGTAACACGTGTGAATAACCTCGGAGCAAGAGATGTAATTTTACCCCCCTTTCTAGGTACTATCAGTATCAATTATTTCCCCCTAGGATTGGCACTCTAACCAGATATGATCTCACTTTATAGGTACTATAAAATTACCCTCTTTATCCTACTTAATAACCCTAATTCAATTCAATTAATAAGTATTCATATATGATAGTTCTAATGAGGCTTTGGAGTCCCCTCACTTAGAATCATAATATGGAATCCTGCTCAGCAGTGAACGCACTCAATCAATAACTAAGATATGTATTCAGGCTCTACATAACAGTTAATGATGCACAAAATGACCGTGAGTATGGATTAAGAAAGCACAATCATATATAAAATAAATCCACAAGTAGTGTTGTACGGAGTGTACACATGGAAGTTCAATTAATTCGTAAAACCTTCACAACCCTAGTTCTACCAAAAAGGCTCTAGCCCATGATGTTACGAAGAACAATCATGGGTGTTGGATAGATCTTACCCGGATGTCTGGAAAATACAAGATAAATTAGGAAACAAATAAAACTCTAGATGTGGGCGTCGTCGCGTCCTTCTCGCTCTTGAATTCTCCTCTTAGTTCTTCCCTTTATTCCACAAATGAATCTTCAAAGTGATGGATGGATGGAGGAAAGAATGATGGTTGGGGGGTGATCCCCCCTTGTGGGGTGTTGTATGTTGTGTCCTCTCTTCTCCTCTCTTGTATTGTGTTCCTCCTTTTTTATGATGTGATCTACACCCCTTTTTATACTTGTGAGCTCTCCTTGTAGGTCTTGGAAAGAACCCAAATTTAGGCATATGTCAAATTTGGTAAGAGACATGCGTTAAATTTGGTAAAAGAGATCCGGATAAATAAGGTAGTTTTCGGAAATTCTCAGAAATTCTCGCCAACAGCCATGCGAATTCACGATTCTGAGCATAACATCCTCGTCCGACCTCCAGTTTGATTGATTTTTGTGCTCACATGATCCTCTTTTCCTTAGATTTCTCTGAATATAAAGATATCACCAAAACTCCAAGAATTGAATCTGTAACAAGCCATGGAATGTAGCACATCAGTTCTGTTCGGCACAGCTCGCGCAACGTCACGACTTTGCTCATAACTTTCTCGTTCGGAATTTGATTGGGATGTTCTTTACACCAAAACGACCCTCTCTTCTGTAGCTTTCCAACCATATATCACAAATCCAATTCAGAGCTCCACATCAATACAGAATAATTACACAAGTTGGACGTGCGTTTATCAGCATTCTTGCACAAATTGTACCTTTTCTCAAACTTGGCTCTTTTGTTCCTTTTTCTAACTAAAACACAATAAAACACCTCAAGTGCACATAATTCTCACATATATCGAATATAAGACACTTGTGCTCATATAAGACTACAATATCAATCAAAAAGGTGTTAAATTGGATATTAAAACACGCTTATTTTCACTCTCATCAGTCGCACAACATATTATCCACAGTATAAAGTAAATGGACTTTTGCACAAGCATATAAACAATTTATAATATCCAAAATGTTTGATCATATGATTCTCATTTCAAATAAATTGTTAAAATATTTTTCAATACAAAAGCAAGACTTTTAGTATACAATCTAACACTATGCATGATAGTTTCTTCTTTTGGGAATCGTTCATATGACTGTATTCTAGAACTTGGCTTGGAGTTTTGTGTAAGACTTATGATTGATTTGTTATTTGTACATGATCTTAGGCTGTTAATGTTTATTTGAGACACTTAGCCAAATTTTACCTTCCCATATATTGAAATGAATCATTGGAAGCCCTTTTGAACCTTTAAAAGCCATTTTCTTCTGCAACCCTTGATAAAAAAAACCCTTATTCATCCTTTACTTGAGCCTTGTTGAATACCTTATTCATTAGTAGAGAGTTGAGGTGAGTAAATGCTAGTGTGAATTTGAAGAAAAGGAAGAAATTTTGAGTTGAGTAACATGAATTTGAAGAAAAGAAAGAAATGGTTAAATCTTGTTAGGGGTAGTGCCTGAAACTGGTACCCCGACTGCGTAGAAGGGTAGTGTCCGAAATTGGTACCTTGTACGTTGAAAAAAGAAGAAAGATGATGTTGATGCCAAGAAAAAGAAGGAAAAGTGAATCGTGAAGATCATGAGAATAAGAAGGAGAGAAGAAGCTGTTTGATGAAAACCAAAATCCCAAGGTGATTCTCTACTAGTGAATTAGTTAAAACTGTTAGGGTTCCATACGATTCTATAATCAGCGGAAGCAAGAAAACATAGAAAAATATTACCTTTAACCAGGGTATGTTGAAGAAGAAAGATTCTCACCGGCAGCCTGCGCAGCCTCACCGTTATGGGCATAACTCTCTCATCCGATCTTTGATTTAAGTGATTTACATGCCAAAACAATCCTCTCTTCAGTGGCTTTCCAATGGTATTTTACACGTCCAGTTTGGAGTTCCAAAAGATATTAAAAAATTGTGGAAGTTGACAAACAGAAATAGCAAGCAACCTTCGATTTTTTGTTGTATTCCCAAGTCCAATCTTGACATCGTGTGGGCGACGATCCTTAAGATCTTCTCAATCTGTTGTTCCCTCACCCTTCTCAGAGTGTTAGGTGTGATTCAGTTATATTTCTGGACAGCTGAGATGACTTATATATATGGGCTACAGCAGGGACCAGGAGGAGAAATTAGAGTAGGACATCCATTGGGCATAAGTATCCAAGTTTAGCACAAAACTTATACTTAAGTCCAATAATTATAATATATTCCACCAAAATATTATTACTGCACTGCCATTCTAATCCCAAAGCTATGTCCTTCTTATTATGAGTCTGACAGTCTCCCCATGTTTAAGATATACAATGCCCATTAATTAATTAAGTCACTGACAATTCCATTAATTAATATCTCATCCGAGAGTAGTACTACTCAACCTTATTATCATGTCGGAATTAATCCACCTGCAGGGTTTACATGATAATCCTTATGAGCTCCTCAAGGGGACATCATTAACTAATTTAATAGGACACAGACTCCTTCTATAATCAACAACATACCATAGAGACAGTACTATTTCTCAACTCACGGAGTTTATTCATTTAATTACATGTAAATCTCACCCATTGATGAATCAAAGAAATACATACTGCCTTACGTGTCGAAGTTATTATATAGGGATTAAGAGCACGAATATTCATAATAACAGAAATCAAGTTCTCCTATATAGTCAGTACACACAAAGTACAATAATGTGATTCTATAGTAAAGACAAACAAATACCAAATCACACTATAACCATCCCTTAGAGAGTCCCCATCTATCTCAATTGTGAGCATCTGTTTATAACTTATAAGGAAACCGATAATATGATCTTCATGTGTTATCGCACAATATATTATCTATAGTATAAAGTAAGTGGACTATTGCATCATACATATAAATAAATTATAAGACACAAGCATTTGATCATATTATTCTCATTTCAAATAAATTGTTATAACATTATTCATACTAAAGTTAGACTTTTAGTATACAATCCAACAGTCTCCCACTTATACTAAAAGATTATACTGTCATGTCTTTCACCATATAGATTCTCACTTCCACTACACGACCATCAAAATATCTCGCCTTAAGAACCTTGTAAATGGATTTACTAAGTCATCATCCAATGCAATCTTGGCGACAACAACCTTCCCCTCATTATACGATTTTTCGTAACAGGTGGTACTCGCACTCCATGTGTTTAATTGCTTTTGGGCTCGTGATTCCTTCAAGTTTGCAACTGCACCATTATTATCACAATAAATTGTGATAACCTTGGGCAAACTTAGAAACATTTTGAACTCCATGGTGTAGTCCAAAATATATTTCTTTATAACACTCCTCCATTTAATGGCTCTACTTCCTAAAATTAAACACATAATCTTTAAGGTAGATTTACTGTCGTCCCTATCTGATTTGAGAAATCTAAATCTATGTAACCCATAAAAAGTAATGAAATATTTCAGTAAGTCCGTATATAATTTCTGGTCCTTTTCAGGTACATATATATATATATGTCTTACCACAGTTCTTCATTCTTGTTTTGAGTTACCTTGATACTCACTGACCATGCCTTCAGCAAAACAGATATCCGATCTCGTGCATAGCATTCCTTAGATAAAGCTTCCTTATTCGCCCATAAGGAACTGCTTTCATCTCCTTTATCTTCTTTTGTGTCAAGACACATTTCCTTAGATAAAGTCACATGATAGAACTAGTAAGGATTGTATCATTTCATGAAACTTGAGATAAGCACAACATCGTATCTTGTGATCACCATGATCGCAAGGATACATTTTGATTCTCTTAAGTCCTTCATTTCATACTACATTATCAACCATACACATAATCCCGACAATACTCTTTCAATGTCTCCAATGAGTAATATATCATCTACGTACAGTACAAGAAATACTACCACGTTTCTGTCACTCTTTTCAATACACAAGACACATCCATGCATTGAATAAATCCATATGTCTGGATTTCCTCATCAAAATGGATGTTTCATGATCTTAAAGCTTGCTTTAGTCCATCGATGGACACCTTTAATCTTAGAATCAAACTGCTCTTAGCTCTTTTCAATGAATCACTCTGGTTGCTTTACATAGACATTTTCTTCAAGACTTCCAATCAGAAAAGTTGTCTTGACATCTATTTTTTGTCTTGACATCTATCTGCTTTTTTCTACTTCTTCCTTTTCGTGTCTAGGATCTATTTTCGCCTAAAAATTATACGTTTATGCTCATTCACACACATCTCCATAATAACACAAAACACAATCAAATAGTACACAAAAATAGATAAAATAATATGAAAACACACATAAAAAGACATTAAAATCTAGGTGAAAATATGACTCATTACAGTCATGACTCTCCGACGCTAAATATGACCCTTTTGTTTTATTGCTTTATTATTTCTTTTGTGTGAGTGAGGATTTATTATATTTGAGGTGCTCACGTTTCGGCAATTACATCTCTTTTCAAACTTAGTTTTGACTTAAATACATCACACTCCCCTAAACTTAGTAAAAAATCAACCTCCTAATAAAAAACAACCAACAAAAGGAAAAACTTAGTTTTGACTTTAGGTAATTTTTCCTTTTGTTGGTTGTTTTTTATTAGGAGGTTGATTTTTTTGCGGCATATTAACATTTTAACCAGTATTGATATGTCGATTTTTTGCAACTTACCTAATATTTTGTTTGTTGTGTTGGTGTGTCTAGTGTGTGGAGTCGATTAGATAGTCAATTGAGTCTTTCTTATAGTTCTCCTATTTTATTATTGATGAATGTGTGATGATGAGGTGTGCTTGAGCTTTGATGATAGAAACAGGTGAACTGAGGCTTTGACCTGATCGAGTTGAACAACTCGAGGAACTCATGCATACTTTGAAGAAAAATTAGGTGCCCTCATTTCTTAATTTTTATGTGTACATTTAATTAGTAGTAGTGGAGGGATTGAGATCTTGGTTTTGGTGATCCTAGTGAGCTTATATTTTTAAATTGTGCTTGAAATTCATATGCTCTTGAAATAGATGAAGGAAGTTTACTTGAGTTATATTGTGGTACGAAATTCTATGTGTACTTGTGGGATATTACTTACCATTAAAGGTGCCATGTTACTTGTTAAAAACCCATGTGAGATTTTGAGCCTCGTTGATCATGTTACATAATCACATGATATTTCTTTTCTGGTGAGTATCGTTCTTGTGTGTGTATTCTAAAACTTGCCTTGAGTCTCCTTGAATATTCAGGATTAGTCTAGCGAATTATGGAAATGATATTAGGTCATCTTTTATATTTAGCCCATCTTTTCTCATATACTATACCTGAATTCATTAAATCCCTTGTCAGCATATTTGAACCTTTGTAAATCCATTCTTTTGATAGCCAATAAAGCTTAATTGAAGAGAGTGGTGATTTGAGGGATGTTGAAAGAATAGTCTTAAGGATGAAAAGGAAAATTCCTGGAAAAGTGCTCAAATCTATTACTCCATGGGAACAAACACCCTAGGGTAGTTGATGAGTGATATTTTCACCTAGATTTTA
Organism: Pogostemon cablin; assembly: GCA_023678885.1. Classification (NCBI taxonomy): domain Eukaryota; kingdom Viridiplantae; phylum Streptophyta; class Magnoliopsida; order Lamiales; family Lamiaceae; genus Pogostemon; species Pogostemon cablin. Next base: position 13,206,510 of record CM043005.1, read on the forward strand.
GTGTCTTTTTATATGTGTTTTCGTATTATTTTACCCGTATTTTATGTACTATTTGGTTGTGTTTTGTGTTTTTATGGAAATGTATGTGTATGTGATTAGCATGCTACTTAATTTGTTATGTTTTGGGATGTTTACTTTTCGTAAGTTAGGATTTCCTTTTCAATAAAGGTTAGGATGATTGTGAGCTTAATTGATTATGGATGTTATGAATGTGTGCTTCATTGATTTATGATGGTGATTTTTATTCTTGCATGTTATGTGTTTGGTTATTTCTTGTTTGTTGAGTCTTTATTTTATGTTTCGTGTGCATTTTTATTCTTGTTTACGGAGTGTTTGGTGGATTGTTTTTGGAATGTCGTGAGTCATTTTTGAATATGAGTGATGATATGTTGTGGTAATAAGTGATGACAAGTTATGATTAAGAATCTCTACACTTTCGAATTGTGACATGTTTTATTTAACTTGTTCAATTTTGAGATGAATGTGGTGTAATAAGTTTCTTAAGGTCCAATGCATAAGCTTGTGAGCATTTGAACTTCAACCGTGCATACATGGTATTTTCTTCATGAGTGGATTGGTTATGTTTGATAAGCTAGAACTTGCTCAAGGACTATAGGAACGAGCCCGATTTGTGGAGATTAGTGACATGATCTAAGGTCATCCTTGTTATTATAGTCATTACCATATATTTCCCTACCATGAACATCATCCCTAGTCAACCACTTTGAGCCTTAAAGCCTATTTATTGTGATATAAGCACATTACAAGCCATGATTACCCACTTAAGCCTTACATATATACCATTTGTGTGGGTGATTGAGGAGATGGTAACTAGAAAGGTTTGATAAGGAAGAAAAAGAAAAAAGGAAATGGTAAACAAGCAAGAAAAAGGATGAAAAAGAGCACAAGAAAGAATGGACATGCAACCTCAAAATAAGAAAATGAGCAAAGCAATAACAATATGCTCAAGTACTTAAAAGTTCAAAGAAGGAAGCATGCATTAAAAGAAGCTAAAAATCTAAGAAAAGTTGATGATTAGTGCTTGTGATTACCAAAGTTGAGAAAGGAAGAAAGAAAAGTGGAGAAGTTGAGGAAGTTGATCATCTCTTCGATTACTTACATTTGTTAGTCACTATTATCCATACTCTTCCTACCCTACCAAAGAGCCTATCATTACATCCTTAATAAAAGACCTTTTTGATCACTAATGAAAACTTTGGTGGGTTGTGAATGTAGTCCACAAGCAAGCTTATAGCGAGTCGAGCCAATCGATTGATGAGTGTTGATTTACCTACTTTAAAGAGGGTTGAGTGAAATTTATAACCTATGTGAGGCTTGGACTAAAAGGGACTATATTACACTTTTATTCTCTTTAGATTGAACTTGTTAATTTTTCATGTTATGAGTTTAATGTTGTAGGATGCCTTAGCATAATTTGTAATTCTTGTTGCTAATGATGTGTTGTTACTTATGTTCGTTTAGTCTTTTCCTAGGTGAAAATCACTCTCCTTGGTTTATCATTTTCGTTGTGCGGGGACGCACAACACTTTAAGTTTGGGGGTGTGATGAGTGATATTTTCACCTAGATTTTAGTGTCTTTTTATATGTGTTTTCGTATTATTTTACCTGTATTTTATGTACTATTTGGTTGTGTTTTGTGTTTTTATGGAAATGTATGTGAATGAGCTTAAAATGATAAGGAAGATGTAGGAAAAAGCGGATCTCAATTTGGAGTTGAAACGAGGGAGAACGAGCCAAAACAGTGAAAAAAACAGGGCAGCAGCAACACGACTGGCCGTGTCGGGAGCACGAGTTGTGTCGCAGCACACGACTCATGTTGCTAACATGGGCCTGTCCAAAATGGCCGTGCGGCGACATCTATTTATCCAACACGACCACCACTTGGCCGTGTTGCGGAGCTCGACTCGTGTTGCAGCACACGACCCGTGTAGCCAACACGGGCCTGTAAGCGATGGCCGTGCGGGAGCATCAGTTCACGCAACATGGGCACCTTATGGCCGTGTTGCGCCACACGACTCGTGTCATGTCAGGGATTAAAAAAATTCAGAATTCTTCTAGAAGCTTGTCAAGGAGTATAAATACCCCTCCATTCAGATTTTATGTAGGAGGATCCGATTTCCACCCCTTCCACACACACATCACACACAATTCTCTCCATTTTTCACCTTCACCTTCATCCATTCTTCATCCTTTGGATCTACCTTGATCCAACCATCAAATCCTCCATCCAAGTAGTAGAGAAGCAAGGAAGAGAGGTGAATTGCAAGGGGAAGAAGAAGATCACCATTGGAGACATCCAAGGGAGTTTTCATCTACACTTTGTATTGAAACCTATTGTTTATCATGTTTTGTAAGGAATTTAATGTCTATGTTAATTTTCTTATGGATATGAGAGGCTAATCTCCCTTGTGAGATTAGCAATATGAATTGTGTTGGATAATTTTTGGTATTTTGCAATTGAATGATTATGTTGATTGGGTTAATTGATTTTCTATCATTGATGCTTTAGATCTTGAGGTTTATGATTATTTGTGTGTTTAATTGTTTTAAGCATGTGATTAGATTGAGAAGTCAATTGCATATTTAGGATAATTAAGTGAATCATTTCATCAAACACTTCATGTGCATTATAGATTGTGAAGAGATTGAGAAGTCCTTCATAGTTTAGAACCCTTTGATAGAACATATCATTTATTAGATTGAGAAGTCAATAGATTATGTGAAGGGACTCTCATTTCAGGCTTAGTACCTAGTTGGAATTGTTTGAGTAAGAACCAATCCAATGAATGTCATTCCATATCCTATTCATTCCGAGAGGGAGTTTAGGTGATCTTAGTGTTGGCCCTTAGCCTTTTTCCCATGACACATAAGAATTCATTGCATGATACCTATATTTTCCATGCTTTAAGTATTGCTAATCTCATCTCTATCTACTTGGCTCATTCATCCATCTCTCATTCATCTATCCATTTATTTTATTGTCATTTTTTGATTATCTCCCCTTCTCGTTCATCTCTATAATACTATGACAAACACGAGATCGCTTAGACCCTAGTACCTTCCTTCCTGTGGTTCGATAATTTCTTTAATTGGTCATGCCCACTATATTACGACCAATCAGTAGTGCTAAATCTAGTACCCTATGGAGGATGTGAGAGGTAGTACCCGAAACTGGCACCTCAAAGAAAAAACAAAGAAGTGAAAAAAATAAGGTGAAGAGAAGGAAAATGATGGAGTTGAAGAGTTAAAAAAAGTTGAAAAAAATATGTTGTGCTTGAAAGAGAAAGATGGGAGAGTTTGATGAGAATGTTGTGCTTGATTGAAGTGATGGGGAAGAATGAAAGATCGAGAGAGACTGCAGCTTGATCGATACGAGTTTTGAGTCACTAAGCCATATATTTCCTACCTTGTCCAAAGAACCTACATTACACCCTAATAAAAGACCTTTTTGATCCATGATTTGCTAGCTATAAGTAAAAGGAGAGATGAGACAATAGGCAAGCTTATGGTTACGCATGAACTTGAATTGAATTTGAGCGTAAACACCTTAACCCATAAGTGTACTTCTTTTACACTTGAGTTCGAGTGATATATACTTCCTGTGAGAACATGTCAATGGAGCATTTGATTGGTGGTGATTGTTTTATCTTGTATGCTATGAATTGATTATTACATGTAATTAGAGTTTCATGACCTAAATTGAGGACAATTGTATTATGAATGGGGTATTTGTTGTAGTCCTTGTTTCCCCGCTAATTTTCATACTCTCTTTCTTTATTTTTATTTTTTTGCCTCAGGACGAGCAACAGATAAGTTTGGGCGTTTGTTGAGAGTGAAAATAAGCATGTTTTAGTGTCCAATTTAACACCTATTTGATGAGAATAGTTGATATATATTAGCACAAGTGTTTTATGTTCAATATATTTGAAAATAATGTGCACTTGAGGTATTTTGTTGTGTTTTATGTGGAAAAATGAGCAAAATTGCCAAGTTAGAGTAAATGTACAATTTGTGCAATGATCCTGAAAAATACACGTCCAACTTGTGTAATATTTCTGTATTTTTTGAAGCTCTAAATTGGATGTGTCATATATGGTTGGAAAGTCACAGAAGAGAGGATCATTTTTGCATAAAGAACACCTCAATCAGATTTCAAACGAGAAATTTATGATCAAAGTGGTGACATCGCGCAAGCTGTGCCGAACAAAATGGTTGTTCCACGTTTCATGATATTTTATACACTCAAAATGTTGGGTTTTCTATGAGGTCTTCATATATAGAGAAGAATAAGGAAAAGAAGATGACGTGAGCATAAGAATCACTAAAATTGGAGATCAGACGAGAAAGTTATGCTTAAAATCGTGAAGTCGGGCAGCTGTCAGCGAGAATTTCCGAGAATTTCAAAAAAATTCCGAAAATTACCTATTTCTTGGAGCAACATTAATCTTCTTATCACATAATCCTCCATGATTCACCCATATCTTTTATTTCCTTATTTAATTCCCTTCTCACACCTATATATATTTTACATCATTATTTATGTGAGGAGAGAACCACAATACAATACTACACCCTATAAAGGGGATCACCCCCAACCATCATCCACATCATTTCCTCCATCCATCCATCACTTTGAAGATTCGTCAGTGGAATCAAGAGGAGAACCAAGTGAAGGATTTAAGACAGAGAAGGACACGACGACTCCCGCATCTATGGTTTATTTTATTTCCTAATTTATCTTGTAATTTTCCAGACATCTGGGTATGATCTATCCAGCACCCATGATTGTTCTTCGTAACTTCATGGGCTAGAGCCTTTTTGGTAGAACTAGGGTTGTGAAGGTTTTTACGAATTAATTAAACTTTCGTGTGTAAACTCCGTACAACACTACTTGTGGATTGATTTAATATATGATTGTGCTTTCTTAATCCATATTCACGGTCATTTTGTGCATCTTCAATTGGTATGTAGAGTCTGAATATATATCTTGGATGTAGATTGAGTGTGTTCACCGTATATATCTTGGTTGTAGATTGAGTATGTTCACCGGTGAACAAGATTCCATGTTATGATTTTAAGTTAGGGAACTCCGAAGCTTCATTAGAACTATCATATAAGAATGTTTATTAATTGAATTGAATTCGGGTTAGTAAATAGGATAAAGAGGGTAGTTTTATTGTACCTATAAAGGGAGATCATATCGGGTTAAGTTCCAGACGTGGGAAATAATTGATATTGATAGTATCTAGAAAGGGGGATGAAATTACGTCTCTTGTTCTGAGGTAATTTACACGTGTTACACGCATATTTACTTGTGTCTATAGAGTAGATTTGAATAGTTTAGTGATGCATCAGTAGTCCACAAGGCAGAGTCGGCCTGCACTTGAGAGGAAAATTAAGTAATAAAACTGGATTACCCTAGAGCTACATATTCTCTATTCTTGAGTCACATTTGTATTCTTCAAGTGTTTATTTTATTGTAATTTTAATTAATTGTTTAGTAGTTGTTAATTAATTTCACAACTCTTATTGCCTTTCGTCTTAATTAATTTACATAATTATTAAATTAATAATACGCCGTCCTTTGGGTACGATATTTAACTTGGTCGTTTGCTTAAGCTGTAACTGATATCCTTCATAATTGGGGATTAATTTTACGTGCAAAGAAAACGCGCATCAGTATCATAATAGATTATAGCTCTATCCCTCGTCACTATGACCTTGTCATTTACATGAAATAGAGTATCCATCTGTAAATACATAGAATTTGAAATGAAATTCTTTCTATGAAAATGTACGTAAAGACGATTTCTCATAGTCATATGTTTATTCCTATCAAAAGATAAACAAACAACTCCCACTGCAACATCCACTACTTTCATAGTATTACCCATGTATATAGTAATCTCATCATCACTTAGTTGCAGGCTTTTAGTGATTACAGTATCTACACACAACGTGTCAGCAGATGTCATCACTAATCATGCTTCAACAACTAGTGAATAAGATACTTACCTTTTCTATATCTTAATTAAAATTAATTTCCTTCGTCACTTGTTTTTTTCAGAAGTTTCCCACCGAATAAAATCTCTTGTAATTCAGGTGAAACTTGCTCAAAACATTTAGACAAATTATGGAGAATAAAATTGACTTAGGTTTTCCTTTCAATTTCTATCCATATCCTTTAATTCATTCATCAAGTCAACTATGACCTCCTGCCTTTAACTTACTCAAGTATCCGAAGATGATTGACCATATTTCTATGAACCTCTCACCTCTCCACTAAAGACTTTAATAGGCGTCGTAAGACATCCTTAGTGAGAACACATATATATTTTCCTAAGTAGTAAAATTCTAAACCAAGGTTCTTTTCTAATCATCTAATTTTGGACCAGTAAATATGTTTTCTTTTAGTAAATAATAAGTGAGATAAACCATTCAAACAATACAGAGAATCACATAAATATATACACCGATCAAATCTTCGAATTTATCCATTTATATTGATTCCCTCAAAACATTATAAAAAATAAAATTCACCGATATTTAGAGCACCGTGAGTCTGCTTGCCACAATAGTGTGGACGTATACAAACCCAAATATTTACAAGAGAATGTTTTACCCATTAATTTCATTTATCAACCTAATCTCATGACAAAATAATTAATAGTTGGTTCCTCTTTAGCCATGCAAATAATAGCAGAACTCCGATGGGGAGGATACTTATTATTCACACCATGTACACCATTATAGATGGAAAAGTACACACGCGCTCAGATAACTTTCTACAATCATCAATTACAAGTTTGTACCAGTGAACCGCATATAAACTCATCCGATGGGGAGGAAGGTCTATGCCAACACGCAAGTTCATGTGCATCACATTACAAACAATAATTATTTAATGAAGTCTGTACCAGTGATCCGTGAATAAACTCATCCGACGGGGAGGAAGGTCTATGCCAACATGCAAGTTTAGTCACATCACTTACAAACCAATAATGGAGGCTGCGAGAATTATTTACCAATCCCCTCTCCCACTTAGTAATTTAACACTGAGAGTTTTTACATTCATATAATATTCAAAAATAAAATAGCAACTTAGCATGCTCCTATTACGGCACATAAGGCATTAAATCACAGAGAATCATGAATAACATATATAACAATAATCAATTATTAATCAATTATATATAGTTATATATCAGCGAATTCGATTATTCGCCACCAAGCACAAATACGGGCAACGACCTCCAGATTATAAATTTTTTGAAAACCTTCAGATTATTAAATTTTCAAAATATCATTATTGACCATCGATATCGTCGAGATTCTAAAAATCGATATCGACCAGATTATCAAATTTTCAAAAAAATATCCAGATTATTAAAATTTTGAAACTATCGATATCGACCGTCGATATCGCCCAGATTATCGAAATTATCGATATCGACCAGATTATTAAATTTCAAAAATTTCTAAATTATCAAATTTTCAAAATTTTCAGATTATCAAATTTTTGAAAAACTCCAGATTATCAAATTTTCAATAATATCCAGATTATCAAAATTTTGAAATTTCCATATTATTAAATTTTCAAAAATTTCCAGATTATCAAAATTTTGAAACTCCCAGATTATCAAAATTTTAAAAATATCCAGATTATCAAATTCTCAAAATTTTCCAGATTATCAAAATTTTGAAATTTTCATAATATCAAATTTTCAAAAATATCCAGATTATCAAATTTTTTAAAATTCCAGATTATCAAATTTTCAAAAATTTCCATATTATCAAATTTTTAAAATTTTCCAGATTATCAAATTTTTAAAATTTTCAGATTATCAAATTTACGTTGAGTGCTGTCAAAGGTATAGAGTATTCAACAAGAAACAATAATTTTTAAACTCTAGTCTACGTTTGATACATGTATATAGTATCCGAATAGGGTATACTAGCATAACATGAATACTAAAACCATTTCACCTTTGACATAAACCCTAGCCTAATGTTTCACGCTTCACCTCAAAATCGAAGCTCTGATACCAATTATTGGCGTTCGATCATTTGGTTAACGTGAACCGTTAGGGTTCCATACGTTTCTAATCTAGCGGAAGCAATAATATATAGAAAAATATTACCTTTCACCAGGGTATGTTGAAGAAGAAAGATTCTCGCTGGCAGCCTGCGCAGCCTCACCGTTTTGGGCACAATCTCTCATCCGATCTCTGATTTGAGTGATCTACACACCAAAACTATCCTCTCTTCAGTAGATTTCCAATATGTATCGCACGTACATTTTGGAGTTCCACACGATTTTAAAAAAATCATGAAAGTTGACAAACAGCAGCAGCAAACAACCTTTCGATCTTCTGTTGTATTCCCAAGTCCAATCTTTACATCGTGTGGGCGATGATTCTCAAGATCTTCTCAATCTGTTGTTCTCTCACCCTCCTCACAGTGTTAGGCGTGATTCAGTTAGGGTTTCCGGACAGTTGAGATGACTTATATATGGGCTTTAGCAGGGACTAGGAGGAGAAATTAGAGTCGGGCCTCCATTGGGCTTAAGTGTCCAAGTTTAGCCCAAAACTTATACTTAAGTCCAATAATAATAATATATACCACCAAAATATTATTACTGCACTGCCGCTCTAATCCCAAAATTATGTTTTGGACTCCTTATTATAAGCCCAACAGTCTCCTCACGTTTAAAATATACAATGCCCATTAATTAATTAAGTTACTGACAACTACATTAATTAATATTTCTTCCGAGAGTAGTACCACTCAACCTTATTTCATGCCGAAATAATCCCACTTGCAGGGATTACATGATAGTCCTTATGAGCTCCTCAAGGGTCATCATCAACCTATTTAATTGTTAGCATTCGATCGTTTGGTTAATATAAACTTTAGGGTTCCATACATTTCTAACATACAGTGGAAGCATGAGGATAAGAAATGTATTACCTTTCACCAGGGTATATTGGAGAAGATGAATTCTCGCCATCAGCCTGCGCAGTCTCACGAGAATGGCCATATTTTCCTCATCCGATCTCTGATTTCAGTGATCTATGCAGCAAATCGATTCTCTATTCAGTGGCTTTCCTTCAATATATAACACGTCCAATGCTAAAGTCTGTACGATTATATAAAAATTATAGAAGGTAGCAGACACCGTGTGGGTGACGATCTTCGAGATCTTCTTAATCTGTTGTTCCCTAACCCCCTTCAAAGTGTATATATGTGCTATAGCAGGGACTAGGAGGAGAAATTAGAGTTGGGCCTCCATTGGGCTTAAGTATCCAAACTTAGCCTAAAACTTATACTTAAGTCCAATAATAATAATATTTACCACTAAAATATTATTACTGCACTACCGTTCTAATCCCATAATTACGTTATGGGTTCCTTCTTATTATGAGCCCGTTAGTCTCCCCATGTTTAAGATATACAATGCCCATTAATTAATTAAGTTACTGATAACTCCATTAATTAATATCTCATCCAAGAGTAGAACCACTAAACCTCATTCTCATGCCGAAATAAATCCACCTGCATGGTTTACATGATAATCCTTATGAGCTCCTCAAGGGGACATCATCAACCTACATGGATTCCTTCTACAATTAACAACACACCATAGAGACAGCATTAATTTCTAACTCACCGAGTTTATTAATTTAATTACATGTAAATCTAACCCATTGATGAATCAATGAAATACGTACTGCCTACATGTCGATGTTATTGTATAGGGATTAAGAGCACGAACATCCATAATAACTGAGATCAAGTTCTCCTATAAGTCAGTATAAGTCGAACGATCTCAAGTGATCCTGCTCAATACACACAAAGAGCACTAATGTGATTCTAGCCAGGACAACCTAATACCAAACCACACTACAACCATCCCGATAGAGAGTGCCTGTCTATCTAGGTTGTGAGCATCTGTTTATACTTTATAAGGAAACCGATAATATGATCTTCCGTGTGTTGTCGCACGACATATTATCTATAGTATAAAGTAAGTGGACTATTGCATCATGCATATAAATAAATTATAAGACGTAATCATTTGATCATATGATTCTCATTTCAAATAAACTGTTATAACATTGTTCATACTAAAGCTAGACTTTTAGTATACAATCCAATAATCTCCCACTTATACTAAAAGACTATGCTGTCATGTCTTCTGCCATACATCTGATTCTCACTCCCACTACACGACCATTAAAAGCTCTCGTGTTAAGGCCCTTGTAAATGAATTTACTAGGTCATCATCCGATGCAATCTTGGCGACAACAACCTTCTCCTCATCATATGATTTCTCGTAACATGTGGTACTCGCACTCCATGTGTTTAATTGCTTATGGACTCGTGATTCCTTCAAGTTTGCAACTGCACCATTATCATCAAAATAAATTGTGATATCCATGGACAAACATAGAGACCCTTCAAAGTCCATCATGAAGTTTCTAGGGTCATATAGATACTTTGGCTACCTCATAGGCTCCAATTTATCAACATTCCATGATGGAGTCCAGAGTCTGAAATATATTTCTATATAACACTCCTCCACATTACGGCTCTACTTTCTAAAATTAAACACATAACCTTTGAGGTTGATTTACTGTCGTCCCTGTCTGATTTAAAAAATCTGAATCTTTGTTAATCCTTATGAAGCGGTGAATCTGTCCGGTAAGACCACATATAGTTTCTAATCCTTTTCAGGTAATTCAAAATTATGTGTTATCACAGTTCAACATTCTTATTTCGGGTTACCTTGATACCTACAGTTCATTCATTCGGCAAAACAGTTATCCATACTCGTGCATAGCATTTTTTAAATTAAGCTTCCTTATTCACCAAATCATAAGGAACCGTTTTCATCACCTTTATCTTCTTTTTGTGTCTCAAGACACATTTCCTTAGATAAAGTCACATGCTAAAACAAATAAAGATCGTATCATCTCATGAAGCTTGAGACAAGCATAACATCCTCTCTTGTGATCCGTATTATTGTGATCAAAAAGATATTTTCCTTCTCTTAAGTCCTTCATCTTATACCGCTTTATTAACCATACCTATACGCCCGATAATACTCTTTCATTGTCTCCAATGAGCAATATATCATCTATGTACAATACGAGAAATACCACCACGTTTCCATCACTCTTTTCAATACACAAGACACATCCGCGCATTGAATAAATGCAAATGACTGGATTATCTCATCTAAACGGATGTTTCATGATATTGAAGCTTGCTTTAGTCCATCGTTGAACACTTTTAAGCTTACTATCACAATGCTCTTAGCCCTTTGCAATGAATCACGCTGGTTGCTTCACATAAATGTTTTCCTCAAGACTTCCAATCAGGAAAGCTTTCTTGACATCTATTTGTTGTACCTCATATTCAATATGAACAACAACAGATAAAAGAGTCCGGATCAACATATACATAGCTACTGGCGAACAAGTTTTCTCATAATCGAACCTTTTCTTTCTGATTGTACCTTTTCGCAACAATCTTTGCTTCCAAGGTTTTCACCTTATCCTATGATCCTCTTTTATTTTACAGAGCCACTTCCAATGGCTTTCACACCATCTGTGGTTCTACAAGCAGCCAGACTACTTTAGAATTCATTGATTTTATTTCAACAGTCATTGCACTTTGCTAAGATATCACATTTCTATCTTGTAGTGCTTCGTCATATCCGTGGGTCAATTCCATATTTACTAGGGACCAAGTCTCACGACTCTCCCAAAACATATATTTTATAGGTTGTCGAACAACCCTCCCACTACGATAAGACACTACATGCAATTGTGTATCAGACGTGACATGCGTTGCAGTTTACCTTATGGTATATCCTCTTGTACACTTGGTACTAATACTTTGTGTTTTTCCCTCTCACTTCCTTTAGAACAATTTACACATGAGTTTATGATTTAATACATAGTCCTTTTCCAAAATTTAGTGTTTGTGTTAACAATCACCCTTCGATCTTTTGGACTAAATAAATCACCCTTTATTTTTCTAGGATATCCCACAAATAAACAAACATTCATACGGATTACTGTTTTTAGGGAATATCCATAAAATGAATTTAATAATTCCAAATAACTCATCATCTATCTAACCATTTCCAAGAGTGTCTTTCTCTTATTAAGATTAGAAGACGCATTATTAATTACTCTTTGTTGCATCCGTGGGATAAACATGATTTAAGAATGTACAAATTTTCACCAACGTACCATAACGGATTATAGCTCCATCCATCATCACTATGACCATGTCATTTAAATGAAATGGAGTATCTATTTGTAAATGCATAGAAACTGAAATTAAATTCTTTCTATGAAAACATACGTAAAGATAATTTCTCAAAATCAAACGTTCGTTCCTATCAGAAGATAAATAAACAACTCCCGCTGCAACAACCACTACTCTCGCAGTATTACCCATGTACATTACAATCTCATCATCACTTAGTTGCAGGCTTTTAGTGACTCCGGTATCTACACACAACGTGTCAGTAAATGCCATCACTAATCATGCTTCAACGACTTGTGAATGAGATACAAACCTTGTTCAGATCTTGATGAAATTGGATTTTCTTTGCCACATATTTTGTCAGAAATTCCCCACCATATACAACCTCTTTGTAATTCAGATGGAACTTGCTCAAAACATCTAGACAAACAATGAAGAATAAATTGACCTATGTTTCCCCTTTTATTTCTATTCCAAGCATTTCCAATTGATTCATCAAGTTAACCATGACCTCTTGCCTTTTAACCTCACTCAAGTATCCGAAAAGTCGCATGGGACCATCATATTTCTATGAACCTCTCACCTTTCCACTACAGACTTTAATAGGCATCATGTGGCATCCTTAGTGAGAACACATATTTATATTTTCCTAAGCAGTAAATTCAAAACCAAGATTCTTTTCTAATCATCTAATTTTGGACCAGTGAATATATTTCTTTTAGTAAACAGTAAGTGAGATAAAACCATTTGAAAATTCAGAGAATCATAAATAAATACACCAATCAAATCTTCGAATTTCATCCTTTTATATTGATTCCCTCAAACCAATATAAAATAAAAATTTACCGACATCTCAAGCACCGTGAGTCTGCAAGCCATGTTAGTGTGAACGTTTACAAACCCGAACATTTACAAGAGAAGGAATTACCCATTAATTTTATTTGTCAACCTAACCTCATGAAAAAATAATTAACAGTCGGTTCCTCTTTAGCCATGCAAATAATAGCAATGACTCCATTGGGGAGGATACTAATTATTTACACATAAGTGTAAACTATTATTTGTTTTCAAGTCCATTGCACGAGCTTATGTGCCTTACAGTTAGAGAAGTACACATGCGCTCGGATAACTTCCTACAATCATCGATTATATGTTTGTACTAGTGAATGCACATAAACTCATCCGTTAGGGAGGAAAGTCTATGCCAACACACAAGTTAATGTGCCACATTACATACGATAATTATTTAATGAAGTATGTACCAGTGATCCATGAAAAAACTCATCCGCTAGGGAGAAAGAACTATTGCCAACACGTAAGTTTACTCACATCACTTACAAACCAATAATGGAGGCCGCGGGAATTATTTACCAATCCCCTCTCCCACTTAGTAATTTAACACCGAGGGTTTTTACATGCATATAATATTCGACAATAAAATATACAACCAAACATGCTATTATTACGATAAATACGGCAGTAAATCAAATAGCACTTGCATCCAAATATATAACAATAATTTATAAATAAAATAATTATTATCAATTATATATAAGGATAACAAAAAAATTGCTAAATATAAAGGAGTTGACTTGGTCAACACACCATGCATACAAAAGGGTAACTTGCACAACAAGAAAGGCCTCTTGTGCCCCATGCCACCTCCCAACCCACACACGAATGCGCTAGAGAACAGGGAACCGCATGACACCAGTGCCATTCAAGCCTGAAGTTTCATCGCCTGTCGGAAAATGTGGCCCACCAGAAAACATCTCCAAGCCAACGCACCGCTGACATCAACCATCTCTACCGGCACCTGTACGTGAAGTCGCCGCTCCGCCGCCGATTTTAGGCAGGTCGTGCCGACCCCATCCGGTAGTTGTGATGCTAATGGTCCACTTCCAGCAATGCTCCATGGCGTGCCCAGTAGGTTTTCAACAAGCATCTGTCCTCTCGCTGTCGGCTAGGTTGCTATCTCGTGATCTCATTTCTTATCGGCAAAATGCAGCAGTCGGGCGGACTGCGTACAGTTCGCTTCCCAGTCCTGCCGGCCTACCAACTACAAGCTATCGCAGTGCAACGTCATCGGCCAGCACTCTTCCAATCGACCACGTACCTCACCAGCTAGAAGGACCATCTGGTTGGACTGAAGCCCAGTCCGCTCCCCAGCCTTGCTGGAATCCTATTGCTGATCAACAACGCTAACCTACAATCAAAAACCCGCTAGCAAGCTGCTTCCAGCGATAGCAGTTCTGCGAAGCCCACACATGACAGCCACCTAAGGAGACCCGCTCGGAAATAAGGATAGACCCGATCAACACCATATGAGGACTCGCCCAATTTCAGACGCGATGGGAAACTCAAAATTCCTTGGAAAGAACAGGACTTAACCGGGAAAACATCCAGGCTCGATCAGAAACTTGCAGACGTGCTCGGAAACACACTGCTTCAGCCACCCGGAACCACGTCAGTTTCGCCTAGAAACTCGTTGGACCATCCCTGAAACGTTGTGAGACATCAACACCTACCGATCCTCCCGCAATATTGTGACACCATCGAGCCTTACCGAATGCGACTAGGCATCATTCTCTTGCAATCGGTACCAGCCTGTTTGTTCAGCAACTTCCCGACAGATGCGCAAACAAACAACAGCTTATCCTGCCACCGTATTCCAGCAGCCATCGACAAGCATCACTGCCTTCCAACAATGCCACTTCCTTGCTGTACAAGATAGCCTTTTCACTGCTAAAACACGTTGTCGGCTTACCACTCTTCAGCCACTACATCAGTTATTATCGGCAGGCATATAACTGCCTCGCACCAGCGATCAAATCACCACCACCAGGTCTCATCGATTTTTTCAACTTCCATCATCAGTAGTACATGTTCATCGTTCATCGTCCATCGATGACCAACAGCCACCGATCAACGTTCGATGTAGAGTGTGTGTGGTGTAATTTAGGGTAGTGCAGCCGTGGAAACAAATTTTAGATTTTATGAACATCCAACCGTGTAGAATAGGTATCATAAACTTATAATTCATGTAGGGATTTCCATTAGATTAATCAATGAACCAAAACCCTAATTATCCATGTGATTTTAATCCAAATAAAAACACATAATTCACATAAACCCTAGCCTAACGTTTTACGCTACACCGCGAAACCTAAGCTCTGATACCAATTGTTGGCATTCGATTATCTTCATTCGATTATTTGGTTAACATAAACCGTTAGGGTTCCACACGTTTCTAACATATAGTAGAAGCATGAAAATAAGAAACGTATTACCTTTCACCATGGTATGTTGGAGAAGGCGAATTTTCGCCATCAGTCTGCGCAGTCTCACGAGAATGGCCATAACTTCCTCATCCGATCTCCGATTTGAGTGATCTATGCGGCATATTGATCCTATCTTTTATGGCTTTCTATCAGTATATGACTCGTCCAATTCTAAAGTTTGTACAATTTTATAAAAATTATAGAAGGTGGTGTACAGCAGCAGCAAACAACCTTCTGTCTTCTGCTGTATTCCTAAGTCCAATCTCGACGTCGTGTGGGCGACGATCTTCAAGATCTTCTCAATCTGTTGTTCCCTAACCCCCTTCACAGTGTTAGGCATGAATTATCAATTGATTAGGGTTTCCAGACAGCTGAGATGACTTATATATGGGCTACAGCAGAGACTAGGAGGAGAAATTGGGGTTGGGCCTCCATTGGGCTTAAGTATCAAAACTTAGCCCAAAACTTATACTTAAGTTCATTAATAATAATATATACCATTAAAATATTATTAGTGCACTACCGTTCTAATCCCATAATTACGTTATGGGCTCCTTTATATTATGAGCTCGTTAGTCTCCCCATGTTTAAGATATACAATGACCATTAATTAATTAAGTTACTGACAACTGCATTAATTAATATCTCATCCAAGAGTAGTACCACTTAACCTCATTATTATTCCAGAATAAATCCACCTGCAGGATTTACATGATAATCCTTATAAGCTCATCAAGGGGACATCATCAACCTATGACGAACATGAATTCCTTCTACAATCAACAGCACACCATAGAGACAACACTACTTCCCAACTCACCGAGTTTATTGATTTAATTACATGTAAATCTCACCCATTAATGAATCAAAGAAATATATACTGCCCTACATGTCGAGGTTATTGTACAGGGATTAAGAGCACGAACATCCATAATAACTGAGATCAAGTTCTCCAATAAGTCAGTATAAGTCGAACGATCTCAAGTGATCCTGCTCAATACACACAAAGTGCACTAATGTGATTCTATAACCAAGACAAGCTAATACCAAATCACACTACAACCATCCCGATAGAGAGTCCCCGTCTATCTCGGTTATGAGCATCTATTTATACTTATAAGGAAACAGATAATATAATTTTTCGTGTGTTGTCGCACAACATATTATCTATAATATAAAGTAAGTGGACTATTGCATCGTGCATATAAATAAATTATAAGACGCAATCATTTGATCATATGATTCTCATTTTAAATAAATTGTTATAACATTGTTCATACTAAAGCTAGACTTTTAGTATACAATCCAACAAATAGGACACGGATTCCTTCTACAATCAACAACACGCCATAGAGACAATATTATTTCCCAACTCATTGAGTTTATTGATTTAATTACATGTAAATCCACCCATTGATGAATCAAAGAAATACATACTGCCTTACATGTCGAGGTTATTGTATAGGGATTAAGAGCACGAACATCCATAATAACAGAGATCAAGTTCTCCTATATAGTCAGCATAAATCAAATGACCTCAAGTGGTTCTGCTCAATACACATAAAGTGCACTAATATGATTCTATAGTCAAGACAAACTAATACCAAATCACACTACAACCATCCCAATAGAGAGTCTCCGTCTATCTCGTTTGTGAGCATCTGTTTGTACTTTATAAGAAAACTGATAATATGATCTTCCGCGTGTTGTCGCATAATTTATTATCTACAGTATAAAGTAAGTGGACTATTACATCGGATATATAAATAAATTATAAGACATAATCATTGGATCATATTATTCTCATTTCAAATAAATTGTTATAACATTATTCATATGAAAGCTAGGCTTTTAGTATACAATCCAACACCAATATTACAACCCAAAAGCAAGTCCTTTGTGATCCTAGTAATGAAGTGTTTATAAGTTGATTTTTTAGACTCTTGCCAAGCTTAAGGTTATGGGGGAATATGAATTTAAATTGAGCGTATATACTAACCCATTAAAGTGTACATCTTTTACACTTTAGTGTGAGCGTAAACACTTATCCTGTGAGCTAGATGACCTAGTACTCCGAATTGTATTATAATTGAGTGATGTTTTGCATGAATGAAATGTATAATACGAGTGATACTTGTTTTAAGTTGATAGAATTGCATGTGTAGGTATGTTTTGTATCTGGCTAGATGGACTTGTGAAATTTACACTTACTCTTATGTTTTGATTGCGTTGCCTCGGGACGAGCAACATGTTAGTTTTGGGCTTTGATGAGTGTGTAAATTTACGTGTTTTGAGCCTTGATTCGTGTGATAATGATGTAAGATTTGATCTTAAGTCAAGATAAATCGAGTTGTATTGTAGAAAGTCATGAATCAGGTGTGTTTAAGTCAGTTTGAGTGGATTTTCAAAGGAAAACGGATTAGAAGTGATCAGAGCTGGAGAAAGGGTTCGACCAAGCAGGGACATGGTTCGACCAACAATAAGGAGGTTCGACCAGCATCCCTGGTCGAAACAAGTGAGGAGAAGCGTCAGGAGTGTGGTTCGACCACGACACTATGGTTCGACGAAGTATGGTGGTCGAACCATGGTCAAACCAGAAGCATAAGTTTTCGCAGTTGTAGTTCGACAACAAAGCTTTCGGTTCGACCATCTGTTCAAGTCGAACTGAAAACCTGCCAGTGCAGTACAGGTCAATTAGACCTATGATTCGACCAGCATTGATCAGTTCGACAAGAGGTCTTGGTAGAACCGATGTGCTGGACACGTCTGGATCTGTATTTTTACATCTTCAGTGTGCATTTTCGCTGAAAAAGCTCATCTTAGGTCTGTAAGGAGAGCTCGCAAGTATAAAAAGAAGACCCTAAGCTAGGAAAAAGGGAGTTCACTACCACCTTCATTCTACACAACATCTGAAATCCTACCATCATCCACGGAGCTGTGGAGAGAGATTCTTCTGTCGAATCCAATTAGAACCAAGTGAATATTCAAGATGAAGAGAGACGTGACGATGTTCTTATCTAAGGTTTACTTCGCATCTTAATTTATCTTATAATTTTCAAGATTATGGATAAGATCTATCCAACCACCATGATTGTTCTTCGATCAATCATGGGCTAGAACCGCTTCGGTAGTTCTAGGGTTTATGAAGGTTTTATAAGTTAATTAAACTTCCGTGTGTATACCCTGTACAAAACTACTTATGGTTTATTTTATATAAGATTATGCATTTTTAATTCATACTCAAAGTTATTTTGTGCATCATTAATTGTTATGTGGAGTCTGAATACATATCTTGATTATTGATTGAGTGATTTCACTGCTGAGCAGGATTACATGTTATGATTCTAAGAGAGGGGACTCTGAAGTCTCTTTAGAACTATCTTATATAAATACTTGTTAATTGAATAATATTCAGGATAATGAGTAGGACAAAGAGTATAAAGTCATAGTACTTATAAAGGGAGATCATATCGGGTTAGAGTACTAAGTGCAAGAGTAATAATTGATACTGATAGTACATAGAAAGGGGGTGAATTATATCACTTGCTCTAAAGATATTGACACATGTCACACTTATATTTACTTGTGTTTATAGAGTAGATTTGCATGGCTTAGTGATGCGTCCATACTCCACAAGGCAGAGTCGGACATTGATACACGGAAGGAAAATTAATGAGTAAAACTAGATGGCCTGAAGTACTACCTATCTTCTCACTTAATCACTTTCATTCAATCTCTACTGTTATTTATTTTAATTGTTCTTTTAATTATTTTGTCATTAGTTACTCAATCACACAACTAGTTTGCCGTAATAGTCTTAATAAGTTAGAATATAATTAATTTAATAATAATACGTCCTTTGGGTTAGATAATCGTTTGGTCGCTTATCAAAGCTACAATAGCATCCTTCATACTTAGGGATTAATATTGTGTGTTGAGAAAACGCTCATCACATAGGCGCAAAATTCCACTCATGTGAGGGGTTGTTGGAAAATTTAATTTTTTAGTACGGATTAATTAATAAATTATTCATCAATTAAATAATAATTAAAGTGAGTGATATTAGTCTCACATGTGGAGAGAATTAAATTTACAATCAATTGGGATTTAGGGCCTTGAGCCTAGCCCAATAGTCTATTTAATTTTGGGCATAAAACAGGGCGTGATTGGGGAACTCTCGAAGCTCAGATCCTCTTTAGTAGATATGACATGTGATACATTGTGAATGGTCGTCAATTCTTTATGTGAACACAGATCTGTGTGTCAGAACGCAAGTCCTACCATATGAGAGTGGTCCCTAGAGCATATAAATAGAATTATCATGCATTCATTCAAATCACACAAAAAACACAGAGCATCTGCGTACATAAAATATATATTTGCATCTTGTAGCGATCCAGCTCTCCATCCTCTTTAGTTCGCTGGAGTACCTGCAATAGCGGTGTCGCTTCGTATGAAACGAAGAACTGTTTTATCTTTTTGGATGTTCCGCCAAGAATTAGAGCATTATCAGGGCGTTTTACGTCTCGCGAGAAGAGATCTAATCTTAAATTGGTTCAAAATCCATATGCAGTTCCTGCACCAATTCTTTTTCAAGATCAGTTCCAGCGCCAGTTTCGTTTGAAGATCCAGATATCGCGTTAGATCCATGTCCAAATCCAAAGATAAGATTTGAAGACTTTTATTTTTTTGTCATTTATTGTATTTATTTTCAATATTCATATTTTAAGTGATAGTTTGGTGCAACCCCATATTCTAACAGTTATGAGTTAATCTATATAGTATATTCTTGAAAGTAAGATAATGTTGTATGTGACATTATTGAGGTGGAGACAACATGGAAGAATCTCTATGTCAATTTAGATAAAACATATCAATTTTGATATAATGACATTACAAAAATATTACCATGTGTGAAGTAAATGAGGAAAACGGCATTGAAATTATTAGAAAGCAAAGGCTAATAGATGGCATTTTATTAAAAGGAAAAAGAAAAGGAGAGTACAATAAGTAAAGAAATTGACAATTGTCAAATAAATAAGCAAAACAGGCGGCATTTTTTAAAAAGACCAAACAGGTGGTCTTATAAAAGAAATCGGCCTATATCATCCAAATGATCCTCTAAACAAATCAAGACTAGGCTAAGTTGGCCTAAAATAGTATGTCAAAAGAAGAAAACAAGCAGTGCTAGTAATTATCCTGAATATAACAACAAAAACCATTACCAGCCACTGCAAAAAACATAAAGAAATGAAGACACTAATCAAAATATAAGAATCCACCAGTAGCATCTTCAAAAAGTAATCATTTTGTAACCATAGGTATAGCATGAGTCAAGAATAGAGGTTCTTTCAAAACTTACTCCAACCAAAATCCAAAGAACCCCTTGTATATTTGAGGCTTGCCCTTTCACGATTGGGAAGAAGTTTGTACAAAACAGCCTCAACAATTAAAAATTTGCATCAACTTATGATAAGATGAAATTATCTCAATTTGTAGCAGAGTGAATAGAAAAGCTTTAGTAGTAATGAGCTGCCTCAGCCTTCCACTTCAGCTTTGGGATGGAGCAGAATAGACAGTGTAGTACATTAGCCCAAGGTCACAAAACAAAAGAAAGGGAACATGTTCAATTAAAATGCAAAACCAAATGCAGAACATGTTTGAATCAAAACATGCCGTCGACCATAGCAAGTGAAACCTGCAAACTAAAGGCAAAGAGCAGTAAGCAAAACCGCTTACAAAGATGGATTTGCAAGGGTTCTTTCTTGAGTATATCCACCAAAAATTGGGCAAACACTATCAATCCACGAGTGGTACTGTCAGCAAGACAAACAGAAACCAGAAACAGAATTTAGAATTATCTCCTAAAGGAGTCCAGAACCTGTGAGCGTACTGGCAACGAGACCAGCGAATTCAGACAGTGACATCATAGCCATAGTTGGCATGGAGAGCACTGAATCATAGAAAATTCCCATTTCAAGCGAAGATATCTGAGTGTGGGATGATTACCCAGTTCCAGAACATGAAGAAACTCAAACATCGAGAAAATATATCGCCTTGAAGATGAGCCAATTGGTAAAAAGACACTGGCGAATCAAAATCACACTAGGCGAGTGAGGCGGTGCCCAGACGGTGACCAAAGCACTGTATTATGGCGGAGCCCAGCCTCTGGCTGGAAGTAGTGGCGGATCGAGGGCTTCCGACAAAGTGGCACATCGAAGGTGATGACCTAGGTGACTAACCAGCGACGACCACTGAGAAGAGCCCTTGGCAAGTGGAAGCAAAGCGACGGCTGGAAGTCAGCCCACTGATTGAAAAACTAGTAAGAATAGGGGCCTTGTGAAATCCACGCCGAGGAATTGAGAAGAATGAATCGAAGGCAGATTCCTGGAGATATGTCGACAACCATGAGGTCGCGATCGGCAACACGGTGCTGGTGATCCCAACGAAGAGTTGGATAAACCCAGTTGGAGAAAAATATATCTTAGGCGGCGGCTGCTAGGTATAGAGAAGGGAAAAGTGTAAAGGGACGGGGGAGAAAAAAAATTTAGAGAGAGAAAACACTCTCCCCATTATTAAAAAACAAAGGTGTTATATGTATTACAGATTCATCAACTCTTATGTCAAATAATCTACTACAATGTATAATTAAGTGATGTTGAATTTTGGTGGATTGTAAAAAAAATAAACAAATAAATAAATAAAAATTGAATGTCATAGAAAATGGATGATTGTGAAAAAATTAAAAATTGAATTACATATTCTATATGGGTAAAATATGAATATATGAAATTAATAAAGTAAATAAATTTTAAAACGAAAACTATATCTCCTTATCATTATTTAGTTTTTCTGAAAGGCAAAATCTACTGTGTTAAAGTATTTACTGGGTCAAAACCTTGTTGGCGTTTGGATATTTTGATTAACGTGAACCATTAGGGTTCCATGCAATTCTATTATAGCGGAAGCATAAGATTAGAATCGTATTATCTTTCACAGGATTTGATGTAGAGGCTGATCAGCACGAACAAAACGACCTTCCGATCTTTTGTTGTACTCTTAAGCCACGTCTTGATGTTGCGTGGGCAACGATCTACAAGACTGTTGGGTTGTATACTAAAAGTCTAACTTTAGTATGAACAATTTTATAACAATATTTGAAATGAGAATCATATGATCAAATGATTGCATTTTATAATTTATTTTATATGCATAATGCAATAGTCCATTTACTTTATACTGTAGATAATATGTTGTGCGACAACACGCGAAAGATCATATTATCGGTCTCCTTATAAAGTATAAACAGATGCTCACAACCGAGATAGACGGGGACTCTCTATCGGTATGGTTGTAGTGTGATTTGGTATTAGTTTGTCTTGACTATAAAATCACATTAGTGTGCTTTGTGCATATTAAGTAGGATTGCCTAAGATCATTCGTCTTATACTGACTATATAGTAGAACTTGATCTCTGTTATTATGGAAGTTCATGCTCTTAATCCCTATACAATAACCTCGACACGTAGGGCAGTATGTATTTCTTTGATTCATCAATGGGTGAGATTTATAAGTATTAGATAAACAAACTCGGTGAGTTGGGAAATAGTGTTGTATCTATGGTGTGCTGTTGATTGTAGAAGGAATCCATGTCCGACATAGGTTGATGATGTCCCCTTGAGGAGCTCATAAGGTTTATCATGTAAATCTTGCAAGTGGATTAATTTCCGGCATGATAATAAGGTTGAGTGGTACTACTCTCGGATAAGATATTAATTAATTTGAGTTGTCAGTAACTTAATTAATTAATGGGCATTGTATATCTTAAACATGGGGAGACTTCGGGCTCATAATAAGAAGGAGCCCAAAAATGTAATTTTGGGTTGGAGTGGGTAGTGCAGTAATAATAATTTAGTGGACTTTATTATTATTATTGGATTAAATATAAGCTTTGGGCTAAGCTTGGATATTTAATCCAATGGAGGCCCAACTCCAATTCTCCTCCTGATCCCTGCTGTAGCCCAGTATATAAGTGAACTCAGCCTCTTGGAACCCTAAGATTTCCTGCGCCTCTTTTGATGTGAGAAGGGAAAGAAGCAGATTGAGAGATCATGCTGACTGTTGCCCACACAACAGCAGGATCACACTTGGGACATACAGTAGAAGATCAGAGGTAGTTCTCTACAGCGATTCATCCTCTACATCAACCCAGAAGTATGGTAAACCTATTTTAATTTCTTCCGCTGTTTGTTTGCCTGAAATCCTAACGATTATGTTTGAACCACACGATCCAATTGCCAACAATTGGTATCAGAGCGATGGTTTCGTGGTGAAACGTGAGACGTTTGATTGGGTTTATGCCATTGGTGTGTTAATGGTCAGATTGATAGCATGTTTAAAGGGGATAATTTGATTATGTGAAATAATCTGAAAATAATCTCGTGGGTTTTATACTGTTATTGTTTTTCACCATGGCATGCAATTTGGTATGTGTGATTGTTAATTGTTTGTTCACTACTAGACACACTACACACACATCGAGAAACCCATTTGCTATCTATACACACTGGATCGCACACACTCGTGACCCGGTGAGCTGTCGCTGTTCTCATCGGAAAGAAAGGAAGAATGAAAATAATGTGAGTCCTCAACGTGCTATGGGCAAGTCGACGGAGGGTTGGAGCGAGTCAAAAGTAGTCTCCGACCGCGTCTGGTGGCAATCCAAGCTAGTCACTGGCGACGGCGCGCGTTCGGACAATAGCGGCGGTGGCGATAAAACTGGGTTCTGGGCAGGAAAGTCGAAGGCTGCCGGTCGAACCAGTGGTGGGTTCTGGTCGCATCAGGATACGATCCGATCGAAGTTCTCCATGCATTTAATGCTTCTGAATCGCGTGTACACGGCGACACTCGACTGAGGGAGAAGTCTGGTTGGGCGATTCGAGGCCATTTCGGGTGAGTCGCTGGTTTAGTCGATCGAATTAGGAGGGATTCGAGAGAGTCCAACCCGATTCTGGTTGGATCGGAGCTGATCAGCAATGTGCGATAGCACTGTTGTGGAAAGCGACAGAGCGAGCTTCTAGATTGCTGTTGCTCAGCTGCTTGACGGCGGCGCTGGATTCGGCTGTGGCAGATCGGCAATCTGGGTGGAACGGACTCTCTGTATGATCAGATTTGTGCAGTTCCAAGCGGGTCTTGTCTGGTCTTCGACGAACGATGGCGCTCGTGGCTTGCTGTCGGCCGAAGCAGTGATGGCAGTCGCGGCAAATGCGTGCGAGACTCAGGTTGACCCAGTCGAGTCGGTGCTGCTACGAGGTCTCCGGTGTGGAGAAATCACGGAAGAGGGCGGAGCAGGTGTGTATCCGGCTGGATGATGGCACCACAGTCCGCTGACTAGTGCGACGACGGGGTTGCTGAGGTCTATTAAAAGCGGTCGTCTTCGCGAAGGCTGGAGCGGCAACTCCAGTCGGTGAAGCTGATGGGCAGACGCAGCGGAAATATGGCGGTGCTGTCGGGTCTTGACGGCGCCAGGCGAACTCCGGCCGCCGAGAGCAACTAGTTGGTGGTGAGTCTGCGGCTGGTTTTGGATGAAACGTGTGATGGCAGAAGCAAGCAGCTGTCTATTAGGGCAGCGTTGTTGATCTTGCTGCTGGGCCTTATCCTTTTTAATTTGGTTATGGGCTGATGGGTCCATATTTAATTAAAATGCTAATGGGATGTGGATTCTAGGCTGCTCAATTTTAATTTGGTTTTGGGCTGTTGGGCCCAATTTTAATTAAAATGCTTATTGGCTGCTGGGCCAATATTAATTGCTAGATTTAATTAATTGTGGGATTTGTGTTGGGCCAATTTTATAGCAAAAATTAGCAGGATAAATGGGCTTAATTAATTTATTAATGGGCTACTCATTTTATGCTATTGTTGCTTGGGTAGACTGGGCCTATTTATTTGATCCAACATTTTATGCAATTAATTCTGATATATAATTTATTTAATTGTTTTTTTTATAATTAATTGATATATATGTGGCATGTTCTATGTGATTTATTTTAATTAAATAAATATAGAAGCATGCTAGAATGTATATTTTATTCTGGAATATTATATGCATGTTAAAAATCCTCGGTGTTTAAATAACTAAGTGGGAGAGGGGATTGGTAATAAATTCCCGCGGCCTCCATTATTGGTTCGTAAGTGATGTGAATAAACTTGCATGTTGGCATAGACCTTCCTCCCCATCGGATGAGTTTATTCACGGCTCACTGGTACGAACTTCTTTATGATAATCATAGGAAGTTATCTGAGTGCGTGTGTACTTCTCCATCTGTAAGGCACACAAACTTGGGCCGCGAACTTGGGATTAAATAATGGTGTACACTTAGGTGTAAATAATAAGAATCCTCCCCATCGAAGTCACTGCTGTTATTTGCATTGCTAAAGAGGAACCGACTATTAATTATTTTGTCATAAAGTTAGGTTGACAAATGAAATTAATGGGTAAACCTTCTCTTGTAAATGTTCGGGTTTGTAAACGTCCACACTATCGTGGCTTGCAGACTCATGGTGCTTGAGATGTCGGTGAATTTTATTTTTATATTATTTTAAGGAAATCAATATAAAAGGATAAAATTTGAAGATTTGATCGGAATATTTATTTGTGATTCTCTGAATTTCGAATGGTTTTATTTCAATAATTGTTAACTTAAAGACATTACATTTACTTGTCCAAATTATATGATTAGAAAAGAATCTTGGTTTTGAAAATTACTGCTTAAGAAAATAAAAATGTGTTCTCACATAGGACGTCTCATGATGCCTGTTAATGTCTCTAGTGAAGAGATGAGAGGTTCATAGAAATATGATGGTCTCATGTAACTCTTCGGATACTCGAGTAATTTAAAATGCGGTAGGTCATGATAGAATTTGATGAATGAATTGGAAATACATGGAATAGAAGTTGAAGGGAAAACCTAAGTCAATTTATTTTCCATAATTGCCTAGATGTTTTGAGTAAGTTCCACCTGAATTATAAGAGGATGTAAATGGTGGGAAACTTCTGACAAAACATGTGGCAAAGGAAAGCCATTTTCATCATGATGTGAACAAGTTTAATATCTTACTTACTAGTGGTTTAAACATGATTAGTGATGGCATCTACTGACACGAACTGTGTAGATACTGGAATCACTAAATGTTTATCACTAAGTAAGGATAAGATTGTTATGACATGGATAAAACTACAAAGGTAGTGACTATTGCAGTGGGAGTTGTTTATTTATCTCATGATAAGAATAAACGATTGATTATGAGAAATTATCTTTACGTACGTTTCATAGAAAGAATTTGATTTCGGTTTCTATGCATTAACGGATGGATACTTCATTTCATTTAAATGACATGGTCATAGTGATGAGGAATGGGGCTATAATCTGTTATAGTACGTTGGTGGATAATGTGTATACTCTTGAATCATGTACATCTCGCAGATGCAACAAATAGTAATTAGTAATGCATCTTCTAATATAAGTAAGAGAAAGGAACCTTCAAAAATGAACTAAACATACATTTGGCGTCTAAGATTAGTTCATTTTTCTTGAGTAGGATTCAAAAGTTGATAGCCGATAGACCGTAAGGTTTATCTAAAGTGTAAACTATTAGACTTACGAGTCTTGCTTGGAAGTAAAAATGATTAACTGCCTTTTCAAGGCTGTGGGGTGTAGAGCCAAAGATATATATGTTGGAATTAGTTCATTCTGATTCAAGCAAACCTAATATTATCCAGGCGAGAGATGGTTATGAATATTCGAAGATTATTCTAGATACCAATATATTTATTTGATGCACTGCATGTCTAAGTTCTTTGATTAATTTAAGAATTGCAAGGCTGGTACAGTAAAGCATCATGGAAAATATATTAAGTCATTACGATTTAATCATGATGGCGAATACCTCTTGAGATAGTTAGGAGCTATTGATCAGAAGTTGAGATTAAATCTCAAATTGACTACACCAGGCATGCCCCAACTGAATGGTGTGGTGGATAGAAGGAATAAGGCTCTTATGGTTATGATTAGATAGATGAAGAATTATTTAGAATAATTAAATTCATTTTATGGATATGCCCTAGATACAGTAATTCGTAAAACGTTTTGTCTGTTTGTGGGATATCCTAGAAAAATGAAGAGTGATTTATTTTGTTCAAAAGATAAAAGGGTGATTGTCAACACAAACAATGGATTTTTTTTGAAAATGACTATGTAATAACTCACAAACCCATGTATGAGTTGTTCTAAAGGTAGTGAGAAGAAAACACAAAGTATAAGTACCAAGTGTACAAGAGGATATACCACAAGGTAAACTGCAACGCGTGTCACGTCTGATACACAATTACATGTAGTGCCTTGTCGCAGTAGGAGGGTTATTCGACAACCCGTGAGATACATGTTTTGGGAAAGTCGTAAGACTTGATCCCTAGTAAACATGGTATTACCCCTGGGATACGACGTTGCACTACAAGATTAAAATGCAGAATCTTAGTAAGTTGCAATGAATGTTGAAATAGAATCTACGGATTCTAAATTAAATCTGGGAACTTGGTAAACCACTAAATAGTGTAAAAGCCATTGGAAGTGGTCAAAGGAAATAAAAGAGGATCATACGGTAAGGTGAAAACCTTGAAAGCAAAGTTTATTGCTGCTCATATTGAATTATGAGGAACAGCAAATAGATGTCAAGACATCTTTCCTGATTGGAAGTCTTGAGGAAAACATCTATGTGAAGCAACCAGAGTGATTCATTGCAAAGTGCTAATAACATTTTGATAGTAAGCTTGAAAGTGTCCAGTGATGGGCTAAAAGCAAGCTTTGAGATCATGAAGCATCTATTTTGATTAGGTAATCCAGTGGCATGGATTTAAATCAATGAGCGGATGAGTCTTGTGTGTTGTAAAGAGTGACAGAAACGTGGTGGTGTTTCTTGTACTATACGTAGATAGTATCTTGCTCATTGGAGACAATTAATAAAGCGGTAGAGATGGAGGACTTAAGAAGGGCAAAATATATCCTTTTTGATCACGGTAACACAGATCCCAAGAAGGGATGTTATGCTTAGCTCAAGTTTCATAAAATGATACAGTCCATACTCGTTTAGCATGTGAATTTATCTAAGTGAATGTGCCTTTGAGACACATAAAGAAGATAAAGAAGATAAAAGTGGTTCCTTATGCTTCGGCGAATAAGGAAGCTTAATCTAAGGAATGCTATGCACGAAAATGGATAACTGTATTGCCAATGGCATAGACAGTTGGTATCAAACGTAACCCAGAACAAGAATGATGAACTGTAGTAAGACATATATAAAGTGCCTGAGAAGGACTGGAAATTATATGTGGACTTACTAAACAGATTCACTGTTTCTTGTGGATTACGTAGATTTGGATTTTTTTAGTCAGATTGGATGGCAGTAAATTCACCTCAAAGGTTATGTGTTTAATTTTAGGAAGTAGAGTCATAATGTAGAGGAGTGTTATATAGAAATATATTTCAGACTCCGGACTCCATCATGGAAAGATGATAAATTGGAGCCTATGAGGCTGCCAAAGTATCTATATGACTCCAGAGACTTCATGATGGACTTTGAAGTGTTTCTAAGTTTACCCAAAGTTATCACAATTTACATTGATGATATTAGTGCAGTTGCAAACTTGAAGGAATCACGAGTCCATAAGGCAATTAAACACATGGAGCGCGAGTACCACCTGTTACGAGAAATTGTATGATGAGGGGAAGGTTGTTGTCACCTAGATTACATCGGATGATGACCTAGTAAATCCATTTACAAGGACCTTAAGGCAAGAGTTTTTAAAGGTCGTGTAGTTGGAGTAGGAATCAGATGTATGGCAGAAGACATGACAGCATAATCTTTTAGTATAAGTGGGAGATTGTTGTGTTGTATACTAAAAGTCTAGCTTTAGTATGAACATTTTATAACAATATTTGAAATGAGAATCATATGATCAAATGATTGCATTTTATAATTTATTTTATATGCATAATGCAATAGTCCATTTACTTTATACTGTAGATAATATGTTGTGCGACAACACGTGGAAGATCATATTATCGGTCTCCTTATAAAGTATAAACATATGCTCACAACTGAGATAGACGGGGACTCTCTATCGGTATGGTTGTAGTGTGATTTGGTATTAGTTTGTCTTGACTATAAAATCACATTAGTGTGGTTTGTGCATATTGAGTAGGATCGTCTGATATCGTTCGTCTTATACTGACTATATAGTAGAACTTGATCTCTGTTATTATGGAAGTTCGTGCTCTTAATCCCTATACAATAACCACGACACGTAGGGCAGTATGTATTTCTTTGATTCATCAATGGGTAAGATTTATAAGTATTAGATCAACAAACTCGGTGAGTTGGGAAATAGTGCTGTATCTATGGTGTGATGTTGATTGTAGAAGGAATCCATGTCCGACATAGGTTGATGATGTCCCCTTGAGGAGCTCATAAGGTTTATCATGTAAATCTTGCAAGTGGCTTAATTTCCGGCATGATAATAAGATTGAGTGGTACTACTCTCGGATAAGATATTAATTAATTTGAGTTGTCAGTAACTTAATTAATTAATGGGCATTGTATATTTTAAACATGGGGAGACTTCGGGCTCATAATAAGAAGGAGCCCAAAAATGTAATTTTGGGTTGGAGTGGGTAGTGCAGTAATAATAATTTAGTGGACTTTATTATTATTATTAGATTAAATATGAGCTTTGGGCTAAGCTTGGATATTTAATCCAATGGAGGCCCAACTCCAATTCTCCTCCTGATCCATACTGTAGCCCAGTATATAAGTAAATTCAGCCTCTTGGAACCCTAAGATTTCCTGCGCCTCTTTTGACGTGAGAAGGGAAAGAAGCAGATTGAGAGATCCTGCAGACTGTTGCACACACAACAGCAGGATCACACTTGGGACATACAGTAGAAGATCAGAGGTAGTTCTCTACATTCATACTCTACATCAACCCAGAAGTACAGTAAACCTATTTTAATTGCTTCCGCTATTTGTTTGCCTGAAATCCTAACGATTACGTTTGAACCACACGATCCAATTGCCAACAAAGACGATCTCAATCTGCTTTTCACAATTATTATGCATGTGAAGTAAGTTATTGGACTACTAAGATTGGTTATTTATAGGCTACAACAGGGACCAGAAGAAGAAATTAATGTTTGGGTCTCCCATTGGGCTTAAGCATCCAAGTTCAGCCGAAAACTTTTATTAAGTCTAACAATAATAAATCAGTCCACTAAAGAAATATTATTGCACTGCCACCCTAATCCCAAATTACGTTTTGGGCTCCTTCTTATTATAAGCCCTACAGTCTCCCTGTGTTTAAGATTCAATGCCATTAATTAATTAAGTTACTAACAACTCCATTAATTAATATATTTACCGAGAGTAGTCCACTCAATCTTATTATCACGTAGTAATAAATCTACCTACAGGGTTTACATAATAATCATTATAAGTTCCTCAAGGGGACATCATCAACCAAATTTGTTAGGACAGATTCCTTATATTATCAACAGCACACCATAGAGACAGCACAATTTCCTAACTCATCGAGCATATTGATTTAATATTTAAATCTCACTCATTGATGAATCAAAGAGATACATAATGGCTTAGTGTCGAGGTTATTGTATATGGATTAAGAGTACGAACATCCATAATAACTGAGATCAAGCTCTCCTATATAGTTAGTATAAGTCAAACAATCTCAAGTGGTCCTGCTCAATACACAAAGTGCACTAATATGATTTTATAGTCAAGACAAACTAATACTAAATAACACTACAACTATCCCAATAGGGAGTACCCGTCTATCTCGGTTGTGAGCATCTGTTTATACTTTATAAGGAAACCGATAATATGATATTACGCGTATAGTCGCACAACATATTATCTACAATATAAAGTAAGTAGACTATTGCATCGGACATAAAAATAAATTATAAGACGCAATTATTTGATCATTGATTCTTATTTCAAATAAATTGTTGAAACATTGTTCATACTAAAGCTAGGTTTTTAGTATATAATCCAACAATCTCCCACTTATACTAAATGACTATGCTGTCAACTCCACTGCCATACATCTAATTCCCGTTCCCACTACAAGACCATCAAAAGCTTTCGGCATAAGGTCCTTGTAAAAGAATATTACTAGGTTATCATCCAATGCAATCTAGTCGACAACAACCTTCCCCTCATCATAAGATTTCTCATAATAGGTGACACTCGCGCTCCATGTGTTTAATTTCCTTATGGGCTTGTGATTCCTTCAAGTTCGCAACTACAACATTATTATCACAGTAAATCGTAATAATCTTGGGCTAACTTCGAATCACATCTAAGTCCATTACGAAGTTTCTAGAGTCATGCAGATGGATTTGGCTGCCTCATAAGCTCCAATTCAACATCTTCCTACGGTTGTTTCCGAAATATATTTCTACATAACAATCCTCCATGCTTCCAAAATAAACACATAACCTTCGAGGTGGATTTACTGTCGTCCCTATCTATATAACCCTCTAGAAGCAGTGAATCTGTTCGGTAAGTCCACATATAATTTTTAGTCCTTTTCAGGTACTTCAAAATTATGTGTTAACATAGTTCAACATTCTTGATTTTTGGTAACCTTGATACACACTGTCCATGCATTCAGTAAAATAGATATCCATTCTTGTGCATAGCATTACTTAGATTAAGCTTTCTTATTCGCCGAAGCATAAGGAACCACCTTTATCACCTTTGTCTTCTTTTGTGTCATAAGACACATTTTCTTAGATAAAGACACATGCTAAAATGAGTAAGGATTAGATCATTTCAAGAAGCTTGAGATAAGCACAATATCCTATCTTGTGATCATGATCACAAGAATATATTTTGCTTTTCTTAAGTCCTTCATTTCGTACTGCTTTATGAATTATACACATATGCCCGACAATACTCTTTCATTATTTTCAATGAGCAATATATCATCTATGTATAGTACAAGAAATACCACCACGTTTCTGTAACTCATTTCAATACAGAAGACACATCTGCGCATTGATTAAATTCATATTTCTGGATTTCTTCATTAAAACGAATGTTCCATTAGTTTGAAGCTAGCTTTAGTCCATCGATGGACAATTTTAAGCTAATATTCAAAATTCTCTTAGCCCTTCATAATGAATCACCCTGGTTGCTTCACATAGACGTTTTTTTCAAGATTTCCAATCAGGAAAGCTATCTTGACATCTATTTGTTGTACCTCATATTCAATATAAACAGTAACAGTTAAAAGAGTCTAGATCTACATAGGCATAGCAATCGATGAATAGGTTTCCTCATAATCGAACCCTTTCTTTTCTAGTACATCTTTTCGCAACAAGATTTGCTTCAAAGGCTTTCACCTTACTGTGTTATCCTCTTTTATTTTGTATGACCACTTCCAATGGCTTTTACACCATTTAGTGGTTCTACAAGCTCCCATATTTGATTTAAAATGCATAGATTTTATTTCAAAATTTATTTCGACTTACTAAGATACCGCATTTCAATCTTGTAGTGCTTCGTCGCACTACCATGGAACGATTTCATATTTCCTAGGGACCAAGTCTCGTGACTCTCCCAAAACATAATTCTATCCGGTTGTATAATAACTCTCCCACTATGACAAGTCACTATATGCAATTGTGTATCAGATGTGACACATGATGCAGTTTTCTTATGGTATATCCTCTTGTACATTTGGTACTATACTATGTGTTTCCCGTCTCACACCTTTTAGAACATTTTATACATAGCTTTGTGATTTATTTCATAGTCCTTCTCCAAAAATTTAGTGTTCATGTTAACAATCACTTTCTGATCTTTTGGACTAACAAATAAATAACCCTTCATTTTTCTAGGATTTCCCAAAATGAATTTAGTAATTTCAAATAATTCATCATCTATCTAACCATTACCATAAGAGTCCTATCCTTTCTTTCCGCCACACCACTCAACTGCGATTTGCCTGGTGTAGTCAACTTGGGATTCAATCCCAATCTCTGATTAATATTTCCTAAACTATCCTAAGAGGTACTCGCCATCACGATTAAATCGTAATGACTTGATATACTTTCCATGATGCTTCACCGCATCAGCCACGCACTTCTTGAATTAATCATAGTACTCAGACTTGTAGTGCATCAAATAAATATATCTTGTTTCTAGAATAATCGTTAAATATTCATAACCACCTCTCGACAGGATAATCTTAGGAACGCTTAAATCAGAATGAACCAATTCCAACATATTTTTACATGGCTCTATGCGCCTTTGCCTTGTAGAGGCAAATTTATCATATTCACTTCCAAGTAAGACTCACAAGTTCGATAGTTTTCACTTCCAACAAACCTAATGGCTCATCGGCTATCAACTTTCGAATCGTACTTAAGTAAAATGATATAGTCTTAGATGCCAAAGGTATGTTTAGATCATCTCCGAAGGTTTCTTTCTCTTACTAAAATTAGAAAATGTGTTATTAATTACTATTTATTGCATCCATGGGATAAACATGATTTAAGAGTGTAATAATTGTCACCAACATACCAAAAGAAAGTATAACTCCATCGCTCATTATAATGATTGTGTCATTTAAATGTAATAGAGTATCCATCACTTAAATGCATAGAAACTAAAATTAAATTCTTTCTATGACACGTACATGAAGACAATTTCTCAAAATCAAGCATTTATTCGTATTATAAGATAAATAAACAACTTCCACTGCAACAGCCACTACTCTCATAGAATTTGCCCATTTATACAGTAATCTTATCATCACTTAGTTATAAACATTTAATGATTTCGGTATCTACACTCAACGTGTAGTAGATGCCATCACTATTCATGCTTCAACTACTAATGAATAAGAAACTGCCTTGTTCACATCTTGATGAAATTGGGTTTCCTTCGCCACACGTTTTGCCAAAAGTTCCCCACCCTATACAACTTCTTGTAATTAAGGTGAAACTTGCTCAAAACGTTAAGGCAAACTACGAAATTTAAATTGAGCCAGGTTTCCCCTTCAATCTCTATTCCAAGTATTTCCAATTCATTCATCAAGTTAACCATGACCTCTTGCCTTTCTAACCTACTCAAGTATCTGAAGAGTCTCACGGGACCATTATATTTCTATGAACCTCTCAATTCTTCACTAAAGACTTAAATACGCATCAGAAGACATCCTTAGTGAGAACACATTTTAATTTTCTTAAGCAATAAGAAATAAAACCAAAATTCTTTTCTAATCATTTAAATTTGGACCAGTAAGTATGTTTTCTTTTAGTTAACAATAAGTGAAAATAAACTATTTGAAAATTTAGAGAATCAAGTAAATAAATACAACGATCAACCTCTTCGAATTTAAATTTTATATTAATTCCCTCAATAAATAATATAAAATAAATTCACCGACATCTCAAGTACCGTGAATTTGCATGCCATGTTAGTGTGGACGTATACAAACCCGAACATTCGTAAGAGAAGGTTTTACCCATTAATTCCATACGTCATAATTAACCTTATGACTCAATGATTAATAGTATGTTGTACTTTAGCCATGTAATTGAATAGCAGTGACTCCGTTGGGGAGGATACATATTAATTGCACCTAAATGTATACCATTATTTGATAACAAGTATGTTACCCAAGTTTGTGTGTCTTACAGTTGGAGAAGTCCACACGCCCTCAAATAATTTCCTAGAATCATAAATTATTAATTTTTACCAGGGATCCACAAATAAAAATTATCCGTTGGGGAGGAAGGCACTATAGCCAACTAATAATCTTACTTGCATCACCTTACAAATAATAATTATTTTATGAAATTTATTCTAGTGAACCACGAATAAAACTCATCTGTTGGGGAGGAAGGCACTATAGACGACTCATAAGCTTACTTACATCACATAATAAATCAATAATGGACGCCGCAGAATTTTGACCAATCCCTCTCCAACGTAGTTATTTAACTAGAGGGTTTTTACGTGCATATAATATTCATAAATAAATACGCAAGCTAGCATGCTTCTATTATGGCATTTAAGGCAGTAAATCAAATGGACATGCTTCTAAATATATAACAATAATTGATAAATAAAACAATTATTGCAATTATATATAAGAAAATAAATTGCCAAATGTAGGTTGACTTGGTCAACTCTCCAAGTAATCAAAGAAGTGACTTGCACAACAAGTAGGTATATCTTGGGCCCCAAGTCATCTCTATACACGGTTCGACAACAAGAGAAAATCGCTGCCCAAAACCGCTCACTCCAGCCATGTTACTGCCCGCCAAAATGCTGTTCGCCGGAACCATGCTGCAGAGTCAGGCACAAGCCATCAGAAATCGCCGCCTGAAGCGGCGCCACTACTCCTATGCTTCTGCCCGCCGATGAATTCTAGAAGACCGCCAATCGGAAAATGTGCTAGATTTCCAGCCATGCTCCAATCGGACAACTACCCATAGAAAAATATTGCTCAGCCACCGATCATGGAGCACCGTCGGCCAGCTTCTTTTCAAGAGATTTCCTCACCGACTAGACAGACTAGCTGGTAGTACTAAAACCTAGTCCACTCCCCAGCCTCGCCGAAAGAATCCATCACCGCCTTAGCGCCAACGTCCGGCACACTGCCAGCACCGGAGTGACTAATCGTGTGTCTTCTTCAATCCACCATCAGAAGATTCAACAGGAATCAGACCAAGACTTGGTCAAAGAAAATCCAAGACTCAATCGAAACCTAAGCCATGGCTGCTCAACCGCTTAGTAAACATTGAAGACCCGATCAAAATGCTGCGATCCGACTCTGTAGACCCGATCAGAATCTCTACAGGATCGCTTGGAAATAGCAGCGGACTCTACCAAAAATCTTGTTGGGTTCGCCCGGAACTCCTAGGGACTCACCTGGAACTCACGTGCAACCCGATCAGGAAGCTTGCAGACTCGCTCTAAAAACTCTTCTGTCGTAACCCATCACCTCCAGCAGCTTGATCGATGCACGACATCACCATCGTCCAGGATAGACTAGGCTATCTGCCGCTTATTGACAAAGAGTCAGCCACGCGACATTGTTGACAACTAGCCATGCTGATCTGTCAACATCTCGTCGACCAGCAATAGCCTTCGAACCGCATTGCATAGCCAATTTCATCTCTGTCGTCGCTGTCTAGATTTTTCAAAAAAACCTAGCAACGTGAACCTGCCATCCCTGTCAACCAAGCTGAGGAACTTGCTGACTCCAGCCACCGCACTATCGTACTGCCGCCAGCCTTCCCACGTCACATATTCCCCGGCTCCTCCCTCCATCTGATTTCAACCGCCCATGTAAGTTTCGCATCCGGCAGGCAGAAAACATGGCTTGTGTCGGCTATCACACTTGTTGAGAGTGAAAATAAGCGTGTTTTAGTTTCCAATTTAACACCTGTTTGATGAGTATTATTGTCATATATTCATTTTCTTAATCATGATGCATATTTCTTCATCGTTATGCATATTTTCTTCATCATGATGCTCATTTTCTTCATCATGATGCATATTCTCTTCTTCATATTGCATATTTTCTTCATCATGATGCTCATTCTCTTTAATATGATCCATACTTTCTTCATCGTCATGCTCATTTTCTTCATCATGATGCTCATTTTCTTCATCATTATCTTAATTTCCTTCATCATGATGCATATTTTCTTCCTCGTGATGCTCATTTCCTTCATCATAATGCATATTTTCTTCATCATTATGTTCATTTTCTTCATTTTTATGCATATTTACTTCATCATGATGCATATTTTCTTCATCATATTGCATATTTTTCTTCATCATGATGCTCATTTTCTTCATCATGACGCTCATTTCCTTCAACGTGACGCTCATTTCCTTCATCCTGATGCTCGTTTCCTTCATTATGATGCTCATTTTCTTCGTCATGATGCATATTTTCTTCATCATGATGCTTATTTTCTTCATCATAATGCTCTATTTCTTCATCATGATATATTTTCTTCATCACGATGCATATTTTCTTCATCATGATGCTTATTTTCTTGATCATGATGCTCATTTTCTTCATCATGATGGTCATTTTCTTCATCATATGATAATTTTCTTCATCGTGATGCATATTTTCTTCATCATAATGCTCATTTTATTCATCATGATGCTCATTTTCCTCATTGTGATTATCATTTTATTCATCATAGTGCATATTTTCTTCATCATGATGCTCATTTTCTTCATCATGATGCATATTTCCTTCATCATTATGTTAATTTTCTTCATTTTGATACATATTTTCTTCATCATGATGCATATTTTCTTCATCGTATTGCATATTTTCTTCATCATTATTCTCATTTTCTTCATCATGACGCTAATTTCCTTCAACGTGATGCTCATTTTCTTCATCATGATACATATTTTCGTCATCACGATGCATATTTTGTTCATCATGATGCATATTTTCTTCTTCATGATGTATATTTTCTTCATCATGATGCTAATTTTCTTCTTCATGATGATCATTTTCTTCATCATTATGCATATTTTCTTCATCATAATGCTTATTTTCTTCATCATGATGCACATTATCTTCATTGTGTTGCTCATTTTCTTCATCATGGTGCATATTTTCTTCATCATGATGCATATTTTCTTCATCATGATTCTCATTTTCTTCATTATGATACTCATTTTCTACATCATGATGCTCATTTCCTTCATCATGATGTATATATTTCTTCATCATGTTGATAATTTTCTTCATCTTGATTCATATTTTTTTCATCATGATGTAAATTTTCTTCATCATGATGATCATTTTCTTAATCATGATGCTCATTTCCTTCATTGTGATGCTCATTTCCTTCATCAAGATGTTCATTTGTTTCTTCATGATGCATATTTTCTTTATCATGATACTCATTTTCTACATCATGATGCATATTTTCTTCATCATGATGCATATCTTCTTCATAATGATACTCATTTTCATCATCATAATCCTCATTTTCTTATCATGATGCTCATTTTCTTAATCATGATGCATATTTTCTTCATCGTTATGCATATTTTTTTCATCATGATGCTCATTTTCTTCATCATGATGCATATTCTCTTCATCATATTGCAAATTTTATTCATCATGATACTCATTTTGTTTAATATGATCCATATTTTCTTCAGCATCATGCTCATTTTCTTCATCATTATTCTAATTTTATTCATTATGGTGATCATTTTCTTAATCATGATGCATATTTTCTTCATCGTTATGCATATTTTCTTAATCATGATGCCCATTTTCTTCATCATTATGCATATTCTCTTCTTCATATTGCATATTTTCTTCATCATGATGCTCATTCTCTTTAATTTGATCCATACTTTCTTCATCGTCATGCTCATTTTCTTCATCATGATGCTTATTTCCTTCATCATTATCTTCATTTCCTTCATCATGATGCATATTTTCTTCATAATAATGCATATTTTCTCCCTCGTGATGCTCATTTCCTTCATCATTATGCATATTTCCTTCATCATTATGTTCATTTTCTTCATTTTTCTGCATATTTTCTTCATCATGATGCATATTTTCTTCATCATATTGCATATTTTCTTCATCATGATGCTCATTTTCTTCATCATTACTCTCATTTCCTTCAACGTGATGCTCATTTCCTTCATCCTGATGCTCGTTTCCTTCATTATGATGCTCATTTTCTTCGTCATGATGCATATTTTCTTCATCATGATGCTCATTTTCTTAATCATGATGCTCAATTTCTTCATCATGATACATATTTTCGTCATCACGATGCATATTTCTTCATCATGATGCATATTTTCTTTTTCACGATGCTCATTTTCTTCATCATGATGCTAATTTTCTTCTTCATGATGATCATTTTCTTAATCATGATGCATATTTTCTTCATTATAATGCTTATTTTCTTTATCATGATGCTCATTATCTTCATTGTATTGCTCATTTTCTTCATCATAGTGCATTTTTTTTTCATCATGATGCATATTTTCTTCATCGTGATTCTCATTTTCTTCATTATGATACTCATTTTCTACATCATGATGCTCATTTCCTTCATCATGATGCATATTTTCTTCATCATGATGATAATTTTCGTCATCTCGATTCATATTTTCTTCATCATGATGCAAATTTTCTTCATCATGATGATCATTTTTTTAATCATGATGCCCATTTTCTTCATCGTGATGCTCATTTCCTTCATCAAGATGTTCATTTCTTTCTTCATGATGCTCATTTTCTTCATCATGATGCATATTTTCTTCGTCATGATGATAATTTTCTTCATCATGATGCTCATTTTCTTCATCATGATGCATATTTTCTTCATCATGATACATATCTTCTTCATAATGATACTCATTTTCATCATCATAATGCTCATTTTTCTTATCATGATGCTCATTTTCTTAATCACGATGCATATTTTCTTCATCGTTATGCATATTTTCTTCATCATGATGCTCATTTTCGTCATCATGATGCATATTCTCTTCATCATATTGCATATTTTCTTCATCATGATGCTCAATTTGTTTAATATGATCCATATTTTCTTCAACATCATGCTCATTTTCTTCATCATGATGCTCATTTTCTTCATCATGATGCTCATTTCCTTCATCATTATGCTCATTTTCTTCATCATGATGCATATTTTCTTCATAATGATGCATATTTTCTTCCTCGTGATGTTCATTTTCTTCATCATGATACTCATTTTCTTCATCATGATGCATATTTTCTGTATCATGATGCTCATTTTCTTCATCAGGATGCTCTTTTCTTCATCATGATGCATATTTACTTAATCATGATGCTCATTTTCTTCATTATGATACTTATTTTCTTCATCTTCATGCATATATTCTTCATCATAATGCTCATTTTTTTCATCATGATGCTCATTTTCTTCATCGTGATGCATATTTCATTAAACTTTATTCTCATTTTCTTCATCATGATTCTAATTTCCTTCATCATGATGCTCATTTTCTTCATCATGATGCTCATTTCCTTCATTATGATGCTCATTTCCTTCATCATGATTCATATTTTCTTCATCATGATGTTTATTTTCTTCTTCATGATGCTCATTTCCTTCATCATGATGTTTATTTTCTTCATCATGATGCATATTTTCTTCATAATTATGTTCATTTTCTTTATTTTGACGCATATTTTCTTTATCATGATGCATATTTTCTTTATCATGCTGCATATTTTCTTAATCATTATACTTATTTTCTTCATCATGATGCTCATTTTCTGTTGGATTGTATACTAAAAGTCTAGTTTTTTTGTATGAACAATGCTCATACAATTTATTTGAAATGAGAATCATATGATCAAATTATTGCATCTTATAATTTATTTATATGCACGATGCAATAGTCTACTTACTTTATACTGTAAATAATATGTTGTGCGACAACACGCGGAAGATCATATTATCAGTTTCCTTATAAAGTATAAACAGATGCTCACAACCGAGATAGACGGGGACTCTCTATCGGGATGGTTGTAGTGTGGTTTGGTATTAGCTTGTCTTGGCTATTGAATCACATTAGTACACTTGTATATATTGAGCAGGACCGCTTGAGATCATTCGACTTATACTGACT
The DNA here is from genome assembly GCA_023678885.1 of Pogostemon cablin. Taxonomy (NCBI): domain Eukaryota; kingdom Viridiplantae; phylum Streptophyta; class Magnoliopsida; order Lamiales; family Lamiaceae; genus Pogostemon; species Pogostemon cablin. The sequence continues at coordinate 13,247,879 of CM043005.1, forward strand.
TATAGAAGAACTTGATCTCTATTGTTATGGATGTTCATGCTCTTAATCCATATACGATGACCTTGACACGTAGGGCAATATGTATTTCTTTGATGATGTCCCCTTGAGGAGCTCATAAGGTTTATCATGTAAATCTTACAAGTGGATTAATTCTGGCATGATAATAAGATTGAGTGGTACTACTCTCGGATGAGATCTTAATTAATTTGAGTTGTCAGTAACTTAATTAATTAATGGGCATTGTATATCTTAAACATGGGGAGATTTTCGAGCTCATAATAAGAAGGAGCCCAAAACATAATTTTGGAATTGGATGAGTAGTGCAGTAATAATATTTTAGTGGACTTATTATTAATATTGGATTTAACTATAAGCTTTGGGCTAAGCTTGGTTAATTAAATCCAATTGAGGCCCAATCCATTTTTTCCTCCTGGTCCCTGTTGTAGCCTAATATATAAGTCTTCTTAGCTTCCTGGAACCCTAACACAGCGCCATTTTGACATGTTGAGAGGGTAGGAGCAGATTGAGTGGATTCTCGAGATTGTTGCTCACACAACACCAAATTGACTTTGGGTCATACAGTAGAAGATCAGAGGTGTTTCACTATTGTTCATCCTCTACATTAACCCAGAATAAAGCTAAACTTTTATTTTACTTCCGCTGTAATTGTTTACTTGATTTTCTAACGGATCACGCTGAATCAAACGATCTAATAGCCAACAATTGGTATCAGAGCGTTGGTTTCATGGTGAGACGTGAGATGTTAGGTCTGCTTGGTTCCATACGTGTGTTTATCGTCAATAAGAAAGCATGTTTATTAGATTTTATATATGTAAGAATTATACTAAGTGCTTTTTCGGCGGGTTAAGCATGAATTAGGGTTGGTGAATTTATATTACACGTGATTGCCCTAATCGTGAAAGAAAGAAAGATTGAGGCGTGTGAATTTTATGATTGAACATGCTATACACACACACTGCCTTGATGCCTGAACACACGAAACACACACTGTTGCACTGTGTGCGATGGGCTATTGTTGTACAACCGCGATGGGCTTGAGCCCTGATGGTTGTCGGGCCAACGATGACTGGCGGCTGTTAGTTGATGAAAGTCGACGGTGATCATCGAGTATGAAGTCACTGATGTGGGTGAGTCTTGAATGATGTGGGCGACTGATGGTTGTCAACGACTTCTGGAGGCGTGGTTTGCGGCGCTGGACTATTGATGGAGGTGTCAATTGTGGCGTCTGGTGAAAGACTATAGAGCAGCAAACGGCGACAACATACCTGGAATGCTGCGTTCGGGTGAGTACTTCAATGACCAGGGCGGGTCTAAGGTAGTTTACGATTGGGTCTATTCCAGGTCTTGTCGGGTCTGCGTTGTCTGTAAAGACGCGTTGGTTGCAGTTGAAGGCATGAAGTTTCCAAGCGTTGGTTGTCACTGCAACTGAAACTTCTGGTAAATCCATCACAGCCTCTTGGCGGGCCTGTTGGATGGTCGTGCGACGCTGGAGGTGCGATTCCGAATGGCCAGGCGGCACGACTCTGTTAGGCTGATGGAATGGCCGCCGGAAGCAGTGAGGACCACCGGTGAATGTTCATCGCTGCGAACACTTGGATGGCTGGAATCGAGAGTTAGCATCATGAAGGGCTTTAAGATGATTCTATTTCCTAACTTCTTACTTCCAAATTAACATAATGAACAAAAATAAGAAAGAGAGCAACAAAAACTAAATTGAAATTTAAGTTTAAGAAGCGTGATCCGAGAACAATTAAACTTCCTAATTAAGGAAGAAGTAATTAAGGAAATTTTACAATAATTATAGAATTTCAAAACTGCTCTAAAATAGGATGAAGTCAGGGTTTCTTTGTGTACCTCCCTCTTACATATACAAGGTCATTGGAGGTGTATAAAAAGGTTAGTAATTTATTCGACTTAAATTAATACACCTTACATTCAACAAGCTTCATGTAACTAATTCGTGGACTTTGTTTCATGTAGACAAGTATTTGAAAGTATAATTTGGTTAAATTATTATGGTGCACACATAAAAGATTATGTTTTTGTGTTACAAATGCATCCGTAACTTCAGCAAATGATGTCAAACATTGTCTAAATTTACCAGTAATGTAGTAGACTTCATGATACCTGAAGGATTCCAACCGCAGCAAATTTGTCCATGACTGTCTTTTGTTGTACAGGATGCAATGCCAGAGGCTTCAAGAGAAATTTGACATTCTGAAATACAGATTAAATGTATAGATAGGACCACTATCTCATATAAATCAAACACATGCAAATTTTATAAATCATGGGAGAAAATACAATACCTAAGATTGACAGCACTAGAAAACCCACTATTGAACCTCAAGTGTGTTACATGGAAGAGATGAACATATAAACAGGTATGCAGATCACCCCAAAAGCAGGTTCAGATCTAAAATTAGTTCAAGAGCACAACTTGACGTTACAGTGACAATCTGAATCTTATGAAGGGCAAGAAGAGAGAGAGAGAATAGATGATAGAATGAGAGTTTAAACTTAGGTTCGGTAGGCAGTCGGGAACCACCGTGTTGAAGGTGGATCCGACGACATCCACTTCGATCTCATCTCCTTCGACCACCGACGGCATGGAATCAACCCCTACCAACATCTCACTCCATAAATGCTCAGATCCAGATTATAGATCTACAATTTCAACCTCAAAATCAGTGTCTGGTTGAAGAGTGGATGAATCAGACAGAAAAGGTTTAGAGTTCGTCATCACAGGACAATGATTGACGCAGGAGAAGAAAAAGGTTGGGTCGAAAGATTGTAAAAATAGAAGAAGGGCTAGGGTTGCTCGTCTCGCCTTTGAGAGACTTGCAGATCGAAGGATGGAGCGGTGGAGGAAGAGGGGTTATGGTTCATCAGAGCGACGAAGCCGAGAGAGAAATAGAGAGAGGGGATTGATATGGGTGGATATCAAATGAAAGTGGAACTAAGCCCAAATTAGTGGATTAGTCAAGTTAATTGTGTTGTTAATGGGCCCAAATTAGTTGGATTAGTGGTGTTAATACACATGGCAATGTTGTAATTGATGTGTAATTAGGGGAAATATTTGTCTTTTTTTTTGCCAAAAATGGGGTGTGAAGGGTATTGTGGGATGGAGGGAGTATTTAGTACTCACTTCCTCCGCTTCTAAGGTGTCCATTTTACTATTTTTTGCGTCCTGTTCAAAGATATCCATTTCTCCACCACTTCCCTCTAATACAACTACCCACTTTATATATATATATATAATAATAATACTCCTTAATCCATGCGCAAAAAGCAAACGGACACCTTAGAATCTGAAGGAGGGAGTATTATTTTTTAGGGCATATCTATAATTTCACCCTTCTTACTCAAGGTACATTTTATTCTCGTGGTTCATATTTTATTTTTGCCTTTTGATTTAATATTAATTCTTAAAGTGTAATTATAATATCACCATAGTGATTCTTAGTGTATTTTACATTTGTGATTAATAATGTATTTTATTTTTATTTTAGAATATGTTAATTTGATGTTTATGTGTATTTTGAAAATTATGATTAATAAGATAAAGCCTCTTGTGAGACATTACTTATGTTAGATGATTTGTGATACATGTTAAAATATACTTATTATATAAATAAATTGTACTTAAAGGTTGTTAAAATATATTTTCTAAAGTGATTTTAGGGTGTCATATAATGTTGGCAAAAGCTCCTGTGCGCCCGGGGACACGGAAAGATGCTCCGTGTCCCCATGTGAACACAACCCTCCCCTCCAATCCTATTTAAACATGTGTATTGCTAGGGGTTTAAATGGTAAAGGGGCATGAAAATTGTAAAGGCGCACGGAATATGCTCCGTGCGCCCGGGTGCACAGGAGCCTCACTCTATAATGTTATAATATAATTTCTTATTGATATATTTTAACTATGAATAAGCATACTCTACCTATATAATAAGAATACTTTGGTTATGGGTCGATCTATCTCGCAGTCCGTCCTGTCTCACAAGAGAGTGTCTCAACTAATAATGATAATCTATGTTTGTTTTGGGTTTTGGTATGATACATTCTAATTTTATGTCAAATTTAATCAACTTGTTAGAGGTGCATGGTGATATCTGTAAAAATAAATTAATCAACGGAAAACATGCTCTAAAATTCGAGTGTTCGAAGATGCATGTAGGCTGCCAGCAATCATTTGTATTTATTTGTTATTATTTATAAGTTTATTTTTCCATAAATGTGACATATTTTTTTATTTAACTTTAATTATTAATTTAATATTATTTAATAACTATATTTTTTATATACTATATTAAGTTTTAAAAAATATTAACAAGAAGAATGTCCAATTTTTAAATATCTGATATAAAACGTGAAGTCTGATCAAGAAGTCAAACACTTCATGTAAAAAATAAGAAATGATAATGTTTAAATGATGTGATACCAAATTAATTAAAAGTTATAGCCGTCTAATAATTGTTTAATAAAAAATTCGTAGAATAAATAAATATTATAACATCTTCAATAAAAGTGATAAAATTTTAATATAAAATGTTAACTAATACGAAAATAAAATAAAATATTATACTTAATAAATGAAAAATAATAATATTTTTATTATAAAATTATACATAATAATAAATGAAAAGTGATAACCATTATCTATTGATATTTCATATATAATTCGCATTTATAGAAAAACTGATAATATTTTTAATAGATAGTAACATTTATTTATGAAAAAGTGATAACATTTTAACTAAACCATGAAAATATTACATAAATAATTTTAAGAACGAATAAAAAATGATAACAACTTTTTACAAAAAGGGATGATGTTTTAAATGAAATGTGATGGCTGACAAAGGAAATGTGACATATATCCAACTGAATATTTATATAAACAATTAATATGAGGAATAAAAATAATAGTAATATTTTTAATAAAAAGTGATACATGTAAAAAAAATAATAGTATACATTTAATTGTATTATTTTAAGAACAATTTGTATGACAGTTAAGAGGTGATAATATTTTTATTAAGAATTTATACTCAATAAAAAAAGAGATAACAAATATCTATTGAATAATTTAATGTATAAATAATTTATATTTATACAATAAATAAAAGTGATTATATTTTTAATAATAAAGAAATCTCTTATTAAATTCATTTAATTGAACTCTTCATTAAAATAATATAGTATTAAATTAGATTAAACTTAATTTTACTAATATTTTATATTTTAATAAAAAATTAAAATAAAATAGTTATGTAATGAGCCACTTACTATTGGATACATAAAATAATATATAATTGCTATAAATTACATCAATAAATGCACTAATACTCATAACTACACAATGATTGTGATACCGTAAATACCCCTATGTATTTTTACAATTTGTTTTGCACAATTCATTTTGCACATTTTAAGTTCCGGTGGAGGTCCGGCAGCCGGCGGCGGAGGTTAGGCGGCTATCCGACGAATTTTTTTTTGCATAATTTGTTTGCACAATTTGTTTTACACATTTTTTCTGTATATTTAAGTTCTGCCGGAGGTCCGACAGCAGGCGGCGGAGGTCAGGCGACGGTCCGATGATTTTTTTTTATAATTTCTTTTTTGCACATTTTGTTAGCATATTTTAAGTTCCGACGGAGGTCTAGCAGTAGGCGGCGGAGGTCCGACATATTTTTTTTGCACAATTTGTTTGCACAATTTATTTTTGCACATTTTGTTTGCACATTTTTTTCAATGCATTTTGTTTTTGCACTTTTTTTTTGCACATTTTTCTCTGCACATGTATCTTACATTATATTTTAGCACATTTTAACTTTATGCACATTTGCCTTACACAATATTTTAGCACATTTAACCTTATACACATTTTTTCTTCACATTTTAACTTCATATCCACATTTGTCTAATACACATTTAGCTTTATGCACATTTTTTCACATTTTAACGAATCTCATATTCATCAACATTCCTTCTCCCATACATGAACCCAGACCTTAGAACAATGCCTGTTCATTTTGAATGCAAATAACATCAATTCCATAGCAAGAAGATAACATTCATTATCAAGACAATTTAGAATGATCAATCACAGGATTTACAGCATCACATCAAAAAGGTCCAAATACATTTACATTAAAAAGGTCTGACAAAAGAGCCGCTCAAGTCTGGTTTGCTTGATGGGAAATGGGAACTTATCTATACAATTTCACAATCCATTTTGCAGATTCAAGGTACACCTTTTATAGATAACTTTGTTACTTAATTAATCTTATAGCTAGTATATGTACAATCTAGCTTATTCCTAATCATCTGCTTTAGTTGTGAATACACTGCAGAGGCCCAAATTGTTACGAACCAGAACCAACTATCAAGCATTAAGATGATCAAGTTTGGGGTTCACTTGATCATCTTAATTCTACACTTCGCCTCTTTGCATCAACCTTGTCCTACTTCATTATAATAAGACAACACTTCTCCAAAGCTTTAATATACTTCGCATACTTTCTTATCAATACTCAAGCCACATGTAATAAATTGTGTCTAATTTGTAGCTGCTCCTCATCTTAGATGCTTGGACGCAAAAGGCAGCAGCATATACAACATATCAAAAGGTTTAAGCACAAAAAGAAAGTGAATAAAAGGGTTAATCACAATCAAATATTAGGATATAAAAGCAGGACAACAACCAATAAAGATTATTAGTTGTTACATTTAAATGCTCAACATGAATTTGTGCATCATCTCCATCTCTAGGACTTGAGGGGGCCTGAATCTGATCACCTGCCATACTGTAGATCATAATAGAACCATCAAAGAATTTTAAACTATAACTAATGAATTACTCCAGAATGCCAATCACATTTAACCTGAAAAGAGGGATCTCATACGCAACCACATTTAACTTGAAATATCATAAAGTATTACACATACACATCAACAGATATAACATCATCCTAATGAACAGTCAAAGTTAAAATGATTATAACTTATCTGGAGTGACTACATGGAACCCCAAAACATTCTACGATTAAATTATTACTAATCAAATGATCATACAGAAGCTCTTGCCGCCAATCCCTTTTACATCCCACTAAAGGTCCTAATATAACTTTTAAGAAACATATTCAATCATGACACTTAATAAGAAAACCAAAGGTAGATAAATGAATACTTGTATCTATCATAACAAAAGGAGCTCACAGATCAAAATACATAGAGATCCAACAAAAACTAGCATGTGGAAAGTTTAGTAATCAACCAATTTAGGAGTTCAAACCTTAACAAGAATCCTTTATCCTCCTATGCAGAGCAGTACCCAAATAATAACTGAATCATCACACTTGTCAAGAAAGGAAAATGTATCTTAAATACTTATTTTTAGTCCAAAACCCAATCAAACAACACCCAATTAACAAAACAAAATAATTATACATAACTTCTAAACAGGTGAAAAGAATAGCCTATAATTACCTAATAATAAGACTGTCAAAGTCAGCTACAGAACCATACATCAGACAGAGAAATTTTCAGAAATTAAAATTCCCATTATCAACAACCAAAACTTAAGGAATTCAGTAGTAAACCACATGAGAGAGTATCATTACAGGCATGTTTGCGATCATTAATTGGGATGTACATTTTTTCTTCACTTTTTAACCTTATACGCAGGAGCCTTAAATATCAGGAAATGAGCAGCAAAATAATATAAATCATCAATCAACCAAAGTTGCAGCAACATAAATTGAAAAAAGCACAATCTATTATGCTCCTTTCAGATGCAAAAATTAATTCAATAAGGAAAACAAAATCATCTTTCACCTTCTTAAAATTAAATCAAACTAATCATAAGGCAAAATAACTAAATACTAGTCTGTTTGATTGTGCTCGTTGTAACCTGTCCCGGTGGGAATTGAAACGAAAAATCCCCTAAAAATCTCCTACCATCTGAAATCATAATGAAACAACGATGAGTCTGGGATTGAGAATTGAAAGAGGTAGTAGACCCAAGACACGCCGAGAAAAATTGAATGCAGTTGTGACCAAGTTGATCGGCGGTGGTAGAAGATCGTTAGCCATTAGAAAATTGACCTGTCGGTGAAAAACGGACGGCGAAAATCAGAGAAAAGGCGCGTCGGTGATGGTCGCACACGGGTGGTCAGTTGCGGCAATTTGAAGGCTGCAGTAGGCAGTGGAAACCCTTGGACATGTTAGAGGCAGCCCGGAGTGGCGTGATGATGGCACAACTGACAGAATGGCAAGCCCTAGGCGGATGGGTGAGGCGGCGAAGATCAAAACGCAAGCACTAGAGAACATCAATTGGGCCAACGAATGGCTGGATAATATGGCGGCATCCATGTATGGAGAAGAACACAAATCGAATCGAAGTTTGATTTATAGAGAATATTTGGATCCGAATACATGTAGAGCGGAAACGAGGCTAGGAGTTTACAGAGAAGAGATTTCGTTGGGAAATATTTGGTTTAATTAAGGGTAATTTAGACACTTTACCATTAATTTGTATAGTGGATAGTAATTCTTTTCTTTCAGTGTAGTTAATAGTATTTAAGCTCTAAGGTGTGTACCCTACAGCAATAAACCCATATATGTAACTAATGTAGTTGAAATTGAAATATAATAATTAAGAAGAAAGTAAAACTAAGATGCAGGAATATGATGATGATTATTTAGATATTATTATTATATTTATCAATATTTATATATTAGGATATTATTTAGGATATTTACTTTCTGAATATTTCTTTTACATATATTATTTAGGAATTATCTTTTATTATTAGTTATGAAGATTAGGATACTCTCCTTATCTTTAGGATTTTCAGTCTTATAAGTATGATTGTAACCGTCAGAATGAATATCAATGAATGAATAAGAAAAGTAAAGTTAATTCTTTCGCAACATTGTTTGCAAACCCGTTGACTTGCTGACCAAAGTCAGAGTCTCGGTTCTTTATCGCCGTAACTCTTGTTGTAACTCTGGGTCTGAGCTAGAGTTTCGATAATTATCATTTAATTTTAAAGGGTGATTCTCATCATTGGTTCTCTCATTGAGAGGTCATTGAGAGAGATTGTTGATATTTAACAATCATGGTAGGAACTCAAGGATTCGATTATTGGAGGTGAGAAATCATCAATTGGAGGTAGATTTTACAGACTTTGGTCAATCCATGAGTAAGATGGAGAGCATGCTACAAAAATTTCTTCGCAAGAAGACATTGAAGGATGAAGCTAAATCCATGGAAGAAGATGCCATCATAGTAGAAGATGAAGTTTTTTATGATGATGGTTATGTATGAAGGGCAACCGATCTTTGATGAGGAATATGATGAATTTTCTTATGGTGATAACTCATTGATTTTTGGGGAAGATTATGGGATAATGATGAAGTTTACGATGGCCCACCAATCTTCGATGAAGAAGTTGATGAGGAAGTCGATACAATTGTATATGCTAATGGCACGTTAATTTTCTTCGAGGAGGAAAATACATATGCGATTCCATCCACTTTCTATGAGGGGGAAATGTGATTGTGCAGGAGAAGAATATTGATATGAGGAAGTTGAGTGCAAATAGTCGATATTCAAGCTATTCATTGGATAAAATGCAAAAGATATTGCAAAAGGAGTTTTGCTTCCACAACGATAAAAAGTTTGTACACGGATATAAACGTAAAGCCATTCAAGCATGGTTGAATAGATTAGATAACGCATGGTTGATTGAACCAGACGACTATAATTGATTGAAGGATTGCATCTCCAAAATTCATCCTTGAGGACAAGGATCTTCTTGAAATTGATAGGAATGATGAGTATTTAGATATTATTATTATATTTATCAATATTTAGATATTAGGATATTATTTAGGATATTTACTTTCTGTAGAAGTTATTTCTTTTATGTATATTATTTAGGAATTATCTTTTATTGTTAGTTATCAAGATTAGGATATTCTCCTTATCTTTAGGATTTTCAGCCTTATAAGTATGATTATAACCGTGAGAATGAATATAAATGAATGAATAAGAAAAGCAAAGTTAATTCTTTTGCAACATTATTTGCAAACCCGTTGACTTGCTAATATGAGTCAGAATCTCAGTTCTTTATCGTCGTACATTCGGGCCTGAGCCAGAGTTTCGATAATTATCCTTTAGTTTTAAAGAGTGATTCTCATCATAGGATTAGAGGTGTAAAATTTGATTTCAGGCGTTAGCGCGTTTATTTTAATATATATTATTACAAAACCCATGTAATATGCGAGATCATTGAAATACTATTTTTAAGTCAAAAATTTATGTAAGAGTACCATCTTACGAGATGATTTTAGTAAGATGGATAAGAAGTGGTAATCTTTAAAACAAAATTGATATTTTAAATTAATAAAAATTGATAATTATGGTATAAATGAAAAGTGATTGTAACATTAAAAAAAAGTGGTATAATTTTAACAATGGTGAGTTTAAGAATATAATATTTTTATTGGTAGTGAATAAGTTGTATTAGTTGTGCATCAGAACCATATATAGTGGAATAAGTTGTAATTATTTTTTGTGTCTCATCTACCAAAACATATAATATTGATACTTACTAACTTTGTAATGAGACGAATCAAAATGATAAATAAATACTATTTAAAATAATAACATTATATCCCGTACACCTATGTATATACTATATTAATGAATTCTAATTACATAAACAATATATTAATAAAATTTTAATTTTGGAATATATATATATATATATATATAGATATATTTATTTATTTATTTATTTATTTATTTATGGAGTATTATAAGTACCAGTACGGTGTCCGTGTGTGAAACGAGTTATCGTACTTGTTACTTATTTATTACTTTTAAATTTATATTTTAAATAGAAATTAATTTTATCATTTTAGAATAATTAGAAGTATAATTTATTATTTGACCTAGAAAAAATAGTTTAAGGCATATAAATTAAATCAAGTAAAAAATATGCATTCTCGATTTATTGCACAATAATAGTAAAACTAGTTATTTTTGAGGTGAAGTGATCCTCCTCTTCAGCATTATTGTAAGATATCAAAGTAGAATTGTTGATTGATGTGTCAATAATTTTCAACTTTAATCAAACTTTTAGTCCAACTCAATTTAAAGTTTTCATTTAAAAGTATACAAAAGAATTATTTAAAGTAACACGTTGTCCAAGTTTGAACCTAAAACCTCTTAAGAATCAAACAACCAATTAAACGTTGTCACCACATAAATTAAAAGAAATCATAAATGTCAAACATACCTTAACTTAACAGCTCACATATTTTAATTTTACTTTAAGAAACTTATTTTACTTATTAAAAATAATAAAGCTTAGGTTAACGTTTATTATTTTTAAAAATAAAGCCCATTTATTACTTTTTTCTTTAATTAAAATTTCAGCTCAACTCAGTATACAGTCAAAGCCCATTTTAAAATCATCATTTAATGGAATATATAAATTAATAATTTAAAATAAATGTACTTGTTGAGGTTTGAATTTGCGATCTCCTCAAAATTATCCAATAAATTACACTACGCCACTTCACAATTTCATAAAAGTCATAAACGATGAACTCACCATAATTTGACGCCTCACACTTTGCAAAATCTAAATTGGAAAGCTTATTTTGTGTTTTTAATATATAAAAAGATGAAGCCAATTTGTTCTCATTCATACAAAATTATTTTCATAAAAATAATTGATGATGGGTTGAATTTTTTTTTAAAAATTTACTTTCTATGTGATTCAAAATTTTATTCACAATCGTTCATTTTTTGTACACTACTGTCTCTATATTACTTAAACTATTAATTTTTGGAACATATTTTCTCTCTATATTATTTTAACTATCAATTTTTAGAATATATATTTTTTCTTTATCATATACTCTTTCACGAACTCAATTATAGCTTATATAATTTTTACTATGTCAATGATTTACAATTTTACCTTTCACTCTTGTCATGGCATCTCTCTTTTCTTCCTTTGTCCTTCCCCTTATTTTTGTCAACCAAACTTCGTAACCTCCACTCAAAAATTAAAATCTTTTCTGTGAGCCTAACACCTAAAAAGAACAGGAAAAATATAAATATCTTAGGATTGCAAGCTACTCTCATTTTATGATTAAAGTTATAATTTTATCAAGATATTTCTATGTCAAATAATAATTATAAAGTAAATATATTACTCCACTAAATATGGATTGAATAATGAAATGATAAATGTATACAATGATTATATACAATGAGGGATGTAAATCAATATCTATCACAAAATTGAATACACTCATTATATAACATGCTTTATTCAATCTATTGTCTTCCCTTTTTAGTCCTTTTTTTTTCTTTTTCTTTTTATCCTTGATAAATGTATATAATGATTATATCTTCTCATAAATATCAAAATATTTTATTACATTCCTCCTTATGATAATGTCCACGCAACAATTTTACCATTTTTTTTCCATTTCCTTCTAGAGCGAATCAATAGCAGAAGAAGAATACAATGATAACACAAGAAGAATACAAATATATTATTAATATATGAGACTATCAAACTAATCTTATTCTCATTTATCGAGCATAAAATATTTTCAGAAAGAGTTAATCTATTGTACACAAGTGTACAATAATGTACTTAACCCATATTCATAAATGGGTCATATATATAAAACACATAACCTGTCATTCATTTTCTGAGTCTTTGTTTTCTCTCATCCTTTCTCATATCTTATTCTCGCTCTCTCCGCCCTCACCCTCTAGCTCTCTTCACCCTCAAGTCCTCACATCGCTATTTCACTTCTTGCACCACCCAACTGTCGTTGCAGCCGCCGTTTCTCAATTCACTCACCACATAGTCGCCGCTTCCTCCCAATTTCCACCGTCTCTTAATTCACACACCACATAGTCCCCGCCTCACGGATATCGTCTATTGGATTGTATGCAAAAAGTCTAGTTTTTTTGTATGAACAATGTTATAACAATATTTAAAATGAGAATCATTGATCTAATAATTGCGTCTTATAATTTATTTATATGTACGATGCAATAGTCTACTTACTTTATACTGTAGGTAATATGTTGTGCGACAATACACGAAAGATCATATTATCGGTTTTCTTAAAAATTATAAACAGATGCTCACAATCAAGATAGACGGGGACTCTCTATCATGATGGCTTGATTTGGTATTAGTTTGTCTTGACTATAGAATCACATTAGTGCACTTTGTGTGTATTGAGCAGGACCGCTTGAGATCATATAACTTATACTGACTATATCGGAAAACTTGATATCAGTTATTATGGAGGTTCATGCTCTAAATCCCTATATAATAACCTCAATACGTAAGCCAGTATATATCTCTTTGATTCATCAATGGGTGAGATTTATATATTAAATCAATAAACTCGGTGAGTTGGGAAATAGTGTTGTCTCTATGGTGTGCTGTTGATTGTAGAAGGAATCTGTGTCCTTTTAAATAAGTTGATGATGTCTCCTTGAGGAGCTCATAAGAATTGTCATGTAAACCCGGTAGGTGAATTTATTCTGGCATGATGACAAGGTTAAGTGGTACTACTCTTGGATGAAATATTAATTAATGGAGTTGTCAGTGACTTAATTAATTAATGGGCACTATATATCTTAAACATGGGGAGACTAACGAGATCATAATAAGAAGGAGCCCATAACATAATAAGATTAGAGCGGCAGTGCAGTAATAATATTTTAGTAGACTATATTATTATTATTGGACTTCATTATAAGTTTTGGGCTAAACTTGGATACTTAAGCCCAATGGAGACCTGACTCTAATTTCTCCTCTGGTCCCTGTTGTAGCGCATATATTAGTAATCTCAGCTATCTGGTTGCCCTAATAATTCATGCATAATCGAGTTAGAGAGGGTGGAGAGCAGATTGAGAGTATTTTGAAGATTGTCGCCAACAACGACGTTAAGATTGGACTTGGGAATACAACAGAAGATCAAGGGGTTATTTTCTATAGTTGTTCTTCTTCAACATACACTGGTGAAAGGTAATACATTTCTTTATTCTTGCTTCCGCTAATTAAGAAAGGCATGGAACCCTAACGGTTCACGTTAACCAAATGATCGAACGCCAACAATTAGTATCAGAGCTTCGATTTTGTGGATAAGCGTGACACGTTAGGCTAGAGTTTATATGAATAAGTGATTTAATTATGAATTAAAATCGCATGGGAATTAGGGTTTTTGGAATTATTATATTATCCTTCTATACCCTATATTATCGATGGCTGTGTGTGAGAATCGATGAAACTTATTTATCGAATTCATGCCTGGAGAAAATGATGATTGCTCGATGGGCATGCGATAGCGAGCGTGGTGTCGGGCGATTACTTGGCGTGCACAACTCTTGCATAGAACCGGGCATATGGTGAAAGTTAAGGAGTAAGTGCTAGACGACGGGCACATAGAAGCATACACGGTACCGGGTGTGATGGAGTACTGACGTGCATTGTTGATACCAGGGAGGTTGCGTGCTGATGTGGCTTGGTTGCGGCAAGGTGGATTTCAGCATGCTAGCAGCACGATGGAGGCAGAATTTTTGGGCAGGTCTGGAGTCTTTCCGAGCGGGTCAGACATATTTTCGGGCAGATCCGGCAAGTTTCCAAGCAGGTCAGATAGAAGTTCTGGAATGAGTCGTGCAGAGTTTGTGGGCGAGAGCAAACCTAGATTGGCATGCACGACGTGTAGTCAAGGCCACACGGAAGCAGGCAGGCGCATATTGGGCACTTGCTATCGAGCGGTTGGCACACGATAGCTTCTGGGTGAAGGCTAGCTAGCATGCAGAAGCATGCGCGATGATGTGAAGGTACGAACGAATGGGTGCATGGATTAGCACACGGCAGGTTGGTAGGCGTGCACGGGGATGCACATGAAAGCGTGTCAAGGCCGCATGAGTCATGCACGTTGGCGAGCATGGCATGCACAAGCCGTGCGTGAGCTGTTCACTACATGGCATTAGTCGTGTCAGTGAACGACATGAGTCGTGCAGAAGTGTGGCTTGGTGGGCACGATTGCAAAGTGTTGCGCGTGGGGTTGCACGGTAACGAGCAAGGAATCTGGAGAAAAAATCATGAAGACCGGCTTCAGATTTTTAGATTAGGGTTCGAATGCTTCCCCGAGCCCCACGACCTGACCAGGTAGGTCGATCCTCATCTGTGTTGCCCACATTTGTGCTTGGAGGCGAACAATCGAATTCAGTGATATATAACTGTCATAATTAATTTAAATTATCAGATTATTGTTATATATGCTATTCATGATTCTCTGTGATTTACTGTCTTATTTGATGTAATAGGAGCATGCTAGGATGCGTATTTTATTATTGAATATTATATGCATCTAAAAACCCTCGGTGTTAAATAACTAAATGGGAGAGGGGATTGGTAAATAATTCCCGTGGCCTCCATTATTGGTTTGTAAGTGATGTGAGTAAACTTGCATGTTGGCAATAGGCTTCCTCCACAACGGATGAGTTTATTCATGGATTGCTAGAATGAACTTCTTTACGATGATTGTAGGAAGTTATCTGAGCGCGTGTGTACTTCTCCAATTATAAGGTACATAAGCTTGGGCAATGGACTTGGGATCAAATAATGGTGTACACTTAGGTGCAAATAATCAGTATCCTCCCCAATGGAGTCACTTTTATTATTTGCATGGCTAAAGAGGAACCGACTATTAATTATTTTGCCATAAAATTAGGTTGACAAATGAAATTAATGGGTAAAACCTTCTCTTGTAAATGTTCATTTTTATATACGTTCACACTAACGTGGCATGCAGATTCACGGTGCTTGAGATGTTGGTGAATTTTATTTTATATTATTCTGAGGGAATCAATATAAATAGTTAAATTTGAAGATTTGATCGATTTATTTATTTATGATTCTCAGTATTTTCAAATGTTTTATTTCACTTATTGTTAACTAAAAAATATATTTACTGGTCTAAAATTAGATGATAAGAAAATAATCTTAATTTTGATTCTTACTGCTTAGGAAAATAAATGTGTTCTCACTGAAAATGCCCTCTGGTGCTTATTTAAGTCTCTTGTGAAGAGGTGAGAGAGAGATTCATAGAAATATGATGGTCAATCTCATGCGATTCTTCAGATACTTAAGAAAGATTGAAAGGCAAGAGGTCATAGTAGACTTGATGAATGAATTGGAAATGCTTGGAGTAGAAATTGAAGGGAAAGCCATTTTCATCAAGGTATGAAAAGGTTAGTATCTCATTCACTAATTATTGAAGGATGATTAGTGATGACATCTATAGACACGTTGTGTGTAGATACCGGAATCACTAAAAAGCATATGACTAAGTGATGATGAGATTATTGAGTACATGGGTATACTATGAAAGTAGTGGTTGTTGCAGTGGGAGTTGTTTATTTATCTTATGATAGGAATCAACTTTGATGATGAGAAATTGTCTTTACATACGTTTCATAGAAAGAATTTGAATGGCATAATTATTTTAATGAAGGATTGAGCTATAATCTGTTATGATATGTTGGTGGACAAATTTGTACACTCTTAAATCATGTTTATCCCACGAATACAACAAATAGTAATGAATAATGCATCTTCTAAATTTAGTAAGAGAAAGGAACATTCAGAGATAAACTAAACATACTCTTGGCATCTAAGACTAGATCATTTTACTTGAGTAGGATTCAAAAGTTGATAGTCGATGGACCGTTGGGTTTATTGAAAGTGGAAACTATCTGACTCGCGAGTCTTTCTTGGAAGTAAAAATGATTAAATGCCTTTCTAAGGTAAAAGGGTATAAAGCCAAAGATGTGTTGGAAGTAGTTCATTCTGATTTATGCGACCCTAAGATTATCCCGGTAAGAGATAGTTATGAATACTCATCACTTAATTGAGGATTATTTTAGATATTGATATATTTATTTGATGCACTGCATGTCTAAGTTCTTTGATTAATTCAAGAATTGCAAGACTAGTACAGTAAAGCGTCATGGAAAATATATTAAGTCATTACTATTTAATCGTGGTGGCGAGTACCTCGTAGGATAGTTTAGGATCTATTTATTAGAGATTGGAATTGAATCCTAAGTTGTCTATACCGGGCATAACCCAGCTAAATGGTGTGGTGGAAAGAAGGAATAAGACTCTTATGGAAATTATTAGATAGGTGATGAATTATTTGAAATTACTAAATTCATTTTATGGGTATGCCCTAGAAACAGCATGTCGTATAATATTTGTCTATTTGTGGGATATCTTACAAAAATGAAGGGTGGTGTATTTATTAGTCCAAACGATCGAAGGGTGATTGTTAACTCAAACACTAGATTTTTGGAAAAGGCTCATGCAGTAAACCATAAACCTATGTATAAATTGTTCTAAAGGATGCGAGAGGGAAAGCACAAAGAAAAGTACCAATTGTACAAGAGGATATATCACAAGTAAACTACATCGCGTGTCACATCTGATACACAATTACCTGTAGTGCATCGTCGTAGTGGGAGTATTGTTCAACAACTAGATAGATTTATGTTTTGGGAGAGTCGTGAGACTTGGTCCCTAGTAAATATGAAATTATCCCATGGAATAACAATGAAGCACTACAAGATAAAAATGCGATATCTTAACAAATTGCAATGATTTTTGAAATAGGATCTATGGATTCCAAATCAAATCTGAGAGCTTGTAGGACCACTAAATGGTGTAAAAGCCATTGGAAGTGGTCATACAAAATGAAAGAGAATCATACGGTAAGGTGAAAACCTTGGAAGTAAAGCTTGTTGCGAAAAGGTATACTCAGAAAGAAAGTGTTCGATTATGAGGAAATCTTTTCACCGGTAGATATGTTTAAGTTGATCTAAATTCTTTTTTTGTTGCTACTCTTATGAAATATGAGGAATAGCAAATAAATGTCAAGATAACCTTCCTGATTGGAAGTCTTGAGTAAACATCTATGAAAAATAACAGGAGTGATTCATTGTAAAGAGCTAAGAGCATTTTGATAGTAAGCTTAAAGTGTTCATCGATGGACTAAAGCAAGCTTCAATATTATGGAACACCAGTTTTAATGAGAAAATCCAGCAATATGGATTTAATCAATATTCGGATGGGCCTTATGTATTGAAAAGAGTGATGAAAACGTAGTGGTAATTCTTGTACTATACGTATATATAGTATCTTGCTCATTAGAGATAATGAAGGAGTATTGTAGGGCATATGGGTATAGCTAATAAAGCGGTATGAAATGAAGGTCTTAAGAGAAGGAAAATATATTCTTGCGATTATCTCAATATGATGATAAGGATCACAAGATATGATGTTGTACTTGTCTCAAGTTTCTTGAAATGATACAATCCTTACTCATTTTAGCATGTGAGTTTATCTAGGGAAATGTGTCTTAAGACATAAAAAAAAGATATATTAGATAAAGGCGATTCCTTATGCTTCGTAGAATAAGGAAGCTTAATCTAAGAAATGCTATACACGAGAATGGATATCTTTGTTGCCATTGGCATAGTCAGTGGGTATCAAGGTAACCCAGAATATGAATGTTGAACTGTGGTAAGACAAATTTATGTGCCTGAAAAGGACCAAAAACTGTATGTGGGCTTACTGGACAATGCTTCTTATGAGTTACATAGATTCAGATATTTCAAATTAGATAGGGACGAAAATAAATCCACCTCAAGGTTATGTGTTTATTTTGGGAAGTAGATCCATAATAAGGAGGAGTGTTATATAGAAATATATTTCGAACTCCACCATGGAAAAATAATAATATTGGAGCCTTGTGGCAGCCGAAGTATCTGTATGACTCTAGAAACTTCATGATGGACTTAGACATGATTCTGAGTTTGCCCAAGGTTATCAGAATTTATTGTGATAATAATGGTGCAGTTGCAAACTTGAAAGAATCACGAGTCCATAAGGCAATTAAACACATTAAAAACAAGTATCACCTTATACGAGAAATCATATGGTGAGGGAAGGATGTTATCGCACAGAACACCCGTTTCTTTATGGGTGAGTCCAAGTAAATCTGCATGAGTTTTGCAGTTCACACGTTGGACATAGACCCAAAATTGCATCGGATGATATCATAGTAAATCCTTTTACAAGGACCTTAAAGCAAAAGCTTTTGGTGGTCATGTAGTGGGAGTGGAAATCATATGTATGGCAGTGGACATAATAACATAGACTTTTAGTATATGTGTGAGATTGTTGGATTGTATACTAAAAGTCTAGCTTTTTATATGAATAATGTTTTAACAAGATTTGAAATGAGAATCATTGATCAAATGATTGTATCTTATAATTTATTTATATGTTCGATGCAATAGTCCACTTACTTTATACTGTAGATAATATATTGTGCGACAATACGCGGAAGATCATATTATCGATTTCCTTATAAAGTATAAACAGATGCTCACAACCGAGATAGACGGGGACTCTCTATCGGGATGATATTAGTATAATTTGGTATTAGTTTGTCTTGACTATAAAATCACATTAGTGCACTTTGTGTGTATTGAGCATGACCGCTTGAGATCGTTTAACATATACTGACTATATAGGAGAACTTAATCTCTGTTATTATGGACGTTCGTACTCTTAATTCCTATATAATAACTTCGACACGTAAGCTATTATATATCTCTTTGATTCATCAATGGGTGAGATTTATATATTAAATCAAAAAACTCAGTGAGTTTGGAAATAGTGATATTTCTATGGTGTGATGATGATTGTAGAAGGAATTTGTGTCCTATAAAATAGGTTGATTATGTCTCCTTGAGGAGCTCATAAGGATTATCATGTAAACCCTACAGGTGAATTTATTCCGGTATGATGACAAGGTTGAGTGGTACTTCTCTCGGATGAGATATTAATTAATAGAGTTGTCAGTATTTTAATTAATTAATGGACATTGTATATCTTAAACATGGGGAGACTAACAGACTCATAATAAGAAGAAGCCCATAACGTAATTATAGAATTAGAGCGGCAGTGCAATAATAATATTTTAGTGGACTATATATTATTATTGGACTTAAGTATAAGTTTTGGGCTAAACTTGGATACTTAAGCCCAATGGAGTCCCGACTATAATTTCTCCTGCTGATCCATATTGTAGATCATATATAGGTCATCTCAACTATCTGGATGCCCTAATAATTCACGCCTAATCGCGAGTTAGAGAGGGTGGAGAGCAGATTGAGAGGATCTTGAAGATCGTCGCCCACACGACCCCAAGATTGAACTTGGCAATACAGAAGAAGATCAAGAGATCATTTTCTGCAGTTGTTATTCTTCAACATACCCTGGTGAAAGGTAATACATTTCTTTATTCGTGCTTCCGCTGATTTAGAAACTCATAGAACCCTAACGGTTCACGTTAACCAAACGATCGAATGTCAACATTGTCATCTTCCACCCCTTGTGATGCCTTTATCATCCTCCAGTAAATTACTATAATTTCTCTTATTTTTTCTGATTAGTAATGAAAAGACTGTCAAAATCAGTTTTTTTTCTATTTTAGGTTTTTTGATCACTAGTGGGAGAATTGGGAATCATATTTGGTAATGAGGATTATATTATTTGTTTGTTTTCGTTATTATTTCAATTGTTAGTTAAACATTTCTGAACTTTGATGTGCTGTTGAATTTCAACAATTCTCAAATTTGACGTCTTGTTGAAATTTGTGGAAGAGCTGGTGGATTTGCAGTCAAAACTTTGTTGTTGGAATCAACGGAGGAGTGTTTGAATTTGGAATCGAAGGTTAATTTCAGGATTTGGGGATGAAATTGCTAATTAGATCATTAATCATTAATTTGGATATTTATAAATAGCTGTTTTATTTTTTTGTCAATAATGTATGTTTGTTTCTTCTTATATGTATATCTTTATATATTAAAGATATAAATTGATTTTGATTTACTCTTCAGGTTATGTATTAATTTGTATATATTTAAATAAATGTATTAGTTTTTATACTAAAAAGTATATAAATATAAATGAAAATATTGATAAAATTGAGAAAGTAATACATTTATTAAACTTAACATATACATGATGGAGTTAAAATTAGGGAGGATTACTACTAGGTACACAAAAAAACCCTAAATTACTATGAGATACAAACATACAAAAGTATTACTACTAGGTACAAAAATATATAGTGATATTCCAATATTACCCCTATTAATGTGCTGCACATAAATATTGTGTGCAGCAAAAGTTCATGTGCAGCAAAGTGTGTGCAGCAAAAAAAGTGTGTGCAGGGAAAAAAAGTGTGTGCAGCAAAAAAATGTGGTGGTCCGGCGGCGGCGGTCCGGCAGCTTTTCCGGCGGCGGCAGTTTTTCCGGCGACCAGTTTTTTTTTTTTCTTTTTTTTTTGGACGAACAGTTTTTCCGGCGATCGGCTGCCAGAGCTCCGGCGGCGGCGGAGCGGCAGCTTTCCGGCGACCAGTTTTTTTTTTTTTTTTTTTTTTTTTTTTTTTTTTTTTTTTTTGACGAACAGATTTTCCGGCGACCGGCCGCCGGAGCTCCGCCGGCGGCGGCGGCGGTCCGGCAGCGGCAGCGGTGGTCCAGTGGTGGGTGGAGGTTGGGGTTAGTGTTTTAAAGGTATATGGGTTTAGGGGTATATTTGGTATTTTACTTTAATATTTTGTATTAAATAATAATTATTTTAAATCAATGTATCTAGTAGTAATTAGGGGTACAAAGTGTGTACCTATCAGTAATTATTTCTTAAAATTAATACACTCTATTATTAAAATGTATATTAAAAATCAATACAATTTAATACCATTTATTTAACAATACAATCAAGAATTAAAAGTTATACATTTGTTTGATATATTATATAAACTAACAAATTAATAATAACAAAATACATTTATACATTAAAATTATATTATATAAAATTAATAATACAATTAAGAGTTAAAAATTATACATTTATTTGATATAATATATACACTAACAAATTAACAATACTATAATAAATTTACACATTAAAATTATATAAAATACTTAAATAATACTACAACATAAGTGACATTACATAACACTATCTTAATAACACTTTAATTTATTTAACACAAATTGGTAACACTTTCTAAATTATTATAATATTTAATACATTTGTAACACCTTTGATATATGTAACATACTTGAGTAACACTTTTTAATATATAACACGTGCATATAACACTTTTACGTAAATTACACTTGTCATGTATCACTTTTTTATAAATAACATCATTATATAACACTTTAATATAAGTAATATATTTATATAACACTTTTACATAAAATAAAATACATATATTATATTTTAATATTTTATTTAATTAGGGTATATATATAGTCCAAATATTGATTATATAAATTATATCTATATTGCATGTAAATAAATATCTATATAAATAAAATTTATTGATTATACTCTATTAAAATATATAAATAAATAATATGGGTATAAAGTAATTTTTAAAGTTCGTATTTTTTTACAATTAATTTTTAAAGTTCGTATTTTTTTAAAGTTCGTATTTTTAAACACTTTTACAAAAAAATTACAATTAATCTTTAAAGTTCGTATTTTTTTATTTTCAATGTGTTTAATAAACACTTTTGTTAAATAACCTTTTTCCATCTGTGACAATATGTGTAGTTGGACACTTAATGTAAATTGAATTCTCAAAAGTCATATTATAATGTGTTGATGAAAAATTAATAAAAAAATTTAGAATACCTTGAAATGACTCATAAGTGTACTATTAATAAGTGAGTGAAATAGTAAAACAATAATAATAACAATAACAATAATAATAATCAAATATATCATTTTAATTTAAAAAAATTAAATAATAATTATTAACATAAAGCTTGAAACACTTTTTGTTGATCCTAATGTATTTGAATAGAGCCAATATTTTTCTGGAAAAGTAGTATGATCATAGCTTGGAAGGTAAACTTCTGTTGTCCCCTTAATTTGAAGTTGATTCTGAGAGAGGTGCTCAAACGGGTTTTCATGGATTGAAAAATATGATTTGGTCTTAACAATGTCTATTTTACGTACTAGCCTTCTTAAGATGTTGCATATTTTTTATTATTTTATATTATTATCATGCTCATAGAACTTGTTTTGCAAGGGAAGATTCCATTAAAAATGTTGCAATGTTGTTGACCCCTTTCATGTGAAGTTGATTTTAAGAGTAGTGACCTGCTAGTTTTCATCATAAGGAGAAGTACGGTTTGGTCTCAACAATAATGTTACATTTAGTCTTTCATTCACTCGAGATATTTACCTGTTTGACTTTGCTTCTTTTATATTACCATGTTCATAAAACTTGATTTGCAAGGAAAGATTTCATCAAAAGTGTTGCACTACTTGGATGTGTGTTTGCACTCAAGAATAAGTTAGCAAAACCTCACATGATTGGATAACTTTATAGTAAAAATTCTCATGGTTGTGTTTGCCATTTTCCTCTTTTTCTGGTATGTAATCACTCTACATATGATGTTTTACTTTACCTCATGGTTTTCGTAAAACTTTCATCAATTATCAATTTGGAAAATAAAACCAGATGCACCAAATATGGACTAATTCGAATGGAAGGAGTGCTACCTTACCCACGAATTAAACAAAGCATTCAAGAGCAATAAGTAGATCACTCTTTACTCAGCAAACTCTCATCAAATAAACAAGCAAAGTACAACAATTTACAACAAGCATCAAGAATTTAGTAGGTACTATGTCAAACCAGGTACCATACAACAACACATCAGCAGAACATCTAGAGCAAGCTATCAGTCAGCAAATACTAAGTAAATAAATCAGCAGAATTCATAGCACTACACAGCAAATAACAAAAATTCATTAGGTACCATCCAACGCAACCACCAGCAGAAGCAGCTATTCAATTATATATGCAGCCGAAGTAACCAACAGCAGAGGACCAGCATCATTTGTGTATCAACATGAACAGCCTTGTTCAAAACCACACGTATCTTATCATTGTGACCTTGTAACGATCCAATGACTTTTTAAAATTAATCATTCACATCATGTTTCTGAGGATCAATAGAAGCAAAATCAGATCACACTTTGCAGCAATCCAAGATGTGACACCAGTAAAATCATAACTTCTGTGTTCATAATTTTCCAAATATAAAACTCCAGGTGTGTCAAATAATGTAATATGCTCTAACATCTTTTAACATTAGAAACAAACAATTTACTATATGGAATATGATATAGCTTTCCTTTGGTTTTAATGATGAAAAAAAAGTTTGTCCTCACAGGATATGGCATTTGAGAACACTCAAATTTTGATAAAAAAGCAGTTCCAAAGGTCGTCAATCCACTATTAAGCATACCTGCTTGAATGACAATGGTATTTTCTGAAATGCTTCTTTCATCAGGTCCATTTTTTATCAAATGAAATCTAATGTTTACCAGAAAAAAAAAGGGATTGGTGGTAGAAAAATATTTATACATTCATGGAGGAGCTACTAAGCATCATGTTCAGCGAAGATATTGTAATAAGAACACAACTTGAAGATATCTATGAAAATTTTACTAACTTTAGGTGATGCCAAAACACTAGTAGATCATGTATTCGATCATTATTAAAACAAATTTCTGATGAAAAAATCTAAAAATTGCAACAAATAGTCATAGTTTGACTGAATATGCTTTGTTTATAATGCATGCGAGGAAAACTTGAAAGAACAAAAAAACTAATACTTAGCAATTCTTTCGCAGACATGTTTGACATGTGTTCTCAAATTAAAGATCGAAACATCAAGGGACAAGAAAAAAGGGCTCTATGCAGAGGAAATTTAGAACCTATTCATTGGACTAGATATATTAAGAGTTAACCCTCATTCATTGGAAAAGAAAAAATCCAAACATATTGCCCAACATATAGAATAAATAATGTAACATAAGTTAATCTAAAGAGTTCCATATACCTCTACTTTTATTTAGGCGAAACTTTGATGGAGAACTCAGGGTCACACATCGACTTTTTATTGGAACAAGGCAAAAAATCTTTTGGCACTTACAGCTTCGATCCATCAATCCCACAATCTTTAATCTGCAGACTAAGGATTGTTTCATCAATAGAAACTCCACGATTAACATACTCAGTGATTTTATTGTGCAATTAAACTATAATGACTATATGAACAGTATCCATTTCAAAATAAGAACTGACTACAGCTCCTTCGTACTAATGAATTGAAAATATTCGAATAGAAAATCACACAACTGTTTCGGAGTATCTTATGCAAATTTTGCAGCTTTATCGACAGATCTTGGGATAATCGTGGTGTAACTTTGGAAGAGAGAGACCATCGATCCGATTTAATATGTTCCCAGCGCTGGAGCATACACAATTCAACGATTGAACCGATGAAATTGATAATTAAATATTCAGTGAACTAGTTTAGAAATAAAACAAATGCACTAATTAATTTGTCGCAAAGCAATCAGCTTTGGAAAAATTAGAACAACCTCAACCAAGTTAAGAAATGGGAAAGTGAATCTACAAAATAAAGACATAGAATTAAAACCAGCAACAAAAATAGAAATAGTATCAAAAAAATAGATAATAGCAGGAGATCTGTAATTGAAGCATCGATGGATTGGAGGAGAGGGAAGATAGTTTTGGAGCCGACGCCAACATGCAAAATGTTAAATAGACCGAGATAGAGTACACTTGGACATCAATATCTTCGATATTCCAAGAAGCCACCATCTTCTATTCCATTTTTGTACATCATCTCTTGTGCCACGCGGTAACTGATTGACACGTAAGAGGGGAATTAAATCCAACTATTGCCCATAGAGTTTAAGGATTAGGGTATAGTTTCCTCTCTCCTATGTGTCGTTCATCCAACGGTTTAGTACAGGAGATGATGTACCAAAATGGTTTAGAATAATATATTTTATTGATATACAACGTTTTCCTTGAGGTTACCTGTTTAAAGGAAAACTATTACTAATTAAACTTCATCATCAAGGGTTTTATCTCAGTTTATTATTATGGTATGGAGACCAATATTGTTGCTTCCTAGCAACTTTTAGTTGAGATTAGTGCTGCCATTGCTTCTCTTCAAGCTCGTGCATCTACAATCCTACATTCTCGTGCATCTCCTTCTTATATATATGCCAGTGTATCTACTAATCATATTCTCCATATTAACTTGTAAAAATTATCTTCTAATAAATCCATTCTTGTACAAGGGATATATGCTTCTTACATGTGAACATCTTTTGGTTTCAGAAATAGATCATTGTTCAAACTTGTATCTTGATTTAAGCTTGTGATTGCACTTTGGTAACTTCTTTATAAGCAGCTGGACTTGCATTCGCTGTTCTTACACGTGATATAAACAAAGAAATAACGGTAAGTTTAATGATCTTGGGAATAACTTTATTTTTATTTTTCTCAAATGAACATTGATTGAAATAATAATTTGCAGGCACTTGAATCTTCATCGTTTTACAAAGAGCATCCAAAAGCAGATCCTGCAACAGTTGCTTCAATAATATTGGGTAGAGGGGCTGGTATTCGCCTTGTTCCTCTTATAAGCAGAAGAGCTAAACTAGCCGTAAGAAAATAACTCTAGTATTTTTTAATTTTCACCATATCTGTGTATTTAGGGTGCGTGCTTTCCACCGTTAGTATGTTGTTCATTTTTTTCATATGTGATACAACAAATGTTTTAAGTGTACACATGATTGTCACCTTTTCAACTATGTGATTAGAAAATAATGGGTTGCTGAGAATGTATTGTTCTGATTCAACTTGATAGTTATTGATTTTAAATATCAGAAATTCAGAATAGTGGATGTAGTTATTGTTAAACACTTTAGTTTCCTAATTTTTCTTGAGGTTTGTTACTTGTATGGTGCATAGGTACCAATGGTAGTTGTTATAAGTTAATTGGTGTCCCTATTTTAAACATATGCTCGTGGGATGTCAATGACGTTTAAGCCATGATGAAGTATGTGTTTGATTTCACATTTGGTTACTTGAACCAGTCCTATCGTTGTCTTATTTCTAAAGTTCTAGAAGTTGGTATATAATTAAAAACATAATAGATTGAAAATTAATTCCACAGTTGTTCCCTACATATGCTTTATCTAAGGAACTTTTGGTGAATGTTTTTTTCTGGAATAGAACAGTGTTTCATTTTAAGTATTTTTTTATGAAGAGAAGTATATATTGGTTATGTTTGAGTTTGTATTGAATGATCTGCTCATTTTAAGTATTTTTTTATGAACACACAAAGCTACGAAATAATTTAATAACGTGGGGCTGTTGGAGCTGATTGCTAAAGGTTTAAGTATCAGAGACTGATAAACAACAGGTTAATTGTCTTTTTTCTTTCATTTATTGTTTCTAAACAAAAGTTGCGCCCATCTTCTTTGTTAATATCATGTGATAAATTACTGATGTACAACTTACCTTGTAGACTTACTGAGAAAATAAATTTATTTTTGGATGTCATATTTGTAGAGTGAGAGGGAGAAGGGCTCATTCAAGTCGTATATGTATACGAGGTTGGAGGTTCCGTAACAAATTTATGTATGTGAGTTTGATGCCATTTCATGGTATGATTTGATAGGTTTTGTAACAAATTTTGGTATGTGAGTTTGGTGCCATTTCATGGTATGATTTGATAGGGTTGGTCGTATGAATGTGTTTCAAGTTAGTTGTAGAATTGCTTTGCTGATGTGTATCATGCTGTTGCATTTTTTGTAAGGTTCAGTATGCTTGATGGTATCTGCTGCGAAATCTACGTATGCTGCTGCTAGTGGCTTGTTTACTCAAGAAATATTTGAAGCTACATTTAGCTAGCTAATTTTATATTTCTTTATGATAGTAATTATGCAATCTACTAGGTGGATGATCTAATCTGATTGATTAATTGCTTGTTTTAAACAGAAGTTTAGTTTCATTATGGAGCTAGTTTTTAATCATGCACCATTTTGTATTGTACAATGTAAATGTAACTTTTGAATATATTTTACCATTTTCAAAATAATAATAATATTTAAATTAATAATTATCATTAAATTATTATAATTTATTATTAAATAATCAATTTATAAATAATAATTAATAATAATAATAATAAAATTAATAAATATTGCATAAAAAACAAAAATGTTAACACAAGTGTTAAATAATGTAGAGTTGTTAATGAGCCCGTAAACTGTGGGCCCAAACCGATTAACCCAAAAAAATTAGGGTTAGGGCCAAGAAATTTGGGCTCGTTTGACATCCGGGCTTTTTGGTCCGAACTGATTAACCCGTGGGCTAACTGGGCCGGCCCGTAGGATTGAAAATTATTATTATTATGTTTAATTAATTTTAACACTCATAATCTATACATCGACCACCCAATCCCACCATACTCCCAATCCATAGCTGCACAAACCCTCACCATCTTTTAATTTTCATCTATTTCTCATCTTTTTTCTCACACTAATCCACAATTTTCTCTGATGAATAAAATAATACCTAAATAAATATATTAAGATTAATTTAATTATCACAAATTCTTTTAATTTATATCTTTTAACAATATTTTGCATGTATTAATCTTAATTATCTCAAATTTTAAATAATGTATTAATTAATTTTGAATTTGTTATACTATTTATAATAAATTATAATTTATAATTTATTAAAATTTTTTTTCATACAACCCGCTGACCCAGCCTGTTTAACTCGTAGCCCATTAGGGTTAGGGTTAAGTTTATCTTTTCGTAGCCTGTTTAAACAGACCCGATTTAGCCCGAAGCCCGATCAGCCCAAAACCCATTAGGGCTGGCCCTAATGGGTTAGGGCTGGCCCGTTTAACATTAAAATAAAGGTTTTACAAAAGTTTTACATTCATTATTTAAAGTGATACAATTAATATGTAATTAATGTTACATCATATTCAAAAGTGTTATCAAAATAATTTAATTAATGTTACTTTATATTTAAAAGTGTTATAAAAATAATGTATTTAATGTTATGTTTTTATTTAAAAGTGTTACCAACATAATGTAAATAATGTTACATCAAATTCAAAAATTTTAGCAAAATAATGTTACATTAGGATAAAAAAAATGTTACATTAACATTTTATGTAACATTTGTGACAGTGTTATAATAAAATGTTAAAATTGATATGAGGTGTTATCATAAGCAAAAAAAGTGTAACATTAGACTTTAGATAATAGGGGCAACAACGACACCGAAAAAAGTATTATTTATGATCTGTAATACTCCTTCTGTTCGCTTCTAAGGTATCCATTTTACTATTTTGGGCATCCGCTTCAAATGTATCCATTTTTCATATCTAGTAAAAAGTACAGAATATGGCCCACTACTTTCCTCGAATACAACTACCCACTTTACATATAATAATAATACTCCTTAATCCACATGCAAAAAGCAAATGGATACCTATTAAGTAACATTTTGTGTGTGTTATGTTATGTCACTTATATTGTAGTGTAAATACAAATATTTCTCAATAAATATAATTTTTAATTTAAATTTGAATTAAAAAATATATTGATAAAAACATTGATATATTGAATATAAATCTCGATAATTTTACTTAAAACATAAAATAAAAATTAATACATTTACTTAAAAAAACATATACATTATACAATTACAATTAATACAAATAAGGAATTATTACTATCTAGTACAAAATATATACTAATATTATTAGGAGATACAAATTATATATTTTATTACTATCAGGTACAAAAATAGGTAATGAAAAGTCTCAACTACCCCTTTATGAATGTCGCTGGATACAACTGTCATTATTTTATGTACATCAAGTAAATTTCTTTTATTATAATATAATCTTATAAAAAAATATTTAAATATTTTGAATACTTATCTAAATATTTCTGAATAAAGATTTTCTATCTTATATAATTTAGATAGAAAATATGTTTAAATATTATGAATATTCATTTAATTTTTTATGAATAGTGCAAATTTCTTATCGTAATCTAATCTGAATACTAATAATAGATTAGATCGAAAATATGTTTAAATATTCTGAATACTTATCTAATTATTTTTGAATACTGCAGATTTCTTATCGTATTTAAATATTATGAATACTTGTCAAATTATTTACATTTCTTATGATAATCTAATCTGATACCAAATATATTTAAAGATTCTGAATACTTATCTAAATAGAATACTTCATGCAAATTTTTTATCGTAATATAATCTGAAAACTAAAATATATATAAATATTCAGAATACTTATATAAATATTTTATATAAATATTTTTTAATACATCGTGAGGATATTTTTATCGATAATATAATCTGGAGTCGTAAGGATTTTTTATGGTAATATAATCTGATTTTCAAAATATATGTTAATATTTCTAAAGACATCATCTTTAATTAATTAATTAATTTTGAATATATTAAAATTAAACCTATTTTTTAATATTTGACCCACGACTGACTAATTCCCAACATATCTCCTATTTTCGTGAAGATTTTAATGGTTAATTAATTTTGAATACAGTTAAACTTAAATAGGGTTAAAAATGATATTTGATTAATATAATTTGGATATTGTACCTAGTAGTAATAAAGGTTAATAAATTGTATCTATAAATATGGACCCTGCAAATAATTAAAAGATACATTTTTATATATGCAAATTTGAATAAATATTTAAAAATAAAAATAACACAATTATGTAATATAATTTATACATTAAGAAATTAAAATTAATACAATAAGATTTCTAACCACCCCCACCATTAATACACTTATTTAATATATATTTTCCATTAAGAAATTAAAATTAATACAGTAAGATTTAATTTTCTAATATTCTACACCAGACCTCCACTGTCAGTAAGAACTTCTGTTGTCCTTCTTCAACGTCCGCACCTGCGCCTCCTCACCACCTCCACCATCTCATTTTCTCTTCCATTCCTACTTTTCAATCACCTTCTCTTTCACTTCTACTCTTTTACTTATACTTTTCACTTCTACTTCAATCGCGACGTATCTCCACCTTGCCACACAAAAATCAACCACCTCTCCTCAACCTCTACTTCAACCGCCTCATCCCTCCTTTTAGGCATTCACTGTTGAAACCTGCCGCCTCAGCCAAACGAAAAATTCAAACTACACTCTTAATCACACAAAATTCAATTAAAAAATTTCAATTAATGAAAAAATACAAAATTTAATCCAAATTATTCAATCAATACTAGGTGTAGAAAAGTAAATAGAATTATAGTGTAATGGCAGATAGAAGTAGGCAGCGCCGCCATTGGAGGTTGAGAATATTGTGTAGAGAGAAAAGGGAGTAACGATCAGAGTTGAAAATGATCCAAATGGATTAAAAGTAATATTTATACTCTGGGTCACGGGTTGGGGGTGTTGGATTATATACTAAAAGCCTAGCTTTAGTATGAACAATGTTTCAACAATTTATTTGAAATGAGAATGAATGATCAAATGATTGCGTCTTATACTTTATTTATATGTCCGATGCAATAGTCCACTTACTTTATATTGTTAATAATATATTGTGCGACAACACACGAAAAATCATATTATCGGTTTCTTTATAAAGTATAAACAGATGCTCACAACCGAGATAGACGTGGCTCTCTATCGAGATGGTTGTAGTGTGATTTGGTATTAGTTTGTCTTGACTATAAAATCACATTAGTGCACTTTGTGTATTGAGCAGGATCACTTGAGATCGTTCGACTTGTACTGACCATATAGGAGAGCATGATCTCAGTTATTATGGATGTTTGTACTCTTAATCCCTATATAATAACCTCGACACATAAGCCAGTATGTATCTCTTTGATTCATCAATGGGTGAGCAAGCTTGGTGAGTCAAGAGATGATACTGTCTCTATGGTGTGCTATTGATTGTAGTAGGAATCCCTTGAGGAACACATAATGATTATCAGGTAAATCATGCAGGTGAATTTATTCCGACATGATAATAAGGTTGAGTGGTACTACTCTAGATAAATATATTAATTAATGGAGTTGTCAGTAACTTAATTAATTAATGGGTATTGAATCTTAAACACGGGTAGACTAATGAGCTCATAATAAGAAGGAGCCCATAACGTAATTTGGGATTAGGGTGGCAGTGCAATAATATTTCTTTAGTGGACTGATTTATTATTATTGTACTTGAGTAAAAGTTTTTGGCTAAACTTGGATGCTTAAGCCCAATGGGAGGACCAAACCCTAATTTCTCCTCCTAGTCCCTGTTGTAGCTTATAAATAGCCAATCTCAGCTATCCAGAACCCTAATAATCTGCATCTAACAAACAACAGAAATAGGGAAGAAGCAGATTGAGAAGATCTTGAAGATCGTCGCCCACACGACATCAAGATTGGACTTGGGAATACAACAGAAGTTCAAGAGGTTATTTGCTGCTGCTGTTCGTCAACTTCCACAATTTTTTAAAATCGTGTGGAAATCTAAACTGGATTTGTGATACATCGTTAGAAATCCAAGGAAGAAATTATCGTTTTAGCGCATAGATCACTCAATTCGGAGATCGGATGAGAGAGTTACGCCTAAAATGGTGAGGCTGCGCATGTTATCGGCGAGAATTAACCTTTCTTCTTCAACGTACCCTGGTGAAAGGTAATACATTTCTATATTTCTTGCTTCCACTGATTTAAAAATGAATGGAACCCTAATAGTTTACGTTAGCCAAACGATCAAATGCCAACAATTGGTATTAGAGCGTAGGTTCTATGGTTAAACGTGACATGTTAGGCTAGGGTTTGAGTGGAATACGTGGTATTAGGGTTTAGAACTTGATTTATTTTGGGAACCCACCCTAATTGGACATGAGCACACAAACACCACACGATGTGTTGATTTCACGTGGCTGGGATCTTCATGGTGGGCGTATGGTGAAAGGCTGTTAGATAAAAGCGATGATGATCGGCGGGAGTAGCATGGATCGACGGCATGGCTGACGGCTATCATACTGGTCAGGGGCCGCGGCAGAGATGTTGTGGTGGTAGTGCTGATGCGCGTTTTTTTTTTCACGCAAAATTAATCCCCAAGTATTACGAATATCAGTTGCAGCTTAAGCAAGCGACCAAGTTAAATATCGAACCCTAAAGATGGCGTATTATCAATTTAATTATTTACTAAATTAATTAAGATGAAAATAAAAAAAAAAGTTTATGGATTTAATTAGTAAGATACCAAACAATTAATTAAAATAACAAATAAAATAAAATAGCACTAGAAGAATACGAAAGTGGATCAAGTAAAAGAATAGGTAGCTCGAGGGTAATTCAGTTTTACTACTTAACTTCTCTCTCAAGTGCAGGCCGACTCTGCATTGTGGACTAAGGACACATCACTAAACCATGCAAATCTACTCTATGGACATAAGTAAATGTGCGTGTAACAAGTGTGAATAACCTTGGAGCAAGAGACATAATTTCACCCCCTTTCTAGGTACTATCAGTATCAATTATTTTTCACGTCTGAAACCTAACCTGATATGATCTCCCTTTATAGGTACTATAAAATTACCTTCTTTATCCTGCTTACTAACTCGAATTCAATTCAATTAATAAACATTCATATATGATAGTTCTAATAAAGCTTCGGAGTCCCCTCACTTAGAATCATAACATGGAATCATGTTCAGCAGTGAACGAACTCAATCTATAACCAAGATATATATTCAGACTCCATATACCAATTGAAGATACACAAAACGACTGTGAATATGGATAAAGAAAGTACAATCATATATAAAATAAATCCACAAGTAGTATTTTACGGAGGACACACAAGAGGGTTTTATTAATTCATAAAACTTTCAAAACCCTAAATCTACAGTTCTAGACCATGATGTTGCAAAGAACAATCATGGGGGTTGGATAGATCTTACCCATATGTCTGGAAAATTCAAGATAAATTAGAAAATGAATAAAATCCTAGATGCAGGAGTCGTCTCGTCCTTCTCCGTCTTGAATCCTCCTTTTGGTTCTCCTCTTGATTCCACAGACAAATCTTCAAAGTGATGGATGGATGGAGGAAAGGATGTGGATGATGGTTGGGGGTGATCCCCCCTTGTGGGATGTAGGATGGATGTGGCTCTTCCTCTAATCCAATCCAATCTCTATTCTAATAAATAATGATGTGATCTACATTTCCTTTTATACTTGTGAGCTCTCCTTATGGACCTTGGATGGGCTTTTTCTTGGAAAACATGAAAATTCACGAACAGGGGGTAAAAATCCCATCGAACCCAGATCTGCGTGTCTCCATTCGACCAGAGTAGTTCTGGTCGAATGGGAGGCCTTGGTCGAGCAGCTGGTCGAGCTGCATGTGCAGTCTTACCATGGGAAGACTCCTCAACGGTTCTGGTCGCACGGCGGTTCTTCCTCCGAGGGTGCTCTTCCTGCTTTGCCCCTTGTCTGATGATGCTACTCCATTCCTCCCTATGGACCCTATGGTCGATCAGGAGCTCCTGTCGAAATATGGTCATCTGGATGAAGTGGGGAAGGCCATCCTCCGAACTCGGGATCTTCTATTTGATTTCGATGCTCCCGCGTGCTTAGCCCATGCTGCCACCTTCCAGTTTAAAGGGTGTACTCGAGAGCTCCTCGGACACATGGAGAATATGTCTGCCAAGGATTCTCTTCATATTCTTTCCTGCCATGTGGGGCAACTATCGCTCCGCGCCTCTAATGCTTTACACCATAATTCCGAGTTAGAAAGGAGTGACTCCCGCTGGCAGACGATGTTACCTCGCTGACCCAAAAGGTGAGGGAATATGATAGGAAGGCTTCCGCGGCTGGTGATGCCGAAGCTTTAGTCAGGGGTCAGTTGAGAGTTGAGCAAGATAAGAGAGCCGAGTTCAAAGGAACCTTTGATGTCCTCCGGCTTCGATATGATAGCCTCTTAGGTAAGTCTGCAAAAGAGAAGAGTGCTTTGGGGCTTCAGAACCAGGTGCTTTTTGGATGAGATTGCCGAGCTATCTTGGGTTTAAAATAATTTTCAAGCCTTTCGAGCATCCTCGGAATAGGAACTTGACAAGGTGCGGCAAGAGAAAGAGGCGTTTGAAGTTTCTCATGCCCAGATGATCAAGGCATTTGAAGAAGTGGTTGCCGAGGTTTTGAGGGAGCACGACTGGGCCTTAGCCGAGGTTGAGTGGGTTAAGGAAGATTTCCTCCTGTCAGAGGCCAATAATTTGTAATATAAGAATGTTCTTCTCCCGAAAAACATGATTCATTGCTTCTGTTCTTGCGCTTCCGCCTTTGCCCAGGCCTCTGCCCAGAAGCCTTATACTGCTTGCCTTGACGACATGGGCGATATTCTTCATCAGGCCATTAGCAAGGAGAAAATGCCTCCTGGAGAGACCCTAAAGGATGATCTCAATTTTGGGGTGCTCGGCGAGTATTCTAACTTTATCACTGACATCCCTAAAGGGTCATCCGATGATTCCGAGGAGGGCAGATCTGAGGAGGAGTTTGCCGGAGGTGATTCTAAGGTTGGGGGCCATCTGTCGTATCCCCTGTTGAGTCTGGGGCGGTGCTGGTTCAAGAGACCCTTATGGAGGTTGAGTTTCTTGTCGTTCGCGATACGCAAGATCCGGGTTCAGCTGCCATTGCTATTGTTTTCGAAAACCCGCCCGCCGAGGGTACTGCTGCCCTTTCAATTCCGCCGATCCCTGAGATTGGTTCTGCCTCGGACCACACTGCTGATGCCGACATTCCCCCAAAGTCGACGACTGCGGAGGCTACCTTGGGTGCTTCAGAAGATGTGGCACCAAAATAGTCGGACCTGAGACCTTTCTAGCTGATCCCTGAAGTATCCCCAAGCCCCTAGCTCATTTTGTATCTTCTTGCATTTTTTTTATTTATTTGTTGATAGAACTTTGAGTTGTTTCCATTGTAGTTGTAATCACTTTGTTATAAATGAAGTGCTTTTTCTTTTCCACCAATAGATATGGTAGGGGTGTTTTGGTACTTTAGCTTTGCTTTTAAACATAACTGTTGTTTTTCTATCGTGTGATGTCACGTCCTTGGTCAGGCTCTACGTGGTTCAATCTGGGCCCTTCTTTTTCCTAGGGAGTTGTAAAGTCTCCTTCCCCTGGACGTTAGATCGCAGTCATTTTTATCTCTTAATTTTTAATGATGGCGCCT
Organism: Pogostemon cablin; assembly: GCA_023678885.1. NCBI lineage: Eukaryota > Viridiplantae > Streptophyta > Magnoliopsida > Lamiales > Lamiaceae > Pogostemon > Pogostemon cablin. The sequence continues at coordinate 13,284,233 of CM043005.1, forward strand.
GTTGCCTCTCACCTTGTCAGATGGTTTCCATCTTTGTGTTTTGAATTTTAAATCTTTCGTATCCGCCCTCTGTCTTCCCATTTATCTCATTAACTTAATCCCCTGATATCTTAGCAATTTTCTGAAGTTTTTTGCTATCTTTATGTATCATGAGAATCCACTTTCTCCCATTTGCCAATTCGTCCAAAACACTAATTTTTCAATCCTTCGTTCGATTTCCTAACAATGTCTGGTGAAGGCACTCCTCCTCCGGTTGATATTTAGGAAGTGAATACTTTCGATGAATTGTCGATGTGGAGCATGCTGCTTGGCGTTCGTAGTTCTAACCGTCTTCGTCGGATGCCCCGTCCTACACTAAGGGACTTGTCTACATCTTCTTCCGGTGGCAACCCAACCCCTGTTGACTCTCCAACTAGGTAGCCGGTTCCGTCAGTGCCTACCGCGGGTGTCAGTGGTGCGTCACTCCTTCTTGATGCTGACTTGGGTACCATACTTCCTCTTAACATGGGGGATTATCTTCCCCATCATCGAGATGTTGGTGGCCTGAAGGTTGCCCTCCAAGAGATGGCTCGGCATCTCTAATGGGTGCCACCTTCTCGATTGTCGTCTGAGCAGTTGGATGATCTCCACAAGAGATATGGTGCCCCCAACATTGTGTTCGAGCTTTCCATGGATGGAGTATCTATTTTCGATCCTCCCTCAGACCGTACCGCATTCAGCTATTCTCTCTTCCTTGCCGTCTTGCCACTTCCTCTTCCTCCTGTCCTTGGTCTGCTATAACAGCGATTGGATATGGCCATAGGCCAGTTGTTGCCTTCTTCCTAGTTGCGCTTAATCTCTACCATGTCACTGTTTCATGTTTTAGGTCACACTATCCAGGATCCGTGTGAGTTGGAATTTTTCTTCTTTTATGTTGTGTCTGGCCGATCTGGAGGTTTTTACCACATGCTGCCTCGAAATCACCATAATTTTGTAGGGGCCTCCGATGTCATCGGTCGAAGCTGGGAGCAAGCTTGGTTTTGGCTAAGTGGCGACTATTGTGTCCGCATTAATTGTGCCCCAGTAACTTTTTCTGTTCGATTCTGGCCTTTAGACATGTGTATGATCCTTTTCTATTTCCATAGCTCGGCCCTAATGCTTACTGTAACCTTTGGTGTTATTTCTGTGCAGGTACTCCCTTTCGTCCCCTCGATCAGCTAAGTGATGGCTTTCACCGAGTACACGAGATCTTGTCCCATGGGGGGAATTCCTACCGTGTCTCTCCTCTGCTATTTGAGCCTGTCTTAGTTTCGTCTGGGTTATCTACTTTGGGTCGCAGTGCCACCATTGGTGCCTATGTTTTCTTGATCTCTTTTGATCCCGTATCCCATGGCTGATTTTTCTTTCTTGTCTTATAGGTGAATTTCAGAATGCTCTTTCCCCGGTGTGGTCGACTGGTTCTGTGGCTGGTCTTTCTTTGACCCCCATACACGCACATTTATCGATTTTCAGATGAGGAGGCTGATCCTAATTATCCTGCTCGCTCTCCTTCCCTTGATGACGACGAGGTTATGGATGATTTGTCTTTTGGGTCCAAGGATATGAGGCTTAATGAAGACTTGTTGGTTATCCAATTTACGGAGGATAGGGTCTTGTCCCCAATGTCTCCACCCTGTCAGTATTTGTGCCATCCTCGAGTCGCCCTTTCTGGAGTTTCTCCCATTTTTGGTACCGGGTCTGTTTCTCTCTCCCTACTTGGGAAAAGGGAAAGAAGTGTCTATGAGCACGGTGGACCTTCTCAGTCAACCGGAATCAGCTTTGTGCCTCGTTCTTCCCATGTTGGTGAGTTCGTCCTCCTTGCTGAAAAATTGAGGGGGATAATTGCCTCCGTTCGAGCTTCTCCTTTCTTTTCTTGTTCACTGCATTCTCACCCGTGGTATTCTTTTGTAGATCCTCCTCTCATCATGCCCGAAACTGGAAGGCATCCTGAAGAAGATCCGAAGGAGGATCCGGAGGAAGACCCGGAGAAAGATCCCAAAGAGGGTCCGGAAGAAGAGGTCGAGGGAGATGTTGCCGAAGGTTTTGTAGAGGGCTCGGATGGTGGTTAAGATCGGGAGGGAGAGCCTGACGATTATGACTTGATGATAGGGCCGAGGGAAAAACTACTTCTGAAGCTGGTACTAGTTCAATCCCCTTAAATCCCTGGGCTGTCCTTATAGTTCCTTTTCCCGATCCGAGCCCCGATGGTGTCATCGAGACAACTAACCCTGCTGAAACTGATGTCGAGGCTGCTAGACTAGCCGCTGAAAGGGCTCGTGTGCGGGGAAAGGGCAGGGCCAAGGAAACTGATGAGCCCAACCTTTTCGAGCTGCAGGAGCTCGGAATCCGGGGCTTCATTACCAGTGTGAGTTCTCGGGCTTCCCATCAAGCTTCTCCGTCTGTCATTCCCAGTTCTCTTACTCAAGATTCTTCGGGTTTGGCTGCTATGACTGGAGCTACCATTGCTTCCCTCGCTTCCTCCTTGTATACCACGGATCAGTATTGCTCGTTCATAGGTTGGCTTATTGATCGCTCCGAAGGATCTTCCGCAAGTTTTGAGGAATAGATACACGCTCTGGAGGTAGAAAATGCTAGCTGACTTCCTTGTTGAGCATCAGAGGGAGGGATTGGCTTCTTCTTAGTTTGAGGTCAATATGGAACAGGCTACTCTAGTGTCCCTGGAGGCACGCTTAACCGAGACTGAAGTTACTCGAGATGTAGCGCAGTTTGAGACTGCTGAAGCGCAAGCTAGATTAGCCGAAGCTGAGGATCGTATCCGGGCTCTGGGACAGCGTGTTCCTTGTCCTGGTTCTACAGAGGAGAGGGGCATTCATGCCGAGACTCAACTGATAGTTCATCTCTATCCGTTCTGACCCTGATATTATCTCGAACTTTTCTTCTTTATGATTGGTTGTATATTTTGAAATTATGTCTACCTTCTTGCTTTACGATCGTTCGTGTATTTTGAATTCTGACTGCACTTTTGGTATCACTGTCTGATAATTAATGGTTGCTTGTCGCTGATGCATAATTGTTGGTGTGTCTTAGCTACACATTTCCATTTTCTATGTATTTCTGTTTGTTTGACCATCCCTTGTGTGGATGCTTGTATTTCTTATTTGGTGTGCCTCCTATTTGTGTTCGGTTGTATGCTATTTTGAGGTTCCATCCTGACCTCAAAACTTTAGCTCTTTGCATGTATTGCCCTTTTGGTGATGTTTTGAAGCTGCCTTCTTTTATTCCCGTTCCATCATTCCGGTCCCCGTGTCCCCTTATTAGGAGAGTTTTCCGTATCCGATCCTTGTGCTTATCCATCATATCTATGTTTGTCCTGCCTTTCGGTGCCATCCCAAGGTCCATTGTTCCCACCTTCATTCCGGTTCCATATTTTCCATTTTCGCCCGAGGTGATACCATTTTTTTTTCTAATGCCTCGGCATCTTTGTTCCCATTTCCCTGAATCTGACATTTTCACACCTTATTACCAGTTTGACCTTGCCTTTTTTATTCCACCTTACCATTTTATTTCCCTTCTTTGGTTACTTTCCTTCGATATCCCTCCATTTGTACTTACGATATCCTTTATCGGTTTACGAGATGGTATTTATATATCAAACTTCTCAAAGCCACGGTGTTCCAATGTATGAATATTTTACCATTTGTGATGAGTACCCCATTTTTTTAACCACATATAACTTGCCGATATCCCCAAAACCACGATGTTCCAATAAATAAATGCCTTTCCCATTAATGATAAATACATTGATTTCCACAACCATGTATCATTGAAGATATTTCCATACAATTTGTAGTTCCATATGGTGTAGCCTAGTACCTTGATTAAAAGCTGTGAAAAGTTTTGTTACCAACCTTGTTCATCTTGCATTCCTTTCCCTTACTGATAATACTTCTTCAAGTGTTGTGCATTCCATGGGTGTGGTATCCTCTTGCCATCCACCTCTTCCAATTCATATGCTTCTCCTTCTAGAACTCTCTTGATCACATAGGGGCCTTTCCAGTTTTGGCCCGTGCCTTGTGCCATTGTGCCCAGCACTCTTTGCAACACCAGCTCACCACCTTTGAACCTCCTCAGCTTCATTTTGGAGTTGTAAAACCTTTCCGCTCTCTGTTTGTAGATCGCATTAAGCAACTCCACGTTCAACCTCTTTTCTTCCAATAGGTTTAAGCTTTCTTGGATCAACTCATCGTTTGTTCCTTCTTGGTGAAGGGCGACCCTGGCACAAGGCTCTTCTATTTCCATTGGTATCACTACCTCGGCTCCGAAAGCCATTGAGAAAGCTTATAGTACTCCTTCTTAGTGGATGTTCTTGTTGTCGTCCTATAAGCCCATAGTACTCATGGCAGCTCCTCTGGCCATTTCCCATCTAATTTTTCTAGCCTGGCATTCCGCGTGTGCTTGATGATCTTGTTCACTGCTTCAACTTGCCCGTTGGATTGTGGGTGGTATGGTGTAGAAGACCACTTCTTGATGCCATAGTCCTCGTAAAACTCTCTCAGCTTGTTGTTGTCGAATTGTTTACCATTATCCATCATAATAGCAAAGGGTATCCTAAACCAGCACACGATGTTCTGCCATATAAATTTCTCAACCCTGGCTTCCGTGATCGTTGAGAGGGGTTCAACCTCTGCCCACTTTGTGAAATAATCTACTACTACAATGGTGAATCTGTTCCCTCCTTTCCAGTTGGAAGCGGTCTGATTAAATCAATTCCCCACTTTGCGAAAGGCCATGGGCTAAATACCGAGGTCAGTTGTTTCAGAGGTGCTCTCACTATCGGTGCCAGCCTCTGACATGTTGCGCATGCTCTCGCATATTGGGTGGCATCCTTCTTTAGTGTCGGCCAGAAATATCCTTGTTTGATCACCTTGTGGGCTAAGGCGATCCCTCTTGTATGATTCCCACATATGCCTTCATGGATCTCTACTAGTACATAGTTTACTTCTTCGGGGGTCAAGCACTTCAAGAGTGGTGTAGAATATCATCTTTTGTACAACTTTCCTTCCACTAAGACATACCTTGCAGACCAAAGCCGGATCTGTTTGGCCTTGTCCTTGTCTGTGGACACCTTTCCTTTTTCGAGGTATGCCCTGATTGGGGTCATCCAAGATTCTTCTGCCTGTTGGTTGTCCAGAACCCATACTGTGGTGCCCGAAAGTCTTTCTTGCCTCACTATATTGATGTTGTTTAGATCTTCGGTGTTCGAGGCTATGGCGAGCTTGGCCAGCGCGTCGGCTCCCATATTGTCTCTTCTGTCGATGCACTCCAAAAACACTTGCTTAAATTTTTGCAACATGCCTACCACCAATCCTCTGTAGCGATTCATCTGCTCATCCTTGGCCTCGTATTCTCCCTTTATCTGGTTTACCACCAATTGCGAATAGGTATATATCATCAACTCATCTGCTCCCATGGATAGTGCCATCCTCAGACCATTCAGTAAGGCCTCGTATTCTGCCTCATTGTTAGTAGCCAAAAAGCTTAATCGGATTGTGGTTGAGAAGGTGTCCCCAGATGAGGTTCGAATGATGATTCCCGCGCCCAATACCGTTGTTGTTGCTGAGCCATCCACGTGCATGATCTAGGGCTATCTCTTTCCCTCTTCGGCTGGGATTGGAAAAGTTAGTTCCACTATGAAATTTGCCATGACCTCTCCCTTGACGTCATTCCTTGGTAAGTACGTTATGTCAAACTGTCCTAATTCGATAGACCACTTCAACAGCCTCCCCACTGCGTCTGGTCTTTGGAGTGCTTGCCTCAAAGGGAATGTCATTAGTACTTCGATAGTATGCTCCATGAAGTATGGTCTCAGCTACCTCGAGCTCATGACCAGTGCATATGCCACCTTATCCAGTACCGGATATTTGATTTTTGCATCTCTTAGAGATTGGCTTTCAAAGTACACCAGTTTCTGGTTCTTCTCTTCTATTTTGACCAGTACTGAACTGATCGCGGTTCCCGACACCACTAGCTATAGCTGCAGTGTCTCGCCTGGTGAGGGTTTGGAGAGGATCCGGGGATCTGATAGCTCCCTTTTAATTTCATCAAATGCCTTCGTACACTCTTCCGTCCATTCAAACTTAGCCTTTTTGATGACATCGAAGAATGGCTTGCACTTGTCCGACGCCTTCGACACAAATCTGTTTAGGGCTACCAATCTGCCCGTCAGGTTCTGAACTTCTTTCATGTGCCTCAACTGATCCATCCTCAGGATTGCTTCTACCTTCTCCAGGTTCATCTCGATACCTCTTGAGCTGACCAAATACTAGAGAAAACTTCCTTTGCTCACCCCAAATGTGTTCTTCTTTGGGTTAACTTCATCCTGTAATGCTGGAAGGTTCCAAAAACCTTCCTCAGATGTTCGAAATGATCCATCTTTTCCAGACTCTTTACTATGGTGTCATCCACGTAAACCTCGACTATCTTCCCAATATCTTCCTCAAACATCTTGTTCACCAACCTTTGATAAGTGGCCTCTGCATTTCTTAAACCAAACGGCATATTGTTCCATTCATACACCCCACTTCCGCAGAAGAATGTTATGTTCGCCTTGTCGTCAGGATGTATGGGGATCTGATGGTATCCCGAGAAAGCATCCATGAAACTCATTATCTCATATTCTGCAGTAGCGTCGACAATCTGGTCAATCTACGGAAGAGGATAGCTGTTCTTCGGGCATGCCTTGTTTAGGTCGGTGAAGTCGATGCATAATCTCCACAATCCTTCCTTCTTTTTTACCATCACTGGGTTTTGTATCCTTATTGGGTATTTGCATTCACTAATTCATCCACTTGCCAACAGTTTATGCACTTCAAGCTCCATAGCTGCATTCTTTTCTGGGCTGAATTTCCTCTTTTTTTTTATGGAAAGGCGGGATATTGGGATCGATGTTCAACCTGTGACACGTATACTTTGGATGTACCCCCAGTGTTTCATTTGGCTTCCAGGCAAACACATCCAGGTTTTCTTTCAAAAATTGGATTAGCCTCTCCTTGAAATTGTTTTCCCATTCCATTCGATATGGACCTTGATGTCGGCATCTCTTGGGTCCAGTTGTACCACCTCTATTTTTCCAGCTGTTGAGGCTCCTTATTTTAGCTTTGTCCTCGGATCCTCATTCGGTATCACCTGCTTCCTCTTCAGCACCTTTGCTGCTTGATAGGCGATTTTCGCGCACCTTAACTAAAATCCCCAAGTGTAGAGATGTCAGTTGCAGTGGCAAGTACCCAAGTTAAATTATCGAACCCAAGGGACGGTCAACTATCTATTTTACTTTAAATCACTATTTAACTAGAATGAATGTGACCAATATCCAAGTGTTTGATTTATTAACTAAAGAATTTAAATAACAAATAACAAAATAAATAAAAGCAAGAAGGGAAGAAGTATTCAAGATCAAATCAAAAGAGAAATAGCAGTTCTAAGGTATCAGGTGTAGTGCAATTGATTTGGTCCCCTAGACGTCCTATTGTTCATTCATGTTATTATATGGAAATACATCACAAGATGACGCGTGAATAGTTTTGAACCTCCTTTCTAGATACTAATAAGGCGAATTTAACAAACCTCTGAATGGCCAACTCGACTAACATATATTCTCTGAAATTAATATTCAAACCTATTCACTTCCTACTTGATTTCCTAATTGCATTGTTCCACTAGGATAATCAAGCATCTAGTTTACCGGCCCTTAGGATTATCGTGTTCACGGGCAAACTACTATAATCCCTAGCAAGTAGACAATATTAATAATGCGTGCACTCAAGCTAACACAATATACCAAGCATCACGGGCAATGTCAATGGCATATTTTGAAGACGTTACACACCTATTAACAAGGTCTTATATGATCACATAAACAAGAATAAATTAGCATGAATTCAACAATATTAATCTAGGTTTCCAAATCAACTACATTAACCTTCAAACCTTAAAACTTGTAAAATATCTAGCTCATGAGCACAACACTCATGGCTAAGCAAATCATAACAAAAATCAACAAGAAAAGATGAAAGAAAAGAATACGAAACCCTAGTGTCACGTGGCTTGCGTTCTTCTCCTTATCTCCCGTTGGATTTCTCTCTTAATCGCACTTGAATTCTCCTCCTCTCCTTGGCGTTGTGCAGCTGCTCGCTGCCTCTACATCAGCTCCATGTTGCAAGCTTGCTACCCTTGCAAAGGGCAGCAAGCTTGCTGCACTTGCAGCTCTCTTGTTGGTGGTGTGTTGTGTGTTGTGTTTTGAATGGTGTTGGGATGATTTCTCTGCTCCTCTTCCTCTTGTTGATGCAGCTGTATTTATAGGTGTGGAAGGAGACACAACATCACATGCCTCCATCCTTTGATCATGGTTGCCCATGTTGCATCACATGCTCCCACTTATCTTTGTTGGCTGCTCTTTCATCTCCACATGCATTTGTTCTTGCATTATTCTTGCTGTCCATCACGTTTGCAGCTCCATTGTTGCTGTCCATGTTGCTCCACATCATCCCACTTCTCTTTGTTGGCTTCTATCCATGTGCTCCTCTTCTTTTGGTGTTGGATTTGCAGCTTATTGTGCTGTCTTTGCAGCGCATATTGTTGTCCTTCTTTTGTCTTATTTTCCTTTGTGTGTTGGTTGCTTCATGTGCTCCATGTTCATAGTGTATTATTATCACTTTAACCCATGTGAGCACTTACTTTCTTGTGTGTTCCAGGCTGGATGACATGTGAAGAGGTCGAATGAAGCATCCCCAAGTCGAATGCTCGTCGAACAGCCTGTATTTCTGCCAAATCAAGCTCATTCGACCTTCATTCGACCAGCCTCTCTGGTCGAATGAAGACCATCGTGGTCGAATGAAGGTTCTGTAAGTCGTCTGCTGCCCATTCGACCTCCATTCGACTTGAGCTCTAAGTCGAATGGAAGTGCTTCATGTCGAATGAGCCGTGCTGTTGTCGAATGGCATTGTTGACCCTCCATTCGACCTCCATTTGACAACCAGTCGTGGTCGAATTGATGATGTTGAAGTCGAATGGCAATGTTAGAAGTTGAATGCAGCTGCTCAAGGTCGAATGCACCTTGCACCCCTTCATTGTTTCGTGTATAACTTCTTCATCCGAGTTCCAAATTCAATAATTCTTGCGCTCACGCGATCCTCTCTTCTTGGGCTTTCAATCAATATAAAGATTATTTATAGAAACCAAGAATTGAGTGTGCAATAAGCTACAGAATATAGCCATCAGTTCTGTTCGGCACCTCTCGCGCGTCGTCACCATTTTGCTCATAACTTCTTCGTTTGGAACTCGATTTGGGTGTTCTTTGCGCCAAAACGACCCTCTCTCCAGTGGCTTTCCAACCATGTATCACACCAATAGTTTGGATCTCGACAACAACACAGAAAAATTATGAAAGTTGGACGTGCGTTTTTCATCATCCTTGCACAATTTGCACCTTTTTCCAACCTTGCATTTTTGATCATTTTTTTACCTAAAACACAATAAAACACCTCAAGTGCACCTTTATCTCACATATATGAAATATAAGATAGTTGTGCTAATATATATCAACAATTCTCATCAAAAAGGCGTTAAATCGGACGCTTAAACACGCTAATTTTCACACTCATCACAATCTAGTGGTGAGTCACTCCACACACTCTCCCCCCAAACTTAAATTGAAATAAGAGTTTCGAGTTAAGTTTGCAAAAAGTGGTGGGACTTACCCTTTAATTTCCACTGATGATCTTCTTGTGGAGAAGTAAACGCATCCAACGAATTGAGCAATGTCCACCACGCATATGGCGTGGTGTGGCATACTTTGTTTTGAAGGCATATACTTTTCGTGTTTTTGGGCTAATTTTAAAATTTTTCTCATGAGTATTGGTATGATTTTAGTACGTTTGGTTGTGTTGAAGTACATGATAATCCATATTTTTAATGATATTGTTGGGCTAATATTTTTGATGAGTTGTTGAGCATGAATGAAGTGTAGTGGAAGCACGAATTGAGCCCGGAGATCAAGTCGAGATTCATTGTGTATTCAATCCGAAAGCTAGTGCCAACCATTTCCACTATCAAATGCCTATTCAGGGAGTTTACTCTATACTCTACCACTTCTAGTTGCTTGACATGAATGTTGATTTGGATTGATGTGATTAACATGTTGCTTCATGTGTTGTTTTTTGGGAGGTTTCATGGATGATATAGAATGTGTGCTTTATTGTTAATGATGGTGATTTTTATTTTTGCATGTTATGTGTTTTTATTTGTCTCTTGTTTGTTGAGTCTTTTCTTGTTTGTTTTGTGTGTATTTTTATTCTTGTTTAGCGATTGTTTGGTAGTTTTTTTTAGATGTCGTGAGTCATTTTTGAACAATAAGTGATGATATGTTGTGGTAATAAGTGATGACAAGTTATGATTAAGAATCTCTACACTTTCAAATTGTGACATGTTTTATTTAACTTGCTCAATTTTTAGATGAATGTGGTGTAATAAGTTTTTTAAGGTCCACTGCAGAAACTTGTGAGTAGTTGAGCTTCAACCATGCATACATGGTATTTTTTTCATGAGTGGATCGACTGCGTTTGATAAGCTAGAATTTGCTCAAGGACTATAGGAACAAGCCCGATTAGTGGGGATTAGTGATATGATCTAAGGCCATCCTTATCATTTATAGTCATTAACAAATATTTCCATACCATGAACATCATCTCTCGTCAACCACTTTGAGCCTATAAGCCTCTTTATTGTGAATTTAGCACACTACAAATCTTGATTACCCACATGAGCCTAATATATTGACCCCTTTGTGTGAATGATTGAGAAGATGGAAGCTAGAAAGGATTGAGTTACAAAAGAAGAAAAGAAAATGGTAGACAAGTAAGAAAAAGGATGAAAAGAGTACAAACAAGAATGGACATGTAACCTTAATATAAGAAAATGAGCAAAGCAACAATAATATGCTCAAGTATTTAAAAATCCAAAGAAGGAAGCATGCATTAAAAGAAGCTCAATCCAAGGAAAGTTGATGACTAGTGCTTGTGATCATTAAAGAAAATAAAGGAAGAAAGAGAAGTGGAGAAGTTGGAGAAGAAGAAGCCTAAACCAGTGGAGGAGAAGAAGAATCCTAAACCAATGGAGGAGAAGAAAGAAGAAATCGATGGCATGGGAGGCTAAGAAGGAAAATAAACCACCGTAGGAAGCGCCGAATGAAAAAGCCGACACGTTCAACACTAATATCACCGACGTCGACAGAAGTAATGACTCCATGCTCAACAGAAAACCACGTAGAACACATCAATCTAAAAGAACTATAAAAAAATCATCCAGAAATCTCCATTTTCGATGTCGGCCTTTGCATTCCAGCACTTCTAGTGGTTTATTTTCCTTCTTAGCCTCTTTCGCCTCCGATTTCTTCTTTCTTCTCCACGCTCAATAGAAACCATGCAGAACATATCAATAGAACTATAAAAAATCTTCCAAAAAATCTCCAGCAAAATCTCCAATCGACAAAGCGCCATCGATCTCGTCAATAAGATGTCATTTGTCTATGTCCACATGGTAAAGGCCAAGATCTCAAAATGGATCATCGAATCGTGGTCTGAAGAATCGCTTGGGTTAAGAGATCTATATTAACTCAATTAATTACGAGAGATAAAAATAAATTATTTTTATATTTAATTTTGTGGGGAAAGGGGTCATTTGATCTGGTTGAAATAGAAGAATGGCTTGAATAATAAAAAAACATACATAAGGGGTCAATATGATCATGTGGAATAACATCAGGGTCCACAATGACCTTTTGCCCTTTAATATATAATTATAAATAATTAATAAAAATGAATTACATAATAATCGATTAAACCCGAGCATATCGAATTAAATAATATTCAGCTAGAGCTCAAAAGCTACTCCAGTCGCTTGAACTTGACTTTACTCAATTAAATTCAAGTCGTTTTTGTGTTTTTTGTGAGATGAGCAACAATGGCTCCCGAGCCGATTTGACTCATTACACTCCTAAGAGCAACATTTTTTTTCACACCATCCCATGGTGAGAGTTTTAAATTTCATCAATTGATAATCTTTTTTTTATTAAAGATATCATCACTTGTTCATGGGATGATCCAATTGAACGGTGGAAACTTCACTTTTTATCAAAATATTGTCACTTCTGGGATTAAAATTATTTTGGTCCTGTAATTTTGCTCAAAATCCAATTTTAGTCTAAAAATAATACTTTTTAAATTTAATACCAAACCATATAAATTTGTACCAAAATTGTTACGGAAAATCACGAAATTCGCCTTAAAATGCACTCAATTTGGGATTATTCAAGCATTGTTACTTGCATGTTGATGAGAGTGAAAATCAGTGTATTTTAGTGTCCAATATAACACCTTTTTTATGGGAATTATTGTCATATATTAGCACAAGTGTCTTATATTCAATATATTTGAGAAAAATGTGCATTTGGGGTGTTCTATTATATTTTAGGTGGAAAAATGATCAAAAGTGCAAAGTTTGAGGAATGCTGAAAAACGTACGCCCAACTTCCATAATTTTTTTGTATTTTTGTGGAACTCAAAGCTAATGGTGTCATACATGGTTCGAAATCCATAGAAGAGAGGATTATTTTGGTGCAAGAATCACTCAAATCGGAGTTTGGACGAGGAAGTTATGCTCAAATCGTGAGGTCACGCAGTTGCCGATGGGAATTTCCGAAAATCAACCCATCTTTCCTATTTTTTTGAACACAATTAATTTCCTTATTACATAACCCAAATCTTTTATTTCCTTATCTCATTCATTCTCACACCTATACATATTTCACACCATCATTCACATGACAATAATCCTACACCACCCCACAAATGAGATCACCCCTCACACCATATAACATCATCTATATCCATCCCTTCCTCCATCCACCCATCACTTTGAAGATTCGTCTGTGGAATCAAGAACGAGAACCAAGAGGATTTGAAGAGACGGAAGAAAGAAGGAATGAGATCGCTACACCAAGAGTGTTCTTAATTCTTTTCTTCTATTTTCTAATTTTTCAGACTATGGGTAAGATCTATCCTACCCTCATGTTTTTTCTTCGTAACATCATGGGCTAGAACCATTTTGGTAGTCTAGGGTTTTGAAGGTGATGCAGTGCACAACGTTTGACTTCACAAAAATATCTGTTCTAATTGGGAATGAATTAGACTTCGTGGAATATACCGTTGGAAAGCCACGAAAGTCTAGTTTCTGAGGATTTTTGAAGATCGCAATTTGTAGTTTTGTGTGAAAAGTTATGGTCAATCTACCAAGAGGTGACAGTCTACTCGAAAATCTACAGCAACACTATCTTTTAGTCTTCTTATTTATTATTAAGTGTTCATTGATTATTTTCAGTCAAACTAATGTTTTCAATGTTAGAATGTTGAAGGGTTTTAGTCTAAGTGCATGTATCCATGATTGGAGTAATGTTCCAAGTCATGTATTTATACTCGTTGAGGAATGGAATGAAAGGGCAGAACCTTATGACCAAGAAAATTATTCTCACAAACTTTATAATATTAGAGTAAAGTGATTCCTCTAAAACTACAAGCAAGTGGATTGGTTGGGTTGAGTGATTCCATAATTAATAGCGTCGAGTGAATCCGCTACCACCGATTGAGTGATTCCTGGATCTTTTCATTATCTCGTGGGCTTAGGCCTGCATCAAGTGGTATAAGAGCCAACATCACTGCCTTTATACTCTGTTAGTTAATATGCTGCCTCGTCACAAGAGAAACATTGAAGATGTTAATCTCCATGCTGAAGTTGCAGATATAAGATGAATGTTGGGTGAACTACTTGCAAGACGACCTCCATCTCGAACTCATAGTAGGGAGAACAATTTTCGATATCACGTGAATGAAATATTCAATGAAGTTGATGGTTCTTCATCGAATTCAACTAATGCATTTGAAAACCCTTTTGTGGAACATGAAGAAAAAATACCCATCTATGATGAGTTTGAAGAGGATCATGATGAAACAACACCAATCTATGATGAGTACAAAGAAGATGAGTACGAAGAAGATGAGTATGAAGAAAAGGAGAAGCTGATTTATGACAAAGTTGAAGATGAAGAAGAGATCATGTATGTTAATCTAGGTGAAAGTATTTTTGCAAGAAAGAGTTTGAGTGCTATCCAAGAAGAAGAAGAGTGGTTTCTGCATAATATTTTCCACACTCGTTTGCACCTCCAACGATAAGGTATGTAATGTTATTATTGATGGTGGGAGTTGTGAAAATATGGTGCCCAATGAAATGGTGGAGAAACTCAAACCGAAAACAAAGAATTATAAGGATAACATTTGGTGTGATGTTATACACATGGATTGCTTGATATCTATTTCTTTGAAGTCTGTGGCAATATGATAGGAAAGTCATTCATGATGGGTACAATAATATTTATTTTGTTGAAAAGGATGGAGAAAAAGTTGTATTGGGTCCTTTTATATTTGAGATTATTTCTAAACCTTTTAAAGGTTATGAAAATTTTCTACTTTCAAAATCTCATGTTTTGGAGAAATCAAATGATGTTTATTCTCTTATGGCTCCAATCACTGAGTGTTTAAAAGGAGGAAAGTTTTAATGGTCTAACAAAGTACAGAAGAGTTTTGATCTTGTCAAGCAAAATATAAGATTAAAAAAAATACTGATAAGCATCGAAGGATGAAGGAAACTCAGAGACGAGTTTGCGCGCAGTGGAAGCAAATGATGTGAAAAATATTCGAGCACTTATAAGGTAACTTCAAAATATTATTGGTACTCATCCGGAGGGAGTTAGATAGTGAGAAATATACGAATAGAAAGCTCTTTCAGTCTAGTTTTTAACAGTATTTACAGATCTATAAAATAAAATTCATACAGAAAATTATGGTAATTTTTCCGAAGTGTAGCAATCTGCATCTGAATGCGAGAAGTTACAGGACCAACTTATATTTTGCTGGTTTTGATTATTTCTCTCCCTAAGAAGAACCTTGGGTAAAGGAATTTGAAGAAGGTGATATAGACATGGTTTATCTTCAGAAGGAAAGGTTCTCAGTTGGTACATACAATAAACTCAAGCTAAAAAAATTTGGACCTTACCACATTTTCAAGAAGATTGGTCCAAATGCCTACCGTCTAGAACTTCCGGAGGGGTTCAAGATAAGTCCTATGTTTAATATCACTAATTTGTATCCATATTATGGTGATGAATCTGAACCAGTCATGCATAAGGAATCAGTTGCTTCATTCTCCAAAAATTCAGTTCGTGAACCAATTGATGTGTTGGATATGAGGTCTAGTACTACACGTCGTGGCACATATACTCAATATCTTGTTCATTGGAATGGGAAACCAAGCTCTGAGGATGCATGGATATCTAGCGAGGAGATGAAAAGTATTGATGCAACACTTTGGTCTGCTCTAAACTCGAACTTGAGGATGAGTTGTTTTGAACCCGAGGAGAATGACACAGTGCACAACGTCTGACTTCACAAAAATATCTGTTCTAATTGGGAATGAATTATACTTCATGGAATATACCTTTGGAAAGCCACGAAAGTCTAATTTATGAGGAATTTTGAAGATCTCACTTTGGAGTTTTGTGTGAAAAGTTATGGTCAATCTACCAAGAGGTGACAATCTACTCGAAAATCTGCAACAACACTATCTTTTAGTCTTCTTTATTATTAAGTGTTCATTTATTATTTTCAGTCAAACTAATGTTTTCAATGTTAGAATGTTGAAGGGTTTTAGTCTAAGTGCATGTACCCATAATTGAATTAATGTTCCAAGTCGTGTATTTATACCCGTTGAGGAATGGAATGAAAGGGCAAAACCTTATGAACAAAAAAATTATTCTCACAAACTTTGTAATATTAGAGTAGAGTGATTCCTCTAAAACTACAAGAAAGTGGCTTGGTTGCGTTGAGTGATTCCGCAATTAGTAGCATCGAGTGAATCCGCTACCACCAGTTGAGTGGTTCCCGGGTTGTTTCATTATCTCGTGGGCTTAGGCCTGCATCAGAGGTCTTATGAACTAATTAAACTCTACTGTGTGTCCTCTGATAGTACTACTTGTAGATTTATTTTATATATGATTGCACATTTTTAACTCATATTCACGGTCGTTTTGTGCATCTTCAATTGTTATATAGTGTCTAAATATATATCTGGTTGTTGATTGAGTACGTTCACCGCTGAACAGTGTTTTATGTTATGATTCTAAGTGAGGGGACTCCAAAGCTTCATTAGAACTGTCATATATGAATGTTTATTAATTGAATTGAATTCTGGATAGTAATTAGGATAAACATGGTAATTTTATAGTATCTATAAAGGGAGATCATATCGGGTTAGAGTACCAGACGCGCGGGAAAATAATTGATAGTGATAGTGGGGGGGAAATTACTTCTATTGCTCCGAGGTTATTCACATGTGTTACACGCATATTTATTTGTGTTTATAGAGTAGATTTGCATGGTTTAATGATGCATCAATAGTCCACAAGACAGAGTTGGCCAACACACTTGAGAGGAAAGTTAAGTAGTAAAACTGGATTACCCTAGAGCTACCTATTCTCCATTCTTGAGACAATTTTGTATTCTTCCAGCATTAGGTTAGGGAGCTGGACGAGAATAGCTCCTTCGCATCCTAAAGCGCGCTGCCCTCTTATTTAATAATTTTGCGTAGTAGTTTAATAATTCAATACTCAAACTTTATTGCCTTGTCTTACTTAATTTAGTAAATAATTAAATTGATAATACGTCATTTTTTGGGTTCGACATTTAACTTGGTCGCTTGCCTAAGCTGCAATTGATATCCTTAATACTTGAGGATTAATTTTGCTTGCAAAGAAAATGCTCATCACACATATTTCGCACTCTTCCCCCTCTAAAATCAATTATAAATGCCTCCTCACCTCATAAACATAAAATTAAAATATATTTAAAATTTCTTCAATTAAATTAAAATGACTTCTAAATATATAAACAAAAAATTCATAAATCTTCAAAATTTTAGCCAATTTCGCACCACCTCTACATGTAATCTTCACCCCCTCAATCGGTGACACCGTTGACTTTCTTTCGAAATCAAGCCTAAGCCCATTA
Organism: Pogostemon cablin; assembly: GCA_023678885.1. Classification (NCBI taxonomy): domain Eukaryota; kingdom Viridiplantae; phylum Streptophyta; class Magnoliopsida; order Lamiales; family Lamiaceae; genus Pogostemon; species Pogostemon cablin. The sequence goes on from CM043005.1 coordinate 13,301,380, forward strand.
CCCGATTCACCCCCTTCTCATCCATCATCTTTTGATTTCTTTCTCAAAATTAAATCCCTAAATCTTGCAACCAAACACCTAATCACCTTCCTAAATGAGCGAGAAAAAGTTCCACACAGTTTGAAATTGATAACTAGAATGCAAGGGGGTAATTAATGTAGAATGACATATGTTAGGAGTTTTTTGTAGATGATTTTAGAGAAATATGGAATTTTGGGGTCTATGTTGGATACGAGCTTCCAAAAATTGAGAATCAAACTTGATTTCACCATGAAAAGTAAACTCCATCAAATCAAGTTGAATCTCCAGCGAGACTAGTCTTCTTCATGAAATATTTGCTTGGTTTTTTCAACATTATATTTTGCTCATCCAAGGTTTATGGTCTTCATGAAATGTTTGGTTGGTTTTTCCCATTATATTTTTCTCATCCAAGGTTTTTGATCCAGGAAGAAGTGTGATCATTTAATATAATCAATTTTGGAATAAGATTGGGCACTATTGAACATGGTTTATTTCTACAACAATTTGGAGCAATTCTGTTAATGTTCAATTTTTACAAATTTTATGGATTTGAAGAGGGTGAAAAGGGTGTGTGAATAACGAGCAATGAGGGTAATATTGACGAAGACAGCTTACCAATTAGGTGGCGGGTGTTGGAGAGATGGGTCATCAACGCTAGGTGGTCAAAAGTCGGCACCGTAGAAAGTGCTTGGGTAAATTTAAGGAGAAATAACATTAATTATATATATATTCAAATTGAATTTAATTATTCATCTGATATTAATTCTGAACACAAGTGAACTGGAAACATCATTGCCAAGTAATTGCAGGAAATTTCAAGCATCATGTGCCAATCACATGCCAATTTGGGGGGCAACATTGCCACAAACAAAACTATTTGGTACTATAAAAAAATAAAACAAAATAAAATAAAATAAAAATATTAACTTTTTTAACTAAAAGTTGAATACGGCCAAAGTTAAGTGACCAAATTGATTTAATCCCATTGCTCCATATTCGGGCTCATAAAACCCAATTCACACAAATTTTTATCTTGAAAAATAATCATATTATATTTTACAACTTTCATGATGAATATATAATAATAAAACTTAAAAGAAAAATCAAGTCCAATCAAATCACAGGCCTGATCCTGGAAGGGCGTACATTATATGCAAATAAAACATTAAAAGAAATATTGTTGTGCCTGTTGGGCCTTGTGGCCCAATTTGTTAGTCTTCATTCTCTAAGTATTGGGCTTGGCCCATTGCTCTACACTTTTGGCCCTTATCAACCCTAATTGTGAGCCCTAACGTTGAGTTGGCGGGATTTTGAATTCTTGTGTGAGTTCAACGAGAATCTGAGCACCTCCCGATGCCACCACCTCCGACGATGCTTCGATGATGAAGACAACCGGCGAGACGACGAGGATGATCGCATCCACCCAATAGTGGTATCAGAGCTTGGTCTGATCAGTCATCAGTTGTCCTTCGTCGCTGCTGCCCATCGTCTGGTGTCCACACGTTGTCGCCGATCTGTTCGTCGATGATGCCGTCCATGGGAGGTAGGTCATCGTCCGCCATTCGTTGGCTAGGGTTTCACCAAGTCGCTGCTCCTCCATTGGAGCATTGCTGAACGTCGTTGTTCATCTCCAGTGCAGCCGCCGTCTGTCAGCGAAGCTGCTGCTGTTCGCCGCCGATTGTAGCTGACCGCCGCCGCCGCTGCCCTCGTTCACCGTTCAGACAGCTGTCGGATCTGCTGTCGTCAGCCACTGGTGGGAGAACGTCGGCGGGTTCGCGATCTGCAGGAAAATGCTGGTGTGGGAGAAAATCGTCGATCGGGCTTTCGGCGAGTGGAAGTGAGGAACGGGGTCCGCTGTCCGGTGCTATTGTGTACCGCCGATCGTCTGTCATTCCGGTCAGATTAGTTCTGACTGCCGATCAAATCAGCCCGCTATTTGCATTCAGCTGCCAACCGTCGCCTCTGGTCCGATCAAATTGGTGATAGGGGAGTGTCTCTCTTAGTTCTTTTATTTCCGAAAATAATTTTTAGATTTTTTTGTCATTTTTTTTGGATAGGGAGTGTCCCGTTTACTGATTTGTTCTTGTTATATCTTTGTGATACACTGAGGCGGTTGGTCCTCCTTTGTGTTTTTGTTTTGCTCTGAGGTGGCTCGTCCTCTCTGCTTTTGTGATTTCTGTGCTATAGAATTAGGATTTTTTGTATTTTGTAGTCTAGATTGGTCCATTTCTGTGGTATCTCTAATTTTTATTTGCTTGAAAGCTCTCGTGGGTATATGTGTGATATTTTTTTTGGTTCGCTTTTGCTGCTAATCTTGTTTTTTCTGGAATTTTTTGCTCTTTTTACTATGCGTGTGAATTGAGTTATACTTCGTTTCCAGTCTTTAAGATAGCTTTGGCTCACCTGTGTGTGTGATTGTGTTGTTTTTTGAATCTGTGTGAGTCGATTCACTCAACTTTAAGCACCTATGGCTTCTCCTAATGCATTTGGACAAGGAGACTTCAATATCTGGAAACAGAAGATGAAGTATAAGGGGGTGTTCAAAGCTGTGAATGACACTTTTGATTAAGAGATAATTTATTTGTTGTGAATTATTTGTGCCTTTTAAAATCTTGTGTGTTTTTTAATTGGATTGTTAATTCTCATGATTTTGAAAAATCTATTTTTTCTGAAAATTTATTTTTCTATCTTGTTTCACTTTGAATCTATGTACTTCTTTGTGAATTTGTGTTTTCTTTGTGTGAGAAACTTGTTAGAAATGTGTTTTCTTATTGTGTGCTTGTTTATGTGTTAAACTTGCTTTGTTTTAGGCTGCTCCTAGTGAGGTGGAGTATTTGCATATGTGTTTTCTTTATGCTTTTGTGCCTAGTCTACATGTTGTGTGCATTCGAATGTGGTGTAACATTTGATTATTAATTGTCTGTGTGACTTTTATGTCTGTGTGACTGTGTGTGCTTCTGTATGAAGTGCCTGTGTGACTTTTAAATGCTATAGGTTGTGTGTCTGTGTGACTTTTAAATGCTATAGCTTGTGTGTATGTGACTAGACTATGTGTCTTTAGAATTATGTATTCTATTCTGTGTGATAAATGTATGAATTGTGTATTCATGATCTTTGTGATCTTATGTTAGCTTTGTGCTTAGTTTTGTTTCTGTGTGAACTGTTCGTGTGTCATGAGAACTGTGAGTTCTAATCTATGTGATTACATGACTATGTGAACTTTTGCGACTTTGCGTCATTTTTTGACTAACTTTGTGTTTGTCAAATTTTCTGAATCTTGCATCTAACTTTGTGTTTTTCGTTTTGCAGGTGTTTGGAAAAATATGTGATGATGAATTCCTATATAGATGAAAACAAGATGGATGATTTGGGCCAAGGTGAAGATTTGTTGGGCCCGTTGGGCCTTGTGGCCCAATTTGTTGGTCTTCATTCTCTAAGTATTGGGCTTAACCCATTACTCTACACTTTTGGCCCTTATCAACCCCAATTGTGAGCCCTATCATTGAGTGGGCTGGATTTTGAATTCTTGTGTGAGTTCAACGAAAATCTGAGCACCTCCCGACGCCACCATCTCCGACGATGCTTCGGTGATGAAGACGACCGACGAGATGATGAGGACGACCGCATCCACCCAACAAATACAAATACAGAGATAGAAAATAAAAAGAATTGATCTCTTGTATCCCGATGCACAAAGTGTATAAGGATACTTCATTTTGTTCTATAAAGAATTATTTTTTAATAAATAAGAGTGCAATATTTTGTTCTAAAAGGTATACATTTTTCATTAATATTTTGTATTTTTTAAAAAATAAAAAACAAACGTCTTTATACTATAGGATATGCGATTTAATATTAAAAGGTATGAGTGCACGGTGTGCCTCCGAAAACATAAGTTTTAAACCAAAAAAAAAGTGCGTTCATTCAATTTAGATCTTCAAATTTAGGAGCTTATAAAATGATATCCAAGTTTTAACCCAAAAAAAAAAAGTGCGTTCATTCAATTTAGATCTTCAAATTTAGGAGCATATAAAATGATATCCATTAGAGATATATCACAATCTCCGTGAAGATGAAAATTAATTTAATAATTTTAATCTGATTGGAGGAAGAATGTAAGGGGAAAATAGGGCTTTGTAAATCAACCAAAATCAGTATTGAACTTTGGAATCACAATTGTAGATAAGAATTGCACTACAAAACATTAAAACATACTGCTACATCAAACAAATCATGTAGTAGACAGACATGTATTATCACAGATGAAATTCGACTAAGTGTGGAGGATTAAATTTAATACCGATATTTACTTGTTAAAGAACAAGCTTCTCTTCTTCCTCTTCTTTTCACTCGCCTGCATTATTTGCTTAAATAATCAGAGATTCTATCAGACCTATATTTTACATCAACAAATGTTTGTTTAAAAAGAGTATCGAAGCAGATATTTTTTACTCACAAAAGCAAAAACATAAATTCATGGTAATGGAAAATTTTTTCTGAAATTAAATTATCCAATTTTATTATTTATTTCGAGTACTATTTCTAAAAATTGTTTCTAACTATGTTTGGCCAGATTTGAGTACCCATCTAAAACTATATTAAATGGGATAGATGTATTAGTGAAGGAAGGATTGCTCTAAAAATTAAAACATGACCTCTGTGCTCTTTTGGAATGATACTGCAGATAATCAGTGTATTATTTGGTTTACTGCAATGGACAGAGAATGACATAAGAGAGAAAGAAAGGAGATAGAGAGTGAGAGATGGGCAGTTTCAGAAATACATGGTGAGATCGTGGTTCATTGGAATGGAAATGAAGGCAAAATTAGTACATTTGCTGATGAATGTGTCATGTGAGAGAAAGAAGAGTATATGGGGTGTATTTAGGGAGGGTTACAATAGTTTTTTTGGACGTATTTTTAAGGGAAAAATAATAAAAATTGAAATAATGTTGGATGCATTCATAATTCGTGTACAAAGAGGTTGCGAGAATGTTAATATCTGATGTTCCTAATTAAATCGTAACTGACTTTTGAGGAAAAAATAAGGACATTACTAAAAATTTCAATGCATGCAGCACGAAGAATAATCTCAATTTTCTATCACATATAATTTCTGGCAGAGTTGACAACATGTGAAACCTTGTTACCTTTAAGATGAATAACCTCAAGATGAGAACAATAGTATCTCTTGAACTGAAAGATAATAAAAAAATAAAAAAACCAAAGAAAAACTTAGCCAAAGAATCATAAGAAAACAGAATTAGCAATAGAAACTTTTTAAGATCACAACAGTAAATAAAAGAGATGAGATCTACAATGGTATTTTCAAGATCCCACATGCATGTTTTAGTTTTCAAAACTCTTCCTCTAAATTTCAACCGCAGGTCAGGCTCTTAACCATGCGGCCCAGGAACCGTTTAAAAAAAAAAAATTTAACACTTTTCTTTCTAAAAAACAATAATAATAATTATTTATCAGCCAAATAAGCAAGAAGTAATTCAGAATACACATCATCTTTCTCACAGCGAAGATAATACTAAAAACATAGTTTAACGAGCTCTCAGTTTGCCGAGTATAATTTCTCAAAAAAAGAAATTTCCCACAGCCAAAAACTTCATAGTATGGAACATTTAGAATGTGCAATAACGTGCAGTTGTACCCTTCATTTAAATAATTCCTACGGTTTTCAGTTACGTTTGCTTATGCATCATAATAGGACAATAGCACTACACCTTTTAAACACCCTTCATTTGAATAATTCCTACGGTTTTCAGTTATGTTTGCTTATGCATCATAATAGGACAATAGCACTACACCTTTTAAACTAGAAATATTAGTGTTCGCAGCAGCAATGGCAAATATTGAATTATCCGACATAAGATAACAGATTGCAGTGCCAGAAAACATGATGGTAACATCTTACCTACTTATATCTGTCAGTCTACTGTCCACTCTCAAAATGCGTTCTGCACCCAAATTATCAACAATGGAAAAATCTGTTGGACTACCATATGGGATAGAAACCTACAGGGAAAAAAAAGATGAGATGTTGAGAATTCTTTTGAAACGCAACAATTGTTCGCACTTCACAATGGAAAGAAATATAGAGCACAAAAAAATTATTGGAACTTAACATAAGTTGAGCCTCGCCAATTTAATAGAAGCAGGAAATGTAACAGACCGAGTTTTGAGGAATAAACAAATGTCAAAGAAACCTGCAGATAAAAACGCAAAAGACCAAATTTTTTGCAATACCCAGAATCATTTTTTAAGTTTAACCAAAGCCACGTATAATCATTTTCTAATGGTGAGCATTTTTGTGTCTCTACATGAGAAAATTTTAGAACATATTAAGTTTATTTAGCAGAACTTAACTCATCATAACTTAAAAGTCAAATAATGTAAAATTAAATTTACATTAAAGTTGTTTATAAAAAAATTACCATGTCACACTTATTACAATTTTTTCCCCAGAAATGCCTAATCGCTGACGTATCACATGCGCAAGAAGGGGGAGAAAGTGGAAGCCATGCTTGAATGGGGAGAAAAGGGTAGCTTTTTTGTGAAGTATCCTTGATACATCAAAGGTAATGTATTATTCTTGATTTAAACTTGTTTACAGATTTCCCACTTCACTTTAAGTTTTCGATCTTTCTTTTAAAATTTTAATGTTGGTGTTATAAAAGGTTGGATGCAGCAGAAGAAGAAGAGGATAGCAACCATGGAGGATTTTGGCCTCAGGAGAGAGTGCTAGTGAAACTATAATGCAGGACAATGAAGAAAAAATAGAAAGAAGATACATACAATTGTGGGTGATGAAAACTTCTCAGTAACTACAACACCACTGGGGCCACTACACTTAATGGCGTAACCATCTCTTTTAATGGTCAATGTTGCTGGCTCCCATATATCAAGAAATCCTGTCTTCACAACCAAAAAGAATAAACTTAATAGGATAAGTTAACAGAGAGCAGTTGATGAGTTAAAACTAGTCAGCAATGAGACAAGTAGGAGAATGAATATCGGGATTTTATTCATTACAGGAAATCCACAGGTCAGCCCCCATATAAAATAGTAACCCAAATTTAATGATTTTTCCGGCTATTTACAACCCTAACCCTCCTTATACACCATAAATGCTAAATACATCCCCACATTAATTCAACTTTTATTATTTATTTACTAACTTCACCCCAAAAAGGGCCATTGTACCTCTCTACACAAATTGTACAATGTTCGGTGCAAAACACTAGAGTAAAATGCCAAAAAACTTCAAGTATTGCTCGACGTCGAACGTTAGTGTAGGTGTTCGTTGCCGAACCAAACACTTGAACAAAATATGACATAATTTTTTTCTAAATACTGTTTAGGGGTGTTTTCAAATGATAGTCATGAAAAATATGAGGTGTAAAAGAGCATTTCAACGTGTTACTAGTTGCGGCTTTCAAAGATATGAATACCTTTGTTGAATTTGTTACTTATACAACACACACACATATAAACAAAGAAATATTATAAATAATACATACATGATAAAGTCTCAGTAGTATTGTAAAATAACTCTTTAAGAAATAAATGATTAAAAATTTTAATGAATAAGAAAAGAGGTTCTGTTAAGAAAAGGAAAAGGTGTATTCTTCAATGCAGACAACTGTTTTTGGTTTGAATACTGAAATCTTGACATGTGGACAAACTGTAAATATACCTTTGGTTTTTACTTAAAAAACAATAAAATCAGACTTATAACCTATCATTTGGGGTTTATTAGGCCATACATCACTAAGGAATATTATAATCTTAAATTCATTTTTTATAAGGGCCAAACGTACAGTAATTATTATTAATCTTGGAAAATGATAAAAGGAAAAGTACTGTTATTCATACCGACAGGGATAGTTTGTATGAAGCATGTCCAGTGTAAAGGGTTTTCTCTATGCACTTCTGCATTGCAGGATCTGCGAGGGAGGGGAGTTTATTTAAAGAAACATATAAGAAACAGATTAGATCTCCAAAGTAGCAGAAAGCAACAAGTAATTCAAAAGTAAATATTCACTATAAGAAACACGTAGAATAAGGAATTTCCATAATAACATGAAAGATAAGAAATTTTTAAAATATGTGATGCAAGAAAGAGGAAACTTTATTTTACTGAAAAAAAATAAATTTTATTAATAAAAAGTAAAATGTGTACATAGGGAAACAATGACCGAAATAAATTATACTCCTCCTAAAGAGCATTGCTCAACAAGAAAGTGCAAGTAGATGTTCAAACAATACTAATCCGGTAGGCAAGAAAATGTATCAGGAACTACTAAAATATGATAACAAACAGCTGAACCTGCAGTCGGCACAATGTGAAACAACTGCCTTTTTTTTTAAAAGAGATGTAGAATGTCAAATAAAATGCTTATTGATACACAATTTTTATCCATGTGAGGGTATGTAAAAGAAAATAAAAAATAAAATAAATGCTTCATTTTTCTCTTTTCTAAAAGAATATGATAAAGAATAGTCGGGACTGATAAAAGCCAAATCAAGGGGTCAGCTGCAATCTTGCTAATCACCAATCTGGTGGATTAGCAAGTGCTTGATTGAGGGAGAATTATTTGATAATAATTATGAACTTTCCATATTAATAAATTAGGTCTCGGACTCTCAAATAAATGATTATAAATAAGTGGGTAGAGGAGAGGTGAAGGATGGTTCAGAATTATCTTTGCGTCGTCTATTGGGCAGCCTTTGGCTGACGGGATTCATCCCGGGAGAATCGTATTCTTACGTTCCTATTTATCATACTTCCTTTTTAATTTATATTATAACTTCTTTACTGTATCAAATTGGTCCGACTTGCCGGATAAACAAGAATGAGCGCGAGTTTGGAGAATCGATTTGAGAGGATAGAGAATCGATTCGAGAGGATAGAGAAGTTGGTTTTGATTGAGAGAAATGTTAGTTCACTTATTAACATAGTCTCGGAGCAAGAATCTAGGCCCAACAAATTGGACAAGATAGAGGAGATGCTCTCCTTACTCCTAAAAAAAGAAGGAGCCAATCTGAGTGATGGAGATTCTCAACCCAGGAACAGCGGAGAAACGTACACTCAAAGCCCTCTCCAAGAAAGTACCCTCGACTGGACCATAGCCAATAATGATGTTCAACTCACGGCCGAACGAGTTGAATCACCCATTCCTGATTTAGGGACGGCTCAGTTTTCGGTTGATGGCCTCATTATTCCATTAAGTTGTTTTGCTTCTCCTCCAACTTTACACCAATTCTTACCCGGAGAAATATTTGTGAAAGAAGTAGCGGAAGAATCACTCCAACGTGATAAGGAACTACAGATTTTGAAAAAAATCTCACAAGAGTTCAACAACATATGGAGCGGACAGCAAAGAGGCATCAAAGAGAGGTGAATTTTCGAAGAGGTGATGGTGTTATTCTAAATTTACGTTACCAGAAGCATCCTCTTCGTCCACCAGAATTAGCTCCGAGTCATCATCACCCGTTCCATATCACAGCACAACTAAAGTCCCTTGCCAATTGCCAGATTCCAGCATTGTGGACAATGCTGTTCAGCATGGGAGAAATTGATAGAGCCAAATCAAGGGGTCAGCTGCAATCATGCTAATCACCAATCTGGTGGATTAGCAAGTGCTTGATTGAAGGAGAATTATTTGATAATAATTATGTAATTTCCATATTAATAAATTAGGTCTCAAATAAATGATTATAAATAAGTGGGTAGAGGAGAGGAGAAGAATGGTCCAGAATTATCTTTGTGTCGTCTATTGGGCAGCCTTTGGCTGACGGGATTCATTCCAGGGGAATCGTATTCTTACGTTCCTATTTATCATACTTCTTTTTTAATTTATATTATAACTTCTTTACTCTATCAGGGACACAATATGTAGAATGTCATCGTAAACGAATTAAATGGATCACATCAACATGCACACATAATGAGCCGAGACTACACAGATTCAAGCAAAATCACTGCAACTGCTTTCTTTTCATTAACTTCCATTTATTCCTGACCAGGTAGCGCACAATTTTTGTATGATAGTATAATATGCAGTAAGAACTATGAATTGAATATAAGCTAAAATTATGAAGCTCCTTATCATAAAAAACACACATTGTAAAGATCAAACAAGGATTGTGAGTTGATTAGTATTTATACCACAAGTAATTTTCTTATGCTCGTTTGCAAAAACCTTCACAAGTTCACCCTGAAATGCCAAAAAAGAAAAGAAAAAAAAAGAAATTATTGGATATCTTCAGTAAGCAAACCCAGATATGTCTGATCGCAAGAAAATGATAAAGTGATGAAAAGTAAAAGCATCTGTCTGCCAAAGCAGGCTTATAATTTTTAGCAAAAGTTTAGTTAATCACATGGAAACCTTCTCATAGATGTCGTAACTAGTCAAGTCCAATTCCACCACATCCATGAGGCAGAAAAGTCTTATCTTATCATCTGCCCTCAGAGAACATGGGTCAATAACACAACAAATCAGAAAATTTTAAAGTTTAGGAAGCAGAACAATTACCATTTAAAGATCCTACATGATATGACCTACCATTGATCCCCGAAAGTTTTCAACTAAAATATTTTACTTAAGAGCCATCATTTTTAACTGGGAACTCTGGACACGTGGCCATATGAATGTCCGAGTAATCACTGAGCTTTCCCCGTTCAAATGTTCTACACAAACCTCCAACATTCGCCACACCTTGCAAGTGCTTTTAAGGATTACTACATCAACAAGCACCAAGTGACATTGGCGCTTTTTTTTCTCTTTAGGAAGTAGAATATACCTAGTTGATCTCTGCAGTAAGCAAAATACCCCATACTGCATAACTATGTAAAGCACTTAGTCATTTAAGAGCTGAATGAGGGAAAGTGGGATAAGAATGGGCTTGATGGTTGAGGGAAGATTAAACAAGAACTATTGAAAGTTAAGGTTCTAAATGGTTTTGGACATCATCATCCACTTAACTAGAAAAACAAAAGTTTCAGCGACCATATCTGATCAGTGGTGAAACCAGCAAACAACTTTATTGAAAGCCCACCAAATTATGGACACACATTTGCACTTATTCCTGCTTCCAGCATAATCCAACTGAATTTCTAAAAAGTGAGAAATCTATTAAGTTTGAAGAAACACAAGGGGTAGAACCACATTAATGTTGAGGAGCAAGTGTTCACTTGAGGTTGGACAACTTATTAGTAAATTCCGTATTTTTTCTGAACTGAAAGATCCATGGAAGTCCAGCAGAAACTTTCTTTTTCATTCTGTTCCCGTTTTTCCATTTTAAATAAAAAGCAAGGAGACAATATCATCGTTAATTTACTAGTTTGCCTAACTAAATGTTCCATTATAGTTCAGAGGAGAGGTTCTTCATATGCTCTGGAACTTTTAAAGTTGGTTTCCTTTATATATTATTCCTGATATACTTTATACCCTGAATCATGGTTCCAAAAGTATTATGATTGTTTTCTGGAAAAAAAAATGCACTGATCTATCACTATTATTTGAAGAAAAAGAAACCAGATATAATCTCTTATGTTGAGAGGGGGAAAAAAGCCCTAGTTATTACTATTAAAAAAGGAAACCTGATTCAATCTGCCATCTGGTAGAATTTTAATACTCCCCTCCGTCCCATAATAAACTTCACCGTTACTGTAAACATGGAGTTTAAGAAAAGTTATTTTTTGACCAATTTTATTGACTTTTGGAGGGTAATGTAGTATATTTAGATTATAAATAAATCATAAAGTATGTTATGTGTGTTAGTTGTGAGTGATAAATTTGTAATTAAGATGTACTTTTAGGGGTGGAGATTGATGTGATATTTTCTTTTTTGGGTGGTGAAGTTTAATGTGGGAAGGCTGAAAATGGAAAGTGTGAAGTTTATTATGGGACGGAGGGAGTACTTATTATTGGGACCGGTCAGTCTACATAACTAAAACAATCTATAACCAAATGCAAACCAACCAGCCTCACACATACACATCCTGATTACCTTCCGCTTCCTATCATCTAAAGGCTGTACTTCAATTGCAAGATATGTGTCAACATCATCTGCAGTAACAAGATAACTTGGTTGCTTTGCTCCTGTAATGAAAAATTTGAAGCTTAATCATGACGATTGACTTGGAGAGCTAAACCAAATGTGACAAGGAAAAGTAACAAAAATGAATACCATCAACGTAATTAAAAGATCCATCTTCCAGATGACGTACTATTGGATTTTTGTAAAAAAAATAGAATGATAATGGGAGTAGACATAGGATAGATAAGTGGGGCGGTGATGTGAGGCATCCCATTTTGTAGATGGGAGTTTAATTAGTTACTCCTCACACACACACTACAATACATGATACAATAACCTATTTATAGGGGATAATACTTAGTTGCTAAGTATTCTTAGTAACTAAGTAATCTTATATCTTAGTTACTAAGTATTCTTAATTACTAAGTAATATTTTTATCTTAGTTACTAAGTAATCTTTTATCTTAGTCACTAAGTAATCTGTTATCTTAGTCACTAAGTAATCTCTAGTAAATGTGCATCAACTATTTTAACACTCCCCCTTGATGCGCATTTGGATGATCCAAGCTTTTCTCGTAGTATCTCGAACCTTGATCTTGGTAGAGCTTTTGTATTGTTGGCTATTTGAGCATTTTTTCTTCAACTTTCACTAGGTCTCTGTTACCCAGTTTCTTGATCTTTCACCAGGTCTCTGTTGCCCAGTTTCTTCGTCTTTCACTAGGTCTCTGTTGCCCAGTTTCTTCATATTTCACCAGGTCTCTGTTGCCCAATTTCTTCGTCTTTCGCCAGGTCTCTGTTGCCCAGTTTCTTGATCTTTCACCAGGTCTCTGTTGCCCAGTTTCTTCGTATTTCATCAGGTCTCTGTTGCCAAGTTTCTTCAACTTTCACCAGGTCTCTGTTGCCCAATTTCTTCGTCTTTCACTAGGTCTCTGTTGCCCAGTTTCTTTTTCACCAGGTCTCTATTGCCCAGTTTCTTCATCTTCTTGTTGCACCCACTTGTCATACTCCTCTTTTAGTATATCTCAGGCTTCTTTGGATGTCTTTGCTCCACTGATCCTGGAAAATAGTGATTCTGCCACAGCCACCTGTTGTATGTAGATCGCCAAGTTGTCCTTCTCCTCTTTTTGTTTAGTTTTCTTTGTCTATATTAGACAAAGATGTTTTGTCCGTTGGGACATATTTTTGTTTAGTTTCCTTTGTCTGTATTAGACAAAGATATTGTGACCGTTGGGACATCGTATCCTTTATCAACAGTCTCCCAAATGACCTTGAGACATGAAGTATGTCTTCATTTGATGGCTCAACGCTGTAGCCTTTTTGTCTGTGAAGGTTGGGATTGATTTTTATAGGAATTGGATAGAGAGGACATCTTTGGAGGCTTTGGTTTGGCTAGTAATATGCGGAAGCTTAGTTTGAACCCAGTTAATGAACCAACCGGGCTTTGATAACACATTGGATTTTTATATAATATGATGTGTGGCATGAGTGAATTAGTAGTGTTGGAGATATGGAGAAGGGATTTGACATAGAATTGAATAAGTGGGGCGGTGATGTGAGGCATCCCATTTTGTAAATGGGAGTTTAATTAGTTACTCCTCACACACACCCTACAATACATGATACAATAACCTATTTATAGGGGATAATACTTAGTTGCTAAGTATTCTTAGTAACTAAGTAATCTTATATCTTAGTTACTAAGTATTCTTAATTACTAAGTAATATTTTTATCTTAGTTACTAAGTAATCTTTTATCTTAGTCACTAAGTAATCTGTTATCTTAGTCACTAAGTAATCTCTAGTAAATGTGCATCAACTATTTTAACACGTACCCACTGTAAAATCAGAGAATAAGTACAATATTAAGAAACAGAAAGAAATTCAATAGGAACAAACAAAAAACTGTGCATTTGAGTCATTTGACAGAATGGAAATGTATTAAAATAAATAATGAAAAGAAAAGACAAAACACCTCAAAATTACAACTGGTAGTTCCATTAATAGAGTAGCCACATGCCTGACCAGGAAACGCCTCACCTGAAATTTGTAGGCCATCTATTGCTGGAAGTGGATCATCATCTGCAGCTGGTTATTGACCGGCGATATTATATTTTTTTTATAAATAACCAAGCTCAAAGCAGAAAAGAAACTGAATTTAATACGTCCAGACCCTCAGAGAAAGAGGATGAGGGTTCCTCAAGAACTGGTGGTAGATAAGGAGAAAAGGAGTTTGTATCTTCCAAAGTCGTCGTAGCTGCAGCATTAGAATTCCAAATACTTGATGGATCTCTATCACTGTATTGTACCTGATTTTCTAACTCATCCAACTTGCTACTTCTAACAAGGTCACCAAATGTGACTTTTTTACTGACTGTGCCTTCGCTATTTCGAACTTCATGTGGATCAGCCTGGCTGAATGCAAGGTGTGAAGATAATTCAAGGGATGCTATGTTCCTATAGAACAATAGGGAAGTAACATTTGGAAAGAAAAAAAAAACAATTATCAACAGAATATCACAATACCAATCACCATTTAAGTATAACATTAACACATTTGATGTCTTCTTCCTAAAGACGCATAAAAACAGTCCCTTTGACTAATGGATATTTTTTAATGGCTGAGATCCAATCATTTAAGAAATATTGACTATAAATAAACCCTTTCTGCTATAGAATAAATGTTAAAAAAAGAATCACTACTTAAGAATTCCTCAGAAACACATGATTATTTTGTAAAAAAAATTGTTTGAAATCTCTCTTGAACATGGAGCAAGTAAAATTTATTCTATCGAATTGGATAAAGCCCTCGTATATTAAAATATATGCAACATACATGTAAAACGCAAAGATATTGACAAAGTTCGCATGTAAGAGGAAGAGGGGGTAGCCACTGCGCGAGTGGAAAAGCAACACACAGGACTTAGGCAGCAGCACTGGTGGTTGGCTAGGGCTAAATGGAGGTGGTCAGCAATCATATGGGCTTGCTCAATGGTAAAGCATTGGCGGGGATTAATAAAGTTTCTAGCCTAATTAAATATTTAGTTTTCAAAGAACGGGATCCTCAATTGGTTAATTACAAATCCAGATATGCATTTAGGGTATTAGTGTTTTTTTTTTGGTGTAAAGTTTGTACCAGAAGCACAAAAAGGCACGAGTCACCAGTAAGTCACCCGACTCTTCCCTGAAGAGGCACTATTCTCTGCACCCATTCAGCATCTTGTGTGCCTAAAAACTAGGCTTGAAAATAAAATGGTTTTACTAAAAGAGTCATGTTGGGACATAATCATTCTCCATCCTCATTTACCACCTTCCTAATGAAGCACTGGTTCTCCAGAAGTTCCAAAGCTACTTTGTGCACATCCTTAGAAATGCATGTCCCATTACTTACCCACGAGTGTTAATTTAAAGTATTTTCAAAATGAAGTTCTTTTCCTGACACTAAATAGAGTAGGCTGCTTGAAAACCATAGCACCAAGTGTTGAAAAATAAATATATTTCTGCAGTGGTTATACCTCATTCAACTGCTGTATAAGTACATACAATGAGATAACTACTCAATCCTCACAAATTCAAGAGAAAGATCGACCATCAAACATTACAACAAGATGAGAAATCCATTTTCACCTTCAGGAATGCTCACACACTCATGTATGAATGTTAAGAGGAGCGGGTAAGAACATTAAGATCCAGAATCCAATAGATGAGGACTTAAATTGCACATACATTTCAAAGTCACATTAGATGAGAGATCAATCATAATTTCAACATCAGGATGTTCCCAATTTAAATGACAGTCAATAAAACATCTACACCACCAGAACCCACCAAAAGGAAAAGAGTGGAATACCAAATGCAGTTCAGAGTCAATCTTCATATCAGCAGCTCACCTGCTTGGTAGAGGTTGATGTCTCCCCAACTCATCATTTTCTAAATTCTTTAAATGGTCGAGTCCACTTTGAGGAAGACCCAAAATATCTCCAACCTTTGCTGTGTGAGAATCTGAAGATGGCGTCTTTCCTTCAGAATATGCTTGCTGTGGAACCAGTTCCAATCTCCTTTTGATCTAGCAAAAAGATGCAAGAGTTTGAGATATCAACTAACTAAGAATATAAAAGACCCTTATCAAAAGGGTTATAAATACTTAGGATAGGACCGGATGCTTGACAGCAGTTGGAGCAGAATCTTAAGATTATTTCATTAATTGTCTTGCAGATGAAAGAACTCCAATTAAGTTCCCTCTTTTCTCAGAGGACAATTGTACCTGTGATGCATATTAGGAACAGTAAGACCCTAACTTGGCAGGATTTGACCAACTCACTTAGGGGGTGTTTTCAACAGCTTCAACACTGAGAAAATCACTTTTTAAAGCCAAAATCTGTGACACAGTTGTTTCTGAGGAAAAGTGACTATACACTCAAAAAGTCTCCTGCCAACGCCCCTTTGGTCCAAACACAGTAGGCAGTTTATGAGACGCTGACTTCATATTAGTTGATGCAATCAATACATTAAAACATTAATCTAGAAATGTTTGGTTTATAGTAACCAAAGTACTCAAGATTTTCCAGAATTTATTAAAAATATTGAACATGTTACATATTTATCCTGCTATTGCCTTGGTCAACCTAGTTTCCTCAAGTATCACTGTTTCATCAATCCATGTTAGGAAATCATACTCCCCCTCTGGCCCTCACACCATCACTGCTAAATCAATCCATGTCAGCCTTTTGGGTGTTGTAAGCTCTTTAGCACCATCTCATCCCCACCCAATCCTACAGCAGAGCTGGTTGTTTCTGCCCATACCTAATCATGTGATCTTCCAAAACTGCTATCAGCAGAAAAAAATGGGTCTTGGCCCATACCATGAACACACAGACAACCTAATTAGCCGATGTGTGATATAATCTAAGCGTTTGTAGTTATGTTTCTTTTGTTACTATGCTATTGAGAGAACACTCCATTTTAATAACATTCAATAGACTTAAGGGTCTAATATGTTGACAATCATTAAAAAAAATAAAAAATCAGGCATCATCTCAACAAATTCATGAAGTTCTTATATCCAACCGTTTTTATCTAACATGCAGGAATGTTTCAGTCATCAGATAAGAAAACTAAGATGACAACAATACCTCATTAGGATAAACTGGCGACTGATTGACTCTGGATGCATTCGCATAAGAACGCCAGGGGGATAGCTGGTACTCTGACTCTCTTAGCTTTCCCTACAAACGAATTCACTACAAAATTATGCAAAAATAAAAAATAAAAGGAGATGAGGTATGTAATCAGTTATTGGCACCTAAAAGTCTTAGAACAGTTTTTGAGCCACTAAAAACATACCTCAGTCACAAGAAGCTGCTCTTGTAGATGTCTAAACAAAACCTGCAATCCAAATATTTTCATAAAATTTAATGAGTCCGACAATGTCAAATGTATTCCAAACTAATTTCAACATTTCATTAACATCTAGAGATGAAGGTATCAAACTTGGGTTGATCAGTGATCAGACCCATCTTCAGGAGTTTACACATCAATACAATTACAAGTGCAACATAGTCTTAAAATTATTTGGACTGGTAAGGTATTTATAGTTAAAAATTTGGTTTAGATATTCAAAGAGCTGTAGGGATTTCATACAACAAATTGCTGGGTTTTAGTAGTCATTGGATGTATTCGGGACATTCTTAGAAAGCTACGGTGAATGATTCTTTTTAAGAAGGTCCAACTTCAGTTTTCTCCTCAACAATAAAATCCTACAAATTGAATAATATAAATTCTCAATAGAGATTTATGAAAGAAAGAATACAACCACAGAAAATAAAATGGACATTATATATATACTACCTCCGTCCCAAAACAAATTTCAAATTTCCATTTCGTCCATCCCATAAAAGTTCACATTCCTAAAATGGTAAAAAAGTCGAAACAACTAACCTCCCCCATACAGTTTAGTTACAAAAACATCACCTCTACCTAACACACACATAATTTATCATATATTTATTACAAAAATACCAAAATAACCCTAAAAGTAACAACTTTCTTAATCTACATGCAAAATAAAATGTGAAAACTTTTACGGGACAGGAGTATAATATATGGAAAAATATACTGATACTGATAAAATAGATTACAGAGACAAGTAATCTCCAATAATGAATGGATCATGCAAAGAAAATGGGGATTTTTTTAATGAATGAATGAATGAATAAATAAATAAATAAACCAACAAATAAATACGCATGTAAATAAATATATATAAATCCAATCAAGAATAACTTAATGCCCTCTTTTAGACAAAAAAAAAAAAAACTAAATTGTTGGATAAGTGGTTCAACAAAACAAACACATAAAAAAGATCTACTGACGGAAATGGGCCACAAGCCTGAAGCCTGTAAAAACATAAGATGGGAATCCGATCCTAAAGGATTATAAATCTTTATCTTGTTCTCTTTCTCAATGAGAAACAGATATTTATTAATCAAGTAAAAGAGTAGAAAGGGATGAGGAATCCCTGCCATACTGACAATAGCACAAGTAACATTTCTCTGATTTCAGATCTCAATTCTTTCAGGTTTATTTAATACAACTCCCACCTATACAACTCTTATACTTACATGCTATCAAACCAACACCAAAGATGACAAAAAGCAAGGCGCGCACTAATCTCAATTTCTGATGACTTATAATTCCTTTTTGTAGGGTTGCCTTGAATTTTTTAAATCTGTGTTTGGGCTCAGTTGTTATTTTGGTCCTATTTTTTAGATCTAGTAGGTTTCCTAATTCTAATAGGATTCCTATGCCCATTAAATTTCCTAGTTCAACTAGGAGTTGGATTAGAATTATTTATTATATATATGCCCCAGCAGTATCTTATTGTAATTGTATCCTGGAATAAGATTTGGTTCCTCTCTTCTGGTCATGGATGTAGCTAATGCAATGTTAGTGAACCAAGTTAAATTCCATGTTCTTCTTTCTAAATTCTCTCTTATCTTTATCATCACCTTCTTCACACCCGTTATGACAAACTTGTATCAAAGCCTGGTTGGGGTTTCCACGATTTGGTAAACATGAAGATCAACAAATTCATCTGTAGGAATAATTTTTCAGCATGGCAGATCAACATGTGCGATTTGATGAAACTACAGGGTTTGTAGGTGGCGTCGATAAATAGTCAACGCATTTGGAAGATGATGATGAGGCCAAGGCTGGTGTTGATGAGAAGTCACGATCAGATTTATGTTATGCCTCGCAATAACATCATTACGAAGTTTCATAAGGAGACAGCAGCCAGTTATGATCGAAACTAGAGAGTTTATATATTACAAAATTGTTAACAAGCGAAGTGTTGTTAACGCGATGTTTGTTCAGTCTGTGGACAAATGAAGATCAGCCTCTTCATAAATATATTGATCAATTAAATACTATTTTATTGGAATTGCGTAACATTGATATGAAGATTGAGGATGGGAAGCAGTTTTGATTATACTGGTTTCTCATACAATGTTGTATGAGATTTTTGTTGTCTTTCACTCTTGAGAAAGAAACCATGACTTTGGAGGAGGTGGGATCATCTCTTCATTACAAAGAATTGATCCATGACACGTCTGGTGCAGGTTGCGGCACAGACAATCAGGGAGCTGGGTTAGTTGAGAGCAAGAGTAAAGAACATGTAAATTCAGGGAAAAAGAAACCTAAAAAATAAGTTCTAAAGGCCCATAATCTAATAATACTTGTAATTGATGCAAGAAGAGGCATAGTTATTAAAGGCGCGCCTCGGGCGAGGCTATACCCTTGGCGCCTCGGTATAGGTTTTTCAAGGCACGCAGTATCAAGGCGCGCGCCTTTGTGCGCCTCGGTGTGTGCACCTCGGGCTCGCCTTGAGTATTGTCATGTATTTGTGTTGTTTTACATTTTTAATAGTTGAAGTAATACTTTTATAAGTGAAATAGCACTTTTTGTTATGTTAGCAACTTAAAAACTTATCAAATAAATAAACATATAATAAATATTAGATGAAGGATTTAAGAAGTTAGGGTTCCCATTCATTTCACTCCAAGCCTCCACGATGCAAACTACTCCAGCCTCCAACTTCCAACTGCCGCCGTCCCGTCTGGTCGTCGTCCGTCGTGTTTTCGACCGCCGCCGCCACGTCGCCGCAGCCGGTTAGCCTACACCTACTGGAGCAGCCGAGCATCAAGCACAGCAGTCAGCAGGTTTGTTACTTTGTTTTGGTTTTCTTTTTTCTTTTTTTTCTCTTTTTTGTTAGTTTTGTTGTTTTGTTTTTTTTCTTTTTTTCTCTCTTTTTTCTTATTTTAATATTAATATTTTTTATTTTTTTCCTTGATATATAATACTATAATCTGACTTTTTTTTCCAGCATCCTTTTTTAAATTACTAGGCTACTAGTACAAGCATAATATTAAATTTTGCTATTTTATACTTTAAAATATGATTAGTTGCATTATTTCTTGATTTTTATTAAATTTATTTATCTTTTTTATTCTTTAGATAATCAGTGGTTTGTAATTTTGTGAGTTGTGAGAGTGAGACTTGTCACTTATGGATGAAAATCAAAGTTGTAGTAGTGGTGTGGGATCGACAAATGAAGCAAAAGTTCCGGGATGAAAATATTTTGTGAAGGTAAATCCAAATACCAATAATGACTTGAAGTGCACTTTTTGTAATAAAGTTTTTAAAGGTGGTATTTTTCGTGGAAAACAACATCTTAGTGGAGGACATCAGAATGCTAAAATATGTAAGAGTTGCCCACCACAAGTTACAGATGAGATTAAAGAGTTCATGAACATGAAGAAGAAAGAAAACATTGAAAATATTGCTAAACAAGCAATGGGAATTTGGAAGGATGATGGGTATGATTATGATGAAGATGAAGTCAACATCATAGGAATGGAACCACCAAATACTCAATCATCATCAAAGCCCTCTCTCCCCTCACAAAACAAGAGGAAAAGACTAAATTCGATTGAGGAATTTGTACAAAAAGTTGCTGAAAAAAAAAGGAAAAGAGAGGCAAACCACCATAAATGAGGCCTTCAAGAAAGACATGAGGTGGAAAGGTTGTTTGGCAATTGCGGAATGGTTATATGATGCTGCAATTTCCTTTAACGCTGTCACTTATCCAAGTTTTCAAAGGATGTTTGATGTTGTTCTCCAGCATGGACTTGGTTTTAAAGCACCTTCTTTTCATGAGGTGAGAGTTCCCCTTCTTAAAGAGGTTGTTTCTAATGTTGAAAAAAATTATAACAAGAGTTGTCGTGTAGAATGGGAAAAATATGGTTGTAGTTTGATGATTGATGGTTGGACTGATAAGAGACAAAGGACATTGATAAACTTTTTAGTTAATTTGCCAAGAGGTTCTGTTTTCTTAGAGTCTGTGGATGCCTCGGAGTATGCTAAAACTGGACAAAAGATGTACGAGTTAATTAATAGATTTGTGGATCGTGTGGGAGAGGAAAACATCATCCAAGTTGTCACGGATAACGCTAGTAACATGGTGCTGGCTGGTAAGTTATTCAATACTTCAATTATGTTTTGAGTAAAATTATTATTATTATTATTATTTTTATTGAATTTCGTCAACTTGTTAGGAAAATTATTGGAAGATAGTAGGCCGAAGATATTTTGGACTCCATGCACTGCGCATTGCATTGATTTGATGTTGGAAGATATTGGGAAGTTATCTGAGTTCAAGTCAACTTTAAAGAAAGCCATGAGTGTGACTTCGTACATTTATGTTAGACCCGGTGTGGTGAATATATTGAGGCAATTCACTGGAAACAAAGAATTATGTAGGGCTGGGATCACAAGATTTGCCACAGCTTTTCTCACTTTACATAGATTGTTTCAGTTGAAGAAAAATTTGAGAAATATGTTCATTTCAAATGAATGGGTGGAAAGTAAGTGGGCTAAAGAAGTTGATGGCAAGAAGGTAGTTAAAATAATCTTGGCTACTACATTTTGGAGAAGTGTTCAATATATCTTGAAGATATATGGACCTTTGGTCGGTGTGTTGAGGTTGATTGATGGAGAGAAGAGGCCTGCGATGGGATACATATATGGGGCTATGGATCGAGCTAAAAAACCATCAAGAAGTCCTTCAAAGATGAGAAACAATATAAAGAAGCTTTTGAAATCATTGATAGGAGATGGACTTGCCAACTACATCGACCTTTGCATGCGGCGGCATATCATTTGAATCCTCAATTCTTTGATGATATTGATAAAGGGGATACATTGATCACAAGGGGTTTTATTAAAGCCTTAGAAAAATTGATCCCAATTGAGGCAGAGCAAGATAAAATCATGAGCCACCTTAATGTGTACAAAAAGTTTGAAGCTGATTTTGAATTTAACGTTGCAAAAAGGCAAAGAAAATTGATGACTCCAACAGTATGGAGGGAGACTTTTGGCTCATGTGTTCCAGAGTTGCAAAAATTTGCCATTAAAGTGCTAAGCCTAACTTGTAGTTCATCCGGGTGTGAGCGTAATTGGAGCATATTTGAGAATGTAAGAAGCACTAGCCCCTAACTCGTTTTTTTAATTTACAATTACAATATTTTATTCAAAATTCTTTCTACTTTAATTTAATTACTACCTTGTTGCAGGTTCATGCTAAAAGAAGAAATAGGCTTGAAACAAAACGTATGAATGATTTGGTTTTTGTTAAATATAATCGTGCTTTAAAGCGTCGATATGATTTACGTGAGCACATTGATCCCATATCGTTGAAAAGTATTGATGATTGCAATGAATAGTTGAGTGGTACGATGGATGAAGAAATTGAAGATAATGAATTGGTGTTTGAGGGGGATGACATGACATGGGATATGGTTGCTAAAGCTAGTGAAGTTGACGAGCCAATATATCAAACTAGAGGTAAATCATTGGGGGCAACTACCACAAGTTCCAAAAGGAAAGGCAAAGAAGTAATGAAGGAAAAGGGAACTAATCTAAGATTATTAGATGAAGAGGATGAAGAACAAGAGGAAGATAATATTGGGTTTGAAGAAGAAGAAGATTTTAATGGGGAAGAAGAGCAATTTGATGATCAAGACTTGGAGTTTGATGATGAAGAAGATGATAATTAAAATATATTTGTTGCTATGATTGTGTTTAATGCTTTGATTGACTTATTTTATTTCAAATATTAGGAATTTTCATATGTGCATGTTTAACTTTGGCTTAGATGGCTTAGTTTATATGTCATACTCTTATAAAATGTTATATTATATGCCTTTTAGACTTATTTTATTAGGTAAATGTGTTGTATATAGGTTATATTTAGTATAGAATAAATAATGGTGTTATATTACAGATTTAATTTCGAGGCGCGCCTCAGGCGTGCGCCTTGCACCTCGGGCACAGATATGCCTCGGTGCGCCTTGCGCCCTTAATAACTATGAGAAGAGGGGACATTGGAAGATTGAATGTTTGATGAAGAACAAGAAACAATAGAACAAAGCAGGTACTGCCGCTGATGCAAAAGTAAATGACTCCAACTCCAAGGAAGAATATGCACATCACACTAACATGTTGATTCTTGATTCCGGGGCATTTTACCATATACGTCCGTTCAGGGAATGGTTCACAAGTCCTGAGCAAATGGGTGTGGAGGTAATGTTCCTATGGTCAACAGTCCCGTTTACAAGGCATTTGGGATGCACACAATTAAGTTACAAACACAAGATGGTAAATTCTGCATGTTGAACAATGTTAGGCATGTTCCACTAATGACAAATAACTAACATCACTTAGAATGAAGGTCTGTATGTCTGCAAGGACTCAATGTGGTACAGAAAGGGGTGAAATGGGGACTTAGTAATTGGTTTTGCTGCAGTTGCATCTTCGCAGGTTTATAAGGATGATCTGTCTAAGCTATGGCACACAATACTTGGTCACATGAGTGAAGGGATGCAGATTTTGTCAAAAGGGGATTTTCTTGATGCCAGAAGGTCACTAATCTTGAATTATGTACACATTGTGTCTTTGGGAAGCTCCACCACCACAAGTTTCCCAATGCGACTCACAGAACCAAAGGAACAACAAATACGTCCATTCTATTTACTGGGGTCCTTCTCGTGTTTCTCTGGAAGGTCACAGTTTCAAATATGTTTTGTGTTAATGATTAATGACTATCTAGAATGCATGTGTAATTATGACGAAGCATAAAAGTGAAGTTATAAAAAGTTTCAAGCAATGTAAGGCGTTGATGGAGAATCACAACGAGAAGAAAAGCAAAGGCAGGAGACTGATAATGGTTTGGCATTATGTTGTTTTGAGTTCAATGAGTTCTATTAGAACGAAAGGATAGCAAAGCATCACACATTAAGAAATACACCACAACAAAATGATATACCAGATCATATGAATCAAACACCTCTGGAAAGTGCTTGATGCATGCTCTGCAATGGCTGGATTAGGTAAAAAAAAATTGGCTGAAGTAGTGAACTCAACATGTTAGCCAACAAATCATGGACCTCACACATGTATCAACCTCAAAACACCTTATAAAGTGTGGTCTAATAAATCAGTAGAAGAAAACTACTTTGAGATCTTCACACTCATAATCAGAAATTCATCTATCGAGATGCGGCGCCACTACATATTGTCGCATATAAGGATTTGGAACTTGAACATCTCGATGCAAAGACATCTTTTCAACATGGAGAGTAGGATAAGAAGATTTACATGGCAGTTAGATGGCTTCCAAGAAGAGTATGTTTTAAAGTTAAAAAAGTCCCTGTATAGGCTAAAGCAATCTCCGAGGCACTGATAAAAGCGGTTTGATGGCTGTGACACATCTTGGAAACAATAGGAGTCCATAAGATATTTGTGTGTATCATAACAAGCTCAAGATTATTCATTCATCTATTTGGTCTTGTATGTAGATGATACATCAATAGCTGCACGCACCAAGATACTATTTAAAATATATTTGGGATGGAGATCCATACGGAGAAGCAGAAGAAGCTTTTCCTTTCACAAAAACATTACATACAGTTGATATTATCAAGGTTAGGTTTGTCTATAGCTAAACCTATAGATGGTCCCAAGGGCTGCAAATACTCATCTATCTATTGTTTAAACTCACACCCCAATTTTCTAAATAAAGAAATTTTCACATTATTTTTTAAATAATTTAAATAGGGTATGACTAAAACAACTAAATAATCCATTAACTAATATAGCCAAGATAAAGGACTTTATATTAGGAATTAGTCCTATAAGTCTCAAACACCCTTTAATTTTTTTTTCAAAATAATAATAATAATAATAAATAAATAAGGACTAAGTCCCTTAAGTTTATGCCATTTAGTTTTTAAAACAATATCTAATGCAGAAGCTTTTAAAAGAAAGGACTACAAGACTTGCAAACATACAGGACTTGTCAAATTATAATAATAGAACCCAACATGTTGTAAAAATAAACATGTGGATTGGCAAGAATAAAGGAAAAGTTTATTTAGAATTGGTCTGGAAGTTTTTATGCGAAATTTCCATATACAAAAAAAAATACAGAGTTTATTTTAAGTGGTATTACTTTAATTAAGGAATGGAATCTTTTTTTTTTAAATAAACAATAATACTGTAAATGATGAAAATCCATATAAACTAAGCATCATAACAATTTCCGTAAAACTAATTTCACAACCATTTCCTAATTAAGTAAAATAATTACCAAGATCACATGTGATTCTAAATGGAACTTTTCAAATAAAAAGAAATATAAAACAATAATGGTATTACAAGTATTTCCACCCAACATGCATTGAAAACTTAATTTACATACAGACACCTTATTCAACATGTTTTGAATTAATGGTAACTAAATTTGATTTTGGCATCTAGACATCGAAAATAACTTTTTTTTTTATTTACTCAAATTTCACCACTAACCTTGTACCCCACCAGCGATCTGTTTAAAAAAAAAACAGTATACAAAATATAAATTTCGACAATCAAATAACACATGACATTAATTTATCGCAACAACCCCGACGATCGCAAGATTCCACTACACAAAATCGACTCAAAACCCATGTCAACACAGTATACCAAGAACTCCAATATACGAAGTGCTTTCGAATAAAAATTGATAAGTATGCAGTGTACGCATTACTCTTTTATTTAAAATTTTTATTGAGTCTCCTCTTACCCACACGCCCCCGTTCGTACGCTACCGCAACGCTAAATCTGAAAAGGGGTAAATCATAGGGAGTGAGCAAACCACCGCTCAGTGAAATAAATTATGCACCACTTATCATTCAAACGCTATTACGAGTGAAACTGAAATTCTTACACTTGTAACTTGAAATATCATATCATGTTGGTAAGCACCTCTCGGTTCAATACCCATGTTGGCAAGCACCTTTCAGTTCAATACCCATGTTGGCAAGCATCGCGATTCAATACCCTTGAATTGTACTTAATAATTCATGGATAACATAGCATGTTCATGTATAATCACATCATGTAGGGTATTAAATAAATAAATAACACATAATTAAATCCCACCTTAAGCACTTGATCTAGCAAGACGAATACTCCGATCTCCTCTAACTCGCCCTACACTTGCTGCCTATACTCATAATAACAAAAGGAAGAACGATCAAAACACGTTTCTAAAACTCGACAAGAAACTAAATTCTGCGACTCATAGTGTAAGGACGAAGATAAAATTTTAAAACGATTACTGAAATTATTCCTTCTTAGATGAAATAAAAGAACAGGGTCATAGTTGATTAAGAAGGAAAAGAAGAAGTTGATTGCACGGCTAAAATTGTAAAGATAACGATCCGTTCTTGGAGGATAAGTGAGAATAGGTTTTACCTGGAGAGAGAAAGTTTGCGTTGTTGCTGTTGATATATCCATCGATATATCTGTAAATTTGAGGTACCGATATTTTGATCAATATCTATATTTTCATCCCTTGGCAAGATTGAGACAAAATTCTAGAGGGAGTGGGGGAAATTTAGAGAGAGAAAGCACTCCCCCCTCCCAGAAAATGAAAGCACTTTTATTTTCTTTTTTTTTTTCTAAAAATGGAAGAGCATAAGATTTAGAAGAAGGGGAGAAAAAAGAATTTGAAGATAAAACTAAGAAGAACAACTAGATTACTACTTCAACACATTGCTCGTGCAAGCATCCACAAGACAAATTTTTTATCCCACTAGAGAGAGGCCACAAACTACCAGAGTAAACACAGGTTGCTACAACAAAACAAATAAAAAAACACCGGCCAACTGTTAATCCAAAATAAAGAGAACATTCAAAAATCAAACATTCAACTCTATAAAGTCAAACCTCCACATTGTCAACCCGTCAAAAAAAAATACCTCCACATTGCCATGTCAGGTATTAGCCTATGGGTCTTTTAGTTACTATGAAAGAGGAACATTGATTCACATATTAATAATCTGTTAGACGAAATGAAGTTTTGTTATGAATATACTCCACACTGCACATCAACAGCATTCAATCGAATAAGTCCTCTTAAAACCCAAGTCCAACATCTGACATTTAACACTACAATAATTGCAAATCAGATCACCACTATGCATCATTGTATCAAAGACATTTTTAGTAAAAACGAACACAAAGAATGCCACATTTAAAAGTTTAATTACAATAGATACTTGGACTTCTCATTTTAATATGCATAGAAAAAAATTCCTAGTAGAATGATGAGTGATATTTTCACCTAGATTTTAGTATCTTTTTATGTGTCTTTTCGTATATTTTTATCCGTATTTGTATGTTATTTGGTTGTGTTTTGTGTTTTTATTGAAATGTGTGTGAATGAGCTTAAACCTATGATTTTCACTTTTTATTAGATGCTAGATATGATAAGGAAGACGTAGGAAAAAGCGGATCTCAATTCGGAGTTGAAACGAGGAAGAACGAGCCAAAACAGTGAAAGAGGAAGCAGGGCGCAAGAACACGGGCCGTGTACAGCGCACGGCCCTGTAAGAAGTGGCCGTGTGCCGACATCAGAAGATCCAACACGACCACCCTGTGCCCGTGTTACAGCACACGAGCCGTGTTGCAGCACACGAGGCGTGTTGCGTAACACGGCCCTGTCCAGAATGGCCGTGTGAGAGCAACAGAAGACACAACACGGCCACCTTATGGCCGTGTTGCGTCGCACGACTCGTGTCGTGTCTGGGATCAGAAAAAATCAGAATCCTTCTAGAAGCTTCCCAAGGGGTATAAATACCCCTTTATTCAACAATTGATAGAGGATCTGAAATTCCAGCCTCCCCACACACATCACACACCATTTCTTCTATTTTACACCATCATCTTCATCCATTCACCATCCATTGGATCTACAATCATCCACCATCAAAATCATCATCCAATTGAAGAAAAGAAGCAAGGAAGAGAGGAAGATAACAAGGGAAGGAAGGAAATCACCATTGAAGTGACATCAAGGGAGTTTCCATTCATTTCTTGTATTAAACCTCATAGTCTCATCATGTTTTGTAAGGATATTAATGTCTATGTTAATTTCCTTGTTAATATGGTAGGCTAATCTCCCTTGTGAGATTAGCAACATGATAGTTGTTGGATAATTTTGGGGATTTGTGTATTTGAATTCATATGTTTATTGGATCTATGATTTTCTACCGTTGATCATTAATTGCTTGAATTGTATTGATGATTTGTGTGTTTAGTTGTTCTAGATATGTGATTATATTGAGAAATCAATTATATGCTTAGGATAATTAAGTGAATCATTTCATCAAACACTTCATGTGCATTATAGATTGTGAAGAGATTGAGAAGTCCTTCATAGTTTAGAACCCTTTGGTAGGACATGTGATTGGTTTGATCGAGAGATTGATTAATTGTGTGAAGGGACTCTCATTTAAGCTTAGTACCTGGTTGGAATTGTTTAAGTAAGAACCAATCCATTGAGCTATTTGATATTCATATCATATCCATCTCGAGAGGGAGTTTAGGTGATTTTAGTGTTGGCCCTTAGTCTTCAATCCATGATACATATGAATTTGATACATAATTCTTAGAATTACCACTTCTTGATTGTTGTTAATCTCACTTTTAATCAATTTGGTAAACCACCTTACATCCATCTATCTTATTTGCTAGATCATTGCTTGTTCACTTGCATTGAGTGATTTAATTTCTTGTTTGATCAACCAACCTCCATTGATGATTCGTCTCTATAAAATTGTGATAAATGTGAAATCGCTTGAGCTCTAGTGCCGTCCTCCCTGAGGTTCGATAATTTTTAGTTGGTCATACCACTAAACTATGGCTAATCATAGAACTTTCCACTCCTCCCACATTACTTTAACAATTAATTATCTTAGTTGTCGAGAAATATTTCAATTTTCTATTAGAGTAGGTCATTCACACAAGTAAACAACAGATTCAAGAGTCTGCCTTGCAAAATATTGGTAAACGTAAAATTTAAACTATAAATTAATAGAAGTAATTACTTATAGAAAATATGAAATAAAATCATACATTCATTCAAACAGTCAAAAACGTATGTTAAATCCCAATCCAATAGATTGAGAAGTCAGTTACCATTGGCTAAGAATCATGAAAAGGGGAAAATAGATTTTAAAATAAAAATATAACATTAGAGAAGGGGCAGAAAAAATTAGCTTACCAAAGAAGTGCAAAGAGAGTGTGAGAAAGAGAAGAGGCTTTTAGCAAAATAATGGGAGAGAATGTTCCATTTTGCTCTAAAATATAATAATTAGTAACTAAAGTGGATTTCAAAATTTAATATGAAGCATATAAAAACACATGGATTAAAATTAAAAAATAATAATTTCTCATTAGAATGAAAAATATCCAAATTAGAAAGCTTCTTTTTACAGATTTAAAAAGGTAAACACATTTTGCAAACATATTGTTTCTAGGAAGAGTTCACCCATAGATATTCCACTGTCAGAAACATCATCAAGAATTGGTCTTCTAATAATTACCAACAATAATACAATCACATATTGTGTACATCTTGATTCATTGACTGGAGCGAGTTTAGAAATAGAAGGCATCAAAATTAGTTAAGAGTTGCTTAAACCATTTGCTTCTATTGAGTATGTGAGATAACCAAACTACAACAGTTCATACGAGGCAAGAAGGAACAGATGGAATAAAATGAAGATGATAATCGACCAACAATACAACATTTATTGGACTTAAGATGCAACGAAAACCAAGGAGGTTGAAACATGGTTTAAATTGGCACACGAGGAAGTGGCAACTTGGGTATTATTTGCACTTTAGTGGCATAAAGTATATGTAGGCTTTGCAATCAATTCACCACAAAAGAATAGACATACAAAGGACAATTCAAAATCTTCACCTAAGTACAGAATGTATATGCATAGTTAGAACCAATAACAAAAGTCATAAAACCAAAGAAATGGACTATTAGCATGATCATTATTATTTAAAGATGTACTAGGTACATCATATTTTCTCATCTAATAGACAAACGTATAGCAGTACTTTATAATATTTTCATGAGTTTATTCAATGATTCTCCCAACATTCGAACTCCATAAGCAAGCCTTCATATCCAGTGCTTGGGGGATTATTAGCTAATTTATTAAAAACATTTTATCTACACTATCAAATTTATATTATCAAAAAAAATGCGAAGTATCTTCTTGTTGGATTGTATACTAAAAGCTAGCTTTTTGTATGAATAATGTTATAACTATTAGATTGTATACTAAAAGTCTAGCTTTAGTATGAACAATGTTATAACAATTTATTTGAAATGAGAATCATATGATCAAATGATTGCATCTTATAATTTATTTATATGCATGATGCAATAGTCCACTTACTTTATACTGTAGATAATAAGTTGTGCGACAACACGCGGAAGATCATATTATCAGTTTCCTTATAAAGTATAAACAGATGCTCACAACCGAGATAGACGGGGACTCTCTATCGGGATGGTTGTAGTGTGGTTTGGTATTAGCTTGTCTTGGCTATAGAATCACATTAGTACACTTTGTGTGTATTGAGCAGGACCGCTTGAGATTGTTCGACTTATACTGACTTATAGAAGAACTTGATCTCTGTTATTATGGATGTTCGTGCTCTTAATCCCTATACATAACCTCGACACGTAGGGCAGTATGTATTTCTTTGATTCATTAATGGGTGAAATTTACATGTAATTAAATCAACAAACTTGGTGAGTTGGGAAGTAGTGCTGTCTCTATGGTGTGCTGTTGATTGTAGAAGGAATCCGTGCCCGACATAGGTTGATGATGCCCCCTTAAGGAGCTCATAAGGATTATCATGTAAACCCTGCAGGTGGATTTATTCCGGCATGATAATGAGGTTGAGTGGTACTACTCTCGGATGAGATATTAATTAATGGAGTTGTTAGTAAATTAATTAATGGACATTGTATATCTTAAACATGGGTAGACTAAATGGCTCAAAATAAGAAGGAGCCCATAACATAATTATGGGATTAGAACGGTAGTACAGTAATAATATTTTAGTGGTATATATTATTATTATTATTATTATTATTATTGGACTTAAGTATAAGCTTTTGGCTAAGCTTGGATACTTAAGCCCAATGGAGGCCCAACTCTAATTTATCCTCCTGGTTCCTGCTTTAGCCCATATATAAGTCATCTCAGCTATCTGGAAATCCTAATCAAGAGATAATTCACGCCTAACACTGTGAAGGGGGTTAGGGAATAGCAGATTGAGAAGATCTCGAAGATCGTCGCCCACACGACATCGAGATTAGACTTGGGAATACAGTAGAAGACTGGAAGGTTGTTTGCTGCAGCTGTCCGCCACATTCTACGATTTTTATAAAATCGTACAGACATCATAACAGGACGTGTAATATACTGACAGAAAGCCACGGAAGAGAGGATCATTTTGGTGCATAGATCACTCAATTCTGACATCGGATGAGAGAGTTATGCATAAAACAGTGGGACTGCACAGACTGCCGGCGAGATTACATCTTCTCCAACATACCCTGGTGAAAGGTAATACGTTTCTTAATTTTTCTTGCTTCTGCTGAATTAGAATCGTATGGAACCCTAACGGGTCACGTTAACCAAATGATCGAATGCCAACAATTGGTATCAGAGCGTAGGTTTTATGGCTAAATGTGACACGTTGGGCTAGGGTTTATATGAATTATGTGCTTTTATTTGGAATAGAATCACATGAATTGTTGGGGTTTTAGTTTTATGAATTGAATCCACGATAATTCCAATGAAAACCCTGCGTGTAATTGTTGAATGGTGAACGTGTATCATCATCAAACCCCTAAGATAATTCATGGTTGAACCCTACCCTAATTGTATACTACACACATGAGCACCGCATGATTGATCGATGGCAGGTTTGATTGACGGTGGATGGTATACGGAGGCAGAAAGGCCTGATATCAGTGGATGTCTGGCGCTGCTAATCGGCATGTCTTGACTTGTGAAAGCAAGCAAATTTTTTTCTCTCTGATGAAAGGCTGAGCCTGATGGCTGGTGAAAGAACGGTAGGTGAAAAGGCTGGCTATCAGCAGTTTTATAGCGTGACCATACGATGTAAGTCGCAACAATGAAGGCACGTTGGAGACGACAATTTCAGTCAAGGTGGACGCTGCTCTCTGGCTGTCAGAGTTGATGCAGGCAAGCGAGGAATCCCAGAAGCCCATGACGCAGTTTCCCAGCGGAGTTCCATGTAGGGCTGGCATGGTCATGATCGAACTAGAAGGTTTTTCGATCGGACCTAGCATGGTTTGGGGCGGATTCAACCAGATTCTAATCATCTCTATCACCTTTTTCGATCAAGCTTGTTTTTGTTTTATCTAAGACACGGTGTTCCGGGCAAGTCATTGGATTTTTTGAGCGGTGCTTATGGAATTTTCGAGCGGGTCTGCAACTTTCTGATCGGGTATGTTGCAATTAGTTCGGGTTAACGTGGAGTTCGGGGCAATTCTATTGGCAGGAGCTCTGATTTCTCCGGTGCTAACATGTTGCGAACGTAAGTGAACCAGACAGCAATGGAAAGCTTGACTAGAAAGGCAGACCCCGGTATAACTGATAGGGGTTGCCGGCGGCAATCATGTTCGACATGGGTACAATCAGTCAATCTCTATCGGTAGTATGGAATTCAATGCTAGCCCTGGTGATCGGTTTCGTGGTGCAATGGGCTTGCGCCAGTGATGATCTGATCTGAGTTGGAGCACGCTCGCCACTGTATGGTGGTTACATGGATGAACGGGATAAACTGGTAGCGGCTGTCATCAAAGATGCTGGCTGCAGAAGGCATGCAAGTCTCCAGCATGTCATCATCGGTGACTTGGCAGTACGTCTTCCAGCGGGAGTCTATTTTCCGACAGGCCATGAGGTGGCAGGAGCGACGCTGCGAACGACAAGTTTCTGGGCAATTAAGTCCGTGTGATGTGAAGACATGGCAGGGAGGGTTGTGGGATAGTGTTATTGAGCGGTTTCAGCAGTAATAAGGAAATGGGCTATTTAGTTTTAGTCCCAAGTTTCATTCATATTTAACTTTAAGCCCAAGTTTTCTTCTTGGCCAAGTCACAAGTTTAATTGTTTGGAGTGTTGACCAAGTCAACATATAATTGACAATTATTTTATTCCTTATTTATAATTAAAATAATTGTTTTATTTGTCAATTATTATATATTTGGATTGGATGCAGGTTCTACTTGATTTACTGTCTTATTTGCCATAATAGGGGCATGCTAGGTTGCGTATTTTATTATGTATATTATATGCATGTAAAAATCCTCGGTGTTAAATTACTAAGTGGGAGAGAGAATTGGCAAAAAGTCCCGCAGCCTCCATTATTAGTTTGTTAGCAATGTGAATAAACTTGTGCGTCGGCATTAGAGCCTTCCTCCCCATCGGATGAGTTTATTCATGGATTGCTGGAATAGACTTCATTAAATAATTATGTTTGTAATGTGATGCATATGAACTTGCGCTTTGGCATAGACCTTTCTCCCTATCAGATGAGTTTATATGCGGTTCACTGGTACAAACTTATAATTGATGATTGTAGGAAGTTATCCAAGCGCGTGTGTACTTCTCTATCTGTAAGGCACATAAGCATGCACAATGGACTAGGGGTCAAATAATGGTGTACACTTAGATGTAAATAATAAGTACCCTTCCTATCGTGGCTTGCAGACTCACGGTGCTTGAGATGTCGGTGAATTTTATTTTTATATGGTTTTGAGGGAATCAATATAAATGGATAAAATTCGAAGATTTGATCAGTGTATTAATTGTGATTCTCTGTAATTTTGAATGGTTTATCTCGCTTATTGTTTATTATAAGAAATTATATTTACTGGTCCAAAATTAGATGATTAGAAAAGAATCTTGGTTTTGATTTTACTACTTAAGAAAATATAAATATGTGTTCTCACTAAGGATGTCCCATGATGCCTATTAAGGTCTCTAATGAAGAGGTGAGAGGTTCATAGAAATATGATGGTCTCATGCGACTCTTCGGATACTTGAGTGAGGTTAAAAGGCAAGAGGTCATGGTTAACTTGATGAATGAATTAGAAATACTTGGAATAGAAATTGAAAGGGAAATCTAGGTCAATTTATTCTTCATTGTTTGCCTAAATGTTTTTGAGCAAGTTCCACCTGAATTACAAGAGGTTGTAAATGGTGGGGAACTTCTGACAAAACATGTGGCAAAGAAAATCCAATTTCATCAAGATGTGAACAAAGTTAGTATCTCATTCACTAGTTGTTGAAGCGTGATTACTGATGGCATCTACTGACATGTTGTGTGTAGATACCAAAATCACTAAAAGCATGTAACTAAGTGATGATGAGATTATTATTATGCACATGGGTAAAACTACGAGAGTAGTGGCTGTTGCAGTGGGAGTTGTTTATTTATCTTATGATATGAGTAAAAGTTTGGTTTTGAGAAATTATCATTATGTACATTTTCATAGAAAGAATTTCATTTCAGTTTCTATGCAGTTACGGATGGATACTCTATTTAATTTAAATGGCATAGTTATCATAATGAAAGATAGAGTTATAATCTGTTATGGTACATTGGTGACAATTTGTAAACTCTTAAATCATGTTTATCCCACGTATGCAACAAATAGTAATTAATAACACATCTTCTAATCCTAATAAGAGAAAGACTCTTATAGAAATGGTTTGATATATGATGAGTTATTTGATATTATTAAATTCATTTTATGGATATGACTTAGAACAACATGTAGTATAATGTTTCTATGTTTGTTGGATATCCTAGAAAAATGAAGAGTGATGATTTATTTAGTCCAAAAGATCGAAGGGTGATTGTTAACACAAACACTAGATTTTTGGAAAAGAGCTATGTATTAAATCATAAAGCCATGTATAAATTGTTCTAAAGAAAGTGAGAGGGAAAACACAAAGTATTAGTACCAAGTGTACAATAGGATATATGACAAAGTAAACTGCAACGCGTGTCACGTCTGATACACAATTGCATATAGTGTCTTGTTGTAGTAGGAGGGTTGTTCGACAACCTATAAGATGCATGTTTTGGGAGAGTCGTGAGCTTGATTCCTAGTAAACATGGAATAGACCCACGGGTATGACAAAGCACTACAAGATGAAAATGCATAATCTTAGTAAGTTGCAATGAATGATGAAATATAATTGATGACTTATAATTTAGATCTGGCTGCTTGTAGAACCACAGATGGTGTGAAAGCCATTGAAAGTGGCTCTGTAAAATAAAAGAGGATCATATGTTAAGGTGAAACCTTGGAAGCAAAGCTTGTTGCGAAAAAGTATACTCAGAAAGAAAGGGTTCGATTATGAGAAAACATGTTCGCTGGTAGCTATGCCTAAGTCGATTTGGACTTTTTATTTGTTGCTACTCATATGGAATATGAGGGATAACAAATAGATGTCAAGATAGTTTTCCTGATTGGAAGTCTTGAGGAAAACATATATCTGAAGCAACCAGAGTGATTCATTGCAAAGAGCTAAGAGCATTTTGATAGTAAGCTTAAGAGTGTCCATCGAAGGGCCAAAGCAAGTTTCAAGATCATAAAACATCCGTTTTGATGACGAAATCCAAATGATATGGATTTTTTCAATGCGCTGATGTGTCTTGTGTATTGAAAAGAGTGACGAAAATGTGGTGGTATTTCTTGCACTGTATGTAGATGATATATTGCTCATTGGAGACAATGAAAGAGTATTGTCGGGCGTATGGGTATGGTTGATAAAGCGGTATGTGATAAAGGACTTAAGAGAAGCAAAATAATATCATTTTGATCACAGTAATACGGATCACAAGAAAAGATGTTAAGCTTATCTCAAGCTTCATGAGATGGTATGATCCTTATTTATTTTGGCATGTGACTTTATCTAAGAAAATGTATTTGACACAAAAGAAGATAAAGGTGATGAACACGGTTCCTTATATTTCGACAAATAAGAAAGCTTAATCTAAGGAATGCTATGCACGAGATATGGATAACTGTTTTGCCGAAGGCATGAACAGTGGGTATCAAGGTAACCCGAAATAAGAATGATGAACTGTGGTAACACATAATTTCGAATTACCTGAAAAGGACTAGAAACTATATATGGGCTTACCGGACAGATTCACTACTTCTTAAGGGTTACATAGATTTGAATTTTTTAAATCAGATAGGGATGACAGTAAATTACCTCAAAGGTTGTGTGTTTAATTTTAGGAAGTTGAGTCATAATATGGAGGAGTGTTATATAGCAATATATTTCGGACTCCAAACTCCATCATGGAAAGATAATAAATTGGAGTCTATGAGGCGGCCAAAGTATCTGTATGACTCTAGAAACTTCATGATGGACTTTGAAGTGTTTCTAGGTTTGCCCAAGATTATCACAATTTATTTTGATGATAATGGTGCTGTTGCAAACTTGAAGGAATCAAGAACCCATAAGGCAATTAAACACATGGAGCGCGAGTACCACCTGTTACGAGAAATCGTATGATGAGATGAAGGTTGTTGTCGCCTAGATTGCATCAGATGATAACCTAGTAAATTCGTTCAGAAGGACCTTAAGGCGAGAGCTTTTAATGATCGTGTAGTGGGAGTGGGAATCAGATGTATGGCAGAAGACATGACAGTATAGTCTTTTAGTATAAGTTGGAGATTGTTGGATTGTATACTAAAAGTCTAGCTTTAGTATGAACAATGTTATAAAAATTTATTTGAAATGAGAATCATATGATCAAATAATTGCGTCTTATAATTTATTTATATGCACGATGCAATAGTCCACTTACTTTATACTATAGATAATATGTTGTGCGACAACACGCGAAAGATCATATTATATGTTTCTTTATAAAGTATAAACAGATCTTCACAACCAAGATAGACGGGGACTCTCTATCAGGATGGTTGTAGTGTGGTTTGGTATTAGCTTGTCTTGGCTATAGAATCACATTAGTGCACTTTGTGTGTACTGAGCAGAACCGCTTGAGATCATTCGACTTATACTAATTTATAGAAGAACTTGATCTCTGTTATTATGGATGTTCATGCTCTTAATCCCTATACAATAATCTCGACACGTATGGCAGTATGTATTTCTTTGATTCATCAATAGGTGAGATTTACATGTAATTAAATCAACAAACTCGGTAAGTTGGGAAGTAGTATTGTCTCTATGGTGTGCTGTTAATTGTAGAAGGAATCCGTGTCTGTCATAGGTTGATGATGTCCCCTTAAGGAGTTCATAAGGATTATCATGTAAACCCTGCAGGTGGATTTATTCCGGCATGATAATGAGGTTGAGTGGTACTACTCTCGGATGAGATATTAATTAATGGAGTTGTCAGTAACTTAATTAATTAATGAACATTGTATATCTTAAACATGAGGAGACTAACGGGCTCAAAATAAGGAGTCAATAATGTAATTATGGGATTAGAACGGTAGTGCAGTAATAATATTTTAGTGGTATATATTATTATTATTATTGGACTTAAGTATAAGCTTTGGGCTAAGCTTGGATACTTAAGCCCAATGGAGGGTCAACTCTAATTTCTCCTCCTGGTCCCTGATTTAGCCCATATATAAGTCATATCAGCTATCCGAAAACCCTAATCAAGAGATAATTCACGTCTAACACTGTGAAGGGGGTTAGGGAATAGCAGATTGAGAAGATCTCAAAGATCGTCGCCCACACGACGTCGAGATTGGAATCGGGAATACAACAGATGACTGGATGGCTGTTTGCTGCTGCTGTCTGTCACCTTCTACGATTTTTATAAAATTGTACAGACATCATAACAGGACATGTGATATACTAACCGAAAGCCACGGAAGAGAGGATCGTTTTGGCGCATAGATAACTCAATTTCGACATCGGATGAGAGAGTTATGCACAAAATGATTGGACTTCACAGACTGCCAGTGAGATTGTATCTTCTCCAATATACCCGGTGAAAGGTAATACGTTTCTTGGTTTTTCTTGCTTCCGCTGAATTAGAATCGTATGAAACCCTAACGGGTAACATTAACCTAACGATCAAATGCCAACAATAACAATTTATATTGTAGATAATATGTGGTGCGACAACACGGGGAAGGTCTTATTATTGGTTTTCTTATAAAGCATAAACAGATGCATACAACCGAGATAGACGGTGACTCTCTATCGAGATGGTTGTAGTATGATTTGGTATTAGTTTATCTTGACTATAAAATCACATTAGTGCACTTTATGTATTAAGCAGGACTGCTTGAGATCGTTCGACTTATACTGACTATATATGAAGAACTTGATCTCTATTATTATGGATATTTGTGCTCTTAATCCCTATACAATAATCTCGACACGTAAGCCAATATATATCTCTTAGATTCATCAATGGGTGAGATTTAAATATTAAATCAATAAACTCGGTGAGTTGGGAAATATTGTTGTCTCTATGGTGTGTTGTTGATTGTAGAAGGAATCCATGTCCTATTAAATAGGTTGATGTTGTCCCCTTGAGGAGCTCATAAGGATTATCATGTAAATTCTGCAGGTGGGTTTATTCCGGCATGATAATAAGGTTGAGTGGTACTACTCTCGGATGAGATATTAATTAATGGAATTGTCAGTAATTTAATTAATTAATGGGCATTGTATATCTTAAACATGGAGAGACTAATGAGCACATAATAAAGTGCTCATAACATAATTATGGGAATAGAATGGTAGTGCAGTAATAATATTTTAGTGGTATATATTATTATTATTGGACTTAAGTATAAGTTTTGGGCTAAACTTGGATACTTAAGTCCAATGGAGGCGCAATTCTAATTTCTCCTCCTAGTCCCTATTGTAGCCCATATATAAGTCATCTCAACTGTTCGGAAACCCTAATCATTCATGCCAAACAATATGAGGAGGGTGAGGGAAAAGTAGATTGAGAAGATATTGAGGATCGTCGCCCACACGACGTCAAGATTGGATTTGGGAATTCAGTAGAAGATCAGAAGGTTGTTTGATGATGCTATTTGTCAACTTTCATAATTTTTATAAAATTGTGTAGAACTCCAAACTAGACTTGTGATATACCGTTGGAAAGCCACGGAAGAAAGGATCCTTTTGGCGTATAGATCACTCAAATCAGAGATTGCATGAGAAAGTTATGCCCAAAAAGGTGAGATTGCACTTGCTGTCGGCGAGAATTCATTCTCTTCTTCAACATACCCTGGTGAAAGATAATACGTTTCTATCTTACTACTTCCGCAGATAAAGAATCGTATGGAACCCTAATGGTTCATGTTAACCAAACGATCGAACGCCAACACTTTTGAGTAAAATCACAGTTGGTCCAGTGCATATCAAGAAACATTGTAATTTATTTAAGTGGACAATAAATGAATCCCAGCATACATGAAAATTCAAAGTTTCAGAAAATGGGTGCGATGTAATATTTTCTCTAGGTAGGATTCTTGCAAACAAAGTGGCCTCCATATAAAGGCTTTACTAGACACTGGGATAGATTTGGAATCATTCACAATCAGCTATCAATTTATGTATGAAGTCATTCCTAGATTTTTAAAAGTAAATAATTCTAATGAGTCACTTCTGAAATGTGATTGCTACCATATTTATTAGTAAAAATAAAAATTCAATAAATGGTTTGATACTGAACAACAAAAGGTAAGAAAGTGAATTAAAAAAGGACAATGCAAATTTACATGTTCCATACATTGATAGTAAGAACGAAATCCGACCAAGTTTATAACGAGGGCTCTAAAGCCATATTGATGATAAGTTGTACATTTAAAAGTAATAATTTAGTGAATGGGTAGAAATTACTAAGTCACTCAACTAAGCAAGTCCACACACAGTTTTAAATTGGATTTCTAATTCTATCAACAACTGTACCAGCCTAAAAACAAGGAACTTTCCGCAGGATTAACCCCATTTCTTTTGAATAAAACCCTTAAAAAATAATTAGAAATTGGAAGGTGGAAAATTATCCAGAATACCTTGATTGAATCTGTGAGAGATGCGCCTTGATTTTTGGATCAAATGAAAATTTCAGAAAAAGTGCAGTCTAAAGATGGACAGAATTCTTGTGCACACGAATGAGGAGTGAAGGACGGTTTAAGGAGAGGTAGAGAAGTAGAGTGGGATGGTGGAGGAATTAGGGTCTTGACTTTTAAGGTATAACATAGGTACACATCTAGTAGAACCAAGACCCACCCTTAGGCGACGTGGAAAGAAGAAATCAATTACCGTGCTTTTGTAGAATGAATCAACAACCGGCTACTCACACAAAACACTAGCCATCATACGCTTATTTAGCTAAATTAGGCCTTATTCACTCTAAGTAGTATTTTTGATATATTACCATTATGATCTCATCCTTTGTCCAAACTATTACTTCTGATAGATTGCACGTGGATTAAGAGGTAGTTTGTATTAGTGAGGTGTGTGGGACCATGTATTAAATTAAACGTAGAGAGGGACTAGGGTACAACCGGTTGTACTAATTGAATTGGTACAACCTTGGTCCCTATCCTTCTTATTAATTCATGCTCCTTCATTAATGTTGTTTTTTATTTTATTTTTAAATTTATTTTATTTAAATGACTATTATATCCTAAATCCTAAGGATAAATTATACCCTAAACCACTAGGGTAAAATTACAATTATACCATAAACCTTAAACCCTAAACCCTAGGGATAAATTATACCCTAAAGCACAAAGGGTAAAATTACAATTATACCATAAATCCTAAGGATAAATTATACCCTAAACCACAATGGTAAAATTACAATTATACCCTAAACCCTAAACTCTAGGGATAAATTATACCCTAAACAATAAGGATAAAATTACAATTATACTCTAAACCATAGGGATAAATTATACCCTAAACCACAAGAGTAAAATTGTAATTATATCCCTAAAATTAAATAAATAATAAATAAATAAAACAGTAACAACAACAGTTAAAAAAAGAAACAAAAAAGAGGAAAACACACACTGAAGGTGAAGGAAGGAGGTTATACCGAGAGTTGTACCAATTGAAGGTTGTACACAAGTCTTTTTCTTAAATGTATTAGTGATGTGTGTGTGTCCATTTGTTAAAAAGAAAAATATATACCTTTGGTGCGAATGCTAAAATAACAAAATGTATACTTTTCCAGCGGATGGAGGAAGTATATAAACCTTTGAAATTTGAAAATTACCCATTATCTTCTTCAATTTGTCAAATATATAAAATATTTGTATATGGTTTGTTCAAATCAAATCAAATACTAGTATGTAATAATAAAATCTGT
Source organism: Pogostemon cablin (assembly GCA_023678885.1). Taxonomy (NCBI): domain Eukaryota; kingdom Viridiplantae; phylum Streptophyta; class Magnoliopsida; order Lamiales; family Lamiaceae; genus Pogostemon; species Pogostemon cablin. Next base: position 13,343,310 of record CM043005.1, read on the forward strand.
ACATTGCACATAAATAAAAATTTATTATATTAAAATTATAAGCTTTTCTTATTATTACAGTAAATATATATATCTTTTTTTAAAATAAATGTTAATTTATTCGATTATTTCAAAAGGGCAAAGCCCAAGTCCACTTACAACTCCACACGAAATTCAACAAAAAATAAAACTACGACATAGCTAAAAATTGAAGATATCTAGCTACATGTAATAAAATAGAGTATACAACTCTATCAACTATCGGGCGAACACCTTCAATCAGCGATTCACAACGTGCCTTCCAGATGAAGAACACGCATCCATATAGCGCAAGTGCATGCCGCACTTTTCTCTCATACATGGACCCGACGATCCTTGTGAAGCCACTTGATACCTGCCATTACCATAGTCACCATCCTGTTCCACCCCGCATCAGTTCTCACACGATCCCATACCTCCTTTGCAAATGAACATTGAAAGAAGAGATGATCTCTCGATTCCAGTTTGCCTACACATAAAACACACTCCAACAACCCTTTTACCCTTCTCCATCTATTCATAATGTGCAACCGATTCCTCACGGCCAGCCACATATGAAAAGAATATTTCCTCAGAACCCACGTACACCACAATTTCTTATAGACATACCTCACTTGGCCAACATCAGCAACTCTAGAGTAGAGTCTGCCCGTCAACAAATTACCCCATTTCTGATCACACGGTGAGGGTGGCAAATAGATCTCCTTCTAGCTGAGCACGTATCCTATCTCTCGCTTGTAGATTTTTTTTCCATACGATAGAGGCACTCGGAACTGCCTCTATGTCCCAACATGACTCTTAGGTAAGATAGACTGAACTAATCCACTTGACCCATAGAGATCTCTTCTCAGAGTGTACATCCCACAATGCTCCACATAAGGCTATATCATTAAATAACTCCACACTTCTCAACCCGAGGCCACCCTGCTCTTTGGGTAGAATAATTTTAATCCAACGAACATCGCCTTAAGTAAAGCCCCATTGGAAGCTCCTGATCATCATCTCCACCCTGTCAATCACACCCTTGCGAAGTTTAACCATAGAAGCCCAAAATTCATCACTTCATATACAAAAGAACGAATGAGTTCAAGTCGACCAACATAAGAGATAGGCCGACTGGACCAACCTCGAATCAGGTCCGCCACTTTAGTAACAAGTGGGTCAAACGCTGACTCCCTCAATTTCTTGCCTTGCATTGGAATGCTCAAATATCGAACAGGAAAGGTACCTTTTTGAAAAGGCAACACCTCACTGATCCTTTGTTCTTCATCTGGCGGAACCCCTGCCATAAACAAACTGGATTTTGTCTCACTAACTTCTAGTCTAGAAACTCCTGCAAATGTTCTCAATGCTTTGGCAACTACCTCAGCGAAAGATCGGTCACCATAAGCAAAGAGAATCAGATCATCCGCGAATGCCAAGTTCATGAGACCAACCCTGGCACAATGTCTAGAGTGAAATTTATAATGATCATGATAGGCAAGTCTTTTAAACATCCTGGAGAAATAATCCATACTTAATACAAATAGGAGAGATAAGAGGGGATCCCCTTGCCTTAATCCCCTCTTTCCCTCAAAGAAGCCTTCCGTCAAGACATTGATGAGGATAGAGTAGGAGGTGGTAGTGACACACTCCATAATCCATTCTACCATCTTTGGCAGAAATCGTAGGCCCACCAGGATGTTCCAAAGAAGGTCACAGTCTACTGTGTTGTATGCCTTTTTGATATCCACTTTAACAATCATTCGTCTAGCAATACGACCCACATCCTAACCATAATTTTTTATCACCTCCTGCACTAACATGATACAATCCCTCATTTTCTACACTTCATAAAACCAAATCGACTCTCAAGTACCAACCCATCCATCATGCCTGCTATACGCCCTACAATAATCCTAGAGATGATCTTATAGAGCACATTACAACATGAGATGGGGGAAATCCCTAACACCAGGGTCGTGAGTGTCCTTTGGTATTAGGGTGATGAAAATGGAGTTCATCTGCTGAAGTAACCGCCCAGGGTCAAAGAATTCCTGAACAGCTGCAACCACGTCTCCTCTAACTACCTCCCATGCATCCTTAAAGAATGCCAGAGAATAACCATCGGGTCCAGATGCCTTGCTGATATTCATACTCCAGATGACATTTTTAACTTCCCCTGCTGAGTCAGGGGCAATCATATCAATGGTCTGTTCATCTATAAGTACGGTACCCCACTCAAAAACAGAGGGATCACACTCCTCTCTCTGAATAGAAGAACCCAATAAGCCTTTGTAGAAAGTAAGAAAATCCTCCACTACCTCGTCACGGGAAGAGGTGTGCCCAGATTTGGTGCGGTTGGATGTGATATAATTTTGGGTTCCATGAGACTTAACCATCATGTGGAAGAATCTAGTCGCCTTATCCTAATTCCTCAAATATTCTCCACGGGCAAGTTGGTTGAGGAACAAGTGCTCTGCATTCGTTAAGAAATCCGCTTGTTTTACAGCCTCACGCACCCTTTCCCATAACTCAGTGTTGCCTAGGTCTCCATGACTCGCTACTTGAAGTCTAGCGATGTCATTATGAGCTCTTTCTGCCCTATCCGCAATATGACTAAAGTTCCTCTTACCTAACAGTTTAAGTTTAGGTTTGAGGATCTTTAGCTTGCGGCGTACAATGAACTGACGATTTCCCACAACCTCAAAATTCCACACACCTTACACCAACTCAAGAAAGCCCTCACTCGTACTCCACATATTCAAATACCTAAATAGGCAAATCATTTTCACCTCACAGTGAAAGACATAGGCTAGCATAGGACTATGATCAGATTGTTGGCTATTGGATCATTTGGTTCAGCGTGATCCGTTAGGAAATCAAGTAAACAATTACAGTGGAAGCAAAACAAAAGTTTACCTTTCTTCTAAGTTGATGTAGAGGATGAACAGTAGGGAAACACCTCTGATCTTCTGCTGTATGATCCAAAGTCAATTCTGGTGTTGTGTGGGTAACAATCTCCAGAATCCACTCAATCTGCTCCTACCCTCTCAACACGTCAAAAGTGGTGCTATTTTAGGGTTCTAGGAAGCTGAGAAGACTTATATATTAGGCTACAACAGAGACCAGGAGGAGAAATTGGATTGGGCCTCAATTGGATTTAATTAACCAAGCTTAGCCAAAAGCTTATAATTAAATTCAATAATAATAATATAGTCCACTAAAATATTATTACTGCACTACCCATCCAATCCCAAAATTATGTTTTGGGCTACTTCTTATTATGAGCCCGAAAATCTCCCCATGTTTAAGATATACAATGCCCATTAATTAATTAAGTTACTTACAACTCAAATTAATTAATATCTCATCCGAGAGTAGTACCACTCAACCTTATTATCATGCCGGAATTAATCCACTTGCAAGATTTACATGATAAACCTTATGAGCTCCTCAAGGGGACATCATCAACCTATGTCGGCCACAGATTCCTTCTACAATCAACAGCACACTATAGAGACAATACTATTTTCCAACTCACCAAGTTTGTTGATTTAATACATGTAAATCTTACCCATTGATGAATCAAAGAAATATATACTGCCTTACGTGTTGAGGTTATTGTATAGGGATTAAGAGCACGAACATCCATAATAACTGAGATCAAGTTCTCCTAAATAGACAGTACAAGTCGAACGATCTCAAGCGGTCCTGCTCAATACACACATAGTGCACTTATATGATTCTATAGCCAAGACAAGCTAATACCAAACCACACTATAATAATCCCAATAGAGAGTCCCCGTCTATCTCGGTTGTGAGCATCTGTTTATACTTTATAAGGAAACCGATAATATGATCTTCCGCATGTTGTCGCACAACATATTATCTATAATATAAAGTAAGTGGAGTATTGCATCGTGCATATAAATAAATTATAAGATGCAATCATTTGATCATATGATTCTCATTTTCAATAAATTGTTTGAGCATTGTTCATACAAAAAACTAGACTTTTAGTATACAATCCAACACAGATGTGGTACCCATCTCCAAGAATTCCGCCTCAACAACCCCTTAATCTACCATCCAGAGTCCATTGACAAGCGCCCTGTCAATACGACTCCAATACGTGCCATTAGTCAAAGTAATGAAAAGCCCCTTGGGGCATTCTCCAATCCCAACTGAACACAACACTCTTCAAAATCAACTCTGTGCCAGTTTGTATTGGAGGGTCTTTCCACAAAATGCTCATTTGGCCGCCTGACACTGTTGAAATCACCCATAAGAAGCCAGGGGGAATCAATACTCAGGCCAGCCATAACGAGGTGATTCCATAACCTCCGACAATCCAAAACACCATTACGACCATAGACAACGCTGATATATAATTCCCTACGAGATAATAAGTAATGAACCGTACCAGAAATACACTGCTCATGCGTAACCACAAACTCCAACACAACAGTGAAGGGTCCCATGAAAAAATTATACGACCACCACCAACAATATCAATATTATGAGCTATATTCCAACCAGGCACAATACAACTCATAACATCCCCAACATTATCAATATTTAATTTAGTTTCAACAAGTCCCAAAATACACACTTTATTACTCCATACTAACATGCGAACTGCACGTTGTGAAGGAGCATTCACAAGTCCCCGCACACTCCTAGTCGAATAACATCAACTTAGTTGAGCAGAGCTACTGTAAGTTTTGTGCATTTCTCTCGACCTCTGCTCGACTTCGTCTCCTTGGTCGAGCAACAGTGTATTGTTCAAATAACAACCCGACATCTAGAAAATTCATACTCTTCTCGTTTCTCCCTGCAACATTCAAACTCTAGGACAACATCAAGCATCAAGATAAAAATTTCTAAGCTTGAGAACCACTTTATACCATAAAAAATCAAGTGTAACTCCATAACGACACTTAAAAACAAAAATACCACTAAACACTAGGCAAATTGCAAAAAAATCGATACATCAAAACCGGTGAAAGTTTTAATATACCGCAAAAAATCAACTCTTCTAGCAAACGTTACAAAAAAAAGATTATACTCTCCATGCTATGATGAGGCAAGTACATCACACCCCCAAACTTAATAGAAACTATAGTGAAGACTAAGTTTGCAAAGAGATATAATTTCTGAATAATGTGCACGCCGAATATAAAAATTTCTTAATCACACCAATGAAAATAAAGTAGTAAAACGGGAGGGAAAGCCCCCAACAGGCGCTCATGTTTAACGTCGGAGAGTCACGATGGTACCAATCTAGTGCAAGGTATCCTCAAAGACGACGCAAGCATCATTCAATAACTTATAATGCTTCAATCGATGCCCATTTCTGCGATAATGTCCCCATGTTTATCTATAAGCTCAAAACTCCCCCTCCATAGGCTGTATGGATAATGAACAGCCCCGTCCACTTCGATTTCAATTTCCCTGTGAAGAGCTTCAAACGAGAGTTAAAAAGTAATACCTCATCACCTTGCTGGAACTCCTTGTATGAGATCTTTGAATCATGCCATTTCTTCATTCTCTCCTTATAGATCTCCGAATTCTTTTAAGCACGATTTCTGAAATTATCCAATGGATTGATATGAGTCATCCTCAACTCCTTTTGATCCTTAAGAGACAAGTTCAAGCACCTCAATGCCCAAAAAGCTCGGTGCTGAATCTCTACGGGCAAGTGGCATGGCTTTCCATAGACTATTTGATACGATGACATATCCAACACTGTCTTATACGCAATCCGATACTCCCACAAAACATCATTGAGCTTCATAGCCCAATCCATCCTATTGGTTCCGACTACTTTCTCTAAAATTTGCTTCACTTGTCGGTTGGAGACTTCGGCTTGCTCATTCACTTGAGGGTGATAGGGTGAAGTAACCCTATGCTTGACTCCATAATTCTTGAGAACCTTTTCAAGAAGCTTATTTACGAAGTGAGTACCTCCATCGCTAACTAGTGCTCTAGGAACTCCATAGCGGGCAAAGATAAGTTTCTTAAAGAAAGACAACACGGTCCTTGAATCATTCACGAGAGTGGGAATAGCTTCCACCCACTTAGAAACATAATCTACTGCTAAAAGGATGTAGAGAAATCCATTAGATGGGGGAAAAGGCCCCATATAATTGATCCCCCATACATCGAAGATCTCAACAATAATGCTCGGCTGAAGTGGCATCTCATCTCTCCTACTTATGTTCCCCATCCTTTGACATCTATTGCATGTCACCACATAGGTCTCACAATTTTTAAACAAAGTAGGCCAATAAAGAGTAGATTGAAATACCTTCGTGCCGTCTTTTGAGCTTCGAAGTGCCCCTTGTTAGGTTGTGCATGATAAAAAATCAAGAATGCTCTCCATCTCTATCTCTGGCACACACCTACGGACTATGGAATCCGTACATATCTTGTAGACAAACGGATCATACCATATAAAAGTCTCAACATCCCGCTTAAATTTTGCAAATTGATATCGGTTGAGATCTCTTGGAATTTCTTATGGCAATGTAATTAACATAATCCACATACCATGGATCCATCCCTTGGGCAGCCACCACAAATGCTCTCTCCACTCCTTCAATGAACACTGCCATTATCTTCTCATCAGGGAACATCTCTTCTATGTAATCGTATGAATCATCACAATGCTCCCTTATCTCCAACCTCGATAGGTGATCTGCCAAAATGTTTTCTGTACCCTTCTTATCTAGAATCTCCATATTGAACTCCTGCAGAAGAAGGATCCATCTAATGATCTTTGGCTTCGTTCCTTCTTCTCCATCAAATATCGGATCGCAGAGTGATCCGTGTACACTATCATCTTCATGCCAACCAAGTACTGTCGAAACTTATTAAACGCATACACTATAGCCAAAAACTTTTTTTCAGTCATCGTGTAGTTCTTTTGTGCAGCATCAAAAGTCTTACTTGCATAGTAAATGGCGTAAAACTTCTTATCCCTCAACTGCCCAAGCACCACTCCAAGTACTAAGTCACTTGCATCACACATAAGTACAAACGACTGACTCCAATCTGGTGTGATCAAGATAGGTGCAGTAATAAGCGGCTATTTCAAAACCTGAAAAGTTGTTAGACATTCTTCATAAAAAAAAGAAACATCTTTTTCAAGTAAATGAGATAAGGGCTTGGAGTATTTCGAGAAGTTTTTTATGAATCTTCTATAAAAACTGGCATGTCCAAGGAAAGACCGCACTCCCTTTTCATTAGTAGGTGGAGAAAGATTCTCAATTGCCACCACCTTTGCTCTATCCACCTGCAATCCCTTGGCCGAAATATGATGGCCAAGAACAACCCCATCTCTTACCATGAAGTGACACTTCTCCCAATTTAAGACAAGGTTAGTTTCTTGGCATCTCTTCAAAATAGTAGTAATGTTAGATAAACAAATATCAAAGGAAACCAAATACAGAAAAATCATCCATAAACACCTCCATGATCTTTTCTATCAACCCATCAAATATGGCCATCATGCAATGCTTTAATGTAGCAGGAGCATTACATAATTCAAAAGGCATATTTCTAAAGGCAAATGTTCCATAAGAGCAAGTAAAAGTCATCTTTTCTTGATCCTCGGGTGCTATCATAATCTGATTATAACCCGAGTACCCATCCAAGAAACAATAATACTCATACCCTGCAAGATGATCGAGCATTTGATCCATGAAAGGAAGGGGAAAATGGTCTTTGCATGTTTTTTTATTTAGTTTCCTATAATCCGTATGCACACGCCATCCCATAGGAATCCTAGTGGCTAATGTCTCACCATCCTCGACTTTCACAATAGTCATGCCCCCTTTCTTAGCTACAACATGCAATGGACTCATATGGGGACTATCACTAATGGGATAAATAATTCCTGCATCGAGCCACGTAAGGATTTGCTTCCTAATCACTTCTTGAATAGCGGGATTCACCCTCCGCTGATTCTATATACTATTCTTGGCCTCATCTAGCAATCTTATTCTATGCATGCAATATGAAGGACTAATACTTTTCAAATCATCAAGAGACCACCTAATCGCAGACTTTTACTTCCTAAGAATATCTAACAATTGCTCAAGTTGATCATCATCGAAGGAAGAAGATACAATTACCAGATATTGTTCATTGTCTCCTAAGTAGGCATACTTCAAGTGCTCCGGTAGCGGTTTCAACTCTTCTTTCTTCTCATCCTGAGGTGCAATCTCTCTATCCAATGGTAAGGACTTCCTAGTTCACTTCACTTCTTCAATCTTGGTCCTTTTCGACTCATACCTGTCATCACCCAAAGCAAGCAAGTTTTCAAGAAATTCAATGCATACCTCATTGGAGAGTTCATCTAGCTCCACAGTGGGAAAAGTAAGAGACTCCGCCAAGCATGTCTCAAGAGGATCCTTCGACAGAAACAAGGACATGTCTTCCTTCACAATCTCCTCCACCACGTCTATACTATGACATTGTGTCTCCATCGGCATCTTCATTGCTTTGTCAAGGTTGAATAAGAACTCTTCTTTATCCATTCTCAACCATAGCTCACCCTTTTGCACATCAATCATAGCTCCCGCTATAGCAAGGAAAGGTCTCCCTAAGATAAGAGGGATATTATCCTTGTCATCTTCCATCTCAAGCACAAGAAAGTCCTCAGGAAAGACAAGTTTCTCTACTTTGACAAGAACGTCTTCAATAACACCCTTCGAAAAGGTCATAGACCTATCCACCAGTTGTAGAGCCACCGATGTGGGAGTTAACTCCCACAAACTAAGTCTTTTAAAGATGGACAAAGACATCAAATTGATACTTGCCGCAAGATTGCACAAGGTTCATCGTGCCGGCCCCTTTCCAATTTCACATAAGATATTGAAGCTTCCCAGATCTTTCAACTTAGCTGGCAGCTTTCTTTGTATGATCGAGCTATAATTCTCTGACAAATTCACTATTTTAATTCCATTCAAGCTTCTCGTCTTCAAAAGTATATCCTTTAGAAAATGGGCATAATACAACATCTCCAAGATCGCTTCAGAAAAAAGAAAGTTCAAACATATCTTGTTTATGATGTCTGAAAACCTCTTGAACTTCTCTTCCAATCCCTTTTTGACAAGCTTGAAAGGAAATGGTGGAGGTATCTTTGTTTTGGGAATACCCCATTCATCACGTTCAACCTTCTCCACCTTATCCTTTTCAGCTCTCAATCTCTTGGCTCTTTCCCACTTCTTCTCTACTCTGACCTCAATTTTATGCTCTTGAGATGGTACCATAATGTTCTGATCAATGGGTGTAGCATTCAGGATCGAATCGGGCTCTGCACTGAACTGCTCGACCTCCATTTGACCTGGCTAGTATGGTCGAACAGATTGGGATTGGTCGAGCTACTTATCTGATCTTGAGTTGTGTTCCTTCTAGTATTGCTCGACCACCATTCGACCATGATGGTCTGGTTGAATGACACTATCTTGGTCAAGCAACTTGGTAGATCTAGATATCCCATTCTCTAGGTTTTGTTCGACCTTTGATCTGCCTGGCTGGTCTGGTCGAATGGCATGGTGTTGGTCGAATGGTGAATCTGAAAATAGAATACCGTAATTCTATTCCTCTGAAGTCTGTTCGACCTCTGATCGACCAGTAGGTCTGGTCGAACAATTGTAGTTTGGTCGAGAAACTCCCCTGCTTCCTTCGTTTTCACTCGTCAGCATCATCGAACCTTCATATTGCATTCCCAACCTTAATGTGATGGCATGGAAAGATTTTGGATTCTCAATACTTTGAGATGAAAACTTCCCCTTCTCAATAGTTTGAGTCAATTTGCTCACGTTTCCGGCCATCCCCCTATCAACAACATAAGGTCTTTCACTTGTTTAGAAATATCCTCATGATTAGCATCAATCTTTTTCTCTAACTTGGCCTCAAGACGATCCACTCTTGCATCGTTCCTCGCCATGTACCTGTTCACAGTATCCTCGAAACCCTCTTTCCCTTCTTCTACCTTAGCTCCCGGATCAACACCAATAGGAGGTTGCACCGCATTATTCGGATTGCTCTATGAAAACTCTGGCCTTCTTGGTTGTTGGTAATTACCCGGGGAACCATGATTGTTATAACTCCCCTAATAATTTTGGTTTCCTTGATTTGGGTACCTAGTTCCTTGAATACTTTGACCCATGGTATAGTTTGCCTCCTCGATCTCCTCTTGGCTAGCTCCTTCAAAGCTACCTTCCTACTGCATCATTGGTACGCGCTGAGATAAGTTCGTGATCTGCTTCTGCTGAGACTCTAGTAGCTTGCTAATGTTAGCCAAGCTAGAGACGATCTGATCATCTCTTCCTGACTTCACCATAGTATGCTCAACATGTACTACTTTACCAGGGACATAAGTTCCTCTAACTCTATCAATCAGTCAATCTCTTGAATTCATCGAAATATCCTCAAAAAAGCTTCTCGGCCTCAATGGGTGACTTCGTAAGCAATGTTCCATTAGAAGAAGCATCAAGTAACACATGAGATTTGCAATCCAACCTATTGTAGAAAATACTGATATATTGAGCTTTAGATAGCCCATGCTGTGGACACTTTCGAAGCATGTCCTTGAATCTGTCTCAAGCTTCATGAAACTTCTCGTTACCATGGATAGCAAATTGATTGATTTCTCACTTCATCTTGAACACCTTTGAAGGTGGCATGTATCGCTCCAAGAATTTAACTTTCAACTTCTCCCATGTATCACATTCAGTAGCATCAAGATTATCGTACCAATCTCTCGTCTTTTCATTAAACGAGAACTTAAACAAAATTATCTTCATCGCATCCTCATGAGCTTCTGCATCTTTTTATGTAAATGCATACCCAAGGAACTTATTTAGATGTTGCTGAGGATCTTCAAAGGTTCCCCCAGAGAAGGAACTCCTTTCAATCATGGTGATAAGAGTAGGGTGTAGATCGAAATCGGCTCCAGCCCCTCTTGCTCCTAACAACCCCATTGCCTTATCCGTTGTTCTTAAAAACTTCATGGATGGCAAGTGTATCAGGATTCGCTGTCATGTTGACTGCCTCTACTTCCAAATTAACTTCGGTTGCAACTTCAATCATTTGCGAATTCGGCGCATCAACTTCAACTTCTAAATCAAGAGCCTCAATTGGGTCTACATTCTTGTTCTTATTATTTTTCTTTTTCTTCCACGACGATGCTCCAATCTCCAGATTATAAGGCTTTAATTCGTCTGTCTTCGATCTTTTGAACATACACCTAAGAAAATAAAGTGTTAGAAATCAAAGACAAGAATACTATAGTCTCAATTAAACTAGAAATAATAAACTGATAATCTATGCCATCCCTAGCAACGACGCCAAGAACTTGATGAGCGTTTTCTCAACACACAAAATTATCCCTAAATATGAAGGATATCAATTGAAGTTTTGATTGGCGACCAAGTGATTATCAAACCCAAGGGACGGATTATTATCAATTTAATTATATTCTAATTAACTAAGAATATGTGTGGTAAAATTAGGTTGGAATAGTTACAAAACTAAATAACATATAATGTAAATAGCAAATTAAATAAACAAGCAATAGAGAAAATACGGTGGTGATCAAGTAAGACATTAGGTAGTTCTTCGGGTCATCCAGTTTTACTTATGAATTTCCTTTCCATGCGTAATGTTCGACTCTGCCTTGTGGCTTATGGACGCATCAGTAAACCATGCAAGTTCATCCTATAGACACAAGTAAACATGCGTATGACACGTGTGAATATCCTCGGAGCAAGAGATATAATTCACCTCCCTTTCTAGGAATTATCAGTATCAATTATTTCCCATGCACTTAGTACTCTAACTCGATATGATCTCTCTTTATAGGTACTATGAAGTTATACTTTTTATCCTACTTATTAACCCAAATAAGATTCAAGTAACAAGTATCTATATAAGATAGTTCTAATAAAACTTTGGAATCCCTTCACGTAGAATTATAACATGTATTCCTGCTCAGCAGTGAACGTACTCAATCAATAACCAAGATATGTATTCAGACTCTACATACCAGTTAATGATGCATAAAAAAACCGTGAGCATGAATTAATAAAGCTCAATCTTATATAAAATAAACCACAAGTAGTGTTGTAGGGAGTTTACATATGGAAATTCAATTAACTCATAAAACTTTCATAACCCCAGAACTACCGGAGCGACTCTAGCCTATGATTGATCTAGGAATAATAATGGTTGATTGGTATGATCTCACTTGACGCGCCAGACGAACCTCTCTTCACGATTCCTTCGGATGATGGTAGGGTTTTGGTGGTGGATGGATGATGAATGATGTGTGTTCTCTTTGTCCTGCAAAAGCTCTTCTTTTATACTTATGGTACCTTCTTATGGGCTTAGGATGGGCTTTTTCTTGAAGCACACGTCAAATTTGGTAAAAGACATTCAGAATTACCATAAATAGCAGCAACGAGAATCCGTTCGACCAAACCTTGCCTGCTCGAGCAAGGCCTTCAACTCGAGCAATGGTCGAGCAAGTTCACTGTAAGTTTTTTCACATTTTGTTTGACTTAACTCATCTGCTTGACCAAGATGATTTTGGTCGAGCAAACTCTCTAGTAGAACAAGCTCTCTGGACGAATCTGCGTATTTTGCTCGTCTTGGCCACCTTTTTCGACCAAAATGATGATGGTTGAACAAGGTCTTGAGGTCGAACGGCCTTCAAAATTTTTTTCAAAAATCGTGTCTTCCAATTCCAAGCTTTTAAGACCTGTTTTCTTGTACAAATATGCTCAAAAATCCCTTGTACCATTTGATTCGCGCCATTTTCATAAAAATCCGATTTGTCTTAATAAAAGCTCAATCACACTCAATTTCCATACAAATCAGTGTCCAAAATATGTGAATTTACACTCTTATCGAAGGAAGCAGAAGAACAATATAGAGTAAGCCATTAGACCTCTGATTGTATAAAAAACATTTCCTCCCGTTATCCTGCAACTCTTTGTTCTATATCATTATGATACTCTTGCATTAGGCTGAGGAGGATGCGACTGCATTAAGGGCAGAATTAAACTTGTTGCAACAACAAGCAATTTATAATCCTTTAGGCGGCTTTATGGCAACAAGATATTCACTTTATTAGATCCAAGTCATAGAAAAAAGAACTGTCTAATTTGAGGTTCGAGCTTGATGTCAGATTATCATGTAACTTCTTTTGCACATCTTATGGATTTTTTTTATGATTGCATAAGACATTTTTGTACGTTGTACTTTTTCAGCTAGAAGAAATATTGAGACAATAAGAGCATCAACTCTTAACAGAGGAGCATACCCGTTTTTCTGCCCTTACTATCCAGAAGTAAGAGTTGGAAGAAAAACTTGCTTCTACCTCTTAAAGGACATCAGATATTACAAGCTTTTTAAGGGTTTTCTAATTGAAGCGACTTTTAATCTTCCAACACTTCATCTCAAGAATTAGTTTATTGAGAAACGTATGGGAATCATCACTTAATAAGCTAATTAGCGGAAGTTGAAAACTTGAAAGTTTTATGAAGAATGTTGGTGGCTTTTTTTTTATGTTAAAACTTCTTTGGATGTGGGAGTGTCTTTTACCGTACTTTTTTCAGAAATTTCAATTTTGTTTTAAAATTGCAGCAGGATTTCTAATTACCTATCCTTTTCATTTGATGCCACTCTTATTCTGAGCTATGTAATTCTATCGAATAGGAAGAAAACTTGACCTACAAATTCATTGCCTATCTTGATTTGTAATTTGTTTTTTCCTTGATCAATAGTTGCATCTGACTTGATCAGTGTAGAATTTATAGGGTATCTGAGGAACTTAGCTGATAAATTACTGGGTTATAGACATATAAGTTTAAATTAAAGCAATAATAGAATGAACTCACCGCCACTAAATTCTGGAATAGTTTGGATATTGCATTGCATAGTTCTTGCAATAGCAAGATTAAAAGAGAGATGATGTTGAATGTGTTGTGTGCATGTATATGCCATAAGGCAAGCACACAAAAAAGAAAGAATAAATGATGATAATGTTGTATTGCTATACTACCTTGAATCCTCGAAATATACTACAAGTATGTGAGAGTTTCTAGAGATTTCTTCTTCTCATACTATTGGTCTTTGAGCTGGTGAGAGAATGTAGTTGACTGTTGCTTGTATATGGGTATCCCTCGATTAAATTATAATTTATTTCCCATTCTTGTACAAGCAACTGATAAATGCCCCAATATGCTTAGACTTCACTGAGAAGGAATTGGACTCCATAATGGAGGCTGGGGCAATTGTTATTGGTCTTGGACCACATCGCCCTTTGATGAGACTCTTCACTCATTTGTATTTACTTTTTTTGGTTAATTGCATAAAAAATCACGAACTTTACTCCTATAGCAAATTAATCCTCACCCTTGAGAAATTACAAAAATCTTTAAGTACTGTTGCAAGCCCTGTGAATGACAGATTTATAATTAATTTGCCTTGTGGATTCTATTTTGACTTCCTTGTAAGTTCTAGGGCTTACCTGTTCACTTTCAATACATAGTTTAATAGAGGCTTCAATCACTGTTTCTGGTGCAGAGGTTGTCTAATAACTTGGTTTAAACATAAACTACATAATCTTCTTACCACTACTACTGCTGCTTTCTACTCTAAATACTCATAAACAACACTTAGCAATCTCTTAAGAAGTTTTAGCTACTGCTGCTGCTTTGTTAAGAAGTTTGAGCTACCCATGTATTAAGATATTATAATCTCTTGGTTTATTATTGTCTTTCCCATCTGTGATCCGTATCCTTTTTAATGTTGAGATATTTATCTCTTAAAATTAAAATATTTACCTCAAATAGAAGCTTGTGCTCTTTAACGAATCAAATTATCACAACTGCCACACTGGGCAGATATGAAGTGAGGATTTTTCTTGTGTCGCTTACGAGTTGATATTGGATCTTTTTTGCAGTTTTCTTATGCCTTTCTATTTTTACAGGTCTTGCAGCAAGTATATTATATATACTTAATTGACAGTGAAGATTTAAAGAGTCCATTAGTGTGTGCTCCTAAATAGAAGTGGACTAAGGAAGAAGAAGCTGCTCTGAAAGCTATCATTCACAAATACTAAGCAGGAAAATAGAGTACGATACTTAAAGATCTTGATTTCAAGAATTCAGTATAGTCTTCAGATCACGTTCAAAGGTGGACTTGAAGGTATTAAATTAAGTGATAGTTATTTTCTTATTTTCTACTTTTCAGTTGTAGAAATTAATAACTTAACAGTTTGTTTTAGAGTATAATATGCAGTAGTATCTTAATTTTTTCTCCTGTCTAGTACAAATGGAAAAAAAATTGAATTACATGGAAAATGATTCAGGTTCCCGAACAGGGGCAGGGTTTTGATTAAAAGCAATCTTGCTGTAGGAACTTCATGATTCTTGGTAAAAAATATATTTTCTTCCCAACACCCTCTTATTATGGGCTTTGAATTTTATTTCGATTGGATGAAAGCTCCTGTGATCTCATCTAGATAAGAGAAGGGTGATAGGAGAAGAGGAAACAACTCATGAAACTGAGGGAAGTGATTATTTCTGAGAAATATCCTGCTCGGGTTCTGATATGAGAATGAAGTGTTAGGTAAAAATGTGTTGGCACTACCAGATTCAACAGTTATGCTAATTTGTTTTACATTATTTTTAGTTGAATTTCCTTGCTTAATAGCAATTTTACTTACCTTAACGTGCTCTATTTTCTTCATAATTGCTACTTCAAGGTAAATTAGACCTTTTACATCGTCGTGTGTTCGCATTAATTACAGAGAGAAGCTTGCTCATTGCATGTGCGATTGATGTAAGTGATTTCAGTTTTTCAGAGTAATCTTTCCCCTTAAAGGTGGATTTATGTTTGTGCTGGATATCATTTAGATTTTACCAAAATTTGCTAATATGGTGTGTTACAAATTTTAACTTGCATGTGTTAGTCATACACTTGGAGGCTTTGTGAGCTGCTTTTGCTGTTACCGTTAGCTTGATGATGAGAACAACTTATTCATGGTAATGATGAAATTTCAAATTTGTGCATTCCGCAACTCATTGTTCAATTTATTAAAGTGTTCAAGAAAAATGCTAGACTATTTACTTTGGTTATTACGCATATCATTAAAGCAAAACCTCTTTGGCATTCAATATTTTAATTTGTTAAATATTATGTTTTTTTCATTTTTGCAAGCTGCACTAGAAAAAACAAACTAATGTAATAAACTGCCCGTCACTAAAATACGGGTTTACACCTTATGTGAGTGAGGTGCCCCTACCTAGTACTAAATTTAGACTGTGTATGCATTTTCAACGTTAATGCACTTTGTAATAAGATAATTCATAATTTAGTATGGGTTTGAACCGAGAAATACATTTTAATGGGTTTATCTAAATTCCCCAGCAAGAGGTTTGTCTAAATTAATGCACCTTTTTGAAAAGTCCCCCACGTATTGCCTAAATTTGAAATGCATACACCTTTTTTCCCACCCTTTTAACCAATATTAAATTTTTCCACTATTGATGTGTATTTTTAGCTAGCTAATTATAGGATTAAGGAAGAAGAGATGATGATTTTAACTAAACTAAGAACGATCACAACAAACATAATAAACTAATAAATATGTGAGGGATGGGGATTAGACCAAACACCTTAACCAATTTTATTACTCTTCTGTTGATGTGTGTTCTTAGCTAGCTAATTTAAGATTAAGGAAGAAGAGATGATGATTTTAACTGAACTAAGAACGATCACAACAAACACAATAAACCAATAAACATGTGAGAGATGGGGATCCGGCCAAAGACCTTAACTGATTTTATTACTCTCCTCAAGAACAACACTGATAAAACCCTCCTAATTACAAGTGTAATGTCTAGTATGAGAATGATTGACCTGCTTATCTCTTGTGAGAGAAACTATATATACTACCAGTAAATCCTTATGGTCGACCAATCCCTTGTTGCCACCCAGACGGAGACAAGCAGTCATAAATGGGAGCTAGCTAGTACACCGACGACTTTGGGGTGGTGCAGGGAGCTTCCAGATGTCTTGCAGAATGTAGCAGGTCTCTTTTTATCCTTTGCTTGTTTCCCATTAGCGGATGAAGATGAATGCGCCTGTCGTGTGTTGTCTTCTAGTTGAGAGTGTTATTTAAGACATCTCTTCTCACTGTTATTCTTGTCTTCTAACCTGCAACTTCTAGCCGTTCTCCCAGTAATGTCTGTACTTTGCCTTGCAGGTCTGATAATCCCTCTAGCTATCGGAAGGATGGGTTTATGAGGCTATGCCATTCCTCTGAGTCCCTGAACATCTTCTTTGGTTTCAGAACAGAGATGTCCTATCGAGATGTCTCAGCCATCCATTTTCCTTGGTGGGTTTTATGCTCTTTGGTCCTCTCCTAATTTCGTCCTTCTGAGTTCTTCGGCCCCTGATGATGGGCTTGTATTTTGGGCCTTTTCTCGATTATTCCTCAAATGCCTCTTGGATTGTCTCTTGGGCTGCCATCAACCCATAAGTTATCATTTCTTCCTATTATTGGGCCTCTCTGTATTTGGGCCTTTCGTTTGTGACAGACTAGCTGTTGGGCTTTCGGCCCTATTGGCATGGGGGATATAATACCCATAACATTAGCCCCTCGAGCCTGGATAATCTTATAACTTGAGATTATCTAGGGTCGATATATATTTTTCATAAGTTATATCCCTCATGCTGCAATATGTATGATTTGTGTCTCTTCCACTTCGGCTTCCTCTTTTGTTCCTAAGTTGCTTTCGTTCCTAGAATCCTGGGGTGATCGAGATATTTCTAAGAGATTGGGGCTGTTTCTAGTATTTTGCCTTTTGCGTTCAAATTTTAAATTTCAAAATTTGTGTTAGTTTTCTTTTCTCCCATGTCTTTCCCGTACCCCCTCTTCTTCTATCCCTCCTTTCGGTGGTTGTTATTTCCTTTTATGCTATAAGTTCTCCTTTCTTATCCAGGTACCACTCTCCTCCCTTTCTCTTTTTTCCTTTCCTTGAATTATCCTCTCTGGAATCTTTATGTTCCACGTGTCCTCGTAGTCTAGGTTCCCCCTTTTTCCCTTCCTCCGTCATTCATCTTTTCCCTTTCTGTCGTTCCGCTATCATGAGTTTTGAGGGTTCTGCTTCTTAAGCGAAATCCCCTTCTCGATCTACTAACTCTTCGCTCAAAATTGATGGGCCTTCCTTGCCTTGCCAGGAAGGGGGTTCGAGTTCTCGACTTCCCTCTAAATCTGCTTTTGACCAAGCAGTCGCCACATTCATATCGATTTTCAATTTGAAACACGAAGCTTGTGTGGTTGATGCGGGTCCTGGATTATTGGCTCACTTGGGGAAATTTCCTGAATGGGAGAAGGGTGTTTCTTTCTCTGCCACAAAATTTCTATCTACCATTGACAATCGTTGGTTATGAAATAACACCACTATTACCATTGGTAAATATCAGTGTGGGGATGACATTGAATTCTTCCTTCCTTCCTCCGAGGGTCGGATGTGCTTTGCTCCGTTGAAGGTTGTTGTTGCCTATGAGTTGCAGTTTGAGTTCATTCTTCGTTTCCCTTAGCTTCCCTGCATCCACGATATTCTCCATTTTGGGGTACAACCCCTGCTCAATTGGCATCTAATGGTTGGGCTGCTCTGAAGGGGGGTTCTGGTTCTTTTCCATTTGATGGGATATAAGTTGTTGGATATCTCTGAAATCAATTTCTTGTATCGGCTCATTCCTAATGTTGGGATGAAGGGGTACTACTGTCTGAAACCTCGTCATACTAACTTGATTGCTTTCTTCCTAGCTCGATCAAGAAATAGAAGGATAATTGGATTTGGGTTCGTGGGCCATGGAAGGGTCCTTATATTTTTTATTCTGAGAATTCTCAAGCCCCCGCTATGTTTCCTAGGAGTTCCTTTTTCAACCTGATCTCAGTGCGTGTACACATTGCAGTCTCTTTCCATTCATTTTCTTTTGTTAACTTTTCCTTCTTTTCTCATGCATTAAGTGAATTGTGTTCATTGGAGAGTTTTCTGTCTGAATTTCAAGATGCTTTTCGGTGTATTCGTGAATTTCTTGAGAAAGATTGTCATTACCAGTCTGTTCTCACTTGTATCAACCTTTTCAATGCTGGTCTTACTTCTTTTACTATAGCCATGCCAGGTAATTTCTCCTTCTATTGTATCCCTTTGTCATACTCTTCCTATGTCTTCATGATGGCATTCTTTATACTCCTGTATCTATTTTTCTTTTGCCATTTTTAGGGAAAGAAAAACATCTCTTGCCCGATACCGATAGTATTGCTACCATTCCTTCCGTACATAGACAGGCTACCCTTAACAATGGTAAGAAGAAGGTCTCTCAAGCATCATCTAAGAAGGTTTTCGAATCCCCTCTTGACGTGCGGCCCCTAAGTGCCATAAAGATTCATGATTCCTCAGACTTTGCTCCAACGAGGCAGGACATTGATAAAGTTTTGGGGAAAGCCCCTGGCGCCCCAAAGAAGATCCCGAAAGTAGCCCCCAAGTCTAAAAAGAGTAGTTCGAAGGCAGCTATTATTAGGTTCACCATTTCTAAGAGGAAGTATTTATTACAGGACAAGAGCTCTGATGAGGATACTCGTGATAGTATTGCTCTCGTCACTCGTCCTCTTAAGAAGATTCGAGATGATAATGCTGGTGGTGTGGCAGTTGATTCTTCCAGAATGCCCGATTCTATTCCTCTGAATACTTTGGAAGTTTGCGATATCACTCTTCTCCTTCTCTCAATGCACCTGCCAAATCTCCAATTGGTGCTTCTGATGTCCCTGGTGCTTCTTTCACTCTAGCCCCTGAGCATCCGACTATTCCTGATTTGAGGCTTCAAGGTTCGCCTTTTAGGGATTTTGTGAGTAATCTGGCTCCTCGTGATTCTTTATCTCGTTACAGGACATCTTTTTCTTCCGAGGTTGGCAGTATTATAAAAGGAAGACTCCTTTAAGATCTTGGGATTATTATGCATTCCAGCCGAGATGGTTTCTCCTGCATAGCCAATAGTGGAAGAAGCTACTCTGTTTCTTCCCATGAATCTGATAGTTTATAAGGAGATTTCTAAAAAATTCAGTGATGTCGATAAGGCCGGTAAGACCTTTATCCGTCCTCAAGAGCCTCTCTTCGATTTTGATGACCCTGCTTTTTTGGCCCATGCTGCTGCTTTTCCTTTTAAGAGTTAGACTAAAGAGCTCCATGCTCGTGTTGGGAATATGTCTCTTGGGGCCTCCCTTAAATGTGTTACCGACCATCTGGGTCGGCAAACTGCTTATGTTGCCAACGCCATGCATCAACTTTATGATTTGAAGAGGAGTGAATCCCACTTGCAGGATGAAGCTACCCTGCTTTTCGACAACATTTCTTTTCATGATCGGAACGCCTTCGAAGAGAGCAAGGCTGAGGCTCAAGTCTGAGGAGAATTGATGGTTGAACAGGATAAGAGGACCGAGCTTGAAGATAGCTTTCTGGCTCTATGCACTTGATATGATAGTTTATTGACCAGTTCCAAGAAAAACCAGAGTGCCCTATTGTTGGAAAATATAGGTCTTTCCGAGAGGATTTCCGCCATGGAGGCCGAACATCAGGAAGAGGTTAATCTGTTAAGCTGGCCCAAACCCAGAATAGGCTTCATGCCCTTTAGGTATGTTCCGATACCTATGCGGAGGAACTACTCCAAGAGAGGATAGATTTTGAGGCTCTGCTTAACCAGAAGATTAAAGAGGCTGAAAATTTAGCTGCCGAATCTCGATGTGAGCCTGATGAGGCTATAACGGTGTTTAGTTAGACTAGGGATGAGCTTTATTTAGAGCAAGAAGATAATTCTTATTATAAGGATGCCGTTCTTCCTAAGACTAAGATTTACTGCTTTTGCTCCTCTTCCACGGCCATGGCAAAAGCTGTCTTTGAGAAGTCTTACCCAAACTCCTTAGAAAGTATGCGCAAAATTTTCCACAAAGCTCTCAGTTAGGAGAAGATGCCCCTGGTCATACCTAGAAAGAACAGCTTGACTTAGGGATACTTGGTGAATATTCTAATTTTATCATCAACGTCGACCTTCCCGGGGAGGATTCTGATGAAGCAACAGAGGTGGATTCTGATGAAGCCTTTGCCGATGGTGTTTTGGATGTTGCTACCACTGACTTTAAGACCGAGGATCCCCATGCGGATCCTCCCATTGAATCCATGGGGATGTTGTTTCAGGAGTCAGCCCCCAGTTCCGAGGCCCTTGACCTTGGTAAGGCCATTTTGACATGTGAGGAACCCTCAGTTCCTACTGAGGAGTTTTTCCTTGCGCCGCGAGTGAGCCTGACAAAATTATTGCTACAATTATTTTGAAACTCCAGCTCTCCGAGTCTGCAGTTGTTCCCACTACTCCTCCTTCTCAGGGTGTACTGTCCTGAGGTGCGAGCCCGTAGCCTATGGATGTTCCTAGCTCCAAAGTACCCCCAACTTCTGAGTGATGCTTTGCCGAGACCGTAGCCCCGAGTGAGATGTAATTATTTATTTTAGCTTTTCTTTAAAGTATTTGTATTTTCCTTTTTTCTTCCAGGATGTTAGACTCCTTTTTAAATTTTAAGTGATGTATGCTCCGTTGACAGTATGAAGTACTTGATTTTAAATTGACTGACCTTTTGGGCATTTTGGTAAATTTCCTTTCCTCTTTATGCATAACAGCCATCTCCCATCGTGGTTCAGGAACAACCTTGGTTAACACGCCATGTGGATTAATCTAGATCTTTTCTTTTTCTTAGAAGTTGTAAAGTCTTGTAATCCCAACCGTCCGATTATTGCCATTTCTGGCTTATGCTGTCCCGTCATGACGTGGGAAATATCTTTCCTCATCAGAAATCTTTTGATTTCTTCTTTAAAAATTCAAATCCTTTGCTTAATTTTGTATTTCCCCCTTAATTTCCTTTCCAGATTTTTCAGGCATTCTCTGAGATTTTTGTTCAACCTCTCTTTTTGCTTAACCCTAGTTTCTGTATCTGTTTCCATCGATGGCTGCTGAAGGTACTCCTCCTCTCATTGATGCTCAAGAAGTTAATACTTCCGATTCCTCACAGAAAAGGCCATCGCAGCTCCAATTGCCTCTGTAGATGGCCCCGACTGAATATGAGGGATTGGCCAACCTCTTTCTCTTCCGGTGGTCAGCTACCTTCCGTTCCACGTTCTGACAGAGTGGGTGCTCCTCCCCTACTTGGGGTTGACGTTAGTGGTGCCTCGTCTTCCC
The DNA here is from genome assembly GCA_023678885.1 of Pogostemon cablin. NCBI lineage: Eukaryota > Viridiplantae > Streptophyta > Magnoliopsida > Lamiales > Lamiaceae > Pogostemon > Pogostemon cablin. Next base: position 13,365,621 of record CM043005.1, read on the forward strand.
CTAATGATGATGAAGGTGCTCTTTTTCCTCTGAACCCATTGGATTATATTTCGATTTGTCAGAATATTTGTGATACAGAGGTTGCCCAACGACTTGAGTGGGTTCCATTTTCTCAACTCTCTCTGGAACGTCTGGAGGAGCTTCATCAGATGTATAAGCATCCCATCGTTATTTTCATACCTCCAGGTGATGATGGTCATATCTCTTCTCCACCTCCTAGGTGTACTACTTTTTTTACTCCTTCTTTCTTGCCAGTCTACGGCTTCCTATTCCGCCTGTTATTAGTTTGTTACTGCAATGATGGAATACGGCTATCGGGCAATTAGTGTCTTCCTCTTAATTGCGGTTAGTATCCACCAGTCTCTATTTCACGTGCTTGGCCATACCATTCAAGACCCCTTCGAATTAGAGTATCTTTTCTCTTATGGTGCCTCGGCCTTGCTAGTGGATTCTATCATTTGCTTCCTCGTGATAATCATCGTTTTGTTGGAGCCTCTTACATTATTGGGAGGAGTTAGGAGCATTCTTGGTTTTGGTTACGGGCAACTATCGCTCCTGTGTGAATGGTGTTGCTGTAGTCTTCCCGCCACAGTTTCTCCCTTTGAACAAATGTATTATCTATTCTTAGTATCCTTTTGCACCGCGTTATTCCTTTATGTTCCTTTAACCTCTTGTGCTTTATCAAGACCACCCCAGCGTGATCTTACATGGTTGAGTGCTAGCTTCCGGTGAGTATACGAAGCTTTATCTCCTGGAACCGATTCCTATTGGGCTTTCCCTCTTTTGCAAGAGCTGATCCTTGTCTCTGTCGGTTTATCGATGTTGGGTTGATGGGCTACTTTTGGTATTTCTCCCCCTCTATTTTATTCTGTTTGTTGGCATTTGGATCTTTTGGTTAACGTGAACCGTTAGGGTTCCACGCAATTCTATACCAGCGGAAGCAATAAATCATAGAAACGTATTACCTTTTACTAGGGTATGTTGAAGAAGAAGAATTCTCGCCGGCAGCCTGCGCAGCCTCACTAGTTTGGGCATAACTCTCTCATCCGATATCAAAATCAAGTGATCTACACACCAAAATGATCCTCTCTTCAGTGGCTTTATAATGAAGTATCACACGTATTGTTTTGAACTCCACACTATTTTAGAAAAATCGGTAAAGTTGACGAACAGAAATAGCAAACGACGTTACGGTCTTTTGTTGTATTCCTAAGCCACATCTTGACGTTGGTGTGGGCAACGATCTATGAGATGAACTAAGTCTACAACCATAATCTATCTTTCACATGTGTTATGCATATGATTCAGATTCCGGAATAATGAGATTGGCTATTATATAGGCTACAACAGGGACCTGGAGGAGAAATTAGGGTTTGGGCCTCCATTGGGCTTAAGCATCCAAGTTTAGCCCAAAACTTATACTTAAGTCCAATAATAATAAATCATTCCACTAAAGAAATATTATTGCACTGCCACTCTAATCCCAAATTACGTTTATGGGCTCCTTCTTATTATGAGCCCGTTAGTCTCCCCGTGTTTAAGATTCAATGCCCATTAATTAATTAAGTTACTGACAACTCTATTAAATAATATATTTACCGAGAGTAGTACCACTCAACCTTATTATCATGTCAGAATAAATCCACCTGCAGGGTTTACATGATAATCACATCATCAACCAATTCCATTAGGACATAGATTTTTTTACAATCAACAGCACACCATAGAGACAACATCATTTCCCAACTCATCAGGTATATTGATTTATCCTTTAAATCTCACCTATTGATGAATCAAAGAAATAAATACTGGCTTACATGTTGAGGTTATTGTATAGGAATTAAGTGTACAAACTTTCATAATAACAGAGATCAAGTTCTATTATATAGTTATTATAAACCGAACGATCTCAAGGCGTTCCTGTTCAATACATAAAGTGCACTAATATAATTTTATAGTCAAGACAGACTAATGCCAAATCACACTATAACCATATCGATAGATAGTCCCCATCTATCTCAATTGTGAACATCTGTTTATACTTTATAAGGAGCCGATAATATGATCTTCCGTGTGACGCCGCACACCATATTATCTATAGTATAAAGTAAATGAACTTTTGCAATAACATTATTATTGCAAACATTTGATCACATGATTCTCATTTAAATAAATTAAATTGTTAAAACATTGTTCATATAAAAAGCTAGAATTTCAGTATACAATCCAACACTCTCCCACTTATACTAAAAGACTATACTGTCGTATTCATTGCCATACATCTGATTCCATCTCCCACTGCTTGACCATTAAAAGCTCTTGCCTTAAGGCCCTTGTAAAAGAATTTACTAGGTTATCATCCCATGCAATCTAGGCGACAACAACCTTCCCCTCATCATACGATTTCTCGTATCAGGTAGTACTAGCTATCAATGTGTTTAATTTCCTTATGGGCTCGTGATTCATTCAAGTTTGCAACTTCACCATTATTATCACAATAAATTGTGATAATCTTGGGCAAACTCAGAATCACATCTAAGTCCATTATGAAGTTTCTAAAACCATACAAATACTTTGGCCGCCGCAAGGCTCCAATTTATCATCTTTCCATGGTGGACTTCAAGATATATTTCTATATAATCACTCCTCCATATTATGGATCTACTTCCTAAATTAAACACATAATCTTGAGGTGGATTTACTGCTGTCCCCATGATTTGAAAAATCTGAATCTAAGTAACCGTCAAGAAGTAATGTATATGTCCAGTAAGCCTACATATTATTTCCAGTCCTCTTCAGGCACTTTAAATATGTCTTACTATAATTCAATATTCTTGTTCCGGGTTACCTTGATACCCACTAACTATACCGTTGGCAATACAGATATCCAATCTCGTACATAGCATTCCATAGATTAAGCTTCCTTATTGCCGAAGCATAGGGAATCGCCTTTATCTATTTTATCTACTTTTTGTGTCTTAAGACACAAATCCTTAGATAAAGTCACATGCTAAAACGAGTGAGGATTGTATCAATTATGAAGCTTGAGATAAGCACAACATCTTATCTTGTTATCTTTATTACCATGATCGCAAGGATATATTTTGCTTCTCTTAAGTCCTTCAATTCATACTGCTTTATTAACCATACTCATACGCCCGACAATACTCTTTCATTATCTCCAATGAGCAAGATACCATCTATGTATATACAAGAAATACTACCATGTTTCCGTCACTCTTTTCAACACACAAGATCCATCCGAGCATTTGATTAAATCCTTACTATTGGATTCCTAATCAAAACGGACGTTCCAAGATCTTGAAGCTTGCTTCAATCCATTGATGGACACTTTTAAGCTTAAGCTCAAAATGCTTTTAGCTATATGCAATGCATCACTCTGGTGCTTCATCGTAGAGCCACTTACATTCTAATGGCTTTTTCACCATTTGATGGTTCTACAAGCTCTAAGAGTTGATTTTGAATCAGTTGCAATAGGCTAAGATTCTGCATTTCGATCTTGTAGCATATCGTCATGTCCATGGGACGTATTATGTTTAATAGGGATCAAATCTCACGACTCTCCCAAAACATGAATCTTTCAGGTTGTAGAACAACCCTCCCACTACAACAAGACACTACATGCAATTGTGTATCAGACGTGACACACGATGCAGTTTACTTGTGGTATATCCTCTTGTAGTCTTGGTACTAAAATTTATATTTCCCTACTCACACCTTTATGAACATTTTATACATGGCTATGTGATTTATTACAAGTCATTCTTCAAATTCTAGTGATCGTGTTAACAATCACTTTCTGATCTTTTTAGACTATTAAATAAACCACCTTTCATTTTTCTAGGATATCCCACAAACATCAATTCAACATGTTGTTTCTAGGGCTTACCCATAAAATGAATTTAGTAATTTCAAATAATTCATCATCTATCTAACCATATCCATAAGAGCCTTACTCCTTCTTACACTATTCTGCTGGGGTTTGACTGGTGCAGACTATTTGGGATTCAATCCCAACCTCTGATTAATAGCTCCTAACTATCCTAAGAGGTATTCGCCACCACGAATAAGCCGTAATGACTTGAATATTTTCCATGACGCCTCATTGCATCAGCCATGCACTTCTTGATTTAAATCATAGTACTCAGACTTGCAGTGCATCAAATAAATATATCTTGTTTCTAGAATATCTGTCAAACTAAGTGACGAATATTCATAACCACCTCTAGACAGGATAATCTTAGGATTGATTATATCAGAATGAACAAATTCCAACATATCTTTTCATGGCTCTATACCCCTTTGCCTTGAAAAGGTAATTAATCATATTTACTTCCAAGTAAGATTCACAAGTTCGATAGTTTTCATTTCCAATAAATCTTACGGTTTATCGGCTATCAACTTCTGAATTGTACTTAAGTAAAATGATCTATTCTTAGATGCCAAAAGTATGTTAAGTTCATCTTCGAAGGTTCCTTTCTCTTATTTGACTAAAAGATGCATTATTAATTACTAAATATTATATTCGTGGGATTAAGATGATTTAAGAGTGTTCAAATTGTCTAACAACGTACCACAATAGATTATATCTATATCCTTCATTATAATGACCTCGTCATTTAAATGAAATAGAGTATCCATCCATAAATGCATAGAAACTGAAATAAAATTCTTTCTATGATAATGTACGTAAAGTCAATCTCTCTTAATCAAATGTTTATTCCTATCTAAAGATAAATAAACAACTCCCACGGCAATAGCCACTACTTTCGTAGCTTTCCTATGTAGTGTATAATCTTATCATCATTTAGTTGTAGGCTAGTGATTTTGGTACTTACACACAACGTGTCAGTAAACGCCATCACTAATCATGCTTCAACAACTAGTGAATAAGATACTATCCTTGTTCACACTTGATGAAAATGGCTTTCCTTCGCCATACGTTTTGTCAGAAGTTTCCCACCATATACAAGCTTTTGTAATTCAGGTGAAACTTGCTCAAAACATTAAGGTAAACACATGAAAATTAAATTGAGCTTGGTTTTCCCTTCAATTTATATTCCAAGTATTTCCAATTCATTCATCAAGTTAACAATGACCTCTTACCTTTCTAACTTACTCAAGTATCTGAAGAGTCTCACGAGACCAACATATTTCTATGAACCTCTCACCTCTTCACTAAAGACTTAAATAGGCATCAGAAGGAAACCTTATTTAGAACACATTTTAATTTTCCTAAGCAGTAAGAATTAAAACCAATATTCTAATCAATCATTTAATTTAGGATAAGTAAATATGTTTCTTTCAGTTAATAATAAGCGAAGTAAATAATTCAAAAATTCAAAGAATTAAGTAAATAAATATGATGATCAAAATCTTTGAATTTAAATTTTATATTGATTCCCTCAATAAACAATATAAAATAAATTCACCGACATCTCAAGCACCGTGAATTTGCATGCCACGTTAGTGTGGACGTATACAAACCCGAACATTCGTAAGATAAGATTTTACCCATTAATTCCATACGTCATAATTAATCTTATGACTCAATAATTAATAGCCGGTTGCCCTTTAGCCATGCAATTTAATAGCAATGACTCCGTTGGGGAGGATACATATTAATTGCACCTAAGTGTATACCATTATTTGATACTAAGTACGTTACCCAAGCTTGTGTGCCTTACAGTTGGAGAAGTCCACACGCGCTCAAATAATTTCCTATAACCATCAATTATTAATTTGTACCAGTGATCCGCAAATAAAACTCATCTGTTGGGGAGGAAGGCACTATAACCGGCACATAAGCTTACTTGCATCATATTACAAATAATAATTATTTCATGAAATTTATTCCAGTGATCCGCAAATAAAACTCATCCATTGGGGAGGAAGACACTATAACCGACTCATAAGCTTACTTGCATCACTTAATAAATCAATAATGGAGGCCGCGGGATCAAGACCAATCCTTCTCCCACTAAGTTATTTAACAAGAGGGTTTTTACATGCATACAATATAACATATATAACTATGCAAATAAACATGCTATTATATGGTAAATACGACAGTAAATAAAATAGCACAAGCAATCCAAATATATAATAATAATTGACAAATAAAAACAATTATTAGTAATTATATATGAGGATAAAAAATTGGCCAAAATTAAGTTGACTTAGTCAACACTCCAACCAATCAAGGAATGACTTGCACAAGAATTAGAATAGCTTAGGCCCTAAGCCATCCATCACACACGTATTCACAGCAAACTTGAAGAATTAGAGCCGCAACAGCCAACTTCACAGCCAAAAACTACCAGCTGTACCGGCGCCAATTCACCGGTGTTTTACCTGCCTGAAAATCGCCCTTCGCAGGAACCTACCTAACAGCCGAAAAGCCGCCAGTGGCCACTTCCAGCGTACGCAACAGTTATGTTCTAGTAGCCAACTCACATGGCCCATCTTCCTTATCAAATAGAAAACATGTGTGAACTAGTGCTTCTCAATCTTGCCATGTCAATAGCCCACCGGAAATAAAATCTCTTCGGCCATCCCCGGTCGGAAGCTCATTGCCAAGCTGCCGCTTTGCCATCACACTCCAATACTTCTACCGCACTAGCACAACACTCATCTCACACGTCGTGCTTCCTCCAGCTAGGTTCCTACCTGGCTTTCCGACAGCGAAGATCCTTTCCACATGCCATGCCAACCCATCGGAGAACTTACTATGCGCTGGAACTAAATACCTAGCAATCGGTAAACCAACAAACTTTACCATCTGCTGCTGGATTCAACACCGGCAGCAGCTACCGATCAGTTTAATGCTCACAAGCTTACACTAGAAGCCGTTTGAACTGTCAGCTTCCACCAACAGATCACACTCGCCATTAATGATCATGATGAGAAGACTTGACAAAAACCAGTTCAGACCTAATAGAACAGCTTAGAATTCACAGAAATTACAGGACACACCCAGGAAATACACAGGACTCGACTGGAATTAACCTATGACCCGCTCGATCACGCACTAGGTCTGATTGAGGCCTTGCCCTGCCTACTTGATGAGAGTGTAAATTCACATATTTTAGGCTCTAATTTTCATGGAAATTGAGTACCATTGAGTCTTTTATTGAGATGAATTGGTATGTCTACGGAAAAGTCACGAATCAGAGGGTACAAGGGCTTTTGAGCATATTTGTACAAGAAAATAGAGAGAAAGTGCTCGGAATTGGAAGACATAATTTTTGAAGAAATTTTCAAAGGCCGTTCGACCTCAAGACCTTGTTCGACCATTATCACTTTGGTCGAACAAGGTGGCCAAGTCGAGCAAAATACGCAGATTCGTCTAGAGAGCTTGCTCGACTTGGAGATGTTGCTCGACCTGAATCATCTTGGTCAAGCAGATGAGTGAAGTTGAACAAAATGTGTAATAACTTATAGAGAGCTTGCTTGACCATTGCTCGAGTTGAAGGCCTTGCTCGACCAGTCCAGGCTTGGTCGAACGGATTCTCGCTGCTTCTATTTATGGTAATTCCAGATGTCTTTTATCAAATTTGATGTGTGCTTCAAGAAAAAGCACATCCTAAGCCCATAAAAAGATTTCACCAGTATAAAAGAAGACATTTCACAGGAGAAAAGGGGACACACATCATTCATCATCCATCCATCACCGAAACCCTACAATCATCCGAAAGATTCGTGAAGAGAGGTTCGTCTGGCGCGTCAAGTAAGATCATACCAACTAGCCATGATTGTTTGTAGATCAATCATGGGCTAGAACCACTCTGGTAGTTCTAGGGTTATGAAAGTTTTATGATTTAATTGAAATTCCATGTGTAAACTCCGTACAACACTACTTGTGGTTTATTTTATATAAGAATATGCTTTTTCAATTCATACTCACGGTCATTTTGTGCGTCATTAACTATTATGTAGAGTCTGAATACATATCTTGGCTATTGATTGAGTGCGTTCACTGTTGAGCAGGATTACATGTTATATTTCTAAGTGAAGGGATTCCGAAGTTTTATTATAACCATCTTATATAGATACTTGTTAATTGAATATTATTCGGGTTAACAAGTAGGATAAAGAGTATAATTTTATAGTACCTATAAAGGGAGATCATAGCGGGTTAGAGTACTAAGTTCGAAATAATTGATACTGATAATACCTAGAAAGGGGGGTGAATTATATCTCTTGCTCCGAGGAAATTCACACGTGACATACGCATGTTTACTTGTGTCTATAGGGTGAACTTGCATGGTTTAATGATGCTTCCATAAACCACAAGGCAAAGTTGGACAATAACACATGGAAATGAAATTAATAAGTAAAACTGGATGCCCGAAGAACTACCTAATTTCTCACTTGATCACAACCGAATTTTCTCTATTGTTTGTTTATTTGATTTGCTATTTAAGTTATTATATATTTAATTTCGTAACAATTCCTAACCGATTTGCCAAATATAATCTTAATTAATTAGAATATAATTAAATTGATAACAATCTGTCCCTTGGGTACGATAATTACTTGGTCACCTATCGAAACTACAACTGATATCCTTTATACTTGGGGATTATATTATGTGTTTAGTAAATGCTCATCAAGTTCTTGGCGCCGTTGCCAGGAACGATATAGATTATCACTTTATAATTTCTAGTTTAATTGAGATTATTATTCTTGTCTTTGATTCTAACACTTATTTTTTTAGGTGAATGATCACAAGATCGGAAATAGGTGAATTAGCGCCATATAATCTGGAGATTGGAGCATCATCAAGGAAGAAAAAGAAGAACAAGAATGAGAACAAGAATGTAGACCCAACTAAGGCTCTTGACTTAGGAGATGAAGTTGACGTGCTGAATTCGCCAATGATTGAAGTTGCAACCGAAGTTAATTTGGAAGTAGAGGCAGTCAACATGGTAGTGAATCCAGATACACTTGCCATCCGTGAAGTCTTTAAGAACAACGGAGGAGGCAATGCGGGGTTGTTAGGAGCACGAGGGATCGGAGCCAATTTCAATTTACACCCTACTCTTATCACCATGATAGAAAGGAGTTCCTTCTCTGGGGAACCTTTGAAGATCCTCAGCAATATATAAATAAGTTCCTTGGGTATGCTAGTACATAAAAAGATGTAGGAGCTCATGAGGATGCAAGGAAGATAATTTTGTTTAAGTTCTCACTGAGTGAAAAGACGAGAGATTGGTACGATAATCTCGATGCTACTGAATGTGATACATGGGAGAAGTTGAAAGTAAAATTTTTGGAACGATACATGCCACCTTCAAAGGTGTTCAAGATGAAGTAAGAAATCAATCAATTTTCTATCCATGGAAATGAGAAGTTTCACGAAGCTTGGGACAGATTCAAGGACATGCTTTGAAAGTGTCCATAGCAGGGGCTATATAAAGCTCAATACATCAGCATATTCTATAATGGATTGGATTATGATTCTCGTGTGTTACTTGATGCTTCTTCTAATGGAGCGTTGCTTATGAAGTCACACATTGAGGCCGAGAAGCTTTTCGAGGATATTTCGATGAATTCAAGAGATTGGCCAAAAGATAGAGTGAGAGACACTTATGTTCTTGGTAAAGTTTCACAAGTTGAGCATACTATGGTGAAGTCTGGAAGAGATGATGAGATCGTCTCAAGTTTGACTAACATTAGCAAGCTACTTGAGTCTCAACAAAAGCAGATCACATATTTATCTCAGAGAGTACCAATGATGCAGCAGGATGGTGGCTATGAAGGAGCTAGCCAAGAGAAGATTGAGGAGGCAAACTACGCCATGGGTCAAAGTATTCAAGGAACTAGGTACCCGAATCAGGGAAACTAGAATTATTAGGAGAATTACAACAATCGTGGCCCCCCTGGTAATTACCAATAACCTAGGAGGCCAGAGTTTTCATGGAGCAATTCGAATAATACGGTGCAACCTCCTATTGGTGTTGATCCGGGAGCTAAAGTGGAAGAAGGAAAATTGGGTTTTGAGAATACGGTGAACAGGTACATGGCGAGGAACGATGCAAGAGTTGATCGTCTGAGGCGAAGTTAGAAAAGAAGATCGATGATAATCATAAGGATTTGTCTACAAGTGAAAGACCTTACGTTGTTGATGGGGGAGATGGCAGGTAATGTGAACAAGTTAACTAAAACTATTGAGAAGGGGAAGTTTCCATCTCTAAGTATTGAGAATCCAAAGTCTTGCCATGTTATCACATTGAGATCGGGAACATAGTATGAAGGTCCGATGATGCCGGCGGGTGAAACCAAAGGGAGCAGAGTAGTTTCTCAACCAGAATGGATTTGCTCGACCGGACCTTCTGGTCGAGCAGAGGTCGAACAACTTCCAGAAAAATAGAATTACGTTACTATGTTTTCTGATAATCTGTTCGACTTGAACAAAATTGTTCGACCAGACGACCAAGGTTGAACAGAAGTCGAACAATGATAGGTGATGAGAGCTCATGATCAGGCAGGTTGTTCGACCAAAACTCATCTGCTCGACCAAACCATTTTGGTCAAACGGAGGTCGAGCAACACTTTGAGGAACAGAGTACGCAATTACCTACGTCGTTCGACCAAGGACAAGTTGCTCGACCAATGTACCCAAGTCGAACGGAGGTCAAGCAGTCCTGTTTCAAGCTTGATTCGATCCCGAATGCTACACCCATTGATCAAAACCTTATGGTACCATCTCAAGAGCATAATATTGAGGTTACAGTAGAGAAGAAGTGGGAATGAGCGAAGAGATTGAGAGCCAAAAAGGATAAAGTGGAAAAGGTTGAATGTGATGAATTGGGGATTCCCAAAATAAAGATACCTCCTCCATTTCCTTTCAAGCTTGTCAAAAAGAGATTGGAAGAAAAGTTCAAGAGGTTTTTAGATATCATAAACAAGATAAGTTTGAACATTCCTTTCTTTGAAGCAATTTTGGAGATGCCATATTATGCCCGTTTCTTGAAGGATATACTTTTGAAGAAGATAAGCTTAAACAGAATCAAAATAGTGAATTTGTTGAATAGTTGCAGCTCAATCATACAAAGGAAGCTGCCAGCTAAGTTAAAGGATCCGAGAAGCTTCACGATCTTATGTGAGATTGGAAAGGGGCCGGCACGACGAGCCTTGTGCGATCTTGGGGCAAGCAATAATTTGATGCCTTTGTCTATTTTTAAAAGGCTTGGTTTGGGGAAGTTAACTCCCACATCGGTGGCGCTTCAATTGGCTGACAGGTCTATGACTTTTTCGAAGGGTGTTATTGAAGATGTTCTTATCAAAGTAGAGAAGCTTGTCTTTCCTGTGAATTTTCTTGTACTTGAGATGGAAGATGACAAGGATAATGTCCCTTTTATCTTAGGGAGACTGTTCCTTGCTACTGTAGGAGCTATGATTGATGTGCAAAAGGGTGAGCTACGGTTGAGAATGGATAAAGACGAGATCTTATTTATATTGGCATTGGATCATTTGGTTAACATAACCCATTAGGATACCATGCGTTTCTATCATAGCGGAAGCAATAAATCATAGAAACGATTACCGTTCACCAGGGTATGTAGAAGATGAAGGATTCTCGCTGGCAGACTGTGCAGTCCCATGAGAATAGCCATAACTTCCTAGTCTGATGTCGGAATTGAATAATCTTTGTGTTCAGACGATCTTCTCTTCAACGGCTTTCAGTCAGTATATTGATCATCAAATTCTGATCACTGTACGATTTTATATAAATTTTGTAAGGTAGCGGACAACAGCAGCAAACTACCTTTTGATATTCTGCCGTATGTCCCAAGTCCGATCTCGACGTCGTGTGGGCGACGATCTACGAGACCTCCTCAATCTGCTCTCAACCCTCATCACATGTGAATAATAAATTAGATTAGGGTTCCAGATAAGCTGAGGTGACTTATATACATGGGCTACAGCAGGGACCAGGAGGAGAAATTGGGTTGGGCCTCCATTGGGCTTAAGTATCCAAGCTTAGCACAAAGCTTATACTTAAGTCCAATAATAATAATATATTCCACTAAAATATTATTACTGCAATGCCTTTCCAATCCCAAAATTACATTTTGGGCTTCTTCTTATTATGAGCCCGTTAGTCTCCCCATGTTTAAGATATACAATGTCCATTAATTAATTTAAGTTACTGGCAATCCAATTAATTAATATCTAATCCAAGAGTAGTACCACTCAACCTCATTATCATGCCAGAATAAATTCCACCTACAGGGTTTATATGATAATCCTTATGAGCTCCTCAAGGGGACATCATCAACCTATGACGGGCACGGATTCTTTCTACAATCAACAGCACACCATAGAGACAACACTACTTCCCAACTCATCGAGTTTGTTGATTTAATTACATGTAAATCTCAACCATTGATGAATCAAAGAAATACATACTGCCCTACGTGTCGAGGTTATTGTATAGGGATTAAGAGCACGAACTTCCATAATAACTGAGATCAAGTTCTTCTATAAGTCAGTATAAGTGGAACGATCTCAAGCGGTCCTGCTCAATACACACAAGTGCACTAATGTGATTCTATAGCCAAGACAAGCTAATACCAAATCACACTACAACCATCCCGATAGAGAGTCCCCGTCTATCTTGGTTGTGAGCATCTGTTTATACTTTATAAGGAAACCGATAATATGATCTACCGCGTGTTGTCGCACAACATATTAACTGCAATATAAAGTAAGTGGACTATTGCATCGAACATATAAATAAATTATAAGATGCAATCATTTGATCATATGATTCTCATTTCAAATTAATTGTTGTAACATTGTTCATACAAAAAGCTAGACTTTTAGTATATAATCCAACAATCACCCACTTATACTAAAAGACTATGATGTCATGTCTTCCGCCATACATCGATTCCCACTCCCACTACACGACCATTAAAAGCTCTCGCCTTAATGTCCTGGTAAATAGATTTACTAGGTTATCATCCGATGCAATTTAGGCAACAACTACCTTCCCCTCATCATACGGTTTCTCGTAACAGGTGGTACTCGCGCTCCATGTGTTTAATTGCCTTATGGACTATGATTCCTTCAAGTTTGCAACTGCACCAATATCATCAATATAAATTATGATAACCTTGGGAAAACTTAGAATCACATCAAAGTCCATCATGAAGTTTCTAGAGCCATACAGATACTTTGGCTGCCTCATAGGCTGCAATTTATCATCTTTCCATGATGGAATCCGGAGTCTGAAATATATTTCTATATAACACTCCTCCACACTATGACTCAACTTCTTAAAATTAAACACATAACCTTGAGGTGGATTTCCTGCCGTCCAATCTGACTAAAAATCCAAATCTACGTAATCCACAAGAAGCAGTGAATTTGCCCTGTAAGCCTACATATAATTTCCAGTCCTTCTCAGACACTTCATATATGTCTTACCATAGTTCATCATTCTTGTTCCGGGTTACGTTGATACCCACTGTTCATGCCATCGGCAAAACAGATATCCAATCTCGTGCATAGCATTCCTTAGATTAAGCTTCCTCATTTGCCGAAGCATAAGGAACCGATTTCATCTTCTTTATCTACTTTGTGTCACAAGACACAATTCTTTAGATAAAGTCACATGCTAAAATAAGTAAGGATCGTATCATCTCATAAAGTTTGAGATAAGCATAACATCCTTTCTTGTAATCCATATTACCGTGATCAAAAGGATATTTTTGCTCCTCTTAAGTCCTTCATATCATACCGCTTTATCAACCATACCCATATGCCCAATAATACTCTTTCATTGTCTCCAATGAGCAAGATACTATCTATGTATAGTACAAGAAATACCACCACGTTTCCATCACTCTTTTCAATACGCAAGACCCATCCGATCATTGATTAGATCTATGTCACTGGATCACCTCATCAAAACGGATGTTTCATGATCTTGAAGCTTGCTTTAGTCCATGAATGGACACTTTTAAGCTTATTATCACAATGCTCTTAGCTTTTTTCAATGAATCACTCTGGTTGCTTCACATTGATGTTTCCCTTAAGACTTCCAATCAGGAAAGTTGTCTCGACATCTATTTGCTATCCCTCATATTTCATATGAGTAGCAACAAATAAAAGAGTCCGGATCAACTTAGGCATAGCTACTGGCGAATAGGTTTTCTCATAATCGAACCCTTTCTTTCTGAATATACCTTTTCGCAACAAGCTTACTTCCAAGATTTTCACCTTATTCTATGATCCTCTTTTATTCTTGCATGCCCGCTTCCAATGGCTTTTATGCTATTTAGCGGTTCAACAAGCATCCAGACCTAATTTAAAATCCAACGATTCTATTTTAATATTCATTGTACTTTGCTAGGATTTTGCATTTCTAACTTGCAGTGCGTCATCGTATCTGTGGGTCTATTTCATGTTTGCAGGGACCAAGTCTCACGACTCTCTCAAAACATATATCAAACAGGTTGTCGAACATCCCTCCCACTATGACAAGGCATTACATGCAATTGTGTATCAGACGTGACATACGTTGCAGTTTACCTTGTTGTATATCCTCTTGCACAATTGGTACTAATACTTTGTGTTTTCTTCTCACATCCTTTAGGACAACTTATAAATGGGTATGTGATTTATTACATAGCCCCTTTCCAAAAATCTAGTGTTTGTGTTAACAATCACCCTTCGATTTTTTAGACTAAATAAATCACCTTCATTTTTATAGCATATCCCACAAACAGACGAACATTCAAATGAATGGCTCTGATATCAAGGATTACAACATGATGGTTGGTCTGAGGGAGAGGTCTAACCTCGGAGCCGATGTTAGTTCTATTCCCTCAACCTCTCGAATGGTTCTGACATTTCCTTTTTCCAGTCTGAATCTAGATGAAGCCATTGCAATGACTGATCCCACTGATATTGATGCTGAAGCTGCCAGGTGGCTGCCAAAAGAGCCCGTGAATGAGAGAAAGGTAGGGCTGAGGAAGGTGATAAGTCTGATCTGGCCGAGCTGCGAGAGCCAGGACTCTAGGGTTTTGTTGCGGGTGTCACTTCTCGGGTCCCACATCAAGCTTTTCCAACTGTCGTCGCCAACTCTCTTTCCCAAGACTCCTCTGGTTTAGCTGTGATGGCTGGAGTTGCCGTCGCTTTCCTCACCTCTTCATTGCATTTTATGGACCAGTACCGTTTGTTTGCCAGCCGGCTTATTGATCATTCTGAGGGATTTTCTGCCAGCTCTGAGGAAAAAATGCATGCTCTGGAGGTCAAGAATGCTGAGATGAACTTTCTTGTGATGCACCTAAGGGAACGATTGGCTGTTTCAAAATTTGAGGTCAATTTGGGGCAGGCCACTCTGGAGTCTCTGGAGGCAAATTTAACTGAGATCGAAATTGCCAGTGATGCTGTACGAGTCGAGGCTGCTGAGGCAAGTGCTAGATTGGTTGAAGCCAAGGCTCGCATCTGAGCCTTGGAGCAGCATATTCCTCGTCCCGGCTTAGCAGAAGAGAGGGCCATTCGCGCAGAAGCTCAGTTGAAAGAAATGGAGGACAAAATGGCGAGCATTTTCCATTCCATGTTCACTGGTTGATTCCTTCTCTGTCCCCATTCTGATGTTGTTTAGGACTTTTCTTATGACGGCTCTCAGATTTTGAGTACGGACTGCTTCCGTTTATGTTTTGCCCTCTTTGGGGGGGTTGTGTCTCATGTTGGTTTTTTGATGTCAACCTTTGAACAACACCGATTATTTAATGTTGATGTGTGTACCTGTTGCGTCTTTGTATATGCTCATCCCCACTGTGCTTCTTTGCTTGTTTATTCCTCCTCTATGTAGATATTTATTCTGTTGTTTGGTGAATCCTTGTTCTCGCATGACTGTCTGCAATTCCGAGGCTGCAACCCTATCTCCACACTCTGCTCTTTACTTTGTATTGGATCCCGAGCCTCCGAGTACATCCATTCCATTTTATACTCTGTCCTGAAGTTCTTCTTCCTATTCCGATCCTGATATCCCAATCCTGAATTTCTTGTACATACCCATTAGATATAACTGCTTCTATTCATTTCCCGCGATGTTTCTAAGAGATTTCCCTTTACTTCGAACCTAAAATTCCAATCCTTGCACATATTCATTTTATATACCCAACTGTATTTTATTTTGACGTCCTTCCGAGGTCTATCTCTCCATACCGGGGCTCCTCCCACCAGCTTTTTTAGTTTTGATATCCGATACCTTTGTTTTGACTTCCTAGCCCGATGCCTCGGCATCTTTGTTCTAATTTCTCGAATCCGACATTTTTTTTCTTCCCAGTTTGATTCTGCCTTTTTAATCTGCCTTGCCTATCCATTCCCTGCCTTTTTAATCTGCCTTGCCTTTCCGTACCCCTTTTTTTCAGCATGATGTTTATATCATAGTATTTCCCGAAGCCATGGTATCCCAACACATGAATACTTTTTACCATTTGTGAGGAGCATGCTGATCCCTTTAACCATACATAAACATGCTACTATTCCAAAGACTATGATGTCCCAAAATAAACTTTTTTCTCTTTTGTGATAAACAAATTGACATCCTTAACCATATATCATTAAAAAGATTTCCATACAATTTGCACCTCCATATAATATGGCCTAATGCCTTGATTAAAAGCTGTAAAAAGTCATGTGACCAACCTTATTCACCTCGCCTTCTTTCTATTTTACTGATAATATATCTTCAAATGTTGCGCATTCCACAGGTGTGGTATCTTTTTGCCATCCACTTCTTCCAACTCATATGCTCCTCCTCCAAGAACCTCTTGATTACATAGGGGCCTTCCCAATTTTTGCCGCTACTCTGTGCCATTGGGCCCACTATTTTCCATAGCACCAGTTCTCCACCTTTGAACCTCCTTAGTTTTGTCTTGGTGTTATAAAATCTCTCTGCTCTCTGCTTGTAAATTGCATTATGTAACTCCGCATTCAATCTCTTTTCTTCCAATAGGTCTAGACTCTGTCGGATCAATTCATCGTTTGCCCCTTCATGGTGGAAGATGACCCTAGGGCTGGGTTCTCCTATTACCACTGGTATCACCGCCTCATCACCGAAGGCTATTAAGAAAGGGGTTTTATTGGTGGATGTTCTCATCATCGTCTTGTAGGACCACAACACTCCCAGCAATTCTTCTGGCCATTTCCCATCTAGCTTCTCCAACCTGGATTTTAGTGTGTGTTTGATGATCTTGTTCACTACCTCGACTTGCCCATTGGATTGTGGGTGGTATGGCATTGAGGATCATTTCTTAATGTCGTAGTCTTCACAAAACTTTCTTTGCTTGTTGTTGTCAAACTTCTTTCCATTGTCCGTCACTATGGAAAATGGTATCCCGAATCGGCATATGATATTCTCCCATATGAACTTCTGGACCCTAGCCTCGGTGATTGTCAAAAAGGGCTCTGCGTCTACCCACTTTGTGAAATAATCTACTGCAACGATAGCAAATTTGTTTCCTCCTTTTCTTGTTGGAAGTAGTCCGATTAAATCAATCACCCACTTTGCAAAGGGCCATGGGCTGAACACCAAGGTCAGTTGTTCCAAAGGTGCCCTTACTATCGGAGCCAATCTTTGACACATTGCGCATGCCCTCGTATGTTGCATGGCATCATTTTTAAGTGTTAGCCAAAAATAACCATGCCTGATCACCTTGTGGGCTAAGGCAATCCTTCCCGTATGATTTCCGTATATGCCTTCATGGATCTTCGCTAGTACATAGCCTGCTTCTTCGGGGGCTAGGCATTTCAAGAGTGGCGCTGAATACCCTTTCTTGTACAAATTTTTCCTTCCATCAAGACGTACCTTGCTGATCGAAGCCTGATTTGTTGGGCTTTGTCCTTATCCGCGGGCATCCTCCTTCTTCTAGATATGCCCAGATTGGAGTCATCCATGACTCCTCCGATGGCTGGTTGTCCAGAACCCACACAGTGGCATCCGAAGAGTTTTCCTGCCTTACTATATTGATGTTATTCAGATCCTCGGTGTTTGATGTTGTGGTGAGCTTAGCCAATGTTTCTACCCCCATGTTATCTTTCCTGTCGATGCATTCCATGAATACCTGTTCAAACTTCTGTAATATGCCAGTAGCTAGGCCTCTATAGTGGCTCATGTGCTCATCCTTAGCCTCGTACTCTCCTTTTATCTGGTTCACTACTAATTGTGAGTCGTTGTATATCATCAACTCATCTATTCCCATGGCCAATACTATCCTTAAACCGTTCAGCAGGGCCTCGTATTCTACCTTGTTGTTAGTAGCCAAGAAATCGAACCGAATTGCAATCGAGAAGGTTTTCCATATGGAGTTTGAATGATGATTCCAGCACCCGACTCTGTTGCTGTTGCTGAGCCATCCACGTGCATGACCCAAGGTTTCCTTTTTTCCTCTTTGATTGGGACTGCGAAATTTAGCTCCTCTATGAAGTCTGCCATGACTTGCCCTTTGACTGCATTCCTCGGTAGATATGTTATGTCAATCTTTCCTAATTCAATGGACCATTTCAGCAGCCTCCCTATTGCGTCTGGTCTTTGGAGTACCATCCTTAAAGGGAATGTCGTCAGTACTTCAATAGTATGTTCTATGAAGTATGACCTCAGCTTCTTTGAAATCATGATGAGAGCATACGCTATCTTCTCCATTATCGGGTATCTGAGCTCCGCGTCTCTCAAAGATTAGCTTACTAAGTATACTGGTTTCTGATTCTTTTCTTCTGTCTTGACCAATACTGAACTGATTGCGTTTCCTGACACTGCTAGGTACAGCTGCAATGTTTCACCTGGTGAAGGCTTGGAGAAGATCTTGGGATCTGATAGCTCTCTTTTTATCTCATCGAATGCCTTCCCGCATTCTTCTGCCCATTCAAACTTAACTTTTTTAATGACGTAAAAAATGGCTTACATTTGTCCGATGCTTTTGACATGAATCTGTTCAGGGCGGCTAACCTACCCGTCAGATTCTGAACCTCTTTCATGTGCCTTGGCGAGTCCATCCTTAAGATTGCTTCCACCTTCTGTGGGTTCATCTCGATCCCTCTTGAGCTGACAAAAAATCTGATAAAACTTCCTTTGCTCACTCCGAACGTGCATTTCTTCTCGTTTAGTTTCATTTCGTAGTGTCGAAAGATTCTGAACACCTTTCTTAAGTGGCCGAAGTGGTTCATTCTTTTCAAGCTCTTTATCATGGTGTTGTCGACGTAGACCTCAACTATTTTCCAAATATCCTCCTCAAGCATTTTGTTCACCAGTCTTTGATAAGTGGACCCCGCGTTTCTCAGGCCAAATGACATGTTATTCCACTCATAGACTCCATTTCCACAGAAGAAGGAGGTATTTGCCTTATTATCCGGGTGCATAGGAATCTGATGGTACCCCGAGAATGCATCCATGAAACTCATTATGTCATGTTCTGCCGTAGCGTCGACCATCTGTCGATCGACGGGAGTGGATAGCTATCCTTCGGGTACACCTTGTTTAAATCAGTGAAATCGATGCATAGCGTCCATGATCCCTCCTTCTTCTTTACCATAACCGGATTTTGCACTCATATAGGGTACTTGCATTCGCTAATTCTTCCGCTCGCCAGCAGTTTATGCACTTCCAGTTCCATAGCTGCATTTTTCTTTGGGCTGAACTTTCTCTTTTTTTGGTGGAATGGTGGGATGCTGGGGTTAATTCAGCCTGTGACAAGCGTACTTCGGATGTACCCCTGGTGTTTCATTTAGGTTCCAAGTGAACACATCCAAGTTTCTTTCAGTAACTGGGTTAGCTTTTCTTTGAATTTGCTTTTCCATTCTATTTCGATCTTGACCTTGATGATGGCACTTTTTGGGTCTTGATGTACCACTTCCGTGTTTCCTGCTGCCGAGACCCCTTCTTTCGATTTCATCCTCAGATCTTCATCTGGTGTTACCTGCTTTTGCCTTGGTGCCTTTGCCGCTACTTTTTTCTTTTTTTGTATCTGGATACCCAGATCCGGATGTATTTCCCTTGCAGTTACTGGTATCTTATTTCCTTGCTCTTCTGTTCCTTTTCCATCTGCTATTATCAGGATCCCTTCTGGTTCCTTATTCTCCTGCTCCCTCTCTAGAGTTCTTTTAGTTTCCGCCAATACTTCAGGATTCTCTTCCTCTTTCATGATGTCTTCGAAACTCAGCTTCTCGTAGTCCTTGTCATGATAACCAGGAGTCCTAGTATACAGTTGTATGTGGATGCTTGGTCCACGAACTTGAATGTCAACTGTTTCTGCATCTGAGTTTTCCCATCCAGACCTTCTTGCTGAACTGATAAATCAACCTCCATGGTAGGTCTGGTCAGTGCATTTGCTGAATCCCTTGATCTAATCACTGCAAGGCCTCACCTTATGATGAAGTTCCCCTTCTAGATTTTTGAATACTTTTTTAAAGATTATGTTGTCATATGCTCAAGTGTCTACCAAATATCTATGGACTTTGACCCCCGAAAGTATCAGCGAAATGATTAAAAGGTCGAAATGAGTGGTACTTACCCCGTAGAAGTCGGCTTCGATGAAGATGATGTCCACTTCCATTATCCCCTTTGACATCGAGGTTAGCGACCACACTTGAGGAATTTGTTGATCCAAGTCTATCATCTCATCCTTCCTCTTCCTCTTGGATGCCGTGGTGAATGCCTGGGAAGTTCTGATATAGGGGATTTCCTCTACCGGCTCCATCATGTGTATTTCTCCCGGTCTATCTCCTCTCGGGGTTGGCCCATGATCCTGTCAAACACTGGTGCCATCCTAGAGGTGGAGGGGGTAGTGGCACCGCTCCATCATTCCGCCCTCAGCCTGGGGACCTCGGTCGACCTGAGGGAGGGGGAAGATTAGCGTCTATCCTGTACACCCTCGGCCTCAGGGCCTGCAGCATCCCTCTAAACTTTCCTTCCTTAAACAACTTCCACAGCTCCGTGATAAGATCTCGGCATTGGTCCGTATTGTGCCCATGTGTCAGGTGGTACATGCAATATTTCTGAGGGTTGGTGAGTTCTGAGGTCAGAAGGATCGGCCTCGGCGTCCGAAAGACTTGTTGATCTTTAACATAGTAAAAGACTTTGGCAATATTCAAGTTGTATCTAGACTTCAGCTCTTCGTACATTTATTGTACCTCGGTATCCTCCATAAATGGTTTGAAGGTAGCTGGTGCTTTGTATTCCTTCGTTCCTCCTGCGTTCACCCTTTTCTTGCCATTTTAGAGATATCTTCCACTTAGATGTATTCGTTCGCCATGACCATGAAAGCCGCATAGGATGTGGGTGGTTTGAGTTGTGCTACCTTCCATAAACTAGTCTCCGAGTTCAGTGCTCCCATCACCGTGATAAGGCAGGGTTCGTCTTCCATGACTTCCTCCATTGACCTCTGCTCATTGAACCTTTTCAGAAAATCCCGCAAGCTATCTGTCGAGCCCTGATGAATGTTAGCCAATTTGTGCTTTGGCTCCTTCGGTGCCCTTAGATATGAGTATTGCATTAGGAATACCTCCATTAGCTCACCCCAACTTTTGATTGAAGCTGCCGGGACCACCCTAAACCAGACATGAGCTTTGTTTTCCAAAGTCAGCGGAAACATTCAACATAATGTGATCTCATTCGCACCTTGCGCTCTCATCCACATCAGATATTTTTCAATATGTGAATATGGGTCGTAATGACAATCAAAGATCAAGCTAGAGGGAAACTTGATTTCCTGTTGTCTAGGAGCGTTGCTGATCTCCATCGTGAAAGGTGAAGGAGCTACCGAGGTCGGAAGGATTTCTCCGATTCCAGACATCTTCCTTTCCAGATATGTGAAGCGCTTGTTCACCTCTTCGTTTATCAGGGCTTGTAGATCTCCCATTTGGGCGTTTGGAAATGTCTCTCCATTCTTTGTCCATGCTCCCGTTTGGACTTCCTTTCATCTCATCCCTTTCCCATTCTTTCTGGTCTGAGGTAGAGATAAGTTGGTTTAGATAGGTCTTCCTATGAAAGATTTTGACTCTCGTGTGAGCAGGGTACCAAGGATGAGCAAGATCTCTGTTCCTCGGCCTTCTACATCTGTTATATCTCCTTTGGGAGATAGATGGGGTCCTTCATGGAAATTTTATCTCCTCCGACATTTCCTGAGTCACAGGTCGGCCCCTCCTTTAGTTCAGTGAATGAGGTTGGGGAGAATCTGCCCTTGTTGGTCTATCACTCGTCAGATGATTTTCGGCTTCTTGATTCCTTTCGGGTTGTGGTTGTACTCGAGCTCCATCCCCTGTCGGCACCTCCGACGGCGGGGGATTCCTTCTCTCTGATTTCCTCCATGGTGAGGCTGCCTTTGAGTTCCCATTTTTGGGCAACGAAAGTATTCACTTTGCCCACCCTCTAGTGGAGTCTCGTTTACACTCTCTCTTCTTCCATTTTCCTCCTCCGTATGAAATTAATAGTCTCTCTAGCATCCCCTCTACTATGCTCCTTTCTGGCATCCTTCCTTCTTTCAAGGCCCTCCCATAGATCGTCATGGCTTGCTCCATGAGGGTCGCCTGAAACTCAACCTCTCCAGTTGAACCGGAGGAGCTTTTGCAGCGTAATCATCGATTACCTTCTGAATTTTGTAGTTCATTTCTTTTGCCTTTAGGGGATCGCTCAAATTAGGGACAGGAATAGACCTCGCCAGAGTGGGTATCTCCACGACTGGTGCCCTAATTTGGACGTTATTTTCACTCCTTGTGATGTTTCGCAAGGCTCTGGGACATTCTCCTCTCTCTTCATGTCTATGGGTTGCAAATCCTTCACCTTCCATCTTGACTTTCAGACGCAGGACAAAACTCGAAGATTTCCCTCAAAAAAACAAACCCAAAATTTACAAAGATAAACATTAGGGATGGCTAATCGCAACGTTCCCACAGACGGCGCCAGATGTTGAAGGCTGTTCTTGGCTCGTTAATTTGTCTATGAAGGATTAAGATATTTGATAACGAACTCGATCAAACATAATAAACTATAAATAAAAGGATCACAACCAATAGAAATTCCATTCCATCAAAGAATTCAACTGATTTTATCGCTCTCTCCTTCTTAGAACAACACTCGTTTCTCCCTGTTTCTTACAAGTGTAATGTCTGAAGTGAGTATCAGTGACCTGCCTCTCTCCTGTGAGAGAGGCTATTTATATTGTCCCAAAACCCTAAAATCTAGTCAATCATCTTGTACCATCTGGAAGAAGATAAGTCACCTTTAATAAGGCCGCCTGGTACGCCGATCATGTGCAGGGAGAGTATGGGTGCCGTTTATTGCACTGTAGGGATTTTACATGCTGCCTCCGTCCTTTGCTGGCCTCCTAATGGTTGTCGAGGTCAGGTACGCCAGTCAATCGTTGTCTCTTAGTTAGAATTACTGCTCAAGATACCTTTTCTTCCCATTAGTGTTGTCTTCTAGCCTACAATACTTGTTCTCTTTCATTATGGTGTCTGTTCTTTACTGTTCCATCTTCGCTGCCCTCTTTGGTCTTTGGATAGGTTGACTTTCGGTGCTGGGGTGTTGATCCAAGCTCTTGGCTAGGGAAAGGATGAACGCTGAGATTTCCTGCCGAAGGCATTTTTTGGCTTTGGCCTTGTCAGGCGGGCTTGCCTTTTTTCCTTCTTGGGCTGGGCCTTTGGGCTGTCGTGATCCCTTTTGGGTTGTCCGCCAAGTGATTGAGCCTTCCTCTTCAAGTATAATAGAGGTTATTGGGCTTTTTGGGCCTAACAAGCATGAGGATATAATACCCATATCACTCATTATTTGGGAGAAAAACTACATAATCATCTGAATTATCTTTCTACCTACTCCAGTGGTTTCCTTGGTGACATTAATTCTTAAGGTTTTTTAATTTGTTATCCTTAAATATTATTAACATTATCCTTTTGAGATTTTGAATTTACACTCTTACAAACATAAGTATGGGTTGAAATAAACCTCTCATCAAAGACAATGTCTACAATATCAGAGCGAGGTTATACGATTCTGTATACTCATTTAGAAAAATGCTAGCATCTATCCGTCATACTGCGGCATCTCCAATGAGGTATGACATTTACAGAAATTACATTTATGTAAGTTTATCATTTTATGAATTCGTATGAGCTTAAAACATTTTTAAAGGACATCAATACGAGTATTGATGCAGTAAGGACAAGTCAATTATAGCACTTAGAGCCTATTAATTAGAATGATTTTATATCGTTAGTAAAGTTCTTAATGTGTTATTAGCCCGAATTGTATGCATGATTCAGGCCGGACGTAGACCTAGAACTCCCCGTAGGAACGCTAATAGAAATTCTAATGCCGCTTATACTAATGTTTTGCCGAATTAGGTTCCAAACCCTAATCAGAACCAAGCTCCGCATGAAGTTCCAAACCAAGCTCCGCAACAAGTTCCAAATCAAGTTTCGGGAAATTCTCAAGGTTATCTATTGGAGAAATTTCAGAAGTACAACCCACCTAAACTTATAGGACATGATGAGCCAGAGTATACGGAGGAGATGTTCATAATCTTGGATAAAATTTTTGATGTTATGGAGTGCACTGATGCACAGCGAGTCCGATTGGCTTCTTTTCTGATAGTTGAGGATGCATATCATTGGTGGAAAGGCTATTGGAGGATGAGACCAGCACAGGATATGACAGCTCTTACTTAGGATGGTTTTAAGAATATTGTGATAGATCAGTATTACCCCAACTCTTACCGTGATGAGAAGGAAGCTGAGTTTCTAGAGTTGCAGCAGGGAGATATGACAGTGATTGAGTATGAAAGGAAGTTCAATCAACTGTGTAGACCTGCCCCAGATTTGGTTGATACAGACCGCAAGAAGACTAAACATTTTATGAAGGGACTACGACCTGATATATGCTTTATCATCACCAGAAATGCTCTTATGACTTTTGCTGAGACATATCAGAGAGCAGCGAGGTTAGGTGCGAAGATGCAAATGAAGGAAGCAAGACATAAAAAGGCCAAGGTTTCTAGTAAGAGGAAATGGGAAGACTTAAATCAAGAAAAGAGTGAGAACAAGAGCAGACAATAGGGTGTTGTGTCAAATTTGACACCAAACCAGCAATCTTCTAAACCATTTTGCACCACTTGTGGGAAACACCATTTTGGAACATGCTTGGCAGGACAAGAAAAATGCTTTAGATGCCATCAACCAGGTCATAAATCACATAATTGTCCAAAATTAGCTAACAAAGGAGCACAACCAAGAGAACAAATGGGAGGACGAAGTTCTGAAGGGAACCCACGAGTGTTCGCCATGCACGATCAAAAAGAGGCTAGCAAGTGAGGTAAGTTATTTTACTTCCATTTATATTATTCAAAGCATGTATAATATCGAGGCCAAAATTTAAAATTTAGGGATGTAGGATGTAACAACTGTATATATTTATATTATAATTATTACTTATTTTATTTGTGAATTTTAAATTTTAAAATCTTGATCGTTTCCTAAAATTTCTCGACTTGCAGCCATAATTCCCCAAATATAGGAACCACTTCCACATATTTTCTTTTGCAAGTTTAAGTAGTTGTGTGAGACTTCTGCTCCCAGTCCAATTATATATATATATATACATATATATATATATATATACATATATATATATATATATACATATATATATATATATATATATATATATATATATATATACATATATATATATATATATATATATATATATATATATATTAAAGATTCACCAATTCCACAACTCCTACTCCAATGTTGATTACTGCACATGAATTTGATTTTCCATAATCTCCATAAAGGTGAGATTCCTTTCGTTTTTATCTTGTAAGCAAAAGAATTCAACTTCAATTTTAGGGCACATGAGTCATTGATCATAATTAATCTATATTATATATTCATTTGTTCCCTTCTCTCCAGTAGTAATTTAATTCATTGGGTATAATTTGGATTCTCCCTTTTTGTTTATCTCGTTTTCTTTTTTACCACTCACACTTAGAAATCAAATAGGCTTATATATTATATATATATATTACTATTATTATCTTTATTTATAGATAGTGTAATTATTGAAATTGCTGCATGTATATATGTAATACTATTTTGTTGTTATACAGTAGATTTCATCTCTAAATATATAGAGGTGTGGTTAGTCATCTTATTCCCAACTTATTTTATTCCATTATATTTTGTCTGAATTATATTTTGTATTGGGATTAGAATTAATTAGTCTTATTTTTATATGACTAGGCAGCGACGAGTTCAAAGGCGAAGCTACATAAATAATTCATATTACTGAAGTGAGGGATTTCTTACTTTTTTTTACTAAATATTATATGAGGTGATTTTAAATTCATGTATTATTGAAAATCGTATTTATGAAATTATGAGACATGAAAGAAAATAGGTATTTTGTACCTTTATAAAGGAGGGGGTCCTATGTACCTTGTTCTTCTGGACCATAATAAAGGAGGAGGTCTTACGTACCTTGATCTTAGAGACCTTTATAAAGGAGGAGGTCTTATGAACCTTATAAATGTTGGGGTTCTTCTGGACCATTATAAAGGAGGAGGTCCTATGGCCTATATGAATGATTAAAGTATTATATCAATTATACAGTTTAAGGTTTAAATAGTTCAATTTTATTATGTGATTTAATTATTGTTACATGTAATGTTTAGTTTTAATAAGAACTAATTTCTCACTGAGTTGTGGTTTGCTCACCTCTTTATCTCTCCCTTTTCAGATGAAGGAGCCGGCGTGGTGAGACTGGAGGATGCTTAGCATAAATTTTAATCTCTTAAAAGCTTTAGTATTCTTTTCAAATTTCAAAAATCATGTTGAACTTATGCATTCATTTCAGTATTTGTGTTTGAATTTTTAGTACAATTATCAAGTTGGATATTTTGACTATTAAATTCTATTTTCTTTAGGCTTCCGCTAAAAATATTCATTCTATTTAATAAATTAAAGTATTTTGAATAAGTAAATTTTTTAGGATGTGACATGGTGGTAGGGTTTCGGATGTTGTGCAGAATGAAGGTTGTTTGCTCACCTCTTTATCTCTCCCTTTTCAGATGAAGGAGTTGGCGTGGTGAGACTGGAGGATGCTTATCACAAATTTTAATCTCTTAAAATCTTTAGTATTCTTTTCAAATTTCAAAAATAATGTTGAACTTATGCATTCATTTCAGTATTTGTGTTTGAATTTTTAATACAGATATCAAGTTGGATCTTTTGACTACTAAATTCTATTTCCTTTACGCTTCCGCTAAAAATATTCGTTCTCTTTAATAAATTAAAGTATTTTGAATAAGTAAAATTTTTAGGATGTGACATTAGCGAATTTCAAGATATAAATGTGTTTTATACCCCTAGTGTGTGTATCTGCGTGCTTTCATCTAAAAAGCTCATCCAAGGTCCGTTAGGAGAGCTTATAAGTATAAAAGAGGATGCAATCTCACCTTTATGGAGATGATGGAAAATCAAATTCATGTGCAATACTCAACACTGGAGTAGGAATAGTGGAATTGGTGAATCATTGAAAAATAAAAAATAAAATATAATCAGACAGGGATCCTTTCCTCCATACATCCATCACTGTAAAGATTCGTCTGCTGAATCAAGAGGAGAACCAATAAGAGGATTCAAGACGGAGAAAGATGTGATGACTCCCGCATCTAGGGTTATATTTATTTTCCAATTTATCTTGTATTGTTCCTAGATATATGGGTAATATCTAACCATCTCCCATGAGTGTTCTTCGCAACATCATAGTCTACAGCCTTTTGGTAGATCTAGGGTTTTGAAGGCTTTATGAATTAATTAAACTTTCTTGTGTGTCCTTGTAGGGTATTTTTTCAACACACAATTTTAATCCCCAGGTATGAATGACGCGATTGTAGCTTAGACAAGCGACCAAGTTATATTATCGCACCCAAAGGACAATTGATTATCAATTTATTATTATCTAGACTAGAGAAACTATTATTGGCAATTTAAGTTGAGAATAGTTGTTAAACTAAAGAATAAATAATAAAATAGCAAATAAAATGAAGGCAGTAGAGATAAATGAGAGTTTAACAAGTGAAAATATAGGTAGCACTTCGGGCCGTCCTGTTTCACTAATTAATCTCCCTTCTATATGTCATTGTCTGACTCTGTCTTGTGGATTATGGATGCATCAATAAGCGATGCAAATCTACTCTATAGATATAAATAGATAAGAATGTAACACGTGTGAATTTCCTCAGATCAAGAGATATAATTACAACCCCCTTTCTAGGTACTATCAGTATTAATTATTTCCTGTGCACTAAGTACTCTAACCCGATATTACCTTTCTTTATAGGTACTATATAATCATCCTCTTTATCCTACTTACCCAAATTCAATTCAATTAATAAGTATTCATATAAGATAGCTCTAATGAAGCTTGGAGTCCCTTAACATAGAATCGTAACATATAACTCAGCTCGGCAGTGAACTCAATCAATAACCAAGATATGTATTCAGACTCTACCTAAAAGTTAATGATTCATAAAAACTCTGAGTATGAAATAATAAAGCATAGTCTTATATAAAATAAACCCACAAGTAGTGTTGTACAGAGTATACAATCGAAGTTCAATTAACTAGATATAAATCTTCATAACCCTAGAACTAGCAAAAAAGTTCTAGCCAATGATGCTTCGTAGAATGTTTATAGTGATTGGATAGATCTTATCCATAGTCTTGAAAATTACAAGAAAGAGTAAGTTGTGAACTAAACCCAAGAGATAGGTGCAGTCGCTTCTCGATCCATCTTGAATCTTCACTTGGTTCTCACTTGATTCGCTGCACGAATCTCTCTCTACAGCTCCTGTGATGAAGTTAGGGTTTGGATGAGATGTAAGATGGATGTGGTATCTGACCCCCTTTTTGGGGTGATCGGTACCCCTTTTTATGCTTGTTACTTCTCCTTATGGACCCTTATTAGACTTTTTCATAGAAAACACACATGCACCAAATAGAGGTGACATCCTGAAGTTTCGGAGCTGATATATCGTCATTCGACCAGACTTGGCTTGGTCGAACGGGACCTCTTTCAATTTAAATTTTCATGCGAAAAGCTTCAAATGAGAGTTAAAAAGTTATACCTCATCTCCTTACTTGAATTCCTTATAAGCGATGTTCGAGTCAAGCCACTTCTTCATTCGCTCCTTATAGATCACCAAGTTCTTAAAAGCTTGACTTCTAAATCATCCAATTGATTGATATGCATCAACCTCAAATCCTTAGCTTCCTTTATGGATAAGTTCAAGCTTTTTGCTGCCCAAAAAAGCTTATGCTAAATTACTATGGGTAACTGATTGGTCGTATATAGTCGGGATGACCTATTAAAGAATTTATCGAACCCAAGGGAGGAACGTGCTAGAGTTTAAGCGATCTCAAGTTTATCGTGATTTTATAAGGACAACGGAATGGGATGGAAGATAAGCGTGCAAATGAATGCACTTAAACTAATGCAAGAAATAAGATAAAAGCAAAGATAAATGATGGGTTGCAAATGATGCAAGGATGAGATTAACAACAATCATGACATAGATAATAAAATAATCATGCAATTAGTTCTAATCTCTCATGGAAAAGGCATAGGAGCGATCACTAAGTCCACCTAAATACTCCCTCGAGATGGATAGGATGTAGGCCCGCAGTAAGGCTCCCAAAAACACATAGGATCATGACCAAAGCAAACATCTACCACTAGGTACTAATTACTCTACGAGTTCCCTAATTAGGAACTAAATCATAGGCAATATTCGCTTTTAAGGTACTATGAATTCATTAATGGCTTGGTTCTCCTCACCTAATCAACTAATCTCTCGATTAAGCTAATCAAATGTTCTATCAAATGGTTCTAAATCTAGAAGGATATCTCTATCTCATTTTAAATAAATGCACATGAGGTATATGATGAAATGATTTAATGAACTATCCTAAACACACAATTGATTTCTTAATCAAATCACATGTCCATGACAATTAATCACACATATCATCATATATATCAAGCAATCAACATTCAATGATAGAAATATACAAATTCCATTCAAGATTAAAATCAAATTGCATAAAAACTAAATTATCCAACACCAATCATGGAGCTAATCTCACAAAGGAGATTAGCCTCTCATAGTCACTGGGAATTCAACATAGACATTAAAATCTTTACAAACCATGATCAATCTATAAAGAAATGTACAAAAATTAGAATTAGATTCCCCCTTTGAAGTTCTTCAATGGAGATCTCCTTCTTTTTGTGATCTCACTCTTCATTGCTTCCTTGGTCACTTGGATGGTGGATTTTATGAAAGAGATTAAGTGTGGATGGATGGATAAAGAATGGATAAAGATGACGGTGTAAAATAGAGGAAATGGTGTGTTATTTAGATGTAGGAGTGAAATCCTTCAAAAATTCTCATCAAATATTAAAGTATTGGGTATTTATACCCCTTGGGAAACTTCTAGAAGGGTTCTGATATGTTTCTAATGATGCAGCAACACAACTCGTGTGCTGCAACACGGTCACATGGTGGCCGTGTAGGCATTTCTGATATCAGAAAATAGCCAAGGCTTACAGGGCCGTGTTGTGTAACACGAGTCGTGTGCTGCAACACGGCCGACTGTGTTGGTGCAACCCTTATTTTTATAATTTTGTTTCAGCTCGTTCTCCCTCGTTTCAACTCCGAATTGAGATCCGTTTTTCTCTACATCTTTCTTTTCGCGTCTAGAATCTATTTTTACCTAAAAATTATATGTTTAAGCTCATTCATACACATCTCCATAAAAATACAAAACACAACCAAATAGTACACAAAAATGGATAAAATAATACGAAAACGCACATAAAAAGAAACCAAAATCTA
This sequence comes from Pogostemon cablin, assembly GCA_023678885.1. Classification (NCBI taxonomy): domain Eukaryota; kingdom Viridiplantae; phylum Streptophyta; class Magnoliopsida; order Lamiales; family Lamiaceae; genus Pogostemon; species Pogostemon cablin. The sequence continues at coordinate 13,396,559 of CM043005.1, forward strand.
GGTGAAAATATCACTCATCACACCCCCAAACTTAAAGTGTTGTGCGTCCCCGAACAATGAAAGTGATAAAACAAGGGGAGAGATTTTCACCTAGAAAAATACCTAACGAACATAAACAATAACACATCAATAGCAATAAAAATTACAAACTATACTAAGTCATCCTTTAACATTAGATTCATAACATGAAAAATTAACAAGTTCAATTTAAAGAGAATAAAGTGTAATATAGTCTCTTTCGGTCCAAGCCTCTTATCGGATATCAATTTCACTCAACACTCTTTAAAATGAGGTAAATTAACACTCATCAATCGATTGGCTCGACTCGCTATAAGCTTGCTCGTGGACTATATTCACAAACCACCAAAGTTTCCATCAATGATCAAAAAGGCCTTTCATTAAAGATATAATGATGGGATCTTTGGTAGGGTAGGAAGGATATGGTAAGAGTGACTAAACAAATGTAAGTAATCGAAGAGATGGCCAATTTCTCCAAATTCTCCACTTTACTTTCTTCCTTTCTTGTCTTTAATGTTCACAAGCACTAATCAACTTTCCTTGGATTGAACTACTTTCAGTGTATCCTTCCTTCTTCGAACTTTTAAGTACTTGAGCATATTATTATTGCTTTTCTCATTTTCTTGTTTTGAAGTTGCATGTTCATTCTTGTTTTTGCTCTCTTCATCCTTTCTCTTACATTGTTTACCATTTCTTTTTCTTATCTTGTTATTAAATCAATCCTTTCTAGCTACTATCTCCTCAATTACCCACACAAAGGGTATATATATAAGGCTTAAGTGGGTAATCATGGCTTGTAATATGCTAAATTCACAAGAAAAAGGCTTAAAGGCTCAAATTGGTTGACTAGAGATTATGTTCATGGTAGGGAAACATATGGCAATGACTATTAATAACAAGGATGGTCTTAGATCATTTCACTAATCTCCACTAATTGGGCTCGTTTCTATAGTCCTTGAGCAAATTCTAGTTTATCAAATACAACCAATCCACTCATGAAGAAAAACACCATGAATGTACGGTTGAGGCTCAAACGTCGGACTTTAAGGACTTATTACACCACATCCATCTCAAAATTGAACAAGTTAAGTAAAACATGTCACAATTCAAAAGTGTAGAGATTCTTAATCATAACTTATCATCACTTATCACAATAACTTGTCATCACTCACATTCAAAAAATGACTCATGACATCCCAAAAACAAACCACCAAATCAACTCTAAACAAGAACAAGAAAAGACACAAAACACAAAATAAGGTCTCAACAAACAAGAAACAAAACAAAAGCACATAACATGCAAAAATAACAAAACCATCCATCATTAGAAATTTAACAAACATTCATGTCATCCATGACAATTAAGCTCACAAACATCCCAACCTTGATTTAAAAGGAAACCTCCCAAAACATAACATATGAAGTAACATGCTAATCACAAAAATCCAAATCAAATCAAATTATGCTAAGCACATATAAGTGGTAGGGTATAGAATAAACTCCCTCAATAGGCATTTGGTAATAGAAGTTATTAGCTCCGAGCTCAAGTCGTGCTTCCAATACCCTTCATACATGCTCAACAAGACCATTAGCTCAACAATTTCATTAAAAATATGGATTATCATGCACTTCAATCACCACCAATCGGACCAAAATTAACAAAACCATCCATCATTAGAAATTTAAGCAAACATTCATGTCATCCATGACAATTAAGCTCACAAACATCCCAACCTTGATTTAAAAGGAAACCTCCCAAAACATAACATATGAAGTAACATGCTAATCACAAAAATCCAAATCAAATCAAATTATGCTAAGCACATATAAGTGGTAGGGTATAGAATGAACTCTCTCAATAGGCATTTGGTAGTAGAAGTTATTAGCTCCGAGCTCAAGTCGTGCTTCCAATACCCTTCATACATGCTCAACAAGACCATTAGCTCAACAATTTCATTAAAAATATGGATTATCACGCACTTCAATCACCACCAATCAGACCAAAATCAAACCAAACTCATGAGAAAATTTTAAAATTGACCCAATTTTACAAGAAAAGACCTCTCATTATCAAAATATCATCATTTCAAGTACCTTCAAGTGGTGAGTCACACCACACACTCTCCCCCAAACATAAATCGAAACAAGTTGAGACTTAAGTTTGCACAAAGTGGTGGGACTTACCCTTGTAGTTTCCATATATGATCTTCTTGTGGAGAAGGAAACACATCCAATGAAATGAGCTATGTTCACCACGCACTAGCCCCCCAAACTTAACTAGGGACAAGAGATGAGAATTAAGTTTGCAACAAGTGGTGAGACATTCCTACTCAAATCCATGAAGTACTTCTCTTTCCATCAACATGCATTTTCTCACAAGCACAATCCACCTACAAGACCAAACAACAAAAAAAAATTAAAATAAAAGAATGGGTTGGACTCCCATTTAGCGCTAAGTTTAATGTCTTCAAGCCGGATGAGATTTCATGATCATTGGACTGTGTTGATCCACCACACTTTCTCCTCGCATCCTCACTTAGAACATTTGCTTGGCCTTCTTTTTGTCTACTAACTTAACTTCACCATTCTTGCTCACAAGAATCAAGTCATCTTCAAGGAGCGATTCTAGGGGACTTCCTCTTTCTCCTTTGTCAAGCTTCCAATCAAGGTCCGGAGCTTTCTTCCCATCAACATCACAAGAAGACATGTTAGAATTTAACATTTTCATATAATCATGAAGAAATGAATTTAAATTGTCAAAGTGAATAGAGTCATAATCCATGAAATCATCTGGAGGCTTCAAATGAGACTTGGCCCCTTTGTCTTTGTTACATAAGAATGTAAGACTCTCTCCGTTTGAGCTCAAAGACAACTCTTCTCTTCCAACATCAATTTTCGCTCTTCCGATAGCTAGAAATGGCCGTCCCAAAATATGTGGAACTCAAGGGTCCGCCGTCACTTCTAACACCATGAAGTCGACCGGAAAAGCTAGTCCTTTCACTTTCACCTCCACGTCTTCAACAATCACTAGGGGTTTCACAACTTCTCTATTTACTACTTCAAGACGGATAGTAGTAGGCTTTAACTCTCCAATTTCAAGGTGCTTGAAAGTAGCATGAGATATCAAGTCACACAATGCATCAAGAGTTTCTTTCCAAAATCACAAGGAATGATGAATTTCCCCGGATCACCAACTTTTGTAGGCCTCTCCTTATGCCTCAACTCACTTGCTTCGGGTAGATCTTCTTTCCTTGTCTCCTCATACTTTTTCTTAAGATTTTTTATAGGTTCCTCAAACTCCCTTTTCTTCTCCTCCTTTACAAATAATTGTGGATAGGGAATGGGGAATGGAGTGATCGGAATACCCCAATAATCACGTTTGTAATCCTTTTCTTTCACCTTCTCCTCCACTTTCTTGTCCTCTTTCACTCTTTTCCACTTAGGTATCCATTTAGGCCCCTTCTCGTCTTTCTTAGCTATCTCTTCAATTTCTTCACCAACCTTGCTTTCCACCAATCTTTCTTCAACCTTTCGTTCCTCTTTCATATCAACCAATAAAAATTGAGCCTTCAAATTAACCTTGATTGTGGCCGAAAACTTTCCTTTTTGTTGAATACTCAAAACACTTGCAATTTATCCAACATTATAATCTAAAGTTTTAAACCTCTTTTCATTTGCTTCTTCGACTTTTTTAATGCTTCATCTCGAGCTTGGTCTGATGCTTCTCGAGCTTTGTTAGATGCGATCAATTGTTCAAGTAGCTCATCAATCAATGCTCTTCCCTCATTGTTTGGTGCCTTGGCCCCCGGTTGATACTCCAGCGAATAAGCAACCGCATTACTCATATCAGAGTAAGAGAATTTCCATTGCCTTTGTTGTTGTGGGTATAAGATTCCACTATCTTGACTATTAAAGCCTCCTTGCCTCGGTTGGTAGTTTCCTTGACTTTGGTTGAACCTACCTTGGAAATTATTTTGGTAATTCCCTTGGTAGTTTCTTCCTTGCATGTATAATACATCTTCCACACGTGGCATAAAGTTAACCCATTATTCTCCACTCACAATATTCGGAGGATGTACACCTTGCTCAACTTGTACCTCTTCAACCATATTCGCTCCTTGGCTTACACTTTGATTTAAAATCATTTGCCTCAACACTTCCGCCCCTATCACCTCAACACTTGGCGTTTGTGGCTCAACATTCACACTTTTGACATTAAACTGTTGCCCTTGATCAAAATTCTCAAAACCAAAGAATCCACTAACTCTCTCTGATAACCATTGGTAAACATTTGTAGCAATCTCATCAAAAATCCTTATAGCCCTTTCCGGAGTCACTCCAAGTACGGATCCACCCATCGAAGCATCAACAAACACTCTTTGACCATTCACTAAACCTTGATAGAAAAATCCAACTTGATGATTCTCTGGGAAACCATGTTGTGGACACTTGCGAAGCATATTCTTAAACCTTTTCCACGCTTCATAAAAGCTCTCTTGAGTCATTTGCTTGAATTGGGTGATCAAGCTCTTCATTTGAATCGTCTTGGAAGGTGGAAAATACTTGTTCAAGAATATTTGTGCAAGCTCATCCCATGTGTTGCACGTACTCGGAGTAATGGTAGATAGCCATGTTCGAGCACAATCCCTCAATGAAAATGGAAACAACCTCATCTTGATACAATCCTCGCTCACTCCATTCATCTTCACGGTGTTGGAAATCTCAATAAATTGAGCAAGATGAGCATTGGAATCTTCTTTAGGGGTTCCACTAAGTTGTTGCTCTCTCACCATAGAAATAAAGCCCGCTTTGGATTCAAAGTTGTTGGCATTGATTGGTGGACCCATCATATGTGGCACGGCCCTTGGCATGAAGAGATACCGAATCACCCTTTGATTATTATGAATTCCATGTTGCACCGGAGGTGGTGGTGATGGCACATAAGTTTGTTGAGGATGGGCATAAGCTTATGGAAAGCCTTGTTGAATTAAAGCTTGTTGCACCATTTGTTGAAGGAAAGCTTGATTGTTGATAGCTCCAAAGTTTTGATAGGCATGTTGAGGAGGGTTGGCATTGAATTGAGGTGCTTGTGTGTTGTTTTGCACGTGCACATTTTGTCCACCTTCCTCATCATGCTCTATATCTACATGATCATCTCCTTGAAAATTGTCCATTAGATCACTCTTTTTGGTTTCGTTCTCCTTTCTCCTTCTTCTCAATGTATGCTCAATCTCCTAATCAATAGGTTCAACTTGTTTCCCCTTGGATCTCATTTGCATATACCTCCAAAAATGAGAGAAGTTAGAACAAGATTTTCAAAGCAAATACAAGTAAAGAAATAAAATAAAATAAATATCTCTATTAAGATCACTCGAAACGATCCTTCTTCAAGTTACTAGCAACCGTTGCCTCCCCAGCAACGGCACCATTTGATTGGTCGTATATAGTCGGGATGACCAATTAAAGAATTTATCAAACCTAAGGAAGGAACGTGCTAGAGTTTAAGTGATCTCAAGTTTTTCGTGATTTTATAAGGACGATGGAATGGGATGGAAGATAAGCGTGCAAATGAACGCACTTAAACTAATTCAAGAAATAAGAAAAAAGCAAAGATAAATGATGGGTTCCAAATGATGCAAGGATGAGATTAACAACAATCATGGCAGAGATAATAGAGTAATCATGCAATTAATTCTAATCTCTCATGGACAAGGCATAAGAGCGATAACTAAGTCCACCTAAACTCTCTCTCGAGATGGATAGGATGTAGGCCCTCAATAAGGCTCCCAAAAGCACACAGGGTCATGACCAAAGCAAACATCTACCACTAGGTACTAATTACTCTACGAGTTCCCTAATTAGGTACTAAATCATAGGCAATATTCCCTTTTAAGGTACTATGAATTCACTAATGGCTTGGTTCTCCTTACCTAATCAACCAATCTCTCGATTAAGCTAATCAAATGTTTTATCAAAGGGTTCTAAATCTAAAAGGATATCTTTATCTCATTCTAAATAAGTGCACATGAGGTGTATGATGAAATGATTCAATGAACTATCCTAAACACACAATTGATTTCTCAATATAATCACATGTCCATTACAATTAATCACACATATCATCATATACATTAAGCAATAAACATTCAATGATAGAAATATACAAAGCCCATTTCAGATTAAAATCAAATTGTATAAAAATTAAATTATCCAACACCAATCATGGAACTAATCTCACAAAGGAGATTAGCCTCTCATAGTCACAAGGAATTAAACATAGACATTAAAATCCTTACAAACCATGATCAATCTATAAAGAAATGCAAAAAAATTAGAATTAGATTCCCCCTTTGAAGTTCTTCAATGGAGATCTCCTTCTTCTTATTTTGATCTCACTCTCCCTTGTTTCCTTGACCACTTGGATGGTGGATTTTATGGAGGAGATCAAGTGTGGATGGATGGATAAAGAATGGATGAAGATGATGGTGTAAAATGGAGGAAATGGTGTGTGATCTAGGTGTAGGAGTGAAACCCTTCAAAAATTCTCATCAAATATTGAAGTATTGGGTATTTATACCCCTTGGGAAGCTTCTAGAAGGGTTCTGATATGTTTCTAATACTACAGCAACACGACTCGTGTGCTGCAACACAGCCACAGGGTGACCGTGTAGGTGTTTCTAATGTCAGAAAATGGCTAAGGCTTACAGGGCCGTGTTGCGTAACATGGGTCGTGTGCTGCAACACGGCCCATCGTGTTGGTGCAACCCCTGTTTTTATAATTTTTTTATTTCGTTCTCTCTCGTTTCAACTCCGAATTGAGTTTCGCTTTTTCCTACGTCTTCTTTTTGCGTCTAGGATCTATTTTTACCTGAAAATCATACGTTTAAGCTCATTCACACACATCTTTATAAAAATACAAAACACAACCAAATAGTACACAAAAATGGATAAAATAATACGAAAACGCACATAAAAAGATAATAAAATCTAGGTAAAAATATAACTTATCAGTAAGTGGCACGGCTTCCCATAGATAATTTGATAAGGTGACATGTCAAGTATAGTCTTGTATGACGTACAGAACCCACATATGACATCATCGAGCTTCCTAGCCCGATCCTTCCTATTGGTTCCAACTACCTTCTCTAGATTTGCTTCACTTGCCGGTTAGAGACTTCCGCTTGCCCATTTGCTTGAGGATGATAGGGTGTATTAATCCTATGCTTAACACCATAGTCCTTGAGAATTTTTTCAATGAGCTTGTTGACGAAGTGTGAACCTCCATCACTTACTAGTGCTCTAGGAACTCCATAACGGAAAAAAATATGTTTATTCAAAAATGATAAAATAGTCTTTGAATCATTCATGCGCGTTGGAATTGCTTCCACCCACTTAGAAACATAATCAACAGCAAAAAGGATGTATAGGAATCCATTAGATGGGGGAAACGGCCCCATAAAATCAATTCCTCATACATTGAAGATCTCTACAACAATGCTTGGCTGAAGTGGCATCACATCACTTTTACTTATATTTTCCATCCTTTGACATCTATCGCATGTCACAATATAGAATTCACAATTTTTAAATAGGGTAGGCCAATATAAAGCAGATTGTAGTACCTTGGCTATAGTCTTTTGGGCTCTGAAATGCCCTCCGTTAGGTTGTGCATGGTAAAATTCAAGAACACTAAACATCTCTCTTGAATTTGTCAAGTTGATACCAATTTAGATCTTTCAGAATTTCACCTACAGTAATGTAATTGACATAATCCGCATACCATGGTTTCATTCCTTGGGCAGCCACTACACAAGCTCTCTCCGCTCCTTCAACAAGCACTGCCATAATCTTCTCATCCGGGAACATCTCTTCAATGTATTCAAAAGAGTCATCGCAATGTTCCCTTGTCTCTAACCTTGATAGGTGATCCGCCAAAATATTTTCTGTTCCTTTCTTGTCTCGGATCCCCATATCAAATCTTGTAGAAGAAGGATCCGTCGAATAATCCTGGGCTTCGCTTCCTTCTTCTCCATCAAGTATCGAATCGCAGAATGATCCGTGTACACTATAGTCTTCATGCCAACCAAATATTGTCGAAACTTATTGAATGCGTACATAACAGCTAAAAATTCCTTTTCAATGACAGTGTAGTTCTTTTGTGTTGCATCAAAAGTTTTGCTTGCATAGTAGATGGCGCAGAACTTCTTTTCTCTCAGTTGCCCTAGCACCACTCCAAGTGCTAAATCACTTGCATCACACATAAGTACAAACAACTGAGTCCAATCCGGTGTGATCAGGATAGGTGCAGTAATAAGTGCCTCTTTCAAAAACTAAAATGCTATTAGACATCTCTTCATCAAAAACAAAAGGAACATCCTTTTCAAGTAAGTGAGATAAGGGCTTGGAGTATTTTGAGAAGTTTTTGAAAAATCTTTCTCATTCTTAAGTGGTGGAAGATTTTCAATGGCCACCATATTTGCTCTATCAATCTGCAATCCCTTGGCCAAAATATGATGCCCAAGAACAATCACATCTTTCACCATGAAATGACAGTTCTTCCAATTAAAGACAAGATTAGTTTATTGACATCTCTTCAAAACAATAGCTAGGTTAGATAAAAAAATATCAAAAGAGGAACCAAATATAGAAAAATCATCCATAAACACCTCCATGATCTTTTCTATAAAACCATCAAATATGGCCATCATGCAACGCAGAAATGTAGCAGGTGCATTATATAACCCAAAAGGCTTCTTACTAAAAGCAAAGGTTCCATAAGGACAAGTAAAAATGGTCTTTTCTTAATTCTCGGGCAAAATCATGATTTGATTATAACTCGATTACCCATCCAAAAAACAATAAAACTCATAACCTGCTAGACGGTCAAGCATTTGATCCATGAAAGGAAGAGGAAAATGGTCTTTGCATGTATTTTCATTCAGTTTCCTATAATCCGTACACACACGTCATCCCGTAGGAATCCTAGTGGCTAAGGTCTTGCCATCATTAGCTTTCACAATAGTCATGCCCCCCTTTTTAGCTACAACATGAAAATGGACTCACATGGGGACTATCACTAATAGGATATATAATTCATGTATCTAACCACGCTAGGATTTGCTTCCTAATCACTTCATGAATCGCGGGATTAACCCTCCACTGATTCTGAATGCTTCCCTTAGCTTCATCTGGCAACCTTATCTTATGCATGCAATACGATGGACTAATACCTTTCAAATCATCAAGAGTCCAACCAATAGTAGACTTATACTTTGTAAGCACATCTAACAACTCTTAAAGTTGATCATCAGTAAGGGAAGAAGATATAATTACCGGATAAGTTTTACTTTTACCTAGATAGGCGTACTTCAAGTGCTCAGGTAGTGATATCAATTGCTCCTTTTCTTCCTTCGGTGTACTTTTTTATCGAATGGGAGGTATTGCCTAGTCCACTTGACTTCTTAAAGCTTGGTTCTTTTAGATTCATACCTATCATCACCTAAGACAAGTAAATTTCCAAGAAATTCAATACATACCTCATTAGAGAGCTCATCTTGCTCCGTGGTGGGAAAAGAAAGAGACTCCGCCAAGCATGTCTCTAAGGGATCCTTTGATAGGATCAAGGACATATCTTCCTTCACAATCTCCTCCACCACATCAATGCTGTAACACTGCGTCTCCATTGGCATCTTCATTACCTTATCAAGGTTGAATAGAAACTCTTCTTTATCCATCCTCAATCTAAGCTTCCCCTTTTGGACATCAATCATATCTCTGGCTGTGGCAAGGAATGGCCTTCCCAAAATAAGAGGGACATTATCCTTGTAATCTTCCATATCTAGCACAAGAAGATCCACAAGAAAGATAAGCTTGTCTACTTTTACAAGTACATCCTCAATCACACCCTTCGGAAAAGTCATAGACTTATCCGCTAATTTTAGAGCCACTGTTGTGGGAGCAAGCTCCCCCAAACTTAGCTTCTTAAATATAAATAAGGGCATCAAGTTGATGCTTGCACCAAAATCACACAAAAGCTTTTCGTGCCGGTCCCTTTCCAATCTCAAATAAAATAGTGAAGCTTCCCAGATCCTTCAACTTCTATGGCAACTTCCTCTGATTGATCGAGCTGCAATTTTCTGATAGATTCACTTTCTCCACTCCGTTCAAACTTCACTTCTTCAATATGATATCTTTTAAAAATCGGGCATAGTACAACATCTTCATGATTGCTTCAAAGAAAGGAATGTTCAAGCTGATCTTGTTCATTATATCTTGAAATCTCTTGAACATATCTTCCAATCCTTTCTTCATTATCTTAAAAGGAAACAGAAGAGGTATCTTTGTTTTTGGAATTCCCCATTCATCATGTTCAACCTCCTTCACTTTATCCTTCTCGGACTAAATTTGGAATTCAATAATGTTGGTGTTGTATTAATGGGTGATGGTTTGATGATACAAGAAGGAAGTTCTGTAAAAGCAACAGGAAGAATTACTCAGATACCAGTGAGTGAGGCTTATTTGGGCCGTGTTATAAACGGTTTGGCGAGATAGAACTCCCGAACTTTCAGAAAAACAAGGGAGTCCGGGGGGAGGGGAAGGCCACAGAGGCTTACTATTAATAAAAAAGGGAGGGTATTTCATAACCGAACTCCCAGGGCAAGCGAACGAACAAGCTTGCAAAAGACTACTAATGATAGGTTTGGTGTTGGTTATGAGTCAACTGACACAGCTGGAACACAGCCCATAAGTGACATCACTACTCCCAACACTGATAAGAATAGTCGTTTTGTCGACTTTGGTTGAGGACCTAAACCTCAAGTTGAGAAGGAACAGGTTACTCAGGTTAGCAAGGACTAAGGTTTTAAATCTCTTGGCTCTTTCCTATTTCTTCTCCACTATAGGCTCAGTATTCTGCTCTTGATATGGCTCTGGAATGTTCTGAACAACAAGTGTAGCATTCGGTATCGAAATGGGAAGTGCATGAAGCTGTTCGACCACTATTCGACCAGAATGGTTTGGTCAAACAATATGAGTGTGGTCGAACAAGGATTCTATAAATGGGTTTAGTTCGTTCAGCGCTGGTTCGACCATAGTTCGAAAAGAGTAGTCTAGTCGAATGGGGGCCTCTGTAAACTGAGCTTGAATTTTCTTCTCTGTAGGTGCCTGCTTGACCAAAGTTCGACTAGAATGTTCTGATCGAACGGTAGTGCTTTGGTCGAATGGTAGAATAAAAAATAGAGCGTTGTAACTCTATTTTTCCAAAAACTATTCTACCTCAGTTTGACAAATTGGTCTGGTTGAACTAGGTAGGTTGGTCGAACAAGGCTCCTGCCTTCATTGTTTTTGCCCACTGGCTTCATTGGACCTTCATAACATCTAGGACCTCAATGTGATGGCATTACAAGACATAGGGTTCGTAATACTTTGAGATGGAGCTTACCCTTCTAAAGAGTTTGCGTCAACTTGTTCACATTCCCTACCATGTCCCACATCAACAATATAAGGTCTTTTATCTGCTTAGACAACTCCTCATGATTTGAATCTATTTTGATCTCTATAAGATCCACTCTTGCATCATTCCTAGCAGCATAATGGTTCACCATATTCTCCAAACTAGGTTTTCCTTCTTCTGTCTTAGCACAATGATTAACACCAACCAGAGATTGCATAGCCGCATTTGGATTGCTCCATGAAAATTCCTGCCTCTTTGGTTGTTGATAGTTACTCGGGGGATCACGATTGTTGTAGTTCCCTTAGTAATTCTTGTTTCTTTGATTGTTCGGATACCTCGTTCCTTGAATACTTTGTCCCATTGCATAGTTTGCCTCTTCAAAATCCTCTTACATTAGTCTCTCTTCTCCATCATCCTACTGCATCATCATTGGTACTCTCTGTGATAAATCAGTAATCTGCTTTTGCTGGGTTTCAAGTAACTTATTGATATTTGCCAAGCTTGAGACAATCTCATCGTCTCTACTCGACTTTAACATCGTATGTTCAACTTATGCTACCTTTCCAAGGACATAAGTGCCTCTCACTCTCAATTGGCCAATCTCTTGAATTCATCGAAATATCCTCAAAGAACTTTTTGACCTCCACGGATAAGTTTGTAAGCAATGCTCCATTTGACGAAGCATCTAGTAAAACTCGAGAATCACAGTCCAATCCGCTGTAGAAAATACTAATGTATTGATCTTTATAAAGCCCATGCTATGGACACTTTCGAAGCATGTCCTTGAATCTATCCCAAGCTTCATGAAATTTCTCATTACCATCGATAGCAAATTGATTGATTTCTTGTTTTATCTTAAACACCTTGAAGGTGGCATATATCACTCCAAGAACTTCAATTTCAATTGCTCCCAAGTAGTGTATTCAGCAGCATTAAATGTATCGTACTAATCTCTCACCCTTTCAGTAAGCGAGAACTTAAATAATATGATCCTCCTTGCATCTTCATGAGTTTCTGCATGCTTTTGTGTGCTTACATAACCAAGAAACTTATTCAGATGTTGATGAGGATCTTCAAAGTTTCCCCCAGAAAAGGGACTCCATTCAATCATGCTGATAAGAGCAAGGTCATAAAGATCGAAAACAGCTCTGGCCCCTCTTGCTCCTAACAGCCCCACATTGCCTCCTCTGTTGTTTTTAAAGACTTTACGGATGGCATGATTATCAGTATTCTTAGCCATGTTGACTGCATCTGCCTCCGAGTTATCTTCGGTTGCAGCTTCAATTGCTTCCGGGTTTAGCACTCCAACTTCAACTCCTAAATTAAGAGCTTCAATTAATTCCACGTTCTTGTTCTTGTTCTTCTTTTTCTTTTTCTTTCTTAACGATACTCTGATTTTTGGATCATAAGGCACCAATTCTCCTGCTCCTGATCTAGTGTGCATAAACCTAAAAAAATAAGCGTTAGAAAATTAACACAAGAATAGAATAGTTTCAAATAAAATAGCAATAATAAATTTGATAAAGACAATCATCCTCGGAAACGATGCCAGAAACTTGTTGGGTATTTTCTCAACACTCAATTTTAATCCCCAAGTATGAAGGATGCGAATGTAGTTTAGATAAGCAACTAAGTTATATTATCGAACCTAAAGGACATTTGATCATCAATTTATTATTATCTAGATTAGAGAAACTATTATTGGCAATTTATGTTGAGAATAGTTGTTAAACTAAAGAACAAATAATAAAAGAGCAAATAAAATAAAGATAGTGGAGATAAACGAGAGTTTAACAAGTGAGAAGATAGGTAGCTCTTCGGGCCATCTAGTTACTAATTAATCTCCATTCCGTATGTTAATGTTTGACTCTACCTTGTGGATTATGGATGCATCACTAAGCCATGCAAATCTACTCTATAGACATAAGCAGATAAGCGTGTAACACTTGTGAATTACCTCGGAGCAAGAGATATAATTACACCCCCTTTATAGGTACTATCAGTATCAATTATTTCCCATGCACTAAGTACTCTAACCTGATATGATCTCCCTTTATAGGTACTATATAATAATCCTCTTTATCCTACTTACTAACCTGAACTCAATTCAATTAATAAGTATTCATATAAGATAGTTTTAATGAAGTTTCGGAGTCCCCTTACTTAGAATCATAACATATAGCCCTGCTCAGCAGTTAACGCAATCAATAAATAACCAGGATATGTATTCAGACTCTAAATAAGAGTTAATGATACATAAAACAACTCTGAGTATGAATTAATAAAGCATAGTCTTATATAAAATAAACCCACAAGTAGTGTTATACAGAGTATACACACGGAAGTTCAATTAACTAGATACAAACCTTCATAACCCTAGAACTACAAAGTCGGTTCTATCATATGATGCTTCGAAAAACGTTCATGGTGATTGGATAGATCTTACCTATAGTCTTGAAAATTACAAGAAATATTAAGTTGCAAAGTAAACCCTAGAGATGGGCGACGTCGCTTCCCGCTCCGTCTTGAATCTTCATTTGGTTCTCACTTAATTCATTGCATGAATCTCTTTCTTAACTCCTGCGGACGAATTTAGGGTTTGGATGATATGTAAGATGGATGTTGTATCAAACTCACTTTTTGGTGTGATCGGAATCCCTTTTTATACTTATTACATCTCCTTATGGATCCTTACTGGGCTTTTATATAGAAAACACGCACATGCATGCACTAGAGGTGAAATCCTGATGTTTTGGAGCTGATATGTCATTGTTCGACCAGACTTGGATTGGTCGAACGGGACCTCTTTGTCGAACTGAGGTCAAACGGCATGTATGTAAACTGAACTTCATCTTCTACTTGCCCTTCAACTTGACCTTCCTTGTTCGACTTGACTGCATTTGGTCAAACAGGCTTCCTTGGTCAAATGGCCTCTCTGTAAGTTGAAATGCCTTCCATTCGACTTATCTCCTCTGTTCAACTTTGCTAATGCTGGTCGAACTGCCTCTCCAAGTCGAACAACTCCACGAAAAATCGTGTTTTATAATTCCAAGCGCTTCAGACCTATTTTCCTATATAAATATGCTTAAATAACCTCAGTAGCATCTGATTCGTGTTTTCCAAAAATGTCCTGATTCGTCTTGTTAATAGACTAAATCATACTCAATTTTCACACAAATCAGAGCTCAAAACACTTGAATTATCACTCTCATCATTCCTCCGTACAACACTACTTGTGGATTGATTTTATATATGATTGTGCTTTCTTAATCTATGTTCACAGTACTTTTATGCATCTTCAATTGGTATAAAGAGTCTGAATATATATCTTGGTTGTAGATTGAGTGTGTTCACCACTGAACATGATTCCATGTTATGATTCTAAGTGAGGGGACCCCAAAGTTTCATTAGAACTATCATATATGAATGTTTATTAATTGAATTGAATTCGTGTTAGTAAGCAGGGTAATGAGGGTATAGTACCTATAAAGGGACATCATATCAGATTAGATTCTAGACGTGGAAAATAATTGATATTGATAGAACCTAGAAAGGGGGTGAAATTATATCTCTTGCTCCAAGATTGTTCACACGTGTTACATGCATATTTACTTGTGCCTATAGAGTAGATTTGCATGATTTAGTGATGAGTCCATATTCCACAAGGCAGAGTCGGACCTTGATACATGAAAGGAAAATTAATGAGTGAAATCGGATTACTCTAGTCTAACTATTCTCCATTCTTGAGTCACATTCGTATTCTTCTAGTGTTTAGTTTATTTAAATTGTTATTTAATTTTTAGCATATTAGTTATTAGATTATAAACCTCAAACTTTATTTTCTTATCTTAATTAATTTAGTAAATAATTAAATAGATAATACGCCGTCCTTTAGGTTCGATATTTAACTTGGTAGCTTATTTAATCTGCAATTGATATCATCAATAATTGGGGATTAATTTTGCGTCCAAAGAAATGGCTCATCAAATGGATACCATATTTAAAATGAGTATATGTCACACCCAAAAATTTATTCCAATTAAATAAGACGCATCAACGCAAACAAAAAGGGCATGAAATAATTAATTAATTAAAATACATCTTTAAGAAAGTCACTAACAATTAAAAAACCAAATAAAAAATCTAATTATATTTAATTATAAATGAACTTTCAACTATTTTAATTAAAGAGAAAGTTCAACAAAACTGTTTAAGGATCAAAAGGGGTAATTTATGTTGGAAGAAAAGGATTAGCAGCCATTAGATTCTATAAACAAATAAAAGAACATAACCTATTACCTTGAAATTAATAACATTCAACTTAAGTAATGTAATTAGAGTTCTTCCACATGATATCTCCACTAACAACCCAACACTCACTAAGCAACATGATTATTTAATTCAGTACCATGTGGTAAAATAAAACTCAATTCAATACTGAAAACTCCTTCTAGTGTGATACGGGTCCACCGAATATGATTTAACCAATCAATACATTATGCGAATATGCTATCAAATTGAAAGAACAAATTATAATATGCATCAAAATACAAATTTCGACTACACCTTACTAATGCAAATGATACACAACACATAAACACGACCTTATAAATAAGTACGTCCCCCGAACCATTCATTTCACGACAAACGTCAAAGTGCATAATATTTTGTAGGTAAAGTAAAACAAAATCCCATTGACTCTGTTCATGCCCATAAGTTAAAAAAAGAAAACATGTATATCAAAGTACGCAGTCACATAAACTGCAATTTATTAAAATTTTATTAAGTCTTCTCGCCAACGCGTCCCCATTCGTACGCTATCACCACACTTAATTTGAAAGGGGCTAGATATAGGGGTGAGCAACCACAACTCAGTGAAAATAAATCATACTCATATAAATTAATATTTCATATACGAAAATTTAAATCACTTAAATACAATACAATTCCCGACATATTAATAAGGCACCATTCGATCCATTATTCATGACATAAGTTATACAACATCGCGATTTATTACCCATGACATTTGTAGGGAACTATTACTGTCCAATACTCGTAATGCATATATTTCTATTAACACTGGTAGCGCACCATACAGTCCAATACCTGTATTGCATATATCAATTCACATACTTCAAATAAAAATCATAACATGATAATAATCACTTATAACTTAAATAATCACATATGAAACAATTAACGAATATAAGATGAGAAATCCCCACCATCAACCACTTGCGACAAGAATTGAACCCTTCACGTCTCTATTTGAATCTCTTTCAGAGCTTGTCTTTACTTTCTGATTTATTTCTGCGGCTGCAGATATTGATTTTAAAATGAGGGTAGAACGAAAGAATGTGTGTATTTATACTTAACATGGTAAACCCTAGAATATTTGGGTTTTTAAATAAATAAAGAAACTTAACATGGTAAACCCTAGAATATTTATACTTAACATGGTAAACCCTATAAAGGGAAGTCTAATGTTCTAGCCTCTAATGGAATTTTGCATGAAGTACCTAGAATAGGAATAGGAATTATTCTTCTGCATCTAAAGGTTTGAACCAGATTTATGCGTTAAGTTTACTTTAATAAAGGAATTTAACATAATTATGTGATTGCTTTCATTAAATCTGCAGGAATTCTAACGGATTGTCTAGTGATTTAATTTGACCAATTTAAACTGGATTTTCTAGAACTATCTTGTCTTCTCTCTTGAAACACTTGTGATTATTTGTGACTTTTATTTTATTTAGTATTTATTTTCTGCATAATTAGTTATTAATTTCCAAACTCTTGAAAAGGTTATTTTGTCTTAATTATTAGTGGTGCATATTATTTGGTGTGTATCTTATTTAACGCTAATCCCTTGGTTTCGATATTTTTAGTTGGTCACACACTGAACTTCAATTGATTCCCTACATTTGGGGATACACAAAAAGGTGAACAAGCAATTGCCTTGGATAATTGGAGGAGATTTCAATTGCACTCTGCGTGAGAAGGAGAGAAACAACAATTCTCAATATTCACATAATTCTGGGTCTAGAGAAATGAATGACAGTTGCTCAATCATAAGATTGGAAGGCACACATTCTTCCGATTGTCTGTATATTTGGTCGAATGGTAGTTCTTGTTCAAAAATTGATCGAGTAATGACTTGAAATTAATGGAGGAGTATGAGGTGGCATGTGGAAACTACTTTCCTGCCTCAAGGGGCACACTCTGATCACTGCCCCAGGATTACTATATTCCAATCTTCTAGTACTCATGACATTAAACCATTCATGTTAAACAACCTTTAGACTAAGCATGAGCTCTTTATTCAGCTAATCTCTCTCCATTGGCATGTTTATATCGCAGGAACAAAATAGTTTTCCCTTTGCAAGAAACTCAAATCTCTTAAAAATCCATTGAAACAGTTGCATCATCAGAACTATTTTCATATTTCTGAAAGGGTGAAGAGATGTAGAGAGAAATTAGGACAGCTCCAACTTCAGTTCATGTCAGATCTGCATAATCGAGATATTCATGTGGAGATCAGTGATGAACTCAACAAGTTGAAGCACTTGGAGTCTTGTGAGACAAGCTAGATTCAGCAAGTGTTGAAAAACAGACACATAAAAAACTAAGATCGTCCAACTAAGTACTTCTACTCTATGATCAAGAGCAATGCAGCTAGAAATGGAATTTACAGAATATTCACGAAAAATGGCCCCACAACCTCTTACCAAGATATCGTGAATCTCTTTCTTGAGTATTATGAATCACTATTGGGACAAGATAGACATATGATATCTACTATAGAAGAGGAGGTCCTTGCATTGGGAGAGAAATTCTCTTCCAGTGATGCCCAATTGTTGGAAGAGAAGGTGGAAGAGGAAGAAATTAGGGAAGCTCTTTAGTCGATTAACACGAACAAGTCGTCGGGCCCAGATGGATACACTTCATCTTTCTTTCAAGAATCTTGGAATGTGGTAGGATGTGACTTGGTGGCGGCAGTCAAGGAATTCTTTAGGAAAGGAAAGTTTCTTAAGAAAATCAATGCAACTTTCATTTTCTTAATTCCAAAAACTAGCCACCAACCGGGAGTGAAAGATTACAGGCCTATCTCTTGTTTCAATACCGTTTACAAAGTCATCTCAAAGGTGTTGGCTGGTAGATTGAGAAGGTGCCTTCCAAATATTATCAATCACGCGCAATTTGGTTTGTGAAAGGAAGAAAACTAAGGGATTGTGTGATGTTAGCTGAAGAGGTTTTCCGTGCTTATGGGAGTAAAAAGGGTCACATTGCTCCAAGAATAGCAATCAAGGTTGATATTTCAAAAGCCTATGACTCAGTTAATTGGACTTTCCTATTTGATCTTCTTCAAGGATTGGATTTTCCACCTACTTTTCGAAAGTGGATTGAACAATGTGTAACTACTACCTCTTACTCCCTTCTCATCAATGGGAACCAGAAGGATTTTTTAGAGGAAGAAGGGGTTTACGCCAAGGAGATCCTATCTCGTCTCTATTATTTGTTCTATGTATGGAGTATTTCAGCAGGTTGATGAAGAGATCTTGAATGCATACGAATTCCACTCTCGAATTTGTAAGAAAGTTGATGTCCCTCACCTTATATTTGTTGATGATCTCTTGATTTTAGGTTACGAAAATGTTCCTACTTCACACTGTATCGATCAAGTCTTGAAGAATTTCGCCAATGCCTCGGGATTGGTGGTTAATCCACAAAAATCTAACATTTTCTGTGCAGGTATATCTGCACATGTATTTGGTCATATTAATCAAGTACTTCCCTTCAACAGAGGTTCCATTCTCTTTAAGTACTTGGGCATACCGATTTGTAATAAAAGGATTGGAGTTGGGGGACTTCACGCCCTTGTTGAATGGTATCAATGCTATGATCCACTCTTGGTCTTCAAAGTTGTTATCCTTCACTAGACGATTGGAACTAATCACCTCAGGGATTTATGGTATTTTATCTTTTTGGTGTGCAATTTTTCAAGTGCCAGTGATAGTGGTCCATAAGGTGGAGAGCTTGATACGTAGATTCATGTGGAGCACGAAGGTGAGTCTAGTCAGTTGGGAAGATATTCTACAACCTAAACATTCTGGGGGTTTGGGTTTGAAGGATATTACATTGTGGAATAAAGCCCTTCTTTCGGCAGCCTTATAGTATATCCACAGTGAAGCAGCATCATTGTGGGTAAAGTGGATATATACTGTCTATCTTAATGTCCAACATTGGATGGAGGTCTCTCGTGGGGCCAACTCGTCCTACATTTGGAGAACATTGATTAGTATCAGAAACAGGGTTAGATGGAGAATGATGGAGTTGGGAGAGTGGTTGGAATCATGTTGTGAAAGTGTACGTTTAAGGTTAGCCGACTGTATCTTCTTTTAAGTAGTGTCATGGTTGACTCGAGCATTGTTTTTAAAAAATTTGGCATAAGTGGGTGGTGAGGAAACATAGCTTTAGGCTATGGCTTGTAGATAAAGGACGTATCTCAACAAAGTACAGGATTTGGAACATGGAGTTGTATAAGAGTTGTGATTTCTGTGTTGGCAATATAGAGACGCATACTCGTCTTTTCTTCCAATACCCCTACACTCTTCATATTTGGGAGAGGGTAAGGAATTTGGTTGGATGGAGAAGAAGGATTTTCTCGGTCACTGCTGGGTTTCGTAAGATTTTGGCAGACACACAATCAAATCTCAAGGCTAGAAGACTCCTTTTTATCACGTTTTCTACCATGATTTATCATCTATGGATGGAAAAGAATGCATTACAGTTTGGAATCGAGAATGTTATCACCTACTCATATTGCAGATAAAATCAAAAGTCAAATAGTGTCCCTGTATTTTAATTATTGAAGTTGTAACATCTAATGCCTTGTGCTTAGATGTATGAGTAGGATTTCGATTCGCATTGTACTTATTTACTTTGTAAACGTTGACTATGAAATAAATTTATCATTTTCACAACATTAGCAATAAATGTGAAACTGAAAAAATTCCAATCATGCCATCGCTGAGAATGAAATGACAAGGCAAAGGAATCCTGCTACTGATGAAGCAAAATCTATCTAATACAACACTTGTACTGCACTTGGAAATCTAATCACAGAAACATTCGCATGCTCTTCTGTAAGCCAAACTTAATTCCTAGATGGATCTCTATCAGCCATAACCAGCCCCATGCGTAGAACCATAATCTCCAGCTGAAACACGGCTAGACAGACCAGCAACATCAGACACTAATGAACCATAAACCGGACCATGAGATGGGTACGGAATATAACTTGGGACTGATGTATCTCCTGTGTTTCCTTTGCAGCTTGCAGCTTCAGCAAGGGAATTCTGCATCATCTTATGGAGTAAATTCCAGTATGATAAGAAAATTGGTAACCAAACTATTACAGGAGAGAAACTCAGAGGGTTTAAAGCATCCCCACAATTAATTCCATTTATAAAACACGGAAGCTTAGTGTCTTCTTTATAGGGGGTGAGGGTCAACAAGACCTAGAAGTTGATGCTCTTTTCTTTCTTTTTTTACACAGTTAAGAAGATTAAGGCCATGTCGTGACAAAATAAATATAGATCGAATAACTTATCCAGAAGACAAGCTATGTATGTAAGCCCAATTAATTCAAATAAAGATGAGACATCATATTTTAAAGAAGCAAAAGAAAATTGGGGAAGATGGTATAATATTTCATGGCCAGAAAATGAAAGAGCAGATAAAATGCAGCATAGCAAGGAACTGGGAACACCTGTATTAACTGATGCGCTGCTTGGACTTGTGATGCGGAGCCATTTATTTCAACAGTCATCTCACCAGGAACTCCAGTTGTTTCCTGTATTGCAATAGATGCACCACTCGTACGACGAATATAACTAATATTTGCACCATTAATACCAATGACAACATCAGCATATGACGATGGAATTTGCATATTCTGTATAACCTACAAGAATTCAGAGGATAAGCATAGTAGTAGTAATTAGTAGAAAATTGAACCTAAATAAACACACACATACAGGCTGTAGCATAGTTATATGCTCTCTCAGACATTGCTGCAAGGAGTAAAGAAATCAAGAAATCTTGACGCTTCACAAAAGAGTAGTATTCACATTCGATTAGCCCTTGAAAGGTATAGGGGAGCAGTTAGATATGAATCACCAAAAAAGTTACAGAATTCTACAAATGTTGTGACAAGCAACAATAACTTAATGAAGAATATCACATTTCTTTACCTATTAAGCTAGCACTAAAGCACTCAGGAAAACAGATAAGATTGAGGTAAACTTTACCTTCGCAGCAACAGCTTGTTGGGGCTGCAAATTTATTGTGTGAGCTCGCACTGTCACCTCTCTGCCGTAAGTACGACTCAAGCAAGGCTGCTTGTCCAGAGGAGGTATTTTAAAAGGTGGATAGTAATTATCATATGGCTGTGGAGGAGGTGCCATATATGAATGATTTGGCCGATAACCATGTCCATCAGGATTCATGGACATTGCTGGTTGAGGAAGTCCCCAAGAATGGGACTGATGCATGTTCTGGCCTGCTTGAGCATTTGGTATATGCACCTGAGCAGGTAAAGTGAGGGCATTTTATTAACATATGATCCATACAATGATGGATACAATCAAATAAATCATCAGTACTTGCCTGCATTTCAAATAATGCAATTACACTTCGATCTACTAAAAATTTCCTAAGATGTGTACCAATTAATTCAACGGCCTTCTGCAAACCAGCAGGCTCCCCCTGTATCTCAACTACACTATCATCGGGTAGAGCAACTGAAGGTAAGTTCTCTGCAGACAATCACATCGAAGTGATAAATGCTCGATCAAGAATCAAAGAAGCAGGCGTTGAGAAGATATTGATCATGCGAATATGACATCTTAACAAGCAAATAACAGACTGTCCAACTGTCACAGTGATCAGAAGATTTAAAAGCAGTCTTTTTCACCATTAACACTAAGAAAGAGTTCAATGATACAATGCAAGTGATATTTAGTTTCAGGAGGCATGCATACTGAAAGGCATTGGAGAAAGACTGAAGAGCAAAAATAGTTCTCCAAATATTAAATCAAATGAGCAGATATGATGAACAAACAAAAAAATTAAACAGATTCCTAAAAAAGAATCTCTATCTCCAAATAATAACAAAAATAATCTCTTAGAGAATACATGATATAACACATCTTAATACAGGTTACAATAACAAAGAATCTTTGCATGAAATATAAAAGGAAGATATGCAACCATAAACTGTTTCAGTAAAATCAGAAACTAACTATTTAAGAAGATTCCATATTTCAGCCACGGGTGAGTTTCATCATATATTTTGTTTGGGAAAACACATACATGAAACAAAACATCTCACGGAAAGTATAGAAATTGAAAGAAATAGTGTGTGGATTATAAACTCACATGACAGAGAGAGATAATCTATAGAGAAAAATGTAATCAGTCATGTTGAGAACTTCATCGCAACTCCGTGAAACTTTGGAAGTAAAAGTTGACAGCACAATACAGACACAACATGTTACCTCTCCCAATAACTCGGATAGAACACTGTGAATCATCTTGAATAGATTTGATGGTAGCACCTTGTTTTCCAATCAAAATGCCAGCGTGTGTAGCTGCTAGAAGAAGTCTAGTGCAAACTGTTCCACCTCCTAAGGCACTCGCTGGATCCATGCCGAAATCAATAATGTGTTTATGAATCTTCAGAAGACCATCCAGGGCAGGTGGAATCAAGAGATCAGGCTCTTCCTTTGCAGAAACCATTACCTAACATAGATGGTGAAAATTATAAAACTTCAATGAGTATCATATTAGTAATGATTGGTTACAAGACAAATATTGAAGTAGAATAGAAAGAATAAACCCCTGGCAAAAAGAAAATACCACTGTACGAATATCAATAATTTCAACTACATTCAAGATTATTGATGCTATGACAAATACCCCAGAACTTTAATAAATGTTAGTTGCCACAGGTCAATCAGTGAGAAGTTACACACACCCTCATCTCACATACGCAGCTGTAGTTCATTAGGGTAATTGAATGAAGAGAGATTTAAAGTGAAGATGTCAGAGTGATTTCCGGCTGGTCCATCGATTACAAAGTGTGAAGTTTCATTTCCAAACGTAACTGGAGGGATTCTGCGTATTTGAGCTTAGCTCCCTGTTAGGTTTGTTAGAGGGTGGGACATTATTTAAAGTGCTGAGAATGCTAGGTGATCAGAGCACAATTTTTCCGGGCTTCCCTTGTGCAAATTTCTTCTATGATTCTTTCTTCCCAGCCTTCACTAGTTTTCAGAAGATAGTTGTTAGGCATACTGTTTTCCATGGTTGGTGGTGTTGGGTAAGGCTCCTAATTGCATTATGTGGTACAGAGGAGAAATTTACACGCGTTTCTTTATCCTAGTTGGATGATAGTGCGGCATAATCTGGAGACTTTGGATCACATCTTTTTCCACAGACCACTCTCACCATTTCTGTGTTCTAGAGTCTTTGCTAAGTTGAGTTTTGTTTAAGAGGATGTTTTCGTGGTTTTATTTACTTATGATTTAGGTCGGTTTTTAGGTATCAAGGTAGGGGTCTTGTGGATTAGTGTTTCCTTGCAGTGGTCTATATGACTTAGATCGGTTTTTAGGTATCAAGGCAGGGGTCTTGTGGATTAGTGTTTCCTTGCAGTGGTCTATATGACCTGAGCTTGAAGATTACGAAGAGTCTGTACTTAATGCTTAAAAATATTTAACTCCAGGGAGGCTTTATCTATCCAAACTCCAAAGGCACATAGACTTCAGAAATTGGTATGTTTTCAATGTTACTAGAGATGTGTTTATCAATGCAATGATTTGGTTAATCACATTATAAATGAATAAAATCATTTGTTCCTTCTCAAAAGAAAAAAAAAAGAAGAAAAAAAAAACATTCAACCATTGTGCAAATTACTTCTGTATTGCGCAAGACCACTTAATGAGAAACATACAACATGTTACTATAATTATGTAATATTGTATCAATAATTTGACATTCATAATTTCCAAAGTATTGGAATGATTTCTTGTCATTTTGAGGAAATACTTATCTCAGACAGCAGTTTTGAGTTTTCACATCTAAATATAATGGCACAAATGAAACGGAAATGAACGCAATCTATTGGCAAGTACACGATAACCAATTAACAAGTAACATATGCACTTAGGCAGACTTCCAACACTCATCTCATGCAATGGAAAATATAAACAAGTAATGTTGTTACTTGTTATGATATTATAGGATCTTAAGGTCTTTAATAGGCAAAAGAAAGTTCAGTCTAGTATGTTATTTTGGAATTAGCATGTCAATTCATACGTGATAAAAGCTTGCTAATAAATTTTCTATTATCTTTTTATGGTAGGTCCTCAAACTTGAATTACCCTAGTAAATCTGTATTTGGTAGTCTAAAGCATCTTATTTATTTTATATTAATATTTGCCAATGTAGAGTTTATCAACTTTCGAAAGACACCGATCGACCAAATTCTGAAGTTACCAGATATAGAGCAATGCTCCGTGGTACAGATGTCCAAACAAAAATAATCTGACGTGCAGTCAGAAGAATGTTTCAGCACTTGTATTACTCAATATTCATTGCTTCAATCTGGATCTTTGATTCTTCTAGTTTGCAGCCACATTATAGATTGATGTCTTGCTTTATTTGCAGACCTGCATGCATTCATCTTTGTCACCATACTAAAGAGAATCTCTTGCTTAACTTTGGTTGTAGTGACAAATATACTTAATTTATTTAAGTTTGGGTTACATATTAGGTATTAGTTATACGATGTTTAGCTTTCCAACATTTATCTCATAGTTCTTAACCATGCGATTTCCTGAGACTTGATCATCAATTCATTTCAATTTTTTTTGCTAGTTTCAGTCCTTATCATATTGGGGTACCATGCTCAGGCTTGAAGAAAATAGTTGCACGCAGAAATTATTAGTTTTTTTTCTTTAAGTTTGCTGCTCACGGTTGGAATCCAAATATTATACACATACACAATAATATCTTGAAACTTTTGTATGTGCTCTACATCATGAATGCATGACATAAAAAGTCAAACTCATGCAGACTTTGCCATATTAGCCATTGACACACTATGAGCAAGAAAACATCAGAAGTACAAGAAACACACTTTTAAAGATAAGACTATAAGACCAATTATACTCTTGGGCTGGTAAAGCCTTTTCAGATCAGAAAATTTTTATTACAGTGAATGGCCTTTGCTGAGCTGTAGTTCCTTAATACTATAATAATATTTGGGACGCACTTACTTCAGGAAGCATAATTTGATCTGCTACTGAAGTCAGATTAGTAATTCATCAATGGTTTTTTAATCATGGATTAGATCCCTTTTAAGGTTAATGTAGAAGTTCAATTTTAGTTAAATAGGTTATAGGACAATAGATAAACTTGACGCAACCCCTAAGGAGTAATTGAATAGGCTTAATTTTCTAAACCTCAAATTAATTATCTAAAGTTCAATAAAGAAAAAATTAAGACAATGGATAACTTCCTTCCCTTACATTGATCATCTATCAATTCCAAATGAAATCCTTTAACCTCTCCTGTTTTCCCTTTCTGACAAACCTCTTCCCCAATTCAGCTTTTGAATTCCCTTTCATCAAAAGTTTACAAAACTCTTTCTTCGCACCTCTATGCCTACTTCTGTTCTAAGAATATATAATTAAATTACAGTTACCCTTATTATTTCAGTCAACAAAAATTCCAGTTTCTTCAATTAAACAACAGAAATTCATAACAAATTAAATTATTTCTTGAGTAAGGAACATATCACATCACCAACTGTATTCCTTGAGTAACTTAAATTTAATTATTTCTGCCTTTTGGTTAATCGAGAAATTCAAATTTTAGCTTTATATTACTCCCCCCGTCTGTCCCACTACTTTTGCTCGATTCCAATAATAGTAAAACTACACAATATTAGAAAAATGCCACCTACTTTTTACACTTTATTCACCAACCCCGGCAATTTTATTCACTTTTTTTCTTTAAATTACCCAAATTAGCTCTACTTTTTCTTACATTAAACAATAAAAAACAACTTTTAGGGAGTACTCTTTTGGGCTGTATATATATATATGTGTGTGTGTGTGTGTGTGTGTGTGTGTGTGTGTGTGTGTGTGTATAGAGTGTGAGAGAGAGAGAAATCAAATAATTAACATTCACCACTTATTATAATTGTGAAGCTGAGAGAATTATGTTCTGTAACCAAAGATCCAAAGCAAGAATTAAATTAAGTATAAAAGAATCACCATTCCTCTCATAGAGAATTTTAATTTGATATAGTGAATTAGTAATAAACTATGAGTTCTCATGAAGGTTGACAAGGCTGTCAGACTTATAAAAGTACACCAAAATGAATTTAAGCAAAAAGAATTATCTTCTACTCTTCCCATTGAAAATTAGATACATTGAAAGAGTAATAAAGTAGGAGTAGGTGACAGTCTCCCTCATAATGGCAATTCTAACATTTTTTGTCTTCAAATATATTTTCTACTTGTGACTAATTAATCTTTTTTAAGCTGATTCTGAAAAGCAGATGTAGATAAACTTAAACTGCTTGCCTATGAACTTAAAACACTATACAATCTAAAACATTATACCCACAACTGAAATTTCTACATAAGTCAATTCATTATTTAAAAGCACAATCACATGCAAGCATACTACAAAAGCTAATGACAGCCATCAGATTCAGTAACCAGCAAGGATCCCTCGCTCAATGATTTACAAACACGTACTAGGACCAACGTAAAAGTCACTTGCATATTTATTAAGAAGATTAAAGGTGTGGAATAGATTGATGTAAAACGCAAAATACATTCCCAAAGTTTATACAATTTTAGAAAGAAATAGAGAAATAGACTCACGGTTTAAGTCCACAATTGACCTATTATCATGCTATGCAAATTAACAAAGTAACAACTTTGTCGTAACTCTCCAAAGAAATTTTAAAACTATAGTACTTTGAAATGCTTGATCGATATTTAATAAGAATAATCAGAATAAATAGAACAAAGGAAACACATATCAATACCAATTTTCTTGGTAAGGTATACTCACTATTCTTTCCATAGTTCCAGGAGGACCATCAAGAATCTTGATTCGTGCCTTTGTTTCCTCACATATTTTTTTAATATGTTCTCCTTTGCGTCCAATGATACTACCAACCTTTTGAGCAGGGACTAGCACCCTAAACACATTTTCTCCAGGCCAACCAGGCCATTTCTTTTGCTCAACCACACCTACATCATTTTTATCTTCCAGTATTAATTCCGGAGAATTAACGACATTTGGCACATTATCCATCACTTGCACAATATCTAGCTCCTGTTCCTCAAAATTCTCCTGTCATTTGCTGAAATGATTTAAAAAACCATATAGTCAAATTTTCAGATGGCAAGTAACCTGCATATATGTTTACATGGAAAATTTGAAAGCAAAGGCAGAGAATAAGTTAAACTGTTAAAGAGTGAATTACATTGCATACAATAACAGTTCTAGAAGTAAATGAAAGTGCTTAAAGTTGAAAGCTTTCACTCTAATTTCTCTTCTAACCAAAAAACAAAAAAGTGGATGAGAACAACACGAAAACAATATATAATGCTGCAACCGACTGTATATTTTCAAAATTCATAGGAAGAGGCCAAAAGTGGGGGAAATGTTAAAACAGATATTCATTAAATTCATTTTTGACAGAAATATTCATCAAAATCTAGTCCTGCCATGGCTCTATGTTTTCACTATGAACAGGAACAATACTGTTCCAGTGGAACGTAAGAAAATTTACGTTGCACACAGACAACAATTCTCTTGCCTCCGGATTTTACATGAAGCCTCAATTACCGTTGTTGCGCGCACCATGCGAAAGCAGAAGTCCAATAATATCGCATGGTGGAGGAATTCACTGGGTAAAATCGGTCTAAAACCCTAATCAATTGCCATATCTAAAATCACAATGCGTAAAACAGGCATATATCTCCTAAAAGAAAAAATATTACGTAGATGCTAAAGAGATTACATCAATGGTATTTCAAACTTACAGAAACCCTGAAAGAATCTTCTCCAATGTTGGCTATTGATGGAGCAAAAAAAAAAACAAAGGGAAGAGAGCGTGGACGCCGTGAATGTGAGAGCGAGCGGGAAAATGAATTGGATAAAAGACAAAGGTCGAGTAGGTTTTAAAAGAGCGGCGCGTCGAAATATTGCTTATCTTCACTTAACTTTTTCCAACATAACGTTCATTCACAAGGGAACGTCGATTTTTTATTTTTTTTAATTTTATGAGTGTAGCTCTTGTTCCCTGGGACGATGTGCCCTTTTTGCAATTTTCATGCTCTTTTGTAATTTATTCCTAACAATACACAGATTTAAATAGAATATTGAGAGGAGAGCGTTGTGTTCCAATGGGGGACATGGCGTGTCCCCAGAACGCATTAGCTTTTCTTTTTCTTTTTTTTTTACTCTTTTGCTATCGGTTCTTACTCAAGGGAATATATGATCTATAAAGAAAGCGTGTTGTGGTTAGGTTCTTAGTCCCTGCTTCATTAGGTTCTTAGTCCCTGCTTCATTAACCTTAGCACTTCGCTTAAATCCTTACTCTTTGCTAATCGGCGAACCCTTTAACTACTCGAATACCTTCTGTTTGGAATACCCGACTAAACTAGTAGGTAACCTCAAAGTAACTCTCCTACCAACTGAAAAGGAAGAGCGAAAATTTGATGAAAAGATCATTATTAAATAAATATATTCGGGATCTTAAAAATAAATGGCAAATTATTACATGATTCTAGTTCACTAATTTACTCATTCAAATATAGGACAATTATTTGCTGAACCATGCTTACATATTACCCAGTATCGGTAGATTCAGGTAAAATGGAATCCACCTATAAATATAACTAGTAATACACCCTTGCAACGTACGATGAAAATATATTTTATATGATTGTAAAATAAAATTATAACATAATGGCAAAGGCTTGTATGAGATCGTCTTATGTAAAGACTTACGTGAAACAGATAAAATTAAAGTGATACTCCCTCTGTCCGATTCTAAGGTATCCATTATTAGGATAGTATACATATTGTGTAAATATTATGTGTCTTCATCATATGTCTCACATCGAATAGCAATAGCTTAGCAACCTTGTTGTACTTGTATTTGTATGCTTTTCCACAGTGAATGATATATGGTACATTACATTCTCAATATGGTAACCAAAGCACAAATTGGCTAACGCCATTTTTTTTCGATCCTCAAAACTTTCCTCCCATTAACATCGCCTAAGAATCTGTCACATACGTGACTTACTCTTCCACAAAATATCTTGGTCCTTCTATTTATGCTACACTCATATCTACCACCAACGAATCTCAACCCTAGTTCGTTGCATTCAACACGCCAACACAGGCGCCACTCAAGTTAACCTTGATGAACTTCGAACACTACTACTTGGCTATGATCTATTTGGTTGTGTTGATGGCTCTTGCCAATGCCCTCCGGCCTCCATCACCATCAACAATGCCTCAAGTCCCAACCCAGCTCACACTCACTAGGTTCGACAAGATCGCTTGATTCTTAGTGTCATTATTGGATCTATCAACCCGAAAATCATTCCGTTCATTGCGTCGGCATAGACTTCTCGTCAAGCTTGGGATATTCTCCACAATACATATGGAAAGGCTTCACGTGGCAGAATCCTCGCTCTAAAAAATAAACTCCACAACCCCATCAAAGGTACTCGATCTGTTACTGATTTTATGCATGACATCAAGATCACTGTTGATGAATTATCTTTGCTTGGGGTTGTTACGGATAATGAGGACTTGGTCCTAAAAGTTTTAAATGGCTTGGATGACAACTATAAAGAATTGGCCAATGCCAATCAAGCACGTGAATCATCTATCAGCTTTGATGAATTGCATGAAAAATTGCTCAGCACTGAAGCCCAACTTATCTCTCGATCGACAATGTCTCCTTTAACTCCACTTACCACTTTCTACTCTCAAAATTTTGGAAATCATGTTCAGCCCCAAGACTACAAATCCAAGGCTTGACACCAACAAACCACTCATAATCGCCCACCGCCAACTTCTGGACAATTTGCTCGTGATGGTCAACAACACAATTCTTGATCTTATCTTGGCAAATGTCAATTGTGTAGTGAGAAGCTGCCCTATGTTTCGGTACATGCCAATGAACTCGTCTCCACAGAATCGTCCAGCTTATACCTCACCTTCCGCTCATACGGCTACATCAGCTCCCGTCGCCTCTGATTGGATCTTAGATTCAAGGGCTTCTCATCATATCACCACTGATTTGGCAAACCTATCCTTGCATTCCTTATTTGACGGAACTAATTGAGTTATTATTTGTGATGGTAAGATATTGCTCACATTGGCACCTTGGTGTTTTCGAATATCACTGGTTTACAAATTTTGAATTCTCTACATGTTCCTCAAATGTCTAGGAATTTAAGTTCATTTTCTCATTTGTGTGCTGCAAATGAAGTAACAGTTTTCTTCTCTGATTGTGGTTTTCAGGTGAAGGATCGACATACGGGGGATATTCGTCTACGCAGACCTCGCGTTAATGGGCTCTATCTTTGGCCAACTAGTTTGCATATTTCTCCTTATGTTCATTTTGTTGTCAAAGAAACCTTTATCTATTTGGCATTCTAGACTTGGTCATCCCTCTTCAAAAATTTTGGATCATGTTGTGTCAAGTCAAAACTTACCATTGAATAAATCTAGTAATTTTTCTTGTACGTCTTGCAAGTGTGTAAAGAGCCACAAATTACCTTTTAATAATTCATCTCTGTCAACTAGTAGACCACTTGAATTAGTGTTCTCGGATGTATTGACTTCTCCTGTTCTATCCAATGATGGTTGCAAATATTACGTGATTTTTGTTGATCATTACTCCAAATATGTGTGGCTTTATCCTTTAAAATGAAAGTCTGATGTTTTACCCACATTTATTGCTTATAAGACACTTGTTGAGAACTTCTTAAATGTCAAGATAACCACTCTTTACACATATAATGGAGGACAATTCATTGCTCTTCGTCCCTTTCTAATGTCCACTGGCATCACCCATCTCACAACACCTGAACACAATGGCTCGTCTGAATGGCGACATCGCCACATTGTTGACACTGGTCTTACTCTCCTACTTCAAGCCTCAATGCCTCTTACATTTTGGCCATATGCCATGGCCACAGCTACTTATATCATTAATCGACTTCCTAATGTTGGCTTATCCATGGAATCTTCCCTTGAAACCTTGTTCAATCATTCTCCGAACATGTCTAAACTGTGAGTCTTTGGTTGTCAATGTTTCCTATGGATCCGTCCCTACACTACCCACAAGTTAGATAATCGTTCTCTTCCTTGCATATTTGTTGGATACTCTCAAACTCAAAGTGCATACCTATGTCTCCATCTTGATACCAATCAGATATACACTTCTCGTCACGTGGATTTTGTGGAAAATAATTTTCCCCTATCAGTTTCACAAAAGACTCATGATATTCCTATCCTTACAGACATCTCACTATACCAAACATACCCACTCCTACACCTATTGCTCAGCCAATAATGCATCCTGCTCCACCAATGTCCCCCCGTCGCTCTCCTTCACCAGAACGACCTACTGCAAGTCATCCCATGGTTACTCGTGCCAAGAACAACATTGTCAAATGGAACCCAAGGTATGGTCTAACCATATCTATTCATTCTGAAATTGAGCCACGTACTGTATCACAGGCTTTATCTGATAGTCGTTAGAGGAAGGCCATGTCATCTGATTTCTCAGCTTTACTTTAAAATGGTAATGGGATCAAGTCCCTCCGGATACCTCTCAGAATGTTATGGGATGCAAATGGATCTTTCGTATCAAACACAAACCTGATGGTTACATAGAAAAATTCAAAGCTCGTCTTGTGGTCAAGGGGTTTCACCAGTGCCCCTGTTATGGACTACTTCGAAACATTTAGTCCAGTTGTGAAACCAACAACAGTGCGTATCATACTCACCTTGGCTATTGCTCAAAACTGGCCTCTTCGTCAATTTGATGTCAACAATGCCTTTCTTCAGGGACTGCTTCAAGATGAGGTTTACATGCCCAGCCAACAGGCTTCATTGACAAAAACTTCCCGTCATATGTCTGTAAGTTTCGGAAGTCTATTTATGGTCTCAAGCAAGCTCTAAGAACTTGGTATAATGCCCTTCAAGAGTGATGAGTGTGTAAATTCACAAGTTTGGCATCATGTTTTGTGCTAGTTTTGGAGAGTTTTGAGGTAGAAATAGGTGGAAAACCTATATATATTGTGAATTAGCATGAATCAGGTGTTAGTGGAGCTATTTAAGTGGTTTTCATAGCAAAATCGGAGTGGAAGTGCCAAGAATCGAAGAAACGAAGTCGAGACCACGCGAACCGCCAAGGAGAGAGGTGGGTTCGACCTGTTGGAGGAGGGTTTGACCTCTCCAGCAGGTCGAACCAGCAATGCAAAGTGGCAGAAGATGGGTTCGACCACGACTCGAGGGGTTCGACATGTCTATCAGGTTGAACCATGGTCTAACCAGTTCGTGAGAAAGTTGATTCGACCACGACGTTGGGGATTTGACCTGACGGTTAGTCGAATCAAGAGCAGAAATTGTCCAGTAGCATGGTTCGACCTGTGGTTTGACCAAGACGGAGTGGTTCGACCTGTACAAAAAGTCGAACCAAGTGCAGAATACTTCCAGTAGGTGGGTTCGACCAGTGGTTCGACCTGCGGCCAGTGGTTCGACCTGTTTACTGAGGTCGAACCATCGTGCGGAAACTTACCTTATCCAGAATTTCGAGGCCAAAACGCGTGTGATCACTTGAAAAGCCCATTCCAAGTCCTGGAGACGTGATTACAAGTATAAAATGAGGCTCATGCAGTCAGAGCTTTTAGAGAGCTTTTAGAGAGTTTTAGAGAGCGTAAGATCGTGAAGCACAAGAGGAGACTAGGAGGAGCTATGACAGAGGTTCCGCTGGAGATTCAAGTAAGATTGGTCCATCTAACCATGATTGTTCCTAGATCAATCATGGGCTAGAGCCACTTCGGTAGTTCTAGGGTTATGAAGGTTTCATGAGTTGATTTGTATTTCGTGTGTATACTCCGTACAACACTACTTGTGGTTTAGTTTATATAAGATTGTACGTTTTTAATCCATACTCATAGTTGTTTTATGCATCAATAATCGTTGTGTAGAGTCTGAATGCATAACATGGTTATTGATTGAGTGCGTTCACTAATGAGCAGGGTTTATTGTTATAATTCTAAGTGAAGGAATTCCGAGGTTTTATTAGAACCGTCTTATATGAATGTTTGTTAATTGAATTGAATTCGGGTTAACAAGTAGGATTAAGAGTATAACTTTATAGTACCTAAAAAGGGAGATCAAATCGGGTTAGAGTACTAAGTGCACGGGAAATAATTGATTATGATAGTACCTAGAAAGGAGGGTAAAGTATACATCTTGCTCTGAGGATACTCACACGTGTCAAAAGCTTATCTATTTGTGTCTATAGAGTAGATTTGCATGGTCTAGCGATGCGTCCATAAACCACAAGGCAGAGTCGGACATCGACACACGAAAGTATGAATTAACGAATGAAACTGGATGGCCTGACGAACTACCTATCATCTTATTTGATCACAACTACTCTTCTCTTGTTCTTGTTATTGATTTGCTATTTTAATTGTTACTTAGTTTAAAAACCAGCAATTACGATTCTCAACATAGTCATAATTGCTAGAAAATAACTAAAGTAATATTTACCCATCCCGTGGATTCGATATTTAACTTGGTCACCTTCGAAACTACAATTGGTATCCTTCATACTTGGGGATTAAAATTGTGTGTTAAGAAAACACCCATCAAGTTTCTGGCGCCATTGCCGGGGAACGGCTTAAAATATCTTTTTGTTGTTTCTAGTTTATTAGGGCTATTTATCTTGTTTTGCTATTTTAATTCTAGTTCTTTTTAGGTGTATGCTCACGAGATCAAAGAAAGGTGAACTTGAACCCTATAATCCTGAGATCGGAGTATCGTCAAGAAAAAAGAAGAAGAAGAAGAAGAAGAAGAGCAAGACAAAGATTATTGATCCAACTGAAGCTCTGAATTTTGGAGTTGAAGTTGACGAGCAGATTTTGCAGACAATTGAAGCTACAACTAAAGTTAATTCAGGAGTAGAGACAGTCAACATGGCAGTGAATCTGGATAATCTAGCCATCCGAGAGGTTTTCAGAAATAATGGGGCTGGAAATTTTGGGCTTCTATGAGCGAGGGGAACTAATGCAGCTTTCGATCTTCATCCCGCTCTTATTAGCATGATAGAATAGGAACCCCTTTTCAGGAGGGTCTTTCGAGGATCCGCAGCAGCATCTGAACAATTCTTGGGCTATGCAAGTACTCAAAAAGACGCAGGAGAACATGAAGATGCTAGGAAGATCCTCTTGTTCAAATTCTCGCTTACTGAAAAGACGAGAGATTGGTACGACACTATCAACGCAGCTGAGTGCACCACTTGGGAGCAACTGAAGTTAAGGTTCTTGGAGAGGTACATGCCACATTCAAAGGTGTTTAAGATGAAGCAAGACATTAACCAATTTGCTATCGGTGGAGGTGAGAAATTTCATGAAGCATGGGATAGATTCAAGGATATGCTTAGGAAGTGTCCTCAACATGGGCTATCTAAAGCTCAATATATCAGTATATTCTACAATGGATTGGACTGTGATTCACGAGTGTTATTGGATGCTTCTTCCAATGGAGCATTGCTTACAAAGTCATCCGTAGAGGCCGAGAAGTTGTTTGAAGATATTTCGATGAATTCGAGGGATTGGCCAACTGATAGAATTAGAGGTACTTATGTCCTTAGGAAGGTAGCTCAGGTTGAACAAGCAATGGTGAAAACAAGTAGAAAGGATGAGATCGTCTCTAGCTTGTCCAATATCAACAAGCTACTTGAATCCCAACAGAAGCAAATCAGTGAATTATCTCAGCGCGTACCAATCATGCAGCAGGAGTTGAAGAATGATGGACCAATCCAAGAGAAGTTGGAAGAGGCACACTATGCCATAGGTCAAAGTATTCAAGGGACTAGGTATCCAAATCAAGGAAACCGGAACTACCAAGGGAACTATCGAGGAAACTTTAATAATCGTGGTCCCCCAGGTGGTTATCAACAGCCTAGGAGGCTGGAGTTCTCATGGAGCAATTCGAATAATGCGATTCAACCTCCGATGGGTGTTGATCCGGGTGCTAAGGTGGAAGAAGAAAAACCGGGTTTTGAGGATATTGTGAACATGTATATGGCCAAGAACGATGAAAGAGTGAACCGCCTTGAGGCCAAACTTGAAAAGAAAATCGATGCAAACCATTAGGTTATATCTAAGCAAGTGAAGGACCTTACATTGCTGATGGGGGAGATGGCAGGAAGTGTTAACAAGCTTACTCAAACTCTTGAGAAGGGGAAGTTCCCGTCTCAAAGTATTGAGAATCCAAGGTCCTGCAACGCCATCACATTGAGGTCGGGAACGCAGTAAGAGGGACCTATGAGGCCGGAATCAAATTTGGACATGTCTAGGGCAAGATTCGACCATAGTTCGACCAACATTGAAGGTCGAACCATACAGGGAAAGTCGAACCAACGCACTGGACACGATCAGGAGGCATCGCAACATCGGTTCGACCAAAATACAGATGGTTCAACCTGGCACACAGGTCGAACCATGGTCAAACCAGACATTTTGGAGCACTCTGTTTTGTCACAGCAACGGTTCGACCACGACAGACATGGTTCGACCTATCCAACAGGTCGAACCTTGTTCGAACCGGAGGGTGGAAGGAGTACAGTAGGTCGGTTTGACCTAGGTAGCCATGGTTTGACCTACTCAACAGGTTGAATCCAGGTCGAACCTTAACTTCAAAAAGAGAGCAGTTATCCAGAAGAGCGGTTCGACCATTACGTGCCTAGTTCGACTTGTTCCACAGGTCGAACCCTGGTCGAACCCATCCAGAAATTGCCTGTTGCTACTCCGAACACTCTCGATGATGTTGATGCTACTCCAGTGGTTCAGAATGAGCAAAGTACAGAGATAATAGCTGAGAAAAAGTGGGAGAGAGCCAAGCGATTGAGAGCCGAAAAGGAGAAAGCGGAGAAGGTTGATCGTGATGAATGGGGGATTCCCAAAACAAAGATACCTCCACCATTTTTTTACAAGCTTGTGAAGAAGGGATTGGAAGAGAAGTTCAAGAAGTTTTCAGAGATAATGAACAAGATAAGCTTGAGCATTCCTTTCTCAGAGGCAATAATGGAGATGCCGTACTATGCCCGATTTTTTAAAGATATATTGTTGAAGAAGCGGAGCTTAACCAGAATTGAAACGGTGAATTTATCTGAGAATTGTAGCTCAATCATTCAAAGAAAGATGCCGTAAAAGATGAAGGATTCAGGGAGCTTCACTATTCTATGTGAGATCGGAAAGGGGCCAGCACGGCGAGCTTTGTGCGATCTAGGGGCAAGCATCAATTTAATGTCGTTGTCCATCTTTCAGAGGCTTGGTTTGGGGGAGTTGACCCCTACAACAGTGGTTCTCCAATTGGCGGACAGGTCGATGACGTTTCCAAAAGGTATAATTGAAGACGTTCTCGTCAAAGTGAAGAAGCTAGTCTTTCCTGTGGGCTTTCTTGTGCTAGAGATGGATGATGACAAGGATAATATCTCTTTAATCTTGGGGAGACCTTTCCTTGCTAGTGTTGGAGCTATGATTGATGTTCAAAAAGGAGAGCTTAGATTACGGATGGACAAAGAAGAAGTTCTTTTCAACTTGGACAAAGCAATGAAGATGCCCATGGAGTCTCAGTGTTATAGTATTGACGTGGTGGAGGAGATTGTGAAGGAGGATATGTCTCTGATCCTGTCAAAGGATCCTCTTGAGACATATTTGATGGAGTCTCTTACTTATCCCACTACGGAGCTTGACGGACTCTCCAACGAGGTATGTATTGAATTTCTTGAAAACTTACTTGCTTTGGGTGATGACAGGTTTGAATTGGAAAGAACTAAGGTGGAAGAAGTCAAGTGGACTAGGAAGTACTTGCCTTTGGATAACGAGAGCTCTCCGATGGAAGTGAGGAAAGAGGAGTTGAAGCTTTTGCCGGAACACTTGAAGTACGCCTTTCTTGGCGACAATGAAAAATATCCTGTAATTGTATCTTCTTCTCTTGATGAAGATCAACTTGAGGAGTTATTGAATGTTCTTAGGAAGTATAAGTCTGCGATTGGTTGGTCTCTTGAGGATTTGAAAGGAATTAGCCCTTCGTATTGCATGCATAGGATAAGATTATTAGATGAGGCCAAGGCAAGTGTTCAGAATCAGTGGAGGGTTCTGTGATTCAAGAAGTGATTAGGAAGCAAATCCTTACGTGGTTGGATGCTGGAATCATATATCCTATTAGTGATAGTCCCCATGTGAGTCCATTGCATGTAGTTGCTAAAAAGGGGGGAATGACTGTAGTAAAAGCTGAGGATGGAGAAGCGATAGCCACAAGGATTCCTACAGGATGGCGTACATGTGTAGATTATAGGAAGTTGAATGAGAACACGTGTAAGGATCATTTTACTCTTCCTTTCATAGATCAAATGTTAGATCGTCTTGCATGGTATGAGTTTTATTGTTTCTTGGATGGATACTCAGGGTACAACTAAATCATGATTGCCCCCGAGGATTAAGAAAAGACCACTTTTACTTGCCCCTATGGGACCTTTGCTTTTTGGAAAATGCCATTTGGGTTATATAATGCGCCTGCTACTTTTCAGAGATGCATGATGGCAATATTCGATGGGTTGATAGAGAAGATCATGGAGGTGTTCATGGATGATTTTTCTATTTTTGGTTCCTTCTTTGATATTTGTTTGTCTAACCTTGCTACTGTTTTGAAGAGATGTCAAGTGACTAATCTTGTCTTGAATTGGGAGAAGTGCCACTTCATGGTGAAGGATGAGATTGTTCTTGGGCATCATGTTTCAGCCAAGGGATTGCAGGTCGACGGTGCTAAAGTGGTGGCAATTGAGAAGCTTCCACCACCGACCAATGAAAGAGGAGTGCGGTCCTTCCTTGGACACGCCGGTTTTTACAGGAGATTCATACAAGACTTCTCAAAATACTCCAAGCCCTTATCTCACTTACTTGAAAAGGATGTTCCTTTTGTATTTGATGATGAATGTCTAACAACTTTTCAAGTTTTGAAGGAGGCGCTTATTACTGCACCTATCTTGATCACACCAGATTGGACTCAACCGTTTGTACTAATGTGTGATGCAAGTGATGTAGCACTTGGAGTAGTGCTTGGGTAGCTGAAGGAGAAGAAGTTCTGCGCCATTTACTACGCGAGTAAGACTTTCGATGTGGCACAAAAGAATTACACGGTGACTGAAAAGGAGTTTTTGGCTGTTGTGTACACATTCGATAAGTTTCGTCAGTATTTAGTTGGCATAAAGACTATTGTGTACACGGATCATTCAGCAATTCGGTACTTGATGGAGAAGAAGGAGACGAAGCCTAGGATCATAAGGTGAATTCTTCTACTTCAAGAGTTTGACATGGAGATCCAGGATAAGAAAGGTTCTGATAATGTGTTGGCGGATCACCTTTCGAGGTTGGAGACTAGGGAGCATTGTGATAATTCTTTCGAGTATATTGAGGAAAAGTTCCCGGATGAAAAGATCATGGCCGTGTTTGTTGAAGGGGCTGAGCGAGCGTGTGTGGTTGCTGCACAGGGAGTTGATCCATGGAATGCGGATTATGTTAACTATATTGCTGTGGGAGAAATTCCAAGGGATCTCAACCGATATCAACTTGCTAAATTCAAGAGGGATGTTGAGACTTTCATACGGTATGATCCATTTGTGTACAAGATTTGCACGGATTCTATCATCCGTAGGTGTGTGCCCGAGATAGAGATGGAGAGTGTTCTCGAGTTTTGTGATGCAAAACCTAACGGGGGGCACTTCGACGGTCAAAATACAGCAGCCAAGGTACTTCAGTCCGCTCTTTATTGGCCTACGTTGTTCAAGGATTGTGAGACCTATGTGACGTCTTGCGATAGATGTCAACGCATGGGGAACATCGGTAGGAGAGACGAGATGTCGCTTCATCCTAGCATAGTGGTCGAGATTTTTGATGTGTGGGGTATCGATTTTATGGGACCTTTTCCCACATCTAATGGATTTCTCTACATTCTACTTGCGGTGGATTATGTTTCTAAGTGGGTGGAAGCGATTGCTACTCGCTTGAATGATTCGAAAACTGTTATATCTTTCTTGAAGAAGCATATCTTTGCCTGCTTTGGAGTCCCTAGAGCACTTCTTAGTGATGGAGGTACGCACTTCGTTAATAAATTTCTTGAGAAGGTGCTTAAAGGGTATGGTGTTAAGCATAGGGTTACTACACCTTATCATCCTCAAGCGAATGGGCAAGCAGAGGTCTCTAACCGTCAAGTCAAACAGATTATGGAGAAGGTGGTCGGAACCAATAGAAAGGATTGGGCTTTGAAGCTCGATGATGTCGTATGGGGGTTTCGGACCGCGTACAAGATGGTGTTAGATATGTCACCGTATCAGATTATCTATGGGAAGCCGTGCCACTTACCTGTAGAGATTCAACACAAAGCGTTTTGGGCTTTGCGAAGCTTGAACTTGACTCTCAAGGATGTGAAGGAGTTGAGGATGACTCGCATTAATCTTTTGGATGAGTTTCGGAGTCGTGCGTACAAGAATTCTGAGATCTACAAGGAAAGGATGAAGAGGTGGCATGATTCGAAGATCTCGTACAAGGAGTTCAAGCAAGGAGATGAGGTATTACTCTTTAACTCTCGTTTAAAGCTTTTTGCAGGCAAGTTGAAGTTGAAGTGGACGGGACCGTTCATGATTCATCGAGCCTTAGGAGGGGGGAGTTTTGAGCTCATTGATAAGGATGGAGACATTATTACGGCAAATGGACATCGCTTGAAGCATTATAAGTCGCCAGATGATGTCTGTGTCATCTTTGTGGATACCTTGATCTAAGTTGGTACCGTCGTGACTCTCCGACGTTAAACATGAGCGCTTGTTGGGGGCTTTCCCTCCTGTTTTAATGCTTTATTTCTTTCGTATGAGTAAGAAATTTTTATATTTGAAGTGCTTACTTATCGTCAATTACATCTCTTTGCAAACTTAGTTTGACTATAGTTTCTACTAAGTTTGGGGAGGTGTGATGTACTTGCCTTGATAAGCACCGATAGTATAATCTTTTCTTTGTGACGTTTATTAGGGGAGTTAATTTTTTGCGGCATATTTAAAACTTTAACCAGTTTGTATGTGTCGATTTTTTGTAACTTGCCTAATGTTCCGTGGTGTTTTGTTGTTTCGTATTTTAAGTGATTGTGGAGTTACTCATGATTGATAAGTTTTTGAAGAACCAATTCTTGATGAAGTTGTGCTCTAGTTGGTACTTAATGATTCATTTTAAAGTTTGAAGTGTGTAG
The DNA here is from genome assembly GCA_023678885.1 of Pogostemon cablin. NCBI lineage: Eukaryota > Viridiplantae > Streptophyta > Magnoliopsida > Lamiales > Lamiaceae > Pogostemon > Pogostemon cablin. The sequence continues at coordinate 13,437,687 of CM043005.1, forward strand.
GGATTGAAGAACACGCGTTTTGGAGCTTCCAGGGGGTAGGTTCGACCAGTGCCAGGAGGTCGAACCCAACAGTGGAAGTCGAACCGTGTTGCAAAATCGTTCAGTGAAGTGGTTCGACCTTCACGAGCATGGTTCGACCTGATCCTACAGGTCGAACCTAGGACGAACCTGTGCTGCTAAAGTTCGGTTCGACCACGACGTACTTGGTTCGACCTGTTTAACAAGTCGAACCAAGGTCGAACTGGTGATCTGAACATACAGTAGGGTAGTTCGACCTGATGCGTTTTGGTTCGACCTATTCCAGTAGGTCGAACCCAAGTCGAACCTAAAGAAGAACTCGTCCAGAAGGGTGATTCGACCTCGTCCAGAAGGGTGGTTCGACCTGTTCAACAGCTCGAACCCAAGGTCGAACCAAGCCAGGTACGTGTTTTAAGTTCGATTTTTAAGAAGGGTTCGATCATTTTTCACTTCACCCTTCCTCGAACCTTCACGAAATCACTACACCCTTGCACCAATTCTTCAATTACACTTGATTTTGCACCGATTACACATCACCATACCTTTAATTCACGACTTGGACGCGAATTTGGGCGAATTTCGCTGCAAGTTAGGGCTCAGTCGCGATTTCTTGGGGGTTTTGAGTGTTTGATCGTTCTTTTGCCATGAGAAAAACTAAAGGTATGTTTTCTCAACTCAATTACTCTAGGATTGAAGCTTAGTGTATGCAATTCGTTGTGGGTAAGAGGATTGATGTTGATGTTGGTTAATTTCATGGTGAATGTTGATATTTTGATTTGATTCATATGAATTCTTGTTCATTGGATTAAGAATGCTTGATTATTGATTAAACTTGAGTGTTTATGTGAATTGATCAATGATATTGTGCGTTTATGAGTATAAGCATGTTGGTTTGGTTGAATCGTTCATAATTTGAGGAGTTCATGTTTTGACTTGTTGAAACTCATGTGAATTACTTTGATAAGTTGAAGGCATGCTTGTATGGCTGTGTTTGAATGTTGAGGAAGACGTGATTGAAGTAGTTTTGAGCATGTTGAAAAGCAAGTGGTGTTTGATGATGGTTGTTGAGGTGATATGTTGTTGATGAAGCATGGATGTTTGAAGTCTTGAGTAGAGTATAGGATATGCTAGTCGATTACTTGCTTTCTTATCTTGTTGGTTGTACTGAGTAGTTGTTTTCAGGTACAGGACAAGGATCCGGACAAGGATCCAGGCAAGGCAAGGGAAAGGGGAAGGCAGCCGAAGTAAGATCGAAAAAAAGGCAAGATAGGCCTTCGAACGTAGATAAGGTGACGAAGACGCTGAGATTGCAAGAACGCCTTCCCGAGAACTTGAAGATTCAGATGCCTGATTGGGATGAGATCAAAGAAAAGTGGGCAGAAGTCTCAGCTAAGGTGGCCCAGACGAGATACCAGGATGACGATGCCATGAGGATTATGCACATCAGGGATGATATCTTTTGGATGTTTGATCGAGTGGAGATCCGACGATTTATGGAATTGAAGAGGCCGACATATTTCCATGTTATAGCTGAGGTGATTTGTTCATTTGAGATGGAGAAGGTCCCTCTTGGTTACCCATTTCGGTGCTCATTTCAGTTAGGAGGAGTCCGGAGGAGATGGACAGCTGACGAATTCAACGAGCTATTTCAGACGCCTCTTGAGATCTCTCTAGTGGAGAGTGGCTACTTCAATGCCCATAGATTTTGGAGGGAGATCTCCAGGGAGATTAGAGACTATAAGATTAAGCAGGCTCGTGCGACCTCGATCAAGAATCCAGTGTTGAAGTATATGGATCGAGTGCTCGAAAACACACTGTTTGCTCATTCGGAGGGTGGCTGTGTGTCTAGAGAAGAGCTTTACGCCCTATGGTGTATGATGAATGGGGTGAAGTTCAATGTGGGAGCATATTTCATCGCGCAGCTGCATCGATTCAGGACCGTTGGATTTCAGAAGGTGAACATTGGAGGGTTGCTGACGATTGTAGCTGAGCACTACAACATGGACTTCACCGGCATTACACCTGTTAGAGGAGAGCCCGACTTGGTGATGTTCACATGCGTAAAGGGAGGATTTGCACACTTTAGAGATGGTGATTGATTCTTCACGAGAGGACCAAAGCCATTCGACTTCATGTTTCCCTTTGATGTGAACAACATGACCACCATTTGGGAGGCGAGGAACTTGTTGATGAACTCCCTAGGACACACCGCTCTGTCCGTGACTGTGAAGACCAACGGGGATTGGAGAGTCGTGGCTAGGATGTGTGCGGAGGATAGATTGGCGGAGCTACAGCGAATTATGGATTAGGGAGAGTACCGTCCGCCACCGCAGCAGCCATCATAGCCACCACAGCAGCTCGAGGTCGAGCATCAGGTAGATGAGCAGCCAGAGATGGAGATTCTGGAGGAGGAGCAGCACGTTGCGCCTCAGCATGCTCCAGTACCACAGCAGCAGCGGGCTATTCGGGATGATACCCGGGAACAGCTTCGCTTAATTCACGAGCAGCTGGGCGCGGTCGTAGCTGTACAGCAGGAGACGAACAGGCAGCTCACACTCGCCAACGCCAACTACGCCATGTTGAACGAGAGGTACACTGCCTTGAATGAGCGGGTTGGTAGAGTGAGTAGTCGGGTGGATCTTATGGATAGTAACATCAGCAGTCTATATCGAGCTGTGGAGCAGAGATTGGATGATGAGGATGATGATGCTCCGGAGGAGTAGATCTTCAGGTTTTCTTTTTATTTTCTCCAATTCATCTCACCTCTATTCTTCTTTTTCTCTTTACAGATTGGGCTGTGTTTATTGAGTGAGTGGCATGTATATTCTTGGATATCATTGTTAGGATAGATGGATTCATGAGTGCTGAATACTTGTATGGTTGATTCAGTTTATGGGATGTTGATTTTGTGCATTCATATGTTCATGTGTTAATTTCTATTGATGAAAAGCATGTATAATTTGATAAGTATGTAGAGTTCTTGTGGAATTGATCTTAATTATGTGCTATGAGTACTTAGGATTCTATTTACCTATGTGAGGATTTGAGCCTTGTTAATCATGCTTGATCATGATTGTTTTATTCGTGAGAGGATCATTCATATGAACGTATTCTAGAACTTGGCTTGGAGTCTTGTATGAGACTTATGATTGATAAATTGCTAGGACATGATCTTAAGCCATTATTTTGTGATTAAGCTACTTAGCAAAATTTTGTCCTTCCTAATGATTTTATTAACCTTTGGATGCCCCGTTGAGCCGTTAAAAACCTTTTCTTTGGTAGCCGAAGTAAATAACCTTATAAACCTTTACTTGAGCCTTGATTAACCTATTCATTGGTAGAGAGAGTTGAGGTGATTAAGTGTTGTAAGAAGAAAAAGGAAGATAGAATATGGTTGGATGAAAAGAATATGGTTAAATCTTGTTTAAGGGTAGTGCCTGAAATTGGTACCTCGATTGCTTATAACATGAAGCTTTAAGCTTAAGAACAGCTGATTGATAAAGAGAAGAAGGGTAGTGCCTAAAACCTGTACCCAAATTGCCTAAAGAGATGATGTTGATGCACGGAAAAGAAGGAAAATCCATGAAAAGAAGAGAAGTTGGAGGAGATATTGCAGCAAGAAGAAATCGAGAACCTCCAAGGTAACTCTCTACTAGTGTCTTAAGTCACTTTACCTAAATTTTCCTACCTTTTTCCAAAGAGCCAATATTACAACCCAAAAACAAGTCCTTTGTGATCCTAGTGAAGAGTTGATTATAAGTTGATTTTTGAGACCTTTGCCAAGCTTATGCTTATGCGTGAATATGGATTGATATTAGTGTTTATATTAGCCTATATAGTGCCTCACGCACTTGAGTGAAAGAGAATAAATACTTATCTTATGAGCTAGATTACTTAGTACTCCGAATGGTGTGTTATTGGATTGGTTTTGCATGAGTGATATATATGAAGCAATTAATACTTGTTTTGACTTAATGAAGTTGCATGTGTGATATGTGTTGTACTTGATCTTGGTGAATTATACATGACTCCTGTGGTTTGATTTGGTTGCCTCGGGACGAGCAACATGTAAGTTTGGGGGTTTGATGAGTGTGTAAATTCACAAGTTTGGCATCATGTTTTGTGCTAGTTTTGGAGAGTTTTGAGGTAGAAATAGGTGAAAAACCTATATATATTGTGAATTAGCATGAATCAGGTGTTAGTGGAGCTATTTAAGTAGTTTTCATAGCAAAATCGGAGTGGAAGTGCCAAGAATTGAAGAGACGAAGTCGAGACCACGCGAACCGCCAAGGAGAGAGGTGGGTTCGACCTGTTGGATGAGGGTTCGACCTCTCCAGCAGGTTAAACCAGCAATGCAAAGTGACAGAAGATGGGTTCGACCACGACTCGAGAGGTTCGACATGTCTATCAGGTCGAACCATGGTCGAACCAGTTCGCGAGAAAGTTAATTCGACCACGACGTTGGGAATTCGACCTAACGGTTGGTCGAATCAAGAGCAGAAATTGTCCAATAGCATGGTTCGACCTGTGGTTCAACCAAGACGAAGTGGTTCGACCTGTACAAAAAGTCGAACCAAGTGCAGAATACTTTCAGTAGGTGGGTTCGACCTATGGTTCGACCTGCGGCCAGTGGTTTGACCTGTTTGCTGAGGTCGAACCATCGTGCGGAAACTTACCTTATCCAGAATTTCGAGACCAAAATGCGTGTGATCACTTGAAAAGCCCATTCCAAGCCCTGGAGACGTGATTACAAGTATAAAAGGAGGCTCATGCAGTCAGAGCTTTTAGAGAGCTTTTAGAGAGTTTTAGAGAGCGTAAGATCGTGAAGCACAAGAGGAGACTAGAAGGAGCTGTGACAGAGGTTCCGCTGGAGATTCAAGTAAGATTGGTCCATCTAATCATGATTGTTCCTAGATCAATCATGGGCTAGAGCCACTTCGGTAGTTCTAGGATTATGAAGGTTTCATGAGTTGATTTGTATTTCGTGTGTATACTCCGTACAACACTAATTGTGGTTGTTTATATAAGATTGTATGTTTTTAATCCATACTCATAGTTGTTTTGTGCATCAATAATCGTTGTGTAGAGTCTGAATGCATAATCTGGTTATTGATTGAGTGCGTTCACTAATGAGTAGGGTTCAGTGTTATAATTCTAAGTGAAGGGATTCCGAGGTTTTATTAGAACCATCTTATATGAATGTTTGTTAATTGAATTGAATTCGGGTTAACAAGTAGGATTAAGAGTATAACTTTATAGTATCTAAAAAGGGAGATCAAATCGGGTTAGAGTACTAAGTGCTCAGGAAATAATTGATTATGATAGTACCTAGAAAGGAGGGTAAAGTATACATCTTGCTCTGAGGATACTCACACGTGTCAAAAGATTAACTATTTGTGTCTATAGAGTAGATTTGCATGGTCTAGCGATGCGTCCATAAACCACAAGGCAGAGTCAGACATCGACACACGAAAGTATGAATTAACGAATAAAACTGGATGGCCTGACGAACTACCTATCATCTTATTTGATCACAACTACTCTTCTCTTGTTCTTGTTATTGATTTGCTATTTTAATTGTTACTTAGTTTAAAAACCAACAATTACAATTCTCAACATAGTCATAATTGCTAGAAAATAACTAAAGTAATATTTACTCGTCCCGTGGATTCGATATTTAGCTTGGTCACCTTCGAAACTACAATTGGTATCCTTCATACTTGGGGATTAAAATTGTGTGTTAAGAAAACACCCATCAAGTTTCTGGCGCCGTTGCAGGGGAACGACTTAAAATATCTTTTTGTTATTTCTAGTTTATTAGGGCTATTTATCTTGTTTTCCTATTTTAATTCTAGTTCTTTTTAGGTGTATGCTCACGAGATCAAAGAAAGGTGAACTTGAACCCTATAATCCTGAGATCGGAGCATCGTCAAGAAAGAAGAAGAAGAAGAAGAGCAAGGCAAAGACTATTGATCCAACTGAAGCTCTGAATTTTGAAAGACCTTGGTTCGCTCTCTTACTTCCTAGGTGTGGAAGTTCTCCATACTGCCTCTTCTTGCGTCCTAATGCAAAAGAAATACATTACCGACCTACTTGGTAAATAAAACATGCTGGATGCTAAACCAATTCAAACTCCTCTCACTCCAAGAGTAACATTATCTCTGGTTGATGGATCTTCTCCTTCAGATGCAACCCGATATCGTCAAGCATTGGGTAGTTTGCAATATTTATTGTTCACTCGTCCAGACATTGCAGTCGCAGTGAATAAATTGTCCCAGTTTATTCAGGCCCCCACTGAATGCCATTGGGGTGCTGTGAAATAGCTTTTTTGATATCTTAATGGCATATGCTCCCTGGGAATCACACTTCGACATGATTCTCCTATCTCTCTACATTGTTTTACTGATGCTGATTGGGCTGGTGATTGTGATGATCGAACATCCACAGGGGCTTATATTGTGTACCTTTGAGCTAATCCAATTTCTTGGTCTTCTCGCAAGCAACGTTCTGATGCTCGTTCATCTACAGAAGCTGAATATCGATCCATTGCTATGGCTGCTACTGAAGTTCAATGGGTCAAATCTCTTCTTAGTGAGCTTCATGTTAAACTCTCTTCTACAACCAGTGATATACAGTGACAACATTGAAGCCACTTACTTATGCTTGAATCCTGTATTTCACTCTTGGATGAAACACATTGCTATAGATTACCATTTCGTTCGTGACTTGGTCAAGTCTTCTCAACTCCGAGGGTCTCATGTCTCTTCCACCGATCAACTTGTTGATGCTTTAATAAGACCTCTTGCTCGGGCGCGTCTGCAGCTTCTACTGTCCAAGATTGGAGTCACTAGTAGTGCTCCATCTTGAGGGGGTATATTAGGATAGTGTACATATTGTGTAAATATTATGTGTCTTCATCATATGTCTCACATCGAATAGCAATAGCTTAACAACCTTGCTGTACTTGTATTTGTATGCTTTTCCAAAGTGAATGATATATGGTACATTACATTCTCAATATCCATTTGCTTTTTGCATGTGGATTAAGGAGTATTATTATTATATGTAAAGTGGGTAGTTGTACTAGTGGAAAGTGATGTGCCATAGTGTTTACTTTCTTACTAAATAGGGGAAATAGATACCTTTGAAGTAGAAGGAGGGAGTAATTTTTATAATGAAAAGTGATAATGCTATTTAATGAACAATTGAACAAAGTTTTTCGTGAGACATGTTAAAGTATGATTATTGTATAGTATAAAATCTTTTTCTAAACTTTGATAAATAATCATAATCATAATATATTAAAAGTGGGAAGCATGTTGAGAAACATTAATTCTTCCCATTTTATCCCTACACAATTTTTCAATTTACTTACATAATCTTAATTAGGTTAATTAATTTCTTATCGTTAATTATATAAAATATTCTATAATAATTTATTTAAGTATTTAAATATTGAAATATGAATTTTTATTATATTTACATTTAAATATTATCATTTTTATTATACTATCAGGTAACTAAATCCTATTTAAAATGTTATATACATTAAAAATCTAATTTTAAGAGGTACTACAATTTAAATTATTAACAATAATATTATAATTATAAATATAAATTACAAAACATTGAAATAAATTAATTTTTTAAAACTAAGCAAATTAATAAAATAAAGAAAAAATAATCATCAAATCAATAAAAAGAAAAGCTGGAAAATTATATATTTACGCTAAACTTGCATTATAGAATACAATCCATTATGTTGAACAGTCTTCACGCTCTCTGTAACAGAAGTGTTAGTTAATTAGAAATCAACAGTATATAAAATGAAATAATGTATTAATTAAAATGGACATATGAAAAAATAATATATTTATAAACTCACGAAATCAAGAACTACCGCCTTTTTCAAATATGGTAATACAATCATTATCTAGAGATTCATTAACGTGAAGGCGTCTTGAAAGAGTATTAAAACTATCTGTATTTGTTCTAACTACATCTTGAGTTGTATTCACCATATAGTCGATATTCTTGTCTCCGTAGCAGTTAGCAACTGTGGAAACTTTAAAACTTTTTAATATTGGGATATCTAAGAAAGACTTATATAATTATTAAATAATAAAAATCTTACGATTTTATGCATTTTAGAAATTATGTGCAACACAAAATACCATTTTGACTTTGAGAATAATTAGATTATATGTAAGTGTAAAGTAATTAAAATGTGATTTGGATACGTACATTGCTTGCTAATCCAAAAAAAATGTAACATCTAATTTATGTAAATAAATATAGTTAGAAGAAGTATTATGTAGTTTATACCAATGAGCAGGGTATCTTGTTGGCATGTTTGTATCTGAATTGCATCAAACATAATGAATTCAAAATCAAACCAATTAATATGAAACTCGACACACCGCTGCATATTTGTGTTGTTAAGGAATTGCAACTCATATGGATGGTTTGTGGTCAACAGTTGACACGTGTTTTGATCAACGCCAACATTGAACAAAGCATAGAACAACCCCTTTTTAACAATCACTTCAAATTTCCTGATTAGATACTTGTAAACTGATGCATGAATCTTGGTCCCTTATGTAAAAAAAATGAAAAGAATTAAATAATCACATATAAAAAAAATTATAATTGGCAACAATATAGTATATGTGTAATCTATGACTAAAAATTCTGAAAACATACTTGTGAATCCATTAAGATCATATCCATGTAGTTTTTTTGGATTGGTACAATTTTGTCTTGTACGAACCATACATGAACAATTTTAACCTTTAGATTCCAAGTTTCTTTCCCTGAATTTATAGCTGATAAAGGTGAAAACCTTGATTCCATTTTTAAGACGTAAAAAGAAAAAAGATCATTCGAAAATGAGAAAATATAGCCAAATAAAAGAGATAGTTCAAATATGAGAAAATAATATCAAATTATGTTTGAGAATGAAATAATGTGGAAATAGAAAATCATCCACATATATATATATATATATATATATATATATATATATATATATATATATGGAAACTAGCTATTAATAATGGAAAGTAGCAACAATTAGTATATATAAATATTAAGAATATGATTAACTTATTAAAAAATAATGATAATAAGGATGCGTTTTGTTAATGAAATCATACATCATATAGTATATAAGAATAAATTATATAATAAAAGAAAATTAGAACTTAGAGAGTCATCATCACCATTATGTTAATACAAATCATTGAGGATTAATTTACTAATAAATAAATAAATAATGATGATGCATTCCAATATTCTATGCTTTCTAAAATTATTAAAATTAAAAGAGGTACTTATAATACTAATGTATTCCAATATCCAATTTTAATTCACTAAAGTTAAAATAGGTGCTTATAATATGCTAATTAAAATTAAAACTCCATTAACTCCAGTAACTCCAAGGCATTAAGTATTCATGATTATAATATGCTAATTAAAATTAAAACTCCAATAACTCCAGTACTCCAAGGCAATAAATATTAATTAAATAAGAGCTTATAATATTCGTTTCTTTTATAATAATTAAAATTAAGATGACACATAATTATTTTACTATTTTTAAACTGCCATATTGGATTCGTCTTAAGCTATATACTTGACACATAGGCTAAACTCCATGAGAAGTAGACAACTCATCATACTAAACTACCACATTGGATTCATCTTAACCTATATACTTGACACATAGGCTAGACTCTATGAGGAGTGGACAACTCATCATACTAAACTCCCAATTAGTATATGTTAGATTGCTCACATGTATATGATTCATATTCCTTCCTCAATGAGTCAATATACAATAGGTTTCAACATCCCAACACTTTCTAAAATCTGAAACGTTTAATTATCAATTATTGCAAAAATAGAGAGTCGCTAATGCACCCTATCAGCTACCTTTCTAAGGTGCTCTTCCCGTCGTATGCCTGTATCTCTGCTCCTCTTTCCCTCACATCTAACCTCATTCACCTCCACTATAAAACCCTTTGTACTCTCTTCACTGAACATGACTAACACCCAAACCCTAAATGTAAGGAGCTTGAGAAGATTGTTACAAAAGATCGCGAAGTTAGCGAAATGCAGGAGTTTCTATGTGAAACCCTTGCTTCCGGTGTTGATGCGTGAAGATTCGAATGGAGGAGATGACTGCAGTGGCATTGATGAAGATCTCAACTGTGGAAAGAACTGCTCAATGAGTATAAGATTTTGTGTTTGAAGATATTTGAAGCAAATTTTCTTGGGATTTTGGTGAATATCTATTGTGTTCAATTGATTTCTTGTGACACCCATAGCATAGTTTCTTGCTACATATGGGTGTATTCATGCCTTTATAAAATGTGTATAGAGAGTGACAATGATTCAGTTATCAAAGCCACGAGGAATTCTAGCCGCAACCTAAATCAAAGGCATCATCTAAAAGTATGATGAGCGATCTCTTTTATCTTCTTTACTGATAATAATTACTATGATTGTTCTTTATTGTTCATCTACTTAGATTTAATGTTTATATCGCAAACTTCTTCATATTGTAAAGCCTTAAACTTTTGTATTGCGATGTTGGTTTGGTGTACATATGTTATTTCTTTTTATTACCGTATTATGTTCCTTTCTCCTCTCAATCATCATCGACAAGAATATCTTTTTGAGTTCATGCATGGATTTTTGACTATAAGTAGTACAACTTGGACAAGCAGGTGTAGAGTCGAAACTTGCTAAGGACATGAAGATTATAGTAGCCTGTAAAACTAGAGGAATGATGAGGCCAACACAAAAGTGACCAGAAGGACAACAATCAAGGTAATACCTCTCTATGTATTTCCCTAGAATTACCTATGTGAGTGTGGGATCATACCAAGTAATTGGAATTTTGGGATTCTGGAATTCAGTGTAGACCACCAATCTTGGGGTGAGTAATCGGCACGAACATTACCATGATGTAGAGAAATATAACTAATGTTTTACCCATCAAACTATCAATTTAAACCTATACAGATTTAATCCTCCAAATGGGGCAACCAGGTTTCCATTGCAAATTCACGCCAAATAATTGTGTCAAATCTTTCTCACAATATATTCATGTGTAACAAGTTGATAGTTATATGCTTCTAGCATACTAATAGCCCTCATAATATTTTCACTAATTTTGAACAAAAATGTTGTTTCTTGGATGATTATATTATCTTGGCTAATGTAAAATAGCTTTTTACTAGAAGTTGGGGAAGCCTTACATGATATGAGTTTTCAAGAAACAGTTATGAAAGTAATATTTTGTAGAAATTAGTTTGGTAGATATATTTTTTTGAAATTTGGATCTATGAAAATCGACACGTATCACGATGGAAATGTAGATGGCTGGCAAGCCTATTCAAATTTTGTTTAATGAAGTGCTGATAATCTCATTTATTTTCTAATCAAGTTCTGCAGTGGTGAAAGAAATGAATCTTATATACATATGTGATGAATTTTTTTTGTTTTCAATATATATATATAGTTTATTTATATAGTTGTCAATTCATATTTATCAAAAAAATTCCGGTTAAACTATGTTTTGCAATGATATAAGAAAGGTTTAAAGATAAACCAACCAAAATTTTAGATTGTATTTGAAACAACATTTTGTTTCTTTCAAAAATTTAAGTATTTAACTCATCATTTCAGTATATCCTTTGTACACAGAAATCCAAATATTTCGAAAATCTTTTTCTAAAAAATGGCCTAATTATCATTCTTTCAACCAACAAAATTTAGACCAAACATTCCCGCCTCAGATACCACTCAATCACTTTATATCCCCTTTCATCGGCAAATCAAAACTGATGCAAAGCCTCCAAATGTAATTCCCAAAATGTGACACAAAAAAAAACAAAAAATAAAAATCTTGAATTTAATACCCTATTGCAGAAACAGAAACAAAACACAGAATCATCCATTCCTTGAATTTGACATCTTTTTCAAAGCAATATTAACACATGTAAATGGAATATGCAAGAGCAAGAATCTAATGAATATAAATCATTGAGTGTATGAATTAGTTTCGATATTTCTAATGAAGATTCAAATGAATGAATCTGCAAAAGAAACACAAACATAAATAAATTAGATTTAGTGCAAGCAAGGTCATAGGAAATTGAAAGTGTAATATCTGAAAATGTCACACCCCAAATTTTCTATAAAGGAATTTTCATATTATTTTCTCGTGACCAACAAACTATTAAATAAATAAATAATATTGCAATGAATAAAAATATTATATTCAATACAAGTCCTATAAGTTTATGCAAATTATCAAAGTAATAAAGAATCAAATCAACCTTAGTTGTCATACTCCACTTTTGAAAAAAAACTCACAGTAAATAATTTACATAAGGATTTGGAAACAAAGCTTTCTGACCAAATTTGTTTTCCCCAAATTTATTAAAATGAAAACATACAGGATATGCTAATATCACTCTATTGAAATAAAGTAATAAAACAAAGAAAAGAACAATATTTATCATATTTAGGTTGAGCATACTGTCAAAAACAACTCTTACCCCAGCTGACTTGTTAACCCCCAACAACAGTTAAAATTTTATAATAACTTAAACGTCCACACTAGCCCATTATGCACATATATATTCTAATTTTTTCAACACCTGCAAATACCACTTTAAGGAAATAAGACTAACATATCCCCAAAACACTTTATTTTACCGACAACATTTCAAAAGAGAATCTGACAAATTAAAGAATATGTAGTACCAAGTTATTTTATTTCAAATGACATTAAATGAACACACATTTTAATATTCAAAGCCAGCCACAATTACTCATACCACATAGTACCACGAATTTAAAACACAAATACTTTAAAGAAAAATCTTGAAAGTACGCAGCATATAAATGATAATTTTTATTAAAATTTTATTTAAGTCTCCTCGCCAACGCGTTCCCACTAGTACGCTACGCCACACTTAATCTGAAAGGAGGTAAAATATAGGGGTGAGCAACCACAGCCCAGTGAAAATTTTACTCTTTCTCATACAAGTTAATAATTCATATACGAATATTTAAATAACTTACAATATAATTTCCTGACATATTGATAAGGCACATTTCAGTCCATTATTCATGACATAAAAGATACGACATCGCGATTCGTTACCCGTGACATTGGTAAGGCACCATTACAGTCCAAAACCCGTATTGCATATATCAATTCATATACTTCAACTAAAAATCATAATATGATAATAATTTATTTATTCATAAATAATTACATATGATCAATTAACATCAATAAGATGAGAAATCCCCACCTTAACCATATGAAGATTAAATTCGAGTACTACACGTTACGATGCAACTCTCCTACGAAGCCTATATTAACAACAGCTATACATTACTAAATAAATACAACATTACGATCGTAAAACTTAATCTTCAAAACATATAAGGTTGTAGATGAAAGGGGATAAGGGTTAGGGTTAATGATGATAGCAGAAAAGAAAAGAGATGAGAGAAACTGTTATCCTCTCTCTTAATTGCAGCCGCGTGAGAAAAGTTATTTGTAAGTATGGATCGAATGAAATAAGTACAGTATATATTTATGTGTGGGATGTAAAAAACCCTAAGGATATTCTTTTGTATGATTTGATTAACTTTCCTCAGTTAGGAGAGTTAATTTTAGGGTTGATGTGCGGAGGAATATCTTCCTTGAAGAAAAAATAAAAGTGACGATATGGTTTTTGGGAAGGAAGAAATCTTCTTTAATGAGGAAAGTTTCAAATCTGATTTCTCCCTTCTCATTCATGAGGTTTTGGGAAAATAATTAGGCTGGATAGGTTATAAGCATATATTGGGCCTTTAAGAATCGGGCCACAATAAAATAAACATGTGAAATTTATGGGATGTTACATCCTGCCCTTCTTATAAAAGTTTCGTCCTCAAAATTCTATCATGATATAAATTTCTTACCCGTAATAAAAAGAGGGGTATCTTGCTTATTTCATATTCTCTTTCCCATGTAGCCTCATCTTCCTTGTGTCGACTCCACTGGACGTTAATAAGCAGCACATCATGGTTTCGAATCCTTTAAACCTTTCGCTCCAAGACTATTATAGATTCTTCATCGTAAGTTAGGTACTTGCCAATCTCCAATGTCAAAAAATTGACCACATGGCTAGGATCATGAACATATTTTCTCAACATCGAAATGTGGTAAACATTATGAACTGAGGATACCTCATGTGGCAAAGCTAAACGATAGGCTAAATCCCATTCAAGAATTTCAAAAGGTCTAACAAAACGTTGCCTTAGCTTCCCTCTTCTTCCAAATCGTATAAAACCACCATTCATGGGAGCCACCTTTAGAAAGACATGTTCTCTGGCTTCAAACTGTGGATCTCTTCTTCAATGATCAACATAAGTCTTTTGTCTATCTTGTTGGATTGTATACTAAAAGTTTAGCTTTTGTACGAACAATGTTATAACAATTTATTTGAAATGAGAATCATATGATCAAACGATTGCATCTTATAATTTATTTATATGTACGACGCAATAGTTCACTTACTTTATACTGTAGATAATATATTGTGCGATAACACACAGAAGATCATATTATCGGTTTCCTTATAAAGTATAAACAGATGCTCATAACTAAGATAGACGGGGACTCTCTATCGAAATGGTTGTAGTGTGATTTGGCATTAGATTATCTTGACTATAGAATCATATTAGTGCACTTCGTGTGTATTGAGCGGGATCGTATGAGATCGTTCGACTTGTACTGTCTATATAGAAGAACTTGATCTCAGTTATTATGGATGTTTGTGCTCTTAATCCCTATACAATAACCTCGACACGTAAGGGAGTATGTATTTCTTTGATTCATCAATGGGTGAGATTTACATGTAATTAAATCAACAAACTCGGTGAGTTGGGAAATAGTGTTGTCTCTATGGTGTGCTGTTGATTGTAGAAGGAATTCGTGTCTGTTATAGGTTGATGATGTCCCCTTGAGGAGCTCATAAGGATTATCATGTAAACCCTACATTTGGATTTATTACGACATGATAATGAGGTTGAGTGGTACTACTGTTGGATGAGATATTAATTAATGGAGTTGTCAGTAACTTAGTTAATTAATGGGCATTGTATATCTTAAACATGGGGAGACTAACGGGCTCATAATAAGAAGGAGCCCATAACGTAATTATGGGATTTGAACGGTAGTGCATTAATAATATTTTAGTGGTATATATTATTATTAGACTTAAGTATAAGCTTTGGGCTAAGCTTGGATATTTAAGCCAATGGAGGCCCAACTCTAATTTCTCCTTCTGGTCCCTGTTGTAGACCATATATAAGTCATCTCAACTGTCCAGAAACCTTAACTGAAAAGTAATTCATGTCTAGCACTGTGACGAGCGTGAGGGAATAGGAGATTAAGAAGATCTTGAGGATCGTAGCCCACATCAAGATTGGACTTGGGAATAAATCAGAAGATCGGAAGGTTGTTTGCTGCTGTTTGTCAACTTCCATGATTTTTCTAAAATCTTGTAAAACTTAGAAATAGACGTGTATATACTGACTGGAAGACACTGAAGAGAGGATCGTTTTGGTATGTAGATCACTTGAATCGGACATCAGATGAGAAAGTAATGGCCAAAACGGTGAGACTGTACAGGCTGCCGGCGAGAATCCATCTTCTTCAATATACCCTGGTGAAAGGTAATATTTTTCTGTGTTTTCTTGCTTCCGCTGAATTAGAAATGTATGGAACCCTAACAGTTCATATTAACCAAATGATCAAATGCCAACATATCTTGGGCAGACTTGATTCTTTCTTGAATGATTCTGATTTTGTCGACTGCTTCTTTTACTAGTTTGGGGGTCTGGGACAGCCCTCTCACCAACTTCATCCCCATACAATGGGAATCTATACTTTTACCCTTATAGTGCCTTATATGGGGCCATCTTGTTGGTAGCTTAATAGCTGTTGTTGTAATCGAACTCGACTAGAGGTAGAAACCTTTCCCATGCTTCATTTAAGTCAAGTGTGTAGGCTCTTAGCATGTCTTCAAAAATCTGAATCGTTCTTTCTGATTGCCCATCGGTTTACGAGTGATAAGCTGTGCTGAAATAAAATCTAGTTCCCATGGCCTTGTGCAAGCTTTCCCAAAATTTTGAAGTGAAGCACGTATCTCTATCAGACACTATAGAATTTGGTATGCCATGAAGCATCACTATTTCTTGAATATATACAATTTAGCAAACTAATCCATCTTGAATTTCATCTTTACGGGTAAGAAGTGAGCCTACTTGGTCAATCGATCAATGATGACCCATATGGCATAGTTTCCCTTTGAAGACCTTGGTAGACCTACAACAAAATCCATGGCAATTTGCTCCCATTTCCATTCAGGAATCTCGAGTGGTTTAAGTTTTTTGGCTGGTCGTTGGAGTTCACTCTTGACTTGTTGGCAAGTCAAACTTCTCTCCACATAGTATCCAAGTTTTCTGGTTGGTCATTGGTGTTCACTCTTGACTTGTTTGCAAGTCAAACATCTCTCATCATAGTATCCAATATATCGCTTCATGCTTCTCCACCAAAATCTTTCCTTCAAATCATGATACATCTTTGTTCCTCCTGGATGAGTGGTGTATGGTGCTCCATGCGCTTCTCCTAAAATCCTCTCTTTTAACTCTTCAACCATCAGAACACATAATCATCCATTGAATGACAACACTCCTTCATCATCCACCTTGAAACCATTGTAATCACCTTCTTATGCCTTCTTCTTCATTCCTTGCAAAAAGTAATCCAGTTCTTGAGCTTCTTTTATCTCCACTTTCAGACTCGTTTGGATTTCCAACGCTATAATGATCACCCTTGTGCTGGAGGGTGATGTTTCCAACTCGATTTGCATCTTGACGAATTCTTTGATCAACTCTTCTTGCTTGGTATGCAAACTATTAAGCTCCACTTTGGTGTTTCGGCTCAAGTCGTCAGCTACCACTTTAGCCTTGCTTGGATGGTACTCAATTGAGCAATCATAATCCTTCACCAATTCTAACCATCTCTGTTGCCTCAAGTTGAGCTCCTTTTGCGTGAAAAGACACTTCAAGCTTTTATGGTCCGTGAAGATTGTACATCTTCCTCCATAAAGGTAGTGTCACCAAATCTTCAAGGCATGAACCACAACCGCTAATTCCAAGTCATAAGTATGGTAGTTCATCTCATGCGGTCTTAACTGTCTAGATGCATAAGCGATAACCTTTCCATGTTGCATCAATACACATCTGAGTCCTTGTTTTGATGCATCACTATAGACTGTCAATTCTTCATTAGGATTAGGTATCGTCAAGACCGGTGCTGAAGTCAGGTCGTGTTTCAACCTTTGGAAACTCTCTTCACACTTTTCAGGCCAAATAAAATTTTCTCCCTTTCGAGTCAAACGTGTCATCGATCTGGCTATCTTTGAGAATCCTTCTATCAATCTTCGATAATAGCTAGCTAACCCCAAGAAACTCCAAACTTCTTGACCATTGGAGGGCGTCTTCCACTAATTTATAGTTTCAATCTTAGATTGATCGACTTTAATCCCTTGTGATGTCACAAAATGTCCAAGGAATGTGACTTGATTCAACCAAAACTCACATTTCTTAAACTTTGCATAGAACTTCTCCTTACGAAGTGTCTCGAACACCATTCTCAAATGCTCCTCATGTTGCGCTTCATCATTGGAGTACACCAAAATATCATCAATGAAGACTATGACAAACTGATCAAGATACTAGTGGAAAACTCGGTTCATCAAATTCATGAACACAGTAGGTGCATTAATCAAACCAAAAGGCATAACTACGAACTCGTAGTGTCTATAACGAGTTCTAAACGTAGTCTTGGAAATATTTGACTCCTTCACTCTAAATTGGTGGTATTCAGATCTCAAATAGATTTTAGAAAATGTACTAGCTCCTTCCAGTTGATTAAACAAGTCCTCAATTTGGGGCAAAGGATACATGTTCTTCACCGTCCATCGATTAAGCTCTCTATAGTCAATGCACATCCTCATCGACCCATCTTTCTTTTTAACAAAAAGGACTGGCATTCCCCATGGTGATACGCTTGGGCGACTGAATCCCAAGTGTAAAAGTTCTTGTAGTTGAACCTTCAATTTTTGTAGTTCCATGGTCACCATTCGATATGGGGCTTTGGATACTGGTGCTGATCCCGACAGCAAATCTATTAAAAATTCCACTTATCGATTTGGATATATTCCTAGTAAGTCTCCCAAAAAATATCGAGATAGTCACGTACAATTGGTATACCATTGGGTGATATCTCTGTAGTCTTGGTGTCTATAATTTTGACTAGGAACCCTTGGCAAGACTTCTTCTAAAGTATCTTTGCGGCCTTTTCAGCACTCTTGATCTTGTGGATGACTTCTTTTTCAGATCATGGTTCCCTTAGGACCACTTCTTGTTCCTTGCACTTGATGTTGGCTTGATGATAGGTAAGCCAATCCATTCCTAGAATCATATCGAATCTATGCACGTCCGAAATATATGGCTTGATACTAAAATCTACCCCTTTAATACGTACATCTACTTCTTTAATTAAGGAATGCACAATGATTATCTCTCCCAATGGTAAACTAATCTCAAGAGGTTCATCGCTCTTGACTTGTTTACAGTGAATCTTATGACAATACTTTGCAAAAATGAAAGAATGTGGCACGCCAGTGTCAAACCAAGTGAAAGCTCAGGATTTACCCACTGATAACGTACCTGTCATAACATCAGGTTCCTTGTTATCCTAAGCTTGGTTCATAGCAAAAACCCTCCCTTTTCCTCCAGTGGTTTGCCTTGTATTTCCTCCCGTAGACGTCCCCTTCAATCGATCAGGCCTATAGTTTGATGGCTTCAGGTAATCTTGGGCTCGGTGACCAACCTCATGACACCGGAAGCATTTACCTTGTCCTCTAAGGCATTTCCCATGGTGATTCTTTCCACACTGTGAGAAAAGAGACTTTCGTTTCTGTGAATTTGCAGGCGGATTATTATTTGACATTTTCTGCCTGTTGTTGTTTCTACCATGGCTAGAGCTCTCCCATTTTCTCTTGTTCTAGTTCTCAACTTGCTTGCTACTTTCTCGCCCTTTCTCTAGACAGATCTCAACCTTCTGAGCCCTCATGAAGGTACCCACATAGTGTTGGATTATATACTAAAAGTCTAGCTTTTTGTATGAACAATGTTTTGATAATATTTGAAATAACAATCATGTGATCAAACATTTTGCATAATTGTTTATGAATTGTTGCAAAAGTCCATTTACTTTATACTGTAGATAATGTGGTGTGCGGCGCCACATGGAAGATCATATTATCGGCTCCTTATAAAGTATAAATAGATGCTCACAACCGAGATAGACGGGGACTATCTATGGGGATGGTTGTAGTATGATTTGGTATTAGTCTGTCTTGACGATAAAATTGCACTAAGTGCACTTTGTGTGTATTGAACAGGACCGAGGTGAGATCGTTCAGTTTATACTGACTATATAATACAACTAGATCTCAGTTATTATGGATGTTCGTACTCTTAATCCCTATACAATAACCTCGACACGTAAGTCAGTATTTATGTTTTTGATTCATCAATGGGTGAGATTTATATATTAAATCAATATGCTCGGTGAGTTGGGAGATGATATTGTCTCTATGGTCTGCTGTTGATTGTAGAAGAAATCTGTGTCCTAATGGAATTGGTTGATGACGTCCCCTTGAGGAGCTCATAATGATTATCATGTAAATCCTGCAGGTGGATTTATTCCGGCATGATAATAAGGTTGAGTGGTACTACTCTCGGTAAAGATATTAATTAATGGAGTTATCAGTAACTTAATTAATTAGTGGGCATTGAATCTTAAACACGGAGAGATTAATGGGCTCATAATAAGAAGGAGCCCATAACGTAATTTAGGATTAGGGTAGCAGTGCAATAATATTTCTTTAGTGGACTGATTTATTATTATTGGACTTAAGTATAAGTTTTGGGCTAAACTTGGATGCTTAAGCCCAATGGGAGGCCCAACCCTAATTTCTCCTCCTACTCCCTGTTGTAGCCTATAAATAGCCAATCTCATCAATCCGAATACACAGGAATTCAAGCCCAAAACCATGAAAGCAGATTATGGATTGTAGATTGAGATCGTCTTGTAGATCGTTGTCCACATAACGTCCAGACGTGTCTTAGGAATACAATAGAAGATCGGAAGGTCATTTTTACGTGTTGTTCAACGTCTACATCAACAAACTCTGGTGAAAGGTAATACAATTATATGCTTATGCTTCCACTATAATAGAATTAACAGTTCACATTAACCAAAAGATCTAAACGCTAACAAATAGCTCATGTCAGGTAAGGAAGCCACAGAGTTCTGTATGTCTTGATGTAGCCCATCTAGAAATTTCTTAGCTCATTTTTCTTCAGTGTCGACTAGCTGTGGAGCTGACTGGTACAATTGATAGAATCGCCGCTGGTAGTCTATCACAAACATGTCCGAGGATAGTAATTCACCATCACAATAGCTTTCAATTCCTCCCATGTGATATCTTCTCTATTCTCATTTGGCCTCATCGTCTAATATGCCTCCCACCAAGGTCGGCATCTTCAGCCAATTGATAGGATGAGCAGAGCACCCGTTGAGCATCAGTGCACCTCATGATATGAAACATTTGTTCTAGTGCTCTTAGCCACTCCTCAACAAATTCTGACCCTTCACGCCCCTTGAAGAAAGGTGGAGTCTATGCCTGAAACTCTTGCAACACTCTAGAATGAGCGTTTAGGTTAGCCCCATAATTTTCAAGAGCATCCAGCAGTTGTTCGATTGAGTTGTCTCTCCTTAGTGGCATCCTTCAATTGCCAACATAAATAACTTTAGTACTTGTTATAATTAATTAATAATTAAAGATAATAATGCATATCATCACATTGCTCGAGTAACAAATACATGATAGATGCACATATTTCAAAATAATAAAAAAATTTATTCATCACTAAGTGAACAATTGTTTCAAATTTCAACTATCAAAGTAGATGCTAAATAAATAAATTGAAAGTCAAGTCCCTGACATATGGGATTTTATTTATTTATTTTTAAAAATAAAATCTTGAAACTATCATTTGTACAATTTATTTATTCATCGCCTTCTCCTATATCTTCTTAAGGGCCTTCCTCGGAATCCCCATCATTGGGTGCTAGTTCAGGTGCTAGGTAGTATTCCTCTCGTATTGCCTCTCCCAATGGTGACAAAGGCCCTTCGGGTGGTTCTAAACAAACTACTCTATCGAATAAACATAGAGTAAATTGTGTATAACTTGTTTGCGGAATTGACAAATTGACAGTGCATTGCAAGCCATTGAAAAAGATTGGGTTGGCTATATCCTTCCAAACCTACGGTAGCGTGTTAATTGTTCTTAGTCCCATTTTTAGTAAAATGAATTAGAGTAAGAGACTCTATCATTGTTGT
This sequence comes from Pogostemon cablin, assembly GCA_023678885.1. Taxonomy (NCBI): domain Eukaryota; kingdom Viridiplantae; phylum Streptophyta; class Magnoliopsida; order Lamiales; family Lamiaceae; genus Pogostemon; species Pogostemon cablin. Next base: position 13,459,262 of record CM043005.1, read on the forward strand.
ACACGTATGACCAAGTAACAAAATTTATAAGTATATCGTTCCAAGGGAAAATAAACTCACAGTTGTATCCGGATCTTCATCAATTATGCTTTGTAAGAGTGATAATGTTGAAGGTTTGGTTTTATACTAATGCTTACTCTAAATGAAACATGAATCATTAATCATAAAAGGAAGTCCAAAATTAACTCAATTCAATATCTAAAATTCTACATATATAGCACTCTTCTCAACCAATCATATGATTAGCCCTACTATAGGACTAGCCACTACACATCATGTTCAAATCAATACAACCAATGGCTTGCTCCATTTGAGCCAAAATATGAAGAAAAATAGCAATTGAAGAGTAGATCGACTTCTCTTTTGTGAAGATGGCCATCCTTCCTTCCAACATGCTCAATTCTTCAATCTATGATGATATTTTCTTCTCAAATTGATGGAATTATGGAGTGATGGATGAATTTAGGGAGAACCAATGGATTGAATGGATGAAAAGGATGGATGATGGATGAATTTTGAATGCGTGTGTGAAGGTATGGTGTGATAGTGTGTGTTAGATCTTAGAAACTGCTCCGAAATGTGATTCTCCTCTAACTTTCACACTCAATTGGGTTTTTATACCCCTAGGAACCTTCTAGAACGTTCCAATTTTTAACTATGGATTCGGCACCTACACGGGTCATGTAGCAGCACACACTTCGTGTAGTGTACACATAGTTTGGCGTGTTCTACGTGTTCCTAGACACGGCTCGTGTAGCAACACACGGCCTCTCCCCTAGGCGTGTAGCATTGTCTGATGACTGCACACGGCCTTCTCGAATAGGCCCGTGTTCTGCACACGGGGCATGTGCTTGTGCACAGCTTGTGCGCCATGTTGGATTATATACTAAAAGTCTAGCTTTTTGTATGAACAATGTTATAACAATTAATTTGAAATGAGAATCATATGATCAAATGATTGCATCTTATAATTTATTTATATGTTCGATGCAATAGTCCACTTACTTTATACTGTAGATAATATGTTGTGCGACAACACGCGGAAGATCATATTATCAATTTCCTTATAAAGTATAAACAGATGCTCACAACCGAGATAGATGGGGACTCTCTATCGGGATGGTTGTAGTGTGGTTTGGTATTAGCTTGTCTTGGTTATAGAATCACATTAGTGCACTTGTGTGTATTGAGCAGGACCGCTTGAGATTGTTCAACTTATACTGACTTATAGGAGAACTTGATCTCAGTTATTATGGAAGTTCGTGCTCTTAATCCCTATACAATAATATCGACACGTAGGGAAATATGTATTTCTTTGATTCATCAATGATTTTGATTTACATGTAATTAAATCAACAAACTCGATGAGTTGGGAAGTAGTGCTGTCTCTATGGTGTGCTGTTGATTGTAGAAGAAATCCGTGTCTGTCATAGGTTGATGATGTCTCCTTGAGGAGATCATAAGGATTATCATGTAAACCCTGCAGGTGGAATTTATTCTGGCATGATAATGAGGTTGAGTGGTACTACTCTTGGATGAGATATTAATTAATTGAGTTGTCAGTAACTTAAATTAATTAATGGACATTGTATATCTTAAACATGGGGTGACTAACGGGCTCATAATAAGAAGGAGCCCAAAACGTAATTTTAGGATTGGAAAGGCAGTGCAGTAATAATATTTTAGTGGAATATATTATTATTATTGGACTTAAGTATAAGCTTTGGGCTAAGCTGGGATACTTAAGCCCAATGGAGGCCCAACCTAATTTCTCCTCCTGGTCCCTGCTGTAGCCCATGTATATAAGTCACCTCAGCTTATCTGGAACCCAAAATCTATTTTTTTATTATTTATGTGTGATGAGGGTTGAGATCAGATTGAGGAGGTCTCGTAGATCGTCACCCACACGACGTCGAGATCGGACTTGGGACATACGGCAGAAGATCAGAAGGTAGTTTGCTGCTACTGTCTGCCACATTGCGAAATTTATATAAAATTGTACAGTGCTCAGAATTTGATGATCAATATATTGACAGAAATCCGTTGAAGAGAGGATCGTCTGAGCATAAAGATAATTCAATTCTGACATGAGACAAGGAAGTTATGGCCATTCTCGTAGGATTGCACAGTCTGCCAGCGAGAATCCTTCATCTTCAACATACCCTGGTAAACAGTAATCGTTTCTATGATTTATTGCTTCCGCTATGATAGAAACACATGGTATCCTAACGGGTTATGTTAACCTAACGATCGAATGCCAAAAATTATCACTCAACCTCATTATCATGCCGGAATAAATTCCACCTGCAGGGTTTACATGATAATCCTTATGAGCTCCTCAAGGTGACATCATCAACCTATGACGGACACGGATTCCTTCTACAATCAACAGCACACCATAGAGACAGCACTACTTCCCAACTCATCGAGTTTGTTGATTTAATTACATGTAAATCTCAATCATTGATGAATCAAAGAAATACATACTGCCTTACGTATCGAGATTATTGTATAGGGACTAAGAGCACGAACTTCCATAATAACTGAGATCAAGTTCTCCTATAAGTCATTATAAGTTGAACGATCTCAAGCGGTCCTTCTCAATACACACAAGTGCACTAATGTGATTCTATAGCCAAGACAAGCTAATACCAAACCACACTACAACCATCCAGATAGAGAGTCCCCGTCTATCTCAGTTGTGAGCATCTGTTTATACTTTATAAGGAAACCGATAATATGATCTTCCGCGTGTTGTCGCACAACATATTATCTACAGTATAAAGTAAGTGGACTATTGCATCGAACATATAAATAAATTATAAGATGCAATCATTTGATCATATGATTCTCATTTCAAATTAATTGTTATAACATTGTTCATACAAAAAGCTAGACTTTTAGTATATAATCCAACAATCTCCCACTTATACTAAAAGACTATGCTATCATGTCTTTCGCCATACATCTGATTCCCACTCCCACAACACGACCATTAAAAGCTCTCGCCTTAATGTCCTGATAAATGGATTTACTAGGTTATCATCCGATGCAATTTAGGCAACAACTACCTTCCCCTCATCATAAGGTTTCTCGTAACATGTGGTACTCGCGCTCCATGTGTTTAATTGCCTTATGGATTGTGATTCCTTCAAGTTTGCAACTGCACCAATATCATCATTATAAATTGTGATAACCTTGGGCAAACTTAGAATCACATCAAAGTCCATCATGAAATTTCTAGAGTCATACAGATACTTTGGCTGCCTCATAGGCTGCAATTTATCATCTTTCCATGATGGAATCCGGAGTCTGAAATATATTTCTATATAACACTCCTCCACACTATGACTCAACTTCTTAAAATTAAACACATAACCTTGAGGTGGATTTCCTGCCATCCATTCTGACTAAAAAATCCAAATCTACGTAATCCACAAGAAGCAGTGAACTGCCCTGTAAACCTATATATAATTTCCAGTCCTTCTCAGATACTTCATATATGTCTTACCACAGTTCATCATTCTTATTTCGGGTTACGTTGAAACCCACTGTTCATGCCATCGGCAAAATAAATATCCAATCTCGTGCATAGCATTCCTTAGATTAAGCTTCCTCATTTGCCGAAGCATAAGGAACCGCTTTCATCTTCTTTATCTACTTTGTGTCACAAGACACATTTCTTTAGATAAAGTCATATGCTAAAATAAGTAAGGATCGTATCATCTTATGAAGTTTGAGATAAGCATAACATCCTTTCTTGTAATCTGTATTACCGTGAACAAAAGGATATTTTTGCTCCTCTTAAGTCCTTCATATCATACCGCTTTATCAACCATACCCATACGCCCGACAATACTCTTTCATTGTCTCCAATGAGCAAGATACTATCTACGTATAGTACAAGAAATACCACCATGTTTCCATCACTCTTTTCAATACACAAGACCCATCCGATCATTGATTAGATCCATGTCACTGGATTACCTCATCAAAATGGCTGTTTCATGATCTTGAAGCTTGCTTTAGTCCATGAATGGACACTTTTAAGCTTACTATCACAATGCTCTTAGCTTTTTGCAATGAATCACTCTGGTTGCTTCACATAGATGTTTCTCTTAAGACTTCCAATCAGGAAAGCTGTCTCGACATCTATTTGCTATCCCTCATATTTCATATGAGTAGCAATAAATAAAAGAGTCCGGATCAACTTAGGCATAGCTACCGGTGAACAGGTTTTCTCATAATCGAATCCTTTCTTGCTGAGTATACCTTTTCGTAACAAGCTTACTTCCAAGGTTTTCATCTTATTCTATGATCCTCTTTTATTCTTGCATGCCCGCTTCCAATGGCTTTTACGCCATTTAGCGATTCAACAAGCATCCAGACCTAATTTAAAACCCATCGATTCTATTTTAATATTCATTGCACTTTGCTAGGATTTCACATTTCTAACTTGTAGTGCGTCATCGTATCTGTGGGTCCATTTCATGTTTGCTAGAGACCAAGTCTCACGACTCTCTCAAAACATGTATCAAACAGGTTGTCGAACATCCCTCCCACTACGACAAGGCATTACATGCAATTGTGTATCAGACGTGACATGCATTGCAGTTTACCTTGTGGTATATCCTCTTGCACAATTGGCACTAATACTTTGTGTTTTCTTCTCACATCCTTTAGGACAACTTATAAATGGGTATGTGATTTATTACATAGCCCCTTTCCAAAAATCTAGTGTTTGTGTTAACAATCACCCTTTGATCTTTTAGACTAAATAAATCACCTTTATTTTTATAGCATATCCCACAAACAGACAAACATTCAAATGAATTACTGTTTCTAGGGCTTATCCATAAAATGAATTAAGTATTTCCAAATAATTCATCATCTATCTAATCATTACCATAAGAGTCTTATTCCTTCTATCCACCACACCATTCTGCTGGGCATGCCTGGTGTAGACCACTTGAGATTTAATCTCAATCTCTGATTAATAGCTCTTAATTATCCTAAGAGGTACTCGTAATGACGATTAAATCATCATTACTTGATATATCTTCCATGATGCTTTACTGTACCAACCTTGCAATTCTTGAATAAATCAAAGAACTTAGACATACAGTGCATCAAATAAATATATCGGTATCTAGAATAATCTTTGATTATTCATAACCACCTCTCGCCTGGATAATATTAGGTCTGCTTGAATCAGAATGAACCAATTCCAACATATATATCTTTGGCTCTACACCCTTTACCTTGAAAAGGTAATTAATCATTTTTACTTCCAAGTAAGACTCGCAAGTCTGATAGTTTCCACTTCAGATAAACCTTACGGTACATCTGCTATCAACTTTTGAGTCCTACTCAAGTAAAATGATCTAGTCTTAGACGCCAAATGCATGTTTAGTTCATCTCCGAAAGTTCCTTTCTCTTACTAAGATCAGAAGATGAATTATTAATTACTATTTGTTGCATCTGTGGAATATACATGATTTAAGAGTATACAAATTGTTCACCAACGTACCATAACAGATTACAACTCTATCCTTCATTATAATGACCATGTCATTTAAATGAAATGGAGTATCCATCTATTAATGCATAGAAACGAAATCAAATTCTTCTATGAAAATGTACTTAAAGACAATTTCACAAAATCAAACGTTTATTAATATCGTAAGATAAATAAACAACTCCCACTGCAACAGCCACTACTCTCGTAGTATTACCCATGTATAAAATAATCTTATCCTCACTTAGTAATAAACATTTAGTGATTCCGGTATCTACAAAACGTATTAGTAGGTGCCATCACTAATCATGCTTCAACGACTAGCAAGTAAGATTCTATCCTTGTTCACTCCTTTTATGAAATTGTATTTCCTTTATCACATGTTTTGTCAGAAGTTTCCCACCATATACAACCTCTTGTAATTCAGGAGAAACTTACTCAAAACATCTAGGCAATTATGAAGAATAAAATTAACTTAGGTTTCCCCTTCAACTTCTATTCCATGTATTTCCAATTCATTCATCAAATTCAATCATGACCTACCGCCTTTTAACTTACTCAAGTATCCGAAGAGTTACACGAGACCATCATATTTATATGAATCTCTTATCTCTTCACTAGAGACTTTAATATGCATCATGATAAGTCTTTTGTGAGAACACACATGTATTTCTTAAGCAGTAAAATTCGAATCCAAGATTCTTTTCTAATCATCTAATTTTGGACCAGTAAATATAATTTCTTTTAGTCAACCATAAGTGAAATAAAACTATTTGAAATTCAGAGAATAAAAAAAAAATACACCGATCAAATCTTCGAATTTATCCATTTATATTGATTCCCTCAAAACAAAATAAAATATAAATTCACCGACATCTCAAGCACCGTGAGTTTGCAAGCCACGATAGTGTGGACGTTTACAAACCCGAACATTTACAAGAGAAGGTTTTACCCATTAATTTCATTTGTCAACCTAACTTCATGACAAAATAATTAATAGTCGGTTCCTCTTTAGCCATGCAAATAAAAGCAGTGACTCAGATGGGGAGGATACTTATTATTTACACCAAGTGTACACCATTATTTGACCCCAAGTCCATTGCGCGAGCTTATGTGCCTTACAGATGGAGAAGTACACACGCGCTCAGATAACTTCCTACAGTCATCAATTATAAGTCTGTACAGTGATCCGCACATGAACTCATCCGATAGGGTGGAAGGTCTATGCCAACACACAAGTTCATGTGCATCACATTACAAACATAATTTTAAAGAAGCCTGTTCCAGCAATATCCATGAATAAACTCATCCGATGGGGAGGAAGGCTCAAATGCCGACGCGCAAGTTTATTCACATTGCTAACAAACCAATAATGGAGGCCGCGGGAATTAATTACCAATCCCCTCTCCCACTTAGTTATTTAAAACCAAGGGTTTTTACATGCATATAATATTCAGAATAATATACGCAACCTAGCATGCTCATATTACGACACATAAGGCAGTAAATTAAAGAAAGCATGCATACATATATAACAATAATCAATTAATAAATAAATTATAACAGTTATATAACAGCGAATTCGATTGTTCGCCACCAATCACGAATGCGGACAACTGCGACGGGGATCGACCTCCCCGCAGCCTGCTCCACCACTCCGGCACCCTGCCCGATCATATTGTGAAGACTCACGTGAAACCTGATGCAGACCAGTCGAACTTGATGCAGACCAGTCGAACTTGATGCAGACCAATCGAACCTGATGCAAATCCGCTCGAACCTGGTGCAGAGTCAATCGAACCTAATGCAGACCAATCGAACCTGATGTGAATCCGCTCGAACCTGGTGCATCATTGATCGAACCTGATGCAGACCAATCGAACCTAATGTGAATCCGTTCGAACCTAGTGCAGCATCGATCGAACCTGATGCAGACCAATCGAACCTGATGTGAATCCGCTCAAACCTGGTGCAGCATCGATCGAACCTGATGCAGACCAATCGAACCTGATGCAAATCCGCTCGAATCTGGTGCAGCATCGATCGAACCTTCATCCGTGCAGTCTCGCACAGTGTTTCGCGCGCCACATGGCATGCCATCATGCACGCCATCCCAGCGTCCAGCAAGCCAACGTGTACGACTCCTCTCCAATGTGCAAGATTTACACGTCACGCCCCGAGCTCCCAAGAAGCACCAATGCCCATCAGGCCGCCCGATACTCAGCACGCTGCTCCGCACGCCAACGAGCAGCACACGCCCAGCAGTTGATCGCTCCTTGCCCGATTCAAAACGCGCCCCAGCTGTGCCATTTGCTGGATACTGTGCACAACACCATGTGCCTTGACGAGTACCCCTCGCTCGGACTGTCGCTCATCCAAGGGCCTACTTGCACGGAACCAAGTTCAGCCCAACGCGCAATACCAACTACACCAACTATCGTTCAGGTTTCGCAACTGTAGAAACTTGAGAATCCAATCTTCACCGTTGAGAATCTACTCCTATGAGTCCTGAACATGCTGTCCAAATTACAGGTCGATCCAACGGTTAGTTTGTGAGAAACGGCTCTTTTCCCTCGACTGTGCAGAACAGAATCGCCCAAAAACCTGCTTCTGTTTTCGGCGTATTCCCGATGACACAAAGAACCAAATACGATCTGCACCGTTCAGAATGTACTCCACAAAATCCGAACGAGCTGACCAAAATTCAGCTTGATCCGATGGTTGAAACTCCTGTTATTGCCTCTGCAATATCATTGCACTGGTTTTTCTCTCAAAAACGTGAATCCTTTTTTTGCCCTCTTTTTCTTCATTCCATGTGAAATTAACGAACAATTTTCGTCAAATCCTCTCACACTCAACCATCGAAAAAATAGGTAAGATACAGGGTATACATCACATAGGGATATTGATGGTTTAGCAGTAAAACCAAAACCCTAAACATGTGATCCTAATTTCAAAAAACTAACCACATAAACCCTAGCCTAACGTGTCATGCTTCACCACGAAACCGAAGCTCTGATACCAATTTTTAGCATTCGATCATTTGGTTAACATAACCCGTTAGGATACCATGCATTTCTATCATAACGGAAGCAATAAATCATAGAAACGATTACCGTTCACCAGGGTATGTAGAAGATGAAGGATTCTCGCTAGCAGACTGTGCAATCCCACGAGAATAGATATAACTTCCTCGTCTGATGTTAGAATTGAATGATCCTTGTACTACGACGATAGTCTCTTCAACGGCTTTCCTTCAATATATTGATCATCAAATTCTGAGCACTGTACAATTTTATATAAATTTCTAAAGGTGGTGGACAGCAGCAGCAAACTACCTTCTGATCTTCTGCCGTATGTCCCAAGTTCGATCTCGACGTCATGTGGGCGACGATCTACGAGACCTCCTCAATCTGCTCTCAACCCTCATCACACTTGAATAATAAAAAAAATAGATTTTGGGTTCCAGATAAGTTGAGGTGACTTATATACATGGGCTACAGCAGGGACCAGGAGGAGAAATTGGGTTGGGCCTCCATTGTGCTTAAGTATCCAAGCTTAGCCCAAAGCTTATACTTAATTTCAATAATAATAATATATTCCACTAAAATATTATTACTGCACTGCCTTTCCAATCCCAAAATTATGTTTTGGGCTCCTTCTTATTATGAGCCCGTTAGTCTCCCCATGTTTAAGATATACAATGTCCATTAATTAATTTAAGTTACTGACAACTCAATTAATTAATATCTCATCCAAGAGTAGTACCACTCAACCTCATTATCATGCCGAAATAAATTCCACCTGCAGGGTTTACATGATAATCCTTATGAGCTCCTCAAGGGGACATCATCAACCTATGACGGACACGAATTCCTTCTACAATCAACAGCACACCATAGAGACAACACTACTTCCCAACTCATCGAGTTTGTTGATTAAATTACATGTAAATCTCAACCATTGATGAATCAAAGAAATACATACTGCCCTACGTGTCGAGGTTATTGTATAGGGATTAAGGGCATGAACTTCCATAATAACTGGGATCAAGTTCTCCTATAAGTCAGTATAAGTCGAACGATCTCAAGCGGTCCTGCTCAATACACACAAGTGCACTAATGTGATTCTATAGCCAAGACAAGCTAATACCAAACCACACTATAACCATCCCGATAGAGAGTCCCCGTCTATCTCGGTTGTGAGCATCTGTTTATACTTTATAAGAAAACCAATAATATGATCTTCCGCGTGTTGTCGCACAACAAATTATCTACAGTATAAAGTAAGTGGACTATTGCATCGAACATATAAATAAATTATAAGATGCAATCATTTGATCCTATAATTCTCATTTCAAATTAATTTTTATAACATTGTTCATACAAAAAGCTAGACGTTTAGTATATAATCCAACACGCCAGAACACGGTCTTCTTCTGGGTGTGTCATATCTTCTAAAGCTTGAACACAGCCACCTCGGACAGGCCCATGTTCCGCACACGGTGCGTGTCCAAGCGTGCCATGTTCTTCTTTCTCTGTTAAGCTCCCGATTCCGTTTTTCTCTATTTTTAACCTGTTTTAAATACATTTAAGCTCATTTACACACTTTTATCAATCCATACCACGTTTCTCTAAATTAACATAAAACTCAACCAAAGTTACACAAATACGGATAAAAACTTCCGATAATCCACAAGTAAAGATACTAAAATCTAGGTGAAAATGACAATGATCAACCCCCAAACTTAAATTGTTGTTCATTCTCGAACAACGAAAAATGATAAACAAGAGGAGTAATTTTCACCTAGAAAAAACATGTAATGAACATAAACCACAACACATCATAAGTAATAAAGACTACGAAATCACATTAAGTATTCCTACATTATCAAACTCGTAACATAAAAGATTAACAAGTTCAATTTCAATAAAACAAAAGAGTAATCAAATCCCTTCCGATCCAAGTCTCTCATAGGATATCAAATTCACTCAACACTCTATGAATTATGGTTTATACAACACTCATCAACTGGTTAGAATCGACTCATCATAGGCTTGCTCATGGACTATGTTAACAAGCCACCCTAGTTTTAAAATATGATCAAACAGGTCTTGATCCTTGGATGTAATATTTAGGCTCTTTGGTAGGGTAGGAAGAATTTAGATAATAGTGACTATTCAAGTGTAGATAATCGAAGAAATAATTCTTTTCTCAACATCTTCTCTTTCAATCTTCCTCCCTTTTTACATATTCATAAATATTAAACATCAACATACCATGGATTTTCCTTTCTTTGACTTTTGTATTCCTTGAGCATATTTAATGATTTTGCTCCTTTTTCCCTTTTTGTTGAAGTTGCACATGCTTTTAACTTGAGCTCTTTCATCCTTTTCTTGATTCACCATTTCCTTCATTTTCTTGCACATTTTTCCACATCAATCCTTGTAAACCATCATCTCCTCAATCACCCACACAAATGTTATATATATATAAGGCTTAAGTGGATTTTCAAGGCTTGTAACGTGCTCAAATCACACAGAATATGTTTATAAGCTCAAATTGACTAACTAGGGATGATCTTAGGGTAAGGAATTATATGGCTATGACTTCACTTAACAAGGATAGCCTAAGATCATATCACAAATATCCACCATTCAGGCTTCGTTCCTATAGTCTACGAGCAAATTCTAGTTTGTCTAAGTTCAACCGGTCCTCTCATCAAGAAAAATTTATCATGGTGGCACGGTTGAGGATCAATTCTCACAAGCTTTTTCTTGGACCAAAAAAAATATATAATTACCCTTCATACTTCTCAAAATTGAACAAATTATGTAATTTATGTCACAATTTTAACTAGTAGAAATCCTTAACATGCTTGTCATCACCTATCACAAGCAATGCGTCATAGCTCATATTCAAAAACTTTTAACACTTTCCCAAACATACCACCAAACCAACCTAAACAAGAATAAACTTCAAACATAACACATAAGCAAAGACTTCACCAAACTAAAATCATAACAAAAACATATAACAAACATAATCAAAATCATCCATCTTAAGAAATTAAAAACACATCAATTCAACATCCATAACAAATAGGCTCAATAACCCATCACATCCAAATTATCAAAATCAAACTAAAATAACAAAATAAAAGAATAAAAATTTCATAAAACCAAAATAAAATCCAAAAGTAAATTTCCCAAATACAAAACAATTAAATTACAATCCAATCCAAATCTAATGAATCAAATCAAGTCTAACATTCTTCAAATGAACTACTAGAAGTGATAAGTACTAAAATGACTCCCTTCATAGCTCCGGAGGTGGAGGTGGATGATACATGTTTCATGGTATGTATGCACGAGGAGAAGTTAGAAATTGAAAGTTGAATATCATCATCATCATCTCTTCCATGTTGTTGGAATGTACCCGAGACTGCTCCTCGTAATACTCCCTACAACGCTGCCCATCTCGGAGCTATTGGATATTCATCCCATGTACCTGTTGCATCTCTCGGATCTCTCTCATTTGTGCTCCATACCCCTGCTGAACATGTCTTATCTCTCTCTCACCTAATCCATTATGTAATTTCATCTCTCATTCCTATATTCGGGACACCAGTTGGTTATTCTTCTTCCTCAAACTGTGGTGGCTCAGAGGCTTCCTCTTCGAACTACACCTGATGATGTGGTGGCTCCTCCTCATCTCCTTCCATAGGTACTGGCTCCGCTCTTAGATTGGCTAGCTCGAGGTTCTCCTCATTATCTGTTGGAGAACCTCATCCACTTCCTCTTTATTCTTTCTATAGAATGCTCTCACCACCTTGGAGTCATTGACACTAGCCATTGCCAAATATGCAAACTTCCTTTGAGTGTAAACTGTAGTGAGCTCCGGAGCTGGTAGAGGAAATGGAGCTCCCTTTTCTTGCCTTAAACAATAATGATTCCCAGCTACAGACAAGAACTCCATCCTTATTAATTGTTGATAACTCAACCCTTCACTCACCATCCTGTTTTCCATCCTTGCAAGATTTACTCCTAATCCTTGGGCTATCATAGAGATCATACCTCCTAACATCAATCCTTGAGAAGTCTGTCTCTTGGCAACTCTCTCCGCATGTTGAACAAAATGCATCGCCATGTTCAATGGTAGCTCATTATATAGATAATACATGATATATAGTTGCTTCTTACCCACTTCTCCACTTTCGAACCTTCTTGAACATTGTTTGAGATAATCTTCTCTAAGTATCTTATTACCGGATTCCTTATCCCCGTACCTTTTGAAGCACTAGAAATGTATCCTGCCTGTTCTGTCCCATCATTTACCAATCTCTTCCACTACTTCTGCTGGTTAAAGCCTCCTCCTACTTAAGCCCAATGGAGGCCCAACTCTAATTTTTTCTCCTGGTCTCTGCTGTAGCCCATATATAAGTCATCTCATCTGTTTGAAAATCCTAATCTAATCTATTAATCATGCCTAACATGTGAGTGAGGGTCAGGGAATAGTAGATTGTGAAGATCTCGAAGATCGTCGCCCACATGATGTCGAGATTGGACTTGGGAATACAGCAGAAGACTGGAAGGTCATTTGCTGCTGCTGTTTACCAACTTGCACGATTTTTATAAAATCGTAAAGATGTCAGAATTCAATGTGTGATATAGTGACGAAAAGACACGGAAGATATGATCGTTTTGGCACATAGATAACTCAAATCAGAGATCAGAAGAGGGAGTTATGCCAAAATGGTGAGGCTGCATAGGCTGCCGGCGAGTATCCTTCTTCTTCAACATACACTGGTGAAAGGTAATATGTTTCTTTGATTTCTTGCTTCTGCTGAATTAGAAACGTATGGAACCCTAATGGTTCACGTTAACCAAACCATCGAACGATAATAATTGGTATCAAAGCTTTTATGGTGAAGCGTGAAACGTTAGGCTAGGGTTTGTGTGCCTATGTGGATTAGGGTTTAGAGAATCATGTTTACTTGTTCAATACCCTATCACTGTGTGTGAATGTTGATGGACGTTGAGGGGCAATGGCATAGCGGTGAGTGCTGAAAGGAGGCGCAATGATGGCTAGCTTGCAGTGCAAGTTGCTTAGCGGTAGCACTTCGATCTAGTTGAAGGCAAGCATGACGGCGGAGCTATTGGCTGAAGTGATGGCATTGCGCTGTCCGGTGACGAGTAGATGGCAGCACTTTGTCGAAAGGCACGACTGGACATTACAATGCATTGGCACAGCTAAAGGATCTTCGATGCTGCAGCATGCGGGGATTTTAGTGCGACGTCAAAGCAATGCGAGTGGAGATGCCTGACGAAGTGGGCTCGATGAGATACTAGCACGCATGATGGAACAATGCTGGCGACTTTCGGCAATCGTACTAAGTGAATGATTGAAGCAGGTGGCAGACGACCACCGCTAAGGGATTACGACTCACTGGCATCAAGACTGTAAGATACGGACGAAGCCAAGCGATCCACAGTAGGCTAGAGTGAGACGGACAGTGATTTTAGATCGAGTCTAACAGGCTTCCGAGAGGGTCAGTTTCTAGCGCAACAGTTTCAAGTGAGTTCACCTTCAGTTCTGAGCGACTCTTCAAGGATTTCGGGCGGGTCTGTGATGCTTTAGGTCAATTTTATTACTGGCCGGTGACCTTGCACGACGGTTGATTTTGGCGGCTGCATGTAGATAACGGCCTAGCATGGAACAACTGTGAACGGCGGCATTCTGGATGTGCACGGAAGGGCGCCTGATGACTTGCTTGACGCGCATGGCTATGGGCCAGTGCAGGGTGATTGGCGTACGACACAGGACGTGGCACAGAGGCTAGCTGGCGAGTAGACATAGCTCGCGATAGCCTATGCTTGAGTCGTGTTAGGCACTCGTTAGCTGCCGGGTGAAGTGAACATTGCCAAGCGGTGCTCGTAGACCTGTGCACGAAGCTGAGGATTGGTGTACCAGGCGAGCTCAGTGGCACGCACTAGTCGTGCAAGCATTGATTAGCATGATGCCAAGTGGTGGATCAGGGTGCCAGGTTGGTGGAGCAGGTTACCGGGTTAAAAATTGGAGGAATATTCCTCATATAGTTCTTCCAGAATTTTGTTTTGATCCCTACGACTTCACCGGGGAGATCGAACCCCGCATAGTCGCAGCTGTTAAATTTAATACTTGGTGGCGAACAATCGAATTTGCCGATATATAACTGTTATAATTTATTTAATTATCTGATTATTGCTATATATATTATGCATGATTCTCTTTGATTTACTGCCTTATGTGCCGTAATAAGCGCATGCTAGGAAGTGTACTTTATTTAGAATAAATAATTAAGTGGGAGAGGGGATTGGTAATTAATTCCCATGCCCTCTATTATTGATTTGTAAAGTGATGTGAATAAACTTGCGCGTTGGTTATAGTGCCTTCCGCCCTAACGGATGAGTTTATTCACTGATAACTGGTACAGACTTCTTTAAATAATTATTGTTTGTAATGTGATGTAAATGGACTTGCGCGTTAGCTATAGTGCCTTCCTCCCTAATGGATGAGTTTATATGCGGTTCACTGGTACAAACTTATATAATTGATGGTTGTAGAAAGTTATCTGAGCGCGTGTGTACTTCTCCAATAGTTAGGCACATAAGCTTGGGCAGCGGACTTGGGATCAAATAATGGTGTACACTTAGGTACAAATAATAAGTATCCTCCCCAACGGAGTCACTTCTATTATTTGCATGGCTAAAGAGGAATCGATTATTAATTATTTTGTCATGAGGTTAGGTTGACGAATGAAATTAATGGGTAAAACCTTCTCTTGTAAATGTTCGGGTTTGTATACGTCCACACTAACATGGCTGCTTGAGATGTTGGTGAAATTATATTTCATATTGTTTTGAGGTAATCAATATAAATGAATAAATTTGAAGATTTGATCGGTGTATTTATTTATGATTCTCTGTATTTTAAAATGATTTTATCTCGCTTATTGTTTATTGAAAGAAACATATTTATTGGTCCAAAATTAGATGAGTAGAAAAGAATCTTATTTTTAATTCTTACTGCTTATGAAAATATAAATATGTGTTCTCACTAAAGATGTTCTATGATGCTTATTAATTAAAGTCTCTAGTGGAGAGGTGAGATGTTCATAGAAATATGATGGTCTCATGCAACTCTTTGGATACTTGAGTGAGGTTAAAAGGCAAGAGGTCATGGTTGACTTGATGAATGAATTGGAAATACATGGAGTAGAAATTGAAGGGGAAACCTAGGCCAATTTTATTCTTCATAGTTTGCATGTATGTTTTGAGCAAGTTCTACCAGAAATACAAGATGTTGTATATGGTGGGGAATTTATTACAAAACATGTGGCGAAGGAAATCTAATTTCATCAAGATGTAAACAAGGTTAGTATCTCATTCACTAGTTGTTGAAGCATAATTAGGGATGTCAACTACTGACACGTTGTGTGTAGATACCGGAATCACTAAATATCTGCAATTAAGTAATGATGAGATTATTAAAGACATGGATAAAGCTACATGAGTAGTGACTGTTGCAGTGGGAGTTGTTTATTTATCTAACGATGTGAATAAACGTTTGATTAAGAGAAACTGTCTTTATGCACGTTTTTCATAGAAAGAATTTTATTTCAATTTCTATGTATTTACGGATGGATACTCTATTTAATTTAAATGACATGGTCATTATAATAAAGGATAGAGTTATGATCTGTTATGATACGTTGGTAACAATTTGTACTCTCTTAAATTATGTTTATCCCCCAGATGCAACAAATAGTAATTAATAACGCGTCTTCTAATCCTAATAAGAGAAAGACTTATGAAAATGATTAGATAGATGATGAATTATTTGGAATTACTAAATTCATTTTATGGGTATGCCCTAGAAACATTATGTCTTATAACGTTTGTGTGTTTGTGGGATATCCTAGAAAAATTGAGGGTGTTGATTTATTTAGTCCAAAAGATCGAAGGGTGATTGTTAACACAAACACTACATTTTTGGAAAAGAACAATGTAATAAATCACATACCTATGTATAAGTTGTTCTAAAGGAAGTGAGAGGGAAAACACAAAGTATAGTACCAAGTGTACAAGAGGATATACTACTAGGTAAACTGCATCGCGTGTCACATTTGATACATAATTACATGTAGTGTCTTGTCGTAGTGGGAGGGTTTCTTTGCAACCTGAAAGATATATGTTTTGGGAAAGTCGTAAGTCTTGGTCCCTAGTAAACATGAAATTGACCCATGGATACGACGAAACACTACAAGATAGAAATGCAGAATCTTAGCAAAATGAAATGATTTATGAAATAGAATCTAGGGATTTTAAATTAGATCTGGGAGTTTGTAGAACCACTATATGGTATAAAAGCCATTGGAAGTGGTCATGCAAAATAAAAGAGGATCATACGGTAAGGTGAAAATCTTAGATACAAAGCTTGTTGCGAAAAGGTACACTCAGAAAGAAAGGATTCGATTATGAGGAATCTTGTTCGCCGGTAACTATGCCTAAGTCGATCTGAACTCTTTTATTTGTTGTTGTTCATATTGAATTGAGGTACAACAAATAGATGTCAAGACAACTTTCCTGATTGGAAGTCTTGAAAAAAACATCTATGAGAAGCAACCAGAGTGAGTCATTCCAAAGGGCTAAGAGAATTTTGATTGTAAGCATAAAGGTGTCCATCGATGGACTAAAGTAAGCTTCAAGATCATGAAACATCCATTTTGATGAGAAAATCCAGACATATAGATTTATTCAATGCGCGGATGTGTCTTGTGTATTGAAAAGAGTGACGGAAACGTGTTGGTATTTCTTATATTGTACGTAAATGATATATCGTTCATTGGAGACAATGAAAAAATAATGTCGGGCATATGGGTATGATTGATAAAGTAGTATAAAATGAAGGACTTAAGAGAAGCAAAAAAATATCCTTTTGATCACGGTAATACGGATCACAAGAAAGGATGTTATGTTTGTCTCAAGTTTCATGAAATGATACAATTCCTACTTGTTTTAGCATGTGACTTTATCTTAGGAAATGTGTCTTGAGACACAGAAAAAGATAAAGGAGATGAAGGTGGTTCCTTATGCTTCGGCGAATAAGGAAGCTAAATCTATGGAAGGCTATGCACGAGAACATATATCTGTTTTGCTAAACGCATGGTCAGTGGGTATCAAGGTAACCCAAAATAAGAATGATGAACTGTGGCAAGACATATACTTATTTACCTAAAAAAGACCAAAAATTATATGTGGACTTACTGTACAAATTCACAGCTTCTTATGGGTTACATAGATTTGATTTTTTAAAATCAGATAGGGACGGTAGTAAATCCACCTCTAAGGTTATGTGTTTAATTTTGGGAAGTAGAGCCATAAGATGAAGAAGTGTTATATAGAAATATATTTCGGACTCCACCATGGAAAGATGACAAATTGGAGCCTCTGAGGCAGCAAAAGTATTTATTTGATTCTAGAAACTACATGATGGACTTTGAATAGTTTCTAAGTTTGCCCAAGGTTATCACAATTTATTATGATAATAATGGTGCAGTTGCAAACTTGAAAAATCAAGAGCCCATAAGACAATTAAACATAAGGAGCGCGAGTACCACCTATTACGAGAAACCGTATTATGAGGAGAAGGTTGTTGTCGCCTAGATTGCATCGGATGATAACCTAGTAAAATCCATTTACGAGGACCTTAAGGCGAGAACTTTTGATGGTCGTGTAGTGGGAGTGAGAATCAGATGTACGACAGAAGACATGACAGCATAGTCTTTTAGTATAAGTGGGAGATTGTCCAAATGAGAATCATTAATCAAATGAACAATGTTTTAAGAATATGAAAAATATTTTAACAATATTTGAAATGAGAATCATTGATCAAATGATTACGTCTTATAATTTATTTATATGTCCAATGCAATAGTTCGTTTACTTTATACTGTAGATAATACATTGTGCGACAACACGCAGAAGATCATATTATCAGTTTTCTTATAAAGTATAAACAGATGCTCACAACTGAGATAGACGGGGACCCTCTATTGGGATGGTTGTAGTGTGATTTGGTATTAGTTTATCTTGACTATGAAATCACATTAGTGCATTTGTGTGTATTGAGCAAGACCGCTTGAGATCGTTCGACTTGTACTGTCTATATAGAAGAACTTGATCTCATTTATTATGGATATTCGTGCTCTTAATCTCTATACAATAACCTCGACACGTAAGGCAGTATGTATTTCTTTGATCCATCAATGAGTAAGATTTACATGTAATTAAACAAACTCTGTGAGTTAGGAAATAGTGTTGTCTCTATGGTGTGCTGTTGATTGTAGAAGGAATCCGTGTCTGTTATAGGTTGATGATGTCCCCTTGAGGAGCTCATAAGGATTATCATGTAAACCCTGCAGGTGGATTTATTCTGGCATGATAATGAGGTTGAGTGATACTAATCTCAGATGGGATATTACTTAATGGAGTTGTCAGTAACTTAATTAATTAATGCACATTGTATATATTAAACATGAGGAGACTAATGAGCTCATAATAAGAAGGAGCCCATAACGTAATTATGGGAATAACTTGGATACTTAAGCCCAATGGAGGCCCAACTCTAATTTTCCTCTTGGTCCCTGCTGTAGCCCATATATAAGTCATCTCAGTTGTCCGAAAACCCTAATCTAACCGATTAATCATGCCTAACATGTGAGTAAGGGTTAGGGAATAGTACATTGAGAAGATCTCGAAGATCGTCGCCCACACAATATTAAGATTGGCCTTGGGAATAAAACACAAGATTGGAAGGTCATTTGCTGCTGCTGTTAGCCAACTTGCACGATTTTCATAAAATCGTAAAGTTGTCAGAATTCGACGTGGGAGTTATACCCAAAATAGTGAGGCTACGCAGGCTACCGGTGAGAATCCTTCTTCTTCAACATACTCTGGTGAAAGGTAATACGTTTATTTGATTTATTTCTTTCGCTGAATTAGAAACGTATGGAATTCTAATGGTTAACGTTAACCAAATTATCGAATGCTAACAGAATTGTGTGATCCTTTTCTTTATCAAGAAACTCTTGGATGGAGGAAAATATTTATTCAAGAACTTATCTGCTAGTTGCTCCTAAGTAGTACAACATCTTTATGGTAGGTTGTTGTACCACTCTTTGGCTTTCCCTGTAAGTGAGAACTAGAAAAGTCACATCCTGATAGCATCCTCTAGAACATTCCCCTGCTTCAGCGTCCTCGCATACTCATCAAATAACTGCATATGCTTACTTGGATTCTCCAAAGAACTTCCGCTAAACTGCTGTCTCTCCACCATTTGAATTAATCCAAAAGGCAACTCAAAACTCTCTGCGGTGATCGCAGGTCCATTCAGCCCAGTATTAGCAGTGTGCTTTAGTTTATATTGGCCCCACATAAGGGTCGGGGCCTGCTCTTCAGCCATCTTTCTAGTCTCAGTCTCCTCACCTAAATTAACTCCATCAAATTTTTGCGAAAGCCTTTCAATTTCCTCTTCTTCTAACGAATAGAAACTCTCTGAATCTGAGCTAGGAATCAGTTCTGTCTAACAAGTACTTTAAGTTCTAGGTTTAATGGTTCGATTGCTCGTCCACTCGACCTAGTGATCATACACCTGTTCTCACTCAAAAGATCAGAATTGTTTGGATCACAAATAAAATATAATAAAGCAAGTAGAATTTAACGTCCTACAAGAAAATAAATCACAATAGAATTACATTTAAATCTATGAACTATCTCCGGCAGGCGGCGCTAAGAACTTGATCGCTATTTTATTTCACCCTCAAGTGTAAGAGATCAATTCTAGTGTGGGTGACCAAGTGAATATCGTTCCCACGAGATAGTTATAAATTTAATAAGTGATTTTATATGATAATTAAATTGGAAGACGAATCTGGAATTTTTGGAAGGATAATTAATTAAACTAAATATAACTGAAATTAAATAATTAAACTAATTATAAAATAAAACAAATCACACAAGAGAATACGATTTAAAAGTTCAAGAATGGAGAATTGGTAATGCTCGGGCAAACAACTTAACATGTGACTAATTTATTCAGACCCAAATTAATTACATGCAGAAGTTTATAAGATGATCACTAAGCCTAGTTAAATTACCTTGATCGGGTAGGATCTAACACTTATAATGAGCTGAAAAATTTAGGATCAATAAGGAATTAACTCTCTCTCCCTCTATAGGTACTTCATGCTAAATTCCATTAAAGGTTAGAGTACTAGACTTTCCTTTCTAGGTACGCAATTATTAACCCCTTTTGTCTCCTTATTAATTACCTAATAATGATGTTTAACCAAGTAATTAATATTCCAAATTGATTGTCTAACACTCTTAGGAATTATAGGCCAATACCCTAAGACTGCCACAAGAAATAACAATTATTATGCAGAAATAGAGAATCTCTTAACTATCAATCAGTGATATCGTCAAGAATAATTAACGGAATCAAAACTCAAAAACACAATAATATGAAGTATCAAAATATCCTCTTCATTAAGGAAATAAATATTCTGCAGAGTAAAAAATCAAAGTGTAGGGCAATCAAATCACATAGTCAATATTGTTTTAACGCCCTAACATTACCAACAAAGAAACTTAGCCCATAGAATTACGAGGGCAAATCACAAAGATGTAATAAACCCTAACCATTGTGCTAAAATAACAAAGATAAATAACTAAAATAAAGAACCCTTTTGGAGGACCCCGTCTCATCAATTACGATCTCCATCCGGATCTCCATCTCCGATTGATGAACGATGATGAGTGGAGGTGGAATTTTGGTAAGATGATGATGATGGGGGCGTGCATGTGGTATTTCTCCTAGCTGATCAATCCTACCTCCCCGCTGTTCTGCCAATTCCGTGGTGAATAAGGGCACACTCAATATAGTCCATATCATGTGGATATATTGGGCTTCACTTGTACGCATGTGAGCTTTTTAATTTTGTCAGATTTTCTTCAAAATCGAATGGAGCTGCATGAGCTTTAAAAGCCTTATTCTCCCACCACATAGTTGATAGCTGGGGCCCTCAAACTTAATTCAACTCACAAGTTTGATTTCTACTACTATGAACAATGTGGCATATGCATGAGTAGTCTTTCAACACCCACTTGACCATCATTATTTTTAATCCTTTGCATGGACCCCACCACTTCTTATTTATTTTTCAAATAATTGGAATCCAAGCACCTATAATTGACGTGGCAAAATCAAATGTATAGAGTACACCATTCTCTACATCATGGATCAAAATTTAGTGAAGTTTCGAAAATCCTCCACGCTGCTGCGCGATCTCATCGTTTTGGCCATAACTTCTTCATTCAAACTCTGATTGATGTGATTCTTACGCTCACGCGACCTTCTCTTTCATGGCTTTTCAAAAATATCCCATACGAAAAGTTTTGAATTCCACACGAATACAGAAAAATTATGAAAAGTGGTCCTCTGTTTCCTTGCATGCTTGTACAAATTCACCATTCATTCCAACTTTGCATTCCTTATTTTTTTCCTATCAAAACACAACAAAATAACTCTCAAGTTCCTTTTAGTTAATAATAATTCAAAGTGTTAAGATTTATAAAAATAATAACAAATATACACTCAAAGAGGTATCAAATTGGACTCGAAAATACATGAATTTTCACTCTCATCAATCACTTACAGGGCCATGCACAGTACACGGGGCGTGTCTCTGCCTCCTACACGGGCTGTGCATTGAACTCGCCCTTTGTCCTGGGCGAGTGGCTGTTTCAGATGTTAGTGCATGGTCAATCCTTACATGGCTGTGTACTGAACACGGCTCGTGTAGCTATTTCTCTATTTCTTCATATTTCTAACTTCAAATCTCATTTTTGCCCTATTTTTGCACTTCCAATATACCCTATTCATGCTCAAAGTTCATCACCACATCATCTCTATAATTTATTATTAAATAATGGGCTATCATGCACTTTAACACCACCAAACGTACCAAAACAATCCTAACTCATGAGAAAATTTTCAAAATTTACCCATCTTGCGACAAGACAATCTATCAATACATGATACATCAAGCATATACAAGTGATGAGTCACACCACGCATTCACCCCCAAACTTAAATAGAAATAATTTGAGAATTAAGTTTGTAAAAAGTGATGAGACTTACCCTTGTAATTTTCACAAATGATCTTCATGAAATTACCTTTGTGATGACGTATGTGCACTTTAAAAATCCAAGTATGACCACCACGCATCCCCTCCCCCAAACTTAAATTAACAAAAGTGTTAAAATTTAAGTTTATAAAGAGTGGTGTGGCATACATCTTCGTTCTAACTTTAGCACCTTTATCTTTCTTCACATGCACTTTTCTCAATGAGCTTCTCCACCTACATACCAAATCTACAAGAAAACAATTAAAACCAAAAATAAAACCTACTCTACACAAAGACGAATGACATAACTCAAGAATTGCCACAACTTCTTCATTAGGCACACACCTTCTTATGACTCCATCATTGCAAATTTTAAACAAAAAGGGCTCATCCCACAAATTTTTCTTTACTTCAACATAAAACCTTTTTACCTTATACTCATTTAGCAGCAGGGGCTTGACTCCACAAACAAGAAAGTTGACATAATCGACATACCAAGGAGGTACATTCACCATGAAAGTACACACTTGCTCAACTTCAGCATGAAGAATTTCCTCATCCGAGAACTCATCCCCAATTGGCTTCATGTCCTTATTCTTTCCTCCATTTTCTAATCTAGACAAATGATCCATGATCACATTCTCCACACCCTTTTTATCCTTGATCACCACATCAAATTCCTGCAAAAGTAACACCCAACAGATTAAACATGGTTTAGCATCTTTCTTACTCATTAAGTACTTTATGGGCGCCTGATCCATGTAGACAATAGTTTGCATGCCAACCAAGTATGGTCGAAAATTCTCAAAAGCTTACATGACGGCTAAGAATTCCTTTTCTGTTGTAGTGTAATTAACTTGGCACGAATTTAATGTCTTGGAGGCGTAATAGATTGCTCTAAACTTCTTCTCTCTCATTTGCCCCAACACCACTCCTACGGATTGATCGCTAACATCCAATATAATTCAGATTGTAGGTTCCAATCCGGGTAACGAGTATTGGAGAAGAAGTGAGAGTACCCTTTAGCACCTGAAATGAAACACGACATTCATCATTGAAGTTAAATGGACAATCTTTTTCAAGTAATTTATAAAGTGGCTTAGCAATTTTTGAAAAATCCTTGATAAAGTGTCTATAAAAGCCCGCATAACCTAAGAACGATCTCACCCCCTTCTCACTAGTAGGAGGGGAAAGACGTTCTATGGCTACCACTTTGGCCCTATACACTTTTAAACCATGCTTTGAGATATGGTGTTCCAAAACTATTCCATCTGTCACCATGAAATGGCATTTTTCTCAATTTAGCACAAGATTCGACTCTTCACACCTCTGTAACACAATAGTAAGATTAGTCAAGCAAATATCATAAGAGAAACCATACACGGAAAAATCGTCCATAAACACCTCCATAACATTTTTAATTAAACCATCAAAGATAGACATCATACAACGCTGAAAAGTGGCAGGGGCATTACATAGACCAAAATGCATCATTCTAAATGCAATGTACCATAACGAAACGTAAATGTTGTCTTCTCTTAGTCTTCTGGGGCAATCAATATTTGATTATTCCCAGAATATCCATCAAGAAAACAATAGTACTCATGTCCCGCAAGTCTATCCAACATTTGGTCTACGAATGGCAATGGAAAATGATTTTTATGAGTATTCTCATTCAATTTACGATAATCAATACACACTCTCCAACCCGTGATAGTTCGGGTGGCAATTGTCTCATTCGTATCGGATCAAACCATTATCATGCCACCCTTTTTGGCCACTACATGTAAAGGACTCATGTATGGACTATCACTAATTGGAAAGATAATTCCCGTATCAAGCCATTTTAACACCTCTTTTCTTACCACTTCTTGCATTATAGGATTTAATCTACATTGGTTTTGCACACATGACTTCTCATCATCAATCAAGTGAATCTTATGCATACATAAAGATGAGCTTATACCTTTCAAGTCTTTTATACTCCAACCAATAGAAGATTTATGCTCCCTTAATACTCTTAACAACTTTTCCAATTCTAAATCATTAAGGGAAGAAGACACAATTACCGGATACATCTCATTCTCTTCCAAGTAAGCATACTTCAAATGCTCCGATAATGGTTTCAACTCCATCTTCTTCTTCTCTTGCACTTCTTCCTTTGGTTCTTCATTAAGTTTCTCTATTTTTTGCTTCCACACTTGTGAGTTCCCTAAAAGCATTTAAACCATGCAATTCATTAATTATTTCCTCATTTTCTAAACAACAAGAAGAGTTAGATTTTATAGAGTCAATAGAGTAAGAGTGACTTATGATAATTTCCAACGGATCCTTGGAGTGATGATGATACATATGATCTTCAACAATGTTGTCCACAACCTCCAATCTTCTACATTCCTTCTTGTTCCTAGGATACCTCATAGCCTCTCTTAATGAAAATATCACCTCTTCTTCATTCACCCTTAAGGTTAGCTCCCCTTTTTCCACATCTATCAATGCCTTTCCCATGGCAAGAAATGGACGACCAAGTATCAATGGGACATTTGCATCTTCATCCATGTCTAGTACCACAAAATTTACCAACTTTGATCAAAACATCTTTCACAATTCCCTTTAGGTGTGTCAAAGACTGATCGGCTAATTGAAGTGTCACCGACATCGGTTTAACCTCACCAATGCCCAACTTCTTGAAAATTGACAAGGGCATCAAGTTGATGCTTGCCCCTAAATCACATAGAGCTTTGTAGTTTTCATGCTCTCCCATCTCACATGGAATAATGAAACTTTTCGGATCTTTCAATTTAGGAGGGAGTTTCTTTTCTAAAATAGCATTACATTCCTCCGTGAGATTCATCGTTTCAAAATCACCCAAACTTCTTTTCTTTGACAAGATATCCTTCAAAAATTTGGAGTAGTTGGGCATTTTAAGCAAAGCATCCGCAAAAAGAATATTTATATGTATCTTCTTCAACATCTCAACAAACTTAGCAATTTTTTCTTCTAATCCCTTTTTCAAGCATCTTTGTGGGAACAAAATTACAACGGGCAACTTAGGTATTCCCCATTCATCTCTTTCAAAGTTCTCTTCCCTCTCCTTACGTTTTGCTTCTCTACATCAATCTCATTTCTCTGGAGACTTCACTCTTTCTACTTCAAGTATAGGGGTACTTTCATCTTTTTCAACAATTTCAACTTTTTTCTCTTTCCCTTCTTTATCCATTCTTTCCATGGGCTCAATTTCACATTCTACTCCCTCTACTTCCATCGGCATCGAAAGCCCTTCGTATTTTATTCCACTATGAAGTTCAATAGCCTTACATTGCTTCTTAGGATTAGCAATGGTTGCAGATGGAAACTTCCTTTGATGATGAACATCCCCTTTTTCACTTGCCATTTGGCTTATTTGTGTTTCCATGCTTTAAATCTTTTTCATTGACTTCATCTCTCTGCCTCATAAAGTTAAACATCTTGGCCAGTTGATCCTTCATTGTAGGCTTCCCTTCACTATTTGGAGCTTTCTCTCCCGGATTAGTGCCCGGTGGAAGAGTAAGGGTATTTCCTTGATTTTCATATGACAAATTCTCATACCTACGAGGTTGGTTAAAATTTTCTTGAAAATTTCCTTGCTCCCATCCTCCTTGCCTTTGTTGATATCCACCTCCATGGTTACCAAAATTACCACCATAATTTTTTCCTTGAAAGTTCCTTCCTTGCATGAAGGCAACTTCCTCAAGTGACATTTTCGGTTGATACCAAGTATCTTGACATTCAAAATTAGGAGACATACCTTGTTGAGGTATAGGTGTAGGCATTTGACAACTTTAAGAAGCTTGATTAGAAAACACTTGTTGATTCATCAAAGGCATAGGCATTGGTGTTGAATTCTGATGCATTTGTTGATTTTCAATAGGCTTAGACGAAGGATCCGAAGACACTTGCAAATTAGCATTCATCCTTTTAAGTATATCTATGATTGCCTTATCGGTTACATCCTCCTAAGGTGCCTCCACTTTTTTCACTTGTTGCAAGCACACTTCTTTCATTTTAGCAATTCTTTCCCTTTCATACATCCCTGCAACTCTATCCATAGGCCATTGACCTGTATTCAAATCAATCTCATCACATATAACAATAGCTCTTTCCTGCATTTGCCCCATTGTAGAACCTCCCACCGAAGCATCAACAAGCATTCTTTCACTTTCATTTAAGCCACCATAGAAAAATCCTACTTGTTAATCTTCAGGAAATCCATGTTATGGACACTTCCTTAGCATTTCTTTGAAACGATCCCAAGCCTCACTATAAGTTTCAAGATGCATTTGTTTAAATTGGATTATTTGACCTTTGAGATGCAACATCTTTGATGGTGGGAAATACTTGCTTAAGAACTTTTGAGCCAACTCTCTCCATGTAGTGTAAGATCCCGGAGGTATAGTATGATACCAAACCTTAGCTAGATCCCTCAATGAGAAGGAAAAAAGCTTCATCTTAACAATATCCTCATCCATTAATCTTGATGGTATTAGCTAACTGCATGAATTGAGATAAGTGAGCGTTTGGATCCTCTATTGCACCATCACTAAATTGATTTGCTTGTATCATATTAATCAACCCTGTTTTTATCTCAAAGTTGTTGACATTCAATGGTGGTCCCATAGCATAATTCCCATATTGCGGTTGGAAGTGGTCTAGGATATTCATCCCTACTCCATTATATCCATGCCCTCTAGGTTGATTATGCACCACCTGAGGGTTTTTGTTGGTTATCTCTATCTTCTTGTTGTGCCATCAAATGTTTAATGATCGCTTGCAATTGTTGATTTTGGATGTGTATTTGTTGAGCATTAGCTTGTGGCACAAACTCCGAATTAGCATGTCTTCCTTGAACATTATTACCCCCTTGTTGAAAATTCCTCATACGACCTTCTTCATTAACCATATTAGCACTATCCATTCCATTTTCAATAACTTCCTCCGTAAGATCTAACACTCCTCTTCTTTGTCGTGTTAAAGTAGCTTCTAATTCCAAGTTCAAAGGTTCAATAGATTGAGACCTTGAACGATTTTGCATGTAGCTACAAAAATTTCCAAATTAGCTCACCAAATAACCAAGACAAGTAAACAAATAAAAGAAATACTCTTATCAAAACTAATTAAATTCAAACTCGTTACAACCAAAAGTTTAACATTTCCCCGGCAAGCGGCGCCATGTTCTTAGTCCCATTTTTAGTAAAATGAATTAGAGTAAGAGACTCTATCGTTGTTGTACACGTGTGACCAAGTAACAAAATTTATAAGTATGTCGTCCCAAGGGAAAGTAAACTCATAGTTGTATTTGGATTTATCATCAATTATGCTTTGTAAGAGTGACAAGGCTGAAGGTTTGGTTTTATACTAACGCTTACTCTAATCAATTAACTAAAGAAATTAATTAACAACTAAAAGTATCAATAATCAATTATGTAACAAGGTGAATGAAATGTGTATAGAATGTATTTAAGAAGAGAGCAAGGCTAACCATATTCATGGATGAGAAACTAGCTAGACATGCATAACTTTCAACATTGAACTATATTAATCATGGACTAAAAGTAATCACTTTTTTACCCTAATCCCTATGGCCAAGGCAATTAGGTTCTTGATGAGAGTGAAAATAAGCGTGTTTTAGTGTCAAATTTAACACCTTTTTGATAGGAATTATTGTCATATATAAGCACAAGTATGTTATCTTCGATATATTTGAGAAAAAGGTGCACTTGAGGTGTTTTATTGTGTTTTAGGTGGAAAAAGGATCAAAAGTGCCAAGTTGGAGGAAAAGTGCAATTTGTGCTGGAATGCTGAGAAACGTACGTTAAACTTGTGTAATTTTTATGTGTTCGTGTAGAGCTCTAAATTGAAAGTATGATACATGGTTGGAAATCCATTAAAAAGAAGATCATTTTTTCGTAAAGAACACCCCAATCGGATTCCAAACGAGAAAGTTATGATCAAAGTGGTGACATCGCGTAAGCTGTGCCGAACAGAACGGCTGTGCCATGTTTCATGACTTGTTATACACGAAATGTTAGAGTCTCTATGATTTCTTTATATGTATAGAAAGCCAAGGAAAAGAGGATTGCATGAGCATAAGAATCACTAAAATTGGAGTTTGGACGAGGAAGTCATGCTCTAAAATCATGAAGTCGCGCAGATGGCAGCGAGAATTTTTGAAAATTTCTGAAAATTACCTAATTCTTGGAGCACAATTAATCTTCTTATCACATAATCCTCCATGATTTACCCATATCTTTTATTTCCTTATTTAATTACATTCTCACACCTATATATATTATACATCATTATTCATTGTGAGGGAGATAGGCCACACCACAATACTACACCACCCCACAAGGGGGGATCACCCCCAACCATCATCTACATCCTTTTCTCTATCCATCCATTACTTTGAAGATTCGTTCGTGGAATCAAGAGGAGAACCAAGAGGAGGATTCAACACAGAGAAGGATGCGACAACGCCCACATCTAGGGTTTCCTTCATTACTAATTTATCTTGTATTTTCCAGACATATGGGTAAGATCTATCCAACACCCATGATTATTTTTCGCAACATTATGGGTTAGAATTGTTTTGATAGATCTAAGGTTTAGGAAAGTTTTATGAATTAATTAAACTCTCTTGTGTGTCCTCCATACAACACTACTAGTAGATTTTTTTTATATATGATTGTGTTTTCTTAATCCATATTCATGGTCGTTTTGTGCATCTTCAATTGGTTTATGGAGTCTGAATATATATCTTGATTGTAGATTTTGTGCGTTCACCGCTGAACAGGATTCCATGTTATGATTCTAAGTGAGGGCACTCCGAAGCTTCATTACAACTATCATATATGAATGTTTATTAATTGAAATGAATTCAGGTTAGTGAGCACGATAAAGAGGGTAATTTTATAGTATCTATAAAGGAGATCATATCGGGCTGGATTCCAGACGTAGGAAATAATTGATATTGATAGTACCTAGAAAGGGGGTGAAATTATATTTCTTGCTCCAAAGTTATTCACACGTGTTACATGTATATTTACTTGTGTCTGTAGAATAGATTTGCATGGTTTAGTGATGTGCCCATAGTCCACAAGGCAGAGTCGGCTTGCACTTGAGAGGGAAGTTAAATAGTAAAATTGGATTACCCTAAAGCTACATATTCTCCATTCTTGAGCCACTTTCGTATTCTTCTAGTGTTATTTATTTTAATTATTATTTTAATTAATTGTTTAGTAGTTGATAATTAAATTCCTTGTTTAGTAGTTGATAATTAAATTCACAACCTTTATTACCAATTCGTCTTAATAAATTTAGTAAATAATTAAATTGATAATACGCCATCCTTTGGGTTAGATATTTAACTTGGCAGCTTGCTTAAGCTGCAATGATATCCTTCATACTTGGGGATTAATTTTGCGTGCAAAGAAAATGTATATCAAGTTTTTGGCACCGTTACCGGGGACGACTGTTATTATTGGTTTTGTTATTTCTAGTTGATTAAGACTTTTATTTATGATTATTTATTTCTATCTAACCTTAAATTTTTCTGAGGTACTTGTGAATTAGGAAAAGGAAAAGAAGGAAAAGAAAGAATAACACACTGAGCTTAACATGGCCGGAGCAAAGTAGAATCTGGATGATGTTGCCATACGTGAAATTTTCAGGAACTATGGTATTGGTAACATGGGTTTGATAGAAGCAAGGGGGAAAGATGATGATTTTGAGATACATCCTGCTCTTATTAGCATGGTGGAAAAGAATCCCTTTTCTGGAGGTCAATTTGAAGATCCATATCAGCACCTTAGAAGATTCCTTAGTTATGTGAACACTCAAAAGGGTGCTGGAGATAATGATAATGCTTGGCGAATCGCCCTATTCAAGTTCTCTTTGATTGATAGGGCAGAAGCTTGGTATGAGACTCTTGATGCTACAGATTGCACTACATGGGACCAACTGCAGCAGAAGTTCTTAGAGAGATACATGCCACCCTCAAGGATCTTAAGAATGAAGTAATAGATCACCTAATTTGTTATGAATCAAGGTGAGAAATTTTATGAGGGGTGGGATAGGTTTAAAAACATGCGCAGGCGGTGTCCACAACATGGGATGTCTAAGGCTGAGTACATAAGTATCTTCTACTATGGATTGGATTGTGAGTCGCGTATTCTTATTGATGCCTCAGCAGGAGGAGCGTTGTTATTTAAGACAACACTTGAAGCAGAAAAGTTGTTTGAAGACATCTCTATGAATTCACGTGACTAGCCTATGGAAAGAGTAAGAGGATCTTATGTACTAGGTAAAGTGGCACATGTTGAACATCAAGTGGTGAAGCCTAACAGTGATGATGAGATCCTCTCTAGTCTAGCTAGTATCAACAAGCTACTAGAATCCCAGCAGAAGCAGATTGCAGAGTTGACACAAAGGAGCCTATTATCTAGCAGCAAGAAGTGAAGAGTGTTGAAGATACCTTCAATCGATACATGGCTGAGACTGAAGAAAGGGTTGACTGCATCGAAGAGAGAATGAATGTTGATCATGAAGATTTATCTAAGAAGTTGAAGGACCTTACTTTGATTATGGGGCAAATGGCCATGAATGTGAATCAATTTACACAAACGTTGGAGAATAATCCCATCACATTGAGGTTCGGGACACAATACGAAGGTCTGATGAAGCCGATGTCTGCAAAAGAAGAAAGTAGAGCTCCCATTCGACCAACTCCACATAGTTTGACCAGACCTGATGGTTGGACTGAGGTCAAATAGTTTTTGGAAAAATAGAATCCCGATGCTCTGTTTTATACCCCACCATTTGACCAAGACACCCTTGTTCGACCAAGTCAATATGGTCGAACCGTGGTCGAACGAGCACCTATGGAGGAGAAAGATCACGTTCAGTATATAGGTTCTTTGTTCAACTAGACTAATATTATTCGACCAGACCATTCTAGTCGAACGATGGTCGAACAAGTGTTGAACAAATGGAACCAATTTATAGAGCCTTCGTTCGACCACACCACTATTGATCAACCAGACCACTTTGGTCGAGCAGTGGTCGAACAGCTTCATGCACCTCCTATTTCGATACCGAATGCTACACCTACTGTTTAGAACACTCCAATTCCATCACATGAGTAGAAGACTGAGCTTATAGTTGAGAATAAGTGGGAAAGAGCAAAGTGGTTGAGTGCCAAGAAGCTTAGACTACAAATGGATAATGAATATGTGGTTTTCTCTCTTAATCATTCAATGAAGATGCCCATGGAGACTCAATCATGCGAGAGCATAGATGTGGTTGTTAACTTGTTTAATCTTAATTTTTCTAAGACAGATGACTCTGAATTTGAATGGAAGATTGACATGGAGGTGCCTAGACAGCCATGGTAGGAAGGTAATTACAAGGATCATATTTTTGTAACCAAGAAAGGTGAGGTGTTGAGTGTAGACAATGAGAGGGAAAAATAGTACTTGAAGGTGAGGATGCAAGATGACCGTCCTCTGATCAAGTAGTCTACAAAGTGCTATTCCATCATGACTCTTCGACGTTAAACATGAGTGCCTGTTGGGGGCTTGTCCCTTTCATATTATTGCTTTATTATTTCTTTCGTGTGGGTGAGGAGTTATTATATTTGAGGTGCTAACGTTTCAGCAATTATATCTCTTTCTAACTTAGTTTCGACTTATATTTTTACTAAGTTTGGGGGGTGTGATGTACTTACCTCGTCTTATGAAGATTGATTTTTTGCGGCATATTAATATTTTAACCAGTGTTGGTATGTCAATTTTTTCTAACTTACCTAATGTTTAGTGTGTCGTTTTAGTGTGTATAATGTGTGGACTCGATTAGATAGTCAATTGAGTCTTTCTTATAGTTCTCCTATATTATTATTGATGAATTCTGTGATGATAAGGTGTGTTGAGTTTTGATGATAAAAATAAGTAAACTAAGGCTTTGACCTGATCGAGTTGAACAACTCGAGGAACTCGTGCATACATTGAATAAAAATCAGGTACCCACGTTTCCCTATTCTAATTTTTATGTGTACTTTTAATTCACGATAGTGGAAGGATTGAGTTTATATTTTTGGTGATTTATGTGAGCGTATATTGTTTTAAATTATGCCTAAAATTCATATGCTTTTGAAATTGATGAAGGAAGTATACTTCAGTCATATTGTGGTATGAAGTTCTATGTGTACTTGTGGGATATTGCTTATCGTTAAAAGTGCTCTGTTACTTGTTAAAAACCCATGTGAGATTTTGAGCCTAGTTGATCATGCTACATAATCACATGATATTTATTTTCTGGTAAGTATTGCTCTTGTACGTATATTCTAGAACTTGCCTTGAGTCTCCTTGAATATTCAAGATTAGTTTAGCGGATTATGAATATGATATTAGGCCATCTGTGATTCATAGCCCATCTTTTCCATTATACTTTACCTAAATTCATTATATCCCATGTCAGCCTTTTTGAGCCTTTTTAAATTTATTCTTTTGATAGCCAATAAAGCTTAATTGAAGAGAGTGGTGATTTGAGGGATGGTGAAAGAATAGTCTTAAGGATGAAAAGGCAAATTCCTGGAGTAGTGCTCAAATCTAGTACAACATGGAAACAAACACCCTAGGGTAGTACTTAAATCTAGTACTCTATGGAGGATGTGAGAGGTAGTACCCGAAAATGGTACCTCGGAGAAAAAAAAGAAGTGAAAAAAAAGGTGAAGAAGAGGAGAATGATGGAGTTGAAAAGTTAAGAAAAATATGTTGTGCTTGAAAGAGAAAGATGGGAGAGTTTTATGAGAATGCTATGCTTGATTGAAGTGATGGGGAAATATAAAGATTGAGAGAGACAGCCGCTTGATCGATCTGAGTTTTGAGTCACTTATCCATATATTTCCTACCTTCTCCAAAGAGCCTACACTACACCTTAATAAAAGACCTTTTAGATCCATGATTTTCTAGCTACAAGTAAAAGGAGAGTTGAGACTTTTGGCAAGCCTATGGTTACGCATGCACTTGAATTGAATTTGAGCGTAAACACCTTAACCTATAAGTGTACATCTTTTACACTTTAGTGCGAGTGATATATACTTTCTGTGAGAACATGTGATTGTAGCATTTGAATTGGTGGTGATTGTCTTATCTTGTATGCTATGAATTGATTATTACATGTAATAAGAGTTGCATGACCTTAGTTGAGGATAATTGTATTTTGAATGGAGTATTGGTCATAGTCCTTGTTTCCCCGCTAATTTTATTACTTTCTATCTCTCTTTATTTTATTTTGTTGCCTCGGGATGAGCAACGGGTTAGTTTGGGGGATTGATGAGAGTGAAAATAAGCATGTTTTAGTGTCTAATTTAATACCTTTTGATTGTCGTCATTTTCACCTAGGTTTTAGTGTCTTTATGTGTGTATTTTCGGATGTTTTTTATCCGTATTTGTGTTAATTTTGGTGGAGTTATTGTTGTTTTGAGGAAAGTGGTACGAACTTATAGAATTGTGTAAATGAGCTTGAATATATGTAAAACAGGTCATGGAACGGACAAAAACGGAGTCGGGAGCGAAAGGGAGACGAAGAATAGGCCAGGCAACTGCACGGGCCGTGCGCGGAACACGGCCCTGTAGCAGCTGGCCGTGTAATGTCATCAGAATAAGCTGCTCGCCCAGGGATTTGGCCGTGCGCTGGTGCACGGGCCGTGCGCTGCTGTACGCCCCGTGTGCGGAGCTCGGCCCTGTAAGAAGAAGCCGTGTATTGTCGTCAGAAAGTGCTGCACGGCCATGATCAAGGCCGTGTATTGCAGCTCGAGCCGTGTCCGAAAGCACGCACAAAACGCCGAAGTAGGTGTGGCCTACACGGGCCGTGTACTGCAGCACGGGCCGTGTAGGTGCAAAATCCTGTGTAATTTTCAGAATGTTCCGGAAGCTTCTAGAAGGTCCATAAGTGATATAAAACCATGATTTGTGTGAAATTAGAAGAGGAGATACATATTAGATCAGATTGAGAGCAGTTACACACAATCCACACCACATTTCCTCACACACTAGATCCACAATCCATCTACACCATCTAAATCCATCAATTCACCTTGATCTTCATAAATCCATCCATACATCCATCCATTCCATCATCTAAGAAGAGAAAATCAGATTTGTTTGAAGAATTTGACATGATCAAGGAAGAAGGAGTCTACCTTCAAGGGGAAGCTCAATCTCTTTTATTTTGCTACTTTCTTCATTATATTGCTCATATGGAGCTTGTATTGGATTGTAGCCAATTGACAATGAATATTTGTGGCTAGTCCTCAAGTGAGGCTAGCAATATGATTGGTTAGGAAATATGTAGATTTTTGCACTATTAAAGTTTGATGAATTGATTGTTATGATTACTTTCTATCATGAATGCTTATTCTCATTTGATGCATGATGTGTGTGGTTAAATTCTCTATGCATAGTGTTAGGATGGCCATTCCAATATTATGTGTGGTGGTTTAATTGAATCATTGATTGTATTAGGTGACTTGGTTAGTATGAGGGGAGGAAAGCCATTCCCTCCAAGTGCTTAGAAGCTCATGATAGAACATTAGTGATGAACTAGTGAGGGGAACCAACTTATGATCATAGTACCCATGAGGGAATTGAGAGTAAGACAATCTTAGGAGATTTAAACTTGTAAAAGAGTTGAGAACCTAATCACCTTGGCCATAGGGGTTAGGGGTACAATTGTGATTGCCCTTAGTTTCATAACTTGAAAGTCATCAATGCTTGAGTAAGTGTGATGTCTACATAAGACCTTGACCATGATGTTGCTAGCCTTGCTCTCTTTTTAGATATACTTCATCCATTCCATCTCATCTTGCTACTTGATTTGATTGATATTTGTTATAATTAGTTGCTTGTCTAGTTCATTAGTTAATTGATAGAGTAATCATAGTTCTTAAATCAAAACTTTATCTCGATAATCCTTACAAAACATAAATCAATGGAAAATCCGGATACAACTTGAGTTTACCTTTTCCCTTGGGACGACAATACTATAAATTTTGCACTTGGTCACGCGTATACAACAGCGATAGAGTACACTTACTCTTGACATTTCACTAGAAATGCGGCTAAGTTCATGGCGCCGCCTGCCGGGGAAATGTTAAACTTGTGGTTGTAACGAGTTTGAAGTTGATTAGTCTTGATAAGGATATTTCTTTCATTTGTATAGTTGTTTACTTGTCTTGGTTACTTGGAGAGCTAATTTTGGAATTCTTGTAGGTACATGCAAACTCGTTCAAGGTCTCAATCTATTGAACCTTTGAATTTGGAATTAGAAGCTACCTTAAGAAGACAAAGAAGAGGAGTGTTGGAACCAACGGAAGAAAATATGGAAGAAGTGAGGGATAATGCAAATATGGTTGATGAAGAAGGTAATTTGAGAAATTTTCAAGGTGGTGATAATGCTAGAGAAGGTTTTGGTAATCAAGAATATGTGCCACAAGTTTATGCTCAACAAATGCACTTGCAAAACCAACAATTGCAAGCTATTATTCAAAACTTGTTGGCACAACAAGAAGCAAGGAATGATCCTCCGATGGTGCAAAATCAACCTCGTAGAAATGTGAATAATGGAGTGGGAATGAACATCCGAGATCACTTCCAACCGCAATATGGAAACTATGTTGTGGGACCACCGGTGAATGTTAATCATTTTGAGATCAAGACGGGATTGATCAACATGGTGCAAGCAAACCAATTTGGTGGTGGTACTATGGAGGATCCAAATGCTCACTTAGCCCAATTTACGGAGTTAGCAAACACGGTCAAGATAAATGGGGTAAGTGAGGATATTATTAAATTGAAGCTCTTCTCGTTTTCATTACGAGATAGAGCTAAGGCTTGGTATCATACTTTACCACCGGGATCCTACAACACATGGAGAGAGTTGGCACAAAGATTCTTGAGCAATTATTTCCCACCATCGAAGATGTTGCATCTCAAAGGTCAAATATTGCAGTTTAAGCAAATGCCTCTTGAAACTTTTAGTGAGGCTTGGGACCGATTCAAAGAAATGCTAAGGAAATGTCCACAACACGGATTCCCCGAAGATCAACAAGTAGGATTTTTCTATGCCGGTTTGAATGGAAGTGAAAGGATGCTTGTTCATGCTTCATCGGGAGGTTCGATTTTGGGGCAAACTCCGGAAAGAGCAATTGCCATATGTGAAGAAATAGCTTTGAATACGGGACAATGGGCCATGGATAAAGTTGCGGGCTTATATGAAAAAGAGAAGATTGCTAAGATGGAAGAAGTGTGCTTGCAACAAGTGAAAAAGGTGGAGGTGCCTAATGAAGATGTAACCGACAAGGCAATCACGGAGATACTAAAAAGGATGAATGCTAGTATGCAAGTGACTCCAACATCTACACCAATGGTGAATCAACAAGTGCTAGCTAATCCTCCGCCTGTGATGTCAATACCTTTGATGAATCAACAAGTGTTTCCTAATTTTCAACAAGGTGTATCTACACAAAGTATGGGTCAATCTTCTCAAAGTTGTCAAATGCCTACCTCTATACCTCAACAAGGTATGTCCTCTAATTCTTGGAGCCCATCGGAGATGACACTTGATGAAGTTGCCTTCATGCAAGGAAGGAACTTCCAAGGAAATTACGGTGGGAATTTTGGGAATAATGGAGGAGGATATCCACAAAGGCAAGGAGGTTGGGGGCAAGGTAATTTTCAAGGGAATTTCAATCAACCCCGGAGATATGAGAATTTGTCGTATGGGAATCGAAGTAATGCACTCACATTGCCACCGGGCATTCATCCGGGGGAGAAGGCTCCAAATGATGAAGGAAAGTCTACATTGTCTACATTGGAGGATAAAATGACTAAGATGTTTGAGTTTATGAAGCAAGAGAAACAAGAGAATGAGAGAAAGTTTGAATATGTGAAGCAAAGAGATGAGGTAAATGAGAATCGATTCAAAGCAATTGAGACTCACATTAGTCAAATGGCAAGTGAAAGGGGTAATGTTCATCACCAAGGGAAGTTTCCATCTACAACCATTACTAATCCGAAGGAGCAATGTAAGGTGATTGAACTTCATAGTGGAACAAAATACGAAGGGCCTTCAATGCCAACGAAAGTAGAGGAGGTGGATTGTGAACTTGAGCCTATGGAAAGTTTGGGTGAAGAAGGGAAAGAGAAAGAAGTTGATATTGTTGAAAAAGGTGAAAGTACCCCTACACTTGAAGAAGAAAAAGTAAAGTCTCCAAAGAAATGGGAAAGATGTAGAGAAGCAAAACGGAAAGAGAGAGAGGAAAAGTTTGAAAGAGATGAATGGGGGATTCCTAAGTTGCCCATGGCAATCCCGTTTCCACAAAGATGCTTGAAAAAGGGATTAGAAGAGAAATTTGCCAAGTTTGTTGAAATGTTGAAGAAGATACATGTGAATATGCCTTTTGCGGAGGTATTACTTCAAATGCCCAACTACGCCAAATTTTTGAAGGATATCTTGTCAAAGAAAAGAAGCTTGGGAGAGTTCGAAACGGTGAACCTTACGGAGGAATGTAGTGCAATCTTGCAAAAGAAACTTCCCCCTAAATTGAAAGATTCGGGGAGTTTCACTATTCCTTGTGAGATGGGAGAGCAAAGGAACTACAAAGTTTTATGTGATCTAGGGGCAAGCATTAACTTAATGCCCTTATCAATCTTCAAAAAGTTGGGTATTGGTGAGGTCAAACCAACGTCGGTTACACTTCAATTAGCCGATCGGTCGTTGACACATCCCAAGGGAATAGTGGAAGATGTTTTGATCAAAGTTGGCAAGTTTGTGTTCCCCGTTGATTTTGTGGTACTAGATATGGCTGAAGATGATAGTGTCCCATTGATACTTGGACGTCCGTTTCTTGCCACCGGGAAAGCATTGATAGATGTGGAGAAAGGGGAGCTAACTTTGAGGGTGAATGAGGATGAAGTCATATTTTCTTTAAGTGAGGCTATGAGGTATCCTAGGGAGGAATGTGGAAGAGTGGAGGTTATTGACGACATGGTTGAAGAGCATATGTATCACCTTCACTCCAAGGACCCTTTGGAAATCATCATAAGCCACTCTTATTCTCTTGAATCTATAAAAGCTAAATCTTCCTTTGGTGTAGAAAATGATGAAATAATTGATGAATTGCATGGTTTAAATGCTTGTAGGGCACTCACAAAAGAGGAAGCAAAGGAGGTAAAGGTGGAGAAACTTGATGAAAAGCCATTTTTGGAAGTGCAAGAGAAGAAGAAGGTAGAGTTGAAACCATTGCCGGATCACTTAATGTATGCTTACTTGGAAAAAGATGAAACGTATCCGGTAATTGTATCCTCTTCCCTTAATGATTTAGAAGTAGAAAAATTGCTAAGAGTCTTAAGAGATCATAAGTCATCCATTGGTTGGAGCATTAAAGATTTGAAAGGTATTAGTCCATCTATGTGCATGCATAAGATCCATTTGATTGATGATGAAAAGTCTTGTGTGCAAAACCAACGTAGATTAAATCCTATAATGCAAGAAGTGGTAAGGAAAGAGGTGTTAAAATGGCTTGATGCGGGAATAATCTTTCCAATTAGTGATAGTCAATATGTAAGTCCTCTACATGTAGTGGCAAAGAAAGGTGGTATGACAATTGTTAGATCCGATACAAATGAAACAATTGACACTAGAACTATCACGGGTTGGAGAGTATGTGTTGATTATCGTAAGTTGAATAAGAATACTCGTAAAGATCATTTCCCATTACCATTCATAGATCAAATGTTGGATCGTCTTGCGGGGCATGAGTACTATTGTTTTCTTGATGGTTATTCTGGGTACAATCAAATATTGATTGCACCGGAAGATCAAGAGAAGACAACGTTCACATGTCCCTATGGTACATTTGCGTTTAGAATGATGCCATTTGGTCTATGTAATGCCCCTGCCACTTTTCAGCGTTGTATGATGGCAATCTTTGATGGTTTAATTGAAAATATTATGGAGGTGTTTATGGACGATTTTTCCATGTATGGATCTTCGTATGATATTTGCTTAACTAATCTCACGATTGTGTTGCAGAGGTGTGAAGAGTCGAGTCTTGTGCTAAATTGGGAAAAATGCCACTTTATGGTGACCGATGGGATAGTCTTGGGACATCATATTTCAAAGCATGGGTTAAAACTGGATAGAGCTAAAGTAATAGCCATAGAACGTCTTCCCCCTCCTACTAGTGAGAAGGGGGTGAGATCGTTCTTAGGACATGCGGGCTTTTATAGACGCTTCATTAAGGATTTTTCCAAAATTGCTAAACCCCTTTGTAAATTGCTTGAAAAAGATTGTCCATTTAACTTTGATGATGAGTGTTGTGTGTCATTTCAGGTGCTTAAGGATGCTCTCACTTCATCTCCGATCCTCGTTACCCCGGATTGGAGTTTACCATTTGAACTTCATTGTGATGCAAGCGATCAATCCATTGGAGTGGTGTTGGGGCAAATGAGAGAGAAGAAGTTTAGAGCAATCTATTACGCCTCAAAGATATTGAATTCGTGCCAAATTAACTACACCACAACGGAGAAGGAATTTTTAGCCGTAGTGTATGCTTTTGAGAAGTTTCGACCATACTTGGTTGGAACACAAACGATTGTCTGCACGGATCACGCGGCTATAAAATACCTCATGAGTAAGAAAGATGCTAAACCTCGTTAAATTCGTTGGGTGTTGCTTTTGCAGGAATTTGATGTGGTCATCAAGGATAAAAAGGGCGTGGAGAATGTGATTGCGGACCATTTGTCTAGGTTAGAAAATGGAGGTGCAAATGAAGATTTGAAGCCCATTGGGGATGAGTTCCCGGATGAGGACATTTTACTACTAGAGGTCAAGCAAGTGAGTACTCGCATGGTGAATGTGCCACCTTGGTATGCCGATTACGTCAATTTCTTTGTGTGTGGAATCAAGCCCACGTTGCTTAATGAGTACAAAGAAAAGAGGTTTCATGTTGAAGTTAAGAAGTATTTTTGGGATGAGCCGTATTTGTTTAAAATTTGCAATGATGGAGTAATAAGGAGATGTGTAGCTGAAGAAGAAGTTATGGGGATTCTTGAACTTTGTCACTCGTCTTTGTGTGGAGGTCACTTTGCTCATCAAAAGACGGGGGCTAAGGTTTTACAATCGGGCTTCTATTGGCCAACATTGTTTAAGGATGCAAAGAAGTTTGTTGCAAAGTGTGATAGATGCCAAAGGATAGGGGGAATAGGTAAGAGAGATGAAATGCCCATGACCTTAAGGATTGATGTAGAAATTTTTGATGTATGGGGGATTGATTTTATGGGACCATTTCCCTCGTCTAAAGGATATGTGTACATCTTGCTAGCTGTGGATTATGTGTCCAAGTGGGTGGAGGCAATCCCCACGAAGACAAATGATGCTTTGATTGTGCAAAGGTTTTTGAAGAAGAACATTTTTGCTAGGTTTGGAGTTCCACGGGCTTTAGTGAGCGATGGAGGATCACACTTTGTAAACAAGTTGATGGAGAGTTTGTTGAAAAGATATGGAGTGAAACATCGAGTGGCTACACCTTACCACCCTCAAGCAAATGGTTTGGCGGAGGTCTCAAACCGCCAAATCAAGTTAGTTTTGGAGAAGACCATCAATGGAGGGAGGAAGGATTGGTCGGACAAGCTTGACGACGCTTTATGGGCTTATCGGACGGCTTTTAAGACCATTCTTGGTATCTCACCGTATCAATTGGTCTATGGTAAAGCTTGTCATCTCCCCGTGGAGCTTGAACACCGTGCATTATGGGCTATCAAACGTCTTAATATGGACGAGGGGGAAAGTGGTCAAGCAAGGTTGTTGAAGTTAGTTGAGTTGGAGGAGTTTAGAGGAAGAGCATTTGAAAACTCAATTATCCATAAGGAAAATATGAAGAGATGGCATGATGCTAAGGTCAAGGAGAAGACGTTTGCTCTCGGGGATAAAGTGCTTGTATTCAATTCGAGGCTCAAGTTGTTTCCCGAAAAGCTTAAATCAAAATGGATGGGACCCTATGAAGTGCTTGAAGTGTTGAATGGACATACATTGAGGTTAAAGGGTCCAAATAATGAATTTGTGGTAAATGGTCATAGAGTGAAGCATTACCTATCTCCTTCTCAAAAGGAGAGGGTGTATGTGGTTACTCTCTCTTCTAAAACTTCTTTTGAGTATTGGTTTAGTGTAGATTTTTTTGTTTTTTTTTAGTTTTCTTGTAGATTTGGTATGAAGGTGGTTAAGTTCATGAGAAATGCATAAGAGAAAGGACACGGATGCTAAAGGTGGAATGATGATTGTATGCCTCACCACTCTTTACAAACTTAAATTTTAACACTTGTGTTAATTTAAGTTTGGGGGAGGTTGCGTGGTGGTCACACTTGATCAATTGGAGCTTAAAGTAGGCATAAGAGGTGGAGAAGTTCATGAAGAGCATTGAGAAAACGAATAAGGTATGTCTCACCACTTTTGCAAACTTAATTCGTAACTTGTTTCGATTTAAGTTTGGGGGGAGAGTGCATGGTGTGATCTATACTTTGTTCAATTGATTGTGTTATCTTGTGTATATATATCATCGTTGCAGCATGGTGTGATCTA
This sequence comes from Pogostemon cablin, assembly GCA_023678885.1. Lineage (NCBI taxonomy): Eukaryota > Viridiplantae > Streptophyta > Magnoliopsida > Lamiales > Lamiaceae > Pogostemon > Pogostemon cablin. The sequence goes on from CM043005.1 coordinate 13,501,685, forward strand.
TACTTTGTTCAATTGATTGTGTTATCTTGTGTATATATATCATCGTTGCAAAATGGTCATTTTTGAAAAATTTTGAATATGTTTCTCATGAGTTAGGATAGTTTTGGTGTGTTTGGTGGTATTTTGAGTACATTTCAATCCATTCTTGATTATGAGTGTAGCATGGATAACATTGAGTAGTGTTTAAGCATGAATAGGGTATGTGAAGAGTGAAAAACAGGGCAAGGATGGAGTGAAGCAAGAAAAATGAAGAACAGGGCAAACTGCTACACGGGCCATGCACCGTGCACGGCCCTGTAGCAGTTGGCCGTGTAGCGGGAACAGAACATGCTACACGGCCAGGATTATGGCCGAGTTACGCAGCTCGAGCCGTGCAGGAGAAACGGTACACGGGCCGTGTTCCGCACACGGCCCTGTAACAGGTGGCCGTGTAATGGGATCAGAATACACTGCACGGCCTAACTTGAGGCCGTGCTGCGTAACACGGGCCGTACAGGGCTTGTTCCAATTTTTTTAAAAGGGCTGCTCCGTACACATTCCATACGCACCCCTTCACCCAATTCACACGATTCAAGCACACGAAACTCCACCAAGGTTAGTGTTGAAAGAGTGTGAGTGGAGATTGTAAGTGTTCACACCAAATTCACATCTCCACATCCAATTGGTGAAAGGTATGAAATTCTTGAACCCTAACTTGAACATTTTGATATGAATTGATTGAATTGATATATGGGCTTTATTCTTATGATGTTTTCATGCTTGATTGATGATATTCATGCATGTGTTTCATTATGAATTGTTGAATTTTTTTAAAAAAAAGTTGAAATAGGGTTCATGAGGAATAATTTGGGAATTGTGTGAGAATTATGAGTGTGAATAATTGTGTTGTGCCAATTGATGAATTACATGAGTATGATGTTTATTTGTAAGAGATTAACTTTAGATATTGAGGATTTGGGCATGAGGATATGCAAATTGCATGTTGAGAGGATGTTTAAATTTTGTGCATGCCAAGTGTTCGATGAAATGTCTAAGAGAGGAATTCGTTGGAAATTGATGGTCAAATGTGAATAGCATTTTAAGATGATTGAAGTGAGGATTCATATGTGTGATCATGAGTAGAAATTGGTTATAATTGTTGATAGTTGTGATGAATGGTGATAAGTTGTTAAGTGTGAATATATTTGATAAGTTGTATATTGTTTTTATATTGTAGATGGCTGAGAGGAGAGTTCGCCCTAGGACCGAGGATTTCATTGTGATAACCGACACTGAGGAGTTATCTAACTTGGATGCCCAGTTGGTTATTGAAGGAATTCATCCACAAGAATTTGGAGTTGAGTTCGAGGATTATTGGGGAAAGTTTGTGCTTCGCTGGCAAGTTCTAGCTCCGAAGATCAAGGCTACTCATTTCCAAGACACGGAGACGATGAGGGGACTAGGTATAGAGGAAGATCTGAGGAAGTTATTTCGCTTCTCTCAGATGGAAGCTTTCTTCGATAAGAGGCCGCCAACCTACTATCATCTCACTGCGGAATTTATGAGCACTTTACAAGTGAAGAAAGATAGGAATGGGTATCCACTATGGGTGACTTTTCAGCTAGATAATGTGTTGCGGGAAAAGGTTCCATTGGCATTTTTGAATGAGTGTTTTGGGTGCCCGCCATGCGAATTCCATCGGAGCTTTTATGCCGGAGGAACTTTCAACCAATAGGAATGGTGGTCAAGCCTTGTGAATGATGGAACTGAGAGAGCAGGGTACATCCCTAGTGCTTCAAAGGGGACGGCCATCCGGAATCCTGTAATGAGGTACTTAGAGAAGATCGTCTCCAACACTATATTGGGAAGCTTTGAAGGAGGCTCAGTTGGAGAAAAGCAGCTCTATATCATGTATTGTATGTATAAAGAGTTACCGCTTAATGTTGCAGCACATTTTGTGCAACATGCGGAGAGAGTTGCAAAGAGGCAGAGTTCTCAAGGGTTGATGCTAGGAGGGATGATTACAATGATAGCTCAAGGAATGGGAGTTAACTTCGCAGGGATGGAGAATCGTATGGTTAGTGAAGGGTTGAATTACTCACAGCTGATGAGGATGGAATTTTTGACCATGGTAGGAAATCAATACTGTTTAAGGCAGGAGAAGGGAGCTCCATTTCCGTTGCCAATGCCGGAGCTCACTACAGTTTATAAAAGGAGAAGGCTTGCAAATTTGGCTATGGGAAGTGTGAACCATTCCATAGTTGTCAAGGCATTTTATAGAAGAAACAGAGATGAAATGGAACAGGTTCTGAGGCAGGTTAGAGTTGAAGAAAATGAAGAGCTAGCCAATTTGAGGGCCGAGCAAGTGCCCATGGAGGGTGATGAGCAAGGAGAGCAACCGGAGCAGATTGAGTTTGAGGAGCAAGGCCCTGATCCACCACTGTTTGAGGAAGAAGGAGCACCGCCACCAGTCGCACCGGGCCAAGGAGATGAAAGGTGGAACTATATGATGGATGAGGTACGTGACATGAGGCATGTGCAGCAGACATATGGGACTCAGATCAGGGAGATTCGCGAAGTCCAGCAAGAGCATGGAAGACACATTGAAGAGTTGAGAGCTGGACAACGAAGGAGGGAGTACTATGAAGAACAATCAAGGGTGCACTCCAACAACATGGAGGAGATGTTGACCATGATGTTCAACTTCCAGTTTCCTGCGAACCCTCGAGCCTACATTCCATGGAACACCTATCGTCCACCTCCTCCGCCTCCGGAACAATGAGGGAGTATTTTGAGTGCTTGGCACTTTTGTCCATTCATCTAGCTATTATTTAGAATTTTGGTATTATTGCTTAGACATTTGATTTGATTTGTTAGGATTTGATTGGATTGTACTTAAATTGTTGGTTTTTGGGAGGTTTTACTTTGGGATTTTATTTTCAGTTTTATGCGATTTTCAGTTTTTTGTTTTTTCGTTGTTTGGATGCGATGGGAGATTGATCTTTATCGTTATGGGTTTGAGTTGATGTGCTTTATTTTCTTTTGATGGATGATTTGATTTATGCATGTTATATGTTTGTATTGTTTGTTGATCCCTTGATTAGTAGGTGATGTTTGTTGTTATTTTAATTCTTGTATAGGTGTGGTTTTGGTGGTATGTTTTGGGAAAGAGTTGAGTGATGTTTTTTGAGTATGAGCTATGATGCATTGTTTGTGATAGGTGATGGCAAGCAAGTTAATGGTTTCTACTTGTTAAAATTGTGACATGGATTACATAATTTGTTCAATTTTGAGAAGTATGAAGGTTAATTGAGTTTCTTTTGGTCCAAGCAAAAGCTTGTGAGAGTTGAGCCTCAACCGTGCCTCCATGGTTAATTATTGAAGAGAGGACCGGTTGAACTAAGACAAACTAGAACTTGCTCTTGGACTATAGGAACGAAGCCCGAATGGTTGAAATTTGTGACATGATCTTAGGCCATCCTTGTTAAGTAAAGTCATAGCCATAAAATTTCCTTACCTCAAACATTATCCCTAGTAAGCCACTTTGAACCTTTAAGCCTATCTCTTGTGATATAAGCACATTACAAGCCTTGAAAACCCATTTAAACCTTATATATAACCTATGTGTGGGTAATTGAGGATGATGATGGTTTACAAAAGGGAAGATGTGGAAAAATGTGCAAATGTATATGGAAAGAAAGGTGAGTCAAGAAAAAGGATGAAAGAGCTCAAGATAAAAGCAAGTGCAACTTCAACAAAAGTGAAAAAGGAGCAAAATAGAAAAATATGCTCAAGGAATACAAAAGTCAAATACAAGAAGTATGCCATTCAAAAAGAAGCTCAAGAAATCCAAGGAATGATGATGCTTAGTGCTTGTGATTAAAGTAGAAAAGAAAGGAAGCATGAAAGTGAGGACGTTGAAGAAAGGAATCATCTCTTCGATCAACCACACTTGAAAAGTCACTATTATCCAAAGTTTCCTACCTTACCAAAGAGCCTAAACATTACATCCAAAGATAAAGACCTTTTTGATCACTTATTGAAACTAAGGTGGCTTGTGAACATAGTCCATGAGCAAGCCTATGGTGAGTCGATTTTAACCGGTTGATGAGTGTTGATCAAAACCTTACTTCAAAGAGTGTTGAGTTAATTTGATATCCTATGAAAGGCTTGGATTGAAAGGGATTTGATTACTCTTTTGTCATGCTTGAGATTGAACTCGTTAATCTTTCATGTTATAAGTTTGAATATGTAGGGATACTTAACTTGATTTTGAAATCCTTATTACTTGTGATATATTGTGGTTTATGTTCGTTAGATGTTCTCTAGGTGAAATTTTCTCCTCTTGTTTATCATTTTTAGTTGTTCGAGGACAAACAACACTTTAAGTTTGGGGGATTGATTGTCGTCATTTTCACCTAGGTTTTAGTGTCTTTATGTGTGTATTTTCGGATGTTTTTTATCCGTATTTGTGTTAATTTTGGTGGAGTTATTGTTGTTTTGAGGAAAGTGGTACGAACTTATAGAATTGTGTAAATGAGCTTGAATATATGTAAAACAGGTCATGGAACGGACAAAAACGGAGTCGGGAGTGAAAGCGAGACGAAGAATAGGCCAGGCAACTGCACGGGCCGTGCGCGGAACACGGCCCTGTAGCAGCTGGCCGTGTAATGTCATCAGAATACGCTGCTCGCCCAGGGATTTGGCCGTGCGCTGGTGCACGGGCCGTGCGCAGCTGCACGTCCCGTGTGCGGAGCTCGGCCCTGTAAGAAGAAGCCGTGTATTGTCGTCAGAAAGTGCTGCACGGCCATGATCAAGGCCGTGTATTGCAGCTCGAGGCGTGTCCGGAAGCACGCACAAAACGCCGAAGTAGGTGTGGCCTACACGGGCCGTGTACTGCAGCACGAGCCGTGTAGGTGCAAAATCCTGTGTAATTTTCAGAATGTTCCGGAAGCTTCTAGAAGGTCCATAAGTGATATAAAACCATTATTTGTGCGAAATTAGAAGAGGAGATACACATTAGATCAGATTGAGAGCAGTTACACACAATGCACACCACATTTCCTCACACACTAGATCCACAATCCATCTACACCATCTAAATCCATCAATTCACCTTGATCTTCATAAATCCATCCATACATCCATCCATTCCATCATCTAAGAAGAGAAAATCAGATTTGTTTGAAGAATTTGGCATGATCAAGGAAGAAGGAGTCTACCTTCAAGGGGAAGCTCAATCTCTTTTATTTTGCTACTTTCTTCATTATATTGCTCATATGGAGCTTGTATTGGATTGTAGCCAATTGACAATGAATATTTGTGGCTAGTCCTCAAGTGAGGCTAGCAATATGATTGGTTAGGAAATATGTAGATTTTTGCACTATTAAAGCTTGATGAATTGATTGTTATGATTACTTTCTATCATGAATGCTTATTCTCATTTGATGCATGATGTGTGTGGTTAAATTCTCTATGCATAGTGTTAGGATGGTCATTCCAATATTATGTGTGGTGGTTTAATTGAATCATTGATTGTATTAGGTGACTTGGTTAGTATGAGGGGAAGAAAGCCATTCCCTCCAAGTGCTTAGAAGCTCATGATAGAACATTAGTGATGAACTAGTGAGGGGAACCAACTTATGATCATAGTACCCATGAGGGAATTGAGAGTAAGACAATCTTAGGAGATTTAAACTTGTAAAAGAGTTGAGAACCTAATCACCTTGGCCATAGGGGTTAGGGGTACAATTGTGATTGCCCTTAGTTTCATAACTTGAAAGTCATCAATGCTTGAGTAAGTGTGATGTCTACATAAGACCTTGACCATGATGTTGCTAGCCTTGCTCTCTTTTTAGATATACTTCATCCATTCCATCTCATCTTGCTACTTGATTTGATTGATATTTGTTATAATTAGTTGCTTGTCTAGTTCATTAGTTAATTGATAGAGTAATCATAGTTCTTAAATCAAAACTTTATCTCGATAATCCTTACAAAACATAAATCAATGGAAAATCCGGATACAACTTGAGTTTACCTTTTCCCTTGGGACGACAATACTATAAATTTTGCACTTGGTCACGCGTATACAACAGCGATAGAGTACACTTACTCTTGACATTTCACTAGAAATGCAGCTAAGTTCACCTTTTTGATAAGAATTGTTGCCATATATTAGCACAGGTATCTTATATTCGATATATTTGAGAAAAAGGTGTACTTGAGGTGTTTTATTGTTTTTAGGTGGAAAAAGGATCAAAAGTGCCAAGTTGGAGGAAAAGTGCAATTTGTGCAAGAATGATGAGAAACACACATTCAAATTGTGTAATTTTTATTTGTTTGTGTAGAGATCTAAATTGGAAGTGTGATAAATGGTTGGAAAGCCACAGAAGAGAAGATCGTTTTGGAGTAAAGAACACCCTAATCGGATTCCAAACGAGAAATTTATTATCAAAGTGGTGACGTCGTGTAAGCTGTGCCGAACAGAATGGCTATGCCACGTTTCATGACTTGTTATTTCTGAGGATCTCGTGAGCATAAGAATCACTAAAATCAGAGTTTGGACGAGGAAGTTATGCTCAAAATCGTGGAACTACAGGAGTGGCTCTAGCCCCTGATTAATCTAGGAACCTCTCTTCATGACTCCTTCGGATGATGGTAGGGTTTCGGTGGTGGATGGATGATGAATGATGTTTGATGTCCTACGAAATCTCTTCTTTTATACTTGTAAACTCTCCTTACGGTCCTTGGATGGGCTTCTTGAACGAACACACGCATTAAAGGTGTAAAAATACTAATATGGAAAGTTTTCGCATGTCAGTTTGACTAACAGCCCCTTTGGTCGAACTCCTGGTCGAATCGACCTGTAAATCAGTTGCGGGTCTCAGATTAGACCTGAATCCTGGTCGAATCATAAACTTTCTGGTCGAACTGTAGGTGCGTCTCTTTAGGCTTCTGGTTCGACCATGGTTTGACCAAATGGCTTGGTTGAATGGCATGATCGTGGTCAAACATCACTTCTTCTCTAACAGTTTGACCAAAGATGCTGGTCGAATGACTTCCTTCTTGGTTGAATTCAGCGTTTGTTTCGTCGAATCCTCCTCTAAATTTCTCTTTTTCCGGATCCGATCACTTCCAATTCGTTTTCCTTTAAAAATCAACTCAAATAGCCTTGTAGACACCAGATTCGTGACTTTCCACCATGTATATCAATTCATATCGAATTACAACCATCTAAAACACCATAAGTACACAAATTTGGGCTTGAAATTAGTGAATTTACACACTCATCACCAATCATATGATTAGCCCTACTATAGGACTAGCCACTACACATCATGTTCAAATCAATACAACCAATGACTTGCTCCATTTGAGCCAAAATATGAAGAAAAATAGCAATTGAAGAGTAGGTCGACTTCCCTTTTGTGAAGATGACCTTCCTTCCTTCCAACATGCTCAATTCTTCAATCTATGATGATCTTCACTTCTCAAATTGATGGAATTGTGGAGTGATGGATGAATTTAGGGAGTACCAATGGATTGAATGGATGAAAAGAATGGAAGATGGATGAATTTTTAATGTGTTTCTGAAGGTATGGTGTGATAGTGTGTGTTAGATCTTAGAAACTGCTCCAAAATGTGATTCTCCTCTAATTTTCGCACTCAATTGGGTTTTTATAATCACATTTTGGAGCAGTTTCTAAGATCTAGCACACACTATCACACCATACCTTCACAAACACATTAAAAATTCATCCATCTTCCATTCTTTTCATCCATTCAAAATGTAATTTCTAGAATGTGTTAGTGAAAATGACAACAATCATCAATCAGCTTCAAGCAAGCCCAATAGTCGGTGATCCCTTCACTAATGTTCTTGACTTGCCTCCACAATTGCAGAATGTAAGCGATGTGGTTATGTAAGTCTTCGTGTGTGCTTTGATGAGCATTTTCTCAACATACAAAATTAATCCCCAAATATGAAGGATATCAACTATAGTATTGATAGGCAACCAAGTGATTATCGAACCCAAGGGATAAATTATTATTAATTTAATTAAGGTCTAATTTATTAAGACTATTGTGGAAATATGATTGTGAAGATTAAGTAACTAAGTAACGAATAATTAAAATAACGTGTGACTCGTGTATGACATAAACAAACAAGCGTATGACACGTGTGAATTTCCTCAGAGCAAGAGATATAATTCACCCCCTTTTTAGGTACAATCAATATCAATTATTTCCCGTGCACTAAGTACTCTAACCCAATATGATCTCCCTTTATAGATACTATGAAATTATACTCTTTATACTACTTATTAACCCGAATAATATTAAATTAAAAAGTATTTATATAAGATAGTTCTAATAAGACTTCAGAATCCATTCACTTAGAATTATATCATGTAATCCTACTCAACAGTGAATGAACTCAATCAATAACTAAGATATGTATTCACACTCTACATAACAGTTAATGATGTACAAAACAACTGTGAGTATGAATTTAAAAGACATAGTCTTATATAAAATAAACTACAAGTAGTGTTATAAGGAGTTTACACATGGAAAATAAATCAACTCATAAAACCTTCATAAACCTAGAACTACCAAAGCGGTTGTAGCCCATGATTGATCTAGGAACAATCATGGTTGTTGGTAGGATCTTACCCATAGTCTTGAAAATTACAAGATAAATTAAGAAGCAAAGTAAACCCCAGATGTGGGTTCTTACTTGGTTCAATAGACGAACCTCTCTCCAAAGCTCCGTAGGATGGAGTTAGGGTTTGGATAAGGTGTAGGATGGATAAGGAATCTAACTCTCTTCTTCATGTTCTCTACATCCTTTTTTATACTTGTAAAGGTCTCCTCACGGACCTTTGATGTGCTTTTACTTGAGGCACAAGTCAAATTTGGTAAAAGAAATCCGGAATTACCAAAAATAGCACCAGCAAAATTCCGTTCGACCAGACCTCCATTGGTCGAGCAAAGTGTCCTGGTCGAACGCTGATCGAGCAATCTCTCTGTAAGTTTTACACATTTTGTTCGACCAACCTTCACCCGTTTAACCAAGATGATTCTGGTCAAATGGCTTCTCTTAGTTGAGCAAGGCTATTGTAAGTTTTTACGCATTCAGCTCGACTTTGCTCCCTTGTTCGACCAAACTGACGATGGTTGAATAAGCCTTTGAGGTCGAACAACCTTCGAATAACACCTCAAAAAACATTTTTTCCAATTCCGAGCCCTTAAGACCTATTTTCCTATAAAAATATGCTCAAAAAGCCTCAGTAGCATCTGATTCATAAATTTTCCATAAACAACCGGATTCATCTTGATAATAGACCAAATCATACTCAACTTCTACACAGATCTGAGCCCAAAACATATGAATTTACACTCTCATCAAACCCTCAAACTTACATGTTACTTGTCCCGAGGAAACGAATTCAAAACAAAGGAAAGAGACTGCCATTCACAAGATCCTCATAACAAGCACAACCTTTTCTAACACATGCAATTGTATCAAATCAAAACATGAAATCCATGATACCCTTATTTCATGAAAAAACATCCATTAATCACAATACTTCTATGAGTGCTACGTCATCTAACTCATGGGTAAGTGTTTGCTGTCTCTCTCAAGTATAAAAGATATACACTTTACGGGTTAGTATATACACTCAAATTCAATTCATATACTCGCATAACCATAAGCCTGACAAGGGTATCAAAAATCCATCTATAATCGTTTCAACACTAGGATCACAAAGGACTTGACTTATGGGTTGTAATGTTGGCTCTTTGGAATAGGTAGGAGAATTTGGTTAAAAATGACTAATTCACTAGTAGAGAATCTCCTTGGAGTTTTGCTTTTCATCAAACAACTTAATTTCTTTGCTCCATCATCATTCTCATGACCCTTGCAGTTCATCGACTCCTTTTTTTCTTTGGAATCAACATCTTCTTTCTTCAAAGCACAAGGGTACCGAATTTGGGCAATACCTTTCTAAGCAGTCTGGGTACCAGTTTTAGGATTACCCCTAAACAAGATTTAACCACCATCTTTTGAACTCTTCACTTGGAAATGTTTTCTTTCCCTCTTTGATTTCATCACTTAGCACATATTCACCTTAACTCTCAACCAGTATATAGGGTATTTTAAGCTAAATTAAGGGAATAAAGGCTTCGATCACAGGCTTGCCAAAGAAAAAACTTTTAACGGCTCAACAGGGCTTCCAATAATAATCATATAACAAGGTAGGAAAAATTTGGCTAAGTGGCTCAATTATCAATAATGGCCTAAAATTATTTCCTAGTATTTATTAATTATAAATTTCAAACAAGACTCCAAATCAAGTTCTAGAATACGAGTATACAAACGACTCTCAAGAATAAACATCAATCTTTTCATGAACTATCAGTAAAAATAGGACATGCTCTGTTGGGTTGTATACTAAAAGTCTAGCTTTAGTATGAACAATTTTATAACAATATTTGAAAAGAGAATCATATGATCAAATGATTGCATCTTATAATTTATTTATATGCACGGTGCAATAGTCCATTTACTTTATACTGTAGATAATATGTTGTGCGACAACACGTGGAAGATCATATTATCGGTTTTCTTATAAAGTATAAACAGATGCTCACAACCGAGATAGACGGGGACTCTCTATCGGTATGGTTGTAGTGTGATTTGGTATTAGTTGTCTTGACAATAAAATTACATTAGTATGCTTTGTGCATATTGAGTAGGATGTCCTGAGATCATTCGTCTTATACTGACTATATAGTAGAACTTGATCTCTGTTATTATGGAAGTTTGTGCTCTTAATCCCTATACAATAACCTCGACACGTAGGGCAGCATGTATTTCTTTGATTCATCAATGGGTGAGATTTATAAGTAATAAATCAACAAACTCGGTGAGTTGGAAAATAGTGCTGTATCTATGGTGTGCTGTTGATTGTAGAAGGAATCCATGTCTGACATAGGTTGATGATGTCCCCTTGAGGAGCTCATAAGGTTTATTATGTAAATCTTGCAAGTGGATTAATCTCCGGCATGATAATAAGGTTGAGTGGTACTACTCTCGGATAAGATATTAATTAATTTGAGTTATCAGTAACATAATTAATTACTCAAATTAATTAATGGGCATTGTATATCTTAAACATGGGGAGACTTCGGGCTCATAATAAGAAGGAGCCCAAAACATAATTTTGGGTTGGAGTGGGTAGTGCAGTAATAATAATTTAGTGGACTTTATTATTATTATTGGATTAAATATAAGCTTTGGGCTAAGCTTGGATATTTAATCCAATAGAGGCCCAACTCCAATTCTCCTCCTGATCCCTGCTGTAGCCCAGTATATAAGTGAACTCAGCCTCTTGGAACCCTAAGTTTTCCTGCGCCTCTTTTGACGTGAGAAGGGAAAGAAGCAGATTGAGATATCCTGCAGACTGTTGCCCACACAACAGCAGGATCACACTTGGGACATACAGTAGAAGATCAGAGGTAGTTCTCTGCAGTGATTCATCCTCTACATCAACCCAGAAGTACGGTAAACATTATTTTTGCTTCCGCTGTGATTGTTTGCCTGAAGTCCTAAACGCATCACGCTGAACCAAACGATCCAAAGCCAATAATTGGTATCAAAGCGAGGTTTCGTGGTGAAACGTGAGACGTTAGATTGGGTTTATGCCATTCGTGTGTTAATGGTTAGATTGATAGCATGTTTAAAGGGGATAATTTGATTATGTGAAATAATCTGAAAATAATCTCTTGGGTTTTATACTGTTATTGTTTTTCACCATGGCATGCAATTTGGTATGTGTGATTGTTAATTGTTTGTTCATTACTGGACACACTACACACACATCGAGAAACCCATCTTCTATCTATACACACTGGATCGCACACACTCACGACCCGGTGGGCTATCACTATTCTCATCGAAAAGAAAGGAAGAATGAAAACGATGTGAGTCCTCAACGTGCTATGGGTGAGTCGACGGAGGGTTGGAGCGAGTCAGAAGCAGTTTTCGACCGCATCTGGCGGCAATCCAAACGAGTCACTGGCGACGGCGCTCGTTCGGGCAACAGCGGCGGTGGCGATAAAACTGGGTTCTAGGCAGGAAAGTCAAAGGCTGCCGGTCGAACCAGTGGTGGGTTCTGGTCGCATCAGGATGTGATCTGATCGAAGTTCTCCATGCATTCAGTGCTGCTGAATCGCGTGTACACGGCAACACTCGACTGAGAGAGAAGTCCGGCTGGGCGATTCGAGGCCATTTCGGGTGAGTCATCGGTTTATTCGATCGAATCAGGAGGGATCCGAGAGAGTCCAACCCGATTCTGGTCGGATCGAAGCTGATCGGCGATGCACAATAGCACTGTTGTGGAAAGCGACGGAGCGAGCTTCTGGATTGCCATTGTTTAGCTGCTTAACGGCGGCGCTGGATTCGGCTGTGGCAGATCGGCGATCTGGGTGGATCGGACTCTCTGTATGATCAGATTTATGCAGTTCCAAGCGGGTCTTGTCTAGTCTTCGATGAACGATAGCGCTCGTGGCTTGCTGTCGGCCGAAGCGGTGATGGCAGTCGCGGCAAATGCGTGCGAGACTCAGGTTGACCCAGTCGAGTCGGTGCTACTACGAGGTCTCCAGTGTGGAGCAATCATGGAAGAGGGCAGAGCAGACGTGTATCTGGCTGGATGATGGCACCATAGTCCGCTGACTGATACGACGACGGGGTTGCTGACGACTGTTAAAAGCGGTCGTCTTCGCGAAGGCTGGAGCGGCGACTCCAGTCGGTGATGCTGATGGGCAGACGCAGCGAAAATATGGCAGTGCTGTCGGGTCTTGACGGCGCCAGGCGAACTCCGGCCGCCGAGAGCAACTTGCTGGCGGTGATTCTGCGGCTGGGTTTGGATGAAACGTTTGATGGCAGAAGCAAGCGGCTGTCTCTTAGGGCAACGTTGTTGATCTTGCTGCTGGGCCTTATCCCTTTTAATTTGGTTAAGGGCTGATGGGTCCATATTTAATTAAAATGCTAATGGGCTGTGGATTCTAGGCTGCTCAATTTTAATTTAGTTTTGGGCTGGTTGGGTCCATATTTAATTAAAATGCTTATGGGCTGCTGGGCCAATATTAATTGCTAGATTTAATTAATTGTGGGATTTGTGTTGGGCCAAGTTTATAGCAAAAAATTAGCAGGATAAATGGGCTTAATTAATTTATTAATGGGCTGCTCATTTTATGCTATTGTTGCTTGGGTAGACTGGGCCTATTTATTTGATCCAACTTTTTATGCAATTAATTGAAATATATAATTGATTTAATTGTTTTACTTGATAATTAATTGTTATATATGTGGCATGTTCTATGTGATTTAATTTTTTAAATTAATTGAAACATAAGCATGCTAAGCTGTATATTTTATTCAGGAATATTATATGCATGTTAAAAACCCTCGGTGTTAAATAACTAAGTGGGAGAGGGGATTGGTAATTAATTCCCACGGCCTCCATTATTGGTTTGTAAGTGATGTGAGTAAACTTGCGCTTTGGCAATAGAGCCTTCCTCCCTAACGGATGAGTTTATTCACGGATCACTGGTACAAACTTCTTTAAAAAATTATTGTTTGTAATGTGATGCATATGGACTTGCGCGTTGGCTATAGTACCTTCCTCCCTAACGGATGAGCTTATATGCGGTTCACTAGTACAAACTTATATAATTGATGGTTGTAGAAAGTTATCTGAGCGCGTGTGTACTTCTCCAACAATAAGGCACATAAGCTTGGGCAGCGGACTTGGGATCAAATAATGGTGCACACTTAGATGTAAATAATTAGTATCCTCCCCAACGGAGTCACTGTTATTATTTGCATGACTAAAGAGGAACCGACTATTAATTATTTTGTCATAAAGTTAGGTTGACAAATGAAATTAATGGGTAAAACCTTCTCTTGTAAATGTTCGGGTTTGTAAACGTCCACACTAACGTGGCTTGCAGACTCACGGTGCTTGAGATTTCGGTGAATTTTATTTTTATATTATTTTGAGGGAATCAATATAAAAGGATAAAATTCAAAGATTTGATCGGAATATTTATTTGTGATTCTCTGAATTTCGAATGGTTTTATCTCACTTATTATTAACTAAAAGAAATTAAATTTACTCGTCCTAATTAGATGATTAGAAAAGAATCTTGTTTTTGAAATTTACTGCTTAAAGTAAATACATGTGTGTTCTCACAAAGGATGTCTCATGATGCCTATTAAAGTTTCTAGTGAAGAGATGAGAGGTTCATAGAAATATGATGGTCTCATGTAACTCTTCGGATACTTAAGTAATTTAAAAGGCGGTAGGTCATGATAGTATTTGATGAATGAATTGGAAATACATGGAATAGAAGTTGAAAGGGAAACCTAAGTCAATTTTATTCTCTATAATTGCCTAGATGTTTTGAGTAAGTTCAACCTGAATTACAAGAGGATGTAAATGGTGGAAAACTTCTGACAAAACATGTGGTAAAGGAAAGCCATTTTCATCATGATATGAACAAGTTTAATATCTTATTTACTAATAGTTTAAACGTGATTAGTGATGGCATCTACTGACACGAACTGTGTAGATACTGGAATCACTAAATGTTTATCACTTAGTAAGGATAAGATTGTTATGACATGGGTAAAAGTACAAAGGTAGTGACTATTGCAGTGGGAGTTGTTTATTTATCTCATGATAAGAATAAACGATTGATTATGAGAAATTATCTTTACGTACGTTTCATAGAAAGAATTTGATTTTAGTTTCGCTGCATTGTCGGGTGGATACTTCATTTCATTTAAATGACATGGTCATAGTGATGAGGAATGGGGCTATAATCTGTAATAGTACGTTGGTGGATAATGTGTATACTCTTGAATTATGTACATCCCACAGATGCAACAAATAGTAATTAATAATGCATCTTCTAATATTAGTAAGAGAAAGGAACCTTCAAAGATGAACTAAACATACATTTGGCGTCTAAGATTAGTTCATTTTACTTGAGTAGGATTCAAAAGTTGATAGCCGATGGACCGTAAGGTTTATCTGAAGTGGAAACTATCAGACTTGCAAGTCTTGCTTGGAAGTAAAAATGATTAACTGCCTTTTCAAGGCTATGGGGTGTAGAGCCAAAGATATATATGTTGGAATTAGTTCATTCTGATTCAAGCAAACCTAATATTATCCAGGCGAGAGATGGTTATGAATATTCTAAGATTATTCTAGATACTAATATATTTATTTGATGCACTGCATGTCTAAGTTCTTTGATTAATTCAAGAATTGCAAGACTGGTACAGTGAAGCGTCATTGAAAATATATTAAGTCATTACGATTTAATCATGATGGCGAATACCTCTTGAGATAGTTAGGAGCTATTGATCAGAAGTTGAGATTAAATCTCAAATTGACTACACCAGGCATGCCCCAACTGAATGGTGTGGTGGATAGAAGTGTTGGGCAATTGGATCTTGTGGCTCAAACGTGATCGTTAGTAAACAGGCAAACAATAAACAGCGGAAGCAATTAAATCTTGTTTACCGTACTTCTGGGTTGATGTAGAGGATGAACCGTTGCAGAGAACCACCTCTCAATCATCTGCAGTATGTCCCAAGTTGAATCCTGTTGTTGTGTGGGCAACAATCCGCAGGATTCTCTCAATCTGCTCATGTTCTTTCTAACTGTCAAATGAGGCACTGACTTAGGGTTAACAGGAACTGAGATAACTTATTTATAAGGGCTACTGCAGGGACCAGGAAGAGAAATTGGGCTGGGCCTCAATTGAATTTAATTAACCAAGCTTAGCCCAAAGCTTTTAATTAAATCCAATAATAATAATATAGTCCACTAAAATATTATTATTGCACTACCCATCCAATCCCAAATTATGTTCTGGGCTCCTTCTTATTATAAGCCCGATAGTCTCCCCATGTTTAAGATATTCAATGTCCATTAATTAATTAAGTTACTGACAACTCTAATTAATTAATATATCGTCCGAGAGTAGTACCACTCAACCTTTTTATCATGCCGAAAATTAATCCACTTGCAAGATTTACATGATAAACCTTATGAGCTCCTCAAGGGGACATCATCAACCTATGACGGACATGGATTCCTTCTACAATCAACAGCACACCATAGATACAGCACTACTTCCCAACTCACCGAGTTTGTTGATTTAATACTTATAAATCTCACCCATTGATGAATCAAAGAAATACATACTGCCCTACGTGTCGAGGTTATTGTATAGGGATTAAGAGCACGAACTTCCATAATAACAGAGATCAAGTTCTACTATATAGTCAGTTAAGAAGAACGATCTCAGGCGGTCCTGCTCAATACACACAAGTGCACTAATGTGATTCTATAGCCAAGACAAGCTAATACCAAACCACACTACAACCATACTGATAGAGAGTCCCCGTCTATCTCAGTTGTGAGCATCTGTTTATACTTTATAAGGAAACCGATAATATGATCTTCTGCGTGTTGTCGCACAACATATTATCTACAGTATAAAGTAAATGGACTATTGCGTCATGCATATAAAATAAATTATAAGACGCAATCATTTGATCAATGATTCTTATTTCAAATATTGTTATGACATTGTTCATACTAAAGCTAGACATTTAGTATACAATCCAACAATCTCCCACTTATACTAAAAGACTATGCTGTCATGTCTTCTGCCAAACATCTGATTCCTATTCCCACTACACGACCATTAAAAGCTCTCGCCTTAAGGTCTTTGTAAATGGTTTACTAGGTCATCATCCGATGCAATCTAGGCGACATCAACCTTCCCCTCATCATACGATTTCTCGTAACAGGTGGTACTTGCGCTCCATGTGTTTAATTGCCTTATGGACTTGTGATTCTTTCAAGTTTGCAACTGCACCAATATCATCAATGTAAATTGTGATTACCTTGGTCAAACTTAGAAACACTTCAAAGTCCATCATGAAGTCTCTAGAGTCATATAGATACTTTGGCTGCCTTTTAGGCTCCAATTCATCATCTTTCCATGATGGAGTCCGGAGTCTGAAATATATTTCTATATAACACTCATCCACATTATGACTCTACTTCCTAAGATTAAACACATAACCTTTGAGGAGAATTTACTACTGTTCAATCTGACTAAAAAATCCGAATCTCCGTAATCCACAAGAAGCAGTGAATCTGCTCAGTAAGTCTATATATGATTTCCAGTCCTTCTCAGGCACTTCATATATGTCTTACCACAGTTCATCATTCTTGTTCCGGATTACGTTGATACCCACTGTTCTTGCATTCAGCAAAACAGATATCCAACTTCGTTCATAGCATTCCTTAGATTAAGCTTCCTTATTCGCCGAAGCATAAGGAAACGCTTTCATCTACTTTATCTTCTTTTTGTATCTCAAAGACACATTCACTAAGATAAATTTACATGCAAAACGAGTATGAACTGTATCATTTTATGAAACTTGAGATAAGCATAACATCCTTTCTTGTGATCCGTATTACCGTGTCAAAAGGATGTATTTTGCCTTTCTTAAGTCCTTCATCTTTACCGCTTTATAAACCGTACCCATACGACCGATAATACTCTTTCATTGTCTCCAATGAGCAAGATACTATCTAAGTATAGTACAAGAAACACCACCATGTTTTCGTCACTCTTTACAACACACAAGACTCATCCACTCATTGATTTAAATCCATGCCACTGGATTACCTAATCAAAACAGATGCTTCACTATCTTAAAGCTTGCTTTAGTCCATCGCCGGACACTTTTAAGCTTACTATCAAAATGCTATTAGTACTTTGCAATGAATTACTCTGGTTGCTTCACATAGATGTTTTCCTCAAGACTTCCAATCAGGAAAGCTGTCTTGACATCTATTTGCTGTCTCTCATAATTTAATATGAGCAGCAATAAATAAAAGAATCCGGATCAATTTAAGCATAGCTACCAGCGAATATGTTCCCTCATAATCGAACCATTTCTTTCTGAGTACATCTTTTCGCAACAAGCTTTGCTTCCAAGATTTTCACCTTTCCTTATGATCCTCTTTTATTTCCTATGATCACTTGCAATGGTTTTTACACCATTTAGTGGTCATACAAGTTCCCAGACTTAATATAGAATCTTTAGATTCTATTTCAACATACATTGCAACTTACTAAGATTCCGCATTTTAATCTTGTAGTGCTACGTCGTATTCGTGGGACAATACCATGTTTACTAGGGATCAAGTCTCACGACTCTCCCAAAACATATATATATGGGTTGTCATACAACCCTCCCACTACGACAAGGCACTACATGTAATTGTGTATCAGACGTGACACGCGTTGCAGTTTACCTTGTGGTATATCCTCTTGTACACTTGGTACTTATACTTAGTGTTTTCCTCTCACTTCCTTTAGAACAACTTATACATGGGCTTGTGATTTATTACATAGTCCTTTTCAAAAAATCTGGTTATTGTGTTAACAATTACCCTTCGATCTTTTGGACTAAATAAATCACTATCCATTTTTCTAGAATATCCCATATACAGACAAACGTTTCACGAATTACTGTATCTAGGGCATATCCATAAAATGAATTTAATTATTCCAAATAATTCATCATCTATCTAATAATAACCATAAGAGCCTTATTCCTTCTATCCTCCACACCATTCAATTGGGGCATGCCCGGTGTAGACAACTTGAGATTTAATCTCAACTTCTGATCAATAGTTCCTAACTATCCCAAGAGGTATTCGCCATCATGATTGAATCGTAATGACTTAATATATTTTCCATGACGCTTCACTGTACCAGCCTTACAATTCTTGAATTAATCAAAGAACTTAGACATGCAGCGCATTATATAAATATATTGGTTTCTAGAATAATCTTCAAATATTCATAACCACCTCTCGCCTGGATAATATTAGGTTCGCTTGAATCAGAATGAACTAATTCCAACATATATATCTTTGGCTCTACTCCCCACAGCCTTGAAAAGGCAGCTAATCATTTTTACTTCCAAGCACGACTCGCAAGTCCGATAGTTTCCACTTCAGATAAACCTTACGGTCTATCGGCTATCAACTTTTGAATCCTACTCAAGTAAAATGAATTAGTCATAGACGCCAAATGTATGTTTAGTTCATTTTCGAAGGTTCCTTTCTCTTACTAATATTAGAAGATGCATTATTTAATTACTATTTATTGCATCTGTGGGATGTGCATGATTCAAGAGTATCCAAATTATCCACCAATGTACTTTAACGGATTATAGCCTCATTCCTCATTTCTATGACCATGTCATTTAAATAAAATGAAGTATCCATCCGTTAATGCATAGAAACCGAAATTAAATTCTTTCTATGAAACGTACGTAAAGACAATTTCTCATAATCAATCGTTTATTCTTATCATGAGATAAATAAACAACTCCCACTGCAATAGCCACTACCTTTGTAGTTTTACCCATGTTATTAACAATCTTATCCTTACTCAGTGATAAACATTTAGTGATTCCAGTATCTACATACTTCGTGTCAGTATATGCCATCACTAATCATGTTTAAACCATTAGTAAATAAGATATTAACCTTGTTCAGTTCATGATGAAAATTGGCTTTCTTTTGCCACATGTTTTGTTAGAAGTTTCCCACCATATACAACCTTTCGTATTTCAGGTAGAACTTGCTCAAAATATCCAGGCAAATTGTGAAGAATAAATTGATTTAGGTTTCCCTTTCAATTTCTATTCCAAGCTCTTCCAATTCATTCATCAATTCTACCATGATCTTCTGCCTTTTTAATTTACTCTAGTATCCGAAGAGTTACATGAGACCATCATATTTCTATGAACCTCTCATCTCTTCACTAGAGACTTTAATAGGCATCATGAGACGTCCTTTGCGAGAATACACATGTATTTTCTTAAGCAGTAATTTTAAAAACCAAGATTCTTTTCTAATCATTTAATATGGACGAGTAAATATAATGTCTTTTAGTTAATAATTAATGAAATAAAACCATTCGAAAATTCAGAGAATCTCAAATAAATATTCTGATCAAATCTTCGAATTTTATCCTTTTATATTGTTTCCCTCAAAACAATATAAAAATAAAATTCACCGACATCTCAAGCACCGTGAGTCTGCAAGCCACGTTAGGGTGGACGTTTACAAACCCGAACATTTACAAGAGAAGGTTTTACCCATTAATTTCATTTGTCAACCTAACTTTATGACAAAATAATTAATAGTCGGTTCCTCTTTAGCCATGCAAACAATAGCAGTGATTCCGTTGGGGAGGATACTAATTATTCACATCTAAGTGTACACCATTATTTGATCCCAAGTCCGCTGCCCAAGCTTATGTGCCTTACTGTTAGAGAAGTACACACGCGCTCAGATAACTTTCTACAACCATCAATTATATAAGTTTGTACTAGTGAACCGCATATAAGCTCATCCGTTAGGGAGGAAGGCACTATAGCCAACGCGCAAGCCCATATGCAACACATTACAAACAATAATTATTTAAAGAAGTTTGTACCAGTGATCCGTGAATAAACTCATCCGTTAGGGAGGAAGGCTCTATTGCCAACGCGCAAGTTTACTCACATCACTTACAAACCAATAATGGAGGCCGCGGGAATTAATTACCAATCCCCTCTCCCACTTAGTTATTTAACACCGAGGGTTTTAACATGCATATAATATTCCAGAATAAAATATACAACTTAGACATGCTTCTATTAACAGCAATTTAAATAAATAAATTACATAGAACATGCCTTTCACATATACAACAATAATTGACAATTAAATCAATTAATCAGTTATATAACATAATTAATTGTATAAATAGTGGATCAATTAATTTGGGCCTGAAGAGCATCAAATAAGCACAAAATGAGCAGCAGATTAATTAATTAATCATACTCATTATCTATGGCCCATAATCTTAGCCCAAAACTAAATTAATTCCACTAAGCCCACTAGCACAAAATTAGTCCATTAATAAAATTAATTAATCATGCTAGGCCCATTACTCACAATTAATTAAAACCAACAATTAATATTGGCCCAGCAGCCTATTACCATTTTTAATTAAAATTGGGCCCAACAGCCCAAAACCAAATTAAAAAAAAATTGAACAACCCACTATTAATAACTGAATCGGGATTTAAGGTCCAACAGCCCATATCCATTTTAATTAAAATTTGGGCCCAGCAAACTAAGCCCAAAACAAATTAAAACAAGGCCTAGCTAAGACACCCAACACAACAAGGCCATTGCCAGCTCAAATAAATTGGGCCCAACTGAACACAGGCCCAAAAACTATTGGCCAGCAATTAAAAATTGGCCCAGCCCATTTGCTTTCTGCCCTAATCTCCTGCCAGCCGCCCTCATCATCCACTCGGAGCTTCTCATCCTTTCAGGCATCTCCGGCACAACCAGGGCCCGCTCCCGCCGGTGCCGCCGCCAACAGCCCACCAAAAAAATACCGTTAGCCTGCCGCCGACAGTTCCAAGCCTTGAAGCATCACCATCGCGCCACCAGCTGGCAATCGCCCCGCAGCCGCGCCTGCCCAAACCGCCACCATCGATCATCAGCAGCCAACAGGCTGACCAGATCGAAAATCGCACCTTTCCGGCGAGGTGCGACGCAGTTCAGTGCCGCTGTGCAGCCGCGCGATTCCCACACGCCAGCTTCGTTCCCGACGAACGCCGACCTTAGTCCACCTGATCCGGCTGAAACGTCCAGCGAGTCGTATTCATCTCCGACAATCCGCCTGGAACGTTGCTCCCTCAGCCCACCGTCGTCCGCCTACTTCGAATCCGCAGTCCAGATCGATCTTTCATGGCTGTCGTCGACCGTTTCCGTTCATCACCCGCCGCCGCCTCGACTCCGTCGCTCAGCCGCGTGCCACCACCAGCGCAGCCAGATTCCTCGGCGACGTGCCCCGATCTGAACGGATCTGTCTCAACCTGCGCCGATCTACCCAGCCGGAGCTTACGCCGATCGAGATCTTAGCGTTGGTTCAGGCATCGTCCAGATGCCTCGCCGTGGATTCCTAGCCGCTGCGACTCAATCGAACCAGTCGAACCCCGACTAGCGTCCCCGGTCAGGAATCGATTTTTTTTCGTCGGATGTACACCCACCGTACAGTGTGTGAGTGTGTGTGATTTAAAGAATATAGCAGACTGATTGACTTTATGTGTATTAAAGCAGCGTGAACAGTGTATACATTCAAACTCCAATCACATAATCACAAACGTACTTCTCAACACATACAGACTGCTCAACATGCGATTAACCCAGATTATATTCATTTAATCAAAAATCACAAACCTTACTGATCACATTTCACCACGAAACCAACGCTCTGATACCAATTGTTGGGCAATTGGATCTTGTAGTTCAAACGTGATCGTTAGTAAACAGGCAAACAATAAACAGCGGAAGCAATTAAATCTTGTTTACCGTACTTCTGGGTTGATGTAGAGGATGAACCGTTGCAGAGAACCACCTCTCAATCTTCTGCAGTATGTCCCAAGTTGAATCCTGTTGTTGTGTGGGCAACAATCCGCAGGATTCTCTCAATTTGCTCCTGTTCTTTCTAACTGTCAAATGAGGCACTGACTTAGGGTTAACAGGAACTGAGATAACTTATTTATAAGGGCTACTGCAGGGACCAGGAGGAGAAATTGGGCTGGGCCTCAATTGAATTTAATTAACCAAGCTTAGCCCAAAGCTTTTAATTAAATCCAATAATAATAATATAGTCCACTAAAATATTATTATTGCACTACCCATCCAATCCCAAATTATGTTCTGGGCTCCTTCTTATTATAAGCCCGATAGTCTCCCCATGTTTAAGATATTCAATGTCCATTAATTAATTAAGTTACTGACAACTCTAATTAATTAATATCTCGTCCGAGAGTAGTACCACTCAACCTTTTTATCATGCCGGAAATTAATCCACTTGCAAGATTTACATGATAAACCTTATGAGCTCCTCAAGGGGACATCATCAACCTATGACGGACATGGATTCCTTCTACAATCAACAGCACACCATAGATACAGCACTACTTCCCAACTCACCGAGTTTGTTGATTTAATACTTATAAATCTCACCCATTGATGAATCAAAGAAATACATACTGTCCTACGTGTCGAGGTTATTGTATAGGGATTAAGAGCACGAACTTCCATAATAACAGAGATCAAGTTCTACTATATAGTCAGTATAAGAAGAACGATCTCAGGCGGTCCTGCTCAATACACACAAGTACACTAATGTGATTCTATAGCCAAGACAAGCTAATACCAAACCACACTACAACCATACCGATAGAGAGTCCCCGTCTATCTCAGTTGTGAGCATCTGTTTATACTTTATAAGGAAACCGATAATATGATCTTCTGCGTGTTGTCGCACAACATATTATCTACAGTATAAAGTAAATGGACTATTGCGTCATGCATATAAAATAAATTATAAGACGCAATCATTTGATCAATGATTCTCATTTCAAATATTGTTATGACATTTTTCATACTAAAGCTAGACTTTTAGTATACAATCCAACAAGAAGGAATAAGGCTCTTATGGTTATGATTAGATAGATGATGAATTATTTGAAATAATTAAATTCATTTTATGGATATGCCCTAGATACAGTAATTCGTAAAACCTTTTGTCTATTTGTGGGATATCCTAGAAAAATGAAGGGTTATTTATTTAGTCCAAAAGATTGAAGGGTGACTGTTAACACAAACACCAGATTATTAGAAAAGGACTATGTAATAAATCACAAATCCATGTATAAGTTGTTCTAAAGGAAGTGAGAGGAAAACACAAAGTATAAGTACCAAGTGTACAAGAGGATATACCACAAGGTAAACTACAACGCGTGTCATGTCTGATACACAATTACATGTAGTGCCTTGTCGCAGTGGGAGGGTTATTCGACAACCCATGAGATACATGTTTTGGGAAAGTCGTAAGACTTGATCCCTAGTAAACATGGTATTATCCCAGGGATACGACGTTGCACTACAAGATTAAAATGCGGAATCTTAGTAAGTTGCAATGAATGTTGAAATAGAATCTACGGATTCTAAATTAAATCTGGGAACTTGATAGACCACTAAATAGTGTAAAAGCCATTGGAAGTGGTCAAAGGAAATAAAAGAGGATCATACGGTAAGGTGAAAACCTTGAAAGCAAAGTTTATTGCGAAAGGGTGTACTCAGAAAGAAATGGTTCGATTATGAGAAAACATGTTCGCTGGTAGCTATGCTAATGATGATCCGGATTCTTTTATTTATTGCTGCTCATATTGAATTATGAGGAACAACAAATAGATGTCAAGACAGCTTTCCTGAATGGAAGTCTTGAGGAAAACATCTATGTGAAGCAACCAGAGTGATTCATTGCAAAGTGCTAATAGCATTTTGATAGTAAGCTTGAAAGTGTCCAGCGATGGGCTAAAAGCAAGCTTTGAGATCATGAAGCATCTATTTTGATTAGGTAATCCAGTGGCATGGATTTAAATCAATGAGCGGATGAGTCTTGTGTGTTGTAAAGAGTGACAAAAACGTGGTGGTGTTTTTTGTACTATACGTAGATAGTATCTTGCTTATTGGAGACAATGAAAAAGTATTATCGGGCGTATGGGTACGGTTAATAAAGCGGTAGAGATGGAGGACTTAAGAAGGGCAAAATATATCCTTTTTGATCATGGTAACACGGATTCCAAGAAAGGATGTTATGCTTATCTCAAGTTTCATAAAATGATATAGTCCATACTCGTTTAGCATGTATGTGTCTTTGAGACACAAAAAGAAGATAAAGAAGATGAAAGCGGTTCTTTATGCTTCGGCGAATAAGGAAGCTTAATCTAAGGAATGTTATGCACGAAAATGGATAACTGTATTGCCAATGGCATAGACAGTTGGTATCAAACGTAACCCGGAACAAGAATGATGAACTGTAGTAAGACATATATAAAGTGCCTGAGAAGGACTGGAAATTATATGTGGACTTACTAAACAGATTCACTGCTTCTTGTGGATTACGTAGATTTGGACTTTTTAGTCAGATTGGACGGCAGTAAATTCACCTCAAAGGTTATGTGTTTAATTTTAGGAAGTAGAGTCATAATGTGGAGGAGTGTTATATAGAAATATATTTCAGACTCCGGACTCCATCATGGAAAGATGATAAATTGGAGCCTATGAGGCTGCCAAAGTATCTATATGACTCTAGAGACTTCATGATGGACTTTGAAGTGTTTCTAAGTTTGCCCGAGATTATCACAATTTACATTGATGATAATGGTGCAGTTGCAAACTTGAAGGAATCACGAGTCCATAAGGCAATTAAACACATGGAGCGCGAGTACTACCTGTTACGAGAAATCGTATGATGAGGGAAAGGTTGTTGTCACCTAGATTGCATCGGATGATGACCTATTAAATCCATTTACAAGGACCTTAAGGCGAGAGTTTTTAATGGTCGTGTAGTTGGAGTAGGAATCAGATGTACGGCAGAAGACATGACAGCATAGTCTTTTAGTATAAGTGGGAGATTGTTGGGTTGTATACTAAAAGTCTAGCTTTAGTATGAACAATTTTATAACAATATTTGAAAAGAGAATCATATGATCAAATGATTGCATCTTATAATTTTTTTATATGCACGGTGCAATAGTCCATTTACTTTATACTGTAGATAATATATTGTGCGACAACATGCGGAAGATCATATTATCGGTTTCCTTATAAAGTATAAACAGATGCTCACAACCGAGATAGACGGGGACTCTCTTTCGGTATGGTTGTAGTGTGATTTGGTATTAGTTTATCTTGACTATAAAATCACATTAGTATGCTTTGTGCATATTGAGTAGGATCGCCTGAGATCGTTCGTCTTATACTGACTATATAGTAGAACTTGATCTCTGTTATTATGGAAGTTTGTGCTCTTAATCCCTATACAATAACGTCGACACGTAGGGCAGTATGTATTTCTTTGATTCATCAATGGGTGAGATTTATAAGTAATAAATCAACAAACTCGGTGAGTTAGGAAATAATGCTGTATCTATGGTGTGCTCTTGATTGTAGAAGGAATCCATGTCCGACATAGGTTGATGATGTCCCCTTGAGGAGCTCATAAGGTTTATCATGTAAATCTTGCAAGTGGATTAATCTCCGGGATGATAATAAGGTTGAGTGATACTACTCTCGGATAAGATATTAATTAATTTGAGTTGTCAGTAACTTAATTAATTAATGGGCATTGTATATCTTAAACATGGGGAGACTTCAGGCTCATAATAAGAAAGAGCCCAAAACGTAATTTTGGGTTGGAGTGGGTAGTGCAGTAATAATAATTTAGTGGACTTTATTATTATTACTAGATTAAATATAAGCTTTGGGCTAAGCTTAGATATTTAATCCAATAGAGGCCCAACTTTAATTCTCCTCCTGATCCCTGCTGTAGCCCAGTATATAAGTGAACTCAGCCTCTTGGAACCCTAAGTTTTCCTATGCCTCTTTTGATGTGAGAAGGGAAAGAAGCAGATTGAGAGATCCTTCAGACTGTTGCCCACACAACAGCAGGATCACACTTGGGACATACAGTAGAAGATCAGAAGTAGTTCTCTGCAGCGATTCATCCTCTACATCAACCCAGAAGTACGGTAAACATTATTTTTGCTTCCGCTGTGATTGTTTGCCTGAAGTCCTAAACGCATCACGCTGAACCAAACGATCCAAAGCCAACACGCTCATCATTAACAAACCAACATGCATCAAAATAAGAGTACATACATAACACGAATAATCATCAACACTAAACAATTCACATCAATGTATCCATCTGATGTGCATTTTCTTTGTACGCAAAATTAATCCCCAAGTATTAAGGATATCAGTTGCAGCTTAAGCAAGCGACCAAGTGAATATCGAACCCAAAGGATGGCGCATTATCAATTTAATTATTATCAAAATTAATTAAGACAAGATGACAATTAAGATTGAGGTTTGAATTATTAATCTACTAGAAAAATATAAAATAACAATTAAAATAAAATAAACACTAGAAGAATTACGAAAGTTACTCAAGAGAGAGAATAGGTAGCCCTAGGATAATCCACTTTCACTCATTAATTTTCCTTCCATATGTTATGTCCAATTCTCCCTCCTGGAATATGGACGTATTATTAAACTATGCATATCTACTCTATAGACACAAGTAAACATGCGTGTAACACATGTGAATAACCTCAGAGCAAGAAATATAATTTCACCCACCTTTCTAGGTACTATCAGTATCAATTATTTCCCTGGCCAACTGTACTCTAACCTGATATGATATCCCTTTATAGGTACTATAAAATTATCCTCTTTATCCTACTTACTAATCCGAATTCAATTTAATTAATAAGTATTCATATATGATGATTCTAATGAAGCTTCGGAGTCCCCTCACTTAGAATCATAACATGGAATCCTATTCAGCGGTTAACGCACTCAATCTACAGCCAAGATATATATTTAGACTCTATATACCAATTGAGGATGCACAAAATGACTGTGAATATAGATTAAGAAAGCACAATCATATATAAAATATATCCACAAGTAGTGTTGTACGAATTTTACACACGAAAGTTTAATTAATTCGTAAAAACCTTTACAACCCTAGTTCGACCAAAAAGGCTCTAGCCCATGATATTATGAAGAACAACCATGGGTGTGTTGGCATTCGATCATTTGGTTAACGTGACTTGTTAGGGTTCCATACATTTTTAATTCAGCGGAAGCAAGAAAAAATAGGAAACGTATTACCTTTCACCAGGGTATGTCGGAGAAGATGCAATCTCGCTGGCAGCCTGCACAGCGCCACGAGAATTGCCATAACTTCCTCATTCGAAATCTGATGGAAGTGATCTACGTGCTCAGACAATCCTCTCTTTGGCAACTCTCGTCAGTATATTAAATATTGAATTCGGAGCATTGTACTATTTTATATGAATTTTTCAAGGTGGCAGATAGCAGTAGCAGTAAACAATCTTCTGGTCTTCTATTGTATTCCCAAGTCCAATCTCGACGTCGTGTGGGCGACGATCCTCGAGATCTTCTCAATCTGCTGTTCACTCTCTATCTCACGTATGTTAAGCATAGAGAATTAGGTTTGGAACAGCTGAGATGACTTATATATGGGCTACAGCAGGGACCCGGAGGAGAAATTAGAGTTGGGCCTCCATTGGGATTAAGTATCCAAGCTTAGCCCAAAGCTTATACTTAAGTCCAATAATAATAATATATACCACTAAAATATTATCACTGCACTGCCTTTCCAATCCCAAAATTACATTTTGGGCTCCTTCTTATTATAAGCCCGTTAGTCTCCCCATGATTAAAATATACAATGTCCATTAATTAATTAAGTTACTGACAACTCCATTAATTAATATCTCATCCAAGAGTAGTACCACTCAACCTCAATATCATGCCGGAATAAATCCACTTGCAGGATTTACATGATAATCCTTATGAGTTACTCAAGGGGACATCATCAACCTATGACGGACACGGATTTCTTCTACAATCAACATCACACCATGGAGATAACACTACTTCCCAACTTACCGAGTTTGTTGATTTAATAACATGTAAATCTCACCCATTGATGAATCAAAGAAATACATACTGCCCTACATGTCGAGGTTATTGTATAGGGATTAAGAGCACAAACATCCATAATAATTGAGATCAAGTTCTCCTATAAGTCAGTATAAGTCGAACGATCTCAAGCGGTCTTGCACAATACACACAAAGTGCACTAATGTGATTCTATAGCAAAGACAAGCTAATACCAAACCACACTACAACCATCCCGAACCGTCTATCTCGGTTGTGAGCATCTGTTTATACTTTATAAGGAAACTGATAATATGATCTTCCGCGTGTTGTCGCACAACATATTATCTACAGTATAAAGTAAGTGGACTATTGCATCGTGCATATAAATAAATTATAAGACGCAATCATTTGATCATATGATTCTCATTTTAAATTAATTGTTATAACATTGTTCATACACAAACCTAGACCTTTAGTATACAATCCAATATGGTGTTGGATAGATCTTACCCGGATGTCTGGAAAATTACAAAATAAATTAGGAAACGAATAAACCCTAGATGCAGGAGTGGGCGTCATGACGTCCTTCTCAGTCTTGAATCCTCCTCTTGGTTCTTCACTTGATTCCATAGACGAATCTTCAAAGTGATGGATGGATGGAGGAAAGAACGTGGATGATGGTTGGGGGGTGATCCCCCCTTGTGGGGTGTAGTATTGTTGTGGCCTCTCTCCTCTCCAATATGATCTCTATGATGAATAATGATGTTATCTCACCCCCTTTTATACTTGTAAGCTCTCTTCATAGGTCTTGGATGGGCTTTTACTTGAGACATACGTCAAATTTGGTAAAAGAAACCCGAAACTATCAAAAATAGAACCTAGTGATATTTTGTTAGACCAAACCTTCTTGGTCGAAAAAGCCTCCAAGCCGAGCAATGTTCGAGCAAGCTCTCTGTAAGTTTTTAGTCATTTTGCTCGATTTGACCTCATCTGCTCGACCACAGTGATGCTGGTCGAGCAACATCTCCAAGTCGAGCAATCTTGCACCGTCTCACCATTTTGCACATAACTTCTACATCCGACCTCCGCTTTGAGTAATTCTTGTGCTCACGCAATCCTCTCTTCCTTGGATTTCTATCCATATAAAGCACTATCAGAAATTCAAACAATTGTATATCTAAAAATTCATGCAAAGTGGGCAGTCACTCTGTTCGGCACAGCTTGCGCGACGTTACCATTTCGATCATAACTTTCTCGTTTGGATTCCGATTGAAGTGTTCTTTATGCCAAAATGATCCTATCTTCTGTAGATTTAAAACCATATATCATACCTCCAATTCAAAGCTCCACATAAACACAAAAAAATTACACAAGTATGACGTGCATTTTTCCGCATCCTTGCACAAATTGAACCTTTTCTCCAACTTTGCACTTTTGATCCTTTTGTTGGCAATTGGATCTTATGGTGAACATGATTCAATAAGAAAAACAGGTAAACAAATCAGCGGAAGCATAATTAAACCGTTTACCGTACTTCTGGGTTGGTGTAGAGGATGAACAGCAGTGAAGAATACCTCTGATCTTCTACCGTATGTCCCAAAGTCAACTCTGGTGTTGGGTGGTCAACAATCCCCAGAGTTCTCTCAATCTGCTCTCTGTTCTCTCCCGTGTGTCAAAAGAGGCACAGACTTTTGGTTAACAGGAGCTGAGATGACTTATATAGTTGGACTACAGCAGGGACCAGGAGGAGAAATTGGGCTGGGCCTCAATTGAATTTAATTAACCAAGCTTAGCCCAAAGCTTTTAATTAAATCCAATAATAATAATATAGTCCATTAAAATATTATTACTGCACTACCCGTCCAATCCCAAAATTATGTTCTGGGCTCCTTCTTATTATAAGCCCGATAGTCTCCCCATGTTTAAGATATACAATGCCCATTAATTAATTAAGTTACTGACAACTTAAATTAATTAACATCTCATCCAAGAGTAGTACCACTCAACCTTATTATCATGCCGGAAATTAATCCACTTGCAAGATTTACATGATAAACCTTATGAGCTCCTCAAGGGGACATCATCAACCTATGACGGACATGGATTCCTTCTACAATCAACAGCACACCATAGATACAGCACTACTTCCCAACTCACCGAGTTTGTTGATTTAATACTTATAAATCTCACCCATTGATGAATCAAAGAAATACATACTGCCCTACGTGTCGAGGTTATTGTATAGGGATTAAGAGCACGAACTTCCATAATAACAGAGATCAAGTTCTACTATATAGTCAGTATAAGAAGAACGATCTCAGGCGGTCCTGCTCAATACACACAAGTGCACTAATGTGATTCTATAGCCAAGACAAGCTAATACCAAACCACACTACAACCATACCGATAGAGAGTCCCCGTCTATCTCAGTTGTGAGCATCTGTTTATACTTTATAAGGAAACCGATAATATGATCTTCTGCGTGTTGTCGCACAACATATTATCTACAGTATAAAGTAAATGGACTATTGCATCATGCATATAAAATAAATTATAAAACGCAATCATTTGATCAATGATTCTCATTTCAAATATTGTTATGACATTGTTCATACTAAAGCTAGACTTTTAGTATACAATCCAACAATCTCCCACTTATACTAAAAGACTATGCTGTCATGTCTTCTGCCATACATCTGATTCCTACTCCCACTTACACGACCATTAAAAGCTCTCGCCTGAAGGTCCTTGTAAATGGTTTACTAGGTCATCATCCGATGAATCTAGGCGACAACAACCTACCCCTCATCATACGATTTCTCGTAACAGGTGGTACTCGCGCTCCATGTATTTAATTGCCTTATGGACTTGTGATTTCTTCAAGTTTGCAACTGCACCAATATCATCAATGTAAATTGTGATTACCTTGGGCAAACTTAGAAACACTTCAAAGTCCATCATGAAGTCTCTAGAGTCATATAGATACTTTGGCTGCCTCATAGGCTCCAATTCATCATCTTTCCATGATGGAGACCGGAGTCTGAAATATATTTCTATACAACACTCCTCCACATTATGACTCTACTTCCTAAAATTAAACACATAACCTTTGAGGAGAATTTACTAACGTCCAATTTGACTAAAAAATCTGAATCTACGTAATCCACAAGAAGCAGTGAATCTGTCCAGTAAGTCCACATATAATTTCCAGTCCTTCTCAGGCACTTTATAAATGTCTTACCACAGTTCATCATTCTTGTTCCGGGTTACGTTGATACCCACTGTTCATGCATTCAGCAAAACAGATATCCAACTTCGTTCATAGCATTCTTTAGATTAAGCTTCCTTATTCGCCGAAGCATAAGGAACCACTTTCATCTACTTTATCTTCTTTTTGTCTCTCAAAGACACATTTACTTAGATAAATTCACATGCTAAACGAGTGTGGATTGTATCATTTTATGAAACTTGAGATAAGCATAATATCCTTTCTTGTGATCCGTATTACCGTGATCAAAAGGATATATTTTTCCTTTCTTAAGTCCTTCATCTCTACCGCTTTATTAACCGTACCCATACGCCCGATAATACTCTTTCATTGTCTCCAATGAGTAAGATACTATCTATGTATAGTACAAAAAACACCACCACGTTTCCGTCACTCTTTACAATACACAAGATACATCCGCTGATTGATTTAAATCCGTGCCACTGGATTATCTAATCAAAACAGATGCTTCACGATCTCAAAGCTTGCTTTAGTCCATCGCTGGACACTTTTAAGCTTACTATCAAAATGCTATTAGTACTTTGCAATGAATCACTCTGGTTGCTTCACATAGATGTTTTCCTCAAGACTTCCAATCAGGAAAGCTGTCTTGACATCTATTTGTTGTTCCTCATAATTCAATATGAGCAGCAATAAATAAAAGAATCCGGATCAATTTAAGCATAGCTACCAGCGAATATGTTCCCTCATAATCGAACCATTTCTTTCTGAGTACATCTTTTCGCAACAAGCTTTGCTTCCAAGATTTTCACCTTTCCATATGATCCTCTTTTATTTCCTTTGACCACTTGCAATGGCTTTTACACCATTTAGTGGTCATACAAGTTCCCAGACTTAATATAGAATCCATAGATTCTATTTCAACATTCATTGCAACTTACTAAGATTCTGTATTTTCATCTTGTAGTGCTACGTCGTATCCGTGGGACAATATCATGTTCACTAGGGATCAAGTCTCACGACTCTCCCAAAACATATATTTATGGGTTGTCACACAACCCTCCCACTACGACAAGGCACTACATGTAATTGTGTATCAGACGTGACACGCGTTGCAGTTTACCTTGTGGTATATCCTTTTGTACACTTGGTACTTATACTTTAGTGTTTTCCTCTCACTTCCTTTAGAACAACTTATACATGGGTTTGTGATTTATTACATAGCCCTTTTCCAAAAATCTAGTTATTGAGTTAACAATTATCCTTCGATCTTTTGGACTAAATAAATCACCCTCCATTTTTCTAGGATATCCCATATACAGACAAATGTTTCACGAATTACTGTATCTAGGGCATATCCATAAAATGAATTTAATTATTCCAAATAATTTATCATCTATCTAATCATAACCATAAGAGCCTTATTCCTTCTATCCACCACACCATTCAGCTTGGGGCATACTCGGTGTAGCTAACTTGAGATTTAATCTCAACTTCTGATCAATAGTTCCTAACTATCCTAAGAGGTCTTCATCATCACGATTGAATTGTAATGATATGATATATTTTCCATGACGCTCACTGTACCAGCCTTACAATTCTTGAATTAATCAAATAACTTAGACATGCAGTGCATCATATAAATATATTGGTTTCCAGAATAATTTTCGAATATTCATAACCTCCTCTCGTCTGGATAATATTAGGTTCGCTTGAATCAGAATGAACTAATTCCAACATATATATCTTTGGCTCTACACCCCACAGCCTTGAAAAGGCAGTTAATCATTTTTACTTCCAAGCAAGACTCGCAAGTCCGATAGTTTCCACTTCAGATAAACCTTACGGTCTATCGGCTATCAACTTTTGAATCCTACTCAAGTAAAATGAATTAGTCATAGACGCCAAATGTATGTTTAGTTCATTTCCGAAGGTTCCTTTCTCTTACTAATATTAGAAGATGCATTATTTAATTACTATTTATTGCATCTGTGGGATGTACATGATTCAAGAGTATATTTTTTATCCACCAACGTACATTAACGGATTATAGCCTCATTCCTCATTACTATGACCATGTCATTTAAATGAAATGAAGTATCCATCCGTTAATGCATAGAAACTGAAATTAAATTCTTTCTATGAAATGTACGTAAAGACATTTTCTCATAATCAATTGTTTATTCTTATCATGAGATAAATAAACAACTCCCACTGCAATAGCCACCACCTTTGTAGTTTTACCATGTTATTAACAATCTTATCCTTACTCAGTGATAAACATTTAGTGATTCCAGTATCTACATACTTCGTGTCAGTAGATGCCATCACTAATCATGTTTAAACCATTAGTTAATAAGATATTAAATTTGTTCACATCATGATGAAAAATGGCTTTCTTTTGCCACATGTTTTGTTAGAAGTTTCCCACCATATACAACCTCTCGTATTTCAGGTAGAACTTGCTCAAAACATCCAGGCAAATATGGAGAATAAAATTGACTTAGGTTTCCCTTCAACTTCTATTCCATGTAATTCCAATTCATTCATCAAATTCTTTAATGACCTTTCGCCTTTTAAATTACTCAAGTATCCGAAGAGTTATATGAGACCATCATATTTCTATGAACATCTCATCTCTTTACTAGAGACTTTAATAGGCATCATGAGACGTCCTTTGTGAGAATACACATGTATTTTCTTAAGTAGTAATTATCAAAACCAGGATTCTTTCTAATCATCTAATTTGGACAAGTAAATATAATGTCTTTTAGTTAACAATTAGTGAAATAAAACCATTCGAAATTCAGAGAATCACAAATAAATTTTCCGATCAAATCTTCGAATTTTATCCTTTTATATTGATTCCCTCAAAATAATATAAAATAAAATTCACCGACATCTCAAGCACCGTGAGTCTGCAAGCCACGTTAGGGTGGACGTTTACAAACCCGAACATTTACAAGAGAAGGTTTTACCCATTAATTTCATTTGTCAACCTAACTTTATGACAAAATAATTAATAGTCGGTTCCTCTTTAGCCATGTAAATAATAGCAGTGACTCCGTTGGGGAGGATACTAATTATTCACATCTAAGTGTACACCATTATTTGATCCCAAGTCCGCTGCCCAAGCTTATGTGCCTTACTGTTAGAGAAGTACACACGCGCTCAGATAACTTTCTACAATCATCAATTATATAAGTTTGTACTAGTGAACCGCATATAAGCTCATCCGTTAGGGAGGAAGGCACTATAGCCAACGCGCAAGCCCATATGCAACACATTACAAACAATAATTATTTAAAGAAGTTTGTACCAGTTATCCGTGAATAAACTCATCCGTTAGGGAGGAAGGCTCTATTGCCAACGCGCAAGTTTACTCACATCACTTACAAACCAATAATGGAGGCCGCGGGAATTTATAACCAATCCCCTCTCCCACTTAGTTATTTAACACCGAGGGTTTTAACATGCATATAATATTCCAGAATAAAATATACAACTTAGACATGCTTCTATTAACAGCAATTTAAATAAATAAATCACATAGAACATGCCTTTCATATATAACAATTAATTGTCAAGTTAAAACAATTAACTAAGTTATATATCATAATTAATTGCATAAATGGTGGATCAATTAATTTGAGCCCAAGAACAACAAATTAGCACAAAATGAGCAGCAGAATAAATGATTAATCAAGCCCATTATCCATGGCCCATAATCTTAGCCCAAAATCAAATTAAGTCCACCAAGCCCACTAGCACAAAATTAGTCCATTAATATAATTAATTAATTTATCATGCTTGGCCCATTACTCACAATTAATTAAATACAACAATTATAAATGGCCCAGCAGCCCATTTCATTTTAATTAAAATTGGGCCCAACAGCCCAAAACTAAATTAAAAAAATGAGCAGCCCAAACCAATTATAAATAATAAGCCCAGCAGCCCAATGAACATCACAATAAAAATGGGCCCAACTGAACAACCCATATGGAAAGACAAGGCCCAAAATAAATTCCTCAATAAATATTTGGGCCCATAAACAGCAATGAACTAGGCCCAGCAGCCCAAACAGTCTGCTGCCCTAAATCACCAGCCGCAATCATGCGAATCAACCCCCAGCCCAGTCTGTACCGGTTCTACCGGTCGCCTCTGCTGCCGGCGGCCGCGCCAGCATCCGCCGCCTACAGCACCGCCGCCCGCTTAGTCGCCACCCTCGCTGCCAGCTTTCGTCTATCACCGCCAGAGCCGCCACCAGCCGCCGCACGCCGCCGCTCGAGGACAACACAGGCGCTTGATTATGAAAACGAGCGCCTCACCGTGCATTCATCCGAGTGGGGCCACCCGGTTGGCCGCTCGCTGTGACTCGCCCGCTAGCCGTCTGCGACTGCCACCAGTTGTCGCCGGTGCTTACAATCGACTGGAACTGTGCTGGAATGCCACGCCCCACCACCAGCGCCACCAGATTCTTCGTCGATCTACCTCGATCCGCACGGTAATTGCGCAGCAGACCCGCTCGGAACCCACCGCTGACTCGCCGGGAAAACATGGCCTGCACAGTCGACCGCCGCCTCGATTCCATCGCTCAGCCGCCGACAGCATCGCTCATGCTCTCGCCGTCGATCAGCTAGGCACGCCAATCAGCAGATCAACGCCGCCGTCTGGTTCCGCATCGGTGGCTCACATTCCAGGCGCCACTTCGATACCTCCCGTCAGTCGCCGTCTGATCGCCCTTCCTTTCAGTCAGGTAACGTGATCAGTATCAGATGCGATCCTTGTCACTGTTTCTCGCTCAAGGCTTCAACAATCACCGGCCATCGATCCTAGCAATCGATTTCACAGATTGTCACCAAGAGCGTTCAACGTCGCCGAAAAACCGCCGCTTCTTCAGGCTGATAGATTCTGATTTCTTTTTCTCCTTTGTCGTTCATGGTGTAAGTGTGTATGTGATCGATCGAATTGCCCAACAATATCGCACAGCAGCAGTTGTGTTGGTCCAATCGTGCGTGCAATCAACACGTACTTATTTCTGGGTTTTAGATATTTTCTGATTTCTCGATGAGAAAAAAAATCCAAGTATACCTTTTGACTCGAGCAGACACCAGTGAACAACCAAGAACAGGGATCACACAATTACATGAACAGCAGATGGGATTTTTGCATTAAATAATAATAATAACAAACCCCTTATTCACAGGCAATTATAATCAGATTATTTCACATAATCACATAATCACCCAACCTTACGATTCACGTATCACCACGAAACCAATGCTCTGATACCAATTGTTGGCAATTGGATCTTATGGCGAACATGATTCAATAAGAAAAACAGGTAAACAAATCAGCAGAAGCATAATTAAACCGTTTAACGTACTTCTGGGTTGGTGTAGAGGATGAACAGCAGTGAAGAACACCTCTGATCTTCTACCGTATGTCCCAAAGTCAACTCTGGTGTTGGGTGGTCAACAATTCCCAGAGTTCTCTAAATCTGCTCTCTGTTCTCTCCCGTGTGTCAAAAGAGGCACAGACTTTTGGTTAACAGGAGCTGAGATGACTTATATAGTTGGGCTACAGCAGGGACCAGGAGGAGAAATTGGGCTGGGCCTCAAATGAATTTAATTAACCAAGATTAGCCCAAAGGTTTTAATTAAATCCAATAATATTAATATAGTCCACTAAAATATTATTACTGCACTACCCGTCCAATCCCAAAATTATTTTCTGGGCTCCTTATTATAAGCCCGATAGTCTCCCCATGTTTAAGATATACATTGCCCATTAATTAATTAAGTTACTGACAACTTAAATTAATTAACATCTCATCCGAGAGTAGTACCACTCAACCTTATTATCATGCCGGAAATTAATCCACTTGCAAGATTTACATGATAAACCTTATGAGCTCCTCAAGGGGACATCATCAACCTATGACGGACATGGATTCCTTCTACAATCAACAGCACACCATAGATACAGCACTACTTCCCAACTCACCGAGTTTGTTGATTTAATACTTATAAATCTCACCCATTGATGAATCAAAGAAATACATACTGCCCTACGTGTCGAGGTTATTGTATAGGGATTAAGAGCACGAACTTCCATAATAACAGAGATCAAGTTCTACTATATAGTCAGTATAAGAAGAACGATCTCAGGCGGTCCTGCTCAATACACACAAGTGCACTAATGTGATTCTATAGCCAAGACAAGCTAATACCAAACCACACTACAACCATACCGATAGAGAGTCCCCGTCTATCTCAGTTGTGAGCATCTGTTTATACTTTATAAGGAAACCGATAATATGATCTTCTGCGTGTTGTCGCACAACATATTATCTACAGTATAAAGTAAATGGACTATTGCATCATGCATATAAAATAAATTATAAAACGCAATCATTTGATCAATGATTCTCATTTTAAATATTGTTATGACATTGTTCATACTAAAGCTAGACTTTTAGTATACAATCCAACACCTTTTTCCACCTAAAACACAATAAAACACCTCATGTGCACCTTTTTCTCACATATATTGAATATAAGACACTTGTGCTAATATATAACATCAATTCTCATAAAAAAGGTGTTAGATTGGACATTAATACATGCTTATTTTCACTCTCATCACCATCCACCATCAATCTCAATCAATACGTACATGCCACTCACACCACAAATATCCAGCCTGTAAAGATAAAAGTGAAGGGAGATGAAATGAAACAGACAGATGATAAAAAACATAATGCAATATACTCCTCCAGAGCATCCTAATCCTCCTTGTCATCACCGTCACTCATCTCCGAGCGCAACCGATCCAAATCTCTATGAATAGTACTAAGCTTCCTATTCAATTCATGCTCATCGGCATCCATCTTCCCTAATCTCCTATCCATCTCTTCATAGTTACCCTGCAGCGTGTTGTATCTCGGATCGAGTGCGGCATAGTTAGTATTCGCCAATGCAAGTTGGCAATTTGTCTCCTGCTGATTTGCATTGAGGGTAGCGAAGTGCTCATTCATTAATCGGAATTGCTCCCGATAGAACTGATCCTAAGCTCGCCAAAAATTCTGCTGCTACTGTGGTGGTGGCTCAAAAAACTCATGCTCCTGTGGCTCTGGGGGCTGCATCGAAGGCAATTCCATCTCGAGATATACGAACGCAGGTGGTGGCAGTTGATCTCCCTCTTCGAAGTCGTCTGGATCTCCTACCATAATCATGTCCTCATCTATGAGGATCCTCTGTAAGTGCATATCAGAAAGAAGTCTCCAATCACCTTCTTCCAAACAAGTCCTCGAGATCACCCTATGCTACGAGGTATCCATCAATAAGTTACTGTTGATCTGAATCGTAGTAATATCAACAATAGATAGCAGAAATCTAAAAGAAACAGGGTTCTTGCCACAGATGAACATCCAAGCATCGTCTATCCGCTAAATCAACCCCATCCTCACACATGCCGATAGGATCAAGTCTGGATCCCCTCGAATCGGTCGATGCCTGCTCAAATCAACCCTATAATACTCCGCTATCAGAGTAATAAGCCCTCTAATGTTCACACGCTGAAATCCGTGGGTTGTAAACTTATGAAGCTGCTGGAAAAAGTAAGCCGCTATATGAAACAGACTCCATTAAGCATACACCATAGCATGTATAGCTCACCCCTTGGAATACAACTTCCTTTGGATCGAGCAAACAAAGTGTTACTCAGAATCCAGTCCATATACGCAATCCCGGGGTTGCAGATAAAAGCAACCTTGAAAGCATTCGAATTGTATCTTAGCTCCCCGAGATCGACCTCCAAAACTCATCGGGTCTGAAATCATCGTGCTCCATATCAGACACATTCTCATAGCCGATCAACTAATTAAACTCTCGAACATAGAACCTCAGGGGTTATATGAAAATATGTCTCTCTCTTCATCTCCATAAACCTGGTTATCCCTACTCGATTGAACATCCAACAAATATCGTTGATAATGTTCATTGAAACGATAGATTCATCATTTTGATAGTGAGTCCTTGTGATCTTGCTCGCAGTAGCTGCCCATAACTCCTTTTTCTCCTCCCAATTAGCAATCCTAATGCCATAATCCGAAGGTTTCTTCTTATCCAATTTAATCTTTTTGGCACCATAACCCTTCCTAGGAGACTTGGTCTCCTTCCTCTTTACAGATGAAGTAATCTCTTTTCCTACAAAAGTTATACTTCAATACATAACAAAAAGAGATAAAGCAAGTATACAAATCCTAAGATTAACAAGAATCCTACTCAAGACTTCAAACTCATGTTCCAATCCACTCTCAACTTCAACTGCTCATCTAATCATCATAGCAACTATAATTCAACACTTTCAATCAAGAATAATTAGAATCATAGTCTTAAAAATACTTCACACGAACATGCTCTTCCATACTTCAACAAAAACTAAAAGCATGCTCATCTTCCTTATTCAATCACACACCATCAATACTTCAATCAATGAACTCATATATACAATTCGAAATTAACCTCAAGCCCATATGATATGCAACACTAATTTCACAATATTTCAACAATCCAACATAAATTGAATCATACCAATTCAAGTGAAATTCCAAAAAGAACACCAAAAATTCAACAATTCAATCCACAAAATACATGCTCCAATCAACTTACCCAACATTCCTAAGCATAATCTCATCAATTCATAGGTATAGAAGTTCGAAAACATATCTTTGTTGGCCATGGTGTGCGTGCAATGGACGGTGGTGAATTTTCAAAAATTTGAGTAGAATAGCCCCAATTTGCACTTGAATCCTCCAAATTTTGGATGTGGAAGTGGGTGGAAGAGTGGATTAAAGTGTGGGGAAGAGTTTTGGAAGAGGAACTTACAATTGAAATTGATGCTCAAAAAAGAGTGACAGGATTTGCTCGAACAAAAGGGGAAAACTAACCTTTAAATCCAATTTTTGAATCCCGTTCTACTCGAACAACTTGGTCGAACAAGGGTTTTTGGTCGAATAACTCAAATTTGCACTAAAACATGACCTTGTTCGACCTCCGTTCGACCAAGATATCTTAGTTGAACAACGGCTTGAGGTCGAACAACATATGAAATCGACCCCCTGTTCTCCCCTACTCCATTCGACCACCGTTCAACTTGAAGAATATGGTCGAAAAAGTGTGCTGGTCGAACAAACTCACTGTAAGTTTTTGGATATTTTATTCGACCAGCGTTAGACTTGACAAGCTTGTCGAAGAAAACGCGCTGGTCAAATGGAGCTACTATAAGTTTTTGAACATTTTGTTTGACCAGCGTTCAACTGCTCAGCTTAGTCTAACGGCGGCATCTTGGTCGAACAACTTACCGAACTATTGAAACTTCGTACTTTTCTCGTCTTTCCCTGCAACACTCAAATTATAGGACAATATCAAGTATCAAGATAACCACACTTAAGCTAGAGAACCACTTTTAGACTAGATAAACCATGTATAACCCTGCATGCGACACACGAAACATAAAACACCACTAAACATTAGGTAAATTATAAAAATCGACACATTAAAATCGATGAGGTAAATACATCACACCCCCAAACTTAGTAGAAACTATAGTCGAAACTAAGTTTGCAAAGAGATGTAATTTCCAAATAGTAAGCACATCAAATATAAAAATTTCTTACTCACACTAATGAAATAAAGTAATAAAGCAGGAGCAAAAGCCCCCAACAAGCGCTCTTGTTTAACGTTGGAGAGTTACGACGGTACCTATTTTGTGTAAGGTATCTTCAAAGATAATGCAAGCATCATCTGATGACTTGTAATGCTTCAATTGATGCACATTCGCCGCTATGATGTCTCCATCCTTGTCAATGAGTTCAAAACTCCCCCCTCCACAAGCTCTATGGATAATGAACGGACCCATCCACTTCGATTTTGATTTTCTTGTAAAAAGCTTCAAACGAGAGTTAAAAAGTAATACCTCATCAGCTTGCTTAAACTCTTTGTAGGAGATCTTCGAATCATGCCATTTCTTCATTCTTTCCTTGTAGATCTCCGAGTTCTTGAAAGCTCAATTTTTGAACTCATCCAATTTATTGATACGAGTCATTCTCAACTCCTTTTGATCATTAAGGGACAAGTTCAAGCTTCTCAATGCCCAAAAAGCTCTATGCTGAATCTCTACGGGTAAGTGACACAACTTTCCATAGACTATTTGATACGGTGACATGTCAAGCACCGTCTTGTATGAAGTTCGGAACCCCCACAACACATTATCGAGCTTCATAGCCCAATCCTTTCAATTGGTTCTGACTACCTTCTATAAAATTTGTTTCACTTGTCAGTTGGAGACCTCCGCTTGCCCATTCGCTTAAGGGTGATAAGGTGTAGTAACCCTATGCTTAACACCACAATCCTTGAGAACTTTTTCAAGCAGTTTATTGACAAAGCGTGACCCTCCATCACTCACTAGTGCACTAGGAACTCCATAACGGGCAAAGATGTGTTTCTTCAAGAAGGACAAAACAGTCCTTGAATCATTCACATGAGTGGGAAAGGCTTCCACCCACTTAGGATCATAATCCACTACTAGTAGAATGTAGAGAAATCCATTAGATTGGGGAAAAGGTCCCATAAAATCAATCCCCCATACATCGAAGATCTCGACAACAATGCTCGGCTGAAGTGATATCTCATTTCTTCTACTTATGTTCCCCATCCTTTGACATCTATCGCATGTCGCCACATAGGACTCACAGTTTTTAAACAAGGTAGGCTAATAAAGAGCAGATTGAAGTACCTTAGCTGCCATCTTTTATGCTCCGAAGTGCCCTCCTTTAGGATGTGCATGGCAAAATTCAAGAACACTCTCCATCTCCTCTTTAGCAAACACCGCCATTATCTTCTCATCAGGGAGCATCTCTTCTATATAATCGAAATAATCATCACAATGCTCCCTTGTTTCCAACCTTGATAGGTGATCCGCCAAAACATTCTCCATTCCTTTCTTATCCTGGATCTCTATATCAAACTCTTGCAGAAGAAGAATCCATCTAATGATCCTTGGCTTTGCTTCCTTCTTCTCCATAAAGTACCAAATTGCGTGCATGTATACTATAGTCTTCATACCAACCAAATACTGTCGAAACTGGTTGAATGCAAACACCATAGCTAGAAACTCCTTTTCAGTAACAGTTTAGTTCTTTTGTGTTGCATCAAAAGTTTTACTCGCATAGTAAATGGAGCAAAACTTCTTCTCCCTCATCTGCCCAAGCACCATTCCAAGTGCTAAGTCACTTGCATCACACATAAGTACAAACGGCTTAGAACAATCCGGTGTGATCAAGATAGGTACAGTAATAAACACCTCTTTCAAACCCTGAAAAGCTATTAGACATTCTTCATCAAAAATAAAAGGAACATCCTTTTCAAGTAAATGAGATAATGTCTTGGAGTATTTTGAGAAGTCTTTTATGAATCTTCTATAAAAACCAGCATGTCCAAGGAAGGACCACACTCCTTTTCCATTAGTAGGTGGTTGGAGTTATTTTTCCTCTGCCTTCTCTATAAGATTCCAGATCTTTTTTCTTCTCCCGCTAGGTTAATGGCATCTAAGTGGTGGCATGACCAGCATTGTGCTTCGTTCTAGCATTATGCTTCGTTCTGCCTCTTCCTCCCATTCAGGTGAGTCGAAGAAGGTGGAGTCTAAGAAGAAAAGAATGTGTGTTCTCTCACTGAAGGAGTTCTACAATATGCCAACTCTTCCCTCCAGGAAGCTGGGTACGATGAACACAGTCATGTCTATTTTAGATCTCCCACATACGCCTGAGGGGGATCCTTCAAAGGAGACTATTGGTGATGGAAGATCTCTGAATCATGGTAATCTGAGTTTTAAAACAATCTCACCGGAACCTAGAATCCCGAATTCAGAATCAAGATTTGAACAGAGAGCTGTTGTCCTCCAGCTGGATGCTCCAGTCGAGAAGGTCAGAAAAAAGGAGAAGTTAGCTTTTTCAGCAAGCTAAAGGATCCCTTGACTTTAATTCAAAACTTTTCTTTGATTAAGAGAAACTTATAGGACTTGGATGTACCAACCCCACCTACTAAACTACTCCCTCTCCTTCTGCACAACAGAACTCTCTGGCCATGATTTCTTTGGCGACTCCAGCAACTAATTCTCGAAACCTTGTAGCTCTCACTCAATTCAACCCAAACTTTCCACCATCCCGCCTCCCTTTGTTTCTCAAATCTCATGACTTTGAGGCATCTTCTTCCCAATCCCCCGCCCTTAATCCCACCCCGCCTCCTCTATTTTCATCTCTCCCTCCTGCACCCACCCCTCACTCTCCTCAAATTCCTCCACTCTCTAACCCCCCACTAAACCAGACCCCCACAACTCCATCCCCCCACAACCGTAACCTTATTCTGCCTTTTAAACTCAGGTACATCCCTCCAGTAATACTAGGTATTGTTGAGATCCCAGATGAAGAAAGAAATCATATTAGGAACTTCACCCTTGTTGGATACTTCGCTGGAAAGTATCCGGGATATCAAGCAGTTATAGAACTTACTCGTAAATGGGGCGTCCCGATGGAAGTTTTCCATCATAACAGTGGATGGATAATTTTCCAACTCAAGAGCGAAGAAGTTCTTCAACGAGTTATGCTCATGGACTCTTATGATATTTAATATCGCTATCTGATGCTGAAAAGAATGTCGCCAGATTTCAGATTTGATGAGGAAGAAATCTCTACCATTCCGATTTGGGTGGTACTCCTCTCCCTTCCGCTGATATGTGGACTCTGACTATTCTTAGTATGCTTGCTTCAGCGATCGGCCATCACATGATGCCAGATTCTGTTACAGCAAACAAAAACCTGTACAACTTCGTTAGAATACAAATTGAAGTT
Source organism: Pogostemon cablin (assembly GCA_023678885.1). Classification (NCBI taxonomy): domain Eukaryota; kingdom Viridiplantae; phylum Streptophyta; class Magnoliopsida; order Lamiales; family Lamiaceae; genus Pogostemon; species Pogostemon cablin. The sequence goes on from CM043005.1 coordinate 13,546,548, forward strand.
GATGTGTCAAAGCCACTTGTCGAGGAAGTTTGGCTTAAAACCACAAGTGGAGGCTTCTTTCAAAAAGTCATATATGAATTCATCCCTAAATATTGCTCCACTTGCCACACCCTGGGTCACACAACTGAAGGTTGCCGCTCAAATCAACCAGTGAATCAACCCGTTAATCCTCCACCTGAGCCTCCTTTTATTAATTCCCATAGTAGGAGAAATAGAAATAAGAATATACGTAGGGGTCAAAACAAAGCCCGAGCTTGTAATGCAATCTACAGAGAAAGAGATCGCACCCTTCCAGGGGCCCCCACGCCTAATGTTTTTCCAGACAACGCTCTAGCCCAAACCCCTCCACAACCCGTTTCAGCTCCTCAGAGGCAACCAACACCAAATCAATCTCTGTTCAATCAGCAAGCGACAGAGTTGGGAAAATCCAACTATCAAAAGTGTCCCCATCCCTAGCATAAAGGAATGACATGAGGAATATTTTAAGATGCATCCGCCGTGTAAGAGTGATGATTCCCCTCCCTCCACTGGCAGGAACTTCAAAAGGAAGAGTTGGGTGGAAATTGAATTTGACAAACTCAGGAATGCTCACTCGGATGACTATATATCCGATGACTACTCCTCATGAGTTTACTTACATGGAACGTGCGTGGGATGGGGTGCACACCACCCACAATGCGCTTCAAAAATTAGTGCGGGAGAATGATGTGAATATCGTCAGGATGTTGGAGATCAAGATTATTTTTGGTTTTATACAGAATATAGTCTAAAAAATTGTATCTTGATGGAATTGTATTAGTAACTTTGATTACTATAATGGTGGTAGAATTCTGGTATTTTGGGATCATAAGTGTGTTGGCTTGGAAAGCTTTGTATTTCATGAACAAGTTTTGACAGTAAATGCAACATGTATGATTACCATGAGAAAGTTTTGCCTCTCTATCATATATGCTTGTAACAGATATGTCGATAGACGTATACTTTGGGAACATTTGGAGGATTTACACCCACTAATAAATGACCTATGGATAGTGGGTGGTGACTTCAATTATACAATCATAGAGCATGAAAGATCAAACTCTTCCAATAATCCAGGGAGGAGGAAAATGATTGATAGTTTGGCATTATTGGGTCTACTTGGTCCACCATCTTCAGGCTACTACTTCACTTGGTCTAATAACTCTATCTGCTCTAAATTAGATAGAGTGTTGACTTTTCAAGTATGGAGGAGTCAAAGGTGGAATGTTGAAATGACATTTCTCCCCCATGGCTCAGTATCTGACCATTGTCCAGCGGTGACTAAATTTATGAGGTCTCAAATTCATAGATTGAGGCCATTCAGGTTTTAAAATCTATGGTCCAAACATGATAAATTTATACATTTATTAGCTAACCATTGGCATGGGTATGTGAGAAGAACAAATTAATTCAGGCTTTGTTTGAAGTTAAAGAATCTGAAGAAGCCCCTGAAAATCAACAAAACTTCACACATATTTCTGAAAGAGTGAAGCGAGCTAGAGAGCAACTAACAAACCTTCAACTCACCTTCATGGTAGATCCTTCAAGTGAAGAAATAGCCATGGAAATCAAGGAGAATCTACAAAGAGTTAAGCATCTGGAGGATTGTGAAACTAGCTATTTATCCCAACTGTTGAAGAATAAACATGTAACTAATCAAGATCGAGGTACTAAATACTTTTAATCTCTAACTAATGGCAATGCTTCACGAAATGGTATATATATAATCTTCACAGAGAGTGGGCCAACTAATTCTTATTTATCGATGGTAGATACCTTCCTTCAATTCTACCTATCTCTATTAGGACAAGCCAACTTACGACTGTACAAATTGATGAAGCAGTACTGTAGTTGTGTCCTAAGGTGTCCTCGTCTGAAGCCTTAATGTTAGAAGAAACAGTCACTGTCAAAGAAGTCAAAAGTGCTTTATGGATAATCAACAAAGACAAATCTCTAGGCCCAGATGGTTTCACCTCCCTCTTTTTCCAAGAGGCATGGACAGTGGTAGGAAAAGATCTCACAGAAGCAGTTCTTGAATTTTTCAATAAAGGAATGCTCTTGAAGCAACTGAATGCCACCTTCATCTTGCTCATTTCGAAATCATCTCATGAACCAGGAGTAAAAGATTACAGGCCCATATCTTGTTGCAATATGACTTATAAAGTGATTGCAAAAGTAATGGCTGCTAGATTACGAAGATGCTTACCAAACATAGTTGACCCAGCTCAGTTTGGTTTCGTGAAGGGCCTAAAGATGCGAGATTGTGTCTTACTTGCAGAGGAGATCTTCCGAGGATATGATCATGGATCTCGAAATACAGCACCTAAATTTTCAATCAAAGTAGACATATCTAAAGCATACGACTCCGTGAGATGGAGCTTTCTCTTTGACATTGATGAGAGTGGAAATTAGCGTGTTTGGGTGTTCAATTTAACACCTTTTGATGGAAATTCTTGTTATATATTAGCACAAGTGTCTTATATTTGTTTTATGTGAGAAAAAAGTGCACTTGAGATGTTTTATTGTGTTTTAGGCAGAAAAAGGATGAAAAGTACAAAGTTCGAGAAAAGGTACAATTTGTGCAAGAATGCTGAAAACGCACATCCAACTTTCATAACTTTTTTGTGTTTTTGTAGAGTGATTAGCCATAATATAGTGGTATGACCAATTAAAGAAATTATCGAACCACAGAGAGGAAGGTACTAGAGTTTAAGCGATCTCAAGTTTATCGTGATTTTATAAGGACGACGGAAGAGAGGATAGGAGCAAATGAATGCAATTATGCTAAAGCAATAAATAAAGATAAAATGAATGCAAAGATAAGATGGTTCCAAATGATGCAAGGATGAGATTAACAACAATCATGGCATAGATAATTAAGTAATTATGCAATTAATTCTAATCTCTCATGGACAAGGTATAGAAGCGATCACTAATTCCACCTAAACTCTCTCTCGAGATGGATAGGATGTAGGCCCTCAACAAGGCTCCCAAACGCACATAGGATCGAGACAATAGCAAACACCTCCCACTAGGTACTAATTACTCTATGAGTTCCCTAATTTGGTACTAAATCATAAGCAATATTCCCTTTTAAGGTACTATGAATTCACTAATTGTTTGGGTCTCCTCATTTAATCAACCAACCTCTCGATTAAGCTAATCAAATGTTCTATCAAAGGGTTCTAAATCTAGAAGGATATCTCTATCTCATTCTAAATTAATGCACATGAAGTGTATGATGAAATGATTCAATGAACTATCCTAAACACATAATTGATTTCTCAATCTAATCACATGCCCATGACAATTAATCACACAAATCATCATATACATCAAGCAATCAACAATCAATGATAGAAATAACACAAAGCCCATTCAAGATTAAAATCAATTTGCATAAAAACTAAATTATCCAACACCAATCATGGAGCTAATCTCACAAAGGAGATTAGCCTCTCATATCCATAAGCAAATTAACATAGACATTAAGATCCTTACAAAACATGATCAATCTATAAAGAAATGCACAAAAATTAGAATTAGAATCCCCCTTTGAAGTGCTTCAATGGAGATCTCCTTCTTCTTCTTGTGATCTCACTCTCCCTTGCTTCCTTGATCACTTGGATGGTGAATTTGATGGAGGGGATCAAGTGTAGATGGGTGGATGAAGAATGGATGAAGATGATGGTGGAAAATGGAAGAAATGGTGTGTGAGGTGTGTGTGGAAGGGGTGGAAATCGGATTTTTTTATAAAATATGAATGGAGGGGTATTTATACCCTTTTGGGCCTTCTAGAAGGATTCTGATTTTTTTCTGATCCAAGACACGACACGAGTCGTGTGGCGCAACACGGCCATGAGGTGCCCGTGTTGCGTGAACTGATGCTCCCGCACGGCCATCGCTTACAGGCCCGTGTTGGCTACACGGGTCGTGTGCTGCAACACGAGTCGAGCTCCGCAACACGGCCAAGTGGTGGTCGTGTTGGATGAATAGATGTTGCCGCACGACCATTCTGGACAGGCCCGTGTTAGCTACACGAGTCGTGTACTGCGACACGGCTCGTGCCACCGACACGGCCAGTCGTGTTGCTGCTGCCCTGATTCCTTCACTGTTTTGGCTCGTTCTCCCTCGTTTCAACTCCAAATTGAGTTCCGCTTTTTCCTACATCTTCCTTATCCTATTTAGCATCAAATAAAAAGTGAAAATAGTAGGTTTAAGCTCATTCACACACATTTCCATGAAAACACAAAACACAACCAAATAACACATAAAATACGGATAAAAAAATACGAAAACACATATAAAAAGACACTAAAATCTAGGTGAAAATATCACTCATCACACCCCCAAACTTAAAGTATTGTGCGTCCCCGCACAACGACAATGATAAACCAAGGAGAGTGATTTTCACCTAGGAAAAGACTAAACGAACATAAGTAACAACACATCATTAGCAACAAGAATTACAAATTATGCTAAGGCATCCTACAACATTAAACTCATAACATGAAAAATTAACAAGTTCAATCTAAAGAGAATAAAAGTGTAATATAGTCCCTTTTAGTCCAAGCCTCACATAGGTTATAAATTTCACTCAACACTCTTTAAAGTAGGTAAATCAACACTCATCAATCGATTGGCTTGACTCGCTATAAGCTTGCTCGTGGACTACATTCACAAACCGCCAAGGTTTCCATTAATGATCAAAAAGGTCTTTCATTAAGGATGTAATGATAGGCTCTTTGGTAGGGTAGGAAGAGTATGGATAATAGTGACTAACAAGTGTAAGTAATCGAAGAGATGATCAACTTCCTCAACTTCTCCACTTTTCTTTCTTCCTTTCTCAACTTTGGTAATCACAAGCACTAATCATCAACTTTCCTTAGATTTTGGGCTTCTTTTAATGCATGCTTCCTTCTTTGAACTTTTATGTACTTGAGCATATTGTTATTGCTTTGCTCATTTTCTTATTTTGAGGTTGCATGTCCATTCTTTCTTGTGCTCTTTTTCATCCTTTTTCTTGCTTGTTTACCATTTCCTTTTTTCTTTTTCTTCCTTATCAAACCTTTCTAGTTACCATCTCCTCAATCACCCACACAAATGGTATATATGTAAGGCTTAAATGGGTAATCATGGCTTGTAATGTGCTTATATCACAATAAATAGGCTTTAAGGCTCAAAGTGGTTGACTAGGGATGATGTTCAAGGTAGGGAAATATATGGTAATGACTATAGATGATAAGGATGGCCTAAGATCATTTCACTAATCTCCACAAATCGGGCTCGTTCCTATAGTCCTTGAGCAAGTTCTAGCTTATCAAACACAACCAATCTCTCATGAAGAAAAATACCATGTATGCACGGTTGAGGCTCAAACGCTCACAAGCTTGTGCTCGGACCTTAAGAAACTTATTACACCACATCCATATCAAAATTGAACAAGTTAAGTAAAACATGTCACAATTCGAAAGTGTAGAGATTCTTAATCATAACTTGTCATCACTTACTACCACAACATATCACCATTCATGTTCAAAAATGACTCACGACATCCCAAAAACAATCCACCAAACACTCCCTAAACAAGAATAAAAATGCACACGAAACATAAAATAAAGACTCAACAAACAAGAAATAACCAAAAACACATAACATGCAAGAATAAAAATCACCATCATAAAACAATGAAGCACACATTCAAATCATCCATAACAATGTAAGCTCACAATCATCCCAACCTTGATTGAAAAGAAAATCCTAACTTACGAAAAGTAAACATCCCAAAACATAACAAATTAAGTAGCATGCTAATCACATCAATACAAATCAAATCAAATTATGCTAAGCACGTAAAAGTGGTAGGGTGTAGAATGAACTCCCTCAATAAGCATTTGATAGTGGAAGTTGTTAGCTCCGAGCTCAATTCGTGCTTCCAATACCCTTCATACATGCTCAACAAAACCATTAGCTCAACAATTTCATTAAAAATATGGACTATCATGCACTTCAACACGACCAATCATACCAAAATCAAACCAATGCTCATGAGAAAAATTCAAAATTAGCCAAAAAAACACGAAAAGTATATGGCTTCAAAACAAAGTATGTCACACCATGCCATATCCCCCCAAACTTAAATTGAAACAAGAGTTTCGAGGTAAGTTTGCAAAAAGTGGTGTGACTTACTTTCACACTTCAAATCAAGCACTTATCGTTTCTCCAATACACATTCTCCTCATGAACACAATCAATCTACATGCCAAAAATGCAAACAAACAAATCCATCAACCTTATTGAAAGCATTAAATAAAGCAATAAAAGGTAATGATGGGTTGCCTCCCATCGAGCGCTAAGTTTAACGTCTTCAAGCCGGACGATAGTCTTTAGCTCATGGTGGTCTTGAATAGTCCTTAGGCACTCTCATAGGTTTCTTCTTGAAGTAGTGCCTTGTGCTCTCCCGTTCAACCACTAGAACGGTTCCCTTCTTGTTAAATAGCTCAAGCAATTGGTCTCCGAAGGCGTTCTTCACAAGGAATGGCCCTTTCCACTTGTTCCACTTTTTCCATGGGGCTTTATATGCATTTTGAACTTCAACCACATCCCCCGGTAAGAATTCGGGCATTGACAAGTGTTGGTGCCCTCTTGCAACCTTTTTCCTACAATCACCAAAAAAATTTTTATCAATGAAATCATGGAAGTTTTTAAGAGAATTTGAAATTTCAATAGAATGAGAAGGTTTTGGCTTGTGGGGAGTAGAATCCATGATCTTAGTTTCCGGAGGTTTCTTTTCTTCCATAATGGCATGAATCTCTTTTTGATTTTGAATCTTGACTTTCTCTACCATCTCTTCAAGAGACTCGACAAATCTATCGAATTCCTCCGTCAACTCTTCTTTCAACTCTTTAGCTTTCACCCACTTGGGCACCCTTTCTCTCTTTTCCTTCATAACCTTATCAAACCTTTCTAAACCATCCTCTTTTCGATCTTTAATGGCCATGCATAGATTCGTTCCGGAGGTAGAAGGCTTGTTGTTCTCAACGGTGGATACAACTTGACTAACTTGGTGCTCAATGGAATCTAATCTAGCACCGAATGCTACTATTGCACTTGTCACCCTGTCACACCAATTTCCGATTCGATCCATCCAAGCTTCATTATACTTACTCTCCTTCTCCATGCGCTCCATAATCTTTTCGATCAACTCATTTCTAAGCTTCTCTCTATAGTCAAGTTGGGCGGAATAAGAGGTGTTGGAGTCTTGAAAATCGCCCCATAGATGTGGTTTATTTCCATCTTGATTTCTAGAAAAATTTCCTTGAAAACCATCTTCCACACCTTGAGGGTATACTTGATGATGCATTTGATGAGGAACTCCCAAATTCTCATAACCTTGTTGTTGGAATTGCATATCTTGTACTCCGTAATCCGGTTGCAAATTAGGCTCCCAATTTGGCATTTGAAATCCTTGAAAATTTCCTTGTGTGTTCATAGTGGAATGAACACTTCTATTCACCATATCTCGAAGATTATCCATGTAGCTCATATTTTTGGGGTTGCTCTCCTTCTTCTTCCTTCTCAAGGTATGCACCTATAAAAGAAAGAAAAATTAGAACAAAATTTTCCAAAGCAAATATAAGATGCAAAAATAAAAAAAATCCTTATTAAGACCACTCTAAACAATCCTTCGTCAAACTACTAGCGACCGTTACCTCCCCGGCAACGGCGCCATTTGATTAGCCATAATATAGTGGTATGACCAATTAAAGAAATTATCGAACCACAGGGAGGAAGGTACTAGAGTTTAAGCGATCTCAAGTTTATCGTGATTTTATAAGGACGACGGAAGAGAGGATAGGAGCAAATGAATGCAATTATGCTAAAGCAATAAATAAAGATAAAATGAATGCAAAGATAAGATGGTTCCAAATGATGCAAGGATGAGATTAACAACAATCATGGCATAGATAATTAAGTAATTATGCAATTAATTCTAATCTCTCATGGACAAGGTATAGAAGCGATCACTAATTCCACCTAAACTCTCTCTCGAGATGGATAGGATGTAGGCCCTCAACAAGGCTCCCAAACGCACATAGGATCGAGACAATAGCAAACACCTCCCACTAGGTACTAATTACTCTATGAGTTCCCTAATTTGGTACTAAATCATAAGCAATATTCCCTTTTAAGGTACTATGAATTCACTAATTGTTTGGGTCTCCTCATTTAATCAACCAACCTCTCGATTAAGCTAATCAAATGTTCTATCAAAGGGTTCTAAATCTAGAAGGATATCTCTATCTCATTCTAAATTAATGCACATGAAGTGTATGATGAAATGATTCAATGAACTATCCTAAACACATAATTGATTTCTCAATCTAATCACATGCCCATGACAATTAATCACACAAATCATCATATACATCAAGCAATCAACAATCAATGATAGAAATAACACAAAGCCCATTCAAGATTAAAATCAATTTGCATAAAAACTAAATTATCCAACACCAATCATGGAGCTAATCTCACAAAGGAGATTAGCCTCTCATATCCATAAGCAAATTAACATAGACATTAAGATCCTTACAAAACATGATCAATCTATAAAGAAATGCACAAAAATTAGAATTAGAATCCCCCTTTGAAGTGCTTCAATGGAGATCTCCTTCTTCTTCTTGTGATCTCACTCTCCCTTGCTTCCTTGATCACTTGGATGGTGAATTTGATGGAGGGGATCAAGTGTAGATGGGTGGATGAAGAATGGATGAAGATGATGGTGGAAAATGGAAGAAATGGTGTGTGAGGTGTGTGTGGAAGGGGTGGAAATCGGATTTTTTTATAAAATATGAATGGAGGGGTATTTATACCCTTTTGGGCCTTCTAGAAGGATTCTGATTTTTTTCTGATCCAAGACACGACACGAGTCGTGTGGCGCAACACGGCCATGAGGTGCCCGTGTTGCGTGAACTGATGCTCCCGCACGGCCATCGCTTACAGGCCCGTGTTGGCTACACGGGTCGTGTGCTGCAACACGAGTCGAGCTCCGCAACACGGCCAAGTGGTGGTCGTGTTGGATGAATAGATGTTGCCGCACGACCATTCTGGACAGGCCCGTGTTAGCTACACGAGTCGTGTACTGCGACACGGCTCGTGCCACCGACACGGCCAGTCGTGTTGCTGCTGCCCTGATTCCTTCACTGTTTTGGCTCGTTCTCCCTCGTTTCAACTCCAAATTGAGTTCCGCTTTTTCCTACATCTTCCTTATCCTATTTAGCATCAAATAAAAAGTGAAAATAGTAGGTTTAAGCTCATTCACACACATTTCCATGAAAACACAAAACACAACCAAATAACACATAAAATACGGATAAAAAAATACGAAAACACATATAAAAAGACACTAAAATCTAGGTGAAAATATCACTCATCATAGAGATCAAAATTGTTCGTGTGATACATGTTGGAAAGCCACTGAAATAAAGGTTGATTTGGCGTAAAGAACACCTCAATCAGATTCCAAATGAGGAAGTTATGATCAAAATTATGATGTCGCGCGAGCTGTGATGAACAGAATTGTTGTGCTACTTTCCATGGCTTTTTGGACATTCAAATCTTGGAGTTTTCTTATGTTATTTATATGGATAGAAATTCAAGGAAGAGAGGATCGCGTTAGTGCAAGAATCACTCAAATTAGAGCTTGGATATGGAAGTTATACGCGAAACGGTGAGACTGCGCAAGACAATTCGACCCCAACATTTGAATTCGACCTGACCATGTGGTTGAATCTTGGTTGAATTGGATGGAAAAGAAGCAATTCGACCATGACACCTCAATTTGACCTTCTGTGCTGGTCGAATCCAGCACCTGAAGCTCGAATCCAGTGTCAGAAGCTTTCAGTAGGGTGATTCGACCTGCAATTCGACTAGGGGAGGTGAATTCGACCAAGATTTGTGGTCGAATTGACATGCGGAAACTTACCATATCCATATTTTTACACCCTCAATGCGTGTGATCACTCAAACAGCCATTCCAAGGCCTATAAGGAGAGTTTACAAGTATAAAGGGGGGTGTAGATCACACCATTAGAAGAAGAACAACAAAAAGAGAGTCATAAAAGAGGCCACAACCATACCACACCCCACAAGGGGGGATCACCCCCCAACCATTATCCACTTCCTTTCCTCCATCCATCCATCACTTTGAAGATTCATTGTGCAATCAAGAGGAGAACCAAGAGGAGGATTCAAGACGGAGAAGGATGCGACGACGACACATCTAGGGGGTTTATCATTTTCTAATTTATTTTGTAATTTTCCAGATATCCAGGTAAGATCTATCCAACACTCATGATTGTTCTTCATAATATCATGGCCTAGAGCCTTTTTGGTAGAACTAGGGTTGTGAAGGTTTTACGAATTAATTAAACTTTCGTGTGTAAACTCCGTACAACACTACTTATAGATTTATTTTATATACTATTATGCTTTCTTAATCCATATTCACGATCGTTTTGTGCATCTTCAATTGGTATATAGAGTCTGAATATATATATTGGTTGTAGATTGAGTGCGTTCACCGCTGAACAGGATTTCATGTATGATTCTAAGTGAGGGGACTCCGAAGCTTCATTAGAACTATCATATATGAATACTTATTAATTGAATTAAAATCGGGTTATTAAGTAGGATAAAGAGGATAATTTCATAGTACCTATAAAGGGAGATCATATCGAGTTAGAGTACTAATTGGCCAGGGAAATAATTGATACTGATAGTACCTAGAAAGGGGGTGAAATTATATCTCTTGCTCCGAGGTTATTCACATGTGTATATGCATATTTACTTGTGCCTATAGAGTAGATATGCATGGTTTAGTGATGCGTCCATATTCCTAAAGGCAGAGTCAGACATCAACACACGGAATGGAAATTAATGAGTGAAACTGGATTATCCTAGAGCTACCTGCTTTCCTACTTGATCCACTTTCGTATTCTTCGAGTGATCTTTTATTTTATTTATTATTTAATTTAATTTTTAGTTGATTAATAAATAAACCTTTACTTTTATTGCCTTGTCTTAATTAATTTAGTAAATAATTAAATTGAAAATACGCCGTCCTTTGGGTTCGATATTCACTTGGTCGCTTGCTTAAGCTGTAATTGATATCCTTAATACTTGGTTGACCCAGCTCAGTTTGGTTTCGTGAAGGGCCAGAAGATGCTAGATTGTGTCTTACTTGCAGAGGAGATCTACCGAGGATATGGTCGTGGATCTTGAAATACAGCACCTAAATTTGCAATCAAAGTAGACATTTCTAAAGCATACACTCCGTAAGCTGGAGCTTTCTCTTTGACATGCTACATGGACTAGGCTTTCCAGACACCTTCTGCAAATGGCTGAGACAGTGTGTTACTACCCCGAATACTCCCTACTGATTAATGGACAGCCTGAGGGATTCTTTCAAGGTCAACGAGGACTGAGGCAGGGCAATCCTATATCCTCTATCCTCTTTGTGATATTCATGGAATACTATAGTAGGCTACTGAAGGATGAAATAAGGAAGAAAGACTTCAAAATCCACTCTAGATTATGTAAAAGAGTCGAAGTCTCTCATCTAATATTTGCAGACGACCTCCTGATTATGGGATATGGTGATACAAAAATAGCTAAGAGCACTAAACAGACATTGGAACAGTTTGAAAAGCTGTTTGGATTATCAGTAAACCCCTCCAAATACAACATCTTCATTGCTAGAATGATAGATAAAATAGCAGCTCGAATCACGACTATCTTGCCCTATCCACGAGGTACGCTTCCACTCAAGTACCTGGGAATTCCTCTATGTGGCAAACTAATTGGAATTGAAGATTTTGATCCATTATTGAATGATATCAATAACATGATTCAAAAATGGCCTTCAAAAGTAATCTCTTTTACTGGCAAACTTGAGCTCATCACTTCGGGTATATATGGTATCTTGTCATTTTGGTGTGCTATGGTGAAAATTCCTAGTATTGTCATTAAAAAGAATGAAGGACAGATTAGGAGATACATGTGGGGTTCAAAAGGGATTGCAGTGTCTTAGAAGGACGTCACTCAACCCAAACACAATGGAGGATTAGGGTTGAAAGATGTTTCAATTTGGAATAAGGCACTCATGGTAGCAGCGCTTTGGGATATTCATAGTGAAGCAACCTCACTTTGGGTGAGTTGGGTCCACTCAATATACCTTAGGCAGCACACATGGATGGTGGTGACTCCAACAGCGAATGCTTCATATTCGTGGAGAACCATGATAGACATGCATAATAGGATTATGCAAGTTTGAGAAGAAGGCCAAGGAATTGAGGAAATATTGCAAAGGTGTGTACATGGGAGGTTTCTCCCAGCTCTAATGTATCACAAATTGATGGAAGAAGCAGTGGGTGAAGTCTTGTTCATATACAAGAATATTTGGCATAAGTGGATCTTGAGGAAGCACAATTTCAGATTGTGGCTACTACATAGAGGAAGGATGCACACCAAGGATATAGTTTGGAATCTAAATGGAGAACTCAACTGCGGCTTCTGCGTGGGAAGTATGGATACGCAAACTCACTTATTTTTCCAATGCCCATATACACTCCGTATATGGGACATTGTGAAGAGAGAGATAGGGTGGCGAAGACACTTCACATCAATGGCAGATGCATTCAGAAAGATACATGAAGATACAAGGAGCAATAAAAAGGTAAGGAAATTGTTTGTCATAGCCTTTGCAACCTTGATCTAAACAATATGGATGGAAAGGAATGCACTACTATTTGGCATGAGGATACTCTCCCCAGAATGCATAGCAGATAAGATCTTAAGTCAAATAGTTAGTCTGTTTTTGAATTACTAATGATGTACGCCTATGGCTTCTAGCCGAGGTAGTTTAGGGTTGAGTTTTGTATGCTTTATACTGTATTGTATATTGTAACCATTGGAACTGAAATAATAAGTGGTGGAAGCTTCTCAATAGCCACCACTTTTGCTCGATCCACCTGTAATCCCTTGGCCAAAACATGATGCCCAAGAACAATCCCATCTCTCACCATGAAGTGACACTTCTCTCAATTCAAGACAAGATTAGTTTATTGACATCTCTTCAAAATAGTTGACAAGTTAGACAAACAAATATCAAAAGAGGAACTAAACATAGAAAAATTATCCATAAACACCTCCATGATCTTTTCTATCAACCCATCAAATATGACCATCATGCAGCACTGAAATGTTGCAGGTGTATTACACAATCCAAAAGGCATCTTCATAAAGGCGAAAGTTCCATAAGGGCAAGTAAAAGTAGTCTTATCTTGATCCTCATGCGCAATCATGATTTGATTATAACCCGAGTACCCATCCAAGAAATAATAAAACTCATACCCTGCAAGATGATCAAGCATTTGATCCATGAAAGGAAGGGGAAAATGGTCTTTGCATGTATTTTCATTCAATTTTCTGTAATTCATACACACCCTATCCCGTAGGAATCCTAGTGGCCAAAGTCTCACCATCATCGTCTTTTACAATAGTCATGCCCCCCTTCTTAGTTGCAACATGCAATGGACTCACGTGGGGACTATCACTAATATGAAAAATAATTCCTGCATCTAACCATGTTAGGATTTACTTCCTAATCACTTCTTGAATAGCGGGATTCACCCTCCGCTGATTCTGAATGCTACTCTTAGCCTCATCTAACAATCTAATTCTATGCATGCAATATGATGGACTAATACATTTCAAATCATCCAGAGACCAACCAATCCCAGACTTATACTTCTTAAGCACATCTAACAACTCCTCAAGTTGATCATTATCAAGGAAAGAAGATATAATTACCAGATATTGTTCATTGTCACCTAGATAGGTGTACTTCAAGTGCTCTGATAGTGGTTTCAACTCCTCCTTTTCTTCTTTTGGAGTGCTTTCTCTATCCAAGGCAAAGTATTTTCTAGTCCACTTTACCTCCTCAAATTTGGTCCTCTTCGATTCATACCTGTCTTCACCCAAAGCAAGTAGGTTTTCAAGAAAATAAATACATACCTCATTGGAGAGCTCATCTAGCTCCGTGGTGGGAAAAGTAAGAGACGCCATCAAGCATGACTCCAAAGGATCCTTTGAAAGGATCAAGGACATGTCTTCCTTCACAATCTCCTCCACTACATCGATGTTGTGACACTGCGTCTCCATTGGCATCTTCATTGCTTTATCAAGGTTAAACAATACCTCATCTTAATCCATCCTTAGCCTAAGCTCACTCTTTTGAACATCAATCGTAGCTCCAATAGTAGCAAGGAATGGTCTCCCTAAGATAAGGGGAACGTTATCCTTGTCATCTTCCATCTCAAGCATTAGAAAATCCACAGGAAATATGAGCTTGTCCACATTGACAAGTACATCCTCTATGACGCCCTTCGGAAAGGTCATAGACCTATCCGCCAATTGCAAAGCCACCGTTGTGGGAACAAGCTCCCCCAAACATAGCATCTTAAATATAGATAAGGGCATCAAGTTGATGCTTGCTCCAAGATCACATAAAGCTTTACTTGTCGGCCCTTTTCCAATCTCACATAGGATGGTAAAGCTCCCCGAATCTTTCAACTTCTGTGGTAGCTTTCGCTGAATGATCGAGCTATATTTTTCCGATAGATTCACTATCTCTACCCCATTCAAGCTTCTCTTCTTCAATAAGATATCTTTCAAAAATCGGGCATAATACGGCATCTCCATGATTACTTCGGAGAAAGGAATGTCCAATCTTATCTTATTCATAATATTCTAAAATCTCTTGAACTTCTCTTCCAATCCCTTCTTGACTATCTGAAAGGGAAACAGAGGAGGTATCTTTGTTTTTGGAATACCCCATTCATCACGTTCAACCTTCTCCACATTATCCTTCTTGGTTCTCAATCTTTTTGCTCTTCCCACTTCTTTTCCACTATAAGCTAGGTATTTTGCTCTTGCGATGACTCTGGAGTGTTCTGAACAACAGGCATAGCATTCGATATCGAAATGGGTACTGAACAAAGTTGTTCAACTTCTGCTCAACTATAATGGTATGGTGAAACAGACTATGGCTGGTCAAACAATGTCTCTGATTGCGAGTTTAACTTTTTTATTATTGTTCGACCACCATTCGACCAAGATGGTCTGGTCGAATGGCAGTGCTTTAGTCGAACAACGACTCTGACTATAATTTCATCTCCCCAGTTGTTGTTCGACCAGCGTTCGACCAAGATAGTCTGGTCGAACGATAGTGCTTTGGTCAAATAGCGGGACAGAAAATAAAGCATCAAAATTATGTTTTTCCGAAGATTGTTCGACCTCAGTTCGACTATCAAGTCTGGTCGAACTGAGTAGGTTTGGTTAAGCAAGAACTCTGTTCCCTTCATTTTTGCTCGCCAGCTTCATCGGACCTTCATATTGCATTCCCAACCTCAATGTGATGCAATGATAAGATCTAGGATTCTCAATACTTTGAGATGGAAACTTCCCCTTCTCAATAGTTTGAGTCAATTTGTTCATGTTTCATACCATCTTCCCCATCAACAATGTAAGGTCTTTAACTTTCTCAGACAAATCTTCATGATTGACATCAATCTTCTTTTCTAACTTGGCCTCAAGACGATCTACTCTTGCATCATTCCTTGCCATGTACCTGTTCATCATATCCTCAAAACAAGGTTTCCCTTCTTCCACCTTAGTACCCTAATCAACACTAATAGGAGGTTGTACTGCATAATTTGGATTACTCCACGAAAACCCCAGCCTCCCCAGTTGTTGATAATTACCCGGTGGACCACGATTATTGTAGTTCCCTTGATAATTCCAGTTTCCTTGATTTTGGAACCTCGTTCCTTGAATACTTTGACCCATGGCATAATTCACCTCTTCCATCTCCTCTTGGGTAGCTCCTTCATTGCACATATCCTGAATAATTGGTACTCGTTGAGATAAGTCCGTAATCTGCTTTTGCTGAGACTCCAATAGCTTGTTGATATTAGTTAAACTAGAGATGATCTCATCGTCTCTTTTTGACTTAACCATAGTATGCTAAACCTGCGCTAACCATAGTATGCTCAACCTGCGCTACCTTTCCAAGAACATAAGTGACTATCACTTTATCAGTTGGCCAATCTCTTGAATTCATCGAAATATACTCAAAGAGCTTTTCGGCCTCAACGGATGACTTTGTAAGCAATGCTCCATTCGATGAAGCATCTAGTAAAACTCGAGAGTCACAGTCCAATCTGCTATAGAAAAATACTGATGTATTGAGCTTTAGATAGCCGTCTTACAGATAATTCCTTAGCATATCTTTGAATCTGCCCTATGCCTCATGAATCTTCTCATTACTATGGATAGCAAATTGATTGATTTCTTGTTTCATCTTAAACACCTTTGAGGGTGGCATGTATCGCTTCAAGAATTTCACCTTCAATTTCTCCCATGTATCACATTCAGCAGCATCAATATTATTGTACCAATTTCTCGCTTTTTCATTCAACAAGAACTTAAACAATTTGATCTTCCTCGCATCCTCATGAGCTCCAGCATCTTTTTGTGTACTTGCATACCTAAGGAACTTATTCAGATGTTGCTGAGGATCTTCGAAGGTTCCCCCAGAGAAAGGACTCCTTTCAATCATGCTGATAAGAGCAGCGTGTAAGTCAAAATTAGCTCCTGACCCTCTTGCTCCTAACAGCCCCACATTGTCTCCTCCGTTGTTCATAAAGACTTCACAGATGGCAAGTGTATCGAGATTTGCCGCCATGTTGACTGCTTCTGCTTCCAAGTTGAATTCGGTTGCAGCTTTAGTTGCTTGTGGATTTAGCTAGTCAACTTCAACTCCTAAATTAAGAGCTTCATTTGGTTCTACATTCTTGTTCTTTTTATTCTTTCCCATCTTCTTCCTTAACGATGCTCCAATCTCTGAATTATAAGGTTCTAATTCTCCTACCTTTGTCATGACCAAATTTATTCTATAAAATAATTAAATTTAATAGGGATCTCTTTTTTTTTCTTTTAAAAAGCTAAAAATAACATAATAGCATTCAGGATTTATAATAATAGTAAAGGAGAGTTTAATTAAACCATAACTAGAATTTAAACAAACATACTAAAAATTGAATAGCGGAAGTCTTTTGGTGATTTGTGTGCAATGACAATTCAAGAGTTATTATTCACAATGTTAACATTTTTTTAAGCAAATTACGAATTACTTCTTGTCATAATCCAACCCTTCCAACTCATCGCCCATCACGCCAGCTACACAACATCACCTGTAGACAGAAAGATAGGGGGTGAGCACACGGGAATGAACTCAGTGGGGGATTTCCTGTTAGATTTCATAATTGAAAATGACTACACCTCTTGAGAAATGAACCTCATGAACTTATAATAGTAAAGGGAACTAACCCATAGTCAAGTCGCCCGAGGGCGCTCATTATTTAATCTGTCAAAGTTATGCGAACGCGTCTGTCTTTCCTTATTGACATTGCAATAATGGCAACTGTACGTACAGGATCCCGACCCATTGGTCTTAGGTAAATTTTCATGCATTATTCATAACATCAATAAATGCAACCAAGTTCAATATAAAATTCGTAACAGAAAGCCCACCTCAGTGAAGACGAGTTAAGCAAGTGTAAGATTAAACTCTTGAAATAAAACTCAAGAGGCGTAGCCTAAATTAATGTTATGAAATAAAACTTTTAACTACAAGGCTACTTGAATTAGGGTTCTTAAATTCGAATGATGTTACAGTTTAGGAAAATGGTTATAACTCTCCAACCTCTAATTTATTTCAAAACCAGTTTTATATGCATATATTAGACACATAGGTGAATATTTCCATGCTTAGCTCTTTCCCTAGTTCGATCGTTTTAATGGTTAACGAAAAAGATGAAGTTTTACTTGAGTTTCCTGTAAGCAGTCTACCACAGTTTAGTAAAACATACATAACTTTTACTTGGGTGAATAATTTTGAAGATATTTTATAGTTATATAATAGACACATAGACGAACAAGTTTCATGTTTAACATTTTGGCAGATTCATCCATCTTAATAGTTTAAATTGGGTAACAAGTTTCTGCAGTAAATTCATATCATTTTTAACCCTTTTGGTGTATACAACTCCTAATGACTAAATATTTCTTTTTAAAATTTTGATAAATATATTTATAATATCATATATCAGGTTATATTTAAAATTTTATGAAGATATATTTTTATTATATTTTATTTTATTAAGACAAAGAATTTGAAATGTTGATGCCTTAAAAATGATAAATAATCTACAATGTTGTAGATACTTTTAAAACTATATAGTGTCGTAGTACTTATTTTTTTCCTTAGACATAAATATGAAATACTAACGCCTTAAAAAAACAGGATAGATTATCTATACTGTTATGGAGGATGTCGCAATTCATCAAGTGCGTACACTTTATCATACGTATAACCAATAGTCCTTGTATTCATACATCTCACATTAGGTCAATATTCTAAAATCCTTGCTAATAGAGTTCAATGGTAAAAGTGTAAGTCACTATGTTTTATTCACAGTAGGCATGAAGTTCAAAACTCATCAATCCACAGTACCAAATAAGCATGAAGACAGTACAACAAAACATCATATATCAATTTAAGATATATTCACAGTATAACTTAGTAGTCCTACACTATATTCCTAACTTTAGTTTATGCAGTCTTGTGATATTTCTAGGTTTTAGTATTCGGTAGTCAATATAGCTATGTATTTATAAGCATTCTGTATTTTAAAAATATACCACATAATATTATGTTCATGCATCTATAAGAGAGTAAATATAAGAAAGAAAGTAGGGTGGAGACATTACCCTACACACTTAAGAGATTGTTTTTTGGAGTTTTGGGTTGATGCTATGTGGGCCTGCAACTCTGCCGAAGAAAAAATCAACCGTAGAACAAATACTCCTCAAATCTACTGTAAAACCAAAAATCGGGTATGTGAGAGAGATTGAGGCATTCTAAGCGAAAAGGGTTTAAGAATTGAGATACCTGTCAGCTACAGAATCACAGCAGCGTAAGGAGCGTGCGTGGTTATGAGATGAGAGATCTTATCAACCGGCATAACTATCAATGGATGAAGCGTGAAATAGTTTAACTCCGATTGTATGGGTGAATTATAGAATCGTGAAATAGGATCGAAGATGGGTAAATGGGAATCGTGAGAAATGAAAAGGTTAGTTTAGTTGAGTAGGGGTTGAGATGGTTAAACTGGTTGAGAAATGAGCAGGGTGAAGAAGTGTGAATATACAACGCATTTTATCCTAATTGGTTTGTCATCTACCCTAATGCAGGAAGCTGTCATTTACGAGGCATAG
The DNA here is from genome assembly GCA_023678885.1 of Pogostemon cablin. Lineage (NCBI taxonomy): Eukaryota > Viridiplantae > Streptophyta > Magnoliopsida > Lamiales > Lamiaceae > Pogostemon > Pogostemon cablin. The sequence goes on from CM043005.1 coordinate 13,565,970, forward strand.
CAGTAGCTTTTCTATACTTAGGGTGATGATTATGATTCTGTAATTATTAAGATTTAGCGTGTTCACTTCTTATTCTCTCGCAGGCTTTTGATATATATATTCTGTCATTACATTCTTGTCTTTTATCTATTATTATTATTATATCTCATGTTATGTGTATAATTATAAAATATTTATTATTATTAACGTTAATATATATAATATATATATAATTCATGGCTATTTTAACCTTTGATCTAGTGAGCATGCACCTGAGAAAAATAAGTGTTAGAAAACAAAGACAAGAATAATATAGTCTCAATTATACTAGAAATAATAAACTAATAATTATGCCATCCCCGACAATGGCGCCAAGAACATGATGAGCATTTTCTCAACACACAAAATTAATCCCAGTATGAAGGATATCAATTGTAGTTTTGATTGGCAACCAAGTGATTATCGAACCCAAGGGACGGATTATTATTAATTTAATTAAGTTCTAATTTATTAAGACTATTATGGCAATATGATTGTGAAGATTAAGTAAATAAGTAATGAATAATTAAAATAACAATTAATATAATAAGCAGTAGAGATAATACGACTGTTATCGAGTGAGAAATTAGGTAGTTACTTCGGGTCATCCAGTTTTACTTAATAATTTCCTTTCCATGTGTTTATGTCTGACTCTGCCTTGTGGTTTATGGACGTATCACTAAACCATGCAAGTTCACTCTATAGACACAAGCAAATAAGCGTATGACACGTGTGAATTTCCTCAGAGCAAGAGATATAATTCACCCTCTTTCTGCATACTATCAGTATCAATTATTTCCCGTGCACTAAGTACTCTAACCCGATATGATCTCCCTTTATAGGTACTATGAAGTTATACTCTTTATCCTACTTATTAACCCGAATAGTATTCAATTAACAAGTTTTATATAAGATAGTTCTAATAAGACTTCGGAATCCCTTCACTTAGAATTATAACATGTAATCCTACTCAGCAGTAAACGCACTCAATCAATAATGTATTATTAAATAAAATTAGGATTTTAAAATCCTTTATTTATTGGTTAGCCTAAATTAATGTTATGAAATAAAACTTTTAACTACAAGACTGCTTGAATTAGGGTTCTTAAATTCGAATGATGTTACAGTTTAGGAAAATGGTTATAACTCTCCAACCTCTAATTTACTTCAAAACCAGTTTTATATGCATATATTAGACACATAGGTGAATATTTCCATGCTTAGCACTTTCCCTAGTTCGATCGTTTTAATGGTTAACGAAAAAGATGAAGTTTTACTTGAGTTTCTCGTAAGCAGTCTACCATAGTTTAGTAAAACATACATAACTTTTATTTGGGTGAATAATTTTGAAGATATTTTATAGTTATATAATAGACACATAGACGAACAAGTTTCATGTTTAACATTTTGGCAGATTCATCCATCTTAATAGTGTAAATTGGGTAACAAGTTTCTGCAGTAAACTCATTTCATTTTTAATCCTTTTGGTGTATACAACTCCTAATGACTAAATATTTCTTTTTAAAATTGATAAATATATTTATAATATCATATATCAGGTTATATTTAAAATTTTATGAAGATATATTTTCATTATATTTATTTTATTAAGACAAAGAATTTGAAATGTTGATGCCTTAAAAATGATAAATAATTTACTATGTTGTAGATACTTTTAAAACTATATAGTGTCATAGTACTTATTTTTTTCCTTAGACATAAATATGAAATACTAATGCCTTAAAAAAAGAGGATAGATTATCTACATTGTTATGGAGGATGTCGCAATTCATCAAGTGCGTACACTTTATCATACGCATAACTAATAGTCCTTGTATTCATACGTCTCACATTAGGTCAATATTCTAAAATCCTTGCTAATAGAGTTCAATGGTAAAAGTGTAAGTCACTGTATTTTATTCACAGTAGGCATGAAGTTCAAACTCATCAATCCACAGTACCAAATAAGCATGAAGTCAGTACAACAAAACATCATATATCAATTTAAGATGTATTCACAGTATAACTTAGTCCTAACTTTAGTTTATGTAGTCTTGTGATATTTCTAGGTTTTAGTATTCGGTAGTCAATATAGGTATGTATTTATACGCATTCTGTATTTTAAAAATATACCACATAATATTATGTTCATGCTTCTATAAGAGAGTAAATATAAGAAAGAAAGTAGGGTGGAGACGTTACCCTACACACTTAAGAGATTTTTTTGGAGTTTTGGGTTGATGCTATGTGGGCCGAAGAAAAAAACAACCGTGGAACAAAGACTCCTCAAATCTACTGTAAAACTAAAAATCGGGTACGTGAGAGAGATTGAGGCATTCTAAGCGAAAAGGGTTTAAGAATGGAGATACCTGTCAGCTACAGAATCACAGCAGCGTAAGGAGCGTGCGTGGTTATGAGATGAGAGATCTTATCAACCGGAATAACTATCAATGGATGAAGCGTGAAATAGTTTAACTCTAATTGAATGGGTGAAATACAAAATCGTGAAATAGGATCGAAGATGGGTAAACGGGAACCGTGAGAAATGAAAAGGTTAGTTGAGTTGAGTAGGGGTTGAGATGGTTAAACTGGTTGAGAAATGAGCAGGGTGGAGAAGTGTGAATATACAGCGCATTTTATCCTAATTTGGTTTGTCATCTACCCTACCGCAGGAAGCTGTCATTTACGAGGCATAGCAGTTGCTTTTCTAGACTTAGGGTGATGATTATGATTATGTAATTATTAAGATTTAGCGTGTTCACTTCTTATTCTCTCGCAGGCTTTTGTTATATATATTGTGTCATTACATTCTTGTCTTTTATCTATTATTATTATTATTATTATATCTCATGTTATGTGTATAATTATAAAATATTTATTATTATTAACGTTAATATATATAATTATATATATATAATTCATTGCTATTATAACCTTTGATCTAATGAGCATGCACCTGAGAAAAATAAGTGTTAGAAAACAAAGACAAGAATAATATAGTCTCAATAATACTAGAAATAATAAACTAATAATTATGCCGTCCCCGGCAATGGCGCCAAGAACATGATGAGCGTTTTCTCAACACACAAAATTAATCCCAGTATGAAGGATATCAATTGTAGTTTTGATAGGCAACCAAGTGATTATCGAACCCAAGGGATGAATTATTATTAATTTAATTAAGTTCCAATTTATTAAGACTATTATGGCAATATGATTGTGAAGATTAATTAAATAAGTAATGAATAATTAAAATAACAACTAATATAATAAGCAGTAGAGATAGTACGACTGTGATCGAGTGAGAAATCAGGTAGTTCTTCGGGTCATCCAGTTTTACTTATTAATTTCCTTTCCATGTGTTGATGTCTGACTATGCCTTGTGGTTTATGGACGCATCACTAAACCATGCAAGTTCACTCTATAGACACAAGCAAACAAGCGTATGACACGTGTGAATTTCCTCAGAGCAAGAGATATAATTCACCCTTTTTCTACGTACTATCGGTATCAATTATTTCCCATGCACTAAGTACTCTAACCCGATATGATCTCCCTTTATAGGTACTATGAAGTTATACTCTTTATCCTACTTATTAACCCGAATAATATTCAATTAATAAGTTTTATATAAGATAGTTCTAATAAGACTTCGGAATCCCTTCACTTAGAATTATAACATGTAATCCTACTCAGCAGTAAACGCACTCAATCAATAACCAAGATATGTATTCAGACTCTACATAACAGTTAATGATACACAAAACAACTGTGAGTATGTATCTAGCCCATGATTGATCTAGGAACTATCATGGTGGTTGGTAGGATCTTACCCATAGTCTTGAAAATTACAAGATAAATTAAGAAGCGAAGTAAACCCTAGATGTAGGCACCATTGCGACTCTCTCCGTCTTGAATCTTCACTTGGTTTTCACTTGGTTCAATAGACGAACCTCTTTCCAAAGCTCCATAGGTTGGAGTTAGGTGTTGGATGTAGTGTAGGATGTATGTGAAATCTAACTCTCTTCTTCATGTGCTCTACATCCCTTTTAATACTTGTAAATGGCTCCTCACAGACCTTTGATGGGCTTTTACTTGAGGCACACGTCAAATTTGGTAAAAGAAACTCAGAATTACTAAAAATAGCACCAGCGAAATTCCATTCGACCAGACATCCATTGGTCGAGCAAAGTGTCCTGGTCGAACACTGGTCGAGCAAACTCTCTGTAAGTTTCTATACATTTTGTTCGACCAACCTTCATTCGTTCGACCAAGATAATTTTGGTCGAACGACTTCTCTTGGTCGAGCAATGCTACTGTAAGTTTTTACGCATTCTGCTCGACTTGGCTCCCTTGTTCGACCAAACTGACGATGGTTAAACAAGCCTCCGAGGTTGAACAACCTTTGAAAAATGCCTTGAAAAACATATCTTCTCATTCTGAGCACTTAAGACCTATTTTCCTGTATAAATACGCTCAAAAAGCCTCAGTAGCCTCTGATTCATAGATTTTCTATAAATAACCCGACTAGTCTTGATAATGGACCAAATCGTACCTAACTTCCACACAAATCCAAGCCCAAAACATGTGAATTTACACTCTCATCATGCTTCGCTGGTAGTCCTTATAAGCTTGTTGCAACTATATGTCAACGCAACAATTTTTTTCTACTTATCATATTGAAAGGGAAGAATTATTTCACATAAAAATTCTAAGCCCATCACATATAATAAAAACTCGTATAACTCTTATAACTCATATAACATGAACTTTCATTTAAATTCACATGTAATCAGCTTAAGCAATAAGTACTTTCATACCTTGCTCGTAGCGAGCATTGTACTTGGTGGATGCGCAACAAGAAAATTTATTTTCATTTAAAATTTTTATTCAATTAAAAAATCATACACGTAAATCATTTAAGTCACGTATATGCGGAATTTAATAAAAATTTGAACAATTATGCACAACTGCATACCTAATTTGTTATCATAATGTCACACCCCAAATTTTCCATAAAGGTATTCCCATATTATTTTCTTAAAGTAAGTATTAAATAGGTCGTGACCAAACAAACTATTAAATAAATAAATAAATAAATAATATTGCAATAAATAAAAAAATTATATTCAATGCAAGTCCAATAAGTTTATGCAAATTATCAAAGTGATAAAGCATCAAATTCAACCTTACTTGCCATACTCCACTTTTGAAAATAAAACTCACAGTAAATAATTTAAATGAAGATTTGGATACAAAACTTTTTGACCAAATTTGTTTTCCCCAAATTTATTAAAATGAAAACATATAGAACATGCTAATATCACTCTATTGAAATAAAGTAATAAAAAAAGGAAAAGAGTAATACTTATCACATTTGGGTTGAGCATACTGTAAAAATCAACTCTCACACCATCTTATAACTTATTAAATTTATAATACAGGTGACTCGCATACCTAAGTTTCACTTCTAAGTACAACTCGATTACTAATCAACCTACTAATTTACACAAAAACATACATACATGTGATTAGACCAAAAACACATTATTTTGCCAAAGGATTAGTGGACAAATCGGACTTGTTAAACCAAAAAACTATTAAAATTTTATAATAATTTAAACGTCCGCACTAGGCCATTATGCACATATATATTCTAATTTTTTTCAACACCTGCAAATAACACTTAATGGAAATAAGACTAACATATCCCCCATACACTTCATTTTACTGACAACATTTCAAAAGAGAATCTGACAGATTAAAGAATATGCAGTACCAAGTTATTTTATTTCAAATGACATTAAACGAACACACATTTTAATATGCAAAGCCAATCACAATTACTCATACTGCAAACATAGTACCACAAATTTGAAATACAAATACTTTAAAGAAAAATCTTGAAAGTACACAGCATATAAACTGCAATTTTTATTTAAACCAGTTAACGGGGCACCTCACTTCGTGAGGTGTTCACCTAGACTTGGGCTTAAAATTTTACTTTTGTAGTCATAATTACTCCCACCGTCCCACCCAAAGGGTTCCTTTTTTCCATTTTGGGTGTCCCACGCAAAGAGTTCTATTTTCTTTTTTACACACATGGGACCCACACACACCCATTAATACACTAAAAATATGGAGCACACACTCTCACTAATACAATTACCCACTACACATTAAATAATAATACTCCTTAATCCACGTGCAAAAAGCAAAAACAACTATTTAGGCGGGACAGATGGAGTATGTATTTAATAAATTACATTTTATTGAAATACAATCAAATAATACATGGGATACTCGTAATTTAAAAAGTAATCCCTAGCAATCTGAAATAATGTAATAGTAATAAATATTCATATGCTGGTACAAACACATTGATGTGGCTACCCAGGCTTTTTAGTAATAATATTTGTGTTGACAAAGTTCTTTATTTTCATGCATTTTATGGTGGTGTTATTTATGCTCCATGTATAAAATTTTAAGAATTATTGTAAATTCATTAATTTTTAAAGTTGAAGTAATCCGCGTATTGATGAGAGTGATAATTCACGTAGTTTAAGCTCCGATTTGTGTGGAAATTGAGGATGATTTAGTCTATTATCAAGTCAAATCAGGACGTTTATGGAAAATACACGAATCAGATGCTACTCAGGTTATTTGAGCATATTTGTATAGAAAATAGGTCTGAAGTGGTTTGAATAGGAAAACATAATTTTTCGTGGTGTTGTTCGACTTGGAAAGGTTGTTCGACCAGCATCAGCTAAGTCGAACAGAGGAGATAAGTTGAATGGGAGTCATTTCAACTTACAAAGAGGTCATTTGACCAAGGAAGCCTATTTGACCAAATGTAGTCAAGTCGAGCTAAGAAGATCAAGTCGAACGACAAGTAGAAGACGAAGTTCGATTTACAGACATGCTTTTCAACCTCAGTTCGACCAAGAGGTCCCATTCGATCAAGCCAAGTCTGGTCGAATGGTGACATATCAGCTCCGAAATGTTAGGATTTAACCTCTAGTGCGTGCATGTGCATGTTTTCTATGAAAAAGCCCAGTAAGGGTCCAAAAGGATAAGTAACAAGTGTAAAAAGTGGTGTCGATCACACCAAAAAGAGAGTTAGATACCACATCCATCCTACATCACATTAAAACCCCAACTCCATCTGCAGGAGCTAGAGAGAGAGATTCGTGCAGCGAATCAACTGAGAACCAAGTGAAGATTCAAGACGGAGTGAGAAGAAATGACGCCCATCTCTAGGGTTTATTTCGCAACTTAATCTTTCTTGTAATTTTCAAGACTATGTGTAAGATCTATCCAATCACCATGAAAGTTCTTCAAAGCATCATGGGCTAGAACCGCTTTGGTAATTCTAGGGTTATAAAGGTTTTTATGTAGTTAATTGAACTTTCGTGTGTATGCTCCATACAACACTACTTGTGGGTTTACTTTATATAAGACTATGCTTAATTATTCACACTCAGAGTTGTTTTGTGCATCAATAACTATTATGTAGAGTTTGAATACATATCTTGGTTATTAATTGTGTGTGTTCACTGCTGAGCAGGGTTATAGGTTATGATTTTAAGTGAGGTGATGCGCGTTTTCTTTGAACACAAAATTAATCCCCAAGTAATATGGATATTAGTTGCAGCTTAAGCAAGCGACCAAGTTAAATATCAAACCCAAAGAACGACATATTATCAATATAATTACTATCTAAATTAATTAAGACGAAAGCCAATTAAGTTTGAGATTTAATTATTAAACTACTAAGAAGAATTATTAAATAACAAATAAAATAAAATATCACTGGAAAAATACAAAAGTGGATCAAGTAGGAGAATATGTAGCTCTAAGATAATCCAGTTTCACTCAATAATCTCTCTTTCATGTATCAATGTCCGACTCTGCCTTGTGGATTATGAATGCATTACTAAACCATGCACATCACTCTACGAACAAAAGCAAACATGCGTGTAATACGTGTTAATAACCTTGGAGTAAGAGATTTAACTTCACCCCCTTTTTTAGGTACTATCAGTATCAATTATTTCCCCCTAGGATTGGTACTCTAACCTGATATGATATTCCTTTATAGGTACTATAAAATTAACCTCTTTATCCTACTTACTAACCCGAATTCAATTCAATTAATAAGTATTTATATAAGATAGTTCTAATAAAGCTTCGGAGTCCCCTCACTTAGAATCATGACATGGAATCATACTCAGCAGTGAACGCACTCAATCAATAACCAAGATATGTATTCAGACTCTACATAAAAGTTAATGATGCACAAAACGACTATGAGTATGAATTAAAAACGCATAATCTTATATAAAATAAATCCACAAGTAGTGTTGTACTGATTATACACACGAAAGTTCAATTAACTTGTAAAACCTTCATAAACCCTAGATCTACCAAAATAGTTCTATCCCATGATGTTGCGAAGCACAATCATAGGAATTGGATAGATCTTACTCATATGTCCGAAAAATACAAGATAAATTAGGAAATGAAGGAAACCCTATATGTGGGTGTCGTCGTGTCCTTATCCATCTTGAATCCTCCTCTTGATTCTCCTCTTGATTCCATAAATGAATCTTCAAAGTGGTGGATGGATGGAGGAAAAGATGTAGATGATGGTTGGGGGGTGATCCCCCCTTGTGGGGTGTAGGATGATTGTGTTGTCTCTCCAATCCAATCTAATAATGTGATCCACATCCCATTTTATACTTGTAATCTATCCTTATGGACCTAGGAATGACTTTTTTCTTGGAAAACACAAAAATACATGCAATGGGATGTAAAACACGCAGACACACACTGAGTGGTGTAAAAACTTGCACAAATTCGGAAATTCTCGAAAATTCTTGTTGGCAGCTGCACGACTTCACGATTTTGAGCATAACTTCCACATCCGACCTCCGATTTGAGTGATTCTTGTGCTCACGTGATTCTCTCTTCCTATGAAATCATAAAAAATAAAAGATTTGAAGGTGTAACAAGCCACGGAAAGTGACATAGCCATTCTGTTTGTCACAGCTAGCGCGACGACACCATCTTGATCATAACTTTCTCGTTTGGATTTCGATTAAGGTGTTCTTTATGCCAAAAAGATCCTCTCTTCTGTGGCTTTAAATCATATATCACAGTTCTAGTTCAAAGCTCCACACGAACATAGAAAAATTATACAAGTTGGATGTGTATTTTTCAGCATTCATAAATAAGTTGCACCTTTTCTCCAACCTTGCACTTTTGATCCCTTTTCCACCTAAAATACAATAAAACACCTCAAGTGCACCTTTTTCTCACATATATTGAATATAAGACACTTGTGCTACTATATGACATCAATTCCCATCAAAAAGGTGTTAGATTGGACATTGAAATATACTTATTTTCACTATCATCAATCCCCCAAACTTACCCGTTGCTCGTTCTGAGGCAACAAATAAAAATAAAGAGAAAGAATGAGTAAGAAAATTAGAGGGAAAACAAGGACTATGATCAATACCCCATTCAAAATACAATTGTCCTCAACTTAGGTCATGCAACTCTCATTACATGCAATAATCAATTCATAGCTTACTAGATAAGATAATCACCACCAATTCAAATACTCCATTAACATGTTGTCACGTGAAGTATACGTCACTCACACTCAAGTGTAAAAGATGTACAATTATGGGTTAAGGTATTCACGCTCAAATTCAATTCAAGTACATGCGTAACCATAAGCTTGGCAAACATCTCAAACTCTCCACCACTTAAAAGTATGACTCGAAATGGGATCAAAAAGGACTTGTAATAGGATGTAATGTCGGCTCTTTGATAAGGGTAGGAAACATATGGATAAGGTAACTCAAATAGTAGAGAATTAAAACTAGAGATCTTTGTACTGCAGATTTTTACATTTCAATGCTATCCAGTTTTATGCTCTTCTAATTTTATTTTTTCTCCTTTCCTTCAAGCTCAATATTTTTTCCTTCTTTTTTTTTCTCGAGGTACCAGTTTTGTTTACTACCTCTAACATCTCGGGGTACTAGTTTCGGGCACTACCCCTAAGCAACTTATTTTTCAGCTCATAATCACTTGTACAGCTCCAAATATTTTATTCCTTCCAAACTCCATGAAAATCAATTCACACACTTTGACAGCATTTAAATCTCCACTAAATATAGAAATTTAAGGCTCAAATAGGATATCAAAGTGGCTATCTTAGTAGGTTGTCAAAGAAATAAGTCTTTTAGGATCAAAACGGCTAACTACGAATATAAAATTATTTAGTAGGAAATTATTTGGAAAAGTGACTCATAAATTATCAAAGATGGCCTAAAATCATCTCTCAATATCTAACATAACATACGGTCTCAAGTAAGACAAGAGGCAAGTTCTAGAATACACGCACTAGAACGATACTCAAAATCTCACATGGGTTTTCTACAAGTAACAGAGCACTTTTCAAGGTAAGCAATATCCAACAAGGAAACATAAAACTCCATACCACAATATAACTCAAGTACACTTCCTTCATCAATTCCAAGAGCATATGAATTCAGGTATAATTCAAAAATATAAGAACATATGGATCACCAAAAATAAAAACTCAATCCTTCCACTCCATGAATTAAAAGCGCACATAAAAATTAGAATAAGGAAATGAAGGCACCTGATTTTTCTTCAATGTAGGCATGAGCTCCTCGAGTTGTACAACTCGATCAGGTCAAGCCTCAATTTATCTGTTTCTATCATCAAAACTCAACATACCTCATCATCACATGATTAATGAATAATAATATAGGAGAACTATAAGAAAGACTCAATTGACTATCTACTCGACTACACACACTAGAAACATCAACACAACACACTAAACATTAGGTAAGTCACAAAAAATCGACATACCAACACTGGATAAAGTATCAATATGCAGCAATAAATCAACCCTCTAACAAACAAACAACCAACAAAGGGAAAAATTATACCATCGGTGGTCATAAGATTAGATAAGTAGATCACACCCCCCAAACTTAGTAAAAACGTAAGTCGAAACTAAGTTTGAAAAGAGATGTAATTGCCGAACTGTGAGCACTTCAAATATAATAAAGCCTCACTCACATGAAAGAAATAAAGCAATAAAACTGATGGGCAAGTCCCCAACAGGCGCTCATGTTTAACATCGGAGAGTCATGACAGTATACAACTTTTGAAGACTACTAGATCAGAGGGCGGCCTTCTCTCATTCTCACCTTCAAATACTTTCTTTCCCTCTTCTTATCTACATTCAACACCTCACCTTTCTTGGTCACAAAAATATGATCCTTGGAATTACCTACCTTCCATGGCTGTCTAGACACCTCCTTGTCAATCTTCCACTCAAATTCAGAATCATCTGTCCTATTAAAATTAAGATTAAATAAGTTAGTAACCACATCTATGCTCTTGCACGACTGAGTCTCCGTGGGCAACATCATTGCTTGATCAAGAGAGAAAACCATATCTTTATTATCCATCTGCAGTCTAAGCTTCTCGACTCTCAACTTCTTTACTCTTTCCCACTTCTTCTCTATTATTAGCTCAGAATTCTGCTCTTGTGATGGTACTTGGGTGTTTGGAGCAACAGGTGTAGCATTCAGTATAAAAACGAGGATTGATAGTCGCAGTTCGACCTTAGTACGACCAGATTGCTCTGGTCGAACGGACTTTCTAGAAATGGGTTCAGACTATATAGTTCTTGTTTGACCAGACTTCGACCAGATAAGTCTGGTAAAATGAGATAAGTATGGTCAAACCGAGTGTCTGTAATCTAAACTTGACTTTTCTACTCAACAGGTGCTCGTTCGACCATACTTTGACCAGATAGGTCTGGTCGAACGGAGCTGCTTTGGTCGAACGGTAAATCAGAAAATAGAGCATCGTATCTCTATTTTTCTGAAACTCGTTCGACCAATGTTGGCCATCAGTTCTGGTCAAACAGTGTAAGCTTGATCGAACAGAAGCCCTGTCTTTTTTTTTTCTTCTTCCGGCTTTATTGACCATCATATTGCATCCTGGACCTCAATGTGATGGCATTATTCTCCAATGTTTGTGTCAATTGATTCACATTCGTGGCCATCTGTCCCATTATAAATGTAAGGTCTTTCAAATGCTTAGAAAAATCTGCATGATTAGCATTCATACTTGCTTCGATGCAGTCAACCCTTGCATCATTCTCAGCCATGTATTGATTTAAGGTATCTTCAACACTCTTCACTTCTTGTTGCTGCCTACTAGGCCCCCTTTGTATCAACTCTATAATTTGCTTCTACTGGGACTCTAGTAGCTTATTCATATTAGCTACACTAGAGACGATCTCATCATCCATATTCGGTTTCACCACTTGATGTTCAACTTGTGCTACCTTACCAAGTACATGAGATCCTCTTACTCTTTCATAGGCCAGTCACGTGAATTTATAGAGATGTCTTCAAACAACTTTGCTGCTTCAAGTGCTGTCTTAGATAACATTGCTCCTCCTGATGATGCATCAATAAGAATACGCGACTCACATGTTGTGGGTACCTCCTGAGCATATCATTAAACTTGTCCTACACCTCATGAAATTTCTCATCCCGATTCATAACAAATTGGGTGATGTCTTGCCTCATTCTTAAGATCCTTGAGGGTGGCATGTATCTCTCCAAGAACTTCTATTGCAGTTGGTCCCATGTAGTGCAGTCTGCTGCATTAAGAGTCTCATAACACGCTTCCACCCTATCAATCAAAGAGAAATTGAATAGGGCGATCCGCCTAGCATTATCATTAGCTCCAGCACCCTTCTGGGTGTTTGCATAACCAAGGAATCTTTTAAGGTGCTGATATGGATCTTCAAAACAACCTCCAGAAAAGGGATTATTCTCTACCATGTTAATAAGAGCCGGATGTATCTCAAAATCATCAACTTCCCCTTGCTCCTATCAACCCCATGCTGCCAATCCCATGGTTCGTAAAAATTTAACGTATGGAAATATTATCCGGATTCTGCCTTGCTCCTTCCATGTTAAGCTCAGTATGTTATTCCTTCTTTTCCTTCCTCTACTTTTCCTAATGCACAAGTTCCTCAGAAAAATTCAAGGTTAGATAGAAATAAATAATCACGAATAAAAGTCTTCATGAACTAGAAATAATAAAATCAATAATAACAGTCGTCCCCAGCAACGGCACTAAAAACATGATGCGCATTTTCTTTGCATGCAAAATTAATCCACATGTAGTAAGGATATCAGTTGCAGCTTAAGCAAGCGACCAAGTTCAATATCGAACCCAAAGAATGGTGTATTATCAATTTAATTATTTTCTAAATTAATTAAGACGAAAGGCAATTAAGTTTGAGATTTAATTATTAAACTACAAAGCAGAATTATTAAATAACAAATAAAATAAAATATCACTGGAAGAATACGAAAGTGGATCAAGTAGGAGAATAGGTAGCTCTAGGATAATCCAGTTTCACTCATTCATCTCCCTTTCATGTATCAATGTCTGACTATGCCTTGTGGATTATGAATGCATCTCTAAATCATGCATATCACTCTATAGACATAAGCAAGAGATAGTTCTAACCTTATCCCCCTTGGAGCAAGAGATATAACTTTATCCCCCTTTATAGGTTCTATAGACACGTGTTAATAACCTTGGAGCAAGAGATATAACTTTATCCCCCTTTATAGGTACTATCAGTATAAATTATTTCCCCCTAGGAATGGTATTCTAACCTGATATGATCTCCCTTTATAGGTACTATAAAATTAACCTCTTTATCCTACTTACTAACCCGAATTCAATTAATAAGTATTTATATAAGATAGTTCTAATGAAGCTTCGGAGTCTCCTCACTTAGAATCATAACATGGAATCCTGCTCAGCAGTGAACACACTCAATCAATAACCAAGATATGTATTCAGACTCTACATAACAGTTAATGAAGCACAAAGCGACTATGATTATGAATTAAAAATGTATAATCTTATATAAAATAAATCCACAAGTAGTGTTGTATGGAGTATACACACGAAAGTTCAATTAATTTGTAAAACCTTCATAAACCCTAGATCTACCAAAATAGTTCTAGCCCATGATGTTGCGAAGCACAATCATCGGGGTTGGATAGATCTTACACATAAGTTCGAAAAATACAAGATAAATTGGGAAACGAAGGAAACCCTAGATATAGACGTCGTCGTGTCCTTCTCCATCTTAAATCCTCATCTTGGTTCTTTTTTTGATTCTACAAATGAATCTTCAAAGTGATGGATGGATGGAGGAAAAGATGTGGATGATGGTTGGGGGGTGAACCCCCTTTGTGGGGTGTAGGATGATTGTGTTGTCTCTCCAATCCAATCTAATGATGTGATCTATATTTCCGTTTATACTTGTAAGCTCTCCTTATGGACCTAGGAAGGGCTTTTTCTTGGAAAACATGAAAATACATGCAATAGGATAAACACGCAGACACACATTGAGTGGTGTAAAAACACAAACAAATTTGGAAATTCTCGCTGGCAGCAGTGCGACTTCATGATTTTGATGGTGCCCACACTCGGACAACTCCGTACGCCATCAGCAGCACGCCCGGCTAGCTTCCCTGCACGCTCGGCAACCCACTCGGTAAAGAGCCCACCGCCATGCGCCACATAAGCATGCCTCCGTGCACATTTTTTAGCACTGAAACATTTCACTTGCCTACCACCATGCAAGACACTAGATTCCCAGCCTCCAATGCGTATGCCTCCGTGCAGACAAACACACAACCGGCCACATCACCGTATGAGTCTCACTCAGCCCCGCGCAGGCCTCCGTGCACTCTTTCCTGCAATCATGTGCCAAACCTCGTTGCTCGCCAGCAACCGTGCATGCTTCACATGACGACGAGCGCCATTCTCATTTCTCAGTGCACGGTCTGTTGTGCCTACCGCTCAACAACCTGCCCTTCGCACAACATCTAGCAACCTGTGGACATGCTGCCGACGCCTCGCCCAGCTTCCTCCATGCAACCTTTTACACTCTTCAACAGCAATCGTGCGCCCAACCATGTAGCTTGCTTGTCAGCGTGTGCCAATGCATGACAGCAACTGGGGCATCCCTTGCTCGTGAATGGACTTCATCACACGGGAGCCTGCTCGATCATGTACACCCCTTTCCAGCAACATGCTCGTATCATCATCACTTCGTGTGACTTGAAGAACATGTTTCGTCGATACGCTCACCATAGATGATATAGGATTATACAGGTACAATCAAATTACACCAAAACCCTAATTCTCATGCGATTCTAATTTTGAAAATTAAATCATATAAACACATAATTTCTAGCCTAATGTATCACGCCTCACCATAAAATCGAAGCTCTGATACCAATTGTTGGCGTTCGATAATTTGGTTAACATGAACCACTAGAGTTTCATATGTTTATAATTCAACGAATGTAAGAAATCTAAGAAACGTATTAACTTTAACCAGGGTATGTTGAAGAAGAAGGATTCTCGCTGGCAGCCGGTGCAGCCTCACTGTTTTGGGCATAACTCCCTCATCTGATCTCTGATTTGAGTGATCTATGCGGCAAAATGATCATCTCTTTCATGGCTTTTCATCAAATATCACACGTCGAATTCTAACTTCTGAACAATTTTATAAAATTGTGCAAGTTGGAGGACAACAGCAGTAAATGACCTCTTGATCTTCTGTTGTATTCCCAAGTCCAATCTCGACGTTGTGTGGGCGACGATCCTCGAGATCTTCTCAATCTGCTATTCCCTCATCTTCCTCACAATGTTAAGCGTGATTAATTAGTTAGATTAGGGTTTCCGAACAAACTGAGATGATTTATATATGGGCTACAACAGGGACCAAGAAGAGAAATTAGAGTTGGGCCTCCATTGGGCTTAAGTATCCAAGCTTAGCCCAAAGATTATACTTAAGTCCAATAATAATAATAATAATAATAATAATATATACCACTAAAATATTGTTACTGCACTACCATTCTAATCTCATAATTATGTTATGGGCTCTTGCTTATTATAAGCCCATTAGTCTCCCCATGTTTAAGATATACAATGCCCATTAATTAATTAAGTTACTGACAACTCCATTAATTAATATCTCATCCGAGGGTAGTACCAGTCAACCTCATTATCATGCCGGAATAAATCAACCTGCAGGGTATACATGATAATTCTTATGAGCTCCTTAAGGGAACATCATCAATCTATGTCAGAGGATTCCTTCTAAAATCAACAGCACACCATGGAGACAACACTATTTCCCAACTCACCAAGTTTGTTAGCTTAATACGTCTAAATCACACCCATTTATGAATCAAAGAAATAAATACTTCCTTATGTGTCGAGGTTATTGTATATGGATTAAGAGCACAAACATCCATACTAACTGAGATCAAATTCTCCTATACATCAGTATAAGTCAAACAATCTCAAGCGGTCCCGCTCAATATACACGAAAGTGCACTAATGTGATTCTATAGTCAAGACAAACTAATGCCAAATCACACTACAATCACCCCGATAAAGAATCCCCATCTATCTCGGTTGTGAGCATCTATTTATACTTTATAAAAAAACTGTTAATATGATCTCCCGTGTGTTGTCACACAACATATTATCTACAATATAATGTAATTGGACTATTGCATTGTACATATAAATAAATTATAAGACATAATCATTTGATCATATGATTCTCATTTTAAATAAATTATTATAACATTGTTCGAAGAAAAAGCTAGACTTTTAGTATACAATCCAACAAAAATATGTTTGAAGTGCTCAAAATTGGAAAACATGATTTTCACGATGTTGTTCGACCTAGAGAGGCCGTGCGACCAGCATTAGCTAAGTCGAACAAAGGAGATAAGTCGAACAGGAGGTGTTTCAACTTACAGAGAGGTCATTCGACCAAGGAAGCCCGTTCGACCAAATGTAGTCAAGTCAAACGAGGAAGGTCAAGTCGAACGACAAGTAGAAGATGAAGTTTAGTTTACAGACATGCCGTTCGACCTCAGTTCGAACAAGAGGTCCCATTCAACCAAGCCAAGTCTGGTCGAATGGTGACATATCAGCTTCGAAATGTCAGGATTTCACCTCTAGTGTGTGCATGCGTGTGTTTTCTACGTAAAAGCCCAATAAGGGTCCATATGGAGAAGTAACTAGTATAAAAAGGGATGCCGATCACACCAAAAGGAGAGTTAGATACCACATCCATCCTACATCTTATCAAAACCCTAACTCCATCTGCAAGAGCAGTATAGAGAGATTGGTGCAGCGAATCAAGTGAGAACCAAGTGAAGATTCAAGACAGAGTGAGAAGCGACGATGCCCATCTCTAGGGTTTACTTCGCAACTTAATCTTTCTTGTAATTTTCAAGACTATGGGTAAGTTCTATCCAATCACCATGAACGTTCTTTAAAGTGTCATGGGCTAGAACCGATTTGGCAGTTCTAGGGTTATAAAGGTTTTTATATAGTTAATTGAACTTCCGTGTGTATACTCCATACAATACTACTTCTAGGTTTATTTTATATAAGACTATGCTTTATTAATTCATACTCAGAGTTATTTTGTGCATCATTAACTGTTATGTAGAGTCTGAATACATATCTTGATTAATGATTGAGTGCGTTCACTGCTGAGCAGGGTTATATGTTATGATTCTAAGTGAGGGAACTCCAAAGCTTCATTAAAACTATATTATATGAATACTTATTAATTGAATTGAATTCGGGTTAGTAAGTATATAATGAGGATGATTATATAATACCCATAAAAGGAGACCATATCGGGTTAGAGTACTTTGTGCAAGGTAAATAATTGATACTGATAGTACCTAGAAAGGGGTGTAATTATATCTCTTGCTCTGAAGCAATTCACACGTGTTACACGCTTATATTCTTGTGTCTATAGAGTAGATTTGCATGGCTTAGTGATGCATCCATAATTCACAAGGTAGAGTCAGACACTGACATACGGAAGGGAGATTAATTAGTGAAACTGGATTACCCGAAGAGCTACCTATCTTCTCACTTGTTAAACTCTCGTTTATCTCTACTATATTTATTTTATTTGCTATTTTATTATTTGTTATATAGGTTAACAACTATTCTCAACTTAAATTGCCAATAGTAGTTTCTCCAGTCTAGATAATAATAAATTGATAATCAACTGTCCTTTGGGTTTGATAATATAACTTGGTCGCTTATCTATGCTACAATCGCATCCTTCATACTAGGGAATTAAAATTGTGTTTTGAGAAAATGCCCATCACGTATAAAATAAATAAAAATAATTACATTGGGACAATTGTTCTATGTAAAAAATAAGAAATTTTTTTTTAAAGTTTTTTTTTAGTAGTTCAACTATTTTGCAAGGTTGGGACTTGGGAATAATAGTGTCTGCTTATTATATTCGCTGTAATAGTAATTTATATATTTCTCCACCTTGATAGCTCTAATGCAAACATTACATAAATTAGCCTATGGTCATCAACAAATATCACCATCCTTATTTTATTAATTACATGAACAAACTAAATTGAAATCATTAATAAAGAACAATACATATAGAAAATTGAACCAAAACTACACCACAAATTAGAGACAATTAAACCACAAGCTCTACATTCTATTGCACAATCAACAATGTATATACATTGAATGTGAATCTCATAAATTGAGAAGACAAAAGATATGAAAGAGAAGATTACAACAAAAATAAATAACCATTAAAAGGAAAAGAAAAAATCAATAGAGAGGTGGAGAGCAAAATGGAAGGTGCTCTCCTCAACAGTGGATCTCTGCTTAAGGTTTTTGCACTATTATGTGGTGATTGAGGCCAAGTATGTATACTTTATATGTAAAGTATACATGGAATACTTTTCGAAAAGAAAGTATTGAAATAGAAGGAGCATGCTCACTACACAACTCCCAAACTCTGATAAGCAAGAGTTAGAATCGTTTCCCATGACTCTCTCTACACACTCCAACAAAATTACCCAATAAAACAAAGAGCCCTATATACATACATACTCAAGCAAAGCTTAACCTTAGAGAAAAAGCTCACCTTAATTTGATTCTGATAAACCACACTTTCAAGATCTATCAGAGATGTCTTAGCTAGGAATTTAAGAAAACCATTACCACAGAAAATTCAAGAATTTTAACCATGACCCATTTTCTAAACAACCCACCGAATTGAAGACCTGCAAAGAGAACACATGTTGACTTAGCTAATTTATAAATTTTAATAAAATTGATAGTTTATTTGGATAGTACCTAAATTCGCATCACACAGTAGTTCAACAACCTCCAAAGAAAGGAAAAAAATAACAAGGTGGCAATTAATGTTAAAGTTACGACCGCCAAAAATATGGGAATTTCAGCTAGGCAATTTGTCGAATACCTGGCAGGCGAGGTGGGCATGCTGGTAGAATGTACATAGGGGAAAATAGAAACATCCACACATAATATAAACAAACCCAGCCGTGTGCATGTGGGGAAGCGTAAATAATTTACGTGCAATAGACACCGAATCATCAATCAACTACGTTATCATTAAGAACATAGATGAAATACAAAAGGGGAAGTTAGGGGCGACGTAATAAACAGAAGGGAAGGAAGAGATTATGCTATTGTTGAGAACACAGACGGAATATAAAGGGGGAAGTTAGGGTCAACAAAATAGAGAAAGGAATTAAGTGGAAATGAAACGGTGTGACACACATGGGAAGGGACTGGAAGGGGATTTTTGTGCGAATTACAGCGATAAAGATGATATTGAATAAATAAGGAGGAATAATTAGATGCACCTATTTAACCATGAGAGGCAGAGTGGATGGGTTACGTGTGGAGGCTAGAAGGGGCTTATGGGCTAGGTTGAAGGACGTACATGTCTGGGTGAGAAGGAGTCACTAAGCAGGGGGAAGATCGACAGCTGGTGAGATACCGTAGTGGAGGTTGGAGCACATCGGGATTGGGCAGCGACTCTTACAACACGATAGACGGAGCATGTTTGGGCTAAGTGGCCGAACTAGCAGTGACAGCGGAGAGGTGGTAGATCCAGCAGCTGTTGGATTGTATACTAAAAGTCTAGCTTTAGTATGAACAATGTTATAACAATTTATTTGAAATGAGAATCATTGATCAAATGATTGCGTCTTGTGATGCAATAGTCTGCTTACTTTATACTGTAGATAATATGTTGTGCGACAACAAGCGAAAGATCATATTATCTATTTCCTTATAAAGTATAAACAGATGCTCACAACCGAGATAGACAGGGACTCTCTATTGGGATGGTTGTAGTGTGATTTGGCATTAGTTTGTCTTGACTATAGAATCACATTAGTGCACTTCGTGTGTATTGAGCAGGACCGCTTGAGATCGTTTGATTTATACTGACTATATAGGAGAACTTGATCTTTGTTATTATAGATGTCCGTGCTCTTATTCCCTATACAATAACCTCGACACGTAAGGCAGTATTTATTTCTTTGATTCATCAATGGGTGAGATTTACATATAATTAAATCAATAAACTCGGTGAGTTGGAAAATAGTGATGTCTCTATGGTGTGTTGTTGATTGTAGAAGGAATCCGTGTCCGACATAGGTTGATGATGTCCCCTTGAGGACCTCATAAGGATTATCATTTAAACCCTGCAGGTGGATTTATTTCGGCATGATAATGAGATTGAGTGGTACTACTCTCGGATGAGATATTAATTAATGGAGTTGTCAGTAACTTATTTAATTAATGGGCATTGTACATCTTAAACATGGAGAGACTGTCGGGCTCATAATAAAAAGGAGCCCATAACGTAATTATGGGATTAGAACGGTAGTGCAGTAATAATATTTTAGTGGAATATATTATTATTATTATTATTGGACTTAAGTATAAGCTTTGGGCTAAGCTTGGATACTTAAGCCCAATAGAGGCCCAACTCTAATTTCTCCTCTTGGTCCCTACTGTGGCCTATAAATAAGTCACTTCAACTTATCTGAAGCCCTAATCCTACATCTAAAACACGTTGAAAATTAGGGAGAAAGCTGATTGAGAAGATCTTGAAGATCATCGCCCACACGACGTCAAGATAGGTCTTGGGAATACAGCTGAAGATCGGAATGTTGTTTGTTGCTACTGATCATCCTCTACATCAACCCTGGTGAAAGGTAATAAGATTCTACTCTTATGCATCCGCTACAATAGAATTGCATGGGACCCTAACGATTCACGTTAACCAAATGATCGAACGCCAATAATTGGTATCAGAGCTTCAGTTTCGTGTTGAATCATAACACGTTAGGCTAGGGTTTATGTGAATTATGTGATTAATTTTTGAATTAGAATCGCATGAGGATTAGAGTTTTTGGTGTTATTATATTATCCCTGTATACCCTATATCTCATCTGCAAACCTGTTCGGTGATGGTATCGACGAAACCCGATGAAAGTGGTGATGGAGACTAGTCAAAGAACCGAGCAGATGGACAAGAGTGGAAAAGCTTAGACGGGTAGCCTAGCAGGGAATCGGGCAGATGCACAAGCTTGCTTAGGAAGAAACCAGGTACATGGCTGGGCGTCGTGCATGGTCGGGCGTCGTGCATGGCCGGGCGCGTGGTGTCATGCATGGTTTCTAGAAACCATGTGGAGTGCCCGACAGCATGCTCAGAGGGGCGCGTGGTGGTGTGCGTGGTTTTTGGTAGCATGTTCAGGGGGGCGCATGGTGGCGTGCATGGTTCACGAGAAACCAAGCACTTGGTTGGGCGAGCAACCAGGCATGGTATGCGGCAAGGCGCACGGTGATGTGCGCGGCAGGATGCGAGGTGATGCGCGCAAAAGTAAGAAACCAAGCACTTGGCAAAGCGAGCAACCATACGTGGCGCGCGGTAAGGTGTGCGTGATGCGCACGGCATGATGCATGGTGACGCGTGCGGAAGCTAGAAATAGGCGCTCGGTTTGTGTGGAGAAACAGGGCAACATGGCAGGTGAAGTGTAGAGCGACATGCTGGGCGAGGTGCATGTTTACTACACGATTACACATTTCAGTGCTTGGAGGCATACACTGGAGTGCCATGTGGTGCCTGGTGGCATGTCGACGAGCAGATAGATGGGTGGTGTAGTCAGCATCGGGCAAGGAATCTGGAGAAAGATTCGGCATCAGACTCTTCCAGAATGTCAGATTAATTTTTGATTCCAGTCTGCTTGCCCATATTCGTCTTGGTGGCAAACAATCGAATTTGTTGATATATAACTGTCAATGATTGATTTAATTATCTGATTATTGTTATATATGTTATGCATGATTCTCTATGATTTACTGCCTTATGTGTCGTAATAGGAGCATGCTAGGTTGCGTATTTTATTTTTGAATATTATACGCATGTAAAAACCCTCGGTGTTAAATTACTAAGTGGGAGAGAGAATTGGTAAATATTTTCCACGGCCTCCATTATTGGTTTGTGAGTTATGTGAGTTGCGTGTTGGTAATAGGCCTTCCTCCCTAATGGATGAGTTTATTCACGGATCACTGGTACAGACTTCATTAAATAATTATTGTTTGTAATGCGATGCGTATAAACTTGCGTGTTGGCAATGACCTTCCTCCCTAACGGATGAGTTTATATGTGGTTCACTGCTAGAAACATATAATTGATGATTGTAGGAAGTTAGCCGAGCGCGTGTGTACTTCTTCAATGTTAAGTCACACAAGCGCGCGTAATGGACTTGGGATCAAATAATGGCGTACACTTAAGTGCAAATAATAAGTATCCTCCCCAACAGAGTTACTGCTATTATTTGTATGGCTAAAGAAGAACCGACTATTAATTATTTTGTTTGAAGTTAGGTTGACAAATGAAATTAATGGGTAAAACCTTCTCTTGTAAATGTTTGGATTTATAAATGTCCATACTAATGTGGCTTGCAGACTCACGGTGCTTGAGATGTTGGTGATTTTATTTTTATATTATTTTGAGGGAATCAATATAAATGGATAAATTCAAAATTTTGATCGATGTATTTATTTATGATTCTCTGTATTTTACCTCGCTTATTGTTTACTAAAAGAAATCATATTTACTTGTCCAAAATTAGATGATCAGAAAAGAATCTTGGTTTTCAGTCTTACTGCTTATGAAAATATATGTGTTCTCACTAAAGATATTTTGTGATGCCAATTAATTGAAGTCTCTTTTGGAGAGGTGAGATGTTCATAGAAATATGATGGGCTCATGCAACTCTTCGGATACTTGAGTAAGGTTGATAGGCGGGAAGTAGAAATAGAAAATTGATGAAAGAATTAGAAATACATAGAGTAGAAATTGAAGGGGAAACCTAGGTCAATTTTTTTCTCCATAATTTGCCTAGATGTTTTGAGCAAGTTCCACCTGTATTACAAGAGGTTGTATATGGTGGGAAACTTCTGACAAAACTAGTGGCGAAGGAAAACCAATTTCATCAAGATATTAACAAGGTTAGTATCTCATTCACTAGTAGTTGAAGCATGATTAGTGATGGCGTCTACTGACACGTTGTTTATAGATACTAGAATCACTAAATATTTACAATTAAGTGATGATTAGATTATTAGAGACATGGGTAAAACTGCGAATGTAGTGACTGTTGCAGTGGGGGTTGTTTATTTATCTTTTGATAGGAATAAGCGTTTAATTATGAGAAATTGTCTTTACGTACTTTTTCATAGAAAGAATTTCATTTCAATTTCTATGCATTCACAGATATATACTCCATTTCATTAAATGACATGGTCATTGTGATGAGAGCTATAATCTGTTGTGGTACGTTAGTGACAATTTGTACACTCTTAAATCATGTTTATCCCAAGGATGCAATAAATTATAATGATAACGCATCTTCTAATCTAAATAAGAGAAAGGAAACTTCGGATATGAATCAAACATACCTTTTGGCATCTTAAACTAGGTCATGATTTTTTTATAAGGCAAGGGGTGTAGAGCCATAGATATGTTGGAATTGGTTCATTCTGTTTTATGCGATCCTAAGATTATCCCTATGAGAGGTGGTGAGATATAATTTTGATGCACCGTAAGTCTAATTACTATGATTAATTCAAAAGTGCATGACACATGCGGTGAAGGGTCATCGAAAATATATTAAGTCATTTACGATTTAATCGTGGTGGCGAGTACCTCTTACGATAGTTTAGGAACTGTTTATCAGAGGTTGGGATTGAATCTCAAGTTGTCAACACCAGGCAAACCCCAGCTGACTGGTGTGGCAAAAAGAAGGTATAGGACTCTTATGGAAATGGTTAGATAGATGATGAGTTATTTGGAATTACTAAATTAATTTTATGGGTATTCCATAAAAACAGAATGTCGTAAGGATGTTTGTCTGTTTGTGGGATGTCCTAGAAAAATGAAGGGTGATTTATTTAGTACAAAAGATCTAAGGGTGATTGTTGACACAAACACTTGGTTTTTGGAAAAGGACTATGTAATAAATCATAAACCTGTGTATAAGTTGTTCTAAAAGGTGTGAGAGGGAAAAACACAAAGTATAGTACCAATTGTACAAGAGGATATACCATAAGGAAAATGTGACCCGTGATACGTCTGATACATAATTGCATATAGTCTTTATCATAGTGGGAGGGTTATTCTACAATCTGAGAGATTTATGTTTGGGAAAGTCGAAAGACTTGGTCCCTAGTAAACATGGAATTGACCCACGGATACGATGAAGCACTACAAGTTAAAGTGCGAAATCTTAGCAAGTCGCAATGTTTTCTGAAATAGAATCTATGTGGATTCTAGATTAGGTCTGGGTGCTTGTAGAACCGCGTAATGATGTGAAAGCCATTGGAGGTGGTTTTACAATATGAAAGAGGATCAGATGGTAAGGTGATACTTTGAAACTAGACTTGTTGCGTAAAGGCACACTCAGAAAGAAGGGTGAGTTCGAGTATGAGAAAACCTTTCTGCCGATTGTAAGTTTAATTTGATCCAGATTATTTTTTTATTGCTGCTCATATTGAACTGTGAGGTATATCAAATAGATGTTAAGACAGCTCCCGTGATTGGAAGTCTTGAGGAAATATCTATGTGAAACAACCAGAGTGATTCATTGCAATGATCTAAGAGCATTTATTGAGTGTAAGCTTAAAATTGTCGATCCATGGACCAAAGAAAGCTTTAAACTCAAATTACATATGTTTTGATGAGGTAATCCAATCATATGGATTTAATCAATGTGCGAATGTGTCTTGTGTAGTGAAAAAAGTGACGATAATGTGGTGGTATTTCTTATACTATATGTAGATGGTATCTTGATCATTGGAGACAATGAAAGAGTATTGTCGGGTGCATAGGTATGTTTCATAAAGCAGTATGAAATAAAGGACTTAAGAAAAGTAAAATATATCCTTGTGATCATGGTGATCACAAGATAGGGTGTTATGCTTATCTCAAGCTTCATGAATTGATACAATCCTTACTCATTTTAGCATATGACTTTATCTAAGGAAATTGTGTCTTATGACATAAAAGAAAATAAAGATGATGAAGGCGGTTCCTTACGCTTCGGTGAATAAAGGAAGCTTAATCTAAGGAATGATATGCACGAGATTGGATATCTGTTTTGGTAAATGCATAGTCAGTAGGTATCAAGGTATCCCGAAATGAGAATGTTGAAATGTGGTAAGACATATATTTATGTACTTGAAAAGGACTAGAAATTATATGTGGCCTTACGAGACAGATTCACTGCTTCTTGTGGGTTACATAGATTCAGATTTTCAAATCAGATAGGGACGAAAGTAAATCCACCTCAAAGTTATGTGTTTAATTTTGGAAGTAGAGTCATAAAGGGGAGGAGTGTCATATAGAAATATATTTAGGACTCCACCATGGTAAAAAGATGATGAATTGGAGCCTCTGAGGTAGCCAAAATATCTGTATGACTCTAGAGACTTCATGATGGACTTGGATGTATTTTCTGAGTTTGCCTAAGATTATCATAATTTATTATGATAATAATGGTTCAGTTGCAAACTTGAAGGAATCACGAGCCCATAAGGTAATTAAACACATGGAGCGCAAGTACCACCTATTACGAGAAATTGTATGATGAAGGAAATGTTGTTGTTGCCTAGATTGCATCGGATGATGACCTAGTAAATTCATTTACAAGGACCGTAAGGCGAGAGCTTTTGATGGTTGTGTAGTGGGAATGGAAATCAGATGTATGGTAGTAGTTCTGACAGCATAGTCTTTTAGTATATGTGGGAGGTTGTTGGATTGTATACTAAAAGCCTAACTTTATAATGAACAATGTTATAACAATTTATTTGAAATGAGAATCATTGATCAAATGATTGCATCTTGTGATGCAATAGTCCGTTTACTTTATACTGTAAATAATATATTGTACAACAACACGCAGAAGATCATATTATCGATTTTCTTATAAAGTACAAATAGATTCTCACAATTGAGATAGACGGGAACTCTCTATCGGGATGGTTGAAGTGTGATTTGGCATTAGTTTGTCTTGACTATAGAATCACATTAGTGAACTTCTTGTGTATTGAGCGGGAACGCTTGAGATTGTTCAATTTATACTGACTAATAGGAGAAGTTGATATCTGTTATTATGGATGTTCGTGCTCTTAATCCCTATACAATAACCTCGACACGTAAGATAATATTTATTTCTTTGATTAATCAATGGGTGAGATTTACATGTAATTAAATCAATAAACTCGGTGAGTTGGAAAATAGTGTTGTCTCTATGGTGTGTTGTTGATTATGAAAGGAATCCATGTCTGACATAGGTTGATAATGTCCCCTTGAGGAGCTCATAAGGATTATAATGTAAACCCTGCAGGTGGATTTATTCTGGTATTATAATGAGGTTGAGTGGTACTACTCTCGGATGAGATATTAATTAATGGAGTTGTCAGTAACTTAATTAATTAATGGGCATTGCAAATGTTAAACATCGGGAGACTGTCGGGCTCATAATAAGAAGGAGCCCATAATATAATTATGAAATTAGAACGGTAGTGCAGTAATAATATTCTTAGTGGAATATATTATTATTATTGGACTTAAGTATAAGCTTTGGGCTAAGTTTGGATACTTAAGCCCAATGGAGGCCCAACTCTAATTTCTCCTCCTGGTCCTTGTTGTAGCCTATAAATAAGTCACCTCAACATATCCAGAACTCTAATCCTGCGCCTAAAACACGTCGAAAATTAGGGAGGAAGCAGATTGAGGAGATCATGAAGATCGTCGCTCACACTACGTCAAGATCGGACTTGGGAATACAGCAGAAGGTCGAAAGGTTGTTTGCTGCTGCTGATCATCCTCTACATCAACCCTGGTGAAAGGTAATAAGATTATACTCTTATTCTTCCGCTGCAGAAGAATTATGTGGAACCCTAACGGTTCACGTTGACCAAACAATCGAACGCCAATAGCAGTGAAGGTGGCACTTGGCATTCATGATTTCCAACTGGTGGTGGTCTTCTCTGAGAATAGCTAGCCCTGTAACAGGCAAGCAGCATAGCAGCTCGTGTTGCAGTGGTCATCTATGGATTCCAACGGTGCATGTTGTTATTCATCACTTCCACTTGGGGGTAGAATACTTCTTATGTTGAAAACCAAAGTGCTGGGAAAGAGAGGAATATGGAGAGTATGGATTTCGGAAGAGAAGAAGACTTACAACAAGACATAGATAAACTACGTGGAGAAATGAGGAATGAGGGTTGGTACATATGGCCACTTTTCAATGAAGGAAGCGACGAGCAACCGAAAAGATACCGATCCTATATCTCAAACTTGCTCTTTTATATAGTAATGAATTTATTTAAGTCTCTTTGCCAATGAGTCCCCACTCGTATGCTATCGCCACGCTTAATCTGAACAAGGTAAAATATAAGGGTGAGCAACCACAGCCCAGTTAAAATGTTACTAATGCTTATACAAGTTAATAACTCATATATGAATATTTAAATCACTTACAATACAATTTGCTAAAATATTGATAATGCACCTTTTGGTCCATTATTCATGACATAAAATATACGACATCGCAATTTGTTACCCGTGATATTGGTAAGGCACCATTACAGTCCAAAACCCGCATTGCATATATCAATTCACATACTTCAATTAAAAGTTATAAAATGATAATAATAATTCATTTATTCATAAATAATCACATATGATCAATTAACATTTATAAGATGAGAAATCCCTACCTTAACCACGTGAAGATTAAACTCGAGTACTATACATCATGATCCAACTCTCTTTCAAAGCCTATAATAACAAATGCTATACATTACTAAATAAATACGATATTACGATGCTAAAACTTAATCTAAAAACATATAAGATTGTAGATAAAAGTGGGTAATGGTTTGGGTTAACGATGATAGCAGAAAAGAAAAGAGAAGAGAGAAACTGTTATCATTTCTCTTGATTGCAGCCGCGTGAGAAAAGTGATTTATAAGTATGGATCAAATGAAATAAGGGCACTACATATTTATATGTGGGATGTACAAAAACCCTAAGGATATTCTTTTGTAGGACTTGATTAACTTTCCTCAGTTACGAGAGTTAATTTTAGGGTTGATTTGCTGAGGAATAACTTCCTTGAAGAACAAATAAAAGTGATGATTTGGTTTTTGGGAAAAAAAAATATTCTTAAATAAGGAAAGTTTCAAATTTGATTTCTCCCTTGTCATTCACGTTGTTTTAGGAAAATAATTGGGCTATGATGAGAGTGAGAATTCACATATTTTGGGCTCTGATTTATGTGGAATTTGAGTAAGATTTGGTCTATATTCGAGGTAAATTGGGTTATTTATGAAAAAGTCACGATTCAGATGCTACTATTCTATTTGAACATACTTACATAGGAAAATAGGTCAGAAGTGCTCAGAATTGAAAAACACAATTTTCAAGGTGTCGGTCGACCACGAGAGGAGCCACTCGACCAAGATCACTTGGTTGAGTGACAGCAGAAATAGCCGAGCAAGACCCCGGATAGAGTTCTAGATTACAGAGAGGTCGCTCGACCACGCTCGACCATGGTCGATCCTGCTTGACCAAGTCTATTCTAGTCGAGCGGGGACACAAAATTCTATTTTTGGTAATTTCTCACCTCCAGTGCGCGTATGTGCGTATTTTCCATAAAAAAAGCCCAGTAAAGGTTCATAAGGAGAGTTTACTTCGCTTCTTAATTTATCTTACAATTTTCAAGACTATGGGTAAGATCTATCCAATCACTATGAAAGTTCTTCGAAGCGTCATGGGCTAGAACCGCTTTGGTAGTTCTAGGGTTTATGGAGGTTTTACTAGTTAATTAAATTTTCGAGTGTATACTCCGTACAACACTACTTTTGGTTTATTTTATATAAGATTATGCATTCTTAATCTATATTCAGAGTCATTTTGTGCATCATTAACTATTATATAGAGTCTGAATATATATCTTGGTTAATTATTGAGCACGTTCACTGCTGAACAGGATTCTGTGTTATGATTCTAAGTGAGGGGACTTCAAAGCTTCATTAGAACTATCTTATATAAATACTTATTAATTGAATTGAATTCAGGTTAGTAAGTAGGATAAAGAGAATAATTTTATAGCACCTATAAAGGGAGATCATATCGGGTTAAAGTACTTAGGCATGTGAAATAATTGATGCTGATAGTACTTAGAAAGGGGGTGAATTGTGTTCTTGCTCCAAGGTAATTCACACATGTTACATGATTATTTACTTATGTCTATAGAGTAGATTTGCATGGCTTAGTGGCGTGTCCATATTCCAAAAGGCAGAGTATGACATTGACATACGGAATGGAAACTAATGAGTGAAACTGGATGGTCCGAAGACTACCTATCTTCTTACTTGTTTAAATCTCGATTATTCTCTACTATTTTCTATTTTATTTATTATTTAATTATTTGTCTAGTAGATTAATTATAATTTCTCAATTAAATTTTTAAACACTAGTTTTGGTTAATTTAGATAATAATAATAAGTTCATAATCATCTGTCCTTTGAGTTCAATATATAACTTGGTCATTTATCATAGTTGCAATTGCATCCTTCATTCTAGGAGATAAATTGTGTGTTGAGAAAATGCCCATCAAGTTTCTGGCGCTGTTGTCGGGGACGGTGGTCATTATCGATTTTATTATTTCTAGTTTAATTGAGACTAATCCATACTTGTTGATATTTTCTAACGTTGAATTTTTCTTAGGTGTATGCACTCTAGGTCGAAGGGAGCAACACTAGCAACTTTTGATATGGAAATTGGAGCATCATCGAGGAGGAAGAAAGTAAAAAAGAAGAACAATAATATGGAACCAATAAAAACTCTTGATTTTGGAGTTAAAGTTGAAGAACCAAACTCGAAAATGATTGAATCTGCAACCGAAGACAAGTCGGAAGCAGAAGCAGTCAACATGGCCCAAGATAGGCCAAATTCGAACAATGTTGGCATTCGTGAAGTCTTCAAGAAAAACAAATGGGGCAACTTGGTATTGTTAGGAGCGCGGGGAGCTGATGAGGATTTTGATCTTCATCCCTCTCTTATCAACAAGATAGAAAGAAACCCTTTCTCTGGGGAAATTTTGAAGATCCTCAATAACATCTAAATAAGTTCCTTGGTTATGCTAATACACAAAAAAGCGCAAGAACTCATAAGGATGCAAAGAGGATCGTGTTGTTTAAATTCTGGCATACTAAAATAGCGAAAGATTTGTATGACAATCTTAGTGCTGCAGACTACACTACATGGGACCAACTGAAGATGAAATTCTTGGAGCGATATATGTCACATTCAAAGGTGTTTAAGATGAAACAAGATATTCATCAATTTGAGATAAATCAAGGAGAGAAGTTCCATGCAGCTTTGGATAGATTCAAGGACATGCCTAGAAAGTGTCCACAACATGGGTTATCAAAATCTCAATAGATCAGTGTATTCTAAAATGGGTTAGATTGTAATTCTCATGTTCTACTTGATGCTTCATCGAGTGGAGCATTACTTTCTAAGACACCCGTTGAGGCTGAAAAGCTCTTTGAGGATATTTCGATGAATTCAAGAGATTGGCCTACTGATAGAGTGAGGGGAACCTATGTACTTGGAAAGATAGCACAGGTTGAGCACACTTTGGTAAAGTCGAGTAGAGAAGACGAGATCTTCTCTAGCTTGGCCAATATCAACAAGCTACTTGAATCTCAACAGAAGCAGATAATGGAGTTGTCACAGAGAGTACCAATGATTCAACAATAGGATGTTGGTGATGAGAGATCAATCCAAGAGGAGCTAGAAGAAGTGAATTATGCCATGGGAAAAAGTATTAAAGGAACTAGGCATCAAAATCAAGAAAACAAGAATTACCACAGGAACTACAATAATCGCGTTCCCCGGGTAATTATCATAACCAAAAGTGGCAAAAATTCTCATAGAGCAATCTGAATGCTGCCATGCAGCCTCCTATTGGTGTTGATCCTAATGCTAAGATAAAAGAAGGAAAACCTGGTTTGGAGGATTCGGTGAACCGATTGTGACTAGGAATGATGCAAGGGTAGATTGTTTGGAACCAAAGATAGATTCAAATCATGATGAGTTATCCAAGCAGATGAAAGACCTTACCTTGCTAATGGGAGAGATGGTGGGGAATGTTAATAAGTTGACATAGACCATTGAGAAAGGAAAGTTTCCGTCTCAAAGCATAACGAACCCAAAATCTTATAATGCCATCACATTGAGGTCAGGAACATAGTATAAAGGTCTAATGTTACCGATGGGAGAAAATGGAGATGGAGTGTCCCTGCTCAACCACCACTTGACCAATCTTCTTGGTCGAGCAACACTCTGTAGAGCTGAAGAATCACATTCAATTTATAGGTATTACACTTGACCAAGATGGAGTCATTCAACCAGTCTATTTTGGTTGAGCTGAGGTCGAGCATCTACCTGTAGAGCAGAATAGTCATATTCCGATTATAGGGACCTCGCTCGACCAGATTATTCTGGTCGAGCTGAGGTCGAGAAATGTCGTTCGACTCTAGTTTCAGTATAAGACGCTATACATGTTGCTCAGAACACTCTAGTACCATCGTAAGAGTAGAATACTGAGTTGATAGTAGAGAAAAAATGGGAAAGAGCCAAGAAATTGAGAGTCGAGAAGGACAAGCAGAAAGAGGTTAACGTGATAAGTGGGGAATCTCTAAGACTAACATATCTCCTCTGTTTCCTTTGAGGTTAGTAAAGAAGGGATTGGAAGATAAGTTCAGAGATTCCAAGATATCATAAACAAGATAATCTTTAACATTCCTTTCTCCGAAGTAATCATGGTGATGCCTTACTATGCCCGATTCTTAAAGAATATCATATTGAAGAAGAGGAGCTTGAACAAAGTTGAGATCATTAATCTATCTAAGAACTGCAGCTCGATCATTCAGAGGAAGTTGCCAACAAAGTTGAAGAATCTGGGAAGATTCACTATTCTATGTGAGATTTGAAAGGGGCCGGCACGAAAATCTTTGTGCGATCTTAGTGCAAGCATCAATTTGATGCCCTTGTCTATATTCAAGAAGTTAAGTTTGAGGGAGCTTTCTCCCACAACAGTGGCTCTACAATTGGCAGATAAGTCCATGACCTTTCCAAAGGGTGTCACTAAAGATGTACTTGTGAAAGTAGAGAAGCTCATCATTCCTGTGGATTTTCTATTGCTAGAGATGGAAGATGACAAGGGCAATGTCCCTCTTACTTTAGGGAGACCATTCCTTGCCACAGCTGAAGTTATGATTGATGTCCAAAAGGGGGAGCTTAGACTGTGAATGGATAAAGAAGAGATTATGTTCAACCTCGACAAATAAATGAAGATGCCTATGGAGACACACTGCCACAACAATGATGTGGTGGAGGAGATCTTGAAGGAAGTTATGTCCTTGATCCTTTCTAAGAATCCCTTGGAGACATGCTTGGTGGAATCTTACTTTTCCCACCACGGAGCTAGATGAGCTCTCCAATGAGGTATGTATTGAATTTAATGAAAATTTACTTACTTTAGGTGATGATAGGTATGAACCAAAAAGAACCAAGATAGAAGAGGTCAAGTAGACTGAGAATACACTTAAAGAAGAAAAGAAGGAGGAGTTGAAACGATTATCGGAACACTTGAAGTATGCCTATCTAGGTAATAATGAAACATATCCAGTAATTGTATCTTCTTCTCTTACTAATGATCAACTTGAAGAGTTGTTAGATGTGCTTAGAAAGTATAAGTCTGCTATTGGATGGTCTCTTAATGATTTGAAAGGTATTAATCCATCATATTGCATGCATAAGATAAGGTTGAAAGATGAAGCTAAGGGGTGTATTTAGAATCAGCGGATGGTTAACCCCGCGATTCAAGAAGTGATTAGGAATCAAATCCTAATGTGGTTAGATGCAGAAATTATATATCCAATTAGTGATAGTCCCCATATGTGTCCATTGCATGTTGTAGCTAAGAAGGGGCATGACTATCGTGAAGTTGATGTTGGAGAGACGTTAGACACTAGGATTCTACGGGATGATGTGTGTACGGATTACAAGATACTGAATGAAAATATATGTAAAAACCACTTCCCTCTTCCTTTCATGGATCAAATGTTAGATCGTCTTGCAGGGTATAAGTTTTATTGCTTCTTAGATGAGTACTCGGGTTATAATTAAATCATGATTGCACCTGATGATCAAGAAAAGACTACTTTTACTTGCCTTTATGGAACCTTTGCCTTTAGGAAGATGCCTTTTAGATTGTATAATGTGCCTGCTACTTTCCAAAGATGCATGATGGTCATATTTGATGGGTTGATATAAAAGATTATGGAGGTGTTTACGGATGATTTTTCTGTGTTTGGTTCCTCCTTTGACATTTTTTTATCTAACTTGTCTACTATTTTGAAGACATGTCAAGAAACTAATCTTTTCTAGAATTGGGAGAAGTGTCACTTCATGGTGAGACATGAGATTGTTCTAGGGCATCATGTATCAACCAAAGGATTGTAGGTTGATCGAGCCAAGGTGGTGACCATTAAGAAGCTTCCACCACCTACTAATGAGAAGCGAGTGCGGTCCTTACTCGGACACGCCGGATTCTATAGAAGATTTATCAAAGACTTCTCAAAATACTCCAAGCCTCTGTCTCACTTACTTGAAAAGGATGTTCCTTTTAACTTTGATGAAGAATGTCTAACAGCTTTTCAGGTTTTGAAGGAGGTACTTACAACTGTGCCTATCTTGATCACATCGGATTGGACTCAACTGTTTGTACTTATGTGTAATGCAAGTGATCTAGCACTTGGAGTGGTGTTAGGGAAGTTGAGAGAGAAGAAATTCTGTGCCATCTACTACGCGAGTAATGTTAGATTGTATATTAAAATCTAACTTTTTGTATGAACAATATTTCAACAATTTATTTGAAATACTAAAATATAGTAGGATGAGTACGGGTCGAACCCAAGGGAGTAATTGAATTTAAATTGAATTTATGTGTTTTCAAATGAGTAACCGGAGGGGGGGTTTGGATTGAATTAACAACTAATAAACATGAAAATAATTAATTAAAATAACAAACATAAAATTAAATAATAGAACAAATAAAATAACAACCTAGTCCAAGGATTTGATCCCCTCCCATATCCTAATTCATAAAATCGCAAGAATTAAACATGCAAACAATTATACAAACTCAAATCCCTAGGCTAATGGTATGACCAAATTAACCCGAATGTTCTTAAGATCATCAATTAGGGTACGACCACTAAATTGAACTATTTACGAGTGACCCTATGGATTCGAACTCGCAAATACATTAAAACTCCAAACATAGAATTACTAGGCTACGAAAACCGGCTAGGAATCATACAACCTAAATTCTATTACACGTAGAGGGAATTATCTCTATTTGCTACTTAATTCACTCCTCACAACAATTACGGATTGTGGATCTGATTGGTCGTAATATAGTCCGGGCGACCAAGCAACAAAATATCGAACCCAAGGAAATTTAGGATTCGTGACTTTCAAGTTATAGTCTCGTATTAGTTAGGGACGACCGAGAAGAGAGATAATAAAAACAAGAAAAGAAACTAATTACAATATTTTTGGAATTTTCAATGCAAAGGAAATCTTCATGATGCAATTCAAATGGATCAATCATGTAACACATCTAATTGCCTCCCAATTTAAGCTATCATAGTAAGAGCGATCACTATTTTCACCTAAACTCTCTCTCGAGATGAAGAGGATGTAGGCCCTTACAAAGACCCCAAAGTAGCACATAGGATCGATACCATAGCGAACACCTCCCAATAGGTACTAATTACACGTACGAGTTCCCTAAAAGGTACTAAATCATAGGTAATATTCCCTTTCTAGGTACTATGAATTCACTAAGGTTGGGTTCCCCTCACTAGATTAATTGACCTCTCGATCTAACCTCTCTAGTGTCCACTTATGTAGTTCTAAACATGAGAGGTCGTCTCCAACTCTTCCCACATTAATCCACATAACCCACATGATGAAATGATTAAATTAATTCATAAAACACATAATTGAACTCTCGTTCTAACCACATGCACTAGATAATTAACCACACAAATCAAACATATAGATTAAACAATTAAGCATCCATAAATGAAACTAATCAAAGCCGGGATTGCAATTTAAATAATATCACAAATTAATTCATAATCTAAACATCACTTAAACATCCAAAACATAGAAAATAAAAAGATAATAAGTAGGATTAGATTACACCTTAATGAAGTTTTACATCCATGATGATCATCCTTTCCTTGGTGTCCCCACCTTCTTGGAAAACAATAAAATCCTAATCTAGAAAAAATATTTAAACTACGGACGGATCCCTCACCCCGAAAGGGGGAGGGATCTCAACTATGGAGATCTTAAAAAGCTCTCTTCAACTATTGAATTTAATGATTCAATTTAATGGAATTTAATGGGTGAGAATTGATCAATGGTGGCTTTCATAGAAGAGGGTATTTATAGTAGTAAGGATGAGAGAAATTTGAGTGAGTTTTCAATGTGGGACAAGTGGGGTCATGTAGTAGTAGAGTGAGAAGAATTTGTGGTAAGTAATCAATGTGGGATAATTTAGCTCATGGCACCAAAAATGGGATTTATAACAATTTTTTCTTTGGCCCGTTCTTGCTCGTTTCAACTCCAAATCGAGCTTCGTTTTCTCCCACATCTTCCTCTTCACTTGTAGAATCCATTTTTATCAAAATCACCCATTTTTCTGCAAAAATAAACAAAAATACCTTTCTCCAAATAATCAAGCAATTAATAGTATTTTCATTAAAATCATGCTCAATTATTAAATTAAAGCCACAAAAATCCACTTAAAATCAAGGTGAATTTCACAACGATCAAACCCCCAAACTTAAAGTGTTGCTCATCCCCGAGCAATGAAAGAAAAAAAAGAACGAGGAGGGGAATTCACCTAGAATTGAATCAAGATATCAATGAGATTGAGTCACTTCAAAGCTATTTCAATTCAATCAAAACAAGCAACAAGATATCAATTTAAATGCATACAAATTAAATTTAGAAAATATGCAAGCAAGTGAGACTTTCACTACTCCTCTCTAGATTTTGCTTTTCACTCTCACACTCAAGGGGTGTATGGGAGAAGTGTATACTCTCAAAAATCAATTCAAATGTATGTCATTACCATATGCTTGCCAAAGGTCTAAACTCTCTACCACTTGTATGTGTTAATTATTGAATCAAAAAGGTCTTTAATTGGGTTGTAATGTAGGCTCTTTGGTCTTGGGTAGGAAAATTTAGGAAAAGTAAGCTCAAGATTAGTAGAGAATTTAAGTTGATTGATCACTTCAACTCTTATCCTCTCTTTTTCTCTTTTCACCTCAAGAAAAATGTAATTTTCCATCCAACACACTAACGAACTATTTTTCTTTTTTTTTTTTCTTCCACTATTGAGTTTTTTTCCTCTCTTTTCCACAATGGCTCTCTTTCCATTTTTCTAGTAGAGCTCCTTTATGCTTCTTTTATACAAGCTTTACTCAATTTTTTTTCTTCTTTTCACACAACCTCCATTTTTTTCTTTTTCATCTTTTCTCCCTCTTTTCTAGAACTTTCACCATTTTTCTCTTTTCAAACTCTCTTGTAAGCTCAATTCAACCACTTCATCCCCATTAATCCTCTACTAATCGACAAAGGTGATTAGGATATAAAATATGGATAAAAATGACTAAATTTGTAGGTTGCCAAAGAAATAAGGATAATAAGCTCAAAGGGGCAAACTACGAAATAATTTCATTTGGTATGATTAATTTGGCTAAGTGACTTGTCAACACAAAGATGGCCTTAAATCATTTCCAACAATCTTCACACACGTGCAGTTTCAAGAAGACACAATGGCAAGTTCTAGAATGTACACAAAAGAATGATGCACTCAAGAAAGGAAAAACCATTTGATATTACGATTTAATGGCTCAAAAAGCTCACGGACTTGTAGTAGTGAAAGAAACACAAAACAAGCACAAACCATAACTCAACAAGTACATAAGTAAAAATCCATCTCGTTACAAGTTTCAACTAAATATCATAGTTTCAAAATTCCTCACAATGAAGCACAAGAGAGCTAAGAAAGATTTTCTCCTTATGGAAAGCAAAAGAAAGCAAGAAAAGCACAAAAAAACAAAAACAACAAAAAAAAGGAGAAAATACATGCCAAAGAAAAGAGTAAGAACTTAAACGTGCGCCGGTGCAATATGATCAAGTAGGAGTTCATTGATGCAATTTTTCTAATTCAAACCGTAGAAAAGTCAAGTAACAAAGAGAACATACCCCCAAACTTAAATTAGGCAAAGTCGAATTTAAGTTGAGAAGATGTTCGTTACCTCAATTTGCACCACTCCTTTTCTCTTCAAGGACAATACCATGGCACCACGCTTTCGTCCCTACAAACACAACCATAAAAAAAAAAAAACAAATCAAATAAAAATGTCCCTATCCTAACACTCAACGAAATCCGAAGTCACAAATACAACTAAATTCCCCGGCAACGGCGCCATTTGATTGGTCGTAATATAGTCCGGGCGACCAAGCAACAAAATATCGAACCCAAGGGAATTTAGGATTCGTGGCTTTCAAGTTATAGTCTCGTATTAGTTAGGGACGACCGAGAAGAGAGATAATAAAAACAAGAAAAGAAACTAATTACAATATTTTTGGAATTTTCAATGCAAAGAAAATCTTCATGATGCAATTCAAATGGATCAATCATGTAACATATCTAATTGTCTCCCAATTTAAGCTATCATAGTAAGAGCGATCACTATTTTCACCTAAACTCTATCTCGAGATGAAGAGGATGTAGGCCCTTACAAAGACCCCAAAGTAGCACATAGGATCGATACCATAGCTAACATCTCCCAATAGGTACTAATTACACGTACGAGTTCCCTAAAAGGTACTAAATCATAGGTAATATTCTCTTTCTAGGTACTATGAATTCACTAAAGTTGGGTTCCCCTCACTAGATTAATTGACCTCTCGATCTAACCTCTCTAGTGTCCACTTAAGTAGTTTTAAACATGAGAGGTCGTCTCCAACTCTTCCCACATTAATCCACATAACCCACATGATGAAATGATTAAATTAATTCCTAAAACACATAATTGAACTCTCGTTCTAACCACATGCACTAGATAATTAACCACACAAATCAAACATATAGATTAAACAATTAAGCATCCATAAATGAAACTAATCAAAGCCGGGATTGCAATTTAAATAATATCACAAATTAATCCATAATCTAAACATCACTTAAACATCCAAAACATAGAAAATAAAAAGATAATAAGTAGGATTAGATTACACCTTAATGAAGTTTTACATCCATGAGGATCATCATTTCCTTGGTGTCCCCACCTTCTTGGAAAACAATAAAATCCTAATCTAGAAAAAATATTTAAACTACGGACGGATCCCTCACCCCGAAAGGGGGAGGGATCTCAACTATGGAGATCTTAAAAAGCTCTCTTCAACTATTGAATTTAATGATTCAATTTAATGGAATTTAATGGGTGAGAATTGATCAATGGTGGCTTTCATAGAAGAGGGTATTTATAGTAGTAAGGATGAGAGAAATTTGAGTGAGTTTTCAATGTGGGACAAGTGGGGTCATGTAGTAGTAGAGTGAGAAGAATTTGTGGTAAGTAATCAATGTGAGATAATTTAGCTCATGGCACCAAAAATGGGATTTATAACAATTTTTTCTTTGGCCCGTTCTTGCTCGTTTCAACTCCAAATCGAGCTTCGTTTTCTCCCACATCTTCCTCTTCACTTGTAGAATCCATTTTTATCAAAATCACCCATTTTTCTGCAAAAATAAACAAAAATACCTTTCTCCAAATAATCAAGCAATTAATAGTATTTTCATTAAAATCATGCTCAATTATTAAATTAAAGCCACAAAAATCCACTTAAAATCAAGGTGAATTTCACAACGATCAGGATCACGAAATAGCGTTAAACAATTAAATAATTAAATTAGATGGCCAGACTAAAATAATTATCAAAGTGCTATTAAGAACATCAAAGCATGTAATAGAATAAATTTATATAAAAGTTGGCAATATAAAATTCAAAGCAATTAAAATAAATAATTCATGGGAGGTTCACAACCCTCAGACTAGAAACGAAATTACATAATCAAAATTAAATTCAAAATAAATTAGAACATATAACCGTGTTCTTCATGGTGGAACTCCTTCTCTAATTTGCGTTCCCCCCAATTTGTCTTCTCCTTCCGCCTTCCCGGATCATGTTGCGTATGTGATGATGATCCCAGAAATAAATAAAATATCTTCCATAAATATAAGTGTCTTGATCCCTAAGTAATCTGCTTGATATCTTTCCTTATCTGTTTCTTCCAAAAATATCTGAGATCTCTTCTTATCTTGTTGACTAATCCATCGTGACTTTTCCACATGATACGGGCCTGATTTTAGCTGACTTAATCGCAGGAACATGAGAAAATATTTGAGAATTTTCCAGCTGGACTTTCCTTAAATATTCTGAATTTTCGTCAGCCCCTTCTGACACTGAGGGGGTCAGTGTTAGCCTATCTGGCCGCACGAATTTCCTACACAAAAATAGCCCGTTTCTCATCAATTTTACAACATAAAGGCCTCAAATAATCATAGACAAAATAAGTCAATTTAGCACCCTAATAAGCATATAAGTTAATCAAATAAACATGAATTTCAACCAAATAATTATGCTAAATTACGACTTATCAATCCTCACTTACCCCATTTATCTTTATCGTGTTGGCTAACTCCGTAAATTGGGCTAAGTGAGTATTTGGATCCTCCATAGCACCACCACCAAATTGATTTGCTTGCACCATGTTGATCAATC
Source organism: Pogostemon cablin (assembly GCA_023678885.1). NCBI lineage: Eukaryota > Viridiplantae > Streptophyta > Magnoliopsida > Lamiales > Lamiaceae > Pogostemon > Pogostemon cablin. Next base: position 13,606,528 of record CM043005.1, read on the forward strand.
CTATCTTTATCTCAAAATTATTCACATTCAATGGCGGACCCATTCCATAATTACCATATTGCAGTTGGAAATGATCAAGGACATTCATTCCTGCTTCATTATTTCTATTTTTATGAGGTTGATTTTGCACCACCGGAGGAGTATTCATTGCTTTTTGTTGTGCCATCAAGTTTTGAATAATAGCTTGCATTTGTTAGTTTTGCAAGTGCATTTGTTGAGCATAAGCTTGTGGCAAAAACTCCGAATTATTAAACCTCCTCTAACATTATCGACTCCATGAAAATTCCTCATATTGCCCTCTTCATCAACCATATTTGTATTATCTCTTACTTCTTCCATACTCTCTTCCGTAGGCTCTAACACTCCTCGTCTTTATCTTCTTAAGGTAGCTTTCAATTTCAAGTTCAAAGGTTCAATAGATTGAGACCTTGAACGAGTTCGAATGTACCTACAAGAATTTTCAAATTAGCTCTCCAAGTAACCAAGACAAGTAAACAAGTACCAAATAAAAGAAATATCATTATCAAAACTAATCAACTTCAAACTCGTTACAACCAAAAGTTTAACATTTCCCCTGCAACGGCGCCATGTTCTTAGTTGAATTTCTTGTAAAAATATGTAAGAGTAAGAGACTCTATTGTCGAGTACGCAAGTACAAATTTATAATAATTTCGTCTCAAGGAAAAGTAAACTCATGCTTTTATCCTGATTTTCCATTGATTTATGCTTTGTAATGATGATGGTTTGAAGGTTTTGTATATAAAACTACTACTTAATTCTCTTCTTAATCAACTAGAATTTAAACTAACAAAGTAATGGATCAAACAACAAACAAATGATGAATGGAATGGAGATAGAATACACTTGAAAAAAGAGCAAGGCTAATCATAATCATGGTTAAGACTTGAGCTAGATATGCAAAACTCTTGATGGTGAATTTCATTAATTTGTGGACTAAAAGCAATCACGATTTTACTCCTAATCCCTATAGCCAAGGCAATTAGCTTCTCGACTCTTTTACAAGCCTAAGTCTTATTGGTCTTACTCTCAATTTCCTTAAGGTACTATGATCATAAGTTGGTTCTTTTCACTCAATTTCTTAAGTGTCCCTCTATGAATGTTCTAATCCTAAGGAGAGTATGGCTTACTGATGAGAGTGAAAATTAGCGTGTTTGAGTGTCTAATTTAACATCTTTTGATAGAAATTCTTGTTATATATTAGCGCAAGTATCTTATATTCAATATATGTGAGAAAAATGTGCACTTGAGGTGTTTTATTGTGTTTTAGGTGGAAAAAGGATCAAAAGTGCAAAGTTGGAGAAAAGGTGCAACTTGTGCAAGAATATTGAAAAACGTACGTCCAACTTGTGTAATATTTCTGTATTTTTTGGAGATCAAAATTAATGGTGTGATATATGGTTGGAAAGCCACTGAAAGGAGGATCATTTTGGCATAAAGAACACCTCAATCGGATTCCAAACGAGAGAGTTATGATCAAAATGGTGACGTCGCGCGAGCTGTGCTGAACAGAATTGCTGCGCAAGACAATTCGACCACAACATTTGAATTCGACCTGACCATGTGGTCAAATTGGAAGAGAAAAAGCAATTCGACCATGACACCTCAATTTGACCTGCTGTACTGGTCGAATCCAGCACCTGAAGTTCGAATCCGGTGTCTGAAGCTTCCAGTAGGGTGATTCGACCTGCAATTCGACCAGGGGAGGTGAATTCGACCTAGCTCCATGGTTAAAGTGATGTGCAAAAACTTACCATATTCGTATTTTTACACCCTCAATGTGTGTGATCACTCAAAAAGCCCATTTCAAGGTCTATAGGGAGAGTTTACAAGTATAAAAGGGGGTGTAGATCACACCATTAGGGGAGAGGAGAAGAAACAACAAGAGAGCCATAAGACAGGCCACAACCATACCATACCCCACAAGGGGGGGTCACCCCCAACCATCATCCACTTTATTTCCTCCATCCATCATTACTTTGAAGATTCTTTTGTGGAATCAAGAGGAAAACCAAGAGGAGGATTCAAGACGGAGAAGGACGCGACGACTCTCACATCTAGGGTTTATTTCATTTCTTAATTTATCTTGTAATTTTTTGGATATCCGGGTAAGATCTATCCAGCACCCATGATTGTTCTTCGTAACATCATGGGTTAGAGTCTTTTTGGTAAAACTATGGTTGTGAAGGTTTTTACCAATTAATTAAACTTTCATGTGTAAACTCCGTACAACACTACTTATGGATTTATTTTATATATGATTGTGATTTCTTAATCCATACTCACAGTTGTTTTGTGCATCATTAACTGTTATGTAGAGTTTGAATACATATCTTGGTTATTGATTGAGTGCGTTTACTGGTGAGCAGGATTCCATGTTATGATTCTAAGTGAGGGGACTCTGAAGCTTCATTAGAACTATCATATATGAATACTTATTAATTGAATTGAATTCGGGTTATTAAGTAGGATAAAGAGGATAACTTCATAGTACATATAAAGGGAGATCATATCGGGTTAGAGTATCAATTGGCCAGGGAAATAATTGATACTAATAGTACCTAGAAAGGGGGTAGAGTTATATCTTTTGTTCCGAGGTTATTCACACGTGTTACACGCATGTTTACTTCTGTCTATAGAGTAGATATGTATGGTTTAGTGATGCATTCATATTCCACAAGGCAGAGTCGGACATCAACACACGAAAGGGATATTAATGAGTGAAACTAGATTATCCTAAAGCTACATATTCTCCTATTTGATCCACTTTCGTATTATTCGAGTGATCTTTTATTTTATTTGTTATTTAATTTAATTGTTAGTAGATTAATAATTGAAACCTCAAACTTTTATTCCATACATCTTAATTAATTTAGTAAATAATTAAATTGATAATACGCCGTCCTTTGGGTTCGATAATCACTTGGTCGCTTGCTTAAGCTGCAACTGATATCCTTAATACTTGGGGATTAATTTTGCGTGCAAAGAAAACGCGCATCACTTACCTCCCCTTATACTAACATGCATGCACATTTCAATATATGATTCAATTAAACATCCACTCGCAATATTGGAATGACCATCCTAACATTATGAATAGATAATTTAATCACACAAGTATTGAAATGACACATAATTGATATATCATAAAAGAAAATCCACAATTTAATTCAAATCACTACTCAAGTTCTACACATCTAACTCTTCATCTCAACCATTCATATGATTAGCCCTACTATAGAACTAGCCACTAAACATTGTGTTTATACCATTACAAATCAAGCTTTGCTCCATTTGAGCCAAAATAAAAAGAAAATTAACAATTGAAAAGTAGATTAGCTTTCCTTTCATAGAGAAATCTTTCTTCTCTTCAATATGCTAACTCCTTCAATCCTTGATGCTTTCCTCTTCTCAAAATGGTGGATGGATGGATTGGATGATGGATTTATGGATTGATTGTGGAGATCAAATGGAAATTGGATGGATCTAATGGATTATGGATCTAGTATATGAGAAAATATGGTGTGGAGTGTGTGTAACTGCTCTGAAAATGATCTCCTCCTCTCAAATTTCGCACAAGTCACCCTTTTACATCACTAATGGACCTTCTAGAAGCCTCCGGAACATTCTGAAAATTGCACAGGTTTTTGCACCTACACGGCCCGTGCAGCAGCGCACGGCCCATGTAGGGCACACCTACTTCGGCATGTTGTGCGTGCCTCCGGACACGGCTCGAGCTGCGCTACATGGCCTTCAGTCATAGACATGTAGCATTTTCTGACGCAATACATAATTTCTTCTTGCAGGGCCGTGTTCCGCACACGGGGCGTGCAGCAATGCACGGCCTGTGCACCAGCACACGACCTTTCTCCTAGGCGAGTAACGATTTCTAATGACAATTCACGGCCACTTGTTACAAGATCGTGTTCCGCACACGGTCCGTGCACAAGTATACATTGTTCCTCCGTCTCCGTTTCGCTCCCAACTCCATTTTTATTCATTTCTTGACCTATTTTACACATATTTAAACTCATTTACACAATTCTATCAATTCATACCACACTTCTCAAAACAACAATAACTCCACCAAAAATCACACAAATACGGATAAAAACATTCAAAAATCCACAAATAAAGACACTAAAATCTAGGTGAAAATGATTGCGATCAATTACTTATTGTCGTTTTCATATTAAATTAATAAAAAAATAACAATTAAAAACAATATTCAAATATTAGTTGATCTCTCATACTCCCTCCGTCCCAGTCAAATTGCACCGTTTACTTTTTACTCGTAGATTAAGGAGTATTATTATTTTATGTAAAGTGTGTAGGTGTATTAGAGAGATGTGATGGGTAGTGGTAGACCATTTTTACTAAAAGAGGAAAATTTTACAATTTGGATGGGACACCCAATATAGTAAAATTGTGCTATTTGGGTGGAACGGAGGGAGTACATATTACTCCCTTCATCCCATAAAAATTTGCATGCTTCTTCCGGCACGGAAATTAAGAAAAGTGATAACTTTTAGGGGTATTATGGTATTTTTTTGTAATAAATAATAAATGATAAAATATGTTAGATGTGTTAGGTAAATGTATTTTTTTTAAATAAATTGTATGAGGAAGAGTGGTTGTGTTTGACTTTTTACTTTTTTTTTAGGAATGTGTAAACTTCTGTGGGACAACCAAAATTGAAAAGTGTGACATCTGAAATAGGACGGAGTGAGTACAATATAATGTAACATTTTATTCTAAAAAATATGCTCCATACTTTAATTTATAAAAATATTATTATTTTATTGAAATAGTATTAATGTTGTACTAAAAAAATTAATTTTTTTCCAAAAAAATTAAGAATACTAAATTTTATACTCCCTTCATTCCTTTGAAAGGTAACTGTTTAATGAGTCCAATTTTTTAATTGTATCAGTGGGTGTGTGGATAAAAAATGAAATGAAACTCTTGGCGGCGACGCCTAAAATAGAAAAATGATACCCTTGAAAGCGGACAGCAGAAGTAATGTTTAGTGAGCAATTGTATTAGTATTGAGTGTACAACCTATATTAGTGGATCACTAGGTTGAGTATTGGGTTACATCAATCAAAAAAATTATACTACCGATCAAAATAATAAAATAAATACATAAAACGAGTACTGTTAAACAGTAAAACATTGATTTGCACGCAAGAGGAGTTTGCCATGAATTGTAGTTGCATGATTTGTTAAGAATAGGAAAAGTGGCAGCACGTTTTGCAGTTTTTGTAAAAGAGAAAAAGAAGAAGGTTTACGTTGCATATATAGCGGCGTGAATCTCCTTCCTCTGATTGCTTCCATGGCCAACGTCAAGATGATCGCCAGAAGGGCATTTACGTCCAAACCCCACCCAAATCACTCCCCTCTTCCCAAAATGCCCCCCTTCGAATACATTCCTCCGCCCTACTCCGGCCCCTCCGCCGACGACATCCTCCGCAAGCGCCGCCAATTTCTCAACCCCGCCGTCTGCCATCTTTTCAATAAACCTGTAATCCGATGATGATTTATTCTTTTCTTTTTGTTCGATTGGTGATGTTACTTTATAGTCTTTATTCATCTGTTCAATGTTTCGTTTGTGAAGTTGAATTTGGTGGACGGAAAGATGCAGTACTTGTTCGACGACAAGGGGCGGCGATATCTGGATTCGTTCGGGGGGATAGCCACCGTTGCTTGCGGCCATTGCCACCCTCAAGTGGTGGACGCCATTGTTAATCAGACGAAGCGTTTACAGCATTCCACCATCTTGTATTTGAACCCTGCTATCTCTGATTTCGCCGAGGCTCTCGCTTCCAAATTCCCCGGTGATCTCAAGGTGTAAATGTTTAAACCCTGGCTTTCTTTCAAGATTATTCATTCTTTGAAATTGTATTTCAAGATTTTAGGCCTTTAACATAAATTCCTCTGTTTTGTTTGAGGTTGTGTTTCTCACAAATTCTGGGACGGAGGCAAATGAGTTGGCGTTGATGATGGCGAGATTGTATAGTGGCTGTCATGATGTAATCTCAGTTAGGAATGGATATCATGGCAATGCAGCTGGAACAATGGGTGCCACTGCTCAAAGTACCTATAAATTCAATGTTGTTCAGGTATTCTTTTAGCTGTTTGAGTTTTGCTAATTTGGTGTAGTACAAGAGTGAATATTTATTGCATTTGTTTGATTTTAGTGTTTACATTGTGACTTGTTAGATTAGGCCTAAGAATGTTAATTGTGAAAATTTTGAGAAGCTATTTGTGGTGAAAAATTCTGGATTATGATTGCTCTTGATCATTGGGACTTTTCTGGCATATTTAAAACTTTAATGTCATGATGTAGATTGTCACAAGTACATGAATATGCTGATTTTTGAAAAGGTACTCTACGAAATGAGTAGAAAAAATGGCAGTATTGGATAAATATTTTTCAAGAAATGATTTATTTCATTAATATGTAAAATAGTGGTACAGCAAGAATTGGTTCCTTTGACCTTTCCTCTCTTTTGAACATTCTTAAGCTGTGTTCCATTTGTATTTGCAACAGAGTGGATTCCACCATGCACAGAATCCTGACCAGTACAGAGGCATCTTCGGGTCTGATGGACGGAAGTATGCTAGAGATGTTGATGAAATAATAACTTATGGAACATCTGGTCGTGTTGCTGGTTTTATTGCGGAGTCCATACAGGTTTAATATGATTAAAGGGTGCATAGTTTGATGTCACAAAATCAAACGCTTGCCTTTCTTCAGGTTAATTATGCTTTGAATGAAATCTTGATAGGGAGTTGGTGGGGTTTTGGAGCTGGCTCCTGGTTATTTGGCGGAAGTCTATCGCTCTATTAGAAAGGCAGGCGGACTTTGCATTGCCGATGAAGTCCAGTCAGGTTTTGCTCGTACTGGAAGCCATTTTTGGGGGTTTGAGGCCCATGGTGTTGTTCCTGATATTGTAACCATGGCCAAGGTAATTTTTTCTTTTTAACTTTTCTCCTTGTTTGTTTTCTTGAGGTCTTTGATTTCAATGAGATGAAATATTCATCTCATTTTCCATTTCTGGGAATTCTAACATTAATACTTCATAGAATCTTGTACACTTTTGTCCTGCATCTGTACATTATATTGACATAGTATCTTCAGGGTATTGGAAATGGAATGCCCCTTGGTGCTGTGATCACCACTCCTGACATTGCAAAGGTCTTGGCCGAACGAAACTACTTCAACACCTTTGGTGGCAATCCGGTGTGTTCTGCTGCTGGCCTTGCAGTTCTTGAAGTAATTGAAAAAGATAAGCTTCAGCAAAACACCTTCACAGTCGGGTCATATTTGAAGCACCGCCTCACTACATTGAAGGACAAATACGATAGTACGTCTTCAGTTTAAGCTAAGTAAAATTTATCCAGTTCAACGCAAATTTACTCTGCATCAACCTAATCATATGGTAATGCAGTTATTGGGGATGTCAGAGGAAGAGGATTATTGCTTGGAGTTGAACTAGTGACGGATCGTCAATTTAAAACACCAGCCAAGGAAGAGACTCTTCATTTAATGGAACAGATGAGAGGTGCCATTCTTTCCCATAATAACAGCCCATTTTCATTTACTGTCATCCCAAACTCTTTACTGATTAAAAGAGCTGTCTGTGTGTATTCAGAAATGGGAGTGCTGATAGGAAAAGGGGGGTTCTTTGGCAATGTATTTAGGATCACTCCACCCCTCTGCTTCACCAAGGAGGACGCTGGTTTGTCTCTATAACCCCACCCCACCCCACACACACACCATTTATTCTTGCTCATTCACAGCTTATAACAGTTCATCTAACCAAATATGTTTCTTGCCTTTGGTGTAGACTTTCTGGTTGATGTGATGGACCATTCATTGTCAAAGCTGTAATGACTTGGACAGTGATATGAAGAGAAGATGGATTATGAAATTGGTTTAGCACCATATAAAGCTTGCTTCTCACCAGAATGTTGTCCTCAATCTTCAACATGCTACATTCTTTGGTGTAGTAACATTTGGGACTACTGCTGACATGGCTATGTATGATATATAGTAGTAATGCTTTACTGCTCGATCATTATGACCATTGCAGAAGTTCAATGTGTTGCTCATTTACTATAAATTTGCTGTGTAATCGTTTATGCCATTATGTATATTTAATGAATAATGTTCTAAGTCGAGTTTTAAATCAATAATAGTAACCTGAAATCTGTTGGTAAGAATTCTCACAATCAGATGATCATCTAAAATCAATAAATTTTATTTCTCATTTCAAGAGACTTAGTAGGTACCGCTTTGTGGGATACAGGAAGGAAAAAAAAAGGATTATTTAAATGGCGTAAAGTAGCCAAAATAAGAGAAAATATTCAATCAAACCATCATCTCCAAATACCAGCCATGGCAAATGGTAACTGCAATCAAAATTACACAAGATACCAAATTGAACAAACTGGCAAATCCAGCATTGACAACTGATCATCACCTGCGTGCTCTCATTGGCGAAGATCCAAGACTAGAAGGGTTCCTCTCATCAGGTCAAGTTGTCGAGTTTGTTGTCTTCTTAAAATCAATCTTATCAACCTTCACCTCTCCATCAATGAGTTCATATACATAAACTACAACGCGAAGACCATCAATGTCCATGAGAACGAAGCTTGGGTTGACGTCATAAGTGATGCTGCTGAAGGCACCAGTAGCAGAACCCGGATTTATAACCACCCCGGCCTCATGCTTGTAAGCTGTAAACTGGTGTGTATGGCCAGTCACCAGAATGTCAACATCCAGCTGCCTCTGGAGCATGGCAAGCGAGTCAAGATCTCCCCATGGAATAACCTGATGACCGTGGCACACCCCTAGCTTGAACTGACCAATTGTCAGTGTTTTGGTGTCTGGATATCGCGCGTCCTCATCATATTCACCTCGAGTAATGTGCAAGTCTGGACAAACAGTTTTCAAGTAGTCATGGACCTCCTGCAAATATAGTGAAATAAAAGATGATGTTACAAAATTACCAACAATTTCCCAGGTCACTGCAGGTGTCGAAGGATTGCCTCACACTGTATACCACAAAAAGTACAAAGTTACCAATCAAGTTATCCCGAAAAACATCCCTTACTATTAGTCTATTAACTACAAAGTTATCCCTATAAAGTAAAAGTAATTTTCTTAGGATTTCCATTCTCCACCCTCTACAATGTTTGTACATGCATCCTAAACTGTTTCTTGCCTGAAAACCTCAAGATTTTAGAAGCCATTTTCTAGCCCTTAATACATGTGTAGATTTTCTTCAGAACAAAATTATAAAAGAAAAATTAATCAGAATGTATAAACTCACTTTCATACATAAGTTGCCAGTGCAAATGATATGCTGGATTTTTCCGGGAACAAGCATGGACTTGAACTTCACCGGCAGATCCGCGGCCCTGTGTGGAATATGTAAATCACCCAATGCTAGTACTAGCACCATCTCTCTTATTTCTGTAATCAAAACTTTTATCTTAGATTAGAATCTTTTGAAGAATCAGGGCAAACTTACACTATTGACAAGTAAGAAACATTAAAGCACGGATAAGTATGATTATGAACTTCAGGGCAAAACGTCTGTAAATGATTAGCTTAAACACTGATGTAAATAGAGCTCAGAATCTCAATGCTTTAAATAATGAGCTAATGTAACACTTCAATCTGCATAAAATCACATCAATCTCAATTGTGGATTAACTTTTTTCTATATTTTAGCATAGCCCCAGGAAATGATCGGATATTGATTATTGACCTAAATTGCCCTTAAAAAGAAATTAATCAAAATAACAAGCACACACAAACACAAAGATACTTTTATCATATGAATGAATGCCTCATAGGATTGAGCATTGAAGTCGCATAAATAAAGAGAACGAGAAATAAGGTCAACGAATGCAGGTGAAATTGCATGATATCGGATTGAAAAGGAAAAAATATCAACGAATACCTGGAAGAGGGATAAAATTAAGAGAGTGATTAATACCGGAGTTGGCCGCAGTGACGGATGTAAGGTGGCGCCGGCGACGATGATCTTCCTGAAGAGAGCCACTTGAGGTACACTCAATCGCGATTTGGGAAATTAGGGCTCTTCACGAGATCCCCTTTTGATCGATGCGCAGATGATCACTAAGAGTAATATTTAAAGAGGATTCATGAAGAAATGTTTTTCCTTTGACATCTTCAAAGAATTTAAAGTTCTACTGCAATTATTATTTTCAGCAGCTATTTTTATTATTTTATATAAAATAGGTAGGTGTATTAGAAAAATTGATGGGTAGTGGTGGGTTTTGGTAGACCCTTTTTATTAAAAGAGGAAAATTGTACCATTTGGACGAGACGCCTAATATTTGGGCCCAATACAGTAAAATTGTGTTATTTGGGCGGGAGTGAATTATTTAATTTATTTATATTCATCATTAATATTTGAATTTAAATATGTACCAAATCTATCAAATTAGAATTTTAGTACTCCTAATAAATATTACTCCCAATAATTACAAATATCAAAATACTGCGTCCAACTAATGATGCAAAAATAAATAAATAAATCAATCTAGAATTTAAAATAATAAAATCACCCAATATAACTAAATAATAACTATACATTAAAATTTTAGACATTACATGTTTTTTTAAGATAGTAATATTTTACAATTTATTATCATTAAAATAGTATACATTAATTAACTAAAAATTTATAAAAAAAAAACTTCTAGCAAATAGCAATACATAATAATAACTACTATTAATATAATCTCTAATTAATAATTAATCAATATTTCAGATAAAAATTTACTAAACAGAAAATAATTGTAAACTAAATAAAATAACTATTCACTAAACCTCATTTTAAACCAATTAACACTTCCTCTAGAAATATCGTTCAGTGAGACTAGCAAGCAGCAACACTAAAAATTAATTGAAAAGATAATTTATTTATTCCGATGATAAACTAAACTAACTGATAGCAAAACAAATAACACAAGTATATCAAATACTTCATACCTGGGTTCCAAAAGCTCACAAATGTGATACTGATCAATTTTTTGCATCTTGAATCAGTGAATACTGGTTTTCCAGCACACTGGAGCCAGGCAACTTCTTGAGTCCCAGGGTCGACATTTTTCGTCGGACTCTTGTCGCGTCGTCCCATCTTCCGGCTGCTGCATAAATGTTCGCCAAAAGCGTATGGCTGCTGGAGTCACTGCACTCGATATCCAGCAGCCGTTTCCCTATTCGTTCGCCCACATCAACATTTTCATAGCTCCGGCATGCACTGAGCAAAGCACCATATAGTGGGATGATGATCTTCATATCTTGTTTAGGTACTTTTGTGATCATGTCCTCAGCTTCATTCAACAGTCCAGCACGAGCTAGAAGGTCTATCAGGCATCCGTAGTGTTCCAACTTTGGCTCGATTTGATGAACCTGAGTCATCGAATTAAAATGCATACGACCTTCCTCGACTAGTCCTCCATGACTGCAAGCACTCAAAACACCAATAAATGTAATATCATCAGGCCTAATTCCAACATGTATCATCTCTGAGAATAACTGTAAAGCTTTAGATGAATTCCCATTTGCTGCTAATGCACAGATCATAGAAGTCCATGAAGCTGTATCTTTCTGTTTCATTCGATAAAAGATGTGTAAGGACTTCTCTAAGCTACCGCATTTCGCGTACATCTCTATCAGAGCAGTACCAACAACTGCATCGATGCATATCCGATTTTCTTCCAGGTAGGTGTGAATCCATTCACCCTGTTCCAGTGCTCCCAGTTGAGCACATCCTGTAAGCAAAGCGACCAAAGTATACTTGTCGGGTTTGATTCCATCCATTTGCATCCACCTAAACAACGTCAATGCTTCGTTCACCTTGTTGAACTGCACGTACCCATTGATCATTGTCGTCCATAAAACAAGATCTCTCACTGGACTCCTCTCAAACAATGCCCTAGCCTCATCCAAATAACCCGAAGCGACGTATGCTGATATCATGCTGGTCCAACAAATAACATTCTTTTCTGGCACTGCATCAAATATTCCCCTTGCTATATCTAAGCATCCAGACTTGGCATACATATCCAACAGTGCATTTCCAATGATCACTGTAAATCCCAGCTCTGTACTTACATACTCATGAATTTCTCGACCAAGATCCAAATTCTTTAGCGATGTGCAAGCGGATACGGTGCTCACGACCGTTGCCTCATTGGGTTGAATGCTCGACTCTCGTCTCATCCTCCTATAGACACCAACAGCATCTTCAAACCTGCTATTCTTTACAAACCCAGCTATCAATACATTCCATGAGATCAAGTCCCTCACAGGCATTTCATCAAACACTTTAGCCAAGCTCTGGACACACCCCAACTCCCCATACAAATCCAGAACCGAATTACAAACATAACAATCGTGGAAATCCCCACATTTGAATGCAAAACAATGAATCTTTTCCCCCTCAAGAACCATTCTCAACCCCCCAACAGCCTAAAACACAAAGGGATATGTATAGTTATCTGGCCACAATCCCTGCACACGCAATTCATCAAACAAGAAAATGGATCTCCTATAATTACCAGATTTTGCGTGCGCCTTGATCATCAAATTGAAAAGAAACAAAGTGGGGTATTCAATTTGAGAAAATATCTTGTCAGCATGTGTTAAGTCGGCCTCCGAAGGCCATGAGCTTGTGCAAGATGTTGATGTGTCCATGGATGCCATGGGTGAAAAGCTGGGCATGTATTTGGTTGAAGTGAGCCATTGATTTGCATCTCCTCAGGAGCTCCACGCATCCCTTCGTCGTCAAAAAGGTTGAGAAGTGAGATCTTGGAATGAGATGGCGGGTAAATGACAACGGCATGTTGATTTTGGCTGGCATTATCAAGTTAAGAGGCAAGTTTATTCTACATGATCACAAGCCTGATAATGCAAACATGTATAGAATTAGACACTAATATAATTAGGCAGCCACCAGCATTCATCTGATACAATCCAGTAATAGAAAACTGCTCCACTCCACTCTTCAAGCCTTTGCATCTTTAATAACTGAGATATATATAGAGAAACCTAAAACTCCAAGAAACTAAAGCATATGTCAAAAATCATGGCAAACAAATGGCACAGTAATAACATATAAGCAATAATAGAAAGAAAGGCATGACATTAGCAATTAGCAAACAAGCATGTGTCAAGTCAAATAAGTTTGAATTCCTACCATTTTTTGTAGCACACTGCACATGGAATTGGGTTTTAATCATAACATGACAGTAAAATATCAATGTAGGTGTCTAAAAATAAATATTTTTTAAAATAAAATCAGTTATGACCTTATGGGTCACCAATTGTGGTAGCTCACATCATGTTACAGCATTTATTATAAAAATAATATATAGTAATTTATCACTAATAGTTTGCACGATTTTTTACCCTAAAAAAGTCATATACTTCTTTATTTATTTAATTAAATTAAATATATTATACATATTTTGAAAATATTTGTTTTAAATTTAATACGAAACTAAAATATTATTGAATTACATTAAACTATAATTACTTAATATTTTAGTAGAGTTAAATAATTAATACTAGATTTTATTTTGTTTAAAAAAATCAAGGTAAATTATGTTCCTACATTTAATAATCCATTCAATTATAATTATTAGTAATTCTTATTCAAGCATACTTTGGTCAAATAATTTGCAAGTAAACGATCAACTCTATATTATATATAGTCAATTCGATAAATTTCTTCTACTTAATAAAAATGTTTATGCAATTATATATTTAAATAAAAAAGTAGCTCCACTGTAGTCGCACAAAATAATTTATCTATTGCTGGAGCGGCACAAAATCCACTTTTTGCTAAAGTTAATTTAATAAGCGATGAGTCAAAACTTAACCTTGAGAAAACATACATATGAACTTAAGTGGGGATGTAATTATATGGGTTGATCATGAGAGCTAAAATTATAATTTTTTAAAACAGTTTAAGTGGGGATGAATGCAAATGTAAACTTGTTTATGTGTGTTTTTCTTTTGTTTTTTCATATGCAGATTGTTAGAATATTTCTGTGGAGCATATCATCAAACACCTGGTGTGCACGCAAGGGCGTAAGAACAGCAGACTTTGACTTTCTTAAAAAATCAAATAAAAATGATGAAATGAGGTGGGTTAGAGGTGTACCGTTCACAAGTGAAGATGGAAGGACGGCTCTGAGAAGAAAAGAAATGCAGCCGCATAAGCATTCAAAGTAGAGAAAAGGAATGCAGGTTTGGTTGATTCGTGTTACAGTATAAGAATCTACATATAGTTTCGTAGTAATACAAGGTAGAATGTGTATTAATTGTGAGTTAAAATCTGAATTTGTATTTTGTTAATATTGTTCAGTCGAACAATATATCTTGATATAAGATATCAGTGCTCCCTAATAATACGAAAGGCAAACACCTTATTAATTGGATTTACATAAAATCATTAGTTATGAATCTCAATGTTTATGTTATATACTCCCTTCCCTCCGTGTTCCATAGAAGTTGACACACTTTTTTTTGTTTATCCCACTAAAGTTGACATATTTCCTTTTTAATATATGGGACTCACACGAAAACAATTAATCTCATATATTACCTCTAATACAACTACCCACTACACATTAAATATTATTTCTCTCACTTCATTTTACTCCACTTTACATTAAATTATTATACTCCTTAATCTCCGTGCCCAACAAAAATTATACCAACTTCTATGGGACGGAGGGAGTATTACCTTTATAATTTAATACTCCCTCCGTCCCGGGTATTTTTACCCATTTGTACGGTCACGGAGATTAAAACGTTTTATTTTTTTAATATATAATGTAAGAGAAAGTAGAGATAAATTAGTAATTTAAAAAGAAAAAGTGAATAAAGTTATTGGGAATGATGAATAAAGTGTAAAAAAGTAATTAAAGTTGTTGGGATTGTAAAAAGTAGGTAATAAAATATTATGTATTTTTGCCAAAAATGGAATGGGTAAAAATACGTGGGACACCCCAAAATAGAAAGTGGGTAAAAATACGTGGGACGGAGGGAGTATTATATTTAAGATTTTAAATAACAACTTTTCATAGTTAATTATGTGAATATTAGAGGTTTATGTCTTATATTATTTTAATAATTTAACATTTATTTTTAGAATTTAGAATATTTATAAGTATTATTATTTTTATAATTTAATATTTATTTCTCGGATTGTAAATTTACTCGCTCATAATTAAATTATTTTCGTTTAATATTATTTCGAAACAACAAATTTTCTTCCTAGCACAATAATTAATTTCACGTCCATTTTAAAATCTCAATTTGAGTATTTTACATTGAAATTTCAAATATCAAAATTAGATTTAGGCAATTTATAGTGTGCACCCGGGTGCACATAAAGATAGGGTGCATCCATATACAAATATAAACAAAAACATATACAATTAAAAGTAAAAATGTATACAATTTAATTGTTAATTTTTTTAATGAAAATTTTTATATAATATTCAATAAAAAGTTATACACATATGGATGTTAGTTTTTTTAATGAAAACTTAATGTGAAAAAAGTATACAATTATTACAAAACACGTATACAAAATAGAATAATATATATACAAAATAGAATAAAAAGGCATACACATATGGGTGCACTCTTGCACCCGGGTGCACCCAATATACACTCTTAGATTTATTTAAATATGACATAGTTTCCGAGACGGTGATTATGTGTTACAAATTTTAAAATATATAAAATATGATTATTTTATTAGTGTTATAATATTATTATTATTCACTATTTTTATATTTTAACTATCAACATATAAAATAATCATACTTTAATAATGAAGGAAAAGACTTGTGCGAGACCGTGTAACAGAGACAGATAATGCCCTACCCATGATAATATATCTTAAAATAAAAAAAATGCGAATCAAATTGTATTATACTTTTAAGTCCTTCATGCATACGTAATTATAATTCAATTCCTACGCCTTTTGTCTCACGCACGGTACCTGTTTCGGTGTTTCCATCTTTCATTCTTTCCTCTTCTTTCCTTTTCTTTTTTGTTTTTTTAGGGATGATTACTATTAGGTACACAAAAATTTTTTTAATTATTATGGGATACAAACATACAAAAGTATTATTACTAACTACAAAAATATATAGTGATATTCCAATATTACCCCTACAAATGTGTTGTACATAAATGTTGTGTGCAACAAGTGTTCGTGTGCAGCAAAGTGTGTACAGTAGAAAAAAAGTGTGTACAGCAAAAAAAAGTATGTGCAGCAAAAAAATGTAAGTTCAATGAATTCTTTAAAAGGTGGAGTATTATTTTTATTGGATGGTTATTACTTTTCTATAATCATATATCACATTTATTAAAAATGTTATTACTTTCATTCATCCGACAAATCTTAAATTATTTAATTGGGTATCACTTTTTGTTTGATCATGTATCATTTTCTATTAGAAATATTATCACTTTTTAATTGAATGATATCACTTTTTGTTAATATATTATCACTTTTTAATTGAATAGTATCACTTTTTGTTAAGTTATTATCACTTTTATTCGTCATGTTAATTGTTTATAAAATAATTTAATTAGATGAATATTTTTTTCTAAAGGTAAATTTTTTTTGTTAATATTTTTATTATGATTTTATCCATTTATAAAATAATATATATAGAGTATATCATTCAAAAACTATCTAAAATAAAATATGAATCGGCACATAATGTATATATTAAATTACTAACAATCAAGTAATTTCAATTAAAATCATTAGAGCTAATTCGTCATTTAGCGGCTGAATTGGTGGCAATAGTGTAATTTGTGTTAAAATGAATATCAGCTAATTAGCCCTTCAGCTTGACCTTCGCGGATTATTCGAATTCATTTAAATGGGTAATTTGAGATCCATCCCACAATATAAGATCTATGAAACGGTCTCATCCAAGACTTACCCTAATTTTATTGATGACATATAGGTGAACAAAAAATAGGATAAAAATATTAAATTTGAAGCAAAGACAATCACTATACATATAAGGCTTTTTCTTTTTTCAAGTTAAAAAAAAATGCCATGCTTTGATCAAAGATCTTATTACAACCGAAGCCACTCTTCTGCGAGACAGGTACATATGAAATGAGTCGATTTATTATTAAAATATACTCCCTCCGTCTCTGAAAAGTTGGCACACTTTCCATTTTGGGTTGTCCCACAAAAGTTTGCACATCCCAAAAAAAGTAAAAAGTAAAAAACAATCACCCTTCCCCATACACTTTAATTACAAAAAAACCATCTCTACCTACCATACTTTATCATTTATATATTACATAAAAATACCATTATACCCCTAAAAGTTATCACTTTCTTAATCTCCGTGTCGAAAAGAGGTGTGCAGACTTTTCAGAGACGGAGGGAGTATTTATTATATAGATAAAATATATTTATTGATACTTAATTTTATTTTTTTTTGCTATGAATTGTGCTGTAGTAGCTTAAATTACTTTATTTTTGAAAAAATATATTTTTTAATTATTAATAAACATATTTGATACTGTGATTAAAAAACATTCTCAAATAACATTGTTGGATACTTTGGGAGGGAGAAAAACGGACAACATCAAGAATGACAGATTAGACTTTCAAAAGAATTGAAAATGGACATAAGTGAAAGAGGTGTCCAAGGCAGTTACTAACAGAAAGTGGAAGTTTTTTTAATAACAAAAACTTTTTGGTGGCTAATATCCGTTGTTGTTTAGTGATTAAAGTTAAAATTTCATTGCTAACTAGAAGGGTTTTTCCAAATTAAATAAAAATTCAAGTTAGCGTGAAGTATATTTTCGTTGTAAATATTTGCGATAAAATTTTTAAATTTCATTGCAAATTTCTGAATTTGTGACAAAATTAAATTTTGTTATTAATATTTGCTATGAAACTTATGTTGGAAATTTATGAATTTCCATTATAGTCTGATTGAATAGCTAATATAATTGCATAATAATATATTGCCCACAATTAGACTATAATGGAAATTAATAAATTTCCAACAATCTCCCACTTGGGCTATATATATTTTCCGAAAGCAATTATATCAAGAGTCCTTAGTTGCGCAACTTTATGCTATTCCTCTTCAGGCTATACTTAACAATCTGGTCCATCTCATATACTAATATGGAACTACCGCGGCATTCACCACATTATAAATCGTGGTTAAACCCCGACAATCACCAATATCAATATACTCAATGACATAGATCAAATATGGTGAGTAGCATGGAAATTACATGCAACGTGATCAACATCATGTCTATTTCCAACTGGTCCTACTTTAAACTTTAGTGAGATCAATCCATAATGTAAAATATTACAAAATGAAATTACTTAAGTGAATTCACAATGAATTCAAAACCATCAACTTTATTCTGCAGAAAACTGAATTATCCAAATCAAAGTGTCTTGAAACTTTAAAGAGCAATAAATATAGACTCCCACTAAACCAATGTATTCTAAAACCATATAACACCCATATGAGTAGCTAGCTCATAAAAATTACAGGGCGTTGAATACATAAATAGCGGATCCGTATTTAGAGTCTATCATAGTATGCTCTACCAAAATTTATTCATAAGAACACTTTCTTTAACAACCAAGAATTCTATGTCAATATGCTTGACTTATAAGAACTCTTATTGCTAATACTTTACTGCGAACTAACTGTCACAATCAACTTTATGTGACTAAACTTCGCAACCTTTATTTCATGTTTGAATGCCCCTTAGTGTGCTACTGATTATGTTGTCATGGTTAATGAGCTAAAGTGTTTGCTTAATACTTTTACTTGTATAGCTCTCCAGACCAACAGAAGATGTAGCCTGAAGTGGATCTTATATCGTATTGGCATCCAACAAACTCATAATCAGACTACTTTATGATCTCCTACTAATCTGATTATCTCTAATGTTAAAGCATGTTATCCTTAGTTCTCTGTAAAGATCCATACTAGAGTTACTTAAATGTCTACTTAATACACCAACAACAGAAGCCAAATTAAGTCTTGTAGAGACCTCATCATACAATAACTTCCAACAATCAAAACATATAGAATGTTTATACATTTCTTAAATCTTTAATTTAACTTTAGGGCACCTTATTGAGACTCCACTTGTCTCCCTTAGTTTAAACATTCTCCCACTGAATCACATAAATTATTGGAATATAATATCAACTTGCCTCAATAAAATTTGATAATTAACTTACCCAAATAAATATGTTATCAATCACATAATTATCTACATTTGTCTCAAAACCAAATGAGATAATTAATTCATGATGATACTTGTGATTCCTTTACGGAAAAGCTTTCTTGAATGCATAGATGGATTTCTTTTGGTTCTTAAACTTATAATATCGTATCATGTTGCCATCAAGGAACTTTATCTTTACATCCATCTAAATGATTCAAGATTAAAATGTACTAATAATATCACGATTATCTCAAAACAATGTCTTCCTTCCCTTTAGAGTATAATCCTTTATCAAGATGCAAACCTAATAATCTTGTATTGATTTATACTCATAACTTATGGCATTAATCCACTTTCGATTATTTGGACCTTGCATGGTTTGATGAACATTGTTTGAATGTTCTACAATTAATTCCATAGTGTCCTCTTTATTTAGGAGAAAACTACATAATTATCCGGATTGATTTTCTCCCAACTCTGGTGGTTTTCTTAGTCACATTAATTCTTGAGGTTGTTGATTTTATTATACCTTAAATATTATTGACATTGTCCCATTGATATTCTGAATTTACATAATTTCTAAAAGTTTAAGTAGGGACCGTATTGACTCCCCCTCAAAGACAATGTCTCTAATATTATTCTTCCCTCAAATCAACATTCTCACATAATACCGTATTACCCGTCTCAAATATGATCCGATTAATTGGATCATAAACTTTTATTTTTATTCATAACCAATAAAGTAGCTTACATTTATTTGAGTCCAATTTTCTTTAGTAGATCCCAATGATCTAGCTTTAGTTGGACATCACCATATGTGAAACTCAAAGAGTTCTCATAATTACTTTGGTTAAAAATTTATTGAGACCATAAGTTGCAATCTTAAGTATTTCTCACATTAGTGACCATGTGTTGTGGAGTTCAATTATGTCTTTTAACTGCACCATGCATACTGAATAATTTAATGCAGTGTATTATAAGACAATTCCACAGACCTTTAGGAGAAAACAAAAGGTTATACTTTAGTTGTCTTTAGCAGCTTTCTTAATGGGATTTCTTATATTGCCCTTATACTTTATTGAGATTAAGTTTGACTTATTAATCTCATCCTTATTATGGAAGTTCACTCATCAAGTATGATTTTGTTGTTGATATATGGAAAACTTAATTAGCAGACTTCTTAATTATACAGAGAATTAATGCAAAATAATTTTTCATGCTCGCATTAAACTTTATAATCTTTCAAAAAAAACTTTATAGTCTTTCAAAATTTAACTAAATTAGAATCATCTTGAAGATTCGAGCACAATATTAGTATCAAGTCTTTGGACAAAAAATACTAATTTAAATGATGCTCTCATGCAGTAGTCAAATACTGACAATAAAACTGTCAAGCAATAGTCTTCCTGTGGGCCGATTTATTACTCACATGTTAAACCAAATAATTGTCACGTATTTACCACCACAGGTACTTGTGTATTTCTGCCAAATATTAATCTACCTGTGGGCTGATCAATACCCGCATGAAGATACACTCATACAACATTATTAATTGGGGGACCCATCACAAGACACCTTGTGCAACATTAACCTCGTCTGTGGACAAAAATTAACTGCAGGGGTAATCTTGGTGTAATAATCAAGTATTTACAATAAGTTCTGTCAAACAAGAGTCTATCTGTGGACCGACTAATGTTCACATGAACAATCCAAATAATTATCACATACTTATTATCACATGTATGTTATTATTCTGTCAAATTGTGCCTACATGTGGGCCAAACACAGAACACATGAATAATTACACACCCATCTATGTAATTTCAATAAAGTCGCACTTCACACACAGAGGCTGTTGTGGTAACATGAGGCTTTGATTGATTAGATTGAAAAATTACTAGACCAATTAAACAAATATTTAAAAAAAATATTACGTTTAATTGAACGACATTAAAAATAATGTCTCCCCAATTTTATTAATTTAATTCAATAAATTAAATAGAAACTTTAGATGATTCATACCATAATGAAAGATTTCTTAATTTAATTATTCCATATCCTAATTTAGATGAAATCAAATTAGGCAAATATCCTTATATAAATAAATAATGATGTACCATATTAATTCTAATTTCAGTTATCAAATTAATGAAATTAGAATTACAATCCACAAGGATGTCAATTATACCATTATTTACTACCAATTTAATAATAGTAGACAACATGACCAAAAAAATATATCGACTGTGCATCAATATTACTGAACACAAAAGTTTTCATTAATCATAATCACCACACCGTCCGAATTGAAGGAGATATATACCCATATTTGATTATGATTATATGAACACATATTCATCTCCAAAAAAAATCCGCAAAAATTAATCATTAAGTGTAATCGAAGACTTTAATGATTAAACTCAACCTTAAATTACATCTAAATATATAATATCACATAATGAATATATTTAGATCAAACATATATATCAGATCTCAGAGAATCATAAATAGGGTGGCTCTGATACCACTTGTTGGAAATTAATCCATGAAACCTTATCCCTATTATGATTAACGAGATTTAAACCGTAAAGCGGAAGCGTACCTTATCCAATGAGTCTCTAGGCGGAACACGAACTCAGGATCAGTGGTTATATGGCCTTCCTCAACTAAGCCTCCTTATTCCTTATGGGGACCGTAGTAATCCCTCCCGATGGGGAGAAGGGAAGACCATGTGCGGCTTAGTATATTGGGGACCATTACCTGGAAGCCTTTATATACTACTTGACTAAACCACCCATAATCACTTAATCATGTAGTATTGGGTATCTACTCAATAAGCCCATATAATTTATTATTATAGCCCATGGACTTTTAATCTTAATTGGATCACTTAATTAAGTCCATAAAATAATTGAATAGCTAATATAATTGCATAATAATATATTGCCCACAATTAGACTATAATGGAAATTAATAAATTTCCAACAACTTAATATTTCATCATTAATTTGATTATATAAATTTAAGACTAGTAATGATTTTTTATCGCTAATGTTAACGGAAAAAAAAAATCATTTCATTGCAAACTTGGTAAACTTGGCACTAGTACTTGCAATTGGGCCACAAATCCAAAGTGCACCTTGCCAAATACTTGTATGTTATCATATTTGCTTTCCGATTAATTTTAATCGACTGATTGCTTCTTCAATCTACAGTTTAATTCTCACTCTGGTTATCAGTGATAGGAGATTTATTTTCTCAAGGATTTGGCACAAGTGGATCCCTAAAAAATATAGCATTCGTTTATGGCTGATTGCTAGAGGTAGATTACTCACCAAAGATCGAGTATGGTTTCCAGAAGGAAATAGGGAGTGTGGCTTTTGTATTCGCCAGAATGAGACGATTGCACACTTATTCTTCCATAGCCCTTTTCTTGTGGAAGTTTGGAACCAGGTGAGAAAGTGGCTTGGGTTGAGTAGATTGATCAACACTATCCAGGCAACTTTTAAAAGAATTTACAAAGACAAGCAAGCCTCCACACGTATGAAGAAAAGAAAGACATTAGCCCTTGCAGTCTGTGTGGTTAAAATATGGATCACAGGAATGCAGTTTTATTCGATAACGCGAGAAGTGCCCCAACACAATTAGCTGAGCGCATTATTTTAGAAGTTTGTAGATTGTAATTGCTATTTTAGTTTCTATGCTTGGTAGCCCATTTGTTAGGGCGTTTCGTTATCTTTTTTAATTGTACTCTTCTCGAATTGTACTTTTTTTTTTTGAAATCTGAATAACATTTACAGTTTTTAGAAGATTTAATATTAGGTATTTCGGATATTATTTATTAGGATTAATTACAAAAAAGACCACGAACTTTACTTCTGTTGTAAATTAATTCTCACTTTTGAAAAATTGCAAACTAATTTCACGTATTGTTGCAAAATGCACTAAATTTTTCAAAAAAAAAACCTTAACTATTATTTATAAATTAGGTGCATTTTGCAATAATACTTAAAAGTGGGGATTAATTTACGATTTTTTAAAAATAAAAATTTATTTGCAATAGGATCAAAATTTATGGTTTTTTTTTTCAATTAACACTATTTATTAACATTTTATAGAGTTTTTTTTTCCTTCAAAATCAAACACCTATGTTTGATTGCATACACATAAAATGATCATAGATACAATTAGGATAGTAATTATATCCTAGAATTATTATTTTATTTATGGCAGTGTGTATTAGTAGATGTATATATGAAATGAAACACACCAAATATAAATCGAATTCATGGTGTAAATCTTGTGTTCCCCCTTATAATTTTAATTTTATATATCACTAGATATTATTCATCCGTGCCTTACACGAAAAGAATATTACATTTATATACTTTAATATTTAATTTTTTTATTTTAACCATAATATATATATATTTATTTATTTATATATATGTATTTTTATAATATAACATAATTTTATATTTATCAATTAAATCACATTGTTTATATGCTTATTTTTTATAACATTAAATTTGATTCGATATTTAAGATAAATAAAGTATATATTAACTTTCTAATATTATTATATTAATTTAATTAGGTAATGTAAATGTTTATATAAAATGATTTGAAGAACGATCGTGATTGAAAGCAATCAACGATGTAGGAAAAAAGGTAGAAAATTACAAAAGAAAGCGTTGAAAGATTTGATATTATTAAAATTAGTATATTGATTAATAATTAGTAGAATATATGCCAATAATATTATTCATATTTATCAAATTTATATTGTGTAGCTTGTCAGATTTAATCCTCTTCTAATGATGAGTTAATGTGGCTGTTCTGGGGTAGTTAAGGAATTATATGTGCTAAGTTAACATAACATTTAGAAGAGAGAGGATTGCCCCATAGGCAGTCTTGTGTCTTTTTGAGTGGGTGAATGAGTGATGTCGATTGCTATGGGTTGTCCCCATATATATATTAGGTAACCTGACGTCATCCGAATTTAGATAAATTGCCAGGTCACTTTACAATATATGCATACAGTGTGAGCATTAAATGCGCTTAGCCTTACGTGACTATCTCTAGGATCCAATCTAGGATATCCCCTAAGCAAATATCTTAGGGGATATCCGTGTAGCCTGAAAATGGGAGCAAGTAGCCAAGTAGTTCCCCCGAGGTAGTGAGGTGGACGCGTCTTATGCCCCCCTGTAATTGGGGGCCTTTGGGCCCTTATTGGGCTTTAGGGCTACCAAGCCCAATTGCTGAACCAAGGGGGTGGAGGCCCAATATCTCAGGCCCTACTACATTAGTCCCCAGATTTTGTCATCACTGACGCGTGGCAGGTGGAGGCGGAACCTTCTTAATACGTGCGCGTACCTTAATTTTGAATTTCAAATCTTTGAAATGACGTCTTGGGGGCTAGAGATTCTGAGGCGACGTTTCGAGATCCTGGGGTGTGTTTCCGATGCGCCTTTTCATTATTAGACTACCTGGGGTGTGCTCTACATTGATTGCTTTTTTATCAGAGGTCATGTCGATTGGAGAGATGTGCTATAAAAAAGGTCTTTCATTTTCTTCGATTCTTACTTTCCTTTCGTCATTTTTGCTTTCAACTCGTAATCCTCCACCGACTCTCATTCCTCAGTCGTTAAAGCATGAATCCAGGTAACTATTCCGTAGGCCAGTCGGACCCAAAGAGGGTGGCGAGTGTCGGAAAAGAGTATCGGAATCCCTAGAGATGGCCTTTTTAGGTCTACGAGATGAGACTGAGGTTTCTTCATCGTTGCAGAGGCTTCCGGCGGTGACTCGCTCTCTACCTTCCTCATTAGCCACGGCGGAGGATGTGCTAGATCTGGAGAGCATCCGTGCCCGTATTGATTTGCATGATGGAGCCCACAACGGGATGTGGGCTTACGTCCAGGATAGCACAATTCCTCATTCCCAATTTGAGAAATTATCTTCGAAGTATGCGGCGCCGGGGGTGGAATTCATTAGGCCGATTGAGAACGAGAAAGCAAGTAATCTGACTCAGGGACGAGTGGCGGTGAATGTTCATATGCTGAAGCTAGGGTTCCGTCTGCCCCTTCATCCTTGTTTGGAGAAAATCCTTAATTATTGAAATCTGGCGCCGTACCAACTATCCCCGAGTGCTTGGGCTACGATAATTGGGTTTATATTCATGTTCTGTAAGAAGGGGTATCGCTATCTATCCTCTAAGGAAATCAATTATCTATGCCGTCCTTTGGAGAAAAATTTTCATAGAGGATTTTATCGAGTCAATCATTCTCGTGGAATAACTCTCTCAGGGAAGTCTACTTCCATAAATAATTGGAAGGAATGGTGGTGCTGGGTGGCGGGCACAAATTAGGGTTCTCTCTGCCTTCCAGCTAATCCGTTCTCGTGGAGGTACGTCCGTCTGTATTTTCGCTTGACTTTATTTGTTTAAGAGGTGTAGTAATTGTGCTCTTAACCTTGGTTTACAGATAGAGATGCTCGTCCGGGACCTCTCCTATCCAAGGAGTTCTTGGAGATAGTGGGCATCATCAGTAAAATGAATGCCCAAGAGAGAAGCACCGGCATCATTACCGACGTGCTCTTGAAAAAGTATGGGCTTATGGTGAATCTGAGAGCGCCAGTTCCTTCGTCGGTGGTGACTGTGGCTGCTCACGTTGGAGTGAGTTTAGAGTCCCCGAACATACCCGTTGGGGTGGCGGTAATTCCTATGGGGTCTTCTGCCTCCTTGGATCAGGTGGCTGTAAGGTCGAACGCCTTAACAGAAATAATTGAGGTGGACGAGTCTTCACCGGTGGAGCCGAGCCCCCAGGCCCCACAAGAAGGCATGATCGCATCGGATTCCAAGATTGATATCCGTAAGGAAGAGGAGGTCACTGCGAGTCATGAACCCCTAGGCGTTGCGCAACAAGAGGGGCTTGATATGATCACTTCGGGAAGAGATCGTGAGGAGGATTTTTTACTTCACGAATCCAGCTGCTCTTTTCCAGTCATCCGTCTAGTGCAATGACGCCCTGGAGGTTCCAGCAGGGTTATTTTGGTGGATCAGTCGGTGCCTACCAGCGGGCCTTCCGAGCCCCCAAGCAAGAGGGTTCAAGCTGACAGCTTTGGCCTTTTTTCTAGTGGGATCGCTTTGGAAGTGCCTTCAACCGAGACCCCTTACCTCGATTTCAAAGCTGGTGCTTCTACTCTGGAGGTTCACCCTCTACCGCCAGTGCTCCGTAGCCTATACGGGTCAAATCTGTATGGTCCCAATCAGTCTTCCCTTCCCACCTATATGTTGAAAGCAATGGAGTCTATCACTGTTAGCTTTACGCAAGAAAAAGTGATATTATTGGAGTCTACTCCAGTCAGGCATCTCTCGTCTTGGCTCATCAAAGTCAGGAGGTGGCTCAGTCTGCTGTTCTAGGTCACCGGCGGGAAGCGGAGCTAGCCCAAATAGAGAAAAGATGGAGAAAGCGGAGCGGATACACTCGGAGGAGGTTGAGGCAGTTAAGGAGGAGGCAGCCCGCCAGCGTAGGGCTTTAGAAGATGCCCTGGAGGCCCTCAAAGAGAATCTAAGGCTGGCTGAAGGGAAGCTGCTTTCGAATGAAATATTATTGAAGACCGCCGAGGAGACCCTGAAAGAGTCGGAAGAGAAAAATAGCCGACTCATTCAGGAGTTGGATGAAGCAAAGGGGCAGTTAGCTGGCCATCAGGAAGAGCTAAAGGTCAAAGAAGCTGAGGTGGCTGCCCTTGCCAACAAATATGAGGCGGACTTTTTCTCCTTAATCAACTCCGAGAGAAAGATTGCTGGAATAGTCGGTTTTGCCAAGGCATTGGCGCACTCGGCGCAGTTAGCTAATGGGATTAGCGCGATGGTTCTTCTAGAAAATTTCCGCCTGATGCTGCACGCTCGTATTGAAGCTTCGGGATTGTCGGCTGACATTGTTTGGGAATCGGAGGGGATGAACCTTGCCCTCTTATGACTTGTGTCCAATTTTTTTCACATCCCAGGTTTTCCTAGTCGAGTTGCCTCCCAGCCGTCCACAGCGTCGACTTCGTAGTGGCTCCCTCTGATCCTGCTCCTGCTCCGACTGGACCTTCTGGTGGGACTTAGTTTTTAGGGTGGAAAACTTTTATAATTTCCAGTATCTCTTTTGTTGATTTTCACCTGGCTTGTATTTTTGTTCTTCAATGGCAATGATTGCATTTAATAGTGGTTCTGACATGCATTAATTATGCATTAAATGCACTTGATCCCCATATCTTCACTGTCAATTTCTTCAAACTATCACGTCGGTTGTCATTCTTCCCATGATTTTTCACCTGATTGAGTCCACGTGTCCTGATCCAACACTCTGCTTTCTTTAGTTTTGAGGGGGATAGTTATTGGGCTCCCACTTTCTCCCTCTATAAAAAGGGAGTTGGTTGGGTAGATGCCTGAGGCCACACTTGAATTTCTCACCCTTCTATCTTATCTTCTTCCTTGATTACTTCTGCAACATATCTTGCTATGGCTCTCAGGGTGTTCGTGCTTGCCCTTCTATTTTTTATTGGTCTCTTTTCTCCTCTCACGGCTGTCGACTCAAGGTCTTCTCAGGAGTTTCTTAGTTTTGAAGAAGATGAAGAGGCTAGCAATGCTAGGGCTCCTCCTGTGGCTCTCGTTACACGGAGCGGCTGTCGTTCGATTCTACAGCCGCGTTACAAAATTCCTCAGAAATCTACTCACCTGGGAGAGGGGTTGTCGCAGCGGCGCGTGGTTCCCAAGATTGAAAATTGGGCCTCCCCCTCCTTTGTGAATTTAGAGGATTTTACCGATCCTGACAGCGTGAGTCGCCCTTCTGGTCGAGGTCGCGCGGTCACTAACTCCACTTTGAGGGGTTACTCTATCAGCATGCGGAATGAGGATGTGGATGGCGCCTTCATCCTTTATAGTTACCCTAGGATTGAATTTGGGACTCCTGGTTATCGCGAGCGCCTTTGGAGTGGTCAGTCTGATCATGCTGCCTTCAACACAGGTATGTTCGCCACCGGTATTAGGCTGCCATTGGCTCAATGCAGATAATTCCCTCGGCCTAGGCTAATTTGATAGGTCTGTTGGTGTTCCTTCACGAGAATGGGTGCCCTTCTCCTTCTACCTGAGATATAGATTATGTTTACTATTACGTTCGTGATCCAGGCTGTCACGGCCATTACTATCTTCAGGTGCAGCGAGGCGTTCGTCCTATCTTTAATAGGAATTCCATTGGCGGTCAGCATTGGAGACGTCAGTGGTTTTAGGTTCGAGGGTTCGAATGTCAGGACCTATTTGGGAATTATTTGTCTGTGCCATGTGCCTTCTAGACTCCCGAGTCTCGTAAGCCTTACTACCACCTCTTTTTCCCGTGTATATATTATTTTTTACTTACGATTTTTTTTCCGCATTGTACTTTTTGGTAGCTCCACTTCGTCCGGCTGAGGAAGAATTGTCTCTGGGATTTTGCCAGGCTTTTGATGCGATCAACCGAATGACTCTTCCTCATGACGTCTCATCACTTCTGACTGACGAGAGGCTCTCGGAGGCAAAACTTTATCAAGATCTGACTCGGGCTCCTCCGGTAAGCTTCGAGGGGAGGGTAAGTGATAATTTCTCATCTTGGGATGCCGCTCTTAACGAATACCCCGTTAAGAAGCTAGCCCGAGTCCAGTTGCGGCTGAAGATACTTCCGTGACCGTAAGGGGTAGGTCTAGGCTCCATGGTGTAGTAGCTGTCAACGTTGACGGAACTGAGGAAACTATACCAGAGGCGGCTCAGAGTATAGTTGGAGTGGTGGGTAGGGTTTCTGCAGATGCTGGCGAAACGGTGCGTGCTCACCCATCTGACAAGGGGAAAGCCCCTATGAAGAAAGCCGAAACACGAGAAAGTGATATTTTGGAGGCCACCCTCTGTGCTAGTCAGGGTGCTGGCATTCGGATTAATCCAATTGAAGATCCGCCAAGTACCAACCAGCCTCAATCTTTTCGTCCTGACAGCGATCTAATTCTTAGAGATGGAAGGCTTGACGGTGGTGCCCATCAGCAGACTCTTCTGATATGGGGTGCTCACGCTACAGAAAGGCGGTATTGGCGGGGGTGTTCCTCTGGTTGCTCTAGAGGAATTGTTGCGACTGAGGAGCATGGGTGATGCTCGGTCGACCATTGAAATAGAACTGAGCATTTCGAAAGCCGACTTTATTCCTGCTCGTTCGTGGAACTCTATGCTATCTCGCTGGTTGCAAAGTGCTGGGCCCCATGAGATTGGAAACGTTGCTTTGGTGAGTGTTGGACATGCTCTGACTTTCCTGTGCTGCTTTCTTCTTTTGACGAAATCTGGGCAGGCCATCCCTCCTAGGGTCGGCCTCAGTGCGGGGGCCTCTACTCGTACTGAAGGGCTCTCTTCGGTGGCAGAAACCTGACAGACTATAGTGGCAGAGCAGCTCATTATTGTTGCCAATACTCGGGCTACAACTTATAGAGAGAGAGCACATTTGGCTAAGAGCCAAGTTCATCAGTTGGAGATTGCTCACTATTTGGCTGAACATGAATTGGAACGGGAGAGGGAGTGCGTTGTTCAACTGGAGGCGGAGATGGCGTGGAGGTTGACGAGAGGCCTCTTTTAATATTTTTTTATTTTTTTTTGTTATTGGGTCCTTGCTAGACTTTTCTGTAGCCTCCTTGGGGCGTATCACGAACTAGTTCCTTGGGTTATAATGTTCTAGTTAGTAGGTTTTGTGGTATAATGTGCATTTTACTTTTTCTTGCACTTTTGCTTATTATGGCCTTACACTCATGCAGCCTTACCATCTTTCCTACAATTTATACAAATGGCGATTTGGCTAAGTATGCTTAAGCATAGAAATGCTTCAAGTTCTGAGCATTCCATGGGTGCTTGATACTCTTGCCATTGAGTTCGCTGAGCTCGTACGCTCTATTACCCAAGTTTCTTTTTACTATGTATAGGCCTTCCCAATTCGCACCGAACACTCCACCACCTTATTGACAGACTTTCCTCATTACCAGATTTCCAACCTTGAAATCCCTACAATGTACTTTCCTGTTGTATTGGGACTCTAGCCTTGACTTGTATATCACATGCCTCTCGGCCGCTTGTATTCAAAGTTCCTCCAACAGGTCAAGGTTAAGTTTAATGGCCTCAGAATTGGTGTCTTCTTCTTCGTGAGATACACGAAATGTTGGGTAAGCTACTTCCACTGGTATGAACGCCTCTGTGCCATACGTCAATGAGAAGGGGGTCTCTCCGGTCAATGTTCTGGCTGTGGTACGGTATGACCAAAGGACTCCAAGTAACTGCGGGGCCTAATTTTTCTTGAGGCTTTCTAGTCTGGTCTTAAGAGTATGCTTAATCACTTTGTTTACTGCTTCAACTTGCCCGTTCGACTGGGGTAATAGGGTGTTGAGAATAACTTTTTTATTCCCAATCCATCGCAGATCTCTGGAGCTTCATACCCTCGAACTGTTTCCCATTATCTGTCATAATGGCGTTGGGTATCCCGAAATGACAAACGATGTTTTTCCATATGAAGGTTATTATATTTGCTTCATTAATGGTGGCCAACGCTTCTGCCTCTGCCCATTTTGAGAAGTAGTCTACTGCGACCACGACATACTTGACACCTCCTCTGCCGGGTGGGAATGGGCCTATCAGATCGATTCCCCATTTCGAAAAAGGCCAAGGTGCTGCTGTCATGACTAACTCGTTGGAGGGAGTTCTGATTATGGGAGAATACATTTGGCAGCTTCTGCATGCTCTAGCATATTCGATGGAGTCCCTTTAAGAGTAGGCCAGAAATACCCTTGTCGAATTATTTTTAATGCTAGAGCTTGACCTCTCGAATGGTTCCCACAGACTCCTCTATGAACCTCTGCCAACACTTTGGCGGCTTCTTCCTTGTCTAAACATCTCAGCAACGGCATTAAGTATCCCTTCTTATATAACACATCATTTATCATGTTATACCTTGTGGCTCGAAGTCGTAGTCGCCTAGCTTTCGTTTTGTCTTTCGGTTCCTTTTTTCTCTTAGGAAAGCCTTGATGGGAGTCATCTATGTTTCTTCTTTATCGACCTGCCAGATCGTCTTATCACTCGGTGCTTCTTGTTTTGCAACATTGATACTTCCTAATCGTTTGGTATTTTCTGAGGTCGCCAACTGAGCCAGTGCGCCTGCCTGTGTGTTCTGTTGCCTGGGAACTCGCGTGATATAAATATGGTCGAATTTTTGGATCATATCCGCTACTAGCTTCTGGTAGCCCACTAGCTGCTGTCTTTGGCCTCGTAGTCTCCTTTTATTTGATTGACCATCAATTCTGAGTCGCTGAAGATCATTATCTTCTTGACCCCAATTGTTAGGGCCATTCTCATGCCGGCGAGTAAGGCTTCATACTCAGCCTCATTGTTGGTTGCGAGGAATCTGAACCTGATCGCCGAATAAAATGTCTCTCCGTTGGGGCTTGTGAGCACTACACCAGCTCTAGAGTCGTACGTTGTGGACGATCCATCTACCGACATTTATCAAGGTTTATTGGTCACTTCTCTTGGTAAGACAGGGATGGTGAGTTCTGATATAAATTCAGCTAGTGCTTGCTCCTTTATTGCCGTTCTAGGGACGTACTTATTATTAAATTGGCTTAATTCCATGGCCCACTTCATCAATCTTCCTGCCACGTCTGGTTTCAAAAGTACTTACCTCAGTGAAAAGGACGTTACCACCTCAATTGGGTGTCCAAAAAAGTAGGGTCTCAGTTTTCGTGCGCTTATTACCAGAGCGTAAGCAAGCTTCTCAACTGCTGGGTTCCTGAGTTCAGCATCACGGAGCATCTGACTCACATAATAGACCGGTTCATGTTGCTTCTTCTCTGTTCGGACCAACACAGCGCTCAACGCCGATTCTGAAGTTGCTAAGTACAGACTGAGGGATTCGCCCGGCTGTAGTTTTAACAGGGTCTGTATGTTAGCCAGTGCATTCTTCAATTCTTCGAAGGCCTCTTGGGCAGTAGGTGTCTAATCAAATTTCTCTTTTAGGATCACGTCCATGAGGGGTTTGCATTTATCGGATGCTCTGGATAGAAAGCGGCTGAGGAATGCGATCCTTCCAGCTAGTCTTTGCACACGCTTGGAGTGTTTTGGAGGTTTCATGTCTTGTATGACTTTCACCTTATCTGAGTTTGCCTCTATCCCTCTCTTACTTACCATGTAACCAAGGAACTTTCCTGCGGATACCCTGAAAGTGCACTTCTTAAGGTTAAGTTTCATCCCGTACTCCCGCAAGATGTCGAACACTTTGCTTAGGTGGTGTACGTGGTCATCTATATCTATGTTTTTGACCAGTATATTATCCACGTATACCTCCATAGTTTTTTCCAACTCTTCTCGGAACATCTTATTTACCAGCCTTTGATACGTGGTGCTTGTATTTTTCAACCCAAATGGCATCATTACCTAGCACAATAAGTTCCTTTTGGCGTAGAAAGCTATTTTTTCTATATCGTCTGGGTGCATAGGGATTTGGTGGTAGCCCGAATATACGCCCATAAAGCTCATCAGCTCGTGGCTAGCCATGGCATCAACCATCTGATTAACGATTGGCAATGGAAAGCTGTCCTTCGGGCATGCTTTTTTAAGGTCCGTGAAATCGATGCACAATCTCCAGGACTTGTTTGTCTTTTGCACTAAGACTGTGTTAGCTACCCATGAGGGAAATAGAGCTTCCCTCAATAAATTATTTGCTAATAATTTTTTGGCTTCTGTCTCGATGATCTCGTATTTTTTGGGGCTTTACTTCCTTTTTTTTATTCCACTGGGCGGCATGATGGGTTCGTATTGAGTCGATGGCACGCGTGTTTTGGGTCTATTCCTTGGATGTCGGTCGGTGCCCAGGCAAACACGTCTAGATTTGATCTCAGAAATTCGATTAAGGCCATTCTGTGCGGTTCTTTCAACTGCGATCCGACATACAATTCCAGGTCCGAGTCACTTTGCTCCATTCTTATTGCTTTAACTTCCTCAACCAGTTTTCCTTTTTTCTTTTCTTTTCTAATCTTGGATCCTTATCGGTTATCGGAGATAGGTTGATTTCCTTGTCGTCGAAAGGTCGGAACTTCTGAGTGTTCCTCGGCTCTGGATCTGTCGTTATTAGGCCATCCAGGGGGCTTCTTCACGATTCGCCTTCTCCTCTTGGTTCGGTTGCTCCACCACCATTAGCTGGAAGCTCTGGTCATGATAGTTGAGTCTGTCTCCCCTTTCAATTAACGAACACTCACTTACCTTTCTCTGGTTGTCTTTAACGGTGCTGACTCAACCTGTTGGGCAATTGGATCGTGCGGTTCAACGTGATCCGTTAGGATTAACAGGCAAACAAAATCAGCGGAAGCAATAATGTGTTTACCGTACTTCAGGGTTGATGTAGAGTCTGAATCACTGCAGAAGAACACCTCTTGATCTTCTGCTGTATGTCCCAAGTCAACTCTGGTTTTGGGTGGTCAACAATCCCCAGAGTTCTCTCAATCTGCTTCTCTCTAACTCACGTCAAAAGAGGCGCAGGAAGTTAGGTTTCCAGAAGCTGAGATGACTATATATATTGGGCTACAGCAGGGACCAGGAGGAGAAATTGGGCTGGGCCTCAATTGAACTTAATTAACCAAGCTTAGCCCAAAGCTTTTAATTAAATCCAATAATAATAATATAGTCCACTAAAATATTATTATTGCACTACCCGTCCAATCCCAAAATTATGTTCTGGGCTCCTTCTTATTATGAGCCCGATAGTCTCCCCATGTTTAAGATATTCAATGTCCATTAATTAATTAAGTTACTGACAACTCAAATTAATTAATATCTCATCCGAGAGTAGTACCACTCAACCTTATTATCATGCCGGAAATTAATCCACTTGCAAGATTTACATGATAAACCTTATGAGCTCCTCAAGGGGACATCATCAACCTATGACGGACATGGATTCCTTCTACAATCAACAGCACACCATAGATACAGCACTACTTCCCAACTCACCGAGTTTGTTGATTTAATACTTATAAATCTCACCCATTGATGAATCAAAGAAATACATACTGTCCTACGTGTCGAGGTTATTGTATAGGGATTAAGAGCACGAACTTCCATAATAACAGAGATCAAGTTCTACTATATAGTCAGTATAAGACGAACGATCTCAAGCGGTCCTACTCAATACACACAAGTGCACTAATGTGATTCTATAGCCAAGACAAGCTAATACCAAACCACACTACAACCATACCGATAGAGAGTCCCCGTCTATCTCAGTTGTGAGCATCTGTTTATACTTTATAAGGAAACCGATAATATGATCTTCCGCGTGTTGTCGCACAACATATTATCTACAGTATAAAGTAAATGGACTATTGCATCATGCATATAAAATAAATTATAGGATACAATCATTTGATCAATGATTCTCATTTCAAATAATGTTATGACATTGTTCATACTAAAGCTAGACTTTTAGTATACAATCCAACACAACCATCTGTGGTTACAAACTTTAGGCATTGGTAGAGCATAGATGGGACGGAGTTGAACCCATGTATAAATGTCCTTCCGAGAATACAATTGTATGGTGATGGGAGGTCCACTACTTTGAATTCAAGAGTGTACTGAGCCTTCACTGCCTGTTTTTCGTCTGCCATCTGGATCGATAGATCCATTTTTATTAGGGGGTGGTGATGGTATTACCGAAATCTCGAATCTCATCATTACACGGGGATGGATGCCTTGTGGTGGGAGGGTCTTCTGATGGCTTCAAACGCCTCTTTAAATATGATGTTCATGTATGCTCCCGTATCGACCAGACATCGATGCATTTTTACACCCAAAATTGTGACCGAAATCACTAGTGGGTCATTGTAGGGGGCTCGCACCTCCGCGAGATCTTCCTTGGAGAAGATTACATCTGCCTCGTGTAGTGGTGGTCAGGGAGTCATTGTTAACACATGTTGGAACCTGTCGAGCTCTCGCAGTTCGACTTTCTGTTTCCTCCGCGATTGAGTGGTAACGGCTTGTGACGTTCCCACGTATCTTTTGTCCATCATGTATACTTCTCGAGATGGCGTGGGCAGACGATCACCTTGTCCTATCTGTCCTTGCAGATTGACTGGTCCCTTCAATCGTTCGCCTATCGCGACAGGCTATTCTCCCCTTCGCTTCGGGCCAGACACTAGCTTGTCCAGCTTCCTATCTTTGAATAGTTTTAGCAGCTCGGCCAGTAGGTCACGGCACTTGTTGGTGTCATGGCCGATGGATTTGTGATACTTGCAGAATTTTTTCTTATTCAGTTTGGCCGGATCCACCCATATTTTGGGTGGGGGACTCAACATGTTGGTATCTTGTATCTTGTTAAATATTTCTTCGGGAGTGAGTTCGAGTACCTCAATCATTTTCTGGATTTGGTCATCATCCGGGAATGCTTTGAAGGAGGACGGAGCTCTATAGTCTTTCTCTCTTTTTTTCTTTCTCTTGTCGCCTTCTTTGAGGTCGCATTTACACTTCTTGTATTCTTCGAGAATTTCATCGCTATGGATGAACGCTTGAGCCGAGACCATGAAGGCCGCGTAACTGCTCGGTAGCTTTTTCTGACAGCTAGTCCACATGGGTGATCCTGAAAGCAAGGCGGCGGTTGCCAAGATGGTCGATGTTTTATCTGAGACCTCTTCCGTATTGGCGCGTTGTTCATTGAACCTCTTCATGAAGTCCTTCAGGGACTCCTTCGGTCCCTGTCGTAAACAAGCCAACTTCTGTTTCTGCTCTTTTTCCTACCCCAAATATGCAAAATGGGACAAGAAGACCGTAGCGAGTTGTGCCAATGAGTCGATAGAGTTAATGGGGAGGGACTCGAACCACGAGTATGATTTGTCTCCCGACGTTAAGGGGAACATTTTGCTTCAGTCCTCCTCTGAACTCCCATGCGCTAACATCCAACCAACATATTTATTGAGATGCGTGATTGAACTGGAATCTCCAGC
The DNA here is from genome assembly GCA_023678885.1 of Pogostemon cablin. NCBI lineage: Eukaryota > Viridiplantae > Streptophyta > Magnoliopsida > Lamiales > Lamiaceae > Pogostemon > Pogostemon cablin. The sequence goes on from CM043005.1 coordinate 13,642,889, forward strand.
GTATTGGGGGATCTGCGGGATCTGGATCTTCTTCACGGTGGCTGTCGTAATAACCCAATGTGTAATGGGGTTCTTCCTGACTCCGGGTCGGGAATGCTATGGAGTCCAGTTCCACTCATTTTCTCCATCTCGTCGAGGCATCTCCTCAACGCATCTATTTCTGAGTCATGTTATCGCTTGAGTTGGGTTATGGGATTATCGCCCGCGCTTTTTCCTATTTGCTTGTGTCGAGACTTGATTGGATCCGGTCCTAGTCGGTCTTTGGTGCTTATCCATCCAGCAGTGTGTGTGGGGGACATGCTAGTGACCGAGTTAGCTTGGGAAGCCGTCATTCTCTATTCGTGTCCTTCGTCTACCACCTTCTGAGCTTTTCTTGGCTCGTTTTGCATATTCTTTGGTCTCAATCGCTCGTGTAATGACCTTTGGGGCGGGGTTCGATCCCGTTGTTGTTTATTCATTTATTTCGGTGAGTCTTACTCCCGACTAAAACTCAGCTTTCGACTAGCAGTTCTTGGTCCTATCGCCCATTTTTTCTTCACTTGTTTAAGAAGGTCAAAATACTTCTGGCGAAAATCAATTTGCGGGTCATCTCCCTCTGGATCTACATCTTGCGTCGGGGCCTCTTTTCCAACAGTCTGGGAAGGATTCGGATCTTTCTGCCGGTGCTGACTGGTAGCCGCGTCAGCTCTACTGGGGGTGGCTTCTTCTCGACCGTCCGTCATGGTAGGTATAATTCATCCCAATAGACTTTGTCGGGTTTCAGTGAAAACCTATTAGAGCATCGGCAGTGAAGGTTGGGGTATGTGGCGGCCGTCCGAAGGTTCAAGCCCTTCCGTCAGCCCCCTTCTTCTAGCACCAAATGTAGCTTGTCAGATTTAATCCTCTTCTAATGATGAGTTAATGTGGCTGTTTTGGGGTAGTTAAGGAATTATCTGTGCTAAACTAACATAACATTTAGAAGAGAGATGATTGTCCCCTAGGCAGTCTTGTGCCTTTTAAAGGGGGTGAATGAGTGATGTCTATTGCTATGGGTTGTCCCCATATTTATATTAGGTAACCTGACGTTATCCGAATCTGGATAAATAGCCAGACCACTTTACTATATATGCATACAGTGTGAGCATTAAATGTGCTTAGCCTCACGTGACTATCTCTAGGATCCAATTTAGGATATCCCCTAGGCAAATATCTTATGGGATATTCGTTTAGCCTGAAAATGGGGGCAAGTGGCCATGTAGTTTCCCCCAGGGATAGTGAGGTGGACGTGCCTTATGCCCCCTGTAATTGGGGGCCTTTGGGCCCTTATTGGGCTTTAGGGCAACCAAGCCCAATTCCTGAACCGAGGGGGTGGAGGCCCAATATCTCAGGCCCTACTACATATTGTTAATTAAAAATAAATAAATAATTTATTATTAGCATAAATATGATTCACGATTGAGATCAAAAGTAATAGACGGTCAAGATTAAAATTGAATGAAAACTAAATTTACTAAAATTGAAAAGATTGAGAAAAATTGAATATAAAAATAGAATTAAGTTTGTGTTTATATATGTATATATATAAATCAAGCATATATTGATTAAAAAAATTAGTCAAATATGCCAAAAATATATTCCATATTTACTAAATTTATATTGTAAAATAAAAAAATATAAAATTTAAATAATAAATTCATTATTAATAATATAATTAAATTTTGTGATTGAAATCAAAAGCATTATTTGGACGGTCAAGATTAAAATTGAATTATTTTTAAATAGAGTAAAATTAAAAAAAATTAAAAATAAAAGTAGAAGTTTAGATTTGTTTATATATATATATATATATATATATATATATATGTGAGTATTAATAAGATGTTTAAATTAAAAAAAATTATAAAATTTATAAGAATTTATTATATAAATTCAATTTAAAAAATAATAACTCAATGAAATATGTTAAGAAAAAGTAGGGGCGGGAGTGATGAAAGTGACCCAAAGGCCAAAACGCGTAAAGAGGTGGATCTTCATTTCCCTCGAGCACCAGCCGCCTCTATCATTACTTTATTATTCCTTCCGTCCCCGAGTATTTTAATTTATTTGTACGAGCACAAAGATTAAGACATGTTATTTTTTTAATATATATTTTCTTTGTCCTACCCAAATAATATTATTTTACTATATTGGCATCCCACCCAAATTGCAATATTTTCTTCTTTTAATAAAAATGGTCCATCAATTGTCCACCACTACCCATCACATCTCTCTAATATACTTACCCATTTTACATAAAATAATAATACTCCTTAATCTACGTGTAAAAAGAACATGCATCTCTTTGGGCGGGATGGAGGGAGTAATGTAAGAAAAGGTAGGGATAAATTAATAATTTAAAAAAATAAATAAATAAAGTTGTTGTGAATGATGAATAAAGTATAAAAAAGTAATTAAAGTTGTTGAGATTGTAAAAAGTTGTTAATAAAATATTATATATTTTTACTATTAATAGAATGAGTAAAAATACGTGGAACACCTCAAAATAAAAGTGAGTAAAAATACGTGAATTATTTTTATTATTTTATTATTATTACGGATAAATCTTTAGTCAAACCCACGTTGCTTTTGACTATTGATCAATCAAGTTTTCTCTCTCCTTTTTATTTTTCTCTCGCTAATCACAACAATTTGGTTTCCTTTTCACATTCATAAATCATATTCCACCGCCAATCAAATCTATTCTCTATTGCGTTAATTCATTCCACTGAATAGGAGATGCACTGTCAAAGTATCACATGGAATCGACCTCAACTGTTTTAGTGCGGTTCGAATTTATATTTAGATATTACCCCCTCCATTCTAAAGATATTCACACGCTCTTATTTTTAGGTTGTCTCACCAAAAATTGACATACTACCCAAAAAAATTTTATTTATTTACATGGGCCCACACACACATCACACTCACCACTAATACAACTATCCACTACACATTAAATATTATTTCTCTTACTTCACTTTACATTAAATTATTATACTCCTTAATCTCCGTGCCAAAAAAAATGTGTCAATTATTTTGGGATGGAGGGAATACATTTTTTTTAAAAAATGGTTTGATGATTGACACATAAAAAATAATAAAATCTAAGTCAAATTCACTTTTATTTTCATAACAATAAAGTATATTTTACCTATCTAAAAAAATACTCCTTCGGTCTGGTTTTAAAATGTTCGTTTGCTTTTTGTACGTGGATTAAGAAATATTATTATTATGTGTAAAGTGGGTAATTGTATTAGAGGGAAGTGATGAGTCATGTTGTGTATTTTTTTAATAAATAGAGGAAATGAATATCTTTGAACCGGACGACAAAAATAATAAAATGAACACCTTAGAAGCGAACAGAGAAAGTATTATTTTTAATCTAATCCGTAACTCTCAACGTTGGCTGATTTTAACCTCAAAATCACCGAAAATTGAATTTAATTTATCCAAGTGAAAGAGACAATAAGATGGTGATTTAATTTAGCATAATTTATCAAATAAACAAAATTATTATACGTACGTTGAATACTTAAACATTTACTGTCTCGCGTTAACATTAATGTTTATTTTTTGAACGGAGATTAAGAATTATAATATTTTAATATTTAATGAGGTGAGATAAATAATATTTAATCTAAAGTGAGTAGTTGTATTTGTATTGCGTGTGAGCTCTACATTAATAATGAATTATTTTATGTGGGTCCAATACAACAAAAAAAACATAAACCTTAACTTGGAATAACCAAAAATTAAAAACGTAAAACTTAATGCGGGACGGATGAAGTATATATTATGAGCTTATGGCACCAACTTCATTTTTCAATTAATATAAAATGAATAAATCATTTACTAAATATAAATTTCATCTACCTACAATTCAGCCACACACTCACTTTTTATTTTTCTTCCTCTCACAGCTAATATCAACGTTCTATAAAAAAAAAAAAACAAAGCATTAACATTATAATAAAATTTAATTTCAAATTTATTGTTAACATCTTACACATTACGTTACATATTTACAATTTATTTATATCAAACTACTCTTGAATGTAAGTAAAAAAACAAATTTTCTTAATATGGTGAGATCAAAGTATGAAAAATAAATTAAATTTGGTATTAAAATACATTGGGATTTTGCACATGCGCACCTGACCCCTCAATTTGGAGCTTTCCAAATAAATATTGACATCTTTGAAAATATGATGTATTGTGAAGTTATGTGTTTGAATTACCATTTTTAGAAGGTATAAAGTGTAATGAGATAAACAAATGATCACGTTTATTATGAGAAAGGGAATACATTCTTAAGATAATTTGGTATTTAAAGTAATAAATAATTACAAAACATGTGATATACTCCCTCGGTAGTTCGTCCCACAATATGGGTTACATTTTTTTAATTTGGACGTTTAATTTCAAAAGTTATATTTTTTTAGATAAAACATATACAAAATAATTAGTATATTTTATGGGGCTAAAGATAATATTAATATAAGTCTCTACTTTATATTAAAATATTATATTTTTTAATCTACTACATATTAAAATATTATATTCTTTAGCTTATGTGTAATAAGCAAGTGTAACTATTAATGCGAACGAGTATATATTAAATAATTTCCGTATAAAAAGTAAGTGTAACTATTGATGCGAACTGAGGCAGTGTATATTAAGTAGTGGTGATTTTTAAAAAAACATGAAGTAAACATTGAGACTTGAGAGATTAGTTGTATTTAGGTGCATTTATTTTGTATAAATTTTTGTAGGATAAATAAAAAGAAATTGTTATTCTTCCTTCATGCCAAACTACTCTTCACATTTTTTATATTTATTCGTAGCGCACTTTAAAAAAAAAAACTCTTTTATATATAACTTCCAATATATTATTTAATACACATACCATTTTTTATACCTTTTTAATAATATTTTAAAAATTATAATACCCTCCGCAATCATTAAATAACGTAAAATAATAAACGTGAAGGATTTTCTCAAACGAAATGAGTATTTTTTATGAAAAAATAAAGTACATAGTAAAATAATTACATGATCGGAGTCTCGTATCAAGTTCATGTAAACGTTTCTATTTAAAAATTGTTTATACCCTTAAATATTCTAGATCCTATATAAGAATAAATATTAAACTCTAAAATAAAATATGATATAAATAATTATAGTTCATACAACATTATATTTGGAGTTGATATTCGGTGCACTTGGGTGTAAAGGTGTACCCATATATATATATAAATTTTTATTTTATTTTGTATACATATTATTCTATTTTGTATACATGTTATTCTATTATGTATATATAATAGTATACTTTCAAGAATTTGCATGATCATAATTAATCTGAGGTTAATCTAATGGACAAAAATTATTAACTTATGGTCTCATCCTTAAAATTACTCATTACTCTTTAAACTATTAAATATTATACTTTAAAATACTGAATATTATTTTTTTTGAAAAAAAAAATTTATTATTAATAAGAAAATATTAGTACATTTTATTTTAAAAATACTCGCTAAGCTCCAATTTTTTTTATTCTTCCAAAAAAAAAAACTTTCACATTGAATGGTAAAAAATAATTTAAAACAAATAAACACCTTTTTGAATTTTATTTGCAAAATTTATTATCCGTACCTAAAATATTTAATCATTTACTTATTATAAAAAATTCAAAATAGTATTTCTAAAAATATGGTGTTTCTTAATATATTCTTGAAAAAGAAAATGTAAAGGTTTTCATGGACAAAAGATCATTGTATGATCCAAGTAATATAAAACTTGGGAATTAGTTATCTCTATCTAAATAATTATAAAGTTGCAAATAATATGTAATTCTGCAAATATATAATTTAATAAATCAAAAGATATCCAAGTTGACAAAGTCTGTTGTGAGACGCTATTTTCATGAGACGGTTTGTGAGACGTGTTAAAGTATGTCGATTATTTAAATAAAGTATGTTTAATGGTTGTTAATGTATGTTTTTAAAGTATGTTGGATTATGTATTAAAGTATGATGTTAGTGTGTTATAATTTAATTTATTATCGACATTATTTAACCATAAATAAGCACACTTTAACCACAAATAAACATACTTTAGTGACGAGTTGACCCGTCTCACATCCGTTTCACCAATAACCCGTCTCACAATAGAGTAACTCATCCAATTTTACTAGAATATGCTCCTTTCCCAACCCATATCTACCCCAAACCACATAACAATGGCAAAAAGTCAAGAAAAATTTCCATAGAAATAAAGCAAGAAAAAACGTGCACATTTTCACTTTCTTCTTCTTCATCTCTCCTTACAAATCAACCACCCCTCCACCAATCGTCTTCCTCAATTTCACACACACAATCACACCCCCACTGCGTGTATGTAATAACCTCTGCAACATCCTCACTCCATTCATGTCTTCCACCTATTTCTCCAGCCTCCTCACCTCCGACCACCACCCCACCACCGCCTCCGACGGGCTCGGTGATCGGATAGCTCAGAGAACTGGTTCTGGGGTCCCTAAATTCAAAACTGTACCGCCGCCGTCGCTGCCCATCTTTTCGCCGTCCGCCGCCTCTCCTTCTTCCTGGTTCGCCATTCCGCCTGGCCTCAGCCCTGCTGAGCTCCTCGATTCTCCTATTCTTCTCTCTGCTTCCAACGTGAGTTCAATTCCATGGAAAGCAAGACAAAAAATAAAAATCTAATGCTCATCAACTGTTTGATAAAAAACTTTTAAGGATGTTTTGTGTTTTTGTTTGCAGATTTTGCCTTCTCCGACGACTGGAACATTTCCGGCACAGGGGTTCGATTGGAAGAACAATTCCGACAATGATACGTATAACAATTTCCCAGATTTCTCTTTCCAAACCCCTAATCCTCCGACATCATACGACCTAGTACGTATAAGCTGCCTTTTCTTGATCCATTTCTATTTCTCGTGCAAATATGTTATTTACTTCATTTATTTGCTCAATTCAGGGAGAACAGAGATGGGGTTATCATGAATCTGCGAAACAGAGCAGCAAATCGAATACGAAATCCGAGGTTAATAGCTTCTCCCCTGAAATTGCAGCAATTCAGACTGATGATCAATGCAGCAACCACTTGCAACCTACGAGGGAGAACAGAAAGTCAGATGATGGGTATAACTGGAGAAAATATGGTCAGAAACAGGTGAAGGGGAGTGAAAATCCAAGAAGTTATTACAAGTGTACACATCCTAATTGCCCCACCAAGAAGAAGGTTGAAAGGTCTTTAGATGGACAGATTACTGAAATTGTTTACAAAGGCAATCATAGCCACCCCAAACCTCAATCTACTCGAAGATCATCGTCCTCTTCATCGGCCTCATCTGTAGTGCTGAACCAGCCATCCTACAACTCGCAGTTTAGTGAAATCCCTGAGTTGTCATACTGTTCGAATGGTCTGGAAAAGATCGATTCTTCGGTAGCTACGCCGGAGAACTCCTCGATATCAGTTGGAGATGATGATTTGGAGCAGAGCTCTCAGAAGAGAAGGTTTGGTGGAGATGAGATTGATGAGGAAGAACCTGATCAAAAGAGATGGTTAGAACATTAACTTATCTAGTAGTATTATATTTCTTGGAACTGTAATAATATTCTTGAACTTTTGGACTGATTTCATGGTGTGTTGTTAGGAAAGGTGAAGCTGAGAGTGAAGGTGTTGCTGCAATAGGGAGCAGGGCTGTAAGAGAACCAAGAGTTGTTGTTCAAACTACAAGTGATATAGATATACTTGATGATGGGTATAGATGGAGAAAGTATGGTCAAAAAGTGGTTAAGGGCAATCCAAATCCTAGGTATTATGATCATCTCTTCTTAATCTTGTAATACAAGAATTTATGTTTAATGAAAGTATGTCTTGATTTGGTATGAATGTGGAAATCTTGCTCATTTCTACTTAAGACAAGCTATTGCAGTTTATTTGAGTTGATCATTTATAATGTGTTTCATTCTTGTTGATTCTAGGAGCTATTACAAGTGCACTACCCCGGGATGTCCTGTGAGGAAACACGTGGAACGAGCCTCACACGATCCTAGGGCGGTGATAACAACATACGAGGGGAAGCACAACCACGACGTCCCTGCTGCTCGTGGTAGTGGGAGCAGATCCATGCCGAACAGCAATGGTGGTATGGCAATTAGGCCCATGGCATTGCCTAATAACTTGAACTATCCGATCCCAACGAGGCCACCGGTGATGGATGCTCAGGAACCCTACGGCCCGGGGATGTTTCAGACGGGCGGGGGCTTTGGGCACGCGAACATGCATCCGTCGTACGACAGCTCGTCGTTTTCTAGAGCCAAGGATGAACCTAGAGAAGATTTGTTCCTAGAATCATTGCTCTGCTGATTTGCATTTTGTTTGATCACACACACACAAAGCATACATACATAAATTAGTGTTGCATAATGCTTCTTGATATGGATGAAGCAATTCATGTAGGGTTTCATTTGTTTATTGTTGTTTCATTTGTTTGTTCTTGGGATTGATTGATCATTTCTAATTTGTAAACACGAGTATATGTTTTGTACATTTCTGAGGAATAATACAGAACAGGATTATTTTTTGGTGATTTTTATTTTTCTTGATTTAAGATAATGCTTGATGTTTTGATAAACCAAAATAATAATTAAAAAGAAATGGAAAAGAAAATGGCGGAGGGATTATAATTTCTAGCCAGTCTCCGGAGCACAATCGAATTTAAATTGTTGAATTTGTAATTACTAACTAATGTTGAAATCCAAATTACTAAACATTGGACAACAAATTAACAAAGATGTAATAATTTTATTTTAATCTATCCTCCTACAAAAGTTTCCATAATTTTTGTTTTCGTCTATTTTATAAAAGTTTTCATTTTCTTAAAACACTTAAAAAGTCAAAGTGAAAACAATTTATCTCCACCTTATACTTTATTTGCAAAATTATTACCATTACATAACACACCAAATATACTCTAATAAAGTATCTTTATTTATTATAAAAAATAATATTAAAATACCTTTAAAATAAAATGTTTCTTAATCTACATGCAAGAAAAAAAGTTAAAACATTTTTGGAGGGATGAAAGTATTATATTTTGATTTTGATGATATCTATATTATGTTACATTATTGCGTAAGAGGTAAGTAATGTATGAATAGAGATAAGAACATTTTTAAAATCTTTTTCCTACCAACAAACCTTTGCTAAAATTGGAAATAGTATTGGTTTAAAAAACGTCGTGCTTAGTTATTACCCTACATTATATGTTTACAAAACCATTATGTGCTCAGTTATCACTAATCCGCCTACTAACATTTTTCTTTAAAAACTATTCATTAGGCAAACAGTTGTGTGTATTCGAGTATAAGAGTTGTAGAATGTTAAGTAGTACTCCTCCGTCCCGTATAAAGAAATGCATTTATTTTTTACACGTAAATTAAGAAGTATTATTATTTTATGTAAAGTGAGTCGGTAGGTGTATTAGAAAGATGTGATGAGTAGTGGTGGACCCTTTTTACTAAAAAAGGAAAATATTGCAATTTGGATGATACGCCCAATATAGTAAAATGATGTTATTTGAGTGGGACGGAGGGAGAATTATTTATCTTAATCTTTTTTTATAATTACTTTGATGTTCTTTTTTAAATTTAAAATCCCAATATACGAATTTAAGATTCGAAAAAATGGCATGATAAAAACTGAGTGAGGTTTGAGTGCATGTACCCGGGCACATCGTTCACCTTTAGAATTTAGTATTATGGGGTAAGTTACATTATTTTGTTTTAAAAGGTATACACTTTAAGGATACACCATTTTGTTCTAAAGGGTATACACTTTTTATTAATAGTATTTTTTATTTTTCTTCAGAAAATAAATAATATACATCTTTATATTAAAGGATATACAATTTAATACAAAATTCTAAAGATCCACGAAGTGTGCTCGTGTATCCGGTGTACACAAGTTTTTGCCATAAAAACTAGTAGACTCACTTCATTTATCATTGTGTTATTTCAATTAGGCAAAATTACTTAGTGCATGCACTCATTATGCAACACATTTAAATTTTACTTTTTTTAAGAGTAAAATATTACTCCCTCTATTCCATTAAAGTTGATATAATTTTTTTGGGCACGGAGATTAAGGAATATAATAATTTAATGTAAAGTGAAGTAAAGTGAAGTAAGAGAAATAATATTTAATGTGTAATGGGTAGTTGTATTAGAGGTGATATGTATGGCCCATGAGAATAGATTAATTGTTTTTATGTAGATCCATGTATTAAAAAGAAAATGTGTCAACTTTAGTGGGACAAACCAAAAAGAAAAGTGTGTCAACTTCTATGGGACGGAGGGAGTACTCTTTAAAATATGAAAGTGCTATAAATAACAAATTATTACTCGTATTTAAATTTTGTGTTGCCTAACCTGTTAAATGAGTCGAGCGAGCCCGAACAGTATATAGTCGAGCTCGGCTCGATTTGAAAATGATCCTACGAGCGAGCTCGACGCGGTTCATTAAATAAAAGGAGTCGAGCTTTCGAGCCTTGACGAGCTTTCGAGCGTCGAACCAAATTTTAATTAAATATACTTAATATATTATATTAATAATTATTATATTAATCTATATAAGTATCATTGTATAATATTTATTATTAATATCTATCCTTATAGAGTCAAGTCGAGATCGGCTCGATAACGTAACAAGTATTTAAATAAGCTTGAACTCAAATTTAAATAATTACGGATCGAGTCGAGCTCAAACCTTATCAAACCGAGCTATCGAGTGGATCAATTATTTTAAGTTTTAGCAGTTCTACAATGTTGCCACAATATTACTATTTAATACTCCGTCCGACTGCTTCTAAGGTATTCATTTTACTATTTTTGGCGTCCGCTTCAAAAATATTCATTTTCTTTATTTAGTAAAAAATATACAATATGACCCACCACTTCCCTCTAATACAACTACTCACTTTACATATAATAATAATATTTTTTAATTTATATAAAAAAAATAAATGGATACCTTATAATAGGATGGAGGGAGGAGTATAAGTTGTTGGTACAATTAAGGATAGATAGTACAAGTAATAAATTGAAGTGATTTATGACGTCACTGCTTACATGATGAGTGACGTAGTGCAACTAATTTTGAATGGGTCAAAATTAAGATTACTTGGTTCATACGTGAGTCGGTGGGTCAACGATCCAAACATGCCCAATGGAACTTTCCGTTTATGTGGGCCCATCCTCCAACGTGCACACGAGAACCGGAACCGGCAGTTTCAAAACCGGATATATTCTGGTTCGATTCCGGTTTCGAACTGACAATTTTTTCAATTTTTTTTTACGTTTGAAGGCTAAAATTAAAAAAAAATAAAAAAGATCGGAACCGAAACTGGCCTACTCTCGATTCGATTTCGATTCCATATTTTCTCAAACGGAACCGGCGGTTCCGAACCGCTGCATGTCTATGCACACCAGCCTACTCTTTCTCCCCCTTTCCATCAACTTTGTATATCTAATTATTTGAGACTCAAATATGAATGCACTTTCCCCTTAGTGGGGGACTAAATTCACACATTAATAAATTATAATAAATCACAATAAGCATAAATCTGTGTTTAAATTGTTGGAGAATTGGTTTAAATTAAAAGGATTAATTAGATACATGTTTTGTACCCTAGTTACTATAAGATACATTGATTTAAAATAATTACTCTCACATACAAAATATTAAAATAAAATACTAAATATAACTCTAAACCAATACACTTTTAAACTACAAACCCTAATCCCCCACCCATCGCCGGACCGCCGGCCTGTCGCCGAAGATCTGCCGGACCACCACACTTTTTTGCTGCATATACTTTTTTTTTACTGCACACACTTTTGCTGCACACAAACTTTTGATGCACACAACATTTATTTGCAGCACATTGTAGGGGTAATATTGGAATATCATTATATATTTTCGTAGTTAGTAATAATATTTTTGTATGTTTGTATCTCATAGTAATTTTAAGGGTTTTTTGTGTATCTAGTAGTAATCCTCCCAAATAAAAATGAATTAATTAAATTGATTTTTTAATAATTAAGTTGTTGAAGTTTAATTTGATAGAAAACTGTAAAAACGCGTTTTACAAATGAGTTTCATGATACATATAAATATTAGAGTGATTTTACTGTACCTAAAAATATTAACATACATCCAACTCATATTTGAAAATGAGTTGTATATATAAAAATAATATAAAAAAAATTCTCTCATTATCAGCCTATCTCCGTCATGTTCTTTATCTGTTGTTCAGCATTTCTCTCTCTCACCTAAAATTTTAAGAATTTTTTCTCAGTTTTTCATTATTGATAGAAGTAGATCATCGAAGAAAAGATTTCAATTCAATTTTCATCTAGATTTTAAGTTAATCTCCCCAGAAGAATACCAAACTAGATAACAAATTATGTTTTCATACGAAGCTTCAATTCAGTTTAATCTAGAAGATTTCAATTTTATTTTCATTCAGAATTGAAACGAATTCAAATAAATTTTGGACCATTATGACTCACGAAATTCGATTTCGTATTATTCAGGAAAAATCATCTGCCCAATCAATTAATGGGCTTGGCCTGAACTAGGCCTAGCGAATTGGGCCCATTGGCGAATATGGCCCATTTAACAACTTTAAGAGAGCTATTGGGAATAGAGCACCTATGGAGCCATGTTGAGTTTTTGCAATGGCAATTCTATGAACCTTTTAATGCTCTTTCACAGATGTAATTCAAGCGCCAAGAGTGACTACTTTTTTTTGGCACAGATTTTCAATTTACCACACTTATTTCCAAAGTGATTTGAATAAAATTAAGTAATGGATTTAGGAATTCGAGATTCTCTATTTCACATCCCTATTCCATCTTGTATTCCATTAAGACGTAGAGTTACACATTATCCAGTTGTATATTTCAAAATGCAAAAATTTAAAATGGATGATATGTGAACTCAACATCCCAAATACAAGATAGAACAGAGGTGTGGAGTAAGAAAATTGAAATACAATGTGACAATAAATTAAATATCAATATAAATGGGCCAATTATATGGTTTCTTGATGTGTATATAGGTAAATGATGAGAAATGAGGTGTGAGGAGAGGTAGTTAGACAGGAAATGGAGTGTCTTAATGGATGGTTATCCTTCTTGCATTCTAATATTAGTACTTAACTATATATAAAACTTACTACTACTCCTCAACATCCTCCTTTTTTCTCTCTTTTCTCTGCATGCATGATTCATTTCATTCATTGTCAAACTATTTTCACAAACATTTCAACCTTAAAAGATCAGAACATAATTCTGCCATCATTCTTCTTGTTTCCATTGTGACATCTGAGGTATTTGTTATGAAGATGTCTTATAGACAAGTTTCATCTTCCACAGGGCTGGTTAGAGGGCCACATAGTGATGAAGAAACTTTGGTGTGCCAATATTTTCAAATGATAAATTCACAGGGGAGCTTGTGGTTTGGTGGAGATCCCTTCGAGTTCTCCGTTCCGCTCTTGCTGGCGCAATTCATCTTCATCTTCGTCGTCACCAGCATCATTTGGCTCCTTCTCAAGCCTTGTAAACAAGGTGTCATCAGTGCACAGCTTATTGTAAGCCCCCTTCTCCTCTGGTAAAGTTTGATCACTCTTTCAACATGCTATGATGCTCTATGTATTATTCTTGTGGTTTTATGGTCATTCCAAGTGTGTGTGTGTGTGTTTTTGTCATGTGATGTGATATGATTGGATTTCAACAGGGGGGCATCATCATGGGGCAGTCTTTTCTTGGAAGGATTAATGCTTATGAAGAAAGGCTGTTTCCCCCTAGGGGGAAGATCATACTAGAAACTTTTGCACACATTGGCTTCATGCTTTATCTTTTCATTCTTGGAGTTCATATTGATGTATCCTTGGTGAAAAAGATTGAGAGATACTCTATTGTTATAGGCACTGCTTGTTTTCTAGTCCCTTTGGTAGTGGGCGTCCTATCCGTTGTCATCCTGACTAATGCAGTCGAGCTCGACTCCTCAGTAGGACATTCGCTTCCCTTCGTCGCTACATTGAGTGCGGTCTCTTCGTTTCCTGTGATCACCACTCTATTGACTGATCTCAACATACTCAACTCGGAAATCGGTAGACTAGCCACACTAGCATCTCTAGTGAGCGACATCAACAACTACACACTTTCGTTGGTCATCGGCTCGATAATTGTCTACTTAGTCAGCCAACGTCTCACTTCAATATCATCCATAGCAGGGGCCATGATCTTATTCTTCTTCATCTTCTTCTGCTTCCGCACCCTTATCATCATAATATCCAACCGCGTACCAGAAGGACAACGCATGAGGGAGGTCCATTTTGTGCTCATTACAGTGATAGTCCTGATATGTGGTTTAGGAGCTGAGGTATTAGGCCAGCCTGCTGTTCTAGGGACATTCTTGTTGGGCATCGTCGTCCCCGAGGGACCGCCTTTGGGGTCGTCTTACGTGAACAAGCTTCATACGATCACGATGGGCGTGCTCGTGCCGGCTAAGTTTGTGATAAGTGGGTTGAGTATGGATATTAGCTCTATCCAGGGAGCTTCTGGGGCTACTTGTGTGTTGGTTATCTTCATTTGTTATGCTGCTAAGTTCTTGGGAGTACTGATCCCATCCCTTTATTACAAGATTCCTATTAAGGAAGCCATCACTCTTTCTCTCATCATGTGCTGTAAGGGAGCCATTGAAGCTGCTTATTACATCACCCTACATGAGGAAGGGGTAAGTAGTGGTCTATTAGTACACATCACAGCACACCCCACAAACATCATTCCTTGCTACTGCTTATATCCATCATTTGGTCATTTGACAGAATGTGAAAAATGACCATACTAGTATACAAATACACCAGTGGGATGCAGTACTAAGTAGTGGTCTTATTCAAGTCTTGTCTTATTGGACAATGTACAGATACTAGGAAGAGAAGCATATGCCCTTCTGTTAATATCAATGCTGCTGGTCACAGGAATCTCCCGGCCTCTCATCTCCCGCCTCTACGATCCATCGGAACGATACATCTGCCAATGCAAGAACTCAATCATGTTGAATGCACCCGAAGACGAGCTCCGGGTGCTAGTCTGCATCCACAATGCAGAGAACGTCCCTACAATCATCAATCTGCTCGAGGCATCCACAACACCGTCGAAAAACCGATCCATCGCGGTGTTCGTGTTGAGCCTAATGGAGCTCAAAGGCAGAGCAGCCTCTGTTCTTGAATCAACCACAGGAAGAAACAAGCTCACCACCACAAGAAGCTGGTCCAAACACGCGGCCAACGCCTTCGACTCGTTCGCCCACAGGAACCTCGGCAATGTGATCATCCGACACTTCACATCCATCGCCCCGTACGCGAGCATGCACGACGACATATGCACGCTCGCGGCCGACCAAGTCACCAACATCGTAATAGTCCCATTCCACAAGCAATGGACCATAGATGGAAGTGTAGGAGCTCACTCCCCCTCCATTAGAATGGTGAACCAAAATGTCCTCACCAAAGCACCCTGCTCGGTCGGAGTCCTCATCGACCGAGGCGCATTACACACGACACAATTCGTCCTAAAAGGCCACCCCATGTTCCACATCACCCTCCTCTTCCTAGGCGGCCTAGACGACTGCGAGGCCCTCACATACTGCACTAGGATGATCGAGAACCAAGAGATCAGCCTCACCTTCCTCTGGATCCGTTCATGGGACGAGCACAACGAAGGCGAGACGAAGCTAGTGAACCAGTTCAGAGCAAGGAGTGCAGGGGACGACAGGATCAGGTACAGAGAAGAGGTGGTGGAGGACTCAATAGGAACAACAAGAGTGATCAACTCGATCAAAGACTACGGGTGTGATCTATGCGTTGTCGGAAGATACCACGATCCGGATTCAGCTCTGCTGGTGGGGTTCAACGACTGGAGCGAGTGTCCGGAGTTGGGGCTAATCGGAGACATCCTAGCAACGTCGGATTTCGAGTTCTCGGTGCTGGTGGTGCAGCAGGAGCCACAGGGGATTGCGGATTCATTGCAGCCTCTTGAAGCAACCTACTTGTCTTCAGCTCGTTATAGTGACTTGTTGGATGATCATTCTTCTTACTCACTTCCTCGTATATAGTATCATCATTCTAACCAAACAACATCTGTGATCATGTATCAATATCTTCTATGTATTCTTTTTACTTGTTTGTTTTGGAAGAATGTAAAGATTGTGGATCAAAGTTCATGTAAAAACAAAATTCGAGTCAAGTAGTTTGCATTTCTTTTGTGTACTATAAATAAAATAGTATAAAGTTTGAAACCAATTCAACCTACTCTGCAACATCCATCTAAAGATTAACTTGCAATGGTGTAAGCAATTCACATTTATACAATAGCAACTCCAAAAAATTCTTTAAATCACAAATAATGCATAGACATACATATATAATATATCTTCAAGGCCCTTTTTAATATAATGGAGTAATTTATTTTAGGTTTTCACTCTTAAATTTGGAGGGTGAAACCAACTCTTTAAATTAAATTGTATTATCATATAACATTAAATACTTTAATTTTTTTAAATTTTCAATTGATTATTTATTACTTCACATTTGTAATGCAATATTTTTCTTTTATTTTGATTTAAGTATTTGGAAGAAATTAAATATAAAAAAAATGTTAGAGACGAATAAAAATACACCCTCTAAATTATAAATATTTCTTATTTTTATCTAAATTTCTCTCTAAATTATAAATAATATGTTGCAATGCTCTCACAATATGTAATTTACTAATTTTAAGAAAATTTATGATTGAGATGGATAATTTTAGAAAGGCTGATTTAATAAATAAAAGCGTGTAAACACAAATGAATGGCATATTTCATTTTCATATTTCATTTATTAAAAAGTTACTCTTTTGTGAGACGGATTATTTGTGATTACTCTCTTGTGAGACGGATTATTTGTGATACGGATGTGAGACGGGTCAACCCATCACTATAATATGCTTATTGTATAGATAAAGTATACTTATTTATAATTAAAGTATGTCAATAATAAATCAAATTATAACACACTAAAATCATATTTTTAATGCATAATCTAGCATACTTTAGAAAACATACTTTAATAACTATGAAACATACATTATCTAAATAATTGACATACTTTAACACGTCTCACAAACCGTAAGTAATTTGTCTTTATAAAATTCATGTCGTTAAAATTCATGTCTAAGTAACGTTTCAAAAGAGAATTTGTCTTTATTAAATTCTTGTCGTTATAATTCATGTCTAAAAAAATTTTATATTGGAAAACAGTAATGAAACATAGAAAAATCATTTAATTATTTTCCTTAAACAAGTCTGTTCCAGTTGGATATTAATCTCGATGGTTAAAGAAAATAAAAACCTAAAAATTCAAATCAAGAATTCACTCTTCAGTCTTCACACTATTACTCTATTTCTTGAAAAACTCTTCAATAACAGAAGCCAGGGGCCGCCGGAAAACAAACTTCAGACGACGACCACCTTTAGTTTTCCACAGCCCAGCGTCGGCGCCGCCGTGAATCGAAGAAATGTGCACATTCGACGCCGGAGTCACACGATAAACCCTAAACATCCTCTTCATTCTTTTTATGTAAGTGGCTGATTTTGGACATGATGTCATAATATGTTGTTATAATTTCTGGAATTAATATTTGGGGAAACCTAAGGTTAATTATTTTTTCAAGAAAAGAAAAATAACTGTTTATTCATAAATTTGGTGTGATCTCGGAGACTGTTGAATTGGATTCCTCCTAATATAAAACAAGAAAACCCTTCCTTGAATTTAGGATGCTTAATCTGCATATGGATTTCATTGAATTTAGGAATGATTCTAGGAGTTGCCCTGTATCTCCTAACACGCGCTCTCTTCCTCTGTATTTTTGCTTCGTTAATCTAATTAGTTTGGAACTTTGGATTCTTGGGACGAAAAAAAAAAAAAATTCAAGAATTCAAGATTCTTGGGTCCAATAATTGGGTATGAATTGTTAAGAGTAACTAATCTTCCAGTTTGTGGGTTGAAAACAATCTATTCTCACTCCTTGCCTTATACCCTGCTTCATGTACAGTACATTGGTTTATTGATTTTGTAGAAGTTGTTTGCAGGAAGAAGGAAATTGTTTCTGCAAGGTCATTGTAATAATCTCGATTACCATTATAGTGATCAGCTAGTTATACTCCCAGAAACCATAGAAAGTGATGTACATTTTCCCAAAATAAACAGACCCTTCACCTGGATATAGAGCCATTTGATATAGGTTTTCTAAAGGTTTCAGACGTTCAAACAAAATATAATGAGCAGTCTGGAAATCCAGACGGACATGTGAGTTTTCATTAATCTGTATACAACCCTTGTGGTGGCTTAGGCTCTTGTAGATGCTATCTGAAATATGAATCATTGCCCCAATTTAAGATTTTAAATGTGTTGAGTTATATATGAAGTAAGACATGTGTTATGGTACTATATGTATGCCTTATGCCTAATGATGATATTTTTCTGAATGATGTCTCTTTTGAGGTTTTGAATGGTGGAATTTGGTGATTTAATGTGGGCTGAAATTGTTAACTGCAATAGTAATGCCTCATGTCCCTATATATGATCTGAAATATGAATCATTGTCGCAATTTAACATCTTGAATGTGAGTTACATTTGAAGTGAGAAATGTGTCGGTGCTATAAGCTTGGACTTGTTCCTTAAGATGATATTTTTCTGAAGAAGGTATTGAATGGTTGAATTTGTTGATGGAATGTGGGCTGGATATTTTAAACTGCAATTATAATGCCTCTTGTCCCTATAAATGATCTGATATATGAATCATTCTCCCTACTTAAGACCTTAAATGTGTGCGTTATATATGAAGTGACAAATGTGTTATGGTGCTATATGCTTGGCCTTATTCCTAATGATGATATTTTTCTGATGTCCCTTTTGAGGTATTGAATTATGGAATTTGGTGATATAATGTGGGCTGAAATTGTTAAACTGCAAATATAATGCCTCATGTTATGTCATATAATACAAATATATTGCATAACTGAGCCCATTTAAATTAAGAAAGCCCACTATTCATAGCTTCTCATAATTTCTTCTTTTGCCCAACCCAACACAGAATCATCACTCCGTCGAAATGTTGCTTTGAATTCCCCCATTAATGGAAGAAATGCAGGTTATGTCATTTTCTCTGCCTTTGCTAACCGACGTCGTTTCTTCGGACTCCTATAGGTTTGGTATTCCCCCTTCCTTTTCTGCAAAATTTCTAATTTCTGTTCTTCTTCATCACTTTCGTACTCCAATTAGTAGTTTTAATTCTCCTCTTATGTGGTAGCTTTCTTGTTTACTTTATCATTCTTCTTTTATGAGAATGTGGCTAAAAGGATATAAAAGATTATTTTAATAATATTCGAGTTGTTATGTGTCGAAAATGAAATCAGAGGCCTGGTGGCTTCTCCTTAGCAGTAAAATTTCACTTTCATTCTGACTGGAGATGAAGCTGGAAATTATATTTATTGTGGTAAAATTAAGATGTAGAATTGTGGATTTAATTGGGCAAAAGTTTTCGATTTTACTCTTCCAGTAGCTCAATTTCTCAATCTTTCTACAAATCCAGAATAAAAAACAATTGTTTATTTTTTATTGAAGGGAACATCATCATGTATTTGAATGTTCGTCTTTCTAAAGGGAAAATTAATTCACATTATTTACCTTCATGATGTACATATTGCAAATTGAAAACTTTTGCCTCAAATAGATTTGATTCAAACTGAGTCAGAATTGCATAGCTAGTTTGTCATAGTTGATCTCATATAATCTGTACTGAAGTTGACATTTCTTGTGCTCTAGCACATACTTCATGTTTTCAGGTGTAGTATGGTCATGTTATTTATCAATTCTTAGTTGGGTTTCATAATTTCATTATATTTCTATTATATTCAGGGAGCTGATTGTGGATCATCCGCTTGAGTGGTGGAAACCATAAATATTTTACACTATGTTCTTAGGCATTTATGAGCTGCCTATGAACAGAATAGGAGACATTGTTGGACTTATTTCTCCGGGCGAGAAAAAGTTAAAAGTTCTGATTTTCTATGTGTGCTGATGAAAAATGCTAAATCTCACTTTCTGTCATCTATTCAAGCATTTGCAGAGGAAGGCAAAGGCACCTAGTC
This sequence comes from Pogostemon cablin, assembly GCA_023678885.1. NCBI lineage: Eukaryota > Viridiplantae > Streptophyta > Magnoliopsida > Lamiales > Lamiaceae > Pogostemon > Pogostemon cablin. The sequence goes on from CM043005.1 coordinate 13,663,191, forward strand.
TATCCTCGTTCTTCGTTCTTGGCCAAAGTCCGAAAGTTTCCTATGCATATTATTCAAGAACCCTTGATCATCATCCTCAACAAGGACAAGATAGATATGGAAAAAAGAACCAAGAACGAGAGGAGAAAGGAGAAGTGTCTATTGGCTCTCCGGCTCAAATTCAAAAGCTTATAGCTTCCCAGTCAGATCCACTCCTTGCTAAGGAAATCTTTGACTTAGCTTCGCGTCATGCCAATTTTCGGCATTCATATGCTACGTACCACACCCTCATCCTCAAACTTGGCCGTTCGCACCACTTTTCTTTTATGCAGTCCCTCCTCTCCAGCCTCAAGTCACTTGATTATTCCATTTCCCCGTCCCTCTTTACTCACATCATTAAAATCTACGGCGATGCGAATAAACCTGAAAAAGCTCTCAAAACTTTCTACACAATTCTTGAATTCAACATCAAGCCCCGTACGAAACACCTCAATTCCATCCTTGAAATCCTTGTTGCTAGTAATAACTTCCTCCGGCCTGCATTTGATCTCTTCAGATCTGCCCATAAATATGAAGTCTCCCCCAACACAAAATCTTACAACATTTTAATACGAGCCTTTTGTTTGAATGGTGACTTGAGCATCGCTTATTCTATGTTCAATCAGATGTTTAAGCGGGATGTTCTTCCTGATGTGGAGACGTATCGAATTCTAATGCAAGGATTGTGTAGGAAGAGCCAGGTGAATAAAGCCGTTGATCTACTGGAGGATATGTTGAACAAAGGGTTTGTACCAGACACTTTAAGCTATACCACTCTATTGAATAGCTTGTGCAGGAAGAATAAGCTCAAGGAGGCTTACAAGCTTCTTTGTCGGATGAAAGTGAAGGGATGCAATCCTGACATAGTCCATTACAATACTGTCATCTTGGGATATTGCAAGGCAGGCCGTGGTGCTGATGCATGTAAGGTCCTAGAAGACATGCCTTCCAACGGGTGCTTACCGAATTTGTTGTCTTATCACAACATAGTTGGGGGCCTATGCAATCAAGGTATGTATGATGAGGCGAAGAAGTATATCAAAGTGATGATGTCTAAGGAGTTGAGGCCACATTTTTCAATTGTTCATATGCTTATTAAGGGATTGTGTAGAATAGGTAAAGTTGAAGATGGTTGTGAAGTTTTGGATGAGTTGCTGAGGCGTGGGAATAGTCCACATCCTGGCACATGGGGTGAAATTTTACCTCATATCTGTGAGGCGGATGAAACCGAAGCAATAGAAAAGATTATGAAGGTGGACATAAAGCCAGATAGTAGAATAGTGGATGTTGGTGTTGGCTTGGAAGAATACTTGAGGAGGAAAATAAAGAGGCAGATGAAGAAGCAGTGATTATTGATGTTATGCTTACATGGTGGTCTTTTGTACGAGGATGGTGTGAGAGATGGATTTATCATCTAATGGTGGTCAGATCTGTTTGAAATGGGAAGTGGTGAGATATAGCAGAACAGAGCATTAGGAGTGCAAAAGAATGCCATTTTTTCAATCCTGATCACCTATTCCATCTCTCTGAGGTAATCTCAGCATCTATCTTTCACTCTTTTGTATGACAGCTTTCTATACAAATGTCAATATTGCTCCTGTTTATGACACATTATTACATTTTCAGCTTCATATTTTGAATAGTAATACTTTGACATGTTCCAGGAATAATGTTTTTGAAAATGGATTTATGAAAGCCAATATATTACTTTAGGAAATGAAATTTATCTAATAAACATTTCAGAAAAGCAATGATGATAATGATATGACTTTTGAGAATATGCGAAATTGTCATTTTGTTAAAAAATGCAACATGTAATGAATGATTAGGAGTTGTGGCTGTGCAGTCCCACGGTGGGTGACTGAAAAATCCAAAAGATGAAAGCGTGTGGCCCAAATGTAATTAATCAAGTTAATGGGGGTGAGTTTGCCAAATGGATTTTTGTCCTAAGGGAACCAACCTCCCATGTGGGCCTTTACCAATCATTCTTTGCCACCACTTTTCACTTTTTTATTAGCTAAAAAAATTTACAATTTTATGGGGTTTTTAATGAATTTTTCGATTTATTTAAGATTTTTAATTCGATCAAAACCTTTTATTTTTTGATAATATAATATATTATATATTAGATATTTTTAATTCTATCTCAACTTCTAATTTTTGTAATTTGATATACTATTTATTTTATATTTTCAATTCATATTTATTATTTAAAGAAAAATAAGATTTCAAAATATTCACCATTATTATTATGAATACATCGAAAAAATTAAATTAATAAACACCTGTTACTTTTTTCATTTTAATTGTACCATAATTATACATATGAAATCGTTAATCACATAATTATCCCACGAGCATGCATGAATTTAACATGCTCAAATATATAAATAAATAATTACTTGATAATAAAATTTTCTAATATATATATACACAAAAAATACATTTATTATTATTTTTTAAAAATTTAAGAATAATAATATGATAACAAAATTACCAATTTTCACATTATAATATTTCAAGCTAGCACATGACATATATATAAATAAAATTCTTGTGTCAAAGAATTCAAAGCAATAATTATTATTATTATTATTATTATTATTATTATTATTATTATTATTGTTGTTGTTTTTTTTTTTACGTGATGTGGTACGTTAACTTTATTAATTTAATTTATTTGATATATGTACTCATTTTATCTGATCTTAATACATTAAAAGAGATATGTAAATGAGAAATATTTTTGAACATTTTTGTCTCTTTTCTTTTTTCTATTAACTCACATATATATATTTATTAATCACTGTTCTCGTTTATTTATACCAACCAGTACGGATCACCGCATAATACGCTGGTAAATTAAAATTATAATTTAAAAATAAAATTAAAAAGTATTCTTTAAAATAAATATTAAAAAAGTACTTGAAAAAAATAAAATAAAAAAAGCTCTTACTCTTCCTTTGGAAAAACTGGAATAATATACATTCTTTTAAGACTTGAAGACTTGAGAATTTTGAAAATAAAACTTGAAATAATATATGTTAAATTCTTTATAACTTGGTATATTTTAAAACTATGTAATAATTGTGAAAGTTATATTTTTCTTAATCTTCATGATTAATTAAAGATGAAAATTTTTAGGATAAATATCAAAATTGGTCATGTAAGTATGACATTTTTCAACTTTAATTCTTTTTTTTTATTGCATTTATCACTTTTGGTTCTCCGTTGTTCGATTTTAGTCCTCTTGGTCTAAATTTAGTCATTTTTCGTCGAAAATTTAAAAAACTCGTTGGAAAAATTATGAGTGAGTTGCACGCGCTCAAAGTTGGTCCTGTAAGTATGAACCGTTTCAACTTCGGTCATTTTTTTATTGCAATTTTCACTTTTGGTCCTCTATTGTCATATTTTAGTCTTTTTTTGTTCAAATTTAATCATGTTTTGCCGAAAATTTAAATAACTCGTCGTAAATTATGTGTGAGTTGCACGTGCTCAAAATCCCCATGCTCAAGATTTAAGAAACCTTTAATGTTTGCGGTGGAGAAAACAAAATATTTCAAAATTGTAATTTATATTTATCAAACTGAAAATTGCTAAATTAATAAAATAAAATGCCCATTTGCTTCATCTGTATATGATACGATTAATTAAAATACCAAAAGCTGTAATATTTAGGTGAAAATGCAATTTCACATTACATTTGTTATGAATCACGTGGGAAATAATATTATTTTGGGACTAATAATTAATTAAATAATACATGTTCAAGATTATTTAATTTTGTGTTACAATTTTGGCTTTAATCTTTTTAATTTTTTTATACATAATAATATGAATGTTGTTTTATTTATTTATTTATTAATCTTTTCAATAAAGTTTATAGAGTCTTGATATATAATATTCAAGCTTCTTAAGATGTACACTTAAATTTTCATGAGGATGGAATCTTTTATTGGGTTTTATTGAATGGATTGATTTAGTTGGAATTGGTCTATGAGTCAAATCTATTTTTTATCAATATTTTTGTAATATTTCTTTTGACGACAATCAGATCTAATTTTATATTCGAATTTTTTATTTTAACTAGATCAATTTAATGTAAAAATTTGCTCAAATCCAATTTCGAGTGAATAAGTAATAAACACGTAAAGTTTGTAATTTAATTTAAAAAGAAAAAAGAAATGAAGAGAAAAATGGAAAGCGAAAAGATTAATGCAACTAACGCATGATTTTCGAAGAATTTTTTAAATTTTCGGCAAAAAATGACTAAATTTGGACAAAAAAGAACTAAAATCGGACAATAGAGGAACAAAAGTGAAAATTGCAATAAAAAAAGGACTGGAGTTGGAGCATTCCATACTTACAGGACTAACTTTGAGTGCGTGCAACTCACGCATAACTTTTGTGGCAAGTCTTTTAAATTTCCGGCGAAAAAGGACTAAATTTGGACCACTAAAATCAGACAACGGAGGACCAAAAGTGAGAAATGCGATAAAAAAATTATTGAAGTTGGAAAAGACCATACTTATAGGACCAATTTTGATATTTACCCATATTTTTATTGATTCTCACTCCGTCCTACCACAAGGGTGACGTTTCTTTTTTGCGTGTAAATTAAGGGTATAATATTTAATATGTAGATTATAAGAGAAAAATAGTATTTTATAGTGGGTAAGTGTATTAATATAGTGTGTGAGTACATAAAAATATATTAATTATTTTATTTGAGTCTCATTTATTGAAAAAAAAATGCACCTCTAATTTTGGGACGAACTAAAATGCATCACAAGATGGAATGAAGGGAGGGAGTATTTTATTATGAAAAGGCTTCATGTTAATAATCAAATTAAGAAATAATTGCATAGTACTTCTACTATATAAGTTACCGTATGTACATAGTACAACTACCATGTTTCAAAAATGATGACGGCAAAATCTGTGTAGTTGTGTAATAGATAAAATAAAATAATAGAAAAAAAAAAGAAAAAAGACTTGTATGAGATCGTTTCACGTTAAGAATTACGTGAAATGGAAAAGAAATTTATAAAGAAAAGTGATAATAAATTAATTAAAAGTGATAATACTATTTCATTAACAATTTATAGTATAAACTATAAATACAAATGGGTTAATTGCAAAAAAAAACTCAATCTTTACTTTTATTGCAAATAAATCCCAACATTTGAGAAATTGCAAAAAAAAAACCTCGACCTTTAAGTTTCGTGCAAAACGCACTCAACGGACAGAAGAGAGTTGCCCAACGTCTGACGTGACGTTGACCTTTGCCACGTCAGCTTTGAGTTTATTGCAAAAAAAAACCTCAAACTTTACTTCTATTGCAAATAAATCTCAACCTTCAAGATTTTGGCAAAAAAAAAACCCATCAGATTTTTTTTTTAAATTGCACCAATCTAATAAAAAAATTATATTTTATATTAATTATATTTTAAAAAATTATTATGTAAATATTTAAAACTTACATTTTCAATGCTTACGTTTGTTTCAATCTTTACGTTTGTTTTTTTGTTTACGTTTGTTTTTTACACGTTGATTAAAGAATATAATTTTTTAATGGATAGTGAGTTTAAAGATATACTCATATTTAATACAAGTGGGTAAGTATTATTGTTGGTGTGTCCCATGATGATATATTAATTATTTTAGGTGGACCATATGCCAAAAAGAGAAACGTAAAAATTGAAATGAGACGTCAAAAATAGAAATATGTAAAGATTGAAATGGGCGGAGGGAGTACATGAAAATTTGGTTTATATAAGTTAAACTTAACTAATACTATTTTTGTCCGTATAAAATTATGATTTTATAAATTAAGTCTACATAAATTATAAATTATTTTTGTATATTTTTTTCATCTAAATATATATATATTTTGTCATATGGAGTATAAAATTAAATTACGAAAAAAATCTTAAGACATGTTCAAGAATACTTTGATTTTATAAATTATAAAAATTTTATAATAATAAAATATTTTAAAAAAACTAAAATAAATTTATTATTTTATTTAATAATATTTTAGAATTAAATTTTAAATATAAAATATAATGAGTGAAATTTAAAACAAAAAATAAAAATTTGATGGTCTTTTTGTCAAAATCTCAAATGTTGGAATTAAAACGCAATTCAAGTAAAAGTTGTGGTTTTTTCTGCAATAAACTCAAATCTGACGTGGCAAAGGTCAATGCCACGTAGTACGTCGGACAACCCTCTCATGTCCGTTGGGTGCGTTTTGTACGAAATTTAAAGATCGAGGTTTTTTTTGCAATTTCTCAAAAGTTGGGATTTATTTGCAATAAAAGTAAATGTTGAGGTTTTTTTTGCAATTAACCCGATAAAAATTAATAACATTTTATAATAAAAGTGATAACCATTTTGAAAAGTAAAAAATAGTCTCACGTGTGACGGTCTTGTGACTGCCCTTAAAAAAATAATAGATGAAAAGTACAATACTCCTATAATTATTGTTATGTATCTTTAAAAAATTAATAATTAATTAAGACAAAATTGACCGTCTCAACATGGGCACGGGATGTTTGTGACACTTTAATGCGACATCTTCTGTAACATATAGAAGGTGGAGAAAAATAATCCCTTGCTTCTAGAATTTATTTGATAACTTAGGGTATAGTTTTTCTTCTCTCTTACGTATCATTCACCCAACAGTGGCACAAGATATGTCACATCTAAATGACACAAAATAACTCGATTATCGAATATATATATATATATATATATATATATATATATATATATATATATATATATTTTTTTTTTTTTTTTCTGACACCAGGCGGTAATCGCTCCGATTAAATGCTGCACTGCATATGCTTTCAATATATATATACATACATAATGATTGATTGAAGAAGGTGCCAGCTAAACCATGAAATAGTCTTCATGTACAAAGAGAGACGACCTAATATAAAATTAATATTTCAATTAGGTGCACAATTATTTTATACATACCTGCTTTCTTCATCCAAAATCCAGAATTGGATAACAATACAATGGATATGCCTTAAAAACTGAAGTTAATCTTATTTAGGACTATTCATTTAGTTTGATTTTGTTCTTTTCCTTCACTCTTAGTTTGATTTTTATTATGTTTTGATGTTAAGTATTCTATTACGAATTGTTGAATGAATTATACGTATCAACACCAATTTTATATGTAAACAGAATTAATAGGTTGAGATTTTCCTTCTACTCACTTAAAATGTTACAATAAAAAGACATTCTATATCTCAATGTTCAAAATTTCCTACCCTTGTTGTACCGTTGTGATGTATATATTGCTATAAAAAAAATCATTGTATCAACAAAATTTTTAATGCACACTCATTGTGCAATTTATTCCGTTTTTTTGTTTATATTCTTTACATTAAATTTAAATTAGTGTCAGAGCGTGTAAATTTTCAAATTGGATCATCTGTTCCATAATGGTGTTTCATCTCCTATTCCACTAATTAAATGATTGTCATGTGTCATAATTAATGCCCAAAATTCAATACTTACCCCAAGGGTTTTATGATCATTTGTAGGGTATAGTTTTTTTATAGTGTGAAACACTAATGAAACACATAAAATATAATATGGAATTAAACTTGGTAAATTTTGTCATCTACGACACTAACACTAATAATTATTAGGGGTGACTTTTCTTTGGCCAAACGATCCATCCGAAATTATTATGCACATGCAAAACTAAAGAAATTGATTAATATACTGTATTACAAAATAAAATATGCCAATTTAATGTTAGAAAGAGGAAAAATATTTCCCTTACGTACATACACCTCAAATCTTTTATTTCGATCATCATAGTCCATTAATCTGATCATGACGCAATAATTATTTATGAACCTCTTTCAAAAAAAACAAAAAAAGAGTGGGAATATATAAGTTGAATTTGAAAATTAAGGGAGGAAAAAAAAAATCTATCCACAATTTATAAAAATAAAAAAAAATTCCCAAAAAATTATATAGGGGAAAAAAAATTAGTTTGAAAATTGTGATTAATTTAAATTAATCCTCAGAAATGCTCTCAAGATATGGCTTCCACACCCCAACATTGCTTCTGCTCCGTTGCCGCCGTTTGGAGACCGTCTTCTTCTCCGGCAACTTCTCGCCGGCGATGATCTCCGGCAGCTTCTCCGTGATGATCTCCGGCGACTTTTTCTTTAACTTCTTTAGAATTTTATTGTTCTTGTCGGCGGGTAAGGAAGATGCGGGTATCAAGAAATAAATGGAGCCCCGTTTGAGCTCCGAATCCGGGGATAGGATGAGGATCCGGCGGGTCATACCCTGGGAGCAGGGTTTGGTGAGGACGTGATTTGGTTTGCTCTCCATGACCTCGCCGGCGGTGACCCGACCCGTTAACTCATCCACGCACCCGTTTATGTGGACGATCCGGATCAAGTCCAATGCTCCGCAAGGAAGAACGCAAGCCAAACAGCACCTTAAACTGTTGCCCATTATTGGTTGAATTTGAATTTCTTTTAAAAGATAATTGAAAATTGTTGTGGTGTTTCTCTCTCTACTTATTTTTTATAATCTAAGAAGAGTTTCTCTGCAACTTTGGTGTTGGGATTTATATAGGAATGAAGAATCATGGCTAATGATCTAATTATGAGTCTTGTTAGATTGATTAATTATTAACTGTGGAATGTCTAAAAAGCCCTTGTTTTTGTTTAATAAAGCATGATTTCAGCTGTCCTCCTCCACCACTATTATGTTTTACTTGTATGAAGTAATTAATTAAAGTTTAATTCTTTAATTAATCAAGAGTTAAGTAAACAGGAATCATTTTGTGACTTTTTCTATAGCGATGGCCCACAGTTACCTCATAGTTAGGATTTTCACTAGTTTAATATTGCTTGTAAATATTAGATAAAAAATACTGGGATTTTCATGTTACATGAAAATGTAATAGAATATTCTTCTGGATTAATGTGTCAAAACCATAGATAGTACTCCCTCCGTCCCGGAAGTATTGACACATTTTTTTTGGGCACGGAGATTAAGGAGTATAATAATTTAATGTAAAGTGAAGTGAGAGAAATACTCCATATTTAATGTGTAGTGGGTAGTTGTATTAGTGGTGAGTGTGATGGGTGGGTGTGTGGGTCCAAGTAAATAAATTGTTTTTGTGAGGGTCCCATGTTCTTAAAAAGGAAATATGCCAATTTCTGTGGGACAACCCAAAAAGGAAAGTGTGTCAATATCTTTGGGACGGAGGGAGTACATTAGTACTCTTCAGTATTCCAAAATTTAAAGGGTTAATAAGTACACAATTAGAGATAAATCTGTATAACAAACACTTAACCTAGATCTTGGTCTCCACATAACTCAATGTCACGAGAAGTTTAACCCAAAAAAAAAATTATATCTAATTGATGAAAAATGATACTCCTATTAATATAAATAAAAAGTAATAATATTGTTTCTTGGCACGTATCACTCATTTAACGTGTATAATAGAATATATAACACTAAGTGTAACATAACATTCAAGATCCTCTATAAGTGGCACCAAAGCGTCACATGCACAACTCCGGCAAAAATTGCAGCCGAAATGTGAACTAAGTTAACGCATTTCTTATAGTTGTTGGAACAAATTGAGTTTTTTTAACTTTTACATTTTTTTATTAATAAAGTGTGAAAGGTTGCGGCCATTTTGGTTTTAACTACGACAAGTTAAAAGGTATACTCCCTTCATTCCATTAAAAGAGGATCTTTTACTTTTTTCACGTACATTAAGGAGTATTATTATTTAATGTGTAGTTGATAGTTATATTAGTGGGAGTATATGACTCATGTTTTAATGGTATTAGAAGAGATGTTTGGGTTTGATGTGTGTAAAAAAAAAAAATTGATCATTTGAGTGAGACGATCAAAATGGAAAAAAGACTAATTGGAATGGAGGGAGTATTTTTCCTTCAATGTTAGGAGCATAGTACAAAATACAAATACATGGCCCATACCATTCAGTGTTAGTAGCATTGCAATGTTACTCATATATAGCATGTAAATTTTTTTAAAAAAATTACTCCACGAAGCAGTATAAAATGAATTGAGAAATACAATTACAACAGACAATTATGAAATGAAGGATCAAAATTAGGGTCACGTAACACTTGTGACAGTTCTTGTTTTAATTTGTTGAATATAAGTTGCATGTAAAAAAGAGAGAGAATATCATATTCTAATTAATGTATAAATTCTAGAAGTAAAAAGATTGGATTTCTCCAACAGTATTAATTAATTATAAAGTGATATCACATTTCACATCAAGTGTCACAAAATATTCCATCACTAGAAATCAGCCAACGAGATCTAAACCCTTTTTTAGAAAATTGAGATGCATTTTATTTATTTATTTCAATTTTTCCAATTTCCATAAAGTTGATAATTAAGGCACATTAAATGAAGTTGATTGGGAAATGAGATTAAAAAATGGTGATACTCTAGTAGTCTAATTATGGTGTATGATTGGGATGCTTAGATATTAGAATTAGAATAAATTCGTAGATTAAAAAAATATAAGAATTCTCGTACGGAACACTTGTTTAATCTGCATAAACTTCCAAAGCTTCCAGCTGTCTCTGATCCAAATGCCTATTTTACTAATAAGGGTTTGTTCCCCTCATTTTTGGCCTAAGTCGACCTCAGAAATTTTACATTTTTAATACAAATAAATTTACGATTACTGAAATTTACTTATCCCTACTTTGTTTTTGGTGGAACAGTTAAATAATCACTCTATTTAAAAGTTTTAACTTGTACGAAAAAGTGCTCCCTCTATCCCTCTACAAAGTCTGTATTATGCCATTTTAGTCTATTTCAGTATAAGGTTGCATTTTTTGTTTTGATAAATAAGACCTACACAAATCAATTAATAATTCTAAATGATCCACACACAATACTAATACAATTATTTGAGTATAAAAAAATATTATATCTCACAACCTACGACATATTAAAATATTAACCCTATATATAAAAAGCAAATATATATATATATATTATACATACAAACACTTGTGTAAATCGGGTTCACAGTGTAAATCATGTAGTCCCTTTCCAATCCTATATACTCTATGTATTGCTATAATGTTTAAATTAAGAGGGATGTGGTCCCCCTCCCAATCTTATACCTCTATGTGTTGCTAGAATGTTTAAATTAAGAGTGACCACATGATTTATGATGATTTATGATGTAAATACGATTTACAAGAGATCAACTCAATATATTAAAGTAACGGAGATAACATTACATAATATTTAATCAGCAATTATTCTAACAATTAGAGGTAGCTCATGCAATTAGATCATGTGATTTTGTTTTAAGGTTTTAGTGTTAGTTAGTTGATCCACCAAAACAGCTACAAATATGTGTAAGTTCATTCAAAAATCACGATTAATTTCAAAACCATCAGCAATATGTACAAGGGAATATATATGAGAAAAAAAAAAGAAATTTGGAGGAGCGTAGAAAACGACATGGAATATTTTATCATTTTTATTATTATATTCTTGACGCTAAGAGGCGAAGTAAATCAATTGTTGCCCTTAAATTTTATATTTTCTCTATTTTCTTCTTTTCTGATATTCAGTGACGGATTTAAAATATTTTATTTTGATAGTACGATATATAATTATAAAAATATAAGTTAATATTATGTGCTTCTTTTACATGTTATTGAGTGATGGATTTAGAATTTTTTTCGATGGTACGACATGTTATTATAAAAATATAAGTTAATATTATGTGCATGAGTGATGGATTTAGAATTTTTTTTCGATGGTACGGCATGTTATTATAAAAATATAAGTTAATATCATGTGTTTTTTTTACATTACGTGTTATTCAGTGACGGATTCAAAATATTATATTTTTTCGATATTACAACATATAATTATAAAAATATGAGTTGATATCATGTGCATCTTGATGCACATATACACTCATATATGTACTAAGTTTTATTCAATAGTCTATATGTATTTTTTTAATAAATATATAACTTTTTATATTTAATTTTTCATAAAAAAAACTAACAAAAATTTACTAACAAAATGTATAAATTTTTATTTATTAATATATAAATTCTGAATATGGGTGCACAAATTTGAGTTTGTGCACCTAGATGATCATGAAAATTTGCCCAAAAATATTACTCCTTTTATCCCAAATTAAATTGCACTGTTATTATAGATATGAAGCTAAAGAAATTTTTTTTTTATCAATATAATTTATTAATTTTTAAAAGTTAAAATAGTAAAAGTACACGCATACCCCTTATACCAACATTGATTTAATGATATAGCACAAAGACATATTATACCAAAATTAGATGGATAGAAAAGGATGCATAAGGTGGTTAGGGGTGTCAACGGGCACCCGACCCGCGGGTACCCGGCCCGCCCCGCACGTTTTGGGCCGGCCCAGACCCGGCCCGTAGGAGAAACGGGGCTGCCCGGCCTGGACCCGTACGGGTCCGGGGCGGGTCCAGGTATTAACTTAGACCCGCCCCGACCCGCCCCGGCCCGCCCCGTATATAATATATTAAAAATTAATTTATATTTTATATATATATAATTATATTTTATGTTAATATATATATATATATATATATATATATATATATTATACAATTATTTTATATTTTATACATAAAAATTATTTATAATTATATGATATATATATAATTTTTAAATTATAATTATATTTAATATTCTTATGATTATTTATTTAAATATATGAATAATTTTTGTATAATTTAAATTTTTTTAAAAAAAAAAAAACGGGGCGGGACGGGGCGGACCCGCCCCGTATGAGTCTGGGCACGGGTCCTATTATATAGGACCCGTACGGGTCCGGGGCGGGTCCGGGCCAGGTACTTCACAAACGGGCCGGGTCCGGGTAGTGCACTACCCGGCCCAGACCCGGCCCGTTGACACCCCTAAAGGTGGTAAAGAAAATTGATAAGCGGGGTGGTGGTGTAAATAATTAAAAGAAAGATGGCGTGGAAAATAATTAAAGTAAACAAGTGTCTAAGTAAAGATTGACTACATTCATCCTTCCCTTTTTCCAATAAAATAGTATGTATATGTTTGGCATCGCGAATCGTGGCTTCTCCCACAGAATCTTCCAGTTTGTAGCCCCATCGCTAGTATATAACTAGATCTAATGTCTGTTATTTCCATCAGGGCACACTTGTTAACCCGTTTCACGATGAGATCGTTTTGTAATTTTATAGTTAGTTATAACATTTTTATTAAAAACAATATTAATTTTAATTTTATAATATCAATTAATTATTCATAAAATAATTCATAATATTATCACTTTTAACAATTTAAATTATTTTTTATTGTAAAAATTATAAATTTTTATCCTTCTCATAAAAGTCATTTTATAATACGATTGTACACAAGTATTTTCTCTTTAAGAATGATTTATTCTACTTCATTCGCTTCTTATAATATAAGAGAAGGACTATGATACAATTAGGGGCATCAATTCAATTGGTACACCTTTGGTCTCCACTTTTCTTAATTAATTTATGTTCCTTCATTAATGTTGTTTTTTATTTTATTTTTAAATTTATTTTATTTAAATGACTATTATACCCTAAACCCTAGGGATAAATTATACTCTAAACCACAAGGGTAAAATTACAATTATACCCTAAATCCTAAACCCTAAGGTTAAATTATATCCTAAACCACAAGGGTAAAATTACAATTATACCCTAAACCCTAAACTCTAGTATAAATTATACCCTAAACCACAAGGATAAAATTACAATTATACCTTAAACCCTAAACTCTAGAGATAAATTATACTCTAAACCACAAGGGTAAAATTACAATTATATTCCTAAAAGTAAATAAAAATAAATAATAAAAAAAGTAACAGCAACAATTAAAAAAAAGAGAGAAAAATACATACTGAAGGTGAAAAAAGGAGGTTGTACATTTTGGAATTGATAGAACAGTTGTATTCTAGTCATTTGCCAAAATATAATTATTCTAATATTAAGTTTGGTTTAAGAAATCAATCATTAAAATGGGATTTAAACTGAATCACATGATTATTATGGGCATAAAAATTAATTCCATTTTTTATTTTTCATCTTCTCCATTAATTAATCAAAGACAGAATTAAGTATCTAAAAATGAAAATAATGGCATTCCTGATGTTCCAATCATCAACCAAATTACATGTTTACGAAATGTAATAGAATATTGATGGGTTTATAATTTTGAACATAACACTCTCAATTACTACAGCATTTTGAGTACCATGATTCGGCAATTAAGTTTAATTTGATTTATCTAAAGTAATTAAGGTAGGATGAGTAGTCATTGAGATCTCTTGACGAGGGGTTTTGATGGAAAACAGACTAGAATTTTTAATAAAAAAAACACATTGTCACAACTCACAAGGATGGCAAAGTGTAATATGTAGATTAAAATGGGAATTAATTAATTAAGTAGATGTAATGATATATATACGTTGTACCTAGGTTTGTGTAGGTTGGAAGTTAGGGTTGCCGGGAACATTGAGTACAAGATCCATAGTGGGGTTGAATCTTGTGCTACGTGAGTTGTACATTGGGCCGGCTACCTGTCGGACGAAACCCTCTTCCATTAAACTATCAATACTAATACTTCACTTCCATATACCATATATGCATGTGTGTGTGGATGTGTACGTATGGATGTTAAACGGGTTGGACCTGAACCTAGAGGGCCAGATCTATAGGGCTACGGGCTAAACGGGTTACGGGTTAAGCGGCCCATGTTAAACGGGCCATCATTTATGCGAACCTAACCCTAACCCTAGCGGGCCTCGGGCTAAACGGGCCACTAACGGGTCGGTGAATAAAAAAATAAAAAATATTAATTAAATTTGAAACATAATTAAACATTAAAAATACATCAAATGTTATTCTAACATTAATAAAATTTATAAGTTTATACGAAAAAAATAAAAAAGAATTTTAGGATTACAAATACGTTAATATTATTTATGAATTAAGATAGTTTATTTTCAATAATACTTTTTAAAATATCTCACATACTTTATACTTAAATTATTTTATTTTAAAATGACAAACCAAAAAAAATGTAGTAAGTTAGAGGGTATTAAATTACTATTAGATATAATTATCAATAAAAATTATTTGTTAACATGAAAAATTATTACTCCCTCCGTCCCGAGTATTTTTACCCGTTTGTATGGGCACGAAGATTAAGACGTTTTATTTTTTAATATATAATATAAGAGAAAGTAGGGATAAATTACTAATTTAAAAAGAAAATGAATAAAGTTATTGGGAATGATGAATAAAGTGTAAAAAAATAATTAAAGTTGTTGGAATTGTAAAAAGTAGATAATAAAATATTATGTATTTTTGACAAAAATGGAATGGGTAAAAATACGTGGGACACCCCAAAATGGAAAGTGGGTAAAAATACGTGGGACGGAGGGAGTATTAATTTTAATAATTTAAGTATATTATGAATTAATTTTTTATTATAAAAAATTTAATCGGGCTAACCGGGCCAGCCCTATTAACCTACGGGCTAGCCCTATGGGGCCGCGGGCTAATCGGTCCGAGCCAAAAATGACCTGATTTATGTGATATAATAAACGGGCAGGACCTACGGTCTCGGACCGTATTAACATCTCTATGTATATGTATCCACGCTTGTGTGCTCCAATCTATTTAATTTCCAATTATTATTATTATCAAACACTACCATGCATGTTATGGTGTTGCATAAGATTGTTGTGATTCATATCCTATTAGCAGCTCAACTGGTCAAATAATGAGACATCTTGCACAATGACAAATGATTAAATCCCACCTACAATGTGGGATTAACCTCTTAATTAGGGTGCTCCTTGTATGATGGGTTTAAAAGTCTAACTTCACAATTTACCTCCCTCACAAACTATCGGGCTGGAGTGTGAGAGTGGGCGAAACCATCTTTTTACACAATATCTCTTATGTAGATAATAAAAGGTTGATGTAGCTGTTAATAGGAAAACTGAACTAATCTAACATAATTGTGCAACATGGATTAATTGAAATCTAGTTTTTTATTTTTAAAATCTACACTCAACTTTACAGAGTCACCCCTATTTACACATATAGTACAAATCTTATTAACCACTGATACACCCATATTCTATAAGTTAATTTGATAATACATTTTAGTTACTTTAAATTTAGCTAATTGGAAACCACTTTAATCACATATGAGAGTGTCCTCTGTCATTTGGCCCTATTATGTGCCAATTCTTTACGAAATTGAAATTAAATTGAGAATTCTAAATTGTTTGACTCTAAAATCCTGTTAAGCATAAATTGGTCGCTTAATTTCATGTGAAGCTCACATGCAATTTCTTTACCAATTTTATAATTTTCAAATATTGATACAATTCTGTACTGAGATCAAATTTGAAAATATTACCATTTTTAGTCTAAAACTATATTTAAAAAAATTATGGAACCAAATGAATTTAAACTCTATAAATTTTTTTTCTTTTTTTACAAATTTGACAGTAAATATTGTTTAACGTTACAGTCTTACAGATTATTATGATTATTATCTTAATTAATTTATGATTAAGAAACTTGTTTGTGTTACCCTTCTATCTAAATCAATGCTAGCTATTATAAAAATAAAAAGAAAAATAAATTAAACAAGGCCCTTTAGTTACCCTTTTATCATATCTACGAGCCAATGAATATTGGAATCTAAATAGGCATATGAAAGTTCATGTGAAATGCATGTGGAATAAAACCAAAATATGTGGGATAAACAAAATGGAGAAAAAAAAATCTAAAAAAAGAAAGAAAGGTTAAGATCAAACCTTCAAAGCACATGATTTTTTATTTTATTTTATTTTTTGGGTTGGGGTTTAGAAAACAATTATTTTATGGGAACTATATGATGCCACTACAAAATAATAATCCCCTTTCACTTTTTTAATAATATAATCATAAACATTTTAATGGATTTAAAACCATTCTACAACTCTATAGCTGATATTATTTCGTGTCAACGCCTTTTACTCTTTTACCATGCTTACATTTTTATTTTTGGTTTTACTTATTAATTACTATTAACATTATTTTAATATATAATTATGTTAAAATATACTCCACTAATATTTAAATGATCAAGTCTTAAATCATTATGAAGCGATTTCCACGATTAATTCACTTCACTCCTCATGGTCAATTACAAACCCGATTTTCTTTTCTTTCTTTGATCATTACATAATTATTTTCTTAAAGAGAGAATAAATTTAGAGCATAAAAAAATGAAGTTGATTAATTAACAACCTTAATTTTTTTTTAAAAAATTATTAACAACCTTAATTAATAAAACGACGGAAGTATCTAATTGTAATTAGGAGGAAGCTTCGTAGCACATAGCTTTTGGGCACCGGCCAACAACCAAAACATCGTTAATCTTAAATTAATAATAATTACAATTAAAACCTAAATTAATTAATGACATCAAACTCATATGATTAAAGGTATTAATTGCACGAGGTGAGATTCTTGACGTAACTTAATAACAAAATACATTATTAAGTAGCATGCTACCTCTTGTAAAACACTCCAGCCAATTCCTATTAATCATTACTCATTACGTAATTAATAATATTATAATCTAACTCGAATATTAATTAATTACATCTCCTTAATTAATTACACTACCCCTGTCGTCATTCTTGTACGTACTTATCATTATTTGCCATAGATCTGCATTCAAACTCTTAATACTTCACAAAAGAACAAACACACTAAAATATATCTTCCTACCCCATGAATCGATGCCATCTCGAAGTAGTGGGGGGTTGGTATCTATTAATAATTTAAGGAATAATTAGTGTTAAGTGGAGTATATAACTTGAGAATTTTAATAGAAATTAATAATTAATGTTAAGTACATGGATATTTTTTTATTTTTTAAACTAATAAGTACAAACTAAAATTTTTAATTTTAGCATTGGGTACAAAAATAATGCATGCTTCGACCGTCCATGGTTAATGTTATCATTTATATGTGGATTAAGAAGTAATACATAATATTATTTTATTTTAGTGAATAATTGTATAAGTGTAAAGTGACGGGCCATATATGAGACTCTCTTACCAAAAAAAAGGAAATTAATACATTAAAAGAGTGTTTGGCTAATTAAAATTATTAGGTGGGACGTCGTTAATAAAGCTTGAAAATGTTGTAAAACAATGCATGAAAATTGCTTTAATTTTTTACTAATTTCATGGGATATTATAACCCACCTGTCCCTTAATTACGTTATGATCCACTCAACCTCTTGATTTTAATTAACGGGTTTAAAAAGAAATTAAGCGCTTATGTGTAATTAGTATATAAACTCCATTAATATTTTTAGTAAAATTTTAAGGTACATGCAGTATTATAAATTCAATTTAAAGCAATTACGCTCAAAATATTAAAATGGATGATACATGTGATAACCGTATGTATATGTATATTTAAAATATTCATTTTTTTATATTAATTATAATTTAAGTATATTATCGTTAGGTTTGTTGTTGAGTCCAATTCAAATTGGATTATATGTTACAAAAAAATCTCACATTCCCAAAAATATCTCCAACTTTCGCAGGTTACTGCACCTCCCGTTAAATCCCTTTTTGTTCCATAATCCTCTCAACTGATTGCAAAACGTGCATTGTCAAGTTAAATATTTATACTCTCTATTCATTATGCTCTCTCACGTTACACTACTTCGAAAAGAAAAAGTAAGATAAAAGGGAGCACACTATTCTTCTTCGCCTCAAATTCTCATTTGCCGTGGGACTTCCATTAAAACCAACTCGCTTTCCTACAGATGTGTTGACGTACTGTCTACTTTTCGCAGTGGTCACAAGGGTACAATACTCATTACTTTTATTTAATGAAGTAGAGATGGTATGAAGGTGTAGGTTAAGATTTCGTGGGAATACATCGTTGCTTTTAAAAGTTTTCTGTTAATTAAATTTTATCACTAGATTCGTGTAAGAAATCATAGCTAACAATTTCTGAGTAGAGCATGTATGTATATGTGTTGCATAATTTACGTTGAACACTTTTTCATAAATTAGAAAAGATTATTTCATTAAAAGGAAAAAGGGGGACCATGTTTCAGCGTCTGTCAAATTTGTTGAATAATGTCGAGGATACATTCAACTTACTCACCATTTAACTTCATAGAAATTAAGGCTATCTGCTAGTGAAAGTTTAGTTTTGTTAGTTAAACTCTTAAGCATTTTCCTGTCAAACATGTATTCTGTTTTCTTGATGCATCCAGTATACTTTAATGTGGTGATTTTGTTGGTGGGGTGAAATGTTAGTTTGAGAGTTTAACGTCATTAGTGCCCCATCATCTGGGTTGGTTATAAAGCATGGGACTATTGAACAATTTTGATTGGAATTGCTGGTAGAGATATCCATATACATCCATCATTGAAAACATATCCCTTCTTAAGCGTATATTGTAAAAATCTGCAGAACTTGTTTCCACATTAAACCTCTTTCAATCACGTTTCATAGTTCTGGAATTTTCTCTCTCTTCCTGTAGACCATAATCATCAGCCATCTCTTAATTTTTCGTTACGCTCTTAATGATACTATAAGTATCTTATTTTATTTTCAACTATTATCTTATTATTTATATATGTATTTTAATTGTTATGGATAGGTGACAAATATTGTGAGGAGTAAGATTAGGGCGTGCATCATACCTATTCAGTGTTTGCGAAACTTTCAGGTGGGGAATTCTAAACCTTTTTGTCTACTGTATGTGCTTACGCGTGTTTACATTTAATGAATTATTTCACAGTCCCACAGTCATAGAGTACTCTTGTAGTACTATCACAGTTATATGAACCAGGGCACTTTCAGGTGTCGGGATTCTTAATTGGTCCTCGGGTAATGCCCGCAGAGTTCTATGATCGATCATCACAGTCACAGAAAAATTTCATGGTGTATGATTACTTTTATGTGAATATGTGTGCATATTATGGTAGACGAATATTTTCCCACTGAGTCATTGTTTACTCACCCCTTTCAATAAAATTATTTTCACAGGTTGAGGAGCAAGACGGGGTATGGCCAGTGGAGTGCTTGATGCTCTTTTAATATGAATTGAGTCCAACATTTTTATTAATTAGTACTTGCAAAATAAAATTTAGAAACCTTTGCTATATGAATGTTGAGCATGTTATTTCAATTTCCTTCAGATTTGGAAAATTTCATATTATGATTAATTTTGAGCTGTCCACGTTGCAATTATGGTTCATGTGTAGAAGTTGCTTAAATGGGAGTTGGCAGAATTAAGTCCAGTAAGTTAGTGGATGATTAAATTATTTAACTTTTATTACATTAAAGTTGTGAAGCTTTGCATATAATAATGTGTGTAAGGGGTTGATTATTTTGGGAATCATACAGTTTTAAAGTGATATAATGTTGCACGTGAAATTGAGATTTTGGTTAGGCTTTGAATTCATTAGTCAAAATGACGTCCAGCAAGTTTCATAGTTGGTAGTTAATGTGTTCGAAGCAAATTTTTAATCAATCATTAAATGAGTTAATGGTCAGGTTGTGTTTATGCGTAAAGAGTGTTAATATTCCTGTAAGTTTTGTTTTCTTCTTTTGTTGGAAAATCCTTTTGTAAAAATAAAGGTATTATCTTCTTGGAAATTTCTATTAACTTTGGGTCGTTACAATACATTAATCATAGATGGACGAAGTATATTTTGTCTGACGTCACGCCATTTTGATCAATTTTGAAAAGTTAGTTTTGGTTTTCAAAATTCATATTTAAATTTAAAAAAAAAATCCCTATATAAATGCAAGTTTTATAATCATCAATACACTTGCTTTCAAAACATTTCCTCTATTTAAATAATAGTACAATTTTTTTTCCCTCCCAATTCTCTTGTTATTTATTCTTTAACATCAATTAATATAATTTTTAATACATATCACTAGCTACTCACCTATTTTGATTTAAAGTTATAACCTATCATATCAAAACTAAAAGTAAAAACCAATATTCATAATTTGACTCTATAATTTTATTAATTTTGAGTGATTATATGATTTTTTTAGATAATAATAGATTAAAGTATGCTATGTGTATTATATGGATGATAATGTAGAATTAAAATATATATTGAGGTTATATAATTAGTAAAATATTTTATTTTTTGTGACTAGTTTTTATGTAATGAATATATAAAACCAAAAACTATAAAAATAATGTTTTAATAGAGGGAGTATATCTTATTAGTCTAATATTTTACCCTGAAAACTCTTATATATGTGCAATCTAACTAGCATCTTAAACCATTTTGAAATGATATAAGCAGATTATGAAATAGTTAATAGATTATATTATAACAAGTAAAAAGCAAATAAGAAATTGAGAAAATGAAATACTAAATAAAAAATAATACTAATATAATTAGTGATCATTTGTAGTTATGGTAAAGAACGTGGGATGTTCCAGTTTGGTAGAGGAATAGGATGCCAGATTTAAGAGGTTGGAGTTGGAATGAGTATTTAATAACATTATTAAAATTCCAATTTATTATATATATATTCTGTATCTATATTTTATACCGTATTTACTCCGTACATTCATCCTTTTAACGCCTAAATTGATGTATCCATATGCTCTACTCAATTTTCGTGCAACTCTGACTTGGTCAACTTCTTGAAACCCATGCAAAATATTAACATGACAACACATTAATATATATGAAAGGGAAAAATTTTAATATATTCTATTTTTTTTTACATATTTTCTTTTCTATTCTAATTTTAAAACTATATCTTTTTATACCCAAATTGACCAAAATACCCTTTACACAAATTAAAAGAAAACAAATCATGTACCAATTACAAAAAAATTCGTGTACCAATTAAAAGTAAACCAATAAAAAAAATCAATCACAATTTCGTGTAGTATTGTCATGTACACTTTACAACAATTCGTGTACCAACTACAAAAAAATTCATGTATAATTTAAAAAAAAGTGAATTACAAATTCGTGTAGCAATTTCGTGTACCAATTTCAACAATTCTTATTTTTTATTCGTGTACCAAATGTTCAAAAATTCGTGTACCAAAAATCTAGTCCAAATGTTAAAATAATTCGTGTATTTTCGTGCACTTCTATCCTCACCAATCGTGTACAATAATTAAAAAAAAAATTAACAACATTCGTGCACTTCTTCGTGTACACAATTCGTGCACTCCTTTGTTAAATGTATACACAATTCGTGTCCAATTCGTGTACATGTAACACAATTCGTGTTAAATAGTTTAAAAAAAAAAAACTCAACTCATTATTTGACACGAATATTTACACAAATACATTATTTTACACGAATTATTTTTTTGTAAAGGTTAAATCCGTCATTTCGAGTAAAAAAAAGTTGATGTTATATTTGGGGCAAGAAAGAAAATCCTTAAACCCTGATGGGTATTTTTTTGAATTACTTCTATATGAAAATAATTCTCTTCAAATGGAAAAATAATTTATTTTAATTATTTTAAGAACCAATGCAAATGTCATTTATACCCCCAAGAAATTACGTGATTACAAAAAAAAAAAAATCCAAAACGTTCATAGCCACTGTCACCATCGAGATACATCTAATCTCTCTTCAAAATACATTCTTGTCCAACTACTATACCTATCGTCAATTTATAACTAAAGTGTAGACGTTATGAACTCAACAAGATTTCCTCCCAACTATCTTTCCTCTATCATCTTTTCCACCAAGATTAAAAACTCATATTGCTATAAGATGTCTTCTTCCTTCTCCTAAGCCAATTCCAAATCCTACATTTCATCTCATGAACAATTTTTATAACATCCCATTTCCCATCTTCAAACATAATATCATTTCTCGTTTGTCAGATTAACGAGACACCAAACATCCAAACTAATAAAACAATATAATAATCAATTTTTTTTATTGAAACAGACCTCCGAACACTCATAGACCAATTTTTTTTACTGATCCAAAACTTCTAGCTTAGCATTTTTCAAAGTAAAAGATGATGCAATACGTGAGATATCACCTCAATCTATTTAATAAGTTAAAACATTTTCAGACGTAATAAAATAAAATAAAAAATATAATAATGGATTACTTGAAAAAAAATTACAGCAAAACATTTTTTTGGGAAGTACAATTATGTACAGTTTTAAAACAACTTAATAATTGAAAGATTTGATAAATGATAACAATAAGCTTTTTGTTTGAGAGAGAGAGAGGGGGGGGGGGGGGGAAGAGTTTTTTATGTTTAGTATAATTATTTCTACAATCTTAATAAAAATTGGATACAACTATTTGTTTAGTTGAGAATTATCAATTTGAGGGTATAGTTGCTTCTTGAATCCGTTCTCGAGACAAAATTACATTTTTTTTTCTTTGTATCACATATCAATCATTAAATTAACATATCGATCAATTAAGCATATATTATGGTCACACTAAAATGATACAAAACATACTATATCATGGAGTATAATCTTATGCTTATTTCACATGTAGTAACAATTTTTTTGTTTTTGAAGGATGATATTCACTCAAAACACTTTACCAATAATTAGTAGGAGTATTTTAATAAAATTAAATTAGAATTGGAATAATAATAGTGAGCAAGTTTTATGTGATATAATGATTTTTTTTAGACAAATCAAAAGTCAGTTTTCTTTTTCAAATGTTTATACTCTATCAAAAATTAAAAAGTAATTAAATGAAACTATTCCGTGATACAAATAAAAATGATACTACCTTTAAATAAAAGGTGATATTCATTACAAAATTATACTTTGAGATAATATCATACAAATTTTTAACGTAAGCCACGATTATTTTCGAAATTTCAATTTTTAAAAGTAAATGTTACGTGAATCAATCTATTAATAATAAATATTCTTCGGTAAAATAAATTACTAATATACTTTAGGAAAGCAATTTTTGTTTTTTTACCAATATATATTAATTAAATTAGTAGTTCATTAAAGTTAGAGGATTCATTTTATTTTAAGACATACACGAGCCCCTATTCCTTAACAAATGTATGATCACCTTTGTGTTACAAAATAATATATTATTATGTTTAAACTTGTTAACTCGTTGGATTGAACCAAAATAAAATGGATATCGTTAATAATTTGCTTTCTGAGCCCATAACACAACAGCCTGCTTCAGAGTAAGTGGCCCACATGAAATGGGCTAAGGCCTGAGAGGGACCAAGTTGTTTCACACAATGGGCCACTTGAATTAAAATTTATGAATTACTATCCCCAAAATTTTATTTATTTTTATATATATTTATTTATTTTCCTTGTAAAAAACAAAGAGTTGATATGTCCTGTGCATTAGGGTGCACACGTAAATTCATGTGTACTAATTTTTTATTCAATAATACATTATGTTTTAGTAAATGTATATTATCTTTTGAGTTAATTGCGTTAAAAACCACGAACTTTCAACGGATTGTAAATTTATCCTGACTTTTATAAAATTGCAAAAAAAAACTATGACCTTTTATGTTTGTGCAATTCGCACCCATCGAGCAGCTGAAGTCTGTCCGACAGCTGACGTGGCGTTGGCCTTGCCATGTTATCGGTGTCGTTTTCACCTAGATTTTAGTGTGTTTATTATGTATTTTATTGTGTATTTAGTCATTTTGTATATCATTTGGTGGTATTATATGAAGATATGGAGATTTGTGCTTTGAAATGATAAATGTGTATTTTTCATGATTAAGTGCCTTAAATTGTGCTATATTTGTGAAAATTTAGAAAATTGGTAAATTGGTATAATTTGTGTGATTTTCAGGTAAAAATAGATTCTAGACACGATAAAGAAAATATGATAAAAAATGAAGTTCAATTCGGAGTTGAAATGAGGAAGAACGAGCCAAAGCAAAATGATGAAAAATACACGTCCAACTTGTGTAATTTTTCTGTATTCATATGGAGCTCAAAACTAGACGTTAATATATAGTTGGAAAGCCAAGGAAGAGAAGATCGCGTGAGCGCAAGAATCACTCGAATTGGAGATCGGATGTGAAAGTTATGCGCGAAACAGTGAGACTGCACAGCACGTGATGCACTACACGGCCCGTGTACCGAACACTGCCCTGTAAGGGGTGGCCGTGTTCCGACACCAGAAAACGCTACACGGCCACCCCCATGGCCGTGTTCCGCACACGGCCCGTGTTCTGACAAAAGTCAGTTTTATGATTTCCCCACGTTCTAGAACCTTTAATAGGGGTATAAATACATGTTTTGACCACAAAATCCGGGAGGAATCATTTTGGAGCAGTTTCCACACACACTAAATACCAAAATCACACACATTCATCTCCATCTCTTCCATCCTTCACTTCATCCATTCAAATCACTTGATCTCCTCAAATCCATCCATAAATCCATCCATCCACCAATCTAAGAAGAGGAATTCATCATTGATTGAAGATTTTAGCATGATCAAAGGGAATGAAGTTCACCGTCAAAGGGGAGATAACTTACCTTTATTTTGTTATTTTCTTCATTATTTGGCTCAATTGGAGCATGTCTTGGATTGTAATGAATTTGTAATGCTATGTAGTGGTTAGTCATCATGTGAGGCTAGCAATGTGATTGGTTAAGGATTATATAGATTTTGCACACCACATGTTTGATGAAATGATTGTTATGAATATTTTCTATCATGAATGCTTATTCTCATTTTATGTATGATTTGTGTGATTAAATTCTCTATTCATATTGTTAGGATAGTCATTCCAATATTATGCTTAGTGGTTTAATTGAATCATTGATTCCATGAGATGACTATATTAATTATGTGGGGAGTTTGGCCATAACCTTCATGTGCTTAGAACATTGTGGTATGACATTATTGATAATTACTTGTGAAAGTGTTTGATATGATGAGAGGAACCAAGCCAATTATCACTTGACCTTAGAAAGGGAACACTAGGAAAACATCCCTACCTACTAGAGAAAATTCTTCGTGATAATATCTCTATACCGGTATATTAATATCCGTAAGTACCTATAGGAATAGTGAGGATTGGAAACACTCTTTGAGTATCCTTAATAGCATAACATGAAGATCACCAATGCATGTGTGTGTGTGAGAGTCTATATATACCTTTTCCATGAGTGTTGCTTGCCTTATATACTTCTTAGATTGTTCACCTTCATCAATTTTCCGTCACATTTGTATATGTTCTATCTTTTGATTACTTTCTAGCTTAGTTTGTAGTATAATTCAACCCTCATTCTTTGATTCGTCCTACTAGAGTGAAGCTCTTCTCAAACACGGCTACCCACTTTCGCCCTTGGGTTTGATATAATATAAATTTTGCATTTGGTCGCTTACGTGCTACACACGATAGAGTACACTTGCTCTAAATCAATTTAACCAAAATTGAAACCAAGTTCACCACGTCAGTTTTTAGTTGATTGCACAAAAAACCTCAACTTTTACTTAAATTACAATTTAATCACAATCTTTGAAATTTTGGCAAAAAAGACCATAAATTTTTATTTTTATTTTTAAATTGCACCATCTAATAAAAAAATTATATTTTACTTTTAATTTTAAATTCTAAAATATTATTAAATAAAATAATAAAATTATTATATGAATAAAATATTTATTATTTAAATTATGTGAATAAAATTAATTATATTTATTAAGTAGTAAAAAAACTATACAATCTCTAAATATTTAAATTCTATTAATTTTTAAAATATTTTATACATTATAAAATTTATAAAATCAAAGTATTCATGAACATGTCACAATATCTTTCGTAATTTCACATTATATATAGGAGAATGACAAATATACCCATGAGATGTTTAAGGAATTTTATTATTTATAAAAAAAATCATTTAAAATTAATTTATAAACTCAAGTTTTATATTGAGAAAAAATATTCGTTAAGATTTAATTTATACAAACCAAAATAATTTCATGTACTTATCATCATACTTTCCGTTTTCATCCATCTTATACTTACCTTCATCACATCAAATCAATCAATAACCTCAAAAAGTTATATATTAATTTAAAAAATAACACTTCCACCTAACACACATAACATATTTTATACTTTATTTATTATCTTAAGGAAAAATTACACATGGGTACACACTTTGTACCCTTAATTACTAGGAGATACATATATTCAAAGAAATTACTTTCGCATACAAAATGAAATGCTGAAATCCCAATTTTAGCCGTACTCCAAATTTTACCATATTTGTCTTCCCTTCCACAATATATGCGAATTACCAGTATAATGAAACTTCCTTATTGAATTATGGCTATCGATTCTGTTGTTAACTATCGAAACTTCCAGTGATCAATTCTGGACTAAACATTGCAGCGATAAATTCCAATTCCAGCTATCAATTCCATTTTGTTGTCCAATTCCATTTTCCAATTGCAGCAATCAATTTTGTTGTCATCGCAAGTGTTACTTCCATGGCTACACTACGGACAGAACGAGGCCTTCGAAGATAATCACTTGCGTTTTTGAAACCGTTCCGGTCTTCACTGTGCATTGGTATGTTAGTTAATTCCTCCTTCAATTATAGCAATGCGTGCAGATTTTACTTGATTGTTTCTGTTGAATAATTTGATATGAGTTTTTATAATTTAAAACTTGTTTTGATTTTGAATACTTTTTTGTGGAATGAACATTTTTCATTATTTGTAATTTGAAAAACTACCTGAAAAAATGCTTGCTTTTGTAATTTTTTATTATCCGCATTAGGCTTTCAATCTCACTAGATTTGGATAGGAGCTTCTGAGTGGATTTGTTATCCAAATTAGGCTTTCAATATTTTTTTTGTGGAATGAACATTCTTCACCATTTAATTCATTCATACTCAGAGACAAGTATGTTAAACTGTATAGATGCCCCACTTCCGAGGAATTGTCCCGTGAAAATTATTCTCATCAATGTACAACACCTCCAAATTGGTGAAATTGACAATCCAAGGAGGAATTGTACCTCTAAATTTGTTGCGCATTAGATTTAGCCCTTTAAGAGCTTGATAGGGGATTAGACCAAGAGGGAAGTCTCCTTCAAATTGATTAGAAAAAAGCTCAAAGTATTTAAGGTTTGAAACAAGGGTACTGTATACATGTGTTGGAATGCTACCAGACAATCTTGCACATTGAAATACTGCAGGGAAGATATATTCAAGATTCTCCTACTTAATTCTCCTGCCACAAATCCAACCCAACTCTGTAAAATATAACATCTTTTTGAGCTAAGAAAAACTAGTTTAAAGCTCCTACCCAAATCTAGTGAAAGATGTCGAAATTCTTTCTGAAAAATCAGTTGAGTGATGTTATATATTCAAAAGTTCATTCTGTTTACTCATTAATTTAATCAAATGTGGTATGAAAATAATTTAAGTTGTTGATTCACTGCAAATTTCAAAAGAATGTTTTTGGTGTTGTTTCTTCTAGTAGGATTTCTTATATAAGTGAACCTGAATGATAAAAGATTGTTTGTTTGTTAATGCTTATCTTAAATTGAAGCTACGAGATGTTAACCATTAATCTGCATACCTATGAAATTTGTAGATTCCTTTGTCATTTGAATTCACAAAATATGAATAGTTGATTAAGGGGCTTGAAAAGTGGAATGCAAAGAAATTAATTTAATTTTCTTGTTGGATCGTGATGCACTGCAGTTCACTTATTGGAAGCTTGCATTACATGAAAATCAAGGTTTGTTTGAGTTTGATGGCAGCAGAGTAGGTAGTGAGAATTAGACAACAGAGTCGAGAGTTGGCAAAGCTTTTTTGATGATAAATTGAAAATGAGTTCCACATAGCCCCTGCACAAACAAACGCATATCGTTGCCTTGATAATCAAAGCCTCACAAGTTCAAATCTAAACCAACTTGCAGACTCCCACACGCCTTCGGTCGCAATATTCTCATGGTACAATTTTTTTCTTTTTTGTCCTTTTTGTCCTTTTTTGTGAGATTTTAGTTTATTTTGATGTTTTTTTTTGAATTCTTTCACTCAATCTGTTTTTTTGAACAGGATATGCTAATCATGAATCGTCCCATCAGTCTTGGTGTTAGACATAGAGGAGAATTCAAATTAATCTCTCTAAAAAAAATACATCATGGTGTGATTTACAGTCACAAATCTGTTCTCAGTGGAATGAGTTGCGGAACAAGGATTTCGGATGTGTTTGTTGTGTTGGATCGTTACCTCGTATTTCATTATCGTCTGATGTTGATGTTGACAATGTCATGATCCTTTGTCATAATACATCATTGTACGTTATCTATGCTGATGTATCCATATATAGCCCTGATTCAACACAGCTCGTGGCCGATGACATTCAAAATTGTATTAACTCTGAAAGGGCTGCTAGTGTTGGTCAGCTTCTTGAAGTTGTGAATAGAAATGATAATTTGCTTACTGATGGTGAATATGAAGAGTTTGGGGCAAACACTTCCATACCATCTTATGACATTTGCCCCATTCTTGAAAAGAAAACTTTGTTATCAGATCCGTGGGAAAACCTAGTGGAAGATGGGGTTGGTCAGGTGTTTCATGGTGGGGCTAAAGATTTTCTGGTGCAGCTCATAAAATATGTTGCACGTAAAGGCTTTCTTTTTTACTATCGCAGGAACGACGCAAAGTATATTCATGCAGTATGTGATAGTCCAGATTCATTCAAGTGTGAGTGGTTCGTCAAAGCAAAATGTCTTCCGGTGACAGCAGAATTTCAAATATACAAGATGAATCGAGTGCACAAATGTGTGGGTGCGGTGTGCAAAAATGAGGCCAAACGCTTGCGTCCCAATATTATTGGAAGTTTCTTCTTAGACAATGTGAGGAATAAACCCAACATGGGGGAACAGATGCAAAAAATGATATGTTACATAGTTATGGTTTTAAAATTCCATATTGGAAAGCATGGAGATCAGTGGAAAATGCAAAGGAAAATGTTTGGGGGTCTTATGACGATTCTTACGATCAGCTACGTTGGTATTGCTCAGCTGTTATGTCTACCAACCCAGGCAGCATCGTCGCGATAGAGGATGACCCTAAATCCCACCGTTTTGAACGCTTGTTCATAGCCTTCAAATCATGCATTGATGGGTTCAAGAGTTGTCGGCCCATGCTATTTGTTGATGGTACTTTCATGAAAGGCAGAGCAAAGGGGACCCTACTAGCTGCCACTGCAAAGGATGGCAATAATGGTATTATCGAATACTTTAATTTTACACTTTCAGAACATGTCTATATTCTCATTCTCATATTAATTTCATTCTCTCATTTTAGGTCTGTTTCCGGTCGCTATAGCAGTTGTCTCAGCTGAAAATACTAAAAACTGGACATGGTTTTTAACAATGTTAAGGGACAACGTTATGCACGATAAACAGATTTTGTACATTTCAGATCGAAATCTAGGCTTAATGGCTGCATTTCCCTTGGTGTTTAATGAACCTGTTCACTTCTTTTGTTTGTTTCATCTCTTAACTAACCTTAAGGGTCGATTCTCTAGTGGCCGGTGTACGACGCGTCGTTCAACTTTGGGCACCCTTTTCACACAATGCGCATATGCTCCGACAAAGGACTTATTTGAAGTAAAACTTGCAGCATTCAAAGATGTTGGAGGGTCCATGGCTGAGGAATGGTTGACAAATTTACCATACGAGAAATGGGCAGTCTCTTATTCCCCTTACATTTCTAGGTACGGTGAAATGACGTCAAACGCTATTGAATCGTTTAATAGATGGATATCCGAGGCTAGGTCTCTACCCATCACACACATGATTGACCATATTCGTAAAGGTATTGTTTTAGTTTATCTACATTATATGCTGCACTTTTGTTATTTATCAAAATAAATCACATGTTTATTTGATTTATCCAATGCTGCACTTTTGTTATTTATCAAACTTATATTATAGCGAGACCAATTTTATATCTAAAATCTAACTTTGAATGAAATAGGTATCAATCGCTGGATTTTAAAAAGGAGGGAAAATAGTGCAACGTGGAGTGGAGCACTTTGTCCCAAAATGGAAGAATTATGGCAAGTTTTGCTAGACAAAGGTCGTTCATGGACTGTTGTTAGGTGTACAGCTGGTGATTTTGAGGTATATTCTAAACCATCGGTGCGCGTTGATCTCAAATCTAGAGTCTGCTCTTGTAGCAAGTGGCAAATAAGTGGGTTCCCTTGCGCACATGCTTTTGCTGTTATCCATAGGACCTGTGAATCTGTATTTTCACATGTGAGTGAATGTTTTTTTGTGTCAACATACCGGGAATGTTACATGCATCACATACACCCCATCCCTGAAACATATAGACTAGAGGTGGGATCTAGTTCAGATAAAGTGATTCTTCCTCCCAATTTGAAATGCCCACCCGGTCGTCCCAAAATGAGTAGAGATCAGTCGTACGGTGAGTTCAATAAGAAGAAAAGGAAAAGCAAAAACAAGGATGTGTAGGTTTAAGAAGTAATAACTCCAGATTCTTATGTGTTTTTGTATATTTTAAGGTATGATCACTTGTCCCATGTATAGTATAATAATTTTGGGATAGTTACTACTTTTTAAATACTATTATCTTATCTTTGCTTATGATTTGTAGACAACAAAGCTGGAGGATGCACGTTTGAAATGAGAAGAAGAGAATGTAGCATGTTCATGATTTTTTGAACCAATGTTACAATCCCACTGATACTATGTACATTTTTCTTTTTTTTTTTTTTTTCTTTTTTGCGCTTTAGTTGGCTGCACAACATTATTGTTCCTGGCCTACATCAAATGTTTCATTATGAATCTTAATTTTCTATCTTAATTTTCTGTGGTAATTCATCTTGGATATTATGTTGTATTTTTTTTGTTGCAGTGTTTATTTAATATGATGTTTGAACTTAAGGTTAATTCATAGAAGATAATTACGTGCGTAGAGAAAGTGAAGATGTTTAATGTTAACTTATCAGTTATCCACATACGAACTTTCATGTAATATTCTTCTCAATGTAAGCAAAAAAACTGATATCAAATAATGTGCAGCAAAATTTAAACCTTGTGCAGATTGGGGAAGCTGCAATGAATGCCACATAAGATGGCTGAGTTAGAAAAATGGTTCTCTTTGTTTCACCAACACCCCCATTAGCAAATTTATATGTCCTTCATGACATGCAAGGATATCATATAAGTTATGATACAATTTAGACGAACACATATTGCCACTATACAAAGTCATATGTTGGGCAGTAAGCACAAGCGCCATAAGCACATAAAAATGACATTCATCCATAAAATAAAAAGATATAAGGTACGAGACAATATAGGCGAGCACATGTTGCCACTATACAAAGTCTTAATATAAAGCGTAATACTCCACTCATATGATACATTGTGCAGCAAATTAACCCAATTAATAATTAATGTGCAGCACTATTTACGAATAATGTGCAGCAAATTGTGTGTGGGTGATACACTGTGTGCAGTGGAAACCAATTACATTGTTAACAATGTGCAGCATAAAATTGACGATACAAAAAAATTAAATATGAGTGGGCGATACACTATGTGCAGCTGGAAACTTTAGATATCATTCAAAACATTATAGGTAACCCAAGTTACAAAGTTTAAACCAATATCCAATGATCCATGTGCAGCTATGTACTCAACAATGTGCAGCACATTTAAAAGAGGACGATATAATGTGTGCAGTTGTAAACACTAGCAGTTGTAACCAATGTGCAGCATAAAATTGACCACACGAACAAAAAGATATGCAATAAAACATAGCTAAAATCATAACTCTGTCTCACTATCTCAACTTCCTACTAAAAAACAAACCTTACAAATCAATCATAACATTACAGTAGATCATGTAAGTTACAAAGCTACCGTGTGCAGCAATTTAATCAACAATACATATAACTACCCTGCTCAGATATTGGTCATGTGCAGCTATTTCTTCAACAATGTGCAGCTACTTATTCAACAATGTGCAGCAAAACTCACTCGAAAAATTGAGTGCAGGAGGAATAGTAATGTACAACCATAATTTACAAGACCTGTGGAAGCATATTTGCAACATTAACAGGATACTACAGCATGCTTACATAATCTAAACCACAAATTCAATAGCCACCAATTACATGAAAGATAATATCCACCATTAAACATCATCAAAATTTTCTATAATCCAAAAACTTCTTCATCCAACACGACCATTACGCATTATATCTACAAAATGACAGCAAAACTAAAATCCACATGGTCATAAAATTCCAGGCAAAATCATAATCTTCCACGAATTATCTATTGTAATTTCTACTATATTAGGCTTGTACTATTAAAACAAGTCACCGAAACACTCAATTTTCAACAGGGTCGATAATAAACGACGCCATCTTCTTCCTGTAATTTGCAGACTCATTCTCACAAAATTCTCCAGTCTTCACTTTCCAACCCTTCACCATTGTCTCAATATGCTTACAAACAACGACCCCACAATCAACTGATCCCGCTGTTTGTTGAATGCAATCAACATTAATTACTCTCCTGGATGCAGATTGTATGAATGGGTGACCTTGCCTGTGTAATTCCAGACACTTTACAATTACCTTCTCCACGTAATCCACCTTGACAACCAAAATTACAAGTGGATTATAATTAAATAAATAAATAGAAACTCCCAAAAATCAGATAGCAACAAATTATAGTGAACTACTTACCAGAACCATTACTTTTTTCTTATTTTTATCTGCAGCGTTTTTCCTTCGAGGAATCATAGAATTCAGGAAACTCCACTCACCCTTGGTAAAGTCTAACTTCAGTAAGGTCCAATGGTCAGCAAGGCTCAATAGTGGAAACACAAATACATCATTCTGAATTTCAGATTTTATTTTGCTGTCCACTAAGGCTTTAAGGTTCCGATTCTGCCCATTCCTGTAACTTTCGATGAACCCCTTCATAATTTATCATCAAATTAGTCATAATGTCTTAAAGTAAAAGTCTACCTCAAATAACAAAGCCCCAAACAACACAAATCACACAATACCCATAATATAGTACAAGAATTCACAATGTGCAGCGAAGATGCACAAAATAATGTTTCTACAACCTACAACGTGCAATAGCCCTATTATATTGTCTCATTTTCAACGTAGACAATAGTACTTTGTCAAACTACTGAATTAAAGTGCGCTAATAAAAATATTTTAATTACCAGACAAGATGATGAGAATATAACCGGTAAATTACTCGAGTTTAGGTGGCCATATTTTAACACCATTATCTCAGCCCAAGCGTCGATCACCTGTTAACAAAAGTAGGTTGCATTAACCCCAAATTATGCGCAAGTAAAAATTTATGCTTCTTTATTGTATGTTTACACTGTCTGCAATAGATTTGTGGTGCAAAATCTCCAGCACATTGTCGATCGTGACATGAGATATAGGTCCTTTCCCTTTAAAACAGTACCTCCTGCAAAAAAAACATACGTACATTCCATTAAATTTATTCTATACATAAAATTCTTGAACTTTAATATTTTACTTACCCATCTTCACACTCATCCCATCTTTCAATAGTGACCTTTATATCTTTTGTCGTCTTCTGTACAGCAAGAAATTTTTTTTCAAGAACAATTGGGCCTCGTCTATTGACAGGCTGCACACGATTCTGAGGATTCCTAACCAAGGATAATTCCTTAGGCATCCTTTCATCATTTTCTGTTCGAGCCTTAACCCTTCTAAACATTGATCCAATGGCTGTCGGTTGCTGCTCTGACTGATATATATTGGATGTGGTACGCGTGGGTTCAGATGGACCAGCATCACCTTGTTGATTGTGATGACCTCTTCTTGAATTCCTGTAGTGTCTCCATTAAAAACGGGACTGACGTGTCTATTGAGCTCCCTTAAAAGATTCTTGTTTTCAGCACGTAGCTTATTGTTCTCATCAACTAGCTCCACATTTTTATCTTGCAGAATTTTTATCTCGACAATATGATCCACTGCATCTGTATTCTCTTTTTTCAAAAAAATTTGCGTAAATGTTAGTTCGGCGCACTCACCTAATTGATACTTCAAATCAGCCACCACTGCACGTAGCTTGTTTATCTCTTCATCTTTCTGCATTAACAGTTCAGCCATGTTGTCTTCATCTCCCATCAATTATATTTTTGGTGGTGTCTCTTGCTCTTTTTCTTCAACGCTGGGACTTGTCATTTGTGTTAAGCCCAAACCCAAGCTGAATAAAGGGCCATCAAACAAGTCACCACAAATTGCTAAGCTACGTGAAGCCTCATATGGCGATTGAAGTTTAGTTGTTTCAGGCTGCTTTTGATTGGGAACCTCCACAGAACAGTCATGATTTGATAGTTGTCCATCAAGCTTTGCAACGTGTGGAATACAATCTGTGGGCTCAGATTTTTCAACATCCAACAAAACCCCCCTCTCGCTGGAATTGCACTCTTTTCACCTAAAATAGATAAATAAAAAAAATGTTATTGTTGCAACTAATTCTCCAAATTACATATGTAGAAGTTAAATATTTTAGAATAATTTAGGAGTATTGAAGAATGAAATCGTTGCTGTGTTTGCCTTTTTTTTATAGCACTCACGAGCAAGAATACTCAATCGTTGTAGTAGTATATCCCAAGAAAAATTATCAATCCAATAAGGAGTTATTTTCGGACTAGCAAATACGTGAGCTCATGTTCATGTCGTTTTTGTAAAGATGATCGGGGGGTTTTGAGATTGATTAACAACAAAAACAAGTAGCAAGTAAATAAGATAGCAAATAAGATAAATGACAAGTAAAGAAAATGGGTGCTAAAATTCAAGTATGGAAAAACATGGGATTCGAAACATCCAAGCACACTCGATTCATATTATCATGCAAACGGAATTCAACTCAATTGATGTAGACTGAGGGTGATCACGATTGTATCCTAAGCTCCCTTTCGGGTTACAAAGGTTGTTGATCTATTTTAGACTCCCAAAAGCACTTAAGATCAAAGCCCAACATTAACCCCTTCCATCTAGGTACTAGTTAGATTAAACTCTCCCTTTTTGTGTACTAAGGCCAACGAATGGATTGGTTCCCCTCATTGAATTCAAATATCCTTTCGGTCAAACCCAAACTCAATGTCTATTCATGCCTTCCTAATACTATAGAGGGTCGTTTCCGTCTCACTCCAAGCAATACATACATGAAAATCATGGTAGCATTTAATTACCACAAATAATCCATTGATCAACAATCCATTAAACCAATAAACATTCATGAATAACAAACCATGCCATCACAACATCAAGACAATTAAACTCCATGAATAGAAATCAACATCAATTAAATCAAAAACCAATTTAATCCACATGATAATATAAATCTAATATGCTCTTCATATTCCTAATCCCACTAGAGGGATTAGCCTAACATGATAAAAGTAATAAAACAAATAAATGATTCATTACAAATACCCATAGTCTTAGATCTAAAGAAATACAAAATGAATGGATTCTTCCCTATCAATTTCTTGAAGAGAATCTTCTATTCTTCTTGATCTCCACCTTTAGCTCTTGATTTGAAGTCTTTAGCACCAAAAATGGAAGAATTGATGGGTGGATGAAGATGGATGAAGATGGATCTAGATGGTGGTGGAAAATGGGAGGAAAGGTGTGTGATGTGTGTGTAGATGATAGGATTTCCGGATCTTATCTGAAAAATGTTGAAATGGGGTCTATTTATACCCCATGTGGGCCTTCTAGAAGATTCTGATTTTTTAGCAGGAATTACACCTACACGGCTCGAGCTCTGCACACGGCCACAGGGGTGGCCGTGTTGTGTAATCTGGTGTCCGCACACGGCTTCTAGGACAGGGCCGTGCGCGGTACACGGCCCGTGTTCTGCGCTCGACCCGTGCTCTGCGCTCGGCCACAGGGTGGCCGAGTTGGTGTTTCTGGCGACATCACACGGCCTCATGCACAGGCCCGTGTGCGGAACTCGAGGCGTGTTCAAGACACGACCCGTGTTCCTGCACACGGCCAGCCGTGTTGTGCAGCTTCTTCTCCTCTTTCACTCTTTCGGCTCGTTCTTCCTCGTTTCAACTCCGAATTGAGATCCGCTTTTTCCTACATCTTCCTTATCATGTTTAGCATCAAATAAAAAGTGAAAATCTTAAGTTTAAGCTCATTCACATACATTTCAATAAAAACACAAAACACAACCAAATAACACATAAAATACGGATGAAATAATACGAAAACACATATAAAAAGACACTAAAATGTAGGTGAAAATAGCTCTAACCAACCCCCCAAACTTAAGGTGTTGCTCGTCCCCGAGCAACGAAAATGACAAACCAAAAGGAGAAATTTTCACCTAGAAAAAGACTAAACGAACATAAGCAATAACACATCGTTAGCAATAATAACTACAAACTATGCTAAGTCATCCTACAACATTAAAATCATGACATGGGAAATTAACAAGTTCAATCAAAAGAGAATAAAATGTAATATAGTCCCCTTTTAAGTCCAAGCCTCACAATGGATATTGATGTCTCTCAACACTCTTTTGAAATAGGGTAGATCACACTCATTAATCGATTGGTTCGAATCACTATAAGCTTGCTCGCGGACTATATTCACAAACCACCAAAGTTTCAATCAATGATCAAAAAGGTCTTTAATTAGGATATAATGATAGGCTCTTTGGTATGGTAGGAAGTATATGGATAAGAGTGACTACTCATGTGTAAGTAATCAAAGAGATGGCCAATTTCCTCAACTTCTTCACTTTCTTTTCTTCCTTGCTTATCTTTACAAATCTCAAGCACTATTCATTAACTTCCCTAGGATTGAGTGTAAGCAATTAAAATTCACGGTCCAATCAAATGGCGACACGTGGATTTTATGGATTAAATATCAATTTTAATTTATTATATTTTATTTTTGGGGATTTAATAAATTAATTCCTAAAATAGATTAATAAATAATTGATAATTAATTTAATACCCAACAAATTAAATAGGGTTTAAATTAAGTAAAGCTTGACCCCTAAGTTAAGTAAAGCATGGAAGGTTCCAGAATCAGGTCAAATTAAGCAATGACCAATCAAGCTGTGATATATTTGGAACGGCCCAAGCCCGCAGAACCAGGCCAAATCTGTCATAGACCAATCAGATTGCGAGATATTTATGGGGCATGCTCATTCCTCACCTATATAAGGAGCCCTCCTTCATTCACTCCAACACACTCAAGTACTTGAAGACATAAACGTTCTGAAGAGATCAAGAACACGAGCAGCGCTCCCTTGAGATCTTCAAGCATCTTCAAGTCAAGAACGGCAAACGATTCGGGATTAAGGTGCGGAGCCCCCCAAATCAAGCGTTCTTCATATACTGAGTTCTTCGGTGTTCTTCGCGCCAAGAACAACATACGACCCGGGATTAAGGTGCTAAGCCCCCCAGATCGAGTGTTCTTCGGATCAAGTACGTTTAATCCAAATAAAGGCTCGACGCCTCTGGATTAACGTAATAAGATCCAAATCTGAGTTCGGACAAGCTTCAACTGAAGATCCGACTCAAAATACACAGTCAACGCAGTCAACAAGTCAAAGTCAAAGTCCAAGTTGGTTCGAGAGAGAAGAATCAGAGGATTGATAGAGAGTGTTTCCTAAAATTTCAAGTTTAATCCTTCTGGATTATTATTGTAATTCTTTTGTGTTTATTTTATTATAAATACAAAAATTTGTTGTTACAAATTTTGGCACGCCCAGTGGGACCGTCTCTACCTCTCATCTCTTCTCTCTACAAGCTCGAAGTACGTTATGACTCCTGTCAGGATTACTGTAGGTAGGACTGCTGCTTCTAAGCTCTCAGAGGCATTAACTAAATATGTTGCTGTTGTTACAAGGAGCATGTCAGAAAAAGCTCGTTCGGAAGCCTCATCTGGATCCAACCCTTCGGTTGAGGAGGCTTCGAGAAAACAACTACTTATGAAAGATGATAGTGATGAAGATTCTGCATCTTCAAACTCTTCATCTGACTCCGTTGCAGCTCCAGTAATGATGGCAGGCGCCACGACTGTTGAGGAACAATTAGCAAATATGATGAAAGCTATCGAGGGGCTCACGAAACACATAGAAGCTCAAGACACAAAGATCTCCCAATTGATGAAAAGAGACATTGCGGAGACTAGCCGTGCAAACGAAAAAGGAGTCATGGACGATAGTGAAGTGGAAGAGGTCACAAGGCGCCAGGCTATTGAAAAGGAGCAAACTCAAGGAACGTTGCCACTTTCAGCTGATGGAATGCTCCAAGTAGATCAACTCAAGGATATTATACTTGGAACAATAAAAGAGAGGTTTGAGGAGAATTCCAAGCCTACTGTTACTTATGTCAAGCCATACACGAAAAGAGTGGATAACTTGAAGTTGCCAGCTGGCTACCAGCCTCCCAAGTTCCAACAGTTTGATGGCAAGGGAAACCCGAGGCAGCATATAGCACACTTTATTGAGACCTGCCATGACGCTGGTACTTATGGAGATCATATGATAAGGCAGTTCGTTCGCTCTCTCAAAGGAAATGCATTTGATTGGTATATCGACTTGCAAGATGAATCCATTGATAGTTGGGCACAAATGGAACATGAGTTCCTTAATCGTTTCTACAGCACGAGGAGAACTGTTAGCATGACTGAGTTAACTAATACTCGTCAGTTGAAGGAAGAACCTGTGATTGATTATATCAATCGATGGAGAAATTTGAGCTTAAATTGCAAGGATCGATTATCCGGAGAGTCTGCTATTGAGATGTGTATCCAAGGGATGGAATGGAATCTCCTTTATATACTCAAAGGAATTCAACCTAAGACTTTCGAAGAGTTGGCTACTAGGGCCCATGACATGGAATTAAGTATGGCTGCTAGTGGAATCAAACATTCACCAATGTCGGACTCCTACAAGTCTAAAGATAAACAAGATTTCAAAAGGGGGGGCAAGTCCTATGTT
Source organism: Pogostemon cablin (assembly GCA_023678885.1). Classification (NCBI taxonomy): domain Eukaryota; kingdom Viridiplantae; phylum Streptophyta; class Magnoliopsida; order Lamiales; family Lamiaceae; genus Pogostemon; species Pogostemon cablin. The sequence goes on from CM043005.1 coordinate 13,703,374, forward strand.
AAAAGTTCCAACAAAGAGTCAATGGCCACAAATATTATAACGGTCAAGGTTCGAAAGAATAAAAATGATAAGAAGGACAAAGGGAAGCAAGTTGCCCAAGAGTGGGGGCAAAGAAGGTTAACTCTGAAGGAGATGCAAGAAAAAGAGTATCCATTTCTGAGCTCAAACCTTTCTGGCATATTTGATGATCTGATGAAAAATAAGCTCCTTGACCTTCCTGAGATGAAACGTCCAGAAGAGGCCGGCCGAACTAATGACCCAAAATACTGTAAGTATCATAGGTTGGTGAGTCATCCAATTCATGATTGTTTCGTTCTTAAGGAAAAGATCATGCAACTGGTTAAGGAAGGAAAAATCGTGTTAGAAGATGAGGCGGGCACAAACTTCACTTCTGTAAAAGAAAGTCATAATGAAGGCTCATGTCATGTCGTGAACGAGGACAATGAAAGCGAACAACTTGAAACTAAGGGTAAAGCTTACTCCATGAAGGTGACCTTCACGGATGAAGATATGTTGTTGGGTTCGCAATCTCATAATCGACCTCTATTTGTGACTGGTTACACTAAAGGGATGCGAGTGAATCGCATACTTATTGATGGAGGTTCGGCAGTGAACATCTTGTCCTTGAGAATGTTGAAGAAGATAGAAATATCAATGGATGAACTCAACCATAGCCGATTGATGATCCAAGGGTTCAACCATGAGGGACAAAGGACTCTTGGCACAATAGTTCTTGATTTGCTAATTGATGAGATGAAATCCACAGTCCTCTTCCATGTTATTGATGCAAAAACTTCGTACAACATGCTTTTGGGGCGCCCATGGCTACATGAGAATGGTGTGATTCCTTCCACATTACACCAGTGCTTCAAATATAGTGAAGGTGACAACGTGAAAAGAGTATTCGGTGACGACAAGCCGTTTACTGAAGCTGAAGCTTACTTTGCTGATGCTAAATATTTCTTCAAGAGTACAAAGGAAGTAAAGCGTGAAGAAGCCTCAGTACAAGATAATGGGGGCAGTAAACAAATAAAGAATGAGGAAGGTAGTACATCATCTGCCACTCTCAAGGAGAACAAAGGCAAATGGCTTGAGACCTCGGAAGAGTTAACGTTGCCTTTAACAAAAATTGATGCTAGTAAACTTTCTTCTCTACCACTCAAAGGATTCACACGTCCTATTGAAGGACCAAAGACCGAACACGGTGAAGTGTTTGAAGCCGAAATAATCAAGTCGTATAGTCCACAAGCTTATAAACTCCTTATGAAGGCTGGTTATGAACCAAGGGAAAAAGCGATGGCGAGCAAGGTGTGTCAAGAAACTATCAACCCACCAGGACATGGGCTCAATGTTACTCAGAAAATGTTGAAAAATGATGGTCATACTATTAAGAAGGCTAAGCCAGGTTTAGGATATGTCCCTCAAAAGCCAGTCCGCATTGCAATTAGAAGAGCAAGTGCAAATTATATCACCGAGGGAGAAGCTTTATCCACGGAGGATATGTTTGACGCAAGTAGTAGGGAAGTCAAGAGAATATCTGTTTTTGAAAGGCTTGGGAGTGTCTTCGAAAGGCTTGGACCCTGTAAAGGGAAGTGTAGGAGGCAAAATCATGTCAAGTCCCTTAACCTCCGAAAACTCCGGAGTCAAAATCCATCTCGTATCAAGCGGCAAAATATCTTGGCTATCTCAAGTGGAAGAGTATTGAAAGCTAAGGTGCGAAGAATCGTCTTTACCAAAGATGATAGTAATAATGATAGAGAAAGTGTAGCTTCCACCAATCATATTACTGCTGTGGAAGATTCTCAAATGGAGGAAGTAGATGCTGAAGATGCCCCTCCACAATTTGAAGAAGGAGTGAAAGCCACTGTTGATGAATTGAAAGAAATTAACTTAGGTGATGAAAATGACCCACGTCCTACCTACATAAGTGCTCTGCTAAATGTTGAGGAAGAAACAAAGTATGTCAGTCTTTTGCGAGAATTCAGAGATGTCTTTGCATGGTCGCATAAGGAAATGCCAGGCTTAGATCCGAAAATCGCAGTGCACCACTTGTCCATTAAAAAGGGAACTCGACCAGTTAAACAAATGCAACGTCGATTTCGACCAGAGTTGATTCCTTTGATTGAGGACGAGATTAATAAGCTTCTTGAAATAGGCAAGATCCGAGAAGTCAAATATCCTACATGGATTTCCAATATCGTGCCGGTAAGAAAGAAAAATGGACAACTCAGAGTATGTGTTGATTTCCGAGATTTGAATATGGCATGTCCGAAAGATGACTTTCCATTACCAATTACTGAACTCATGATTGATGCAACAACGGGGCATGAGGTCCTTTCATTTATGGATGGGTCATCTGGCTACAATCAAATTGGTTTGGCTCCTGAGGATCAAGAGAAGACAGCCTTTCGTACTCCGAAAGGAATATATTGCTATAATGTTATGCCATTTGGCTTAAAGAATGCTGGTGCCACTTATCAGCGAGCCATGCAGAAGATATTTGATGACATGCTTCATAAGATTGTCGAATGCTATGTTGATGATATTGTGGTGAAATCAAAGGAAAAGAAAGATCATTTCCATGATCTAAGGCGAGTGTTTGAACGATTAAGAGAGCATCAACTCAAGATGAATCTACTCAAGTGTGCATTTGGAGTTTCATCTGGGAAATTTCTTGGATTTATTGTTCGTCGTCGAGGGATTGAGATTGAGAAAGCAAAGATTGACGCAATCATGAAAATGCATGTCCCTCGGAACATACATGAACTCAAAAGTCTGCAAGGAAAGTTGGCATACTTAAGGAGATTCATATCAAACTTAGCTGGCCGATGCCAACCATTTAGTCATCTCATGAAGAAAGACAGCATATTCGAATGGGATGAAGCTTGCAATAATGCTTTCAACAGCATTAAGGAATACTTGATGAAGGCACCAGTGTTGAGTGCTCCAACACATGGACGTCCGTTAATTCTCTATCTAGCTGCTCAAGAGTGTTCTGTGGGAGCTTTGCTTGCGCAAGAAAATGATGATGGCAAAGAAAGAGCTCTATACTATCTAAGTAGAACCATGACTCCAAACGAGTTGAAGTATTCACCCATTGAGAAGATCTGCTTATCCCTTATCTTCGTAATTCAGAAGTTGAAACATTATTTTCAAGCTCACACAGTTCGGCTAGTTTCGAAAGCCAACCCATTAAAATTTGTCATGTCAAAACCAGTACTTTCTGATCGGCTTGCAAGATGGTATCTCCAACTGCAACAGTTTGAGATCGTGTACGTCCCTCAAAAGGCCGTAAAAGGACAAGTGTTGGCAGATTTTCTAGCTGATCATCCAATGCCTGCTGAATGGGAACTATCTGATGAACTCCCCGATGAAGATGCTTTCACTGTGGACATAGTTTCTGCTTGGAAGATGTATTTCGATGGAGCATCTCATAGAGAGGGAGCTGGTGCGGGAGTCGTGTTTGTAACACCCAGTGGTGAAGTTCTACCTTTCTCATTTTCCTTAACAGAAAATTGCTCTAACAATGTGGCTGAGTATCAAGCACTCATACTTGGTTTAGAGATGGCCGTCGATATAAAGCAGCTACACCTTAGAGTGTATGGTGATTCGCTACTGGTAGTAAATCAACTCCTTGGAGTGTATGAAGTGAAGAAGCCTGAGTTGTTGCCCTATTACAAGTATGCTCAAAAGCTTATGGGTTATCTCGGTGATGTTGATATTAAGCATCTGTCTAGAAGAGAGAATAAGCAAGCTGACGCCCTCGCTAAGTTAGCATCAATTATAGCTATGCCAGAAATGCAGATTCAAATACCGGTGTGTAGAAGTTGGGTTGTACCACCAATCTTTGAAGATGATGATTATGAAGAAGTTGAAAATCATGTGGTCGAGGTTTTCGAAATTGAAGAAGAAGATTGGCGCCAACCGCTTGTGGATTATTTGAAATATGATAAGTTGCCTAACGATCCACGACAAAGGGTTGATATTCGGCGTCGGGCACCTCGGTTCATCTACTTCAAGGGTATACTTTATAGAAGATCATTCGATGGAATTTTCTTGAGATGCTTGGGTAAGGAAGAAACTATTCAAGCAATGGAGGAGGCTCACTCCGGAATTTGCGGTGCTCATCAATCCGGACCGAAGCTACATTTCAGAATTAAAAGGATGGGCTACTATTGGCCAACCATGGTGAAGGATTGCATGGATTACTCACAAAGATGTCAAGCTTGTCAGTTCCATGGAAATTTGATTCATCAACCTCCGGAGCCTTTACATCCGACAGTCGCTTCATGGCCTTTCGATGCTTGGGGTTTAGATGTGGTGGGGCCGCTTACAAAGTCATCTGGTGGTCATCTCTACATTCTTGCGGCAACCGATTACTTTTCAAAGTGGGCCGAAGCTGTGCCTCTAAGGGAAGTAAAGAAAGAAAATGTTGCTGATTTCATTCGAATCAACATCATTTATAGGTATGGTGTTCCGCGCTACATCATCACTGATAATGGAAAGCAGTTCAGCAACAGTTGGATTGATAAGCTATGTGAGAAGTTTGATTTCAAACAAAAGAAATCTTCAATGTATAACGCAGCTGCTAATGGTCTTGCCGAAGCTTTCAATAAGACATTATGTAGTTTGTTAAAGAAGGTGGTGTCCAAGTCGAAAAGAGATTGGCATGAAAGAATCAATGAAGCTTTATGGGCGTACCGCACCACCTATAGAACACCTACTCAAGCCACTCCGTATTCCTTGGTGTATGGTGTTGAGGCTGTTGTGCCTCTTGAAAAGCAAATTCCTTCTTTGAGGATAGCCATACAAGAAGGCCTCACCGAGGAAGAAAATGCAAAGTTACCTTCTTCAAGAGTTAGAAGCATTAGATGAAAAGAGGTTGGAAGCACAACAAAGACTTGAGTGTTACCAATCTCGCCTTTCTAGAACATACAACAAGAAGGTGAGGGTACGTTCTTTTCAAGTTGGTGATTTGGTGCTTGCTGTGAGAAGACCTATAGTAGTCACCCATCGCGTTGGAAATAAGTTTCTACCCAAGTGGGATGGCCCTCATGTTGTGAAGGAAGCCTATACAAATGGCGCATACAAGTTGATCTCGGAGGATGGCGTGAACATTGGCCCTATAAATGGGAAGTTCTTGAAACGCTACTATGCGTAAAACAAATACATATATAACGCTCCTTGACGCACGAGCCTAAACTGCATGTTACTCCTGGTCCGCATGAGTATAAACTGTGTACGACAAACTCCTGGTCCACATGAGTGTAAACTGTGTACGACAAACTCCTGGTCCACATGAGTGTAAACTGTGTACGACAAACTCCTGGTCCGCATGAGTATAAACTGTGCATGACACCCACCAAAGGTAATTATATGTGGTTAAACTATCAATTCACCCCACTCAGATATTTTAAGTGGTTAAAGCATTAAATATCTTACTTTGTCTAAAGTGGTTAAAGAATAGTCACTCCTGGCCCGCATGAGTATAAACTGTGTACGGCACCCCCCCATTCAAATCAAATCATGTCCCCTTGAACTACGTAATGACTTGATCCTCTGCGAAGAGGTACGTAGGCAACTTAGCATTTTACTAAGTTCAGTCATAATCCAAGCAATTCGAGTCGAGTTTGCGAGGCAAGCGATAAATTGAAGTGTGAACGAGTTAAGAAGAAAAAGGTTGACAAAGAGAAGATGTGGTTGAATGCAAAGACAGTGGTGAAGTGATGAAGGTGGTAAAGTGATGAGGGTGATCCATGTTGTCCCTTAAAGCTAGCAAAGAAAGAGGTTTAAGCTAATTTAAATTTATGGATTTAATTAATTAAAAGGTCCTAAATAAATTATGGGATCAATTAATTATTAAAAACCAAAATTATAAATTAAGCCCATGGAGAAGCCCAAGATGCTTAAGTGAGCCATTAAAATAATTCATGTGTGTTTAATTAATTTAAGCCCCAAATCATGAAAATTAAAATCAATATAAGCACTCTTGGCCCAAAATATGAAGCAGTAGGCGGCCCAAGTGAATAAGAAGGATCAGATGGCCCAAGTAGAAACTGAAAATAAAAAAAAAATAAATAAAAAAAAATAAAGGGCCCAATTAATGTTGGAAGCACTTGAATGCAGTAAGCAAGCTGATTCGAGATTGGGTGAGTTTGAGCAAGTCAAAATTAACTTGATGGGGTCAAAATTGAAGTTATTCTTTTTTTTTCCTCTATGAAATTGCGTGGAATGGGTTTCTCCAGCAAAAGGGGATTAAGCTGCTCAACCAATTCCTCTCTCTTAGAAAAACAACAACCAGCCATCAGTACCCGTCAACACCACCGGGGATTCACCTCGCATCGCCACCTGTCACGCACCCGGCCGCCTGAAGCTCGTTGTTGCCCTTCACATAAGAAAATCATAGCCAAACACAGTCGGATTCGCGACCCAAGGAGCGCTGCTCGCTGCCGAGGTACGTTTGCGCGCGCGCTACTTCCAGAGCTCGATCGACGTGCCGCCGCCAGGGTTCACGCCGGATTCTCGCTAGCGAGCAGCCGCCGCGAGCAGTCGTCGAGAGCAGCCATCAGCCGCCGCTCTCATACGCCATTCTGCTTCCCAGTCGCCAAGAGCGTTACCGAATCCAGTCTGAATCACACTAAAGCGACGAGACCATCTTCCGGCTGGTCCGATCGAAAGCAGACAACAACCGCCCTCCCGCTCTTCAAATCAAAGCTGCCGGAGGTATGAGCTCGATAAGCAGTCACCATAGGTGGTCTGCCATCAATCGCCCTCCCGCTCTTCAAATCAATGCTGCCAGAGGCATGAGCTCGATAAGCAACTACCATGGGTAGTCCACTCTCGTTGCATCAACACGTCGGAGGTGTGAGCCCAACAAGCAACCACCATGGGTGGTATACCGTTGACTGCTTTCCACCTCGCGGTATGAGCCCGACAAGCAACCACCATGGGTGATCCGCCGTCAACCGCTCTCTACCTCGACATCGTTGGTTCGACTGCCTGAGTATGTTAAAAAGCTTCTCTTTGGTCAGGTTTCTTCATATCGTCGCCAAAACGTCATCGGAGATGTGAGCCCAACAAGCAACCACCATGGGTGGTCTACCGTTGACTGCTTCCCATCTCACGGTGCGAGCCCGACAAGCAACCACCATGGGTGGTCCGCCGTCGACTGCTCTCCACCTCGACGATGTTGGTCCGACTTGAGCCTCCGTCCCAACGTCATCGGAGATGTGAGCCCAACAAGCAACCACCATGGGTGGTCCACTGTTGACTGCTTCCCATCTCACGGTGCGAGCCCGACAAGCAACCACCATGGGTGATCCGCCGTCGATTGCTCTCCACCTCGACGATGTTGGTTTGACTTGAGCCATTGAAAGTCTTCTCTTTGGTCGGATTTCTGTCACCTCTTCGCCAAAGCATCGTCGGAGGTGTGAGCCCAACAAGCAACCACCATGGGTGGTCCGCCGTTGATTACTCTCTATCCCAACGTCATCGGAGATGTGAGCCCAACAAGCAACCACCATGGGTGGTCCGCCGTTGATTACTCTCTATCCCAACGTCATCGGAGATGTGAGCCCAACAAGCAATCACCATGGGTGGTCCGCCGTTGACTACTCTCTATCCCAACGTCATCGGAGATGTGAGCCCAACAAGCAACCACCATGGGTGGTCCGCCGTTGACTACTCTCTATCCCAACATCATCGGAGGTGCGAGCCCAACAAGCAACTACCATGGGTAGTCTACCATTGATTGCTCTCCACCTCACGGTGCGAGCCCGACAAGCAACCACCATGGGTGGTCCGCCGTCGACTACTCTTCACCTCGACGAGTTGAGTCTTGTGTGTTGGATAGCTTTGATAAAAAAATTGAGTTCATGAAGTACCATTATATAGTAGTGGAGTCATGGATAATTATGGAAATTACTTGTGGACTCATGGATAATTATGAAAATTATTCATGGATAATTATGGAAATTACTAGTGGACTCATGGATAATTATGGAGATTATTGTGAGGTGCGCAAGCTCTTTAAAATTGTAGGAGATTCTTTACTACAAATAACTTTGATAATTTTGGGTAAGGTTCATGAAATCTTGGTGAACAAGAAACAAATCTTTTGCGATTCCTTCACAACAAGACATTCTGTCCGTGAACAAATCGCAAGGGGGCATTTGTAAGCAATTAAAATTCACGGTCCAATCAAATGGCGACACGTGGATTTTATGGATTAAATATCAATTTTAATTTATTATATTTTATTTTTGGGGATTTAATAAATTAATTCCTAAAATAGATTAATAAATAATTGATAATTAATTTAATACCCAACAAATTAAATAGGGTTTAAATTAAGTAAAGCTTGACCCCTAAGTTAAGTAAAGCATGGAAGGTTCCAGAATCAGGTCAAATTAAGCAATGACCAATCAAGCTGTGATATATTTGGAACGGCCCAAGCCCGCAGAACCAGGCCAAATCTGTCATAGACCAATCAGATTGCGAGATATTTATGGGGCATGCTCATTCCTCACCTATATAAGGAGCCCTCCTTCATTCACTCCAACACACTCAAGTACTTGAAGACATAAACGTTCTGAAGAGATCAAGAACACGAGCAGCGCTCCCTTGAGATCTTCAAGCATCTTCAAGTCAAGAACGGCAAACGATTCGGGATTAAGGTGCGGAGCCCCCCAAATCAAGCGTTCTTCATATACTGAGTTCTTCGGTGTTCTTCGCGCCAAGAACAACATACGACCCGGGATTAAGGTGCTAAGCCCCCCAGATCGAGTGTTCTTCGGATCAAGTACGTTTAATCCAAATAAAGGCTCGACGCCTCTGGATTAACGTAATAAGATCCAAATCTGAGTTCGGACAAGCTTCAACTGAAGATCCGACTCAAAATACACAGTCAACGCAGTCAACAAGTCAAAGTCAAAGTCCAAGTTGGTTCGAGAGAGAAGAATCAGAGGATTGATAGAGAGTGTTTCCTAAAATTTCAAGTTTAATCCTTCTGGATTATTATTGTAATTCTTTTGTGTTTATTTTATTATAAATACAAAAATTTGTTGTTACATTGAGTTTCTTTTATTGCATGCTTCCTTTCTTTGAATTTTGTTTACTTGAACATTTTGATGTTGATTTGCTCCTTTCTTACTTTGAGGTTGCATGTGCATTCTTGTTTTGCTCTTTTCATCCTTTTTCTTGCTTGTTTTACCATGTCCTTTTTCTTCTTTTGCTAATCAATCAATCCTTTCTAGCTACCATCTCCTCAATCACCCACACAAAGGTATATATAAGCTTGAATGGGTAATTAAGGCTTGTAATGTGTTAAATTCACAAGAAATAGGCTTATAGGCTCAAAATGGTTAACTAAGGATGATGTTCATGGAAGGGAACATATATGGCAATGACTATAATAACAAGGATGGCCTTAGATCATTTCACCAATCTCCACTAATCGGGCTCGTTCCTATAGTCCTTGAGCAAGTTCTAACTTATCAAACACAATCGATCCACTCATGAAGAAATACCATGTATGTATGGTTGAGGCTCAAATGCTCACAAGCTTGTGCTCGGACCTTAAGGAACTTATTACACCACATTCATCTCACAATTGAACAAGTTAAGTAAAACATGTCACAATTTGAAAGTGTAGAGATTCTTAATCATAATTTGTCATCACTTATCACCACAATCTATCATCACTCACATTCAAAAATGACTCACGACATCCCTAAACAAACCACCAAACATCCCAAGACAAGAATGAAAATACACACAACACAAAAATAAGGACTCAACAAATAAGACACAACAAAAATAAAAAAACATGCAAAAATACAAAATACCATCATCCATAAGAAAATTAAGCACACATTCATCCCAACCTTTATTGAAAAGGAAATCCTAATATACGAAAGTAAACCTCCCATAAACATAACAAATGAAGTAGCATGCTAGTCACAACATTCCAAATCAAACTCAATTCATTTCAAGTAATAAAATGATAAGATGTAGAGTACTCCCTCGATAGGCTTTTGGTAAGGAAAGCGTTAGCTCCAAGCTCCATCATGCTTTCAATACCTCTCATTCATGCTCAAACACTCAACAAACACCATTAATTCAACAATTTCATTATAAATATGGACTATCATGCACTTCAACACCACCAATCATGCCAAAATCAAACCAAACTCATGAGAAAAATTTTAAAATTTGTCCAATTTTACAAGAATCATACTCAAGTGGTGAGTCACACCACACACTCTCCCCCCAAACTTAAATCGAAACAAGAGTTGAGACTTAAGTTTGCAAAAAGTGGTGAGACTTACCCTTGTAGTTTCCATTGATGATCTTCTTGTAGAGAAGTAACCGCATCCACACGACTCAAGTTATATCCACCACGCACTAGCACCCCCCAAACTTAACTCGAGACAAGAGTCACGAATTAAGTTTGCAACAAGTGTTGGACATATCAACTTGAATCCATGAAGCATTTCTCTTTTCTTCAATGTGCATTTTTCTCCATGAGCACAATCAACCTACAAGTCCAAAATACAAAATAACAAAATAAAACAATAAAGATAGTGATGGGGTGCCTCCCATCGAGCGCTAAGTTTAACGTCTTCAAGCTAGACGGAAATTTTCAAACTCATCGGAATGGCCATGGATAACGGTCGTCCTTGCCACCATACTTTAATCTTTGCGCTTCTTCATCTATTAAGTACTTGTGGCAAGCAATGGCCTCGTTGGCACTCTTAAGATTGAGCTTGAAATTGCCAACTATCCTTGCATGACATTCCATTGTCCTCTCCATTCTAGCAAACCACTTATTCCTCCTTTCAACGAATATCCCCAAATTTTCTTCCAACTCTCTTTTGTCCCTAAGAATTTGTGAGGTATCAAGAGGTAAGACAAAGTCAATAGAAACAATGTCAAGAAAATCATTGCAACTTAAAGAGTTTAAGGATTTAGGAATGCTCATTTCACTCTTCAAGTCCTCTTCATTTGCTTCCATAACTTGCTCGTCTTCCTCTATTTCATTGGCCTCAACTGGCTCTTTAATCTTCTCACTTGATTCATTTACCCCCAAGTTCTCTTCTTCCTCCAACAAAAATAAGCATTCATCAATTATCTTCTCTTCTTCCCTTTTATCCTCCATAGAATCTCCCTCTTCAATTTGTTGCGAATTGTTCAAAGAACTTACAAGTTGGCTCATTTGATACTCAAGGGAGTCCATCCAATCATCCATCTTCTTCTCATTTTCCTCCATTCTAGCCTCCATCTTTTTCATGAATGCTAACAATGTATCCTCAAAGGTCGACTTCTCTTCTTCATTAGATGGCTTGGCACTTAGATCAAAACCTTGATATCCTCCTTGGCGATTCTCTTGACTTGGTGGATAATTCCCTTGAAAACTTCCTTCATAGGTATTTTGAAAATTCCCTTGGAAATTACCCACTCCCATGAAAGGATAATCTTCTTCTTGAGGATTGATAGGACTCGATTGAGAAATTTGGCCTTCACTTCCTTGAGAACATCTTCTAAATAATTCGAGTAAGGCATAATTTTGGAACGGAGAAGAAACTTTGAAATTCGGAGTGGAATAAGTGTATCCTTGTTGTGGTTGGAATGTGTTTCCATTGTAAGCTTGTGGCCATTCATCATATCCACCATGATTGTAGTATTGAGAGTGAACTTGACTCATTTGGCAATCATATCCATAGTAACTCTCATTTATATAGCCTTTTTGTTGTGGAGGAGGAACTCTTGCATATTGATTTCCATAATAACCACTTGTTCCATCCATCCATCTAATGCTTTTCTCCACAAAGTTTACTACAATCTTCCTTCAACTTTCTATTTTTGGGCTTTGTTCTTCCTCCCCTTCTTTCAAGGTAAGAGTACCTATCAAAAAGAATAAGTAAGAACAAAATTTTTCAAAGCAAATATAAGAAATAAAACATGATAAAAAAAAATATCCTTATCAAGAACAACTAAAACAATAACACAGTACTCGACTAGTCCGTCAAACTCCCCTTTGGCAACGGCGCCATTTTCTTGTTTGCCTTTTTTTATAGCACTCACGAGCAAGAATACTTGAACGTTGTAGTAGTATATCCCAAGAAAAATTATCAATCCAATAAGGAGTTATTTTCGGACTAGCAAATACGTGAGCTCATGTTCATGTCGTTTTTGTAAAGATGATCGGGGGGTTTTGAGATTGATTAACAACAAAAACAAGTAGCAAGTAAATAAGATAGCAAATAAGATAAATGACAAGTAAAGAAAATGGGTGCTAAAGTTCAAGTATGGAAAAACATGGGATTCGAAACATCCAAGCACACTCGATTCATATTATCATGCAAACGGAATTCAACTCAATTGATGTAGACTAAGGGTGATCACGATTGTATCCTAAGCTCCCTTTCGGGTTACAAAGGATGTTGATCCATTTTAGACTCCCAAAAGCACTTAAGATCAAAGCCCAACATTAACCCCTTCCATCTAGGTACTAGTTAGATTAAACTCTCCCTTTTTGTGTACTAAGGCCAACGAATGGATTGGTTCCCCTCATTGAATTCAAATATCCTTTCGGTCAAACCCAAACTCAATGTCTATTCATGCCTTCCTAATACTATAGAGGGTCGTTTCCGTCTCACTCCAAGCAATACATACATGAAAATCATGGTAGCATTTAATTACCACAAATAATCCATTGATCAACAATCCATTAAACCAATAAACATTCATGAATAACAAACCATGCCATCACAACATCAAGACAATTAAACTCCATGAATAGAAATCAACATCAATTAAATCAAAAACCAATTTAATCCACATGATAATATAAATCTAATATGCTCTTCATATTCCTAATCCCACTAGAGGGATTAGCCTAACATGATAAAAGTAATAAAACAAATAAATGATTCATTACAAATACCCATAGTCTTAGATCTAAAGAAATACAAAATGAATGGATTCTTCCCTATCAATTTCTTGAAGAGAATCTTCTATTCTTCTTGATCTCCACCTTTAGCTCTTGATTTGAAGTCTTTAGCACCAAAAATGGAAGAATTGATGGGTGGATGAAGATGGATGAAGATGGATGAAGATGGATCTAGATGGTGGTGGAAAATGGGAGGAAAGGTGTGTGATGTGTGTGTAGATGATAGGATTTCCGGATCTTATCTGAAAAATGTTGAAATGGGGTCTATTTATACCCCATGTGGGCCTTCTAGAAGATTCTGATTTTTTAGCAGGAATTACACCTACACGGCTCGAGCTCTGCACACGGCCACAGGGGTGGCCGTGTTGTGTAATCTGGTGTCCGCACACGGCTTCTAGGACAGGGCCGTGCGCGGTACACGGCCCGTGTTCTGCGCTCGACCCGTGCTCTGCGCTCGGCCACAGGGTGGCCGAGTTGGTGTTTCTGGCGACATCACACGGCCTCATGCACAGGCCCGTGTGCGGAACTCGAGGCGTGTTCAAGACACGACCCGTGTTCCTGCACACGGCCAGCCGTGTTGTGCAGCTTCTTCTCCTCTTTCACTCTTTCGGCTCGTTCTTTCTCGTTTCAACTCCGAATTGAGATCCGCTTTTTCCTACATCTTCCTTATCATGTTTAGCATCAAATAAAAGTGAAAATCTTAAGTTTAAGCTCATTCACACACATTTCAATAAAAACACAAAACACAACCAAATAACACATAAAATACGGATGAAATAATACGAAAACACATATAAAAAGACACTAAAATGTAGGTGAAAATAGCTCTAATCATGCTGCACATGAGACCTAACACTAATGTTCATTGGAAAAAAAGTTCTTAAAATTTTGAGTAGAGGTTTACCTAGTTTTTATTAGTTCTGATAAGGCATTTTTCAGATTACACAACATCTATATTGATTCAATTACACAGTATACAACACAAATTAAGCTGGGGTTCTTACAATTTTGCTGCTTAACTTCGGTATAGCGTCCTTTTTTAACTTCTTCAGTTCCTCGTGCAATTTGTTAAGGTCCCACTTTAGAAAGCGTGAGAAAAAAATACCATCTTCCGGACGAATCAAACAAGTATGCTCACAAAACCAGAACTGCATTTTTTAAATTCAATAAATAAGATTAAATAATCATTGCATACGCGAAAAAAATAATAATTCTCACCGGAATTAATATTGCACAACCACCAACTCTTAAAGTCTTGCTGTTTTTCATTTGTTCATTCAGCATCTGCAAAATATAAGAGCTCCATCGAAATTTCTTAATTTGATCTATGTCCTCCATATAATACGTTAAAGCCCAATTCATAGACCCATTCTGGTTCGGAGTTAACAATGCACATAAAAGGTAGCAAATGACTAGTCTTGCAACATCCATACTTCTATTTGCATCACTTCGTGTGAGACTCCAATTCAGTTTATCTATGAAAACCTTAGTGTACAGCACATCCTTATTCTTATTGCCATTAAGTTCGTCCTTTAGGCATCTCTGAACACCCTTATTCTTATTGCCATTAAGTTCGTCCTTTAGGCATCTCTGAACCCATTGGCACTGGGCGTAATCAATTGATTTTATCTTTATATCATCCGTCCCTCCGAAGACCCCAAATATCAGCTCCAAATCCAACTTTGAGACCACCAACTTCATACCAGCGACCATGAAAGATGTCGATGGTTGATCAAATGACATCAAAATCTTAGATATGTCCTCCTCGCACTTACTGAATTTTGTCTTTGCTGCATCAGCACTAATACTCAATAGTGCCTCAAACAACACCCCAAACGGTGTTTTCTTGATCTCGTCTATATCCTGATCACTAAACACTAGTTTCTTCAACTCAGTAATTGTGCTCCTCAAGTTGCTACGGTAATTGATTTGCCGATAATCCACCGTCAGGGTACCTAGTATACGTACCTTGTTAAAACGAGGACTATAAAAAAAGGAAGAAAATGAAACTTAGTAATGAACTAACCGAAACAATTTTTAGGTGCTACAAACCCTTGTATAGCTGAGGTTCTCCTGTTTCCAACTCCCTTAGTGCTTGTCTCTAAAGAGAAGTAATCAGACAACTAAATATTTTATAACATATGCAGAACGAAAAGGAATGAAAGTATAATATTAGGTAACCTGCTATTATTTGTCTCCGTTTTGTTGATCGGTGAAACTCGGACTCAGATTCCGAATCAGGTACTACCAGTTTCAGCTTCACTATTTAACATGAATGCTAAAAATCAGTAAACTTTATTTGAAAACACATAATAAATAAATTGGTGCACGCAAAAAATTTACCAAAAATGATGCACTTACACAATGAAACCATACTGCACGTAATGTGCATGCTACAAACCACATCTACACTTCACATATCATAAACAAGATAATTACCACATGCACCTTAATCATATATCTCGTAATTAGTTATCTATGTGAATCACCCTAAGCGTGCTGCAATTAAAACAATATAGTTCATTAGGCCACAAACGCCTCTGCCTTACATAGTTGACGGTAAATTTATTTTTAAAATATAATAGAAAAAATTGTAGTCACATATTCCTTCTGCACATACATTATCATGCGAAAGAATAAAACATGCTAACCTCATCAAATCTGTTACACAAATACACACAAAATAATGTGCGCAACTAAAAATGCCAGATCAGTACAAGTAAATATTAAAAATGAATGATAACATACAACACAATATTTCAGCTCCACATAAAGCACTTTATAAAACATACTACCACCAACTACTAAGCAAAGCTTACTATTACAATATGTAAACATAATGAAGCATATATAAAAGTATACTCACATGGGGATTGCAATTTACGCTTAGTCGGAGGATGTAACTCAAAGTCCGAATCTGAATCATTCTCTACCACTTTATTCTTTCCTATTTATATGTAATTAAATTGGTAGGCAACTGAGTATTGAATCACCAACAAAACTAATAAAATGTAGTGCAGAAAATATCATTTTTCATATAAATTAATCAATACTTACGACCGTTTCTCAATTATGTGAGAAAAAATAACAAAAAATAATTTAACAAACCCACCTTTTTCAGCATGTGACTTTGGAGGGGACATACTTGACCTGATTGAATTAATAAATCAAGTAATACAAGAAATTAATTCTTAACAATAGTAAATGTGATCCTGTGTTGCATGAAATATCTAAAGAACAAATAGAATGGCGTAACGATGTTCAAATATATCAACACTATACACATGTGCCAATTGTTATACACATGTGCCAATTCAGATTGATATTTTCATGTACTGCTGATATTTGTTACTCCATAATTAGTAGTATAACTTTAGCAAAACAAAGCTATATTAATGACTTAAAATATCTATGAAAATGATGCTGACGTTATTTAATTTATGAGTGTTCTAATTTTTGTGACAGTTCAAACTTCAACAGAACACTAGTTCCTTTCTCATTAATTACAGGAAACTGATGTTACTTAATTCTTGACAGCTCACTAATTATGTAGATATCTCAACATATTCCGCAGACATTATACCATTCTTAAAGTCTCCAAAGTCTAATTTTCTTTTCATAATTATTATAGTAGTTAAGATAAAGTAGAACAAGTTGCAACTTTAATTAATCCTCACATGCCCGCCATTTCTCTCTCTGCATATCCTAAGTTCCTGTAATGCCTTATCATCATCAACAATTTTTTAATAATAATATACACATCAATCTTAATTGTGAATTAGTAAACATGAAATTAGATATTATGCCCTGAATCACAATACGAAACAAATACTTTTTAGTCTAGTAATTTGAATGAAAGGGTGATGTTATTTTAAGGAGATAACACAATGAAACAGTGGATTAAAACATAGTGAAAATTGGTCACTTATCCAAGACTGTCTACCCACTAAATAGTCCACAATTGTTACATGTTGTAGTGAGAGACCAGTAAGAAGCACATCATAGACTAGATATGTGTTATGGGTGCAGCACAACAACAACTTAAATAATTAAAATTAGAGCACTAGCAGTTTATTCAGCATTAATAATCATTAGCATATCACAACTTTCCACTACTTGGTTATGCCTTGAATCTTAGGTGTAATGGGATCACACCTTTTCTTTATTTTTCTTCAAATATATGATTATAATTTTAATAAGATTTCATTGCTATTCTATGGTTCAGGTCTTATAATTTATTTCTAACTCCTGCACACATCGGTATTTACCAATATCAAAACGAAATTAGGGCAAACTCTCACCTATTGAAGCAAACCAACAGCATTAGGGCTCAATATTACAATCAGGATTGATTGTAGCACACAATATGAATTAAGGCTAAAAAATTAAGGCCTACCTATTGAGGAATGCCGACAACGAAGGGAACCCTCTCCTATTGATGGATGCCGACTGCGAACGGAATCGGCAAAGAAATTGCTATTGCAATCGGCGAGTTTTTCGTGGTGGCGGATCCGTTCAGGTGGCGTCGGTGAACAATCGGCTTTAAGTGCTGCACTCACATCAACGTCTATACGCCAGAGGAGGAGAAAACGACTTGACGGCTGCACTGAATTGACAAAAACAATCAATTCGAAAAGTGGCTACATACGTGAATTGACTGCACCGTAAACCATTTTGACTCACAATTTGATTGTTGCACACTAACAAAATTAGGGCTGGAATCGTAACACTTACCCCTCTCTCAATATCGCAAATTGATGCTGCCGACGGAGGATTTTGCACCTCTCACATGACGCAGATGGATTGTTTCTTCAGAAAGGGTTGCACTCAAATTAATTGATGGATCGTTTCTTCTGAAAGGGCTGCACTCATCTCGATTTCGGTTGACCAAAAAAATCTCAAAAATATCGCGATTCAGTAGACAGGAAACGGAGTTTGGAAGGGATAATGGTACACTGTGTACTTAATTGTTGGGGTTAATATTGGAATTGCACACCTAAAAAATGTATCTAGTAGTAATTTCTTTGGATGTATGTATCCCATAGTAATTTAGGAATATATAATGTACCCAGTAGTAACTACCCCTTATCTTAAAATACTACAATGCCCTCAAAAAGTTAAAAAATTTTGTCAAAAAATAACTTTTTTAAAGCTAAATATCTACCGTACTAGTGAAGATAATTACGGGACAGATGGAGTAGTAAAAAATTAATAAATAAAAATTTAAAAGACTTTGTAAAAAAATAAATATTTAATATAACATTTAGAATGAAAATACAAAATAAAATAAATATTTAATACTCCCTCCGTCCCAAAAATACATTCGCGTATTCTTGGGCATGGAGTTTAAGAAAAGTAACTTTTTGGTGGTGTGATATAAGAAAAAGAAGGGGTATTTTGGGTAATTGAGTAGAATAAAGTGTATAATATAATTAACTTTGACTAAATTGTGTGTAAAAAGAATGTGACATTTTTGTAATATTGTAGTATTGTAAAGTTATTGATATTGTGTATTGTTTCTATTTTTAAGGGGTGAATATATTCTTGGCACGAATCAAAATAGAAAGTGCGAATGTATTCTTGGGACGGAGGGAGTATAATCTTTAGTTATGAATTTAAATTTTAAAATAAAATATAAATTTTTTATTAGATGATGATTTTTAAAAATAAAAATAAAAATTTGATGGTCTTTTTGCCAAAATCTCAAAGGTTGGGATTAAATTGTAATTTAAGTAAAGGTTGGAGTTTTTTTGCAATCAACTAAAAGCAGACGTGGCAAGGTCAGCGCCACGTCAGCGATTGGGCAGACTTCAACTGTCCAATGGGTGCGAATTGCACAAATATGAAAGGTCATGGTTTTTTTTTTTTTTTGCAATTTTATAAAAATCAAGATTAATTTACAATTCGTTGAAAGTTCATGATTTTTAACGCAATTAACCCTTATCTTTTTTATATTCAATTTTTCATTAAAAACTAATAAAAAGTTCGCTAAAAATTTGCTAAGTTTGCTAAGCAGTGTACATTTTTATTTATTCATTAACACATAAGTGTTAACATATAAGTTTTGAACGTAAATGCATGAATTTGATTTTGTGCAATGAAAATTTCTCCAAAACAAATGATTGGTGAATTTTTTTTGTGGCAGTAGTAATAATTATTTAAAAGTCAAAATGGAAAAGTAATTGTGTAATTTGTGTTCATATATTAGGATGTTGGGTTTTGCCTTCACATTAATATCATATATGCACGTAACGACCGAGTTTGTTAAAGTGGTGATGCAATAATACCAGAATTTGGAGTGAAATATGCATATATATATATATATATATATATATATATATATATATATATATATAATAATAATAATAATAATAATAATAAGGGTAGATCTTGCGTGAGACCATCTCACGTGAGACAATTTTACACTTTTTAAAAAAGTTATCACTTTCGCTATAAAACTTTATCACTTTCGCTATAAAATATTATCACTTTTCATTTATACTATAAATTATTCATGAAATAACATTATCATTTTTTATTAATTTAATATTATTTTTTTAATATAAACGTTATTACATCCACTCGTACGTGAGACGGTCTCACACAAGTATTTGTCTAATAATAATGGGATTGCTCTAGTTTTTTTTAGATATAATAAAAGAAGAAAACGTGTAATAAGATAAGATGTTAATTTAAAATAATTTAGAGAACGGTGGGTGCCTTTGATTTAGGATATGAAATGAAACTGTAATTGAAAGTGATGTCCTTAATTTAGTTGGGCAAAGTAATGTTTCAATGTAGTACTCTCTCCGTCCCAAGGATACATTCGTGTATTCTTGGGCATGGAGTTTAAAAAAAATAATTTTTTTGGTAGTGTGATGTAAGAAAGAGAAAGAGTATTTTGGGTAATTGAGTAGAATAAAGTGTATGATATAATTGATTTTGACTAAATTGTGTGTAAAAATAAGGTGACATTTTTGTAATATTGTAGTATTGTAAAGTTATTGATATTTTGTATTATTTCCATTTTTAGTGAGCGAATGTATTCATGTGATGGACCAAAATGAAAATGACGAATGTATTCTTGGGACGGAGGAAATATTAATTTGTAAGCATTCATACTTACGAAGTACTTTATTTTAATAAAAATATATAACACAAACTAATCAACGTGCTGCAAACAATGTCTAGTCTTGCTTGTTGCACTTGCGTGCGTCACCACAAAATCGAATGCAACTAATTATTAAAAAATCTAAAATGTTTGAACTTTTAATTTAATATATATACATGAGAAGGTATTAATCGTATGAAATTAATTCAATATGAAACAGTATGATTGTGAAGCAAACACATGTTTGAGACCCTTGCACAAAGAAAGTTTAAAATTTGAATAAAAATTATATAATTGATGAAAAGTCAGTGTAAACAAACTATTCTAGGATAATCACGTTTGTGTGTCAATAAGATAACAACACAAAAGCTCGTGTATGAATATGATCGAGAATTTGCATATGTTTATCTTAACACGATTACGATAATTCTAAACAATGTCTCACAAAACCGTGTGTGCCAAATAAAAGTTAACTTAAAGTAGGTGTGTATTAAATCATCGAATCAATATACATTTTTTTTTTTGAAAGCATATACTTATTGTTAAATTGTTGAGCTATGTGGAGTAATTCAAATGGAGGAAATTATTTCAAGTATTAAAAACTATAGGGTCTAGTTCCCTTATTGTTCACATGAATATTCTTAGAGAGAATCCAAATCCCGTTTTTGTCTTGTCAATCCAATTAAAAATGCATTGGATCCGCTCAAATAATTGATCCGTTTTACCTTAAACATTCCCTTTGAAACTCTCCAAACTTTGACGTTGTACTAATTGTCATCCATATTTTCAAAACTTATGCTACACTACCACTTACGTAAAAACCAACACATAAACTAGTTGAAGTGAGTCATAAAATGAGAATGAATGTTCTTATTACATCCTACACGAGTTTGAAAATAAGCTACAAACACTTAAAGACAAGTAGGGCATTCTTTTTTCTTTCAAGAAAATGCAAAAAATGCATCATACTTTCACCATAGCCATTCTCATGATCACTTCCCACATTTGCACAGCCCTAGCACAAAAATTCCCGGCCATTCTTGTGTTCGGCGACTCGACCGTTGATTGCGGCAACAACAACCACATACCTACGGTGTTTCGAGGCGACCACCAGCCTTATGGCCGAGGATTCCCCGGCCATGTCTCGACGGGTAGGTTTTCGGACGGAAAACTCGTTCCCGACATGCTGGCATCCCTCATAGGCCTCAAGGAAACAGTGCCTCCCTCCTTGGAACCCAATATATCAGATCAAGAAGTTCTCACAGGAGTTAGCTTTGCATCAGGTGGATCAGGATATGATGATCTAACCACTACTCTCTCTAATGTAATCCCTTTAGGGAAACAGATAGATTACTTTAAGGATCATTACATAGAGAGAGTGAAGGGCATTGTTGGTCAGAAACAGACACAGACAATTCTGAACACAGCTTTAGTTCTTATCAGTGCTGGAACCAATGACTTTCTCTTTAATTTTTATGACTTGCCAGCCAGGAGGTTTCAGTACACCATTGATGAGTACCAAAACTTGCTGTTGAATCAACTCAAACACATGGTTAAGGTCTTATCAACACCCTCACTCTATCTCTTTTTCATGCATACATGCCTCAAATTGTTGTGATTGAACCCTACAGGAACTGTATCAGCTCGGGTGTCGTAGAATGTTGGTGTCGGGCCTTCCTCCGATAGGTTGTTTGCCGATACAGATTACTCTCAAATCTCCGGCTCTGAGAGTTTGTGATGACGAAGAGAACGAAGAATCCGCCACCTACAACAAAAAGCTTGAAAAACTGCTTCCACGGATAGAGAAGGAGCTCAAGGGAAGCAGAATCTTGTACGTCGACACGTACAACCCTATCATGGACATGATCAACAACCCACAAAAATATGGTTATTTTTCCATCATCTCCCCATCTCTTCTTCCACATTTGTTACATGCACACACATACACAAGTGTTGTTAGTCGCTTTCAAGTACTAGTACACTCTCGTGCATCCAAATGATTTCGCATATGTTGCTGTAGGGTTCGTCGAAGCTACAAAAGGGTGCTGTGGGAGTGGGGTAGTGGAAATTGGACCACTTTGCAACGAGTTCTCTCGGATGTGTGAAGATTCAGCACAATACATATTCTATGATATCATTCATCCCACTGAATCAACTTACACTATTGTTTCTAAGGAAAATGTCCACCCTTCATTTGAATCCAATCCCTCCTCTTCAGTGCCTGCAAAATATGAGATGAAGATCTACAACAAAATTTAACTCAATTATATTCATCAATACTTTATTTACATATGTTGTTAACAAGTCGCTATGTAATTACACAAAGCTACTTGCTTGTGTCTTCTACACAACACAAATATTAATAAAATTTAATTATGGATTCAATTGTTCATATCCAGCCACATTTATTTATGTCAAAGCAAAATTGAAAGTTCATTCCTCATTTTCTCATCAAGATATGTAATTTCTTTTAATTAACAACAACAATGATGCTTTTGGTCATCTCCAGCAGTTGACACCATTTTGCAGCACACAAAACACAAAAATGGTGTGAAAACAGTAATTCAACTCCAGCAGTTTGCACTATATTTTTACACTAAAAAAATAAAAATTCCTTTAATCCTTATTTATTTATTTTTCACTATGTGTAATGTAATTTTAATTATGCATTATGTGATGTAATTTTAACTTTATGTTTAATTCTCATATTTATTTTAATTATTTATTTTAATTTTTAAATAGACCGCCAACAAATTAATAAATAAATATATAAATACCTAATCCTACCATTAATAAACACAATATCACGGCACATTTAATATATATAATAATTAAAACAAAATAAAAATAAATAAATAAAAAAAGTAAAAGGTGAAATCTTCACGGCAAACTCACCACAATTTGGTGCAAACTTATAACACCACACAAAAATGCGGTGAAAATGAGGACACTGCTGGAGCACATTTTTCACGGCATTTTAGCGTTTCACCCCAAAATGGGGTGCCGCTGGAGATGGCCTTTGGTGCCTCGAGTGCCAAAAGTTTTATGATGGATCCTTCGTTCCACTTGTTTAGTATCTGAGCGAGACTAGAAAGTGGAACGAAAGATCCTGAATTAAGCAACTTAACTGAAGAAGCATGTATAAATTAACAATCTCAGCTGTCATTGCCATTGTTTCAATTACACACCATGCGTATTATACAAAGAATATAAATTTATAATCAGATCAGATCAAAGCCCAAATTAATCACAGAGCAAAACTTCAAAAGCTACAACAATGTGTGTATCTATATATATATATGCATTACATATAACACAAGAGATCATAAACTGATCCCTCACCTTCTTCCACTACCAGTCCCTTGAAACAGCTCGGTGATCCGAGCCTCCACATCCTCCACGCTATATCGGACATGCTTCCCAATTTCTGCAACGCACTGCACTCTTCCGATGAAGTGACGATAAGCTGGGGTCAACATCCCCGAAACAGAAATCTTCAGCTCCTCTTTCAACTGCTCGTCGAAGATTACCCATGACGATTGAATCTTGCATATCTCATCAAATTGTGTGTTGAATGATTTCAGCTTGTCTCTCAAACTCTTGGGTGCTGCAGTTATCGATGCAGAACTATGATCAATCTTCAGAACCTCCAGAATCTTATTCCAAGAACTCCTCTGATACTTAATATGATACTGCCTCACTTTAGCCATGTGTTTCCTAATCCAGTCGTCGCCTAAGAGCGTTCCTAGCTCGCTATTTTTCGACTTCTGCACGATGTACCTCCCGTTGTTCATCATGAAAACAGAGCACAATGCAGGATCTCTGTAAACCTTCGACTTAGCCTCTAAACTACTCTCTAACAACTCCATAATCCATGATAATTGAGCTGGCAGCGAAGAGAGAGCCCTGTCTTCGTCGCCTTTTGAGTGATCTTCGTTGCTCGTTGAGACGATCGCATTGGTTTCGTCGAAAACCTGTTCTAGTGTCTGTTTTGATCGACTCACAGCACGGAGATAGTTCATCACATAACGTGTGATTGGATGTAATCCGCCACCGGAAACGGTGGGCTTGGCCGGATCACAGCGGATCAGATTCTCTAACTCCATGAAAATGCCCCTAATTACCTCTCCTAATCTCGTTAAAACAGTAATGGATTCGTTCTTTAAGGATAAACAGTAACCATCGGTGAAGATTAACTCGAATTCAGGCATCAAGTCTCTTAGGGTTTCGTAAACATCGAGCACTTTGAACAATCGCTCCGGCGTTCGGCTGCTGATCGCCACCGCATCGGCGAAATTAAGGAGCTGAACAGTGGGACCTCTGCAGACCTCCATGAATGAAATGTCTGTAGCTGATGAGAGCCCGAGGAAAACGCGATCACAGAGACGGCGCTCGCTGGGGAGGAGAACACGAAGGGTGACGTTAATTGCTTTGATCCATTTCTCGATCTCATCTTCCAACTGAGTCCACTCCATTTTCTGGACCTCATCGATGCTGAGTTTCTGCAGCCCTAATTTGGAGAAGCTCTGCTCCAGAAATGCTCCCCGGCAAGTACTGTACACGTTGGCGCACTCCTTCTCATACCCCGCCGCCACCATTCGCTTCGCTATCTCGTGCAAATCGCCGATTGTGCCCGCCGGAAGGGGGTCGATCAAGAGATCGTAGTCAGTTTTAGGCTGGATTACATCCTCTTCATCCTCCACAGAAGCATCGTCATCCTCGTCGGAGTAATCCGGGTGGCGAGTTGACCCGCCGCCGGCCTCGGCGCTGTGTTCGAGGATAGCCCTGAACTCGCCTTCCAATCGAAGCACGCACTGGTGGAGCAAATCCTCTCCCCGATCAATGCAAGAAGAGACGCTCCTGTCGTCGGCTAAAGGCGCCCAATCAGCGATGGTGGCGATTAACTGGTCAATCAAATCGAGGAAGGAGGAAGGGTTCCCGGAGTTGGACCAAATAGAAGCGTCGGAGGAGATGTAACGAGAGAGACGGCGGGAGAGAGACTTAAGAGTCTGTTCAACGGAGTCGTCGGAGAGCTTCTCGCGCAGTCTGCCATCGAAATTGGAAAAAATCTTGAGAATATCATCGGTCATAGAGTCGGTGTGGCCGAGTGTTTTCGCAATATGGCGAGCCACAGCAATGAGCTTCTCTTCACCATTAATTTCCGCCATTAGAGGTAGATTCAAGAAATTGGTTGATCGAATTCCGAATAAAAGCAAGGAGAAATTAGACAGGGTTTGGTTTGGCGCCGTCGTGGAAGGGGGATGAGGGCCCACAGAAAAGTCATCGGAAAACGCGGTTTGTGTGACTGAGGAAGACTGGTAAAAGATGGAAAATTAAAATTAAAAAATTAAAATTAAATTAGAAATAGAAATAGAAAAGTAAAAGAGATTCTAGAACAAGATTGAATTGAATCTTACAAAATCTCATGATATACATGGAAGATGTTGGCAGTTGGAATATGTTGGATCTTTAATCTCACTAATTAATTCTTTGGAGACTTTCTTTTTAGGGGAAAAAAATGAAAACAAGCTCCCCTAAACAGCTCGTATTGTTAATAACTTTGGGAAAAGAAGTGAGTACGTCCACCAGCGCCATACACCCGATCCAATATACTCAGTCCCTCGTACTCGTTAACATTTATATTTGATTTTTGCATATACTTGCTGCGTCCTATTGAAACGTAAATGTTATTTCATTTTGATATGTCCTAATACGAAATGTGCATTTTCTTTTTTTATAAAGATAACCCACACATATTGATTATTTCTCTCTTCATGAGCTCACGTATCATACTAATACACCTACGCACTTTACATTAATAGTATTATTTTTCTCACCTCACTACACATTAAAATATTATATTCTTTAATCAACGTGCAAAAAGTAAACGCCCACGTTTCAACGAGACGGAGGAATATTTTGATGTGTAGTGAGTGAGAGAAATAATATTTAATATAAAATTGATAGTTGTATTAGGATTATGAATGGGTCCCAACATGAAATAATTAAGAGCGCTCCTATTGTCACTCAAAGATTTGCTGAAGGCACCGGACTATTTTAAAAAATTATATTTAAATTACTAAAATAACCTTTATACTTAAATTTACATTAAAATTACGTAATTTTACTTCCCCCCCCCCCCCCCCAATCTCATCCGATCAGCCCATCAGACGCACGCCCAAAATTGAAAAGCCCACCTACATCTAGAAACGAAAACGATGAAGAAAGAAAATAGATGAAAAAAAAGAAGAGAAAGAACATAAGAAGGTAGAAAAAATTATTCTAACTGTGTGAAATATAAATAAAAATTAAAAGTAGAGATTATCCACATCTGTGAAAATACAATAAAATGTAATGAAGAGGTATGAAACGTTGAATGAAATTAATTTCAGTTTTAATTCAACTATTTCTTAATTCTAAACTTTAGTAGTTTGGGATTCTAGATATGTTGTTTTAATATTGTTGAGATATAAATCGAGATTTTTAGAATAGAAAAATAATTGTTTTATTCACTTCGTTCGCATTTGACACTGGTTTGTCGAAATATGCATGATTTTCGATTATTGATAGTCGATATTTAACATAAAATTCGGTTAAGAACTACCGAAATCTTGTGGGATTTTAAGTTAAGGATTGCCAAGTTTTGGTAAAAATTACAATAAATTATTGTCGACTGTAATTTTGGCGACGTGTAATCGATATTAAAGTTAATTTTCGGCAACCATTAAACGAAATTTATGTTAATCTCCGACAAACCAGTATCAAATCCGCAAATGAAAGATTTCAATTCTCGAAACATTATTCTATATACAAACATTTCGAATACAATAAAAACACACAAAAACTAACTATACAAAACACAAAATTACGAAACATAATCGAAATTTTGTTGAAAATAGAGTTGAGTTTGAAATGAAATTCTTTTTCTTCGTCATTTCTCCTAATTTTTCACGTCTTCTTTTTTCCCTCGAAGTCCTGGGATTAGTAGGATTCTTCCTCTTCCTCGTTTCTCTTTTTACTCGTTCGCGTTACTTCTTTTTTTATGGGTTCTGTCTCTCGATGGTGTTGTGGAATTTTTTCTTCCTCAATTCTCTCTATTGTTCACATCCACGTCACTTTGTGTTTTTTTAATGATTTTGGGTGTTGTCAAATGATATGTAATAACAAATTTGTGTGGGAAGAGTAAAAATATTATAATTTGAATGTAATTTGAGTGTAAGGCTATTCGGGTAATTTTAATATTTTTTTATGCTGATTGGATGCCTTCAGCAAATATTCGGGTGGCAATAGCGCTGCCCAATAATTAATTGTATTGTGTAGGTTCAACTTGAGCAAGTTCGATAATAAACATATATGTCATCTCTTTAAATATTTATATATTATATACATTACATAGTATATTTTTTCTTCTTATTTCTCACAAATATTTCAAATAATAAAAGTGTAGAAATTTTCAAAAAGTGTGTTTTAATTTTTCAAATAATTCGTTAAGAACGTATTTGGAGTCTTCCTTAATTTGCAGAAATTCTCGCACCCTTGATTAAAGTCAATCTTACAAATTAGAAAATTCTAAATTCTAAATACTTCCGGTTATTATTCTCTTCCCGTGAAATTGTCTTATTATTATTATTTTTTTAATATTATGCAAAATATTTCCATGTACATATTATGATCACAACTCACAAGACTCTGCTTAATGTGATTTTTTTTCTTAATTAATTATTATTATTTATTAAAAATGTCTTACTTTTTTAATTAAATATTAATTTTAATTACATTATAAATTGTTTATAAAATCGTTAACTAATTATTAGTATTATTTTTCATACTTTTTTTTTAATTGAAATATTCGTCTAAAAAAATTTATTCATCTTAGGTGTTTGTCCGTGTGGAGTATATAAAATATGAAATGTGCATCGAAAAAGAGTACCAAATTTGGGCTAATCGATTTCTAGTGTAATTTTACGTTGGTAGAGTGTACCCTATCATAGGGATGTGATCGAATCGAGTTGAGCTGAATACTACTAAGCTTGAGATTGTTTGTTAAGAAATATTGAGCCCGAGCTCAAATTCGTCGAGAAAAAAATATATCGAAGTCGAGCTCAAACTTAGACTTTTTGTTAAGGCTTACAAACGTGTTCACGAACATGTAAGATATTTTATAAATATTTTTGTTCGCATACATTAAAAGAACATTTCGTTGATGAACATTTAATGTTATTCATAAATATATGTTAATAAACAAATCAACAAAATATAATATAATAAAAGTTAAAAAAGATATATTTCAATATTTAATAATTACTTAAATTATTATTTTAATATAAATATTTAATTATTAAATATTAATAAATAAATAAGTAATATATACTCCTATTTAAACATAATAAAAAAAATTTACGAACACGTTTCAAGCCATTAACGAGTCCGTTAACAAATATGTTCACGAGCTTTTGAACCAAATATCCGTCAACTTTGAGTTTGATTTGATAAATTATTTGAGCTCAAATTTTGAAATTGGTTTAACTCATTAAAGTTATCGAACGAATACTTTATCGAATCAAAACTAGAATAATTCGTGATGGTTTAGTATGCTTAGATCTCTAACTCCATGTATTAACAGAGATGTTAAAAGAGCTAGTTCTAGCCCATTAAAACTAATTTTATAAGTCCACGGGTTAAATGGATAGTGAACTAAACAAGTCCATCTCAAAACGCACCTTCAATTATGGGGTGATTTTAGGGGGTAATTGGTGCATCGGTGCATCCTAAAATATGCAGGCTAAACATATGGATAATGGGTAGGTTTTTTAATTCTTTTGATAATTAATGATATAGATTAAACTAAAGATTGATCTAATGGTTATATTCATTCAAGTACACCGATGACACAGGTACACTGAAGTTAAACTTTTAATTATGTTGACACAGCCCTAATCATAACAGGTCTAGGTAAAACGTATCACTAACGGGCTAATGAATAAAATATAGAAAAATAATAATTCTATCCAGCAATATAATTTGCCTTAACTAAGTAATTAGATCCTATTGAATTTATAGATGAGAAAATTAATTGATCAGATCTTTCACAATGGGAATCATACTGGCAAGTTAATTGGAAGGCAATTTATAGTGTGCACCCGGGTGCACCTAAAGATAGGGTGCACACATATACAAATATAAACAAAAACATATACAATTAAGAGTAAAAATGTATACAATTTAATTATTAATTTTTTTAATGAAAATTTGTATATAATATTCAATAAAAAGTTATACACATATGGATGTTAGTGTAACAACAAAATTTGTATTTATTAAAATACAAAATAAATTACAAAGAAAATCCAATATGGATTGAACTTGAGAATTAAGGTAAACAGCTTCTATTTGTCCTCTGATTCTTCTCTTGAGTTGACTTCTTGACTTTATCAACTTTCGGAGCCGGATCTTCGGATGAAGCTTGTCCGAGCTCTGACTATGTAGTCTTGACGTTGACCCGGAGACGTCGAGCCTTTGTTCAGATTGAACGTTGACTTGAAGACTTTTCTGTGGAAGAATGTTGTTGACTGAAAGATTGCCGGATCGGAGGGGCTTGGCACCTTGATCTCTGACCAGAGGCGGATGACTGGAAGAACGCCGGATCGGAGGGCTTGGCAGCTTAATCTCTGATTGGAGGCGGATGACTGGAAGAACGCCGGATCGGAGGGCTTGTCAGCTTGATCTCTGATCGGAGGCGGATGGCTGGAAGAACGCCAGATCGGAGGGCTTGGCAGCTTGATCTCTGATCGGAGGCGGTTGGCTGGAATAATGCCGGATCGGAGGCGGTTGGCTGGAAGAACGCCGGATCGGAGGGCTTGGCAGCTTGATCTCTGATCGGAGGCGGTTGGCTGGAATAACGCCGGATCGGAGGGCTTGGCAGCTTGATCTCTGATTGCAGACCGTTCTTGACTTGAAGATGCTTGAAGATCTCAAGTCTTGACTTGAAGATGCTTGAAGATCTCAAGGGAGCACTGCTCGTATTCTTGATCTCTTCAGAAGCGCGTCTTCAGATGTTTTTGGTGTGTCTGGAATGAGGACTGAAGACCCTTATTTATATGTAGAGAAAATAACTACTTAAGAGATATTTTCTCATTTAAAAGATATGTTGGGCTTATCTCCTTTAATTAAGCCTGCTGAATTGGATAAGGCTCAATTATCAATTATTTACTCATTTATTTTAGGAATTAATTTATTTAAATTCCTTAATAAATAAATAATTAATTGATAATTACTGCATTAATTTGCCATATATTTTATTTAATAGACAATAAAATTCAGGTGCCTACAAATGCTCCCTCGCATTTTGTTCACGAACGCCTTTGTGTTGAAGTGAACAAATTGCGACACTCCATTATTGATCAACATGACTGAATTTTATTGCTTGTCTCAGCAACTTGATACGAATAACCTGAATTATGACTGAACTTAGTGAAGTGCTAAGCGGCTACGTACCTCTTCACAGAGAATCAAGTTATAACGTAGTTCAAAAGGACATGATTTGGTTTGAATAGGGGGTGCCGTACACAGTTTATACTC
The DNA here is from genome assembly GCA_023678885.1 of Pogostemon cablin. Classification (NCBI taxonomy): domain Eukaryota; kingdom Viridiplantae; phylum Streptophyta; class Magnoliopsida; order Lamiales; family Lamiaceae; genus Pogostemon; species Pogostemon cablin. The sequence continues at coordinate 13,734,015 of CM043005.1, forward strand.
GTGCGGGCCATGAGTAACATGCAGTTTATGCTCGTGCGTTAAAGAGCTTTGAACTTGAATTTGCTGACAATTTATACTCGTGTCAATGAGTCTTCAATTTGATTTGTAGACAGTTTATACTCTTCTCAAGGAGTCTTGAACTTGAGTTGAAAAGTTTAATCTCGTATCAAGGAGTGTAACATGTAGAGAGTTCCATCTCTTCTCAAGAAAATTTAATTTAAGTGGGATAGTTTAAGCTCGTATCAAGGAACATAACATATAGAGAGTTTCGTCTCTTCTCAAGGAGATTTGATTTGAGTTTGATAGTTTAGACTTGTATCAAGGAGTGTAACATGTAGAGAGTTTCGTCTCTTCTCAAGGAGATTTGATTTAAGTTAGATAGTTTTAACTCATATCAAGGAGCATAATGTGGACAGTTTTTGCTCGTGTCGGGAAGCATTGCTTGAGAAATTTTAGATAGTTTTAACTCGTATCAAAGAGTATAACATGTGGACAGTTTATGCTCGTGTCGAGGAGCATTGCTTGAGAAATTTTAGATAGTTTTAACTCGTATCAAGGAGTATAACATGTGGACAGTTTATGCTCGTGTCGAGGAGCATTGACTTTATTAATAGTTCATTGCCCCCAATCATCGGGTGCATTACTTTCTCTTACTTTAACTTCATTTCTTTGAATCTTTATTGACACCGGCTTCTTTGAATGTGATTCCTCCTCGAGAGGTTCATCAAGTGAAATGTCTTCAAATTCATAAGAGTTGTTGCTTGGCAATTCGAAATGACTTGATGTCATACTTAACTCCATATCATGAGCTCTTGTAGCTAGTTCTTCAAAAGTCTTTGGTTGAATCCCTTGAAGGATGTATCGCAGACTCCATTGCATCCCTTGAATGCAAATATTGATGGCAGAGACTTCAGACAATTGATCTTTGCAATTCAAGCTTAGATTTCTCCATCGATTAATATAATCGAGTGCTGGCTCTTCTTTCCACTGGCAAGTGTTAGTCAATTCGATCATACTAACAGTCCTTCGAGTGCTATAGAAGCGATTGAGAAACTCTTTTTTCATTTGCCCCCAGTTGTCGATGGAGTTAGCTTCCAAGTCGATATACCAATCAAAAGCATTTCCTTTCAGCGAGCGGACAAATTGTTTGAGCATGTGATCATCAAAGGTTCCAGCATCATTGCATGTCTCGACAAAGTGCGCTATGTGTTGTCTTGGGTTGCCTTTACCATCGAATTGTTAAAATTTAGGAGGCTGGTAGTCAACTGGCATCTTCAAGTTGTCAATTCTCTTCGTATATGGCTTATTGTAAGCAACAGAAGATTTGGAGCTCCCTTTAAACTTGTCTTTTATCGTCTCTAGTACGATATTCTTCAGTTGATTCATAGAGAGCATTCCGTCAGCTGAAATTTGTATCACTTCCTCAACTGGATTTATTTCATATGGATGGTGATTCGCGGAGTCCTCCTCCTCGTCTTCATCCTCAACTCGTTTCTCATTTACATGACTTGTCTGTGCTATCTCCATCTTTTTCATCAGTTTGGATATCAACAGACCTTGTTCTTGGCTCTGTTTGGTGAGTGCAGCAACAGATTGAGTCAAGCTTGCCAGTTGTTCTTCGACAGACGAAGCATTTGTTGCCATGGCGCAGGCTATGAATGAGTCATACGCCAAACTTTCTATGGATCGAGGAGTTGGGCAGATAGAGTCCTCTTCAGCATCTTTGACGTCGTGCATTGGCTTATCGAGAACAGTCCCCACTACGTGGTTTGTCTCTAAGGAGACTTCAGACATACTTCTTATAACTACTTCAACATCTTTAGTTTGCAACTCTAAAGGTTTTGAGGCAGTAGACCTTCGTATCGCAATCCTGAGTGGCGTTGTTCTTTGAATCTTTTCAGTCTGCAGCTCTGAAGGCTTCAAGGTAGAAGATCTTCTTATGGCAATTCTGAGAGGAGCCATACTTTGTACTTTCAAACTTTCGAAGAGAGGAGATGAGAGGGAGAAACTGTCCCACTGGGCGTGCCAAAATTTGTAACAACAAAATTTGTATTTATTAAAATACAAAATAAATTACAAAGAAAATCCAATATGGATTGAACTTGAGAATTAAGGTAAACAGCTTCTATTTGTCCTCTGATTCTTCTCTTGAGTTGACTTCTTGACTTTATCAACTTTCGGAGCCGGATCTTCGGATGAAGCTTGTCCGAGCTCTGACTATGTAGTCTTGATGTTGACCCGGAGACGTCGAGCCTTTGTTCAGATTGAACGTTGACTTGAAGACTTTTCTGTGGAAGAATGTTGTTGACTGAAAGATTGCCAGATCGGAGGGGCTTGGCACCTTGATCTCTGACCAGAGGCGGATGACTGGAAGAACGCCGGATCGGAGGGCTTGGCAGCTTAATCTCTGATTGGAGGCGGATGACTGGAAGAACGCCGGATCGGAGGGCTTGTCAGCTTGATCTCTGATCCGAGGCGGATGGCTGGAAGAACGCCAGATCGGAGGGCTTGGCAGCTTGATCTCTGATCGGAGGCGGTTGGCTGGAATAATGCCGGATCGGAGGCGGTTGGCTGGAAGAACGCCGGATCGGAGGGCTTGGCAGCTTGATCTCTGATCGGAGGCGGTTGGCTGGAATAACGCCGGATCGGAGGGCTTGGCAGCTTGATCTCTGATTGCAGACCGTTCTTGACTTGAAGATGCTTGAAGATCTCAAGTCTTGACTTGAAGATGCTTGAAGATCTCAAGGGAGCACTGCTCGTATTCTTGATCTCTTCAGAAGCGCGTCTTCAGATGTTTTTGGTGTGTCTGGAATGAGGACTGAAGACCCTTATTTATATGTAGAGAAAATAACTACTTAAGAGATATTTTCTCATTTAAAAGATATGTTGAGTTTATCTCCTTTAATTAAGCCTGCTGAATTGGATAAGGCTCAATTATCAATTATTTACTCATTTATTTTAGGAATTAATTTATTTAAATTCCTTAATAAATAAATAATTAATTGATAATTACTGCATTAATTTGCCATGTGAAAAAAGTATACAATTATTACAAAACATGTATACAAAGTAGAATAATATGTATATAAAATAGAATAAAAAGACATACACATATGGGTGCACCCTTGCACCCCGGGTGCACCCAATATACACTCTAATTGGAATTAATGAATCATAATCATTATAAAGTTTTTATTCAATGATTTCAATCCCACGTGAAAAACAGCGTTAATACAAACCTTATTTCTTCACGTTCCTCTGTGGCCAAAATTGGTTTGTACCCTCTGCATAAGCGGTTGTACGCCGAAAACTCTAAACCCATCATTTCTTCAGAAACCCTGAAACAAAGCCTCCATCAAAGTTCCTCTTCCCTCTCTTGAAGAAAATGCGAGTTCTTCTTCGCACATTGACGAAGCTCTCCATCAACGCCAATACTAAGACCGCACAGATTCATAACCTCCGCTCTGCCTCCATTTTTCAGAAACCCTTCTCTACTCAAAGCGATGGCGGTGGCAAAGACTCGGATTGGGCTGCACATTTCGGCGGAACCAGGTCTTCCGGCGCCGACTCATTGGGATGGGATGAGGGCCCTTCTTCGTGGTCCACTGGTCTAACGAAAGAGCATTTTGATGGTGAAGTTGTGGGGAAGAAGTTGGATCCGGTTGAGGGCCAAACACAGGCCCGCTCTGCCGGTTCGCGTCGGTCTCAAGCCAGTGGGTATTCGGACGCTAGGTGGACGGACCGGGAGCTAGATGAAATTAGGAAATTGGAAGTTGAGAATCGTCGAGCTAAGGCGTTTGTTGATGGTTGGGATAATAGAATGAATGAGACTGCTGTGTTAATGAAACAGGTAAATTCTTGTGCTATGTTGATCCTTTTATTTAACAGTGTTTCTGTGAGTGATTGCGTATTTGGTAGTTTATGAATCAAGATTTGAAATGAGATGAGTATCATAAGGTTTTGCAATGGTTTTAAACTCAATTATATGTTATTTATTTGGGAGAATAGAAGTAGTGAATTTGTTCGGATTGCAGGCCATAAGGCACATCTTATGTGTGTAAGATCCATACTTTATGTTGCTTTAGTAACTTTATTTGATGTTAGAGGTTCAGGTTTTGTAATATAATATGTGGGTTTAGTAAATGTTTGATGTTTTTGTGTGAAGGTGAGGGAGCCTGGTGCCAGGGGGTCGTATTTGAAGGATTCAGAAAAAGCAGAGATGTACAAGAAACACAAGGAGAATCCGGAGGTGTACACGGTAGAAAGGTTAGCAAAGGATTATAGGATCATGAGGCAGCGGGTGCACGCAATTTTGTGGCTGAAGGAGCTTGAAGAGGAGGAGGAGAAGAAGCGAGGACCACTGGATGACTCTGTTGAGCTGTTACTAGACACTTTTCCTGAGTAAGCAGATTTTTGCATTCATTAAAGGATTTCATTCATTTGTTTCTGGTTTGATGCTCTATTTGCCAATATGATGTCTCTTTTGTAACAGTTATTTCTTTGTATTTATCCTTACATAACATCATCAAATGTAGTAGTAATTTTAGAAATTGGTATCTTGGTTGCATGGAATGCTCTCTTATGTGCGGGTGTCGACATGTGGTTAAGTCTTCCTTGTATTAGATAATGTTGTGAGCTTTTTTGTTAAGCTTAAAAATAATATGTTAGTAAGCCAGTGGTGTGTGTTCTGATATCTGTGTGAATATTTTAATGCAATTGAGTTCTTCTGTTGCTGCATTGCTAGTTTTTAATATCAGCATGGAGTAAGAACTTTTTTCCTAATACTTTGTTAATTTTTTAATGTATGGACTGTTGCGAGCATTCTAGATTTTACTTAATCAAATGGTTTCCTGTTGCCAACATTTGTCATGGTAACAAAGTGGTCAAATGTGCTTAACTGCTTATATTGTTAAAGTAGGTGAGTTTGGGGCCTTGGAAAGCCAAAAGCGGGTATAATTGAAGTGCGGATGCATAGTGCATGCCCATATAACACTCCTGTTTTCTCCATTATAATATATTGAATCTATTGGTTCTTATGGGTATTCAGTAGCATGACAAAATAAATAAGTAAAGATAGAACCAAATTAAACAACTTGAAAGTAAAACTAGGTTTAAGATGAGAGGAAAGCTAATCAGTGTAAACTATGTTCCGTAACTTCGTTATTGTTATTTAAGCTAGTCATTTTTATCTTTATCAGAAAACATGATAAAAGTGTAGGCAAAAATAGCTTTTCAGAGACCTGAAGCATGTGCAATAAGGTAAAAATTATATAAGAAAATGCACGGATCATATGTGACGCATATTAATCAAAATGCAATTATTAATTGTCTTCAATGTTAAATCACCATGTTAGTTGAATGCAAGAAATTTTATGTTGCTCTAGTAATTACCATAGTGGTTTGTGCAATTTCTAGTGTCCACTTGTTAGACATGATGAATAGACTAACATGTGATGTGAGGGAGAAATTAAAAAGGATAGGAAAACGAAGATGCATTGGCATTAGATTAGAAGAGATAAAACAAGATTTTACTAATATCAAATTTTTAACTGGTCACTGACTGGAAACTGTCTCAAGTGGAGAACCCTTTTTTTATGTATGTTGGAATATATACCTATTGTATATTTCTTCTCCCTACAGAATTACATATGTTCTGCTGTGAATTTGATTCGTCTTATTTACCACCGTAGCATGAAAATCAATCATTTGTTATGCAGATCTACTCAGCTAAACTAATATGAATAATAATATCATGTGTTTGTTTGTGGTTTAGGGTAAGTTAAAACTTAACTTTTATGTCTACATCTATGTATAAGAAGAGGGCAATGATGTGTATATTATTCTTTGACTGACGTTGGAGAAGAGATGATAGAGAATAAACCATAAAGGAGAGGGAATACATGGAGGGCGTGGTTTGGGTATTATTTGGGTTTATAGTTATTTCAGGGGAGGGTTTTCAAATTCTGATTTAAAGTCAAACTAACACCAACGTAGGATTTAAAAAATCTAAACCGCATTTCTAAACCAAAATCAGACGTCCTGTCAAAGGTTCAAAATATTAGGAAAAGGGATGTACGGGGTAAAAAAACTAGAGAACTAAGTACAATGAGTGAAAGTGTAGTAACAATTTATTAAAGTATAGGGAGCGAAAGATATATCATTCTTATAATTAAAGTTCTTAGATTTATAATATCCTATCCCCACAATTGACATACACTCTCTGCTTCTTTACCATACTTGCCTCATACATTCTCCAGGGCCTAGTATACAGACACCTGCACTCATAAAAAGGAACTGATGCATGTAAATTTACCTTTGATGTTTTGTCTGCTTTGGTACACATTCATTCACTGTAGAATATGAGGATTTTGTTATTCTCTTTGTGAGCTTTCTTTTTCTGTAGTAGTCCGATATTTTAAATATATATCTTTCAGTATCAGGCTATCAGCTTAACATATAACCTATAACATTGGAATACACAGTGTCATCTTTCTTTGAGCTCATTGATAAGAATGAAATTTTCCTTAAGAGAGATTAAGAGACTTAATTTAATTATTTGGAACAAAGCCTTGTATACATTGTCCTTTGGTATTTTCTTTGGGTATGAGGTTGAATATGAATTAAAGGTTCGGGTGACGATAATTACAAATCCTGACTCCCAACTTAAGTATCTGGGGAAATCCTTCAAATTGTGTTTAAGTAGTTTATGACATTGCTGATGGTGCTATTACCTTAGACGTCCTTGATTAACTTTTGGACCCATGCAGATTTTTTAACTCCCATGACCGGGAATTTCATGTTGCTACTCTGCCATATAAGCCAGATTTCAAGGTCATGCCAGAGGGTTGGGATGGCACCACTCGAGACCCTGATGAGGTGCACTATGAGATATCTATGAAAGAGGATGAAATGCTATACCAGGAGTTCGTCCAGAGGATGAATTTCAACAAAATGAAGGTACTGAAACTCCTTACTCAGCCACTGTTTGCGTGTATTAGCATTAGTATATTCTGGAACTCCTGAATTAAATTGCCATTTGTGCCCCTGTTTGACATCCTTGTTGTGTATTTAGATGGCGAATAAGGTGAAATGCCACAAGTACAGCAGGAGACGTCCATCTGAAGGCTGGGATTTCATGGTGGAGAAGCTAGGTCCCCGAGGCAAGCGTGGTAATGGAGGCGGGTGGAAGTTTATTAGCAAGGGTGATGGCTCCACCAGAGCTCTTAACGACTTTGAGAAGATGTTTGTGAAAAGAGAGACTCCCCGTAGGCGGAAGAAGATCCTCCCTTGATTATGCCAGTTATTGATCAACACCATGAAGGGATGATCCATAGACGCACCTCTTTTCTGCTTCCTTCTGAAGGCCACACTTCACGTACAATATGCTTAGATAATTGTACTGATGAACACACTCTTAACTCGTGCCATGTAGGTCCTTTTTGCCTTGGATTTCTGATATATTTTGAAGAGTTTTTAGAGATTGACCTCATTCTGTTGAGCAATAAAGGTAATCCTTATTCTTTACCGTTTTCGATGCTGTCTATGGTTAGACGCAAAGCAGACGAGCACGAGATCTAAACGAGACACTTGTACTGCAAAGTTCTTTACTTGCTTGGGAGTAAAAATTCATCCTGTATCATACATGTAAGGATCCAAATTTGTAATATTTTTGGTTTTTTTATTTAAATAAAGGAAAGTATCTAAGAAAGGAATATGAAGCCTTCTCTTGGCCTCTTAAAATTTGCTGCTGTACTGCTAAAACAGAACCCCTGCCATCAAAATCTACAGAGGCAACATACTCACCTATTACTCCAAGCTCATTGTTCTCACTCCAACTTGATAACCCTTTTAACAATACTGGGTTTATTCCATTTTTTCTTCCCACTATCCATAGATCATAGTTCCCTTGCTTCATCGACTGAATTGCAGCGATGGTCTCCTCGCCGTTCTTCACCACCACCTCTCGATAAACGACCTGTTCATTCCCTTCTTGCTTAACCCAGAACTGAGTCACTAGGCCATCATCTAGTTTCTTTTCCATCTCATCGTCTCCCTCGCTGTCTTGAGCAAGGAATCTCACGACAGTGAGAGAGATTGCTGGGTTTTCAACCATGCGATCGGCATATGTGAGCGCCTCCTGGGCGTCTGCTCCACCGAGGAAGAGTAAGATTATGTTGTGTATTGAGCCTCTCAGGACACCATTCACAAGATTCTGATGGGGGCTCTTGTCTACGAGGATCCCAACCGAACAAGGAGCTTGCACCAAGACGTTGGAGTTCACCGTAGCTCTCCTGTGGCCGCGCTTGTTTGGATTCTGCTTGATAGAAGGAAGGATGATGAGACAAGCTTTCTTTGTAAGAGCTAGCCCACAAATGTCTTGATACATGCTCTTCCTAGAAGTGATTGTAGTGTAACAAAACACCTTGATGCTGTCCTGTCTTGCCTGTTGGAAGATTTTCTAAGAGTTGTGGATTGAACTGAAGTGGCACTGATTATGCATGTCCTTCTCGTCTTGATGATCGATGAGCACCGGATTCGTACGACCAGCAAGCTCCGCGAGGCGTAAGGCGTACACCGATAAAGGGTTGTTAACATTAGGACTGGAGATCTCAAGTAGTTTCATCACTCCAGAGAGGTTCTCTTCTCCATGAATACAAGCTACAACGTGGAGCTCTGTATTGGGAGGGGTGTGCTGGATGTTCCTTCTCTTGTTCACCAAGTACGGCCACGTCGGGTCGTACAATATGCTGATCAACGGCGTCACCACGGCCGTCATAGCCACCGCTGCTAGCACCATAAACGTGACATGGGGCACACTATCTGTACATCTAAAGAAATAGTATGAAAGTTGCAATGGAAGTTGAATAGACAACACATTTTAAAACTGAGAAGGTACCTTCATTTCTATCAAGTGCATAAACATCAGAATCTCCACTTCACCCTTCAAATTGATCACAAGGCTAAGTGTAAGACTATCCCTGACCGTGAGTTTGAAGAAGCGCGAAGCAACGAAAATCGACACAATTTTAACCACGAACGAAGACACGTACATGAACGCAAGCGGCAGCACATGAGACCAGTTGTTTGTCATTGTGGAAATGTCGAAAAGCAAGCCCATCTGCATGAACATAACTGCATCAGAATGTTCCTCACAATGGCTTCACTCCTCTCCACCAAAATGACCCCTAATGGAGGACCATTCGGCACAGCTAGCCCCAACCACCACGGGCCGTTCGCCATGCCGAGCCCAAGAACACTGGATATCAGAACACCAAGCAATACAGCAATCACATATATCTGATCCACTGGCTTCTCTTCAGGGGTAGTCCTAATGATCCACAGCATGGCCTGCCTAGCACCACCAAGTATCGACACCGAGACTACTACAAACGAAAGCATGCCCCACAACATGGTTAAAGGCCTAAGCTCGGCTTGTCTCACGATGTCGTAAATAAGCAGAGCATGCAATGTTATCACATCAACAATCATGGCTGTGGAGAGTGCCATCCTTCCAATATCAGAGCTAAGTAGATTGAGCTCTCTCACGATGGGATAGACAACGGGAAACGCAGCCAATGTGAAGGATAAACTCACCCCCAAAATGGAAGAAATGCTTGCTAGTTCCTTGTCCAAAGATTTCCTCTGAGCCAATGCAACACCTATACCACAACACAGAGGCAGAGCCACCCCGACCGTTGCGGTACACCACCGTTTCAACCCGGCTCTCCTTACCACCATCAAATCTATCTTCACTCCAGACAAGAAGAGGTAATACATGAACCCCATCAAAGACAGATTCTTGATCACAAAATCGCCGTTTAACGGGAACATGTAGGCTTTAAACTTGGCACTTCGACTCAGAACAGAGGGTCCAAGTATGATGCCACCCTAGAATTCATTCAACCAAAGAGTAAAACATCATGACATAAAAGAAAATGGATTAAGTGATGATGAGTAATGGGAATTGAACTCACCAGGATATGTGAGACAACCTTGGGCTGTAGAAGGGGCTTGAGGATTAATCGGACAATGTGAGAAATAACAATGAGAGAGGAAAGTTGCAAGAGGAAAAGGGGGAAAGAGAAGTCTAAAGGATTAAGGCCGTAGAAAACACCAAAGGAATGATCGTTGGCTTTCTGTCCACACACAACCAGACCTTTCTCGATCAGCTCGGGGGTTCCGTTAGCCCATACGACGTCGACATAGATATCAATATCAATATCGATATCAATAGGAACACTAAATGGTGTGTTTCGTCTTCATGCATGCATGCACGTTGCAGATAACCTAGATGGGAAGGGTTGGATACCCGGAACTATAGCTGACTGCTTTACAATTTTTATTTATTTTTAAAATTTTTATTAAGTTTGTTTTGGCGATCAGTGTATAGTGTTTTTATTGCAATATTACTGATTAATTATGAGCAAAACATTTTTATTTTATTTTTTTGATATGAGCAAAACATTAAATTTAGACTTCATTTAAACTTTTTAGTGAGAGTCGTGTCTCATGCATAACTTATAATTATTCTATGCCCTTCATTATGAATATATTTCATTCGTATCATAATATATTCACTTTCAATATTTTTAAGATAATAAATAAATTACGGTTCTTCTTATTATTATTATTAATTTTTTTTTGTCTGTTAAAAAAATGTCGGATCTTAAATTAAAGTAGTTACATTATACCCCTCTCTGGTATGTTTTTCCAAATCCAATTTTAGTCCTATAACTTTTAGTATTTTCAATTTTAGTTTTTTTAGTTTCAATTTTGGTCCTATAACTTTTAAAATTTCAAATTTAGTCCTATATCTTTTTGAATTATTAAAATTAGTCTCATATCTTTTGAAATATGATATAATTTATAATAGGACTAATTTTGTTATTTAAAACTAATAGGACTAATTTTGAAACTAATAGGATTAAAATTGAAATTTTAAAAGATATTGATCAAAATTGAAATTAAAAGGATTAAAATTGAAAATACTTAAAGTTACAGGATTAAAATTAGATTTGATAAAAGATATAGAACCAAAATTAATATTTTGTCCACTTTTTTCTTTTTATTTTTATTTTTCGGTTGACCCCCAATAAATTTGAATGAAGATTGTCTATTCCACATCAGGCTCCCTCTCCTATTCCAAGTGAGGTGGCCCCTTCGAGATAGAAAAATGGGGTGGAATAAAGGATCTCAATTCAATAAATTTCACCAAAAATTAAAAATAAAAAAAATCACATCAATCTCATAATTAAAAAATTCAAATCCATCTTATTTCTAAAATCGTCATTCCACCTAATCATATAAAATATTTTATAATTTATTTATTACCTAAAATAATTACATTATCTCCTTAAAAGTCTATAAAATTAGTAAAAAAAAAATATTTCTTAGACTTGTGAAGAATAATATGAGATGGGCAAAGACTAGTATGACCATCTCATATAAGCCCTTACATGAGATGTATAAAAAATATAATATTATTATCACTTTCGCTATAAAATATTACTCTCTTCGTTCGGTTCTAAGGTATCTATTTGCTTTTTGCACGTGAATTAAGGATTATTATTATTATATGTAAAGTGATTAGTTGTATTAGAAGAAAGTAGTGTGCCATATTGTGTAACTATATTGTGTACTTTTAACTAAATAGGGGAAATGAATACCTTTGAAGCGGACGCCAAAAATAGTAAAATGGATACCTTAGAAGTGGACGGATGGAGTATCACTTTCTATTTATACTATAAATTATTTATGAAATAGTTCATTACATCATTATCACTTTTTATCAATTGAATATCACTTTTCATTAATGATGACGAAGATTGCTACCCCATCCCTTAAAAGATAAAGACTTGTGTTGGATTTCTAATATTAAACCACGAACAAGTACGGAACATCAATTCCTCTAACATGAAGTTGATATCCACTGCAACTTTGTTGAAAACTGCGTTGTTTCTAGACTTTCATAAAATCTAGGACACCTTCTCAAATACTCCCTCCGTCCCAGGTTAAGAGGACCATTTTACCATTTTGGTCGTCCCACCCAAAGAGTCCCATTTCCTTTTTTGGACATATGGGACCCACCCACACCCACTAATACAATTAATACATGGGGCCCCTACACCCACTAATACAACTACACACTACACATTAAATAATAATACTCCTTAATCCACGTGCCCAAAAGCAAATGGGACTCTTAGCCCGGGACGGAGGGAGTACATATTATCATGGATATATGAGTTGGTTTCAGAAAGAGAGAGGTTGCTTAACTATAATAAATGTGTAATAGGATTTTGACATTCTGATATACTCCCTCTTTTCCGGTCAAACTGTATCGTTTGACTGCATAAATCTCTCACAAAAATTACAGCGTAGCAATATGGGCGGGACGGATGGAGTAGATTGCATACCAAGCAAATTTAAACTTCCAAATTCCAAATCATACCTTGAATAATGTTGATGCAGATTGTCACACAATTTCAACCTCATAATTTATTTTATAATTTTCTTTATTACTTAAAAATATCTAATTATTCTTAAATCTTAAATGTAACTTAAAAAGAATCTTCATTTACACAATAAGTGTGGATTTTATGATAGAATGGAGGGAGTAAATATAATTCAGCCTGATTGGAATTCGCAGGAATTTATCTGTAAATAAAGTATTGTGCCGACAATTATACTGGAGACACAATAGACGTGATATATCGTTAGATACATTAATGTATTTAATAATTTATGTTCACCTTTTAGGTGGGCAATTATCCGACTAAACTGACACCTCCGATTTTTGTTTTTCACCCATTATATTTTGCAAGAAAATATAACAAGAGGATATATTAATTAAAAAATAATAATAATATAAAAGGAAAATTAAATTCAACACTTTTTTTTTATATGTAAATGTTACTTCACTGTCCCGGTCAAACTGCATCGTTTGACTGCATAAAGCTCTCACAAAGGTACAGTAAATGTAGTAATATGGACATGACGGAGGGAGTAATTATTAGTATAGTTAGTAAGCACCCTTACTTCCCACTTTCCTAAAGCTCAGTGATCAGGTGGCTACCCCACCTGACTTTCAACCCAGTTAATTACATGGATTTACATGATTTCATAGTTTCTCAATAAGAGAATTTATGTGCAATATTATATATTAAGAATATTTATCAGAATGTGCTTAAGGTTAACAAATGCTTTGAGCTGTAACGATGAGAATGACCGGCACTAAATAAAATTCAACTTTATTTTAAAGGGCAGTACATGTATAAGATCAGAACTTAAATAAGACAAATAAAAAATGATAATTTTTATAATAAAAAGTAATCATTATTTTATAAATAATTTATAATACAAATAAAAAATAATACATTTTATAGTTAAAGTAATAGCAACATTTTATAGCGGAGGTGATAATTTTTTATCCGTATCATGTAAGCCATTACGCGACATGGTTTCACGCAAGACTTGTCCATTTTAAATTTGTTAAGTCATAACATTTTATATTCAAAGTGATACTCCATCCGTCCCACCGAAAAAGCCCACATTTTATTGTATTGAGTGTTTCATTCAAAGGTCTTCATTTTTTCTCTTTTAGTAAAAGGGTTCCTTAATCTATGTGCAAAAAACAAATGATGACCTTTCACCGGGGACAGATAAAGTAATATTTTATAGCAAAGATGATTATTTTTTATCCGTCCGCGATTTACCCATTTTAAATTTATCATCAATACCTTATCGACAATATATTTTCTCATTTATTTATTATCAATAAATATAAGTTATCCTTAAAAAAATCAATATTAATAAAAATTAAAATGTAAATATAATAGTAATAAATTTTCTTAATATCCTTAAAATTAAAAATGTGATGATGATTATCGTAGAATGGGAGTATCTTGGAGAATTGGTACACCCCAAAGTTGGAATGGGTGTCTATGTGCAACGCAACCACATTTAAGTGCACTCAAATCAGATCACTATTATCAATCTAATTACATCCATAACTAACTAATTAGTACTCCATATTAATTATCTTCCATCAATCCACCCCATGAGTCACACCTGCTAACCCATTGGGTCTTATATATCATAATTATTCTAATTATCATAATTGTTAGTTAAGAAGGATAATATTAATGTGACATCAAGTACTAGAAATAGTCAATCTTTGCCATCATCTTCTTTATGAATAATTACAAATTTCTGTCTTTTTAGTGGCTATATATATCACTATATATGTTGGCTGTCTTTCAAGAAGACCAAATTTCTTCAGTTTTTTTTTTAAATATATCATTATTTAATTTATCTTCTTATAAAATTTATTATCTTCCCCTATTAAGAAATGCTTTGATTTTTTTTATTCTTGTTAATCAAAATTTAAAAGTAATAATTCATCTTTCTAAGGAGTAATTTTTTATTATAAAAATAACGTTTATGATAAACTAACCTTACATTAGAATTTTTTATTTTTATTTTAATTTACGTGTTTGTATACACTTACAACTTACAAGAATATCCCCATGGTGAAGATATGATTTCTTGATTAGTACTCTTATTTCATGATTTTAACCACTAAAATAGTAGTATAATTTTTTAAGTTTGTTTGAAATATTATTAACCTTTAAAACAGTAGTATATTAAAACTTATTTAATAAGTAATCAAGTCAAATTTGAACAAGCTTTGATCAAGTTAAACACAAATTGAAATTGAGTAATTTGATAATTTTTTGCTTACTTTATCTATTTTTAGAAATTGAGCTCAAAGCTAAATTTTTTATTTTATCAAACATAAAAATCTACTCAAATATTTATTATTTTCTTAAATTAAATTTAAATGAATACTTTCATTGAAAGATATCGAGTCAAATACTAAGAATTTTTGTTTGATTTTACTCACGTATGTAAGCATACAATAATTCATTTTGTAGAACTTTAAAATAGCACATAAATAATTGAAACAACAGTGGACTAGAATTTTGGTATTTTACGTGAAGAAGGGATGAAAATTTATTACTCCATCCGTCTCAAACTCGATATCTGCGTTACTGTAAACACGAAATTTAAGAAAAGTTATTTTTTGATTAATTTTATTGACTTTATGGGATATTGTGATATTTTTAGGCAATAAAGTATATTATGTGTGTTAGGTGAAAATGATATTTTTGAAATTAAGATAAACTTTTGGAGTTACTGGTTGATGTGAAGTTTTTTTTTTTTTGGAATAAAACAGTTAATTTGGACGAATAAAAATAGAGAGTAAAACAATGAATTTGGGACGGAGGAAATATTATAATTACTATTTAATTATTATTTTAAAAAAAAGCACATTATTAAAAAGTGAGTAGCCGTGACCTAAACGATGTTAAATGGAAGGAAAAAGGAGTCAACATTCGCAGAAGCCATTATTAAAAAGCCTGCAACAAATTTAAGTCAAAAGCATATATAGACCCCCACCCCCACCCCCACCCCCACCCCCTTCTTTAAAGCTCTGTGTACAAATAAAAAAATGTTTCCTCAGAAAGAAATCAGACTGCAATATTCATTTATTACTCTCACTTTCAACATACTAACCAAAATTTTTTAGTTTATTTTTGTCATGTGATTATTCCAACCTTGAAATTAACTATATCATGATATATTTGTCCTTGGGTTATATCTTTCACAATTTATATATATATAATTTTGTCAAGAATTCATAAAAATAAGAGAAAATATCGTAGGCCAAGAAATAGCACTAATTACAAAATAGATCGAAAATTTAGACTTGCATCAACTCCAAAATTTATTTTTAATTTCACTAATAAATTTATCAGCATTATAGGTTCATGCCCCGAAATAATATTGTTCCATTAATTAAGGGTAATTATTTAACTAGGGCTTACCACTGTGATATTTATAACCCAAATTTTAATTTTTCATGTGATTCATGACATATTCAATCCTAATGGATCATTTCAATAAATATATAATATTATTAATTAAAATGCATAATTTTTAGAATAATAATATCCTATAACAGAGATCAATTCTAAAATATACACTCCAATGCATGATTTATTGTAGGGTTAATATTACTTCTAAAGTTTGGTCTTAATTCTTAAAATATAATTATAATTTTATTATTATAGTTATTAATTTGTACTCCATATGTTACTTTTATCATTCATGAATTATTAGAGTTATTTTATTTTATTTTTCGACTCTTTAAGTATAAAAAAATAAATTCACAAGTCTTTGCTTTATGGTTGGTCGTATATCAACCATCATTTGATTGCTCACTCAATATATATCATCACAACCAAATTTGGATTTACGTAAACCGAAGACTCATAAAAGCACTTCATCCTTGGAAACTTGAAAAGTGATCATATTTCTTTCTTTCTTCTAGTAAGACGAATAAAAGTAATTTTTATTATAAAAAATAATACTTAATTAATAAAAAGTATTTATGAACCATTTATAGTAAAAATGAAAATCAATAATATTTAGGAAGAAAATAAAAAAGTAATAGACATATTTAATAAAAAGTGATAACTAATTATAAAAACACGTAAAATAGTTTCACCATAATACTATTTCACACCATTCTTAACCTTTGTTTATTTTGTTTCTTCTATTTATAAGTAATCACTAATCAGTTTAGGTTTTCATATCTTATCTAATAAATAAAGAAATTTAATCACTCATGACTAAATTAAAAAATAATAATAATAATAAAACTTAAATTGGAATTGTTCATAATTGATGAAATATGACATTTGTTTTTTTTTTTCTCCCCTTTAACCTACTTAGATTTAGATACGTTGAAATCTTATACATGCATGTCAATAATTTATCATTTATCAGGACATATAGAAAAATATTATGAAGATAGAGTGGAACAAATAGTGGAGTAGGGATGATAGGCCATGGGAGAGCAAGAAATTTGAGTTCCTGCTAAACCATTTTGCATCAAATCTCAATTTAATTAAATGATAGAATCCCAAATTAAGAGAAGAGAACACACGCTCATGGCATCACTCTGTATTAATATGTGACGCAGTAATTGAAAAACAATATTAAATACTCCCTCCGTCCCATAAAATCTTTCACACTTTCCTCATTTGTTTGTCCCATAAAACCTTTTACACCCCAAAAAATGAAACATCACTTTATCTAACAAACTCAAAAGTTCCTTTAATTTCAAATTTGTCACTCCTTTTTCACACACATATCATTACTTTATACTACTTTTTTATTATTTAAGAATACCACAATACCCTCCAAAGTCAATTAAGTTGGTCAAAAAGTGCACATTTTCTTAAACAACGTGGAACAATAAACGCGAAAAGTATTATGGGACGGAGGGAGTATTATATACTCCCTCCGTTCCACCGAAAGGTCATCATTTTACTATATTGGGCGTCTCATCCAAATGTCCTCATTTTCCATTTTTAGTAAAAAGGTACCACATGTGGCCCACCTCTCACTACTAATACAACTACCCACTACACATAAAATAATAATATTCCTCAATCTACGCACAAAAAATAACCGGTGACATTTGGGCGGGACGGAGGGAGTATTATTTAAATGCTACTTACCAAAAATTGAGTTTTACCTACATAAATGACAAGCAGTAATTATTAAACATGTAACCTGACAACCAATATAAATTACCTGCAAAATCAATCCATTAAATTAATTAATCAAGATCAAACACCTCAGGAAAAAAAGAAGAAAAAAAATGCATGCAGACTGAGGGAAAATTTAATTTATATACACTCCATAAATATAAAATCTTGAAATCAAACTTTAGAATATAAGAGTGATCACTTGAGAGACCATTGTTTCATTATTTATATATATATATATATATATATGGAGAGAGAGATAATCTAAGATTATGATTCAAAATCAAAGCTATAACAAAGACATGCCTTTGTTTGGACATATGCATGATTATTGGAAACCTTATCCAGGTGAATTTAGGGTGAATATACACATACACACATATATTTATTTATAATGATTAAGAGTGAAAATTAAAGAAGGTGAAATAAAACCTGGAAAGGATTAATAACAGTGGTGATGTGAGAAGCAAGAAGGAACCATGAAACTCAGGATGGATAGCGCCAACGGGCCAAGGCGAGGCGGTGGTGGTGCTATCCCTCCTGAGCTTTACGGATCCTTCGTATACTCTGGATCTTTTTATTTTCCAGCTTATGATGCTTGTATTCAATCAAGTTTTTCCTTGTCTTGTAACTGGAATAATGCAGATAACATAAATTGGGTTGGTTTGTGTATATATTAGGTGGGGTTGGGTTGGGTTGGGGTGGTCGAACAAGTGAGGGTCTGAATAAAGTAATAATTTATGGACATGTCATTTATTCTACTACAATACATGAATATTTATGGAGCCGCTTGGCTGTAGTAGTAGGAGCAGCTGCGGTTATAGAAATAATTATTTGGGGTACCCTATTTAATAATGAAAATATTATTCCTTTAGTCACAGTTCTCGTTTTTTTTACACGAGAATTAAGAAGCATTATTATTTTATGTCTATTGGATATCTGTATTAGTAGTGAGTAGTGGATCATATGTGGAGTTCTTTTATTAAAAGAGAAAAATTGAGACCTTTAAATGAAACGCTCAATATAGTAAAATAGAAACCTTATGGTGGGAGGGAGGGACTAAGCTGTAATTCTTTCGTGCAATCGCAAATTTTATTTTCTCTGTTATTGTGTCCCACAAAAAATTCCACCACCTAAAAAAGAAATACTCCCTCCGTCCCGGATCACTATCTCATTTATGGTATCACGTTATTTAAGAAAAAAATTTTTTTGACAAAGTTTGTTGACTTTAAAGAGTATTGTTGTATTTTTTGGTAATATAAAAATATAAACTCATGGTATAAGTGAAAAATGATTGGCAAATTTGAAAATAATACAATTTTTTAGGTTGTTGAATAAAGTGATGTTTCCCTTTAAGGGGCATGAAGGGTGGGAAGGGACGGACGAATAAAAAAAGTGTGAAGGGTGGTGTGGGACGAAAGGAATATCTCAATCTCCAATTTTAAAATTCAATCTTAAAAATACATCTTAATTAAAAATTTATTATTCTCACCTAACACACATAACATATTTTATACTTTATATAGTATATTACCTAAAATGACTAAAATCCCTCCAAAAATCAAATAAAATTGGTTACTTTATCTATAGCAACAAACAATGTAAAATAATGTGGGATGGGGGAGTTTTTTATATTCAAAATTTTACCATAAATAAATTAAAATAAAAAATTTATAATAAAATGGCTAACACTTTTATGAATTTGAGTTTACGGTGTAAATTTTATTCCTTTATATCTTACTTATTATACACATGTTTAGTTAGAATTTAAATTAAGAAGTGATTATAAGGTTTACAACGTGAATCAAATTACTAAACCTAACCAAATAGTAGCCTATGCTCGCTCTAATTTTGAAAAAGTGAAAAAAAAATTTGAAATAATCTCTGCTCGCTCTAAATAAAAATCATGATTCAGAACTTGAACTAGGAAATCGTAATGGGTGTGGGCTGTATTTCAAATTTGGGTCCTTTCATAGTATGGCCCAAATTATAAATTCATCCTGAAAAAGAAAGCCAATTTGGAAACAAATAAAACCTTATCATCACTGAATAAGAAAATAATAAATTTAGAGCTATTTTGTAGTGCATTCGGTGCATATAATGGTTTATAGGGTAAAAGTTAATGTAGTAAATAGTTATTGTATTTATTTTTAATTATTTTATTTTATAATTAAAAAAAATAAAAATTTGAACTAACGATTTTGAATATGCAGGTGCATTGGAGTTTAACTCCAAATTTAGTCTTGTATTTTTCTTTTTAAATAGAATTTGTTGTTTATCCAGTTATGTGAGTTGTAAAGTGAAGACAACTCTTTACCATTAAAATATATTAGTTATTAGATTGTGTGTAATTTGGTTATTTAAGGAGTGTAAATTTGTTTATGAGAAAAAAAAAGTATAAATTTATTTATAAGACAGAGAAAATATGGAGCGAAAGTTTTCTAATGAAATAATTTCACTTCACAAGGATTTAAATTTAATTATTTAATTAAAAAAAATTCAACCACTTTTAAAATATAAAAAAGTGTAATAAAATATAGGTGGTGGAAAAATGTCCATTAGGAAATGGAAACTCAGTGGCAAAATGTGTGGACGTCCTAATTCTGCACATACAAACAGATTTCTTGCTTAAATAAAAACATACTACTTCCAAATGGATATGCGAATTTGGCTATGGAGTGATTGCTGAATAATTCAGATGGCTTCCGTCCTTCTCCGCTGCTTCTTACCGCTGCAATCACTCCATTGTCGTTCGCACCAGCAGAAGAACTCGGCCGCCATTTGTTGTGCTTCCACAGCTTCAGCTCCACTCAGTAGTCTCAGAGGCACCACCGTGACTGCACCGGCAAGTTTAAAGCCGATTGTTGTTAACGGCGATCCCCCCACGTTTGTTTCCGCCCCCGGCCGCCGCATCGTCGCCGGTACGGTTGACTTTACTTGACTTCGTTGGTTGCGGCATTATCGCGATCACCTTGCATGCGTTAAGTGTTGGCTATGATGCCTGTTGTTTGTTTGTGCTGAGTTAATCAATTACCACACAGCATGTTCCGTTGGGTTTATGATACTTTGCGCAGTTTTTCTGTTAGCTTACATATTGTTTAGTAACGTTGATTAGGTTTGTGTGAATTGTGATCATAGTCTACAGGGTTTAATTGTTTTGCTGGAGTGTAGAATGATGATACTGAATGTTTCTTGTTTCCAGTGTTAATTCATCTAGGTTTTAGTTCTCATTTTTCAGAAATTAAGAGTGTAAATGGAGAATTTGTCGATTGAGAAATGACCAAGATGATCGTTTTGTGGCTGTTGAGAATAAGTTAGATGTTTCTGTTCTCTATCTTTCCTTCATGTCCGATGAAGATTTCCTCAAAAGTTAGGATTGATAATCTTGTTTAGAAATGAAAGATCATTAATAATGACTGTTATGGCTAGGAATTGTGTTGTTTGAATTTCTGAAAGCAATTTTGGAAGGTGTGGAGGGGGGATGTGAAAGGACAGAAATTTCGTTTTAGATGCAATGAAACCTTGGATCTAATTTGGACTAGTGTAGTCAGTCGACTATTTTTTTTTTAATTATTATTATTATTATTATTTTGGTGAAATAATTTTCCCTTTGATGTGAATCGGTTAGGTTATGCATAATTAAACTCTAGTTAATCTGAAAAAGGCTTTTCGTTTACAAATTAAGCTTACTAGTATATATTGTTTTAAATTAATTTTTGAATTTCATTTATTATTATTATTTTCATACTTGTAAAACAATGTGGTATTTAGACTTACCATATGTTTAAAAAATTATCTGCAACTTTTTGATAATACATCCTCATTATTTCTAGAAAAAGAACATTGCTTATTCAATCATTAGTTCATAATTATTGACCTCACCTCATGCATAGATCCTTTATTGTGAATATCATTATATAAATATTTTTCATTGACCTGATTGATGAGCAAATGCAGACTGCAATGTTGTTACCCAGTATATATAGAAAGCTAGCTCCCTCTATGGAACAAAAATTGTGCTAGAATGTTCATCTTACAATTCTTGTAATAAACAAAATTTCCATCGTGGATTTCTGGTTCTTGTTCTGTTACTTACTGTATTCTCCTGATTATCAGTCGGGGATTTGCATGGAGATCTTGATAAAGCGAGATATGCTCTTCAAATGGGCGGTGTCTTGAGTTCTGATGGTCAAGACTTATGGGTTGGTGGACAAACGGTATTCACTTCTACTCTAGAAGCTTATGCAGCTATATTTTGGAAACTAATTACAATACCCTTTACATTACTCATGCAGTACAACCAGATTTATATGATTGTTCAGGAATTAATGGACCTTATCTGAAACTTACCATTCTTGGCCAGGTATTAGTTCAGCTTGGAGATATACTTGATAGGGGGGAAGATGAAATCGCAATCTTGTCCTTGTTGAAGTCGTTATCTATACAAGCAAAAGCTAATGGAGGCGCAGTTTTCCAGGTCTGTGCTTTTTTCCTATACGTATATTTTCATCTAAAACGTCGTCTTCTCTTATGATTGTATAAGAATTGCTGAGATAACTATAATTTTGTTGTTCTAACATACAGTGTTTTCAAGTAATTTTAGTCCTTCCTGTCATTTCAAATGCATTAAGTGATAAATGTGTCAGAGCTTCACTTTAACATTATAATGATGTCATGTCTTATTTTCAAATTTCTAGGTTAATGGAAATCATGAAACCATGAACGTCGAAGGGGATTTTAGATATGTAGATTCAGGCGGGTTTGATGAGTGTGCTGATTTCCTGGAGCATCTGGAAATATGTAACCTTAACTGGGAGGAAGCATTTGTCGGTTGGGCTGGTGTATCTAAAAGATGGAAAAAAGAGCGTACTTTGACTAAGAGTTCTTGGGGTCCCTGGAATATGGTGAAGGTAATTTATGAATCTGGGGGCTTGTTTCAATGAACACGGATTCTATAAATTTGAAAAATGTCAAAAGATTATAATTTAGTTGATGACCCCAATGGTAATTACTGAATTTCACCCTTACCTATTATCAAAAGTAATATGCAATATAGTTTGTTTATTCTCTGTTTAAGACCTGTCCCAGAAGTGTTCAGCAGAATTTTTGTAATTCTAGATATCAAAACAAAAAACTGATTGATTAACATTCTTCAAAACATTTATTTAATTCTGATTATCCTCTTAACCAACAAAATGGAGTACCATAATAAACATATCAAGAAGACGATTCTTCATGTTTAAAGATTTTTGTCCATGGCTTCAATACGACTTCGTATCTTTTTAGTTGCTACCTGATCTTACCCAAGAATAAGCGAATCAGCTTAAACTATCAGTATTAAAATAATGTGGTATTGTGAAATTACTTGACTTCTGAATTGGTATGATTGATGCTTCTCTAAACCATTTTTAGGTTACCACAAGCTTATATTCTTTCTAACTTGGTATCTGACTATTAGGACAGCGGCAAAAAGGAGTCATTGCAAGATCAATTCTCCTGAGACCAGGGGGTCCACTGTCATCTGAACTGGCACAGCATGCTGTTGTTCTCAAAGTCAATGACTGGGTGTTTTGTCATGGTGGCCTTCTTCCTCATCATGGTAATAATTGTGCTCCAAATTTCTGCATCTTGTATGTTAAAATTATTGACCCAATTAGACATATTGTTCATCTCCAGTTGAATATGGCATAGAGAGGATGAATAGAGAAGTATCTTACTGGATGAAAGGCCTTAGTTCGGAAGATGAATATCCCCCCTTCATAGCCACCAGAGGCTATGACAGTGTAGTGTGGAGTCGCTTGTACTCAAGAGACACGTCAGATCTGGAAGATTATCAGATTGATAAGGTTGTTTTTTATACATTTTGTGTACTGTTTTGCTATTTTGATGGCTTGGTAGGAAAACTCTACTTCCTTTGGTGGAAGTTCCAATGTCCCCCATATTATCTGTATATAGATCCGGTTTTGGTAGGGTTGTTTATATAAGCATATCTATTCTTCAACAGATTTGATGAAATGCACAACTGGCCACGACCAAACTGATACCTCTCTTTGGATTCACTAGACGAAGTGCTGCCACTTTTGTTTTTTTTAATTCCAATTTCCTTGCAGATTAAATGATATCAATTGTATAAGATATTATTTCCATAATAATATTATGTCCTGTGCATTGTAAGTCTCAATTGAACATCTTCATAGATAATTACTACAATCTATTTATTGACAGAATATGGCTGACCGACCTTCCCTGTGCTCTAAAATCTTGTAAGACCTTTATGATCTAATCTTTTGCTTCTTATCAGATACAATACATTCTTCAAGATACGCTTCAAGCAGTAGGTGCCAAGGCAATGGTGGTAGGACATACTCCCCAAGCTGCAGGCGTAAATTGGTAAAGAAATATTCTTTTTAGCTTCCTGAATAGATAATTAATGAATGTTTGTAGGTGCAGAAATCTGTTAATCCACCTATAGATGTGATTTGAGTCTTATCTTTTTTCAAAAACAAATTGCTTGCACAAGTTTGACAGTTTTTAGATGAGATATTAACATGAACATGTGAAACCTTTAATAATCTTAAACTTGTGGATATAAGTTAAGGTGTCTAGCTGTTAATTGCAATCGTGTTTCTGGCATTTCGCTCTTCCATATAACACTCCAGGAAAGCTTCAAGATGCAATTAATCACTGTAGCCTATCAATACTATCATCAGAGTTTTATGCTCTCATACCCATATTAGTGCAGGTTCTACCACATTGTTATCTGGAATAGAAAATTTAGTAAACTAAAAAAATTATAATATTCTAATTTATATACTTTCAGTTAAGCTTCCTTATTCTAATTGTTGATCTTGCATAAATTCTTTATCGCATAATTCCGAATTCTCACCATTGTGCTTTATTTTTATAACCATAAAATTCGTTAATGTGATGGGCTCAGAGTATTATCATCTATACTAGAGTGTGAAGCTGCCTGTAACCATTATGATCCTACGATTTCTGTATTTTGAGCTCTGATAATATTTGAGCTTCAAGAGTCAGATATTGAAAACGTGAGGGCCTGGTTTCAGATCTAAGAGTATGATAAAAACAAACAAACAAGCTGCATAGAGACACTGGTTTGATTACATTACTTATGGCATCACAAGTTTACAAGAATATGAGAGTCTAGGCCATGTGAGATGAAAATAGCATGCATAGGGAAGCAGATACTTGTTTATTTATTTATTTCCTCTCTATATTATACTTTTGTGGATGATGCGACTTATATACAGATTGGAGGGATTTAGATTAATTATCTATCAATTGAAGAGTTTGGTATTTCCTGCAGTGACTTCAACTGTAACATTTGGCGTATTGATGTAGGGATGTCTAGTGGAGTTCTTGATTCAAGGCCTGAGGTAATCTATTCTTTTACTCTAATTTGAAGCCATTAGCTTCGGGCTTTGTGTATTGCATCTCTGATGTAAGAAACCATCATCTATAATGATACAATTCAAAAGTGCACATCAATGTAGATAATATAAAGTGCTTCTTTTACTTGTAGTTTTATTCTCCTTATTATCAACAAAATTTGAGTTAGTTATTGTGGAAGACTATTTTGCTACTCAGCAGGGAGCACCTTCATGATTCATTTTATATTGGTGGTTATAATAATTATTAAAGGCACATCTCTTCTAATTTCAGAATTAAATGATCTAGAAATAGCTGACATTATAATTCTCATGATTTTGATCTATTTGACTAGGTTCTAGAAATAAGAGAAGGTCATGCAAGGCCAATCAGGAGCAGAAGAGATATATATAGCGAGCTTCAGGTAGCTGATTATACCTAAAGAATTGGAGGCTTGAGGTAAATTTCAATCCTAATGTGCTTATATCATCATACTAGTTTATGAATAATAAATCTTCACTTGAATGCTTAATTTCCATCTTCAACCCTCCTCCCTTTATGCATTCAAAGAAGTTTGTGATTGTAGAGTAGATCTTTTTTGCAACTGTTGAATAACATTACAATCAAGAACCTTCATATGAAAAAAGCTAGCCAAATGCATGCACAGGAAGCATTTGATGGATGATTTTATTAAGAAGACATCTCTAGCCTTAAGGTTGCATTTGAGTGGGTCCATAGTAGCTAATATATTAATGTTTTGATAGGACTGTCATAAATCCACCCCTCTCATTTTGAACTAATTGTTGAGGAATATAGGTGACTTTTGAAACAGCCTATTTTGGACTGTTTAAAATTCATTCATTTAAATACTTTCTTGTTAGGTCCTTAAATCCAAACACACATAAATGCTCTAAGGTGAAGTTTAATTGATCCTCGCTCTGGTTGTCTTCAAGAGCATCCATCTACATAACGTCAATGAGATAAATGGTTCTTTAAATGAAACATGAACTGATTGTTGATTATAGAAGAAGAGATGATTAGACAAGAGTTTCGGATAATCCTGATGTTAAGTATGGTGTGGTAGCAGTTCAACCTGTACTGATTTCAGTGCTGCTAGTCTTTCATCCTATTATCTCAATTTCTACAGGGTTTGAAGTGTTTGGTCGCAGCTAAAAATGAAGGGATCTGGTAGAGCTTCTTTTCATTGATATTATCAGCATAACCTCCTAACAAAGTGAGAGCAGCTCTACGACTTTGGCCAGGCACAGCATTTTTTGAACCACGCAAGACATGTCGCCAAGTAGAAGAACAAGAAAGCTCCAAACTCAACCCACCCTCAAGAGAAGTGACACTGTTTGTTGCAAAAACTTGTGTATTATGTTTGATCTATTGGGATTATTAGGTGTTGATATACATCTTGTTACACATTGATTCTCAATCTGTACATATTATGATTAAGAGGTGAAAAAAAATCACTTCTTTGTATTACTCTGTTAGTGGATTGCACAATTTGCAATTGTTTACCACAAACTTTTCTTATTACCAATGTATAAGCTGTATCATTTAAAACAAAACATTGATAATAATTTTTTTTTATAGATTCAGTACATAAATTATTTCTTTATACATCAAAACTGCACCAAATTAATAAAAATAAGGCAAACGGCGTGCGCCCGGGTGCACAGGAGCCTCACTCTAAAAATAAATAGTAATTTTTTAAAAAATAGAAAAAGTATTTGCACCAGCCGGGAATCGAACCCGGGTCTGTACCGTGGCAGGGTACTATAGTACCACTAGACCACTGGTGCTTTGATGGTAAGGTTTCATAAATTATATGTTTATTATTAATTTAATTTTTTTCACGACGTGGAATAATGATACGCATATGCTGATGTCCCCGATTCATCTTGACAGGCAACTAGCTCAAGTGGTAGAGGGGAGGGTGGAAAGGCCTTCCAGTTGAGCTTGGTTGCTTCAGGGTGGGGGTTCGAATCCTGCCTTTGGCATGGATTTGGCCCCTTGCAAGCACAAGTTTAACAGTGAGCCCTCCCTATAAGCCACTTGAGGCACATCCTGCGATTTACCTCCTCCACCAATCCCCAGGGCAGGGGCGGTGGGGGCCCCTAATGGTGGGGTACACCATTTCAGGAAACAACTGTTGCCAATTGATAGTTGGTTCTAGAGCCTAGAGGTGGGTGTGTGTGTGTGTGTGAGAGAGATGGCAATTCCAGTGTTGAGGCCTTTCACCACAAGCCATCATCCACCAACTCCATCCATCTTCAAACCCAAGACTCTGTGCTGCTGTTCACCTCCACTATCATCCAATCTTGCAAGGTAACCCACTTCCATTAATTCTTGTACCATTTTCCATCACTTGACACCTTTTTACTCAACCATCTTGCAGTTCCGAACCTGGGGTGTGCTTGACTGTTGGGACCCACCTCATTCCACATCCCGACAAGGTACTTTCTTGTTTTGCTTCAGTGCCTTACTACCAAACTTGAAAATGTGTTTGTTGAATTGTTTATTCATAATCCCCCAGGTTGAGAAAGGTGGAGAAGATGCTTTCTTTGTCAGCAGACTCCATGGGGGAGTTATTGCCGTGGCTGATGGTGTTTCTGGGTAATTTTCTTGGTTTTATCTTAAAATTGAGCTGTATTAAATGTACAAGATTAGTGGCTTGCTAAGATTTATGTGTTTAACGCTGGCAGTTGGACTGAAAAAAATGTTAATCCTGCTCTTTTCTCGCGAGAGCTGATGAATAATGCATGTAGTTTAGTGGAGGATGAAGAGGTAGCTAGCATTAGTTGTTTTATCTTAATGGCTTTTGATTTGATCATCTTGTTCTTGTTAGTATGAGAAACCTGTTAAATGTAGCAATGCATCAATGTTGGTTCATGATCTTGGTTCATTTTGTAGTTGGACAACTTCATTATTGATGGTTATTGGTAGTATAACACTTGCATACATTTGCCAGTGAAAGTACTGCTTCGTGTTGCCTATTTTTAGGTTAACTATGATCCCCGAAGTTTGATAAGGAAAGCACATGCTGCTACCACTGCCATCGGATCAGCCACCGCGTAGGTTCTTTGTGATGTTATTAGTGACATTACTATGCCTTGTTTTTCTGCCATTTAAGTTGCTGTTCCACTTCTTAGAATTGTTGCAATGCTGGAGACAAACGGGGTACTGAAGGTTGCTAATGTAGGAGACTGTGGTGTGAGGATTATACGCAATGGTAAAGTCGATTAGTTGATTCTGTCACCTCCCTGCTGTGTTTTTTTTCTTGTATTCTTCAGTTATGCATGATTGTTATTTGTTAATATAGGTCAAGTAGTATATTCCACATCTCCACAAGAACATTATTTCGACTGCCCATATCAGTTGAGTTCAGAGGCTGTTGGTCAAACATTCCTTGATGCTACGGTATCAAGTTGAATTCATCCTATTACGAGAGGAAAAAGAGCATTTTCTTATTTCGTAGTGATTCTTTCAGCTCAAGATAGTATAACCAACCAAGGGAATGTTTATCGTCACATTTTTTTCTGTTAAAATACAGGTTATCACAGTGGATTTAATGGAAGAGAACACCATTGTAATGGGCACAGACGGGCTTTTTGATAACATTTTTGACAGAGAAATCGTCACGATTATCAGCTCGTGTGATAATGTATCCGATGCTGGTATGCTGTTCATAACTACACCTCATTTGCTATTCAAAACAAAGGTCAGTCTGTAGTTCTTACTGGTATGTTTTGGGTGGTAGCAAAGGCAATTGCTAATCTTGCTCATAGCCATTCCAAGGATTCCAGCTTCGACTCTCCCTATTCACAAGAGGCTCGAGCTCAGGTAAGTTCATTGTAACAATCTCGCCTCATCTCCATTCAAGTACACACCGGCACTTTCATTCGTCACCAAGGAAATTCTGATGTGTTTTTGAACAGGGTTTTGATGTTCCATGGTGGAAGAAAATTATGGGGATGAAGTTAACAGGCACTATCTTATTAACTCTGCTCGACTGCCTTGTTATTTTCCATCATCTTCGACGCTAATGATCTGTTTTTTTTTTGGATGGTGATACTGATAGGTGGAAAGCTCGATGATATTACAGTTATTGTTGGACAGGTAAAGAGCTCAGCTCATGAAAACTTTACCCTTATCGACCCGGTATCCACCCTTTAATTTGTACGCATTCACACACTGTGTCTGCGTACAAAGTCAAGGGTTATGTAGTTTCACTGGACTCTCGAAGTCGTATGATTCGGGTGGAGTTGCAGAGAGGAACCTGGTTTCGACCATTGGTATACATTTATGGAAAAATAGAGCCATTCGTTGGTAATTAATTTTGTTCTCACTTGTATATTTACCAGAAGTCTCAGTAAAAATGAATTAGTAAAACTATACATACTTGTTACCATGATCAGAAGCTTTTTTTTTTTAATGAAGTGTCCAAGAGTATGAATGTTAATTGTACAATGTGTTTGGTTTAAGATAAATGTAAACTTTGACAATATCTCATGTCACACTATCTAATAGGAATAATATTTTATTGAAAAGTGCATTGGCCTGGAAGACAAATATTTGTATTTTTTCCCTTAAAACTTTTTATTGTCAGAGTGCTTTTTTCACTTTAACTTTTTAACTAAGGTTTTCTTAGTTTAAGTTTTTTTCTTTTTTTTTTCCTTAAATTTTTTTTACAAGGTTTTCTTACTTTAAGGCTTTTTAAACAAGGGATTGATGCGACATATAAATATCGTATTTTCATTTATTTACCATTTATTTTCACATGATTTCTAGTCAGATTTTTAACTAAGCATGCATATAATATTTTGAGCTTGCTTTGGGAGTGGACACATCCTTAAATCCTAAAGTTAACCAAAATTATACAACAGAAAGAAGAAGAACCAGCCTCTTTTTTCCCTTGCACGAAAAGACAATTTAGTTAAATAAAATTCAAAGATCGTTACAAAAGTGTTCACATTATCGAACGGACTATACTAAGACCCCACAACTTAACTTTGGGAACAGAAAATTTCAACAGAGAAGAGAGACTAATACTCCACACTTGGAGACTCAAAACCTCAGACGAAGACTGAAATTTCACCAAGTGAAACTAACAAATAAAACGAGAGCGCAGCGGAAAGGGGATCGAACAGTCTCCTATCTTCCACTGACCGCCGCTGCGCATCATCCTCACTCAATCACTACCAACACCGCCACTTAGGTTCGTCTCCATCAACACACCAAACGACCCAACCCAGAGAACAAAGGGGATTTGAGAAGCGAACAAAGAGCACCGAGAGATTAAGGATTGGAAGCATATTGGAGCTCGCAGGCCAGCAGCACTGCAGCAGCGGAGGAAGAGTGGGTGGGAAAGTAGGGGGAGGAAAAGGGGTTATGTTGACACCAAGGGAGAGGAAAAAATTACAATGAGAAAGGAGCTCGGCTACTTCGCAACGTAGAACCAGTTTCATTACAGTACATCATGAGACAATTTAACCAACAAAACAGCATCATATGATTTATAGGCGAAACACATCCCATTTTATGATCTCACACAAAAATTGCTCATCAAAATGATGAAACAGTGGGCATCATCAAACATAATCTCAGCAATAATGCAATGGTTGATAAATCTAAAAGACATTGTTCGGACTTATGTAACATCTTTGCCTGCACAAACGTCCTACCTACTCACATGTATTCATAATTCTCAGACCCAGCTTCACAACAAATTAGAAAAAGAGATGTATTGAAATGAATATAAAATAAATTACAGATCCAATTTCTAAAACTTGGGATATGAGAAATAATGATGCTGCGAAAATCCTTGTATTGTTAATTCAATGACCAAAATTTTCGGGTCTAACTGGCCTACACTGCATTCCATTAGCAATTATACAAATATGGTGATCGAAAAGGTAAGGTGACCATATTATTCGAATGAATCACGCTATGCTACATGTAAATAAAATGCTCCCGACAATGCCTCCTCACATCTGTATAAGTTATCCAGCATAAGGTACTTACCTTAATAGCTCAGCCATTTCCTGTCAGAGGGCTCTCCGCATTATAGTTTTTTTCTGCAAATACAACAAAACTGATGAAAGTGTATCAGGTCTGCATTACTTTTCATGTCACATTGTCACTGCTGGTGCTATTATTGTTTAATTCCTGAAAGAAGGATTTGGCAGCTTCATAGGTAGACCAGCAAATTGCAGCAGCAGGAGCATGGAAGAGCATTCTGGGCATCCATCCTCTAATGAGACCTCTATATCCGTCTTTCTTTACTATTGTTCGAATAACACCACGGATTGAACCATTAACAAATCTATCGCATCCACAGACACCCTGCGATAACTCATTTGATTAAGAGGGTAGTGTGAAGTTGATCAAAGATGTAACCAGAAAAATCTTCCCTAGTAAGAACATTCACAAACACATACCCTGAATCCAGAAGCAGACTAATAAAAACTTCATTATGATACTAGCCCTCTAAAAAGAATCGACAACATGCACAGTCGTTTTTATGCTCTGCGTATATTAAAATAACATATGGATGCTTTGGAAAGAAAGTGCAGTACCAAGAAGTCTCTTAAATTTACTGTCCATTATTATTTATCAAGTTCTTATGACTGAACATGTGATGTTAAATTAATAGAGATTGATGTCTGCAGTGTGCCAGTGACGAAGCAACCAAAAAGAAAATATATCGGCGAAGGTGGTGGTCTGCTAGGACTGGAAGGGAATTTGTGGTCAGCAATCGCATGAGATTGCTCGATGGCGAAGAATCAGCAAGATACCTCAACTTTTAGTGTTTTGGAATGCATGAAATCCTCAATGGCTAATCCCAAATTAAGATTATATAGTGTAACAACTCTGACGAACAGGGTTATAGGGGATGGCGAAAAAAAGGAAAGAAACAATTGTACCACTACTAGGGTGAGAGACTAAGGCAGTCATGGCAGTAAGAAAAGGTACTTGAGACAAACCGAGGAGCATGCTTCCAATGAAATGCCTGCCTCTTGCTTGTGGTGCAATCCTATACAACCCTTGCTTACTACGCCAGTACGCCTATAACAACTATGCTTGAGGCAGGCAACTCAAACTGATTTTACTTTAATTATACCTTTCAAAAAATAGGGGCCAAGCAAAACCAATTATGAATTATAATACTTCTTCATATGGACCTCTTCATCACTTTGGTTAATTACTAATTTATCTCATACTCCATATAGAAAAAAACTCTTGCAGCTGCTTATTGGTACTTCTATCTTATCCAACTCCAAACATACATTTCCTAACATAGCAACATGAATATATACCATACATGAAGACTATTTACATGAGAAATGTGTTGCGAAGTGTTGAATAATAATACTATCCAATGGAAACTACACATGTTAGTATAACTTTGTTGATCAGATAATGAAAGAACCACACATAATGCAATCCATTTTAGAAGAGCAGTGAATGAATTCAAATTATCTATAAAAAAAATTAGTAGATGAACCAACTAAATAGAGTGATGGAGCTATGGGAAACCCCCTCCCTTTTCTGTGATGTAGGAGTATTTCTCAGTAAAATTGGCATGCAATTAGAAAGTTCACTCAATAGAATGTTAATCAAACAGAGAATTA
This sequence comes from Pogostemon cablin, assembly GCA_023678885.1. NCBI lineage: Eukaryota > Viridiplantae > Streptophyta > Magnoliopsida > Lamiales > Lamiaceae > Pogostemon > Pogostemon cablin. The sequence goes on from CM043005.1 coordinate 13,766,665, forward strand.
TAACACAAAATCTCCCTTCATCAAGCACAGTCTAAAGATATTATGGGTGGCAAGAGCTTAATCAATCACCATGAATGCCTTTGACACCGTCTTACACTTACACCCACACCCGTCAACAAGCGCAAAGTGATAGCTTTCCACTAGCATTTGTTAACTGCAAATTCCTCTTCTCACTATCCCACAACTTTTTTTCCAAATGAGACAACCATTAACCACTCCCAACCCCCTCATCACTCAGCAAAGCTACTAACCTATGACTTCTCAACTATGATAACAAAGTTAGAGGCTTTAGACACTGCAACATCACACGTTAAACTGAAGGTCAACAAATAGCCCAAGGGATTTCATTAACACAAGAAAATCAAATACCTGGCACTGTAATTGAGTCTTCACGACATCAAGAGGAGTCGTCACAGCAGCAGCTAATGCCCCGGCTGCTGCTCCGGCCGTAGCATGAATAACCAACCTCTCATCGTTGAGGCTGTCGGGTGAAACCTCCATCATTCCTCTTTTTGCAGCCTCGTAGGTTGCAAAATGCACTGCTGTGAAGGGTGCATTCATCAGCACCGTAGTCCGATAAGAAGCATAAAAGGCCCGAATCCCCTCCTCCCTCACAACTCTCCCAACGCAATCCCATACTCCTTTATACGGACTGCTTCCTAATTGCAGCCTCTGCTTCACCACATCCATTGGGGTCAGCACCGCATCACTGGCCACCGTTGCGCAAACCCCAGAAGCTGCGTGCGCCACATGATTATCGGGATTACCACCGGAGAAGCTCTTCTTACATACCTCATAAGCAGAGAAATAAACCGCGTGAGCAGGGCCAGCACCTAGCGCCATAGCGCCAATCCCACGGTAGAACCCTCTAGGGCCATCTGATTTCAGAATTGATTGAACTGCTTGTCTAACACTGGCGGATTTAATTGGGCAAGATCCTAGAGCTTGCATCTGGGTTTTAATGGTGTCGACGGGGAACATAGCCATGTGCTCCACCATACCAGCGACGGAGCCGGCGATCATGAACTGCCAGAAGTGGAGTCCATCGTGCTCAACGGCGGCAATTTCCGTGCGGTACTCGGGCTGCTGTGACACCGGAATCAAGTCCGGTTTCTGAAATTTGGGGGAGGCATCGGTGGCCATGGAAGTTAGAAATTGAGAGAGGATTCACGAATTCAGTTATGGTGAGATGGATAATCGCCATACAAGGGTTTATATGCGAGAAGTGGCATTGAAGAAGATTGAGGAGGTTGGAAAAGTCTACAAGGGAAGGGGGAGAGTTCAACTCTGTCTTAGGGTTCCTACGGATGAGGGGGTTTTGCAATTAGGATCGTAATTGTTAATTTCCTAATTTATTGGAATTAATAAAAATTAAGTGCATGACAACGATATATGAGCAATGTTAGCTTCAACGCCGACGACTCTATATTTATCTCTTCCAAAAATAAATGCTTGCGAGGGGTGGAATTTTATTTTTTTTTTATTTTTTTTGGCATTTTCCAAAATAAAAGTAAAAATATCTCATTTTAAATTATATATCCCTACAACAAATCTCTTGACAAAGTATTAAAATAAAATTGTTATATACAATAATTGTCGGCTATACAATATAGTGTCCAAGAAATATAAATCCTCCTAAAATATAATCTTAAAGTTACAATATTTTACAACGTGTAAAAAGTATGTGTTGATATATTTAAACCCTTAACTTGATTCACCATTCACCCTAATTCTATGCCGGTGTGTTATATTGAGATTTTCACTCTTGACAAACATTAAATTTAACATCTTAAATTACGACGAAAGTGTTGGATATGATATCGATATCCAACACTATTGTTGAATTGAATAATAAAATAATGAATAGGGGCATTTTAGTCTAACAATGATCATTTGGATATATAAATAAATGATTGAACATTTAATTCGACGATAATAATTTTGATAAAAACATGTGTGTGTCTGGGCACATGGAGCACATTTCTTGTGCCTTTAGAATTTTGTGCTAAATTGTATACCCTTTAGTATAAAGATATGTACCCTTTATATTACAAGGCAAAAACATGTGTGCGCCCGGACCGCACGCATGGAAGCACACTCCGTGTGCCTTTAAAATTTTGTGTTAAATTATAGTATACCCTTTAGTATAAAGACGTGTACCCTTTATTTTTTTGAAGAAAAATTACCCTTTAGAACAAATAGTGTACCCATATTAATTAAATATATACCTTTTAGAACAAAATAATGTACCTTTATCCATAATACTAAATTCTAAAGGGGCATGGCGTGCGTCCGCACTCACGCAAGCCTCACTCAATCATTTTTAACTTTAAATTTTGAATATTTCAACCATTTTTCCTAAAATTATTATTCGCTAAATCCAATTCAACTCAGGCAATAATGGGCCCGAGTATTAACACCCCGCTTCCACTATACACACCCCGGTAGCTAAATACACCTCAAATTAATTCTTTTAATTTTAATTTTCCACTTTATACACCCCCATCAAATAAAATTTTACCCTTCTTACTAAATATCCCTTTTAGAGCCCTAATCTCCAATATTCACTTCATAAAATACGTACCATTTCTCACTTCTTAAATATTTCAAGAAAAGAAAAATATATATTTAAAATATAATATATAAATCTACATAATATAAATATTAAAAAATTATACAACAATTCATAAAAATTCATTGTACTTTAAAATTAAAGCAATTCTATTATAATAATTGCTTTAATTTTGAAATTAATAATTCTGCATCTCAACACAGTGTAGTTTAAATAAATTCATAATAATTAAAATAATAATAAATTTGAAAAAAAATAAACACACTGTAAGTTTAATCTTTAATTTATTTCATATAATTGAATTGTGTAACTCCTTGCTAAAACAATTTTAATGAATATTTTTAATATTTATATTGTACTATTTTAAATATTCTTTATTTAATGAGTCTTAATTTTTATTAATTAAAATAGTTATATATTTTATTCATAAAAATGTGATTAATTAAAGAGTACAAGTTAACCCTTTAATTTATTATTACATATAATATATATGTAAGGTCAAATTTGTCTTTTTGTTTAGGATAACTTAGTCCATATTATTATTTGGGTGTGTATAGTGAAATCGGGTGTGTTAATAGCTGAACCAAATGTAATTATCTCTCAGTTTTAATTTAAATAAATTGAACTGTTGTTGTAAATATGAAATTTAAGAAAATGTATTTTTTATTAATTTTATTGACTTAATGTAATGTTAATATTGTTAAATAATAAATAAATTATTAAATATATCATGTGTTAGGTGCTATAAAATATGTTAGGTGGGAATGATAAATTTTAGGGAAATACCACAATTTGTCCTATATGGGGAAGTCAACATCTTTTTTGCCCTACCTTTTCTAATACATCTAAATTGCCCTAAAAATACATGCATTGTCATGAATACCCTCAAGGATGGTCCACCTTTTGTATTGGGAATGAGTTGACAAGTACAGTTGCAGGCAAAATAGATGTGTCAGGAAATATGTTGATTATTTAGGTTTGACACATTAATTAAAGAAGAAATAAATAAATAAGTCTACTAAAATATAACCCCTAATTCGGCGGACAAGCTGAATGAAATTTTTAAATTCCTTAAATTGTTATATTATAATAGGTTTTTTATTAATAAACACATGCAGTAGTATTTAGGTGATTAAACACATGCAACTACCTACCACTCCACTGAAACACACTTCATTTAATGGGGTGAAAAGGCCCTGTTTTCACAATCAGTTCATTTATGTAAATTCTTGTCACATTAAACTCTCAACTATCCCCACCAACCAAATAACTTCACCACCAACAAACATAAAAATTGGGCACAGTGGATTCAAACTTTATTCATCTGTATCCACAAATTATTGGAGCATAAAAAGGTCATCGACTCCCGCATTTACCCACCGGTTTTGTCGACGGATCCATAGTTAGAGCCAAAGGTAAGATACGAACGCTGTTTGCATTGTATTTTATTTATTACCTTCTTTGAATGTTTTAGGGTTTTTAGGGCTTTAGGGTTTCAAAAACGCATGTCCGCTGAGTAAAATGGTTATATATATCCATGTCCACCAAAGAAAATGGTGAAGTAGATCATGTCCGCCGAAAATTTAGCCTGTCCGCCGAATATTGAGCCTGTCCGCCGATGTTTTCCCCATATTTGCGCATGTCCGCCGAATCTGTACCATATATGAGCTTGTCCGCCGATGTTTTCACCCTATTTGAGCATGTCCGCCGATTTTCTCACCCTAAATTATCATGTCCGCCGTTTATTTCACACTATATGAGCATGTCCGCCGATTTTCTCACCCTAAATTATCATGTCCGCCGTTTATTTCACACTATATGAGCATGTCCGCCGATTTTCTCACCCTAAATTATCATGTCCGCCATTTATTTCACACTATATGAGCATGTCCGCCGATTTTCTCACCCTAAATTATCATGTCCGCCGTTTTTTTATCCTATATGAGCATGTCTGCCGATTTTCTCAGCCTAATTTATCATGTCCGCCGATTTTTTCACCCGTAATGGTCTTGTCCGCCGATTTTTCCTTCCTAAGTGAACATGTCCGCCATATTTTCATCTTAATTGAGCATGTCCGCCGATTATTTTGTGGTTTTTGAACATCTCTGCCGATTTGTAATGCATTATTGAGCATGTTTCGCTATTTTTTAAGCATATTATATGATGTCTTTCGATTATAATAGACCTGTTCGTCGATTTATGAACTTAATTGAGCTTGTCCACGTACGTACGACTTAATGTTTAACTTTCATGTGTGCTTGATAATTTAATGCTTAATTTGTGTGTACCTACTAAATTGGCGTATTATTTTTTATGAATTCTGTGTAAATATAACAATTAATTGTCATTTTGTTGAAAGATTTAGGCGTTGGATTTGAAATGAGAAATTTTTGTATATGGTGGGGCGGCTGGTGGCAAGGTTTAGAGTATGTACATGTCCAACAGACGAGCTTAGTTTTAGATTCAGATCAGCTGACGTTGGATTTTATTATCGGGCATGTGCACAGTTTAGTTTGCATCGATTTGAATCATTTCAAATATGTTATACACACACTTGTGGACATCGGTGGTTGTATAACAAAACATAAGGTGAATGATGATATGGATATAAGGGGGTTGTATCAGCAGGTTGATGAGCCGATGCTGTTGAGTCACCTGGTACCAATTCCACATCTCCGGCAAATAGACCCCATGGTGTTGCATAACTACTAGATGGGGGTGTAGTCTGTGCACTCCGTTGTTCTTCAAAGGTATCTGGAACACTTGGTACTTCGTATGTAGATGGCTCAGGTGGTGGACCCTTAAATCCATCCTTAAACATTTTATATATGCTACCAAGAATTGACCTCTCGTGGCTACGGTGCACACGGGTCTGTGCTCCAATCAACCATCCAGCAACCCTTTTAAATTCACCACGGCTATCCTCCTGCCTCCTGCGGATATCAGCGACCTCTACATCCAGTTTCTCAAATCTCTTCTCTAGTCTGTCGTCTCGATCCAGCAACTGAGTGAGAAGGGCTTCATGTTCGAAAAATTTTTGATCATGATCATCCATTCTCCTCATTATTCGATCGTACTGTTCTTGCGACATACCCCCACTGTCTTCTCTCTGCTGATGAGGCACAGAGTGATCCCACTGTGGACTTGACCTGGATTGAGGATGGACATCGTCGTGGGTAGATGGAGGGCTACCAGGTGATCCGTGAAACCCTAGCCCTCCATGGCTATAGACAGATCCTCCATACCCACTGTACTGACCCTGCTGTGACCCTTCACTTCCACCGTACGGATGTGATTGATGTGGGACCTGAAATCCACCGAAGTTAAACTGATTTGGTCCCTGATATCCACCAAAAGAAGTAGAGTACGTTGGTGGCTGAAATCCAGCTGAAGGGAAGTATGGTCTTCCAAACACAGGAGGATATGATCTCTCCGGAATGGCCATTACCGGATGTGGTACTACAGCATTATGGGGGCCAGACTGAGATGGTTGCGGGGGCGAATCCTCAGAGGGTATGTAAGATCTGTCATCATGATCACTCATTACCTCGTCATCATCATCATCGTCGTAGTCCCGTCCGACGGCATGAAAATCATGTAGTAAGTCCTCCGGTGCTGCTGTTTTTTGTTGTCCCCGGAATGATGTATCAGCAACCGGAATGGCACCTTGACCACGCATGTCATCTTCGGAATCTGAACTAGAGCGCTGCACCTGTTTCTAACCCTTAGCCTTCCCTTTTGGCTTTGGATCCCCAAAAACCCTAAAGGTCACTTGAAAACCAGAACTCCAATCAGAATGTATTCCCCTGAAGTATGATTGGCGGGACTTCTCAGGGAGGATGGCAGGTAAATCAACCACTCTTGGGTCCTGAAAGTAAAATAATAAAACATAAATACATATACTTAGGTGACAAAAAAATGCCTCCAAATGCATCCAACTTAGATAAACAAAATCTTAAACGCGTATACATAAAAGTGACAAACCTGTCTAAAAAACTGAGTGTCGTCAATTTTTTTAGCAACAGTATATGTCCAGCGAAGACACAGAGGTCTGACATCCGGATCGGGCTGACCATCGGTCAACATTGCTGCAAAACCTGCGATGCACTCACAGGCCCAGGCCTGTGACCAAACATCAATGTAAGTTCATGTCAACATATATCTTTTTAAATGCATTTAGTTTAAGAATAAAATTGGTGCAATAAAATCAGTATCACTTACTGCTAGGGCAAATGAGCATCCATAAAAGTTGATCCGCTGCTGTTTGCCTAACTCTTGCACCGTAGTTTTTACAGAGTCCATATGGTGCAGTAGGGTTAGGTATGTGTACTTACCCCATGGGAAAGAGTTCCACAGGTCATCATTTTCAGCTAAGTACCATACCCAGGGCTCTATGTATGCTTTTGACGTATCCCGGCCTAGCAAAAAGTAGTACAGCAGTAGAATGTTGGCCGCTTTCACCGCATTGTGGCCCTTATATTTATTTTCACTGAATCTTCGCATAAGTTCATCAACCAGGACCCTCTTCGTACGAAACGTAGCAAACAAACTGTGTGCAGGTGGCATATATGAATCATTCGGGTCAATATCTCCACGGTCCTCAAACCCTAGTCCAATGACACGCATAAACTCCATGGGTGTGAAGCTAATAATTGTATCAGACACCCTGAAGTACCGGGAGTACATATCTGAACCAGGGATTACAACCTCCTGAGCCATCAGCTGAAATAAAGCTTTAGGAGACCCGTAATCTGAATCCAAATCCCAGAAATGCCCAAAACAAGATCTTCGGAACCTCCGCACTGTTTGATCGCCACTCTTTGTAAGCACCTCGCGTATGCAATTAAGAGCTTTGGAAGGCCTACAATAACCTTTAATCCTTACTTTTCGAGTTTGAAGTCCACTGCGTTTCCAGATCCATTACAGTGCATGCCATCTCGATTAGATATAAGACGTGACTACATTTTATACATAAAAACATCGGCGGACAAGCACAGTAAAGGCACAAAAATTGGCGGACAAGCTATTTGTACTACAAATATTGACGGATGACGACACTTTACATACAATTATCGGCGGACAAGTTCAAATACACTAGAAATATCGGCAGACAGGCACATTAAAGGCACAAATTTGGCGGACAAGCTATTTTATGAAGAAATAATGGCAAAATAATGCTGACTAATGGTCAGAAACTCGGCGGACAGGCTCAAATAACTCGTAAAATCGGCGGACAAGCACAAACAGGGGCAAAACATTGGCGGACAAGCTATGTTGTACTACAAATATTTGGCGGACAAGTTCAAAAAATCGGCGGACAAGCACATCAAAGGCACAAAAACGGCGGACAAGATATTTTATGCAGAAATAATGGTAAAATAATGCTAACTAATGGTCAGAAACTCGGCGGACAGGCTCAAACATGGCCAAAAAATTAGCGGACAGGCTATTTGTACTACAAATCTTGACGGACGAGGTCACTTTATGTACTATTATCGGCGGACATGTTCAAATACACTAGAGAAATCGGCGGACAAGCACATTAAAAGCACAAAAACAGCGGACAGGCTCAAAATAATGCTAACTAATGGTCAGAAACTCGGTGGACAGGCTTAAAAAACTCATAATTTCGGCGGACAAGCTCAAACAGTGACAAAAAATTGGCGGACATGCTTTATTGTACTATAATTTTCGGCGGACAAGTTCAACTACGCTATAAAAAGCGGCGGACAAGCACAGTAAAGGCACATCAACGGCGGACAAGCTATTTTAAGCACAAATAATGGCAAAATAATGCTATTTAATGCTCAGAAACTCGGCGGACAGGCTAAAAAACTCATAAAATCGGCGGACAAGCTCAAACTGGCCCAAAAAATTGGCGGCCAAGCTAAAAAATATTAGAACAAATATGCCGACAAATTCAATTACACTACAAATTACAATGAAATTTCCAATTATACTCAACGGCAAATTCATACGGTGCAGACTCTACTTCCTCGGGGGACAAGAACAGTTACCATTAAATTCGAAAAAACCCTAAAACTCTAAAATCCTAAAGACGGAATACCTGGTTATCCATATTTGCTACTGCTAATTTTCGACGTGGAGATGACGATGGATTGAACGACATGCCGGAGGCCCGGACGGAGAGCTGTGTTCGACAGAAAAATCGAGTTTGAGAGAGAGAGAAAGGGAGAGTATACAGGGAGTTTGAGAATGGTGCCGATGAAAAGAGAGAGAGAGTGAGAGATACAGGGAGTAAATAACAAAAAAAATTTGAGATAAGGGGGTCAAAGATTCTCTCCCCAAATTCAATGCCATTAAAAGCGGTACTTTTAACCGCTGGGCAGTAATCACGAGATTTAAAAAAAAAAAGAAAGATATGATATGTGTCAGGGGGTAAATTAGGAATACACACCAAAAACAGGGCAAATTAGATGTTTTAAAAAGTATAGAGCAAAAAAGATGTTGCATTTTTCATATAGGACAGAAAAAGTGCTATCCCTGAATTTTATAATAAGAATTTATTTTTGAGATTGAGAATTGAGTAATTTTTTTTAATGAAGAAATCGAATGTGTGAAATTTAATGTAATTGATGATAATAAGTCATAACGGTAATCGATGATAATAGGTCATAACGGAACTATCTGTGCTGTAAATAAGAAACGAAATCAATCAAAAAGAGGTAAGAGAAAGTAATAAAATCTGTCAGAAAAAAAAAGTAATAAAAACATCGCCCCAAAATCAATTATTATTATTATTATTTTTTTTTTTAAAGAATTACAAACCCACCGTAACCTAACCAACATGAAGAACGTGATGAGAAATTCAAGATGATTTTGACTCTTTGTCGCTGATCAATTTTTAATTACTTATTCACTTCCCATGGCGGGACGAAATCGCTCTCCAAAACTCCGGTCTAATTACCACCGTCTTGACGACTCCGTTTCCATCCACCCCCGCCGCAGCCTCACTCCGGCAGAAGTCCGTATATACGAGGACCGCATCGCCGCCCGGAGCCAGGAGATCAAAAACATTCTACTCGACAACCAGCGCCTGGCTGCCAGCCATGTCACGCTCAAGCAGGATGTCGCCGCTGCCCAACAGGACCTCCGCCGCCTCTCTGCTACGGCTTCCTCCGTCAAGGCCGAGAGGGATGCTCAAGTGCGTGAGGTCTATGAACGCTCCCTCAAATTGGAGACTGAGGCTCGCTCCATGGAAGGCCTCTCTGCCGAGTTGGACCGAGTCCGGGCTGGAATTACGGAAATTCGAGATGAACGCAAGGAACTTTCGGATAAATTAGAACACATCAAAGGCGATATAGCGAAGGCTCAACCCGAGTTGCAGGAATTTACTGACCTCAAGAGTGAGATTGAGGCGCTGCAAAGGGAAATTCGAAGAGGAAGGTGTGCTTAAATATTAAAATTAGAATGCATTAGGGTTCTTTCATTCTTACATAGAAATTATCGTGGTTTGAAGTATGAATAATTCTGTTTGGATTCATGAGGTGGGGTTCTTAAAATCCAAATTTGAGTTTAGTTTTCTAAGTTAATTTTTAAGAGGTTAAGTTTTGGAATCCAAACATCCTGTATAAGAAACTTACTGGTCCTGTTAGATAGCCAGTGGTATGGGGAAGTGAAAAAGAAGCTAAATCAATGGATATATCAGCTGTTAGATAGCCTTTGGTATGGGGAGAGTGAAAAAGAACCTAAATGTATGGATAGATCAGGTCTTTTATATAATAAGCCTCTGTTTCAGTCATGCTCAACCTGCTCCCTTTTGGCTGTCTAGTTAATCTTCATCTTGAGAAAATCTTGTGTAATTTTGTTTAGGCATGCAGTTCTGTTTTCATTTTGTGTTGGCCTTTTCATTTTTAATTGATTATAAACTCATGGCCCGTCATCTGGTGACAATTGTAACTTACGGTGATAATTTCTACATTTTTCTTGGTGATCATTCTATACATGGAAAATTTGGAGGTAATGTCTCGAAGTGAATCTTTCATGCTTGTAATTAATAGTCATAATACCATAGTTATTAAAGGTATGCCTAGGGCGCTCCTTGGCCAAGGCTACAGCTCGTGCGCCTTGAAATCATGGTGTCAGGGCGTTAATCGTGAGACTCAAGCTTTAGTGCACCTTTTTCGTTTCCCCACAGGTGCGCCTTGAGAATTGTACTATTTTCCAGCATTTTGAGAAATTTTTGAGGGTTTTTTAAATTTTTTTTATTTATTTTTTCCCTATATATGAAGAAATATATTCCTTACATTCACCAAAATTAGGAAATTAGGGTTTATGACAGACACTCTCCACAAACCATTTCCTTTGTTGTTACCGCCTCTCTCCAACCTCTGGACAATCTCCACAAACCATTTCCTTTGTTGTTACCCCCTCTCTCCAACCTCCGGACAATTGCTGACCTCAGCTGTCTACCTTACGGCCGCCAATCAAGACTTCGATGTTGATGAGGGGGATGATTATTAGATTAGTTTGATTGCTGCTTTAAAATATTGATGAACTATTTGTGCTGTTGATTTGTTATATTATTTCAATTATGATTATTTGTTTTATATTATGTGTTTTATTTTAGTGTATGTGTCATATTCGTGTTAATTGTTATATTATGTGATTTTCAACTTCATTTTATTAGGTAAGTATGTTTTATATATGCTATGCTTTATACCTATTTCGTCTTTATACCCAAGGTGCGGCTTGCGCCTCGGGCACAAGTATGCAAGGGTGTGCTGTGTTCCTTTAATGACTATGCAGAATGCCCTTTTTATGTTGTTCAGAATAATAATGATGCTTTCTTCTGGTTGTGAATTTAAATAGGGCTGCTATTGATTATGAAAGGAAGATGAGTTCCAAGAACTTTGAGCTCAGTGAAGCAATGGAGAAGCACAAGGTTTCTATTGCCCTTGAAGCAGAAAAGCTACGATCTGAACTTGCAAATGCAGAGAGGACGCTAATGGCAACTGTTGTAAATCCAGTATTAGCTGCCAACCAAGGTAACCCATATGAGGTCATGCCATAGTTGCTGTTTGAATTTCCTTTTTTCACCTTTATTTCATATTAACCATACCCATGAATTCATATGCCTTTTCAGGCCACGGGTATGCTATCCACCAACCTGAATATGCTATCCGCCAGCCTGGGTATCCTATCTACCAACCTGAATATGGAGGTAATCTGGTATCTAATCCTCATCCTGTTCATCCAGTTGCAGCATCAGTTGCTAACCAAGGTAACTTGAACTATCGTGGAATAGCTGCTATGTCAAGTTTATTGTTTTCGTTCTAAGTCATATTAATCAATAGTGTGTTTGTGTTCATCTTTTCAGGGCCTGGTTATGCTATCCACCAACTTGGATATGGTGAAAATTTGTTATCTGATCCGCACGGCATTCATAAGGTTGCGTTATCAGTTTCCAAACAGGGTAATTCAAACTGTTTCATGCAATGGTTGCTTTTTTGAGTGTATTATTCGTTATTTCATAATGGTAAAAAAAAGGTGTGTTTTCAGGTCCTGGATATCCTAACCAACAAACTGGATATGGTGAAAATTCATCATCTGATCATCCTGTCGTTAATCAGGCTGCATTATCAGTTGCCAAACAAGGTAACTCGAACAGGATCATTCCGTGATTGCTATGTTGAGTTTATTTTTCTTTAATTCATAATGATAATAAAAAAATGTCTTTTGAGGTCCTGGATATGCTAACCACCAACCTGGATATGGTGAAAATTCGTTATCTGAGCCTCACGTCGTCAATCAGGTTGCATTATCGATGGCCAAACAATGTAACTCAAACAGGATCATGTCATGGTTGTTATTTTGTGTTTATCCTTCTTTATTTCGTAATGATAAAAAAAAAAGTGTCTTTTCAGGTCCTGGATATACTAACCACCAACCTGGATATGGTGAAAATTCGTTATCTGATCCTCATGTTGTTGATCCGCTTGCATTATCAGTTTCCAAACAAGGTAACTTAATCAGGGTCATGCCATGGTTACCATATTGAGTTTTCTTATTTATTTCATGATGATAGATTAAAAGGGGTGCATTTTTCAGGTCCTGGATATGCTAACCACCAACCTGGATATGGTGAAAAATTGTTATCTGATCCTCATGTCGTTCATCAGTTTGCATTATCAGTTTCCAAACAAGGTAACTCAACAGGATCATGCCTTGTTTGCCATGTTGAGTTTATTATTATTTATTTCATAATTGGGAAAAAAATGTCTTTTCAGGTCCTGGACATGTTAACCTCCAACCTGGATACAATGGAAATTCATTATTTAATCCTCGCTTTGTTGTTAAGGTTTGATACATCACCTATTATCGAATTCTGAATGAGCTTCAATCATTGTTAACCTTGAATGACACCAAGAAAGCTATCATGAATAATTTCCCTTATGGCTGTATCTTAATGTAGTCATACTGATTTGTTAATCTAATCTTTCTATTTGATTTTGACGTTGTTTGCTCCTGTTTGAAGTAATAGTCTGCATCTATCATATTTCCTGAAAATTCTAACTTCTCCCAATATTCTGGTTGATTATGTCGGACTAGATCTGACATCCTTTTCTAGGCTTTATTGTCTTAAGAGGCAATAAATTGTATAACTAGCATTGCTCATTCTTTATGTCATTTATTACATTTTTAGTTGATCTCATAATCAAAGTTTCAACAGCTGGTAATAGTTGCTCCCCAGCAGCCAGAGGCTTTTATTAGATATAGCTTTTCCATTGATGCTTATAGAGGGAGTATTGGGTGGGATGGTTCCACCGTGTCGAAACCGTCCACACCTGCTATTGTTATTTTTATTACTAAGTAATTATTATTAATTACAATTGTACCCTTCGAATTAATATTAAACCCTAAGGATAAAGATTAAAGTATAGGGGTAAAATAGAGCATGAACCACAAAGGTGAAATTATTATTATACCCTTAGAATTAGCACTATAACTTTAAGATAAAGATTAAACCAGTGGGATAAAATAGACCGTGAACCACAAGGTTCCATGAATCAAGGGGTAAAATAGGCCATGGACCACAGCTGTAAAATGAACCATGAGGTAAAATTACAATTATAACCTAAAAATTAATACTAAATCCTAAAGATAGACATTAAACTCTATGGCAACATATAAGCTGGAAAATTATGAATTAGATATTAAGCTGAACAGAGTCCTTAAATCAACCAAAGTAATTGAACCACACTGCATGTCCCCTGATGTGGAGCCGCAGCATCTTTTTGACATGGTTGATGTGAAATACATCAAAATTAAACTATTCTAAATGTCCTCGTATGTATCTTTAATTAATTCAGAATAGACTGCATTAGGCAATGACATCCTGCACCAAATGGATGAATGCCAAATAAAGTTGAAAGTTTAGAAATGGAAGAGAACCCCAAGCAGTCAAGAGAAGATTTAGAATTTCATTTGATGCTACTTAATGAATTACAGAGTACAATAACATCATAATCTTTTTATAGAATAAGAGGTCAAGGAAAAAGCTCTTGCAAAAATTCCACACTTCAGCATCCGAGTCAGCAAAGGAAAAGAAAAAAGTATATGGCACTAATTAATAAACTAACTAGCTAATATAAATTATTCCCCCTTAAGATGAGTGTCTATCCATCAAACTCATGATATCATGATAGGATGAAAATGAACTAGGATGCTTGGGTTTCTTGAGGATATCCGCAAGGTGATTGGTGTGGAGATATGTAGGTCTTCATATCTCAAGTTGAACATTTTCGTGTATCAAGTGATCATTGATATCAATATGCTTCATGCCTTGTGAAAACCCGAGTAGAATTATAACTGAAGAATATATCATATTTTGGATGTGCAATCATTGCAAACTCTTGAAACAATGCAAAGAGCCAAATCATTCACACGTTGCATGGACCATCATTGGTATTTGATATATGCCTCAGTTAAAGAGCAGAAAAAGTGTATCATTCCTATTATTTGCAGGAAATGAGAGAGCTCCCTATGAACTTCCAATACCATACTTATAGATGCAAGTAATGAACACTCTGACTGTATAGAAGCAAGATGAAGGAGACTAAAAAATTGCTTCTACTCTAGATTTTGTCTATAAAATAATTTTATGTATAATGGGTACCATCATCTAAATTGGTAAAAGGGTATCTATATATTTGTAGTGTAAAAGGCGAAAATGGTCACTAACATCACTATGCACTAAATGAAAAGATGACCACAATGTGAAGTTGAATTGACCTATGGAATTTAGTGTTATTTTTGCCCGAGGACAAACGTTCCAATGCTTATTTATACCGACATCAGGAATGAACAAGGTGCAATGAAGGTATTTTGTAGTATAATACGTGAAGGGCGTTTAAGATGAGCGTGCCGAACTTCATTGACGGAAAGCTAACTTAAAAATTTTGAGGAATAGGGGAAGCGAGACATGCTTCATTTTGCATTCTGTAAAGATTATCCAAGATTCTAAGGTGTTTACCCTCATGGCTTGTAAATGGTCCTATACAATGCAAGTACACAGTAAGTGGGAATTGTAGTTGATGAACTTTATTGACAGCCGATTGAAGTTTGAGCTAAGCACACCAAATAGTGTAATTTAGGATTAATTCAGTCCCTGTAAAATAGCAGTTATGATGTATTTGGGCTACTATCCTCTCATGTCTTGTGCTGACTCCAAAAAAAAGGGTTATTTCTAAAATAATTTATTTTATGAAGTACGAATTGTTTTGATTGCTAGATACCTGGAAATTGCACAATATCTATATTTGAAGATGAATGGTATATGCCTGAACTTTGTTACATTTGGTGCAATTTGAAATTTACTGTGTCCATTTCATGTTAAAAATTTTCATATCTTGATCTATTACGATTAGGTAAAACTTTTCTAAAGTTTTTTTTTTCTCTATGTTTATTTTCAGACCCAAATTTTAAAGGCTAAAGGTCCGAACAAAAAGGGAAAAAATGAGACTGTTGTTAAAGAGAAAAAGAAGAAGTGCCAGAAGTGTAAAAGGAAACATCGTGGTGAATGTCTGTCTGGTTTAGAAGCTTGTTTTAAATGCAAGAAACCAGGACATAAGTCGTATGAATGCCCTCTAGGTAAAACAAAGGCACTTGAGAAAGAAATTAATGCTCAAGAATTAAATCCTACTCAGAATGAAGAGACGCAAGAGACAGATATGATAATAGGTATGTTTACATTTTCATGACCTGTTCTCGCTTTATTTTGTTCTGGTGAAATACATTCATTCATATATGCTTGTTTATGTGCTGAGATGGGAAACACATAATGAAATGGCTTAGGTACTAGAGGTTAGTATAATAGTATTCCAAATATATGTGGATTGATTTGTAAAAATCAATTTGGGCAACATATTGGTGTATTTCAAGACTTAGGAAGAATATGAGACCATCTTCGCATTGTCTTGAATACTCTCCATAATGAAAAACTATATGCCAATTTCAAGAAATTTGAATTTTTGGCTTGTTCCTTAGGGGATCCTGGTCATGTGAAATGAAACTGCCAGGAAATTAAGGCCGAGGTTTATTGGAATATTTGAAATACTTGAGATGCTAATGGTCATTTGGTTTGCCTTAATTAGAGTTTGCAACTATATATGATGTCTCTCACATTTCAATGTTAAGGAATTATGTTCCACAGTTGCAGATCTGAACCACATCAATAATCAAACAAAAATGAATGTATAAAAGGACTGACAGAGAACAAAAATGTAGTTATACTTGAAAATTTGATTCACACCTTAAAAAAGTTCTTTTTCCTCAGTTTAGGTCCATTTTAGTAGTCATCGTAAATAGGAGATGCCATTGGAAAGAGAAGATATCCCATCTAAGTACCCCAGCATTCAGCCCAAATTAGTTTAATTTAGAAAGTGGAATTTATTTAAGTGGGGATGATGTCCATTTTAACGACTAAAAGTTATAATAACATCATCACTACAATTATAATTGAGTTTAATTTAGGTCCATTATTTTTTTATGTAAAGAGTCCATTGAGTTTTTGCTCTACGCTTACCTTATAATTTTACTTGGAATCAGATTGAAGGGCTCAATGCCGGTTTGGACGGTGTCACAGTGGCTACTCTGAACTGCTAGATGCTTCAAAATTATCTTTTACATTGGAATCTTTTCAAATTTTAGTTCATACAAAAACCCTATTGAACTAAGTTACAAAATTAATTCATATTATGCTAAATTTCATGTTATGACATTTATTATCTTCTTAAATCCAAACATTACTTTAAATTTCTAGATTGTAGTAACATGCTAGTCCACCAAGATTCTATGTTTCAAAATTTGTTGGGGTGGGGACATGGTGGTCGCTCCGAAATTGTTCACCTAAATTTTAGCAATGAATCCCCAAAAGTGTACCGGTCAACTGCTACAATATTTCTGTGCTAGAAATTACTTTCAGCACGATGTCCTCATTGCATTCATGTCAGCACTTTATGATTGTGCTTCACATGCATGTGGAAGAACTGTTTGCTGTGGCAATATTTTTCATGATGTTTTCGCGTCCTATGCTCATGGGATGGGGAACCAAAAGCGAGGCCTGGCTCTATAGTTTCCATTTTCACTTTGCAAAAGTGGTTACCCAAGTTGCCAGAAAAGTGCTTTCACCCTCACTCAAGCCACATTTGAAATTTCATTTCCCAAGGATGACATTACATAAAAATAATAATTCTAAACATGATAGTTCTCTTGTTATTTTATGTTCATTGCTTAAATCTGTTCTTGATTAATTAACTGATGGTGGTGTTGCTACGAGAAAAGAAGAATATTTTAGAATTCTTATTTTTATATTTATAGTTCTCTTTTTACACGCTATATATACACAAATATGTACCTCTCTCACCTTAGTATCATTTGCCTTCATTACTGGTGTGGTAGAAGTTGCCCTTATGATTTTTGGAGAAACTTAAATAATTTATATCTAATAGTAGTAAACTTCTGGACATTTATGATGATAATTGGGAGGGGGTGGGGAGTTACTAGACTAGTCTATTATACTCTTTGCATGCATATTGCATGAAATCATCGTCACTTCTTTTCTTGCTAATTGTAGCATCAAAAATTAATACATCATAGTGGTCATGGAATGGTCTTACCTGTGTTTGAGTTATATTGGTTTACCTGAAGCTGTGGCTGAATACTTAAGTGTGAAGGCAAATTTTCTTAAGCAAAATATAATAAAAATAAGGTTCACATCTTTTGATGAAAAAGCATGGTAAGTTTTGGCTTGCCTGAATACTAGCATTGTGTCTTGCATTGCACTGGGATGTAGTTCATTTTATTTTGAAGCTTTGGTGTCTTGTAGCCACTTTTTCCGTTTGAAGAGTCTTTAGCATACGCACGAATGATTGTTTTAAAATTTCAAGATGACCTCTTTGGTGATGATCTTTTTCCTTTTTCACTACCATATTAGCAGATGATTGAACCCAAATTTGCATGGGCTCAAGTGACGGACCTAGCATCCTCATTTGTTGATGTCTAAGTTGGACAACGTAACAACAACATGGCTCATTCTCTAGCAAAAGGAGGATCCAGTATGGGTTGAAGCCACAAGACTGTCATCCCAAGCGAGTCGAGTCTTGTCTAATGGAAGAAATGTACTATAGGGTACATGGCTCCTAGTGACTCGCTTCTTGTACATCAATGATGATAATAAATAAACTAATTGTATCATTTTTTTAGTGTTGGTATTTATTTAACCTGGGTGGTTTGTCATCTGCAATTTACTTATACTAGTAATTTTTTAGTTAAGAAAGAGATGAAAAATATAAGAGCGTCAAACTTTTCAAGTATATGGATTGAAAAGCGAGAACAGTGGGTAGGATATATGTTGATGATATTAACTTGTCATTCAAAACAGAAAGTGGTAACACAGCCACTATGAAACTCAGATAGCAGCCAGCAGCATCTGATCAAAGTGCCACACACCTACATCACAAGGGTTTTTAAGTCAAAAAGATGCATTCTTAAATATTATATAATTATTCCCGATATTTACCGTGGCCTGGGCTAACCATTCTCAGCTGAGCCACGTATTCTGCTGCTTCCTTGATGGATTCAATCTGATCATCCATACCACTAATTAATATTAACAACTCATGATAAATAATATTAAAAGATTTAATGGACAACACGTGGCATCACCTGCTTCATCAAGAATTCACTCTCGATGAAATCTGTAAGCTGAACGTCATTGTTCTCAACAGCTACCTGCAGTAAATAACAAGTTGGCTGCTGCATCAATATATGTATCTATTTATCTAAAGGCTGAAGCAATCAACCTGGTGTAAGTGAAGGAGTTTATTGTTTGTTAACTTTTCCAACGCCAGAGTAAGTTCCATAGCTGAAAAAATAAACGAGATACAATTAAGCAACTAACTTGTGAAGATCTCTCACTGCAGAATAAAATAAGCACTTGTGGATCACTAGACATCTCAGATATAGCATGCGGAATGTGCATACAATCTCTCAAATTGGAGGTTCCCTATTCATGCATGCATTCTATAAGATATAGTACTCGAGCCAAGTTCACAATAAAACTCAAGAATGTATTCGCAACTCTATTTTAGTAGACAAATGATATCATGAGAGGTTTAATGACACAGACATAAAACGTTGATGCATGAAGAGAATTGAAGCAGCTAGTACTTCCTTGTCTATTCAAACAAGATTATAAGTTCAACAATAATAATAACCCTGACATAAACTGCTAAACAATACAGAAATAGGCTTTCAACTTACCACACAACGCATCTCCTTTCTCAGCATCATCATAGTCAGTTTTTGGCCATAAAATTGAGTGCAGCTTAACATGTCCACCTCTCTTATTCTGCAGTACATTATTGGAGCAAATTACTGAGATGAAATTAAAGCTAAATCAGATCAAATTAAACCACCTGATATTCCATTAATTTCTCTGCATGCTCCCTTTCTTCAATACTAGTTTTCTTGTAAAACCTATTCGTGACAAAGGATTGTAAGAAACTTAACGAAACTTTAAAAAATAAAGAAACGACGTAATGAGAAAACTATGTTGAGCTATGAGAAAATTACTTGGCAAGTCCCTTAAGAGCAATGTTGTCCCTGTCGAAGTAGGCGTACATCGAGTGATACACATAAGACATGTTATATTCCACGCTGCCATTGAAAGCGATAAATTAAAAAACAGATCAGCCTCGTATTGTCGTTTAATTGTAAAGAAAGCCATAAATAATCTCCATCAACGTAATGCAGAAATTGAAGAACAGAGTTCATATATAACATTAGTCTCTTGCCAAGAATCACGACGCATGGAAAATCCTTAGATAAAAGCTCGATCAAATAAAACAGATCACTCGTAAAACATGATATGTAAACATAGAAATAAAAAAATTCAAAAAGCATCACAAAAAAAAAGGCCAAACAGAACAAGTAATGCAATTACTGAATGACAAGGCATTTTAAACGTTTTAGAGTATCTGTAGATCTCATCGATAAGGAATGCAAACATATGCGTAATCGAACAAATGAATTACGCGCACAAAAATATACGAGTAGTAACTAATTAAAGATGCACAAAACGAAAAGGAAAAACTCGAAATGTACTTGATCTGCTCGTTAATGGCGCATTCACACGGATCTGAGTATTTCTGGCGAGCGATGGAGAGATGTGGAAGAGTGGGGACAAGTTTGAGTTCCTCCTTCACTTCTTCAAAAGGATCGAAAATGATGTCGAGCTTGGGAGGCGCATTATCGTGCTTGGATGCAGCAGTGTTGTTCACGATGAGAGTGCTCGCATTCCGACTGCGTAGAGGCGGAACGCCACCGCCTCCGTGGAAGCTGAGATGAGGGGGAAAAGGTTGGAGAAAACGATTTGCAGTTACGAGCATCATTGCAGTAGTCATTTCGAATATCTTGGGGAGATGAAATGAGCGGTTTGCTACTGTGAAGTAAGCATATATATATTGGGTGAGGGCTTGTGTTGGCCGTCGATTACGATACACGTGGACGTCTTGGATTAAGTAAAAAGAAAGGGCGTGTGCCCGCCTCGTGGAAATTGTAACTGTTTTTTATGGGTGGATGACAGCTAGGAGTGGTAGGGTACAAATGGAATCTTTTCCGCTAACTGACTCTCTCTCATAAATCTGACCTCCCTTGTGCTCGTTTTCTTATTAGCCCAATTCGACTCTACCCGATAAGGCTTAATTATTTTAATAATAATTACTTTCTCCATCCGATTTTAAGATTACTTTTTCTACGTGAATTAAGAAGTATTATTATTATATGTAAAGTATGTAGTTGTATTAGAGGGAAGTGGTGGGCCATATTATGTATTTTTTTACTAAATAAGGTCTTATGAAACTTAAGCAAGAACTTGTTGAACCTCTCAAGCTCTCACACTCTTAACCAGTTGATCTCTCACGCTTCACTCACGAATTGATTGATAATAAAAAAACTAATTGAAAAGCAAGATGAACACCAAGATGTATAGTGGTTCGGCGTAAGCCTACATCCACTTTGAAGGAAAGATCACTCACTAAATGATTACAACTACACTTAAGGAAGATGATGATGAACTTATGCACATAAACCCTAATGTGCTTTCTCTAATCTTGTAAACTGATGTGTTGCTTCACTTAATGGATTCAACCGGCTGTTCATAATGCTTATATGACCACCAGCAATCCAACTGATGTGCTGCAGGTTGGCTTTTCACGTGGCTGCTTCAGTTAGCTCAACTAACTAACAAACTAACCAACTTGATTTCTTCCTTGATGCATGGCTGAGATGAGCTTGGATCCTACGGCTCTAACTCTCCATGCAGATCTTTAATCTCAATCCTCATCAACACTAACTCACCAATCATCACCTTCCACGTGTTATTGCTGCATGAAACCTCACACACAATGCATGCAGGCTACAACACAACAATACTCCACCTTAGACTGCATCATCACAAGCTTGTAATCTCCTCCACCTTGCTGCTATTTAAGGTTGCAGCTACCTTTCCTTTCTTACTTAGTTCAGATGAACCAATTGCTTACACAGTTCATACTTCTGAACTGGTAAGGCTTTGGTGAACATGTCTACCGAATTCTCAGTAGTCTTAATCTTCTTGACAATAACTACTCCACTATCTATCATATCCCTTATAAAATATAACCTCACATCAATGTGCTTGGTCCTTTCATGGTATCTCTGATGTTTGGAGAGATGCACTGCACTCTGATTGTCACAATACACCTCAATCCCTTCTTGCTGAACACCAAACTCATTCAGTATTCCAGTCAGCCAAACTCCCTCTTTGATTGCTTCAGTGAGAGCAACAAATTCTGCTTCTGTAGTTGATAGAGCCACTATATGTTGATGTGTTGCCTTCCAGCTTACTGCAGTACTAAACAAGTTAAAAACATAACCAGTAAGTGACTTCCTAGTATCAAGATTTGCTGCATAATCAACATCAACATATCCAACTACTGCCTTATCCCATGAAGCCCTTTTCTGAAACTTCAAGCCTGTTGTGATGGTACCTTTCACATATCTAAGTGCCCACTTCACTGAGTCCCAATGTAGTAGACCTGGATTGCTCATAAACCTATTAATCATGCTCATCACATAAGCTAAGTCTGGCCTGTAACATACCATTGCATACATCAAACTGCAAACAACACTTACATAAGGTATGTTGCTCATCTCTATCTTCTCTTTATCTGTCTGAGGTCCTTGAAATAATGACAGACTAAAACCTTGCTTTGCTGGTGTTGTTACTGTCTTACAAAGATTCATATTGTACCTCTTCAATACTTTGTTCAAGTATGACTCTTGGAACAACTTTAACTCACCAGCTGGCCTGTTTCTTTCAATTTGTATACCAAGAATCATCTTAGATTCCCCTAGATCCTTCATATCAAATTCCAGCTTGAGTATTTCCTTCACTTCATCTATGCCAGCTTGATCCTTACAAGCTATAAGGATATCATCTACGTACAACAGTAAGTATGTATAACACCCTTCCTTGAACCTAACATAGACACAGCTATCATGTAAGCTCCTGCTGAATCCATTTGATGTAATGTAATCATCAAACTTCAAATACCACTATCTTGGACTCTGCTTCAGACCATACAAGGATTTCAGTAGTAAGCAAGTCTTATTCTCAGCATCTTTAACATTTACACCATCTGGAATCTTCATGTAAATATCTTCCTCTAGATTTCTATGTAAGAATGCTGTAGTGACATCCATTTGGTGTAACTCAAGATCAAACTGAGTTACTAATGCCAATAATATTCTGATAGAACAGTGCTTAACAACAGGTGAGAATATCTCATTATAATCAACACCTTCTTTCTGTGAAAAACCCCTTACCACAAGCCTTGCTCTGTACCTTATACCTCTTTCTTTGCTTGTAACAGGTTTCTTCTTATAAATCCATTTGCAGCTTACTAACTTCTTATTCTTTGGTCTTTCAACAACCTGCCAAGTCTTATTCTTATGCAATGATAGTAGCTCTTCTTCCATAACAACTATCCACTTGCTATTTTCACTTCCTGATATAGCCTCTTCATATGTTCTTGGCTCATAACTATCTATATCAGATGCAACTAAAAGTGCATATGATACTATATCAGCCTCCACATATCTCACTGGAGCTTTTATCTGTCTTCTCAACCTGTCCCTGACCAACTGATAAGTGCTCAAGTCATATCTGGGACTTAATGAACTAGGTGAGCTCTCTTCATTACTCTGATGAGCAATCTTGTTGTCCTGTTGTGCATCTTTTCTTGCTTGCTCCACCTGAAACTCATCAGTATCTGTAGTGATAGATACTACAGAATTCCTTTAAACCAATGGCATATTCTTCTCATTGAATGTGACATCTCTACTAACAATGAATTTGTTAGCTTCATAACACCACAGTCTGTATGTTTTTACCTCTTTGGGGTATCCAACCATTACACATTTCACTGCTCTTGGTTCCAACTTATCTTGCTTCACATGAGAGTAAGCTTGACAGCCTATTACTCTCAAATGACTGTAACTAGGAGCCTTTCCAGATCACATTTCTTCAGGTGGTTTGAATTTTAAAGCTGCTGATGGACATAGATTGATCAGATAGGCTGTTGTAGTCACAAGTTCTCCCCAAAATCCTTTTGTAAATCTGCTCAACATACATCTAACTCTTTCAAGCAAAGTTTGATTCATCCTTTCTGCAACCCCATTTTGTTGTGGAGTTCCAGGTGTAGTCTTGTGCCTCTTAATTCCTCTTTCTCTGCAGAAACTACTGAACTCTTCTGAGACAAACTCTAGTCCATTGTCTGATCTTAAGCATTTCAGCTTTCTCCCTGTTTGATTCTCCACCTCAGCAAGCCACTCTTTAAGTGTAGTGAATGCCTGATCCTTTGATTTTAGGATTTTCACCCATAACTTCTTGGAGTAATCATCTATAAAAGATATGAAATATCTTCCTCCTCCCATGGTTGGATTTCTTGATTGTCCCCACATATCTGTATGAACATACTGAAGCTTCTCTGATGAAGTATGTTCCCCTGAACCAAACTTCAACCTCTTTGCCTTACTTAGGATACAGTCTTCACACTGATCCAACTTACAGGTTGAACTTATGTCTAATAGCTTCTTTCTTGCTAGCTCTTGTAACCCTCTCTCACTTACATGAGCTAGTCTACCATGCCACAGATGAATATCTTCTTGATCTTGTGAAGTGTTCAACTGTCCAGAGACAACTGATCCTTCAAGGAAGTAAAGATCAGAGCTCTTGACACCTCTCATTACCACTGAATTTTCTTTCATGATAGTGAGTACACCTTTCTTCACATAGTACTCACATCCCTGAGTGTCTAACATTCCTAATGATATCGGGTTTCTTCTTAATCCTGGTACATATCTCACATTTGTGAGCAGCTTTATGGTACCATCAAACATTTTAAATTTGACAGAGCCAATACCTCAATCTTGATGGCTTGATCATTGCCTAACAAGACTGATCCCTCATGATATGGTTTTAATTCAGTAAACCAATCCTTAACTGGTGTCATATGGAAGGTGCAACCTGAATCTAGCACCCACTGATCTGACACTTGACCAGAAACAACAACCAAAGCTTCAATGTAATCTTGATCCTTATTACCTTTATTTTCAGTTACCTGATTGGCATGAATCCTTTGATTTCCACCCTTTTCTGCAATCTTCCTTGCCACCATAGCTTTCCACTTATGACATTGCTTCTTGAAATGATCAGGTTTGTTGCAGTGGAAGCAGTTATTATTCTCTTCATCTGCTGGTGTACTCTGATTCCCCTTTTCTTGTTTCTTCTTATCAGAGCCAGCCTTCTTATTATTCTTGTTCCGCTTGTTCTGTTTATTAGCTACAAGACCTTCCCCTACAACTATATTATCTGATGTCTTATAGAGCACATTTGCTTTGATTGCAAGGATCACTTGTTCCAGGAAAATTGATTCAACATTCCCATACAATAGTGTATCTCTCAATCCTTCAAAAGATTTAGGAAGGGCTGACATTAGTATGACAGCCTTATCTTCACTTGACAGTGCTACATTAATATTTTCTAAATCATCTATGATCTTATTGAAATCATCTAATTGACTTAGAATAGACTTATCTTCTGATACTTTGAAGGAATAGAGCTTCTGCTTTGTATACAGCCGATTTGCCAAGGTCTTCACCATGTAAAGATCAGCAAGCTTCTTCCACATATCCCTTGCAGATATTTCTTTTGAAACTTCCCTTAAAGCTTTGTCACCTAAGCATAGAATGATTGCACTTCTTGCCTTTGATTGTTGATCTTGATCTGCAGCTTGTGCAACTGCATCAACAGCTGCTGCTTGATTTTCTGGAAGCGGTTTGATAGCATCTGTCAATCCTTGTTAGATCAATATGGCCACCATTTTCATCCTCCACAAACTGAAATCAGCCTTTTCAATAAACTTCTCCACATCAAACTTGGTTGTAACCATGATTCTTCCCCTCTGAACTGATCACTTGTGGCTGCTTCTCCTTCTCCTTCCCACAGACGGCGCCACTTCTTATGAAACTTAAGCAAGAACTTGTTTAACCTCTCAAGCTCTCACACTCTTAATCGGTTGATCTCTCACGTTTCACTCACGAATTGATTGATAATCGAAAAACTAATTGAAAAGCAAGATGAACACCAAGATGTATAGTGGTTCGGCGTAAGCCTACATCCACTTTGAAGGAAAGATCACTCACTAAATGATTACAACTACACTTAAGGAAGATGATGATGAACTTATGCACATAAACCCTAATGTGCTTTCTCTAATCTTGTAAACTGATGTGTTGCTTCACTTAATGGATTCAACCGGCTGTTCATAATGCTTATATGACCACCAGCAATCCAACTGATGTGCTGCAGGTTGGCTTTTCACGTGGCTGCTTCAGTTAGCTCAACTAACTAACAAACTAACCAACTTGATTCCTTCCTTGATGCATGGCTGAGATGAGCTTGGATCCTACGGCTCTAACTTTCCATGCAGATCTTTAATCTCAATCCTCATCAACACTAACTCACCAATCATCACCTTCCACGTGTTATTGCTGCATGAAACCTCACACATAATGCATGCAGGCTATAACACAACATAAGGGAAATTGAAATTACTCAAGCAAGCTCAAGCTTGCCTCGATAACTACTCGAGCTGAGCTCGAGTATCCACTACTCAGGCTTGCTCGATTCAAATCATATCTCTAACTGGATTATCAAAAGTGATCGTGTATTCCATTATTCAAATTTTCAAATCATTATGAAGTAGTGCTTTTTTACTGTATCATTAGATGGATGACTCGTAGTAAAATTTAGATTTTCTTGTCATTTTAATATACTAATATTTATTTTACTATGGATGATGTGTAGTAGAAAAAAAATACTCCATTCATCCCGCGTTAACGTTTACGTTTTTATTTTGGGTTGTCCCAAGTTAAGGTTTATATTTCATTTTTTGTCAAATTGGGACCACACAAAACAATTAATTATTTCATGTAGGGCCCACACACAACATTAATATAACTATTCACTTTACATTAAATATTATTCTATTTCTCTCACCTCACCACACATTAATATATTATATCTCTTAATTTCCATACTAAAAGCAAACGTCAACGTTAACACGGGATGAAGGGAGTTTATTGTAACAAAAAAAAAGTATATATATAGACTCTATATCAAGGGATGAATTTTCTTTCAGTGTTAACATATAAGTACACCCATGCCTTATCAATACTCCGTTTGGACCAAAATTTTGTTGTACGATCATTTTAGTCAAACATTTTATTTTATATCATTCGTTTGATTTTTGCTTCGAAAATGGTATAAATATAATTATTTTATGAATGGAATATTTATTATTATAAACTTGTTAGGGTTAATATGTTTGTAATGCATAATATATATTTAAGAGAAAAAAAAGGAATGAAATTGAACAAAAATAAACAATAGAAGAATATTCAACCAAAAATATAGAACGGATTATATTTGTGAGGCAATTTTTAGTATACTTATAATTGACAAATATTTGTGTGTGACCATTTCTTGGAAGAAAAAATTTTCATGAGATTGATAAAAGGTGATAATATTTTAATTAAAAATGATATTATTAGTATCAATAAAAAGTAATAGTGATAAGGTAAATTATTTTATGAATTCGTAGTATAAATAACATGTGATAATATTATAATAAAACATGATATCTTATTAAAAAAAACTAAAAACAATCTTATGTGAGACGGTGTTGCACGAACGATTCTTATATGAGTAATATTGATAATTTTGGTGAAAAAGAAATGGTGAACAATGATGAATGTGGTTAACATGAGTTGTGAGGATGCAAATAGGTAGGTTGCTCCAAAATTAAATTTGATGTGGATATTGGAGATGGACGATCCAATGAAGTGACCATTCAGAATGAATTCACCATTTTGAATATGAATAAATGGCCTGGAAGAAGCCACTTATGTATAAAGAACACACCAAAATATTGAAACCGACAATTCATAATCAAACCCAAAGACTAATTAGGTCATGGAAGTACCGACATTTAAAAAAAAAGAAAGAAAAAAGAAGGCATTCATATGAAATTGGCTAAGTTATCAAAATAAGGAGGTAAATATTTTGCTTGTATATCATTTTGTGTCATTTACTATGTGATTAACACGTGAGAGCAAAATAAAATTCAAAAATTGCATCTAGATGCTCAAACCTTTTACTCCCTCCTTCCTAGCAAAACTTTCACACTTCTTTCATAATTTATAAAGGAGGTGTGAAAGTTCCGATAAAACGAAAAAAGTATAATTTTTCTCTTTCTTTGACGTATAATTTTCTTTCTCTTACGCATTATTCTTCCAACAATATGAAATATATATATATAATCCGAATCAATAAATTACAAGAACCAACTCAAACGAATGACCTCCCAAAAATTAAATATTACACTCATACTAGAAAAGACCAATTATTCATACTAGCATCCAGTCTTCTTTTGTAAAAAAGTTACAATTAAGTTAAATTATATGTAAAGAATCAAGTAAAAAACTTGATTTATTAATGATTTTTTCAAAAGTTAATATTGTGATATTTTTATCAATTTGAACATTTTTAAATATGCTCTTAAAATATTACTGGCATTCATTACTTCAAAAGATAACGTGACAATTCCTAGTTGGTGGGACATTATTATTGGTCATTTGGCATCTAGTGGTACACCGACTCGATCTTAACACATCTTTGATGAGAATATAATAATTTTCTTTGAGACATTTTTATTTATTTTTAATAATAACATTAATTCTCGTTTTGGTCGAACCTATTACCTGAAAAATAGAGTGCTCTGAACGAACTGGTTCGACCTCGGGTTCGACCTTCCAATCAGATCGAACCATATCGACTCAGGTCGAACCACCCTACTGCATGATTTAAGACCTCGGGTTCAACCTTGGTTCGACCTGTTAGACAGGTCGAACCTAGAATGATCTGGTCGAACCACCTCACTGGATGATTTTCTGCGTCGGTTCGACTTCCTCTGCTTGGTTCGACCTCCAGGCTTTGGTCGAACCTACCCTTCTAAGCTTCTAAACTGAGTGTTCTTCAATCCCTACACACTTCAAACTTCAATACGAATCATTAGGTACTAACTAGAGCACAACCTCATCAAAAATTATTCCACAAAATATTATTCATGAGTAACTCCGCAATCACTTAAAATACGAAACAACAAAAACACCACGGGACATTAGGCAAGTTGTAAAAAATCGTCACATCAAAATCGATTAAAATTTTAAATATGGCGCAAAAACCAACTCCCCTAACAAACATCACGAAGAAAAGATTATACTATCGGTACTTATCAAGGTAAGTACATCACACCCCCCCAAACTTAGTAGAAACTATAGTTGAAACTAAGTTTGAAAAGAGATGTAATTGCCGATAAGTAAGCACTTCCTCCCTAACGGATGAATTTATATGCGGTTCAATAGTATAAACTTATAATTGATGATTGTAGGAAGTTATCTGAGCGCGTGTGCACTTCTTCAACAGTAAGGCACATAAGCTTGGGCCACGGACTTGGGATCAAATAATGGTATACACTTAGATGTAAATAATAATAATCATCCACAATGGAATCACTGCTATTATTTGCATGGCTAAAGAGAAATTGACAATTAATTATTTTGTCATGAGGTTAAGTTGACGAATGAAATTAATGGGTAAAACCTTCTCTTGTAAATGTTCGGGTTTGTATACGTCCAAATTAACATGGCATGCAGACTCGCGATGCTTGAGATGTCGGTGAATTTTATTTGTATATTATTTTGAGGGTATCAATATAAATGGATAAATTCGAAGTATTTGATTAGTGTATTTATTTAAGTGATTCTCAGTAATTTCTAATTGTTTATTTCGCTTATTATTGACTAAAAAATTTATATTTACTCGTCCAAAATTAGATGATTAGAAAAGAATCTTGGTTTTAGTTTTTACTGCTTAGGAAAATTAAAATATGTTCTCACTGAGGATGTTCTGTGATGCCTATTAATAAAAAAATCTCTAGTGGAGAGGTGAGAGGTTCATAGAAATATGATGGTCTCATGCGACTCTTCGGATACTTGAGTAAGGTTAAAAGGTGGAAGATCATAGTTGAATTGATGAAAATTGGAAATGATTGGAGTAGAAATTAAAGGGAAAATTGGGTCAATTTTATTCCCCATAATTTGCCTAGATGTTTTGAGCAAGTTCCACCTGAATTACAAGAGGCTGTATTCTGTGGAAAACTTCTGACAAAACAAGTTGCGAAGGAAATCAATTTTCATTAAAATGTGAACAAGGTTAGTATTTTATTTACTAGTTATTGAAACATGAATAGTAATGGCATTTACTGACACATTGTGTGTAGATACAACAATCATGTTGAGAGTGAAAATAAGCATGTTTTAGTGTTCAATCTAACACCTTTTTATGAGAATTGTTGTCATATATTAACACAAGTATCTTATATTCAATACATGTGAGAAAGAGGTGCACTTGAGGTATTTTATTGTGTTTTGGGTGGAAAAGGGATCAAAAGTGCCAAGTTGGAGAAAATGTGCAATTTAT
This sequence comes from Pogostemon cablin, assembly GCA_023678885.1. Classification (NCBI taxonomy): domain Eukaryota; kingdom Viridiplantae; phylum Streptophyta; class Magnoliopsida; order Lamiales; family Lamiaceae; genus Pogostemon; species Pogostemon cablin. Next base: position 13,796,907 of record CM043005.1, read on the forward strand.
GCAAGGATGCTCTAAAACACATGTCCAATTTGTGTAATTATTCTGTATTTTTGTGGAGTTTTAAACTGGAAGTGTGATATATGAATGGAAATCTACAGAAGAGAGGGTCGTTTTGGTGTAAAGAACACTTCAATCGGATTCCAAACGAGAAAGTTATGATCAAAGTGGTGACGTCGCGCAAGATGCTCCAAACAGAACGGCTGTGCCAATTTTTGTGACTTGTTATACATCCAAATTTTAGGTTTTCGGAAATTTCTTTAATGGATAGAAAGCCAAGGAAGAGTGGATGACGTGAGTGCAAGAATTACTCAAATCGGAGGTCAGATGTGGAAGTTATGCGTGAAACGGTGAGACTGCGCAGGCTTGCTCGACCAATGGAAGCTTGTTCGATAAGAATTATTTTGGTCGAGCGGAAGAGGTCAAGTCGAGCAAAATGACCAAAAACTTACAGAGAGCTTGCTCGATCATTGCTCAACTTGGAGGCCTTGTTCGACTTCTGAATGCTTGGTCGAATAGAATTGCGCTGATGCTATTTTTGGTAGTTTTGGGTTTCTTTTACCAAATTTGGCATATGTCTCAAGTAAAAGCCCATCTAAGGTCTATAAGGAGTGCTTACAAGTATAAAAGGGGGTGTAGATCACATCATTATTGATCATATCATAGAGATCATATTGGATTGGAGAGAGACCACAACAATACTACACCCCACATGGGGGGATCACCCCCCAACCATCATCCACATCCTTTCCTCCATCCATCCATTACTTTGAAGATTCGTATGTGGAATCAAGAGGAGCATTAAGAGGAGAATTCAAGATGGAGAAGGACACAACAACGTCACATCTAAGGTATATTTCATTTCCTAATATATCTTATAATTTTTCAGACATCCGGGTAAGATCTATCCAACACCCATGATTGTGAAGATTTTTACGAATTAATTAAACTTTCGTGTGTAAACTCTGTACAACACTACCTGTGGATTTATTTTTTATATGATTGTGCATTCTTAATCCATATTCACAGTCGTTTTGTGCATCTTCAATTGGTATATAGAGTCTGAATATATATCTTGATTATAGATTGAGTGCGTTCACCGCTGAACAGGATTTCATGTTATGATTCTAAGTTTGGGGACTCCGAAGCTCCATTAGAACTATCATATATGAATACTTATTAATTGGATTGAATTTAAGTTATTAAGTAGGATAAAGAGGATAATTTTATAGTACCTATAAAGGAAGATCATATCGGGTTAGAGTACCAATTGGCCAGGAAAATAATTGATACTGATAGTACCTAGAAAGGGGGATGAAATTATATCTCTTACTCCAAGGTTATTCACACGTGTTACACCCATATTTATTTTTTGTCTATAGAGTAGAATTGCATGGTTTAGTGATGTGTCCATATTTCACAAGGCAGAGTTAGACATCAACACACGGAAGGGAAATTAATGAGTGAAACAGGATTATCCTAGAGCTGCATATTCTCCAACTTGATCCACTTTCGCATTCTTCAAGTGATATTTTATTTTATTTGTTAATTAATAATTCTGCTAAGTAGTTTAATTAATTAATCCATCAACTTTATTAATTTTTTCTTAATTAATTTAGTAAATAATTAAATTTATAATACGATGTCCTTTGGGTTCGATATTCACTTGGTTGCTTGCTTAAGCTGCAACTGTTATCCTTAATACTTGGGGATTAATTTTGTGTGCAAAGAAAACGCGCCTCAAATCACTAAATATTTATAACTAAATGATGTTGAGTTTACTGTATACATGGGTAAAGCGACAAGAGTAGTGGTTGTTGCAGTGGGAGTTTATTTATCTTATGATAGGATAAATGTTTGATTATGAGAAATTGTCTTTACGTACATTTTCATAGAAAGAATTTGATTTCAGTTTTCTATACTTTACGAATGGATACTCTACTTCATTTAAATGACATGGTCATTATAATGAAGGATGGAGCTAAAATCTGTTATGGTACATTGGTGACAATTAGTAAACTCTTAAATCATATTTTATCCCGCGGATGCAACAAATAGTAATTTATAACGAGTCTTCTAATCCTAATAAGAGAAAGACTCGTATGGAAATGATTAGACAGAAAATGAATTATTTGGAATTACTAAATTCATTTTATGGGTATGCCCTAAAAACAACATGTCGTATAACGTTTGTCTGTTTGTGGGATATCCTAGAAAAATGGAGGGTGATGATTTCTTTAGTCCAAAAGATCGAAGGGTGATTGTTAACAAGGACTATGTAATAAATCACATATCCATGTATAAGTTGTTCTAAAGGAAGTGAGAGGGAAAACACAAAGTATTAATACCAATTGTACAAGAGGATATACCACAAGTCCATTGCATCGCGTGTCACATCTGATATACAATTACGTGTAGTGCTCTGTTGTAGTGGGAGGGTTGTTCAAAAATCGGATAGATTTATATTTTAGGAGAGTCATGAGACTTGGTCCCTAGTAAACATAAAATTGGCCCATGGATACGACGAACCACTACAAGATCGAAATGATGAATCTTAATAAGTTGCAATGAATTCTAAACTAGAATCTATGGATTCTAAATTAGATCTGGGAGCCTGTGGAACCACTAAATGGTGTAAAAGCCATTGGAACTGGTCATACAAAATAAAAGAGGATCATACGGTAAGGTGAAAACTTTAGAAGCAAAGTTGTTCATTGTAGCTATGCCTATGTCGATCCGGACTCATTTATCTGTTGCTAGTCATAAATATGAGGAATAACAAATAGATGTCAAGAAAGATTTCATGATTGGAAATCTTGAGGAAAACATCTATATGAAGCAACCAAAGTGATTCATTGCAAAGGGCTAAGAGCATTTTGAGTATGATCTTAAATTGTCCATCTATGGACAAAAGCAAGCTTTAAACTCAAAGTACATCTGTTTGGATGAGGCTATCCAGTAATATGGATTTAATCAATGCTCGGATGGGTCTTGTGTATTGAAAAGAGTGACGAAAATGTGGTGGTATATCTTGTATTATACGTAGATGATATATTGCTCATTGGAGACACTGAAAGAGTATTGTCAGACGTATGGGTAAGGTTGATAAAGTAGTATGAAATGAAGGACTTGAGAAAAGCAAGATATATCCTTGCGATCATAGTAATAAAGATCACAAGATAGGATGTTGTGCTTATCTCAAGCTTCATGAAATGATACAATCCTTACTCATTTTAGCATGTGACTTTATCTAAAGAAATGTGTCTTAAGACACAAAAGAAGATAAAGGTGATGAAGACGGTTTCTAATGCTTCGGCGAATAAGGAAGCTTAATCTAATGAATGCTATGGACGAGAATAGATATCTATTTTGCTGAAGGCATGAACAGTGGGTATTAAGGTAGCCCGAAAGAAGAATGTTGAACTATGGTAAGACATATATTATGTACCTGAAAAGAACTAGAAATTATATGTGAGCTTACTGGACATATTTATTATTTCTTGTGGTTACATAGATACGGATTTTTCAAATCAGATAGAGGTGACAGTAAATCCACCTTCAAGGTTATGTGTTTAACTTTGGAAGTAAAGCCATAATATGGAGGAGTGTTATGTAGAAATATATTTCGGACTCCACCATAGGAAGATGTTGAATTGGAGTCTATGAGGCAGCCAAATCCATCTGCATGTCTATAGAAACTTCGTAATGGACTTAGATATGATTCTAAGTTTGCCGAAGATTATTATAATTTATTATAATAATAATGGTGCAGTTGCAATCATGAAGGAATCACGAGCCCATAAGGTAATTAAACACATGGAGCGCGAGTAACACCTGTTATGAGAAATCGTATGATGAGGGAAAGATTGTTGTCACCAAGATTGCATCAGATGATAGCCTAATAAATCCTTTTACAAGGACCTTAAAGCGAAAGCTTTTGATGGTCATGTAGTGGGAGTGGGAATCAGATGTATGGCAGTGGAGTTGGCAATATAGTCTTTTAGTATAAGTGGGAGATAGTTGGATTGTATACTAAACGTCTAGCTTTTCGTATGAACAATGTTGTAACAACTTATTTGAAATGAGAATCATTGATCAAATGATTGCGTCTTATAATTTATTTATATGTCTAATGCAATAGTCCACTTACTTTATACTATAGATAATATGTTGTGCGACAACACGCGGAAGATCATGTTATCGGTTTCCTTATAAAGTATAAATAGATGCTCACAACCGAGATAGACGGGAATTTTCTATCGGGATGATTATAGTGTGATTTGGTATTAGTTTGTCTTGACTATAGAATCATATTAGTGCACCTTGTGTGTATTGAGTAGGACCGCTTGAGATCGTTCGACTTATACTGACTATATAAGAGAACTTGATCTCAGTTATTATGGATGTTCGTGCTTTTAATTCCTATAAAATAACCTCAACACGTAAGCCAGTATATATCTCTTTGATTCATCAATAGGTGAGATTTAAATATTAAATCAATAAACTCGGTGAGTTGGAAAATAGTGTTGTCTCTATCGTGTGCTGTTGATTGTAGAAGGAATATGTGTCCTATTAAATAGGTTGATGATGTCACCTTGAGGAGCTCATATGGATTATCATGCAAACTCTACAGGTGGATTTATTCCGGCATGATAATGAGGTTAAGTGGTACTACTCTTGGATGAGATATTAATAAATAGAGTTGTCAGTAACTTAATTAATTAATGGGCATTGTATATCTTAAACGCGGTGAGACTAATGGGCTCATAATAAGAAGGAGCCCATAACGTAATTATGGGATTAGAGCGGCAGTGCTGTTATAATATTTTAGAGGAATATATTATTATTATTATTGGATTTAAGTATAAGTTTTGGCTAAATTTGGATACTTGAGCCCAATGGAAGCCAGACTCTAATTTCTCCTCTTGGTCCCTGCTGTAGCCCATATATAAGTCATCTCAGCTATCTGGAACCCTAATAATCTGTGCCTAATGATGGGTGTTTTCTCAACACACAATTTTAATCCCCAAGTATGAAGGATATCAATTGTAATTTCGAAGGTGACCAAGTTAAATATCGAATCCACGGGACGGATAAATATCACCTTAGTTATTTTCTAGCAATTATGACTATGTTGAGAATTGTAATTGTTGGTTTGTAAACTAAGTAACAAATAAAATAGCAAATAAATAACAAGAACAAGAGAAGAGTTGTTGTGATCAAATAAGATGCTAGGTAGTTCGTCAGGCCATCCAGTTTCATTCGTTAATTCATAATTTTGTGTGTCGATGTCCGACTCTGCCTTGTGGTTTATGGACGCATCGCTAGACCATGCAAATCAATTCTATAGACACAAATAGATAAGCTTTTGACACGTGTGAGTATCCTCAGAGCAAGACGTATACTTTACCTCCCTTTCTAGGTACTATCATAATCAATTATTTCCCGTGCACTTAGTACTCTAACCCGATTTGATCTCCCTTTTTAGGTACTATGAAGTTATACTCTTAATCCTACTTGTTAACCCGAATTCAATTCAATTAACAAACATTCATATAAGACGGTTCTAAAAAAACCTCGGAATCCCTTCACTTAGAATTATAACAATAAACCCTACTCATTAGTGAACGCACTCAATCAATAACCATGTTAAGCATTCAGACTCTACACAATGATTATTAATGCACAAAACAACTATGAGTATGGATTAAAAACGCAAAATCTTAAATAAACTAAACCACAAGTAGTGTTGTACGGAGTATACACACGAAATACAAATCAACTCATGAAACCTTCATAACCCTAGAACTACCGAAGTGGCTCTAGCCCATGATTGATCTAGGAACAATCATGGTTAGATGGACCAATCTTACTTGAATCTCCAGCTAAACTCTCTTGTATTGTGTTGTTGGTGATTGGTGATCGTGATTGTGATCGTGATCGTGATCTTGGTGACTTGTGTACCTTGACTGCATGAGCCTCCTTTTATACTTGTAATCACGTCCCTAGGGCTTGGAATGGGCTTTTCAAGTGATCCAAAGTGTTTTGGCCTCGAAAATCCGGATAAGGTAAGTTTCCGCACGACGGTTCGACCTTAGCAAACAGGTCGAACCACTGGCCGTAGGTCGAACCACAGGTCAAACCATGCTACTGGAAGTATTCTGCACTTGGTTCGACTTCTAGTATAGGTCGAACCACTCCCTCTTTGGTCGAACCACAGGTCGAACCACACCACTGGATAATTTCTGCTCCTGGTTCGACCAACTGTCAAGTCAAACCCCAACGTCGTGGTCTAATCACACTTCTCGCGAACTAGTTCGACCATGGTTTGACCTGTTGAGCAGGTCGAACCATTTGAGTCGTGGTCGAACCCTCATTCTGCAAACTTTGTAATGCTAGTTCGACCTGTAGGAGATGTCGAACCCTCCTCCAACAGGTCAAACCCACCTCTCTCCTTGGCGGTTCGTGTGGTCTCGACTTCGTCTCTTCGATTCTTGGCACTTCCACTCCGATTTTGCTATGAAAACCACTAAAATAGCTCCACTAACACCTGATTCATGCTAATTCACGATATATATAGGTTTTCCACCTATTTCCACCTCGAAACTCTCCAAAACTAGCACAAAATATGATGCCAAACTTGTGAATTTACACACTCATCAAACCCCCAAACTTACATGTTGCTCGTCCCGAGACAACCAAATCAAACCACAGGAGTCGTGTATAATTCACCAATATCAAGTACAACACATATCACAGATGCAACTTCATTAAATCAAACAAGTATTAATTGCTTCATATATATCACTCATGCAAAACCAATCCAATCACACACCATTCGGAGTACTAAGTAATCTAGCTCACAAGATAAGTATTTATTCTCTTTCACTCAAGTGCGTGAGGCACTATATAAGTTAATATAAACACTCATATCAATCCATATTCACGCGTAACCATAAGCTTGGCAAAGGTCTCAAAAATCAACTTATAATCATCTCTTCACTAGGATCACAAAGGACTTGTTTTTTGGTTGTAATGTTGGCTCTTTGGAAAAAGGTAGGAAAATTTAGATAAGTAACTTAAGACACTAGTAGAGAGTTACCTTGGAGGTTCTCGATTTCTTCTTCTTGATGCAATATCTCCTCCAACTTCTCCTCTTCTTCTCATGAATTTTCCTTCTTTTCCGTGCATCAACATCATCTCTTTAGATAATTCGGGTATCGGTTTTAGGCACTACCCTTCTTCTCATGTATAGGCCATCAGCTGCTAAGCTTCATGCACCATGTATAAAAATAATCGGGGTACCAGTTTCGGGCACTACCCCTAAACAAGATTTAACCATATTCTTTTCATCTAACCATATTCTATCTTCCTTTTTCTTCTTGCAACACTTACTCACCTCAACTCTCTCTACCAATGAATATGTTAATCAAGGCACACGTAAAGGTTTATAAGGTTATTTACTTCAGCTACCAAAGAAAAAGCTTTTTTACGGCTCAGCGGAGCATCCAAAGGTTAATAAGATCATTAGGAAGGACAAAATTTGGCTAAGTAGCTTAATCACAAAATAATGGCCTAAGATCATGTCATAGCAATTTATCAATCATAAGTCTCACACAAGACTCCAAGCCAAGTTCTAGAATACGTTCATATGAATGATCCTCTCAAAAATAAAATAATCATGATCAAGCATGATTATCAAGGCTCAAATCCTCACATAGGTAAATAGAATCCTAAGTACTCCTCATAGCACATAATTAAGATCAATTCCACAAGAACTCTACATACTTTTCAAATTATACATGCTTTTCATCACTAGAAATTAACACATGAACATATGAATGCACAAAATCAATAGCCCATAAACCAAATCAAATCATACAAGTATTCAACACTCACTGGACAGAGTTCTTCTTCAGGTTTGACTTGGGTTCGACCTACTGGAACAGGTCGAACCAAAATGCATCAGGTCGAACCACCCTCTGTAAGTTTCAGATCACCGGTTCGACCTAGGTTCGACCTGTTAAACAGGTCGAACCAAGAACGTCATGGTCGAACCACCTCACTGGATGATTTATCACCACGGTTCGACCTCCTCTGTTGGGTTCGACCTCCTGGCACTGGTCGAACCTACCCTGGCTTTAGTCGAACCACCATTCTAAGCTTCAAAACTGAGTGTTCTTCAATCCCTACACACTTCAAACTTCAATACGAATCATTAGGTACCAACTAGAGCACAACTTCATCAAGAATTGGTTCTTTAAAAACTTATCAATCATGAGTAACTCCGCAATCACTCAAAATACGAAACAACAAAACACCACGGAACATTAGGCAAGTTACAAAAAAATCGACACATACAAACTGTTGGCAATTGGATCGTGTGGTTCAAACGTGATCGTTAGGATTTAAGGCAAACAATTAGCAGCGGAAGCAATTAAATCGTTTACCGTACTTCTGGGTTGGTGTAGAGGATGAACTGCAGAGAACCACCTCTTAATCTTCTGCTGTATGTCCCAAGTCGAATCCTGCTGTTGTGTGGGCAACAATCCGCAGAATTTTCTCAATCTGCTCCTGTTCTTTCTAACTGTCAAATGAGGCACTGACTTAGGGTTAACAGGAGCTGAGATGACTTATATAGTTGGGCTACAGTAGGGACCAGGAGGAGAAATTGGGCTGGGCCTCAATTGAATTTAATTAACCAAGCTTAGCCCAAAGCTTTTAATTAAATCCAATAATAATAATATAGTCCACTAAAATATTATTACTGCACTACCCGTCCTGTTGGATTGTATACTAAAAGTCTAGCTTTAGTATGAACAATGTTATAACAATATTCGATATGAGAATCATTGATCAAATGATTGCATCTTATAATTTATTTTATATGCATGATGCAATAGTCCATTTACTTTATACTGTAGATAATATGTTGTGCGACAACACGCGGAAGATCATATTATCGGTTTTCTTATAAAGTATAAACAGATGCTCACAACTGAGATAGACGGGGACTCTCTATCGGTATGGTTGTAGTGTGGTTTGGTATTAGCTTGTCTTGGCTATAGAATCATATTAGTGCACTTGTGTGTATTGAGTAGGACCGCCTGAGATCTCGACTTATACTGACTTATAGAAGAACTTGATCTCTGTTATTATGGAAGTTCGTGCTCTTAATCCCTATACAATAACCTCGACACGTAGGGCAGTATGTATTTCTTTGATTCATCAATGGGTGAGATTTATAAGTATTAAATCAACAAACTCGGTGAGTTGGGAAGTAGTGCTGTATCTATGGTGTGCTGTTGATTGTAGAAGGAATCCATGTCCGTCATAGGTTGATGATGTCCCCTTGAGGAGCTCATAAAGTTTATCATGTAAATCTTGCAAGTGGATTAATTTCCGGCATGATAATAAGGTTGAGTGGTACTACTCTCGGATGAGATATTAATTAATTTGAGTTGTCAGTAACTTAATTAATTAATGGACATTGTATATCTTAAACATGGGGAGACTATCGGGCTCATAATAAGAAGGAGCCCAGAACATAATTTGGGATTGGATGGGTAGTGCAATAATAATATTTTAGTGGACTATATTATTATTATTGGATTTAATTAAAAGCTTTGGGCTAAGCTTGGTTAATTAAATTCAATTGAGGCCCAGCCCAATTTCTCCTCCTGGTCCCTGCAGTAGCCCTTATAAATAAGTTATCTCAGTTCCTGTTAACCCTAAGTCAGTGCCTCATTTGACAGTTAGAAAGAACAGGAGCAGATTGAGAGAATCCTGCGGATTGTTGCCCACACAACAGCAGGATTCAACTTGGGACATACTGCAGAAGATTGAGAGGTGGTTCTCTGCAACGGTTCATCCTCTACATCAATCCAGAAGTACGGTAAACAAGATTTAATTGCTTCCGCTGTTACTGTTTACCTGATAACCTAAACGGATCACGTTGAACCGCACGATCCAATTGCCAACAATTGGTATCAGAGCGTTGGTTTTGTGGTGAAACGTGACACGTTAGATTGGATTTTTTTGTCATACGTGTGTTTATTTTCATATTGAAAGCATGTATGTAAGGGGATTATTTGATTATACAAAATAATCTGGATATAATCGCTAGGGTTTTGGTTCTGTTATATTTTTCAACATAGTATCCAATTGGGCATGTGTGTTTGTTGCTATGTGTTATTGCTGGACACGACACACACTGCGTGAAACCCTATATGCTATCCTTTGTCACTGTTAATTCAACGAAAGAAAACACACACGGCTGTAAAGCATACGACGGCTGATTGAAGTCTCTGACGTGGGTGAGTCGACGACTGATGGGGGCGTATCGAGAATACGTCGCATGACTAGGAATGGTACGCCCGGTACATCGGACGCTGAAAGGCTTGATTGCAGTTGGCGCGACCACGACAAGGCTGGGCGATTCGATGCAGATCCAGTCGGATCGGGGAAGATCGACTCAGATCCGGCGGCGCTGATGGCGGTGACGTCGACGCAGTGGTGGCTGGCGGCGCGGCCGCTGAAGGCTGGGGCGCCTGGAAGCGCCAGTGTTTGGTTCAGGTTTTCTTTAGTTTCCTCCGATTCATCTTGATTCCATTATTTTTCTTTTGGGGTGTGATTCATGCGTGAGTGGAATGTATAAGTGATATCGATTGATAGATGCTTGTATGATTGATTGGGTATAAGCTTGTTGATTTTGTGCATTCATATGTTCATGTGTTAATTTCTATTGATGAAAGGCATGTATAATTTGATAAGTATGTTGAGTTTGTGTGGAATTGATCTTAATTATGAGCTATGAGGAGTACTAGGATTACCTATATGAGGATTTAAGCTTTCTAATCATGTTTGATCATGATTATGTTATTCTTGAGAGGATCATTCATATGAACATATTCTAGAACTTGGCTTGGAGTCTTGTGTGAGACTTATGATTGATAAATTGCTAGGACATGATCTTAGGCCATTATTTTGTGATTAAGCTACTTAGCCAAATTTTATCCTTCCTAACGATCTTATTAACCCTTGGATGCCTTGTTGAGCCGTTAAAGCTTTTTCTTTGGTAGCCAAAGTAAATAACCTTATAAACCTTTATTTGAGCTTGATTAACCTATTCATTGGTAGAGAGAGTTGAGGTGAGTAAGTGTTGCAAGAAGAAAGAGGAAGATAGAATATGGTTGGATGAAAAGAATATGGTTAAATTTTGTTTAGGGGTAGTGCCTGAAACTGGTACCCCGATAGATTTTATACATAGTGCATGAAGCTTAGCAGCTGATGGCCTATACAAGAGAAGAATGGTAGTGCCTAAAACTGGTACCCGAATTGTCTAAAGAGATGATGTTGATGCACGAAAAAGAAGGAAAATCTATAAAAAAAAAGAGGAGAAGTTGGAGGAGATATTGCAGCAAGAAGTAGAAATCAAGAACCTCCAAGGTAACTCTCTACTAGTGTCTTAAGTCACTTTACCTAAATTTTCCTACCTTTTTCCAAAGAGCCAACATTATAACCCAAAAACAAGTCCTTTGTGATCCTAGTGAAGAGTTGATTATAAGTTGAATTTTGAGACTTTTGCCAAGCTTATGGTTACGCGTGAATATGGATTGATATGAGTGTTTATATTAACCTATATAGTGCCTCACGCACTTGAGTGAAAGAGAATAAATACTTATCTTGAGAGCTAGATTACTTAGTACTCCGAATGGTGTGTGATTGGATTGGTTTGGCATGAGTGATATATATGAAGCAATTAATACTTGTTTGATTTAATGAAGTTGCATGTGTGATATGTGTTGTACTTTATCTTGGTGAATTATACACGACTCCTGTGGTTTGATTTGGTTGCCTCGGGACGAGCAACATGTAAGTTTGGGGGTTTGATGAGTGTATAAATTCACAAGTTTAGCACCATGTTTTGTGCTAGTTTTGGAGAGTTTTGATGTGGAAATAGGTGAAAAACCTATATATATTGTGAATTAGCATGAATCAGGTGTTGGTGGAGCTATTTGAGTGGTTTTCATAGCAAAAACGGAGTGGAAGTGCCAAGAATCGAAGAGACAAAGTAGAGACCATGCGAACCGCCAAGAAAAGAGGTGGGTTCGACCTATTGGAGGAGGGTTCGACCTCTCCAGCAGGTCGAACCAGTGTTGGAGAAGTGTAGGAAGTAGGTTCGACCACGACTCGAGGGGTTCGACCTGTTTATCAGGTCGAACCATGGTCGAACCAATTCGTGAGAAGCTGGGTTCAACCATGACGTTAGGAGTTCGACCTGACGGTTGGCCGAACCAAGAGCAGAAATTGTCCAGTGATGAGGTTCGACCTGGGGTTCGACCAAGTCCTGAGAGGTTCGACTTGTTCAAGAGGTCGAACCAGTACAGAATTCTTCTAGTAGCGGGGTTCGACTTGGGGTTCGACCTGTGGCCAGTGGTTCGACCTGTTTGACGAGGTCGAACCTACTTGCGGAAACTTACCTTATCCAGATTTTTCGAGGCCGAAACGTGTGGGATCACTTGAAAAGCCCATTCCAAGCCCTAGAGACGTGATTACAAGTATAAAAGAAGGCTCATGCAGTCCAAGAAGGAGAGCTTTTGATCGAAAATCATAAGGAGATAAGGAGACGTGGATTGGAGGAGACGATCTTCCACCATCCGGAGGGCTGTGACAGAGCTCCGCTGGAGGTTCAAGTAAGATCGGTCCATCTAACCATGATTGTTCCTAGATCAATCATGGGATAGAGCCGCTTCGGTAGTTCTAGGGTTATGAAGGTTTCATGAGTTGATTTATCTTTCGTGTGTATACTCCGTACAACACTACTCGTGGTTTATTTTATATAAGATTGTGCTTTTTTAATCCATACTCATAGTCGTTTTGTGCATCAATAATCGTTGTGTAGAGTCTGAATGCATAAAATGGTTATTGGTTGAGTGCGTTCACTAAGGAGCAGGGTTTATTGCTATAATTCTAAGTGAAGGGATTCCGAAGTCTTATTAGAACTATCTTATATGAATACTTGTTAATTAAATCATATTCGGGTTAATAAGTAGGATAAAGAGTATAACTTTATAGTACCTATAAAGGGAGATCAAATCGGGTTAGAGTACTAAGTGCACGAGAAATAATTGATTATGATAGTACCTAGAAAGGGGGGTAAAGTATACATCTTGCTCCGAGGATATTCACACGTGTCAAACGCTTATCTACTTATGTCTATAGAGTAGATTTGCATGGGTTAGTGATGCGTCCATAAACCCCAAGGCAGAGTCGGACATCGACACATAAAAGTATGAATTAATGAATGAAACCGGATGACCTGACGAACTACCTATCATCTTACTTGACCACAACCTTCTATCTTTTCTTTTGTTATTTCGATTAATAGTTCCTACTCAATTTCAACATTATTATACTTCCAAATAGTCTTAGTTTACTAGAGTATAATTGAATTGATATTTATCCATCCCTTGGGTATGATAATAACTTGGTCACCTTCGAAACTGCAATTGATATCCTTCACACTAGGGAATTTTTGAAAAGACAAAAAAAAGGAAGAAAGATAATTACAATTAGAGCAAAAGTTTGTTGAAAAACAATAATTAATTACTCCTTATTTGATGTTCTGACGATCCCCTCCCATTAATAACGAAAATTAAAGAAATTACGAAATAAAAAAATTTAAAAACTATACTTCAATTACCTTTTAATATATGAGAATATGCGTGTTTAATTACAAGAGTCTCAGTATAATTTTTGTTTGAGAAAATTAGTTTTAAGGATGATTAATAATCATAAATGATTATTTAATAACCAATTAACTAAGAGTTAGAAGTTTAATTTGGAGGATTAAATGGTTGATTAGTTTACTTTCGGAGTAGATAATTTGTGTATTTATAATTTCAAAATCATTTTTATATGAGTGGTAAATTTATGTATAAAGTTACTTGTGAACTCGGACTTGAATCTTGGTTTTTTTTTTTTTCAATTTGGATGGTTTAGTTCTTGGACTTTGAAACTCATATATTTCTAGGTTGTGCTATTCACACTCGAATTTTTATTTGAGTCACTTAATTATTTAATTAAATTGTTTTAGAAAGGTAACCTTAACTTCAAACCCTCAAAATTCTTATACCCAAAATTCATTTTACTTTGCACATAACTAAATTAAAAAAACAAAAACTTCAAACTGTCCTAAAACATCATGGTAAATTCATTAAGGAAGAGATATTATAGAGATCAAGAATATGGTATCATGATGAAATTCGTTTGGCAAAATTAAGATTTGGAGATTAGTATGATTTTTTTGCATTTCCCTCAAAAGGGTTAAAGAAATGGACAGAAATTTAAAGATGTAACGATGGGAAACCTTTAATGGCCTCTTCTTCAACTTCAATTCTACATAATGTTTAATTTGTTCGAATCGCCCAATTATTTCATCAAATAAAAATTTAATGCTTATTATAATTAAATAGTTGTAATTCTTCTTTAAATTATAATTTAAATGTTTTAAAATATAATTTTCTTTTCATTCCATCCTTATAAAATTTGAATATTGTTAAACTGATTACAAGCTACTATGTGCTAAGCTATATATATATATATATATATATATATATATATATATATATATATATATATATATATATATATATATATAAAATTAAGCTATACTAAACCCGTGGGGTTGGCTTTTGTCGTCAGTGTGTGAGTGAGGTGATAGTTATTCCTTAATTAAATAAATAAGACGGGTTAATTAATTTTAAAATATACCACTTGCCCTATTCTATATAAATATATATAATTTTTTTTAATATTATTATTATTATTTTGGTGGATGTCAATTGAAGCAACAACTTTTTTAGTGAATGAAATACCCCCAAGACCCGTCATAGCAATTATTGTTAGTTTATATAAGTATTATCATTAGCTTCTAAATTAATGTTCCTTTGAAGACAACAATATATAATTTTATCATTTTTAATAATTGGGTCATAGTAAGCCATCCATTGAAATGCAATAATTGGCAATTTTAAATGCCCTCTAATAAAAATTATGGTAGTTTCACACGATATGTTAAAATTAATTTGATATTTAGATTAAAATTTACATGTAAAGTACAGAAGTTGTATTGCATAGTGATTAACCATAGTATAATGTATATATGTAGGAAGTAAATTATAAGTGAAATTATAATTCTTACATTATACATACTATAACATACTCAATAGTTTATTTGTTATTTAAAAAATATCCTTTTTAAGGTTTTATTAAAAAGAAAATTATATATATAAATCACCCATTATAATTTTTTAGAGAAGTCCTTTTATTCTTTTATTAAATTTTGAATATAATTATTCCTAATTGGTGAGCTCTCCTTCAACTACGCATGCGATCGATGCGCAAATTTTATACAACATCAAGCCAAGCCTCATGTGATTATGTCTGCAATTAAGCCTCCGATTTCACACAATTTTTTTTTTCATTTCGACTCTACCCGCCACTATACATGTGATCATACATAAGCCTTTTTACTAACATACGTGCGGCGCAATTATACATGCAACTATGTATTAATTATAAAATAAAAAGAAAGAAAAAAAATCAAATTGTGTCATTTTTCTAAAAAAGTTACATTGGGTGAGAATTTTTTAAAATGACATTTTCACCATTTCTCGTTTCTCATTTCTAAATCCAAATACACCGGGGTAAGTCAGATAGTAAAAGTAAAAGTAAAAAAGAGAGGCAGTGAATTAAAAGAGGCGAGAATTAAGCACGTGTGGATTTGGAAGAAGTGTCTTAAATTTTATACGCCAAATGGGGTATGGTCAAGGAATCTCACCGCCTGGACCAGGGCAGTACTAGTGTCCCCCTCTCCCCATATCGTGTATTCATAAATACTTTCTCCATCCGATTCTAAAATATCAATTTATTTTTTTACGTGGATTAAAGAGTATTATTATTATATGTAAAGTGAGTAGTTGTATTAGAGGACAGTGGTGGATCATATTGTGTATTTTTTTACTAAATAGGGGAAATGAATACCTTTGAAGCGGACGTAAAAAATAGTAAAATGAATACCTTAGAAGCGGACAGATGGAGTATTAAACTATCAAACAAGATAATACTCCATAAAAAGGAAAAGACTTGTGTGAGACTGTCTCACGTAAGGAGTTACGTGAGACGGTCAGAAAGTGATAACTCCTATACTGAAAAGTGATATTAAATTAATGAAAAGTGATACTGTTATTTAATGAACAATTTATAGTATAAATGAAAAGTGATAATGTTTTATAGCGAAAGTGATAACTATTTTAAAAAATATAAAATGATCACACATGAGACGGTCTCACGCAAGACCTACCCTAATAAAAGATAATAAAATTTAAAATAATATTTATTTAAATATTCACTTAAATATTTATATAAAATATTTAATTATTAATAATAATAAATTAATAATTCCTCCAATCTAACAATTTTTCACTCTTTACCCATCAATTTGTCTCAATACACTCTTCATCGTCTAAAAATGGTAAAAATAACCTCTTAATTCATATTTACAAAAAAAAATAGGAACTCTCACTTAACTCACATAACTTATTTTATCATTTATTATTTCTAAAAATACCACGTTATCCTCAAAAATCAATACTATAAAAATAAAAATAATAATAAAAAAATCTCTTTCTTAAACACCATATCTATACTAAAGATGAATTGAGTTAAAAGTACTATATTAATCGAGCTTGTTCACGGGCATACTAAATGAACATTAAACCAGTATGTTCATGATCAGCTTTTAGCAAACAAATTATACAATGCTTAAACTTTGCAGAGTTGTTCGTTTATAAAATGATTTTAAAAATAAGTATAGTTAATGTTCATTTAACTAATCAAACTCACATAAACGAGTTCTTATCGAGTTGTTCGTCAAACACTATGTAAACTTACACCTTAATTAGTTCAAGTAAAAAAATACGAAAATTTTAGTAGAACGTAGGGAGCAAAATTTCAGATGCTTTTTGCGTCAATTATTATCCATAGCTGACAAAATCAACATTAGATTCCAATCATAATATACACTCTCATAATTTGAGCTATTGTTTTCTTTTAACACATGCGCGCATATTACTTATATATATATAGACTGATAGTTCAAAATTATATATTTATATATATAGTGAGTAATACTATAATAATTAATAAAATCCCTAGGTAATTTGTAGGAATGATGAGTGAAATATATTTTTAAAAATCGACTTTCTAAACAAAAATTGTCTTTACAAAATTAATTTTTAGGAATCCAAATAAATTAAGATGCATCCTACCTGAAATTAGTCAAATATTGTTGCACATAAAATGTAAAAAATATAGTACTATAGTATAATAAAAGGTAAAATGTCGAATGAAATATTAAGGGTATAGCGTGGGTATATTAATGACATATTCTGAAAGAAATTAGTCTATAGTTTATAGTCCACCCCACCTAAAACATGATACTCCTATACCTAGCTAATTAAGCTACACAATTAATTACCAAAAAAATAAGTTATTTATTAGGAGTAATAATTAGTTAATTAACATGCATATATTTATCAGAAAAAAGTACTACATAAATATTTAATTACATCTTGATTGACATTGTGAAAAATCAAAATTACATTGCTTTAGAAATGAAATATTATTAATCCTTATTAATTACGTAGAAAGCACGTAAATTAAAGATCTTAATTCAAAGTAAATTAACTGCCTATGTGGTTTAAATATATAAAGTAAAATGTGAGGGATATGTATAATTGGTGGCCATTATAAAGGTTAATATTCTACAGTGAAATTTGTTTACGAGACTACTAAACATACTACTTTATTTTATATATAATAAATAAATAAATAAATAAATATCATGTATAAGTATGTAAGTAGTACTAAAAAATTATTCGCCTAATATTTTTGAAAAATTGCACGTGAATTCTACTGTATAATTCGTGTTCATATATACACACACACGTAGAAAACCCTAATTGGGTGAGTAAGCAGAGCAAAAATCTCACTGTTTGGAGTAATTAATGTTGAAATTAGAATATATATATTATAATTCAGAAATTTTTAGAATTAGGAGAATATTGTGAAAGTTAAAATATTTATAAAGAATTGGAGCGTGGAGTACTCAACTATATATATACTGTTATGATTTACTGATTCAGTAGCTACTGCGCCGACACTCTCCGGTCAACTCTCATTGCCGCCGCCGTCAACGCCGCCGCTGCTACCGCCAGCATCAGCCGGCGCAGGTGGGGCAGACGGTCTCTTACGCTTCTTTTTCTCATAGGGTATTCCCCTGGCTTTGGCCTGCGATTCTCTCACTTCTCTCAGATATATCCTTACGGGTTTAGCTCCGAAGGGGTTGGACTCGGGGCGGCCGCCGTTCTCTTCGTAGGCGGCTCTGAGGCGGCCGATGAGCGCGTCGAGGCTGCCCCAGGCCTGCCTGAGCGGGCAGGCGCATGGCGAGGGCGGATTGGGCTGGCCGAAATAGGGGCAGACGTCGGTCACGTGCACCTTCGTTTTTCCGAACTGATCGAGGTATTTGAGGAACTCTATCACGTGCGCGCCGCTGCACCGCGCCAGCGCCAGCGGCGGCTTGTGGTTACGGAGGTACTGCTGGAAGGTGTTCCAGTCCCTTCGCTTTTGTGACTCGTAGCGGCTCGGTGGCGCGGCTGATGAGCCGGGTCCGCCTTCCGTCGACGGACCCTCCCCGGAAGCTGAATCCATATATGTGCAAATCAATTATCGCTGATTATGGATGATACTGATCTCTTGTATTGGAGGCGATCGATCGTAGGTAGTATGATGTTTGGTTGATTGAGATACGGTGTGAAAGGGGGGAAAGAGGAGAGAGACGTATAAGAGATGAGAAAACGTATATGGAAGAATGAAAGAGAAGGGTAGTGTGGGATTGGAGTGTAGTTAGAGAGAGAAAGGGATGTAATTCACGTGGTGGCCCCTACCCTTTGGGATAAATCACAAGTTTACTATTCAACACCATTCATTTCCCTTCGACCATTAGTATCAACTTTGTAACACACAAATCATTTAATAATTAAACTATTTTAAGACTATAGTATTTCGTTTTATTAACATATATTTATAAGAATGTATGCGTAGAAGCATCTCAAAATAGAAACACACATTCGTCCATGTAAAGAAAACTTAACTATTAAAAGGATTTAACATTTCACAATAATCAGAACGAGGGTGCGTTTTTAATTAGGAATGATAATTATTAGACTTGACTTGTAACATTTGGGGGCAGACTCCACTTGTCTCGTGAGAATAGGGGTATCAACCATGCCCCGTATTATTCCGTCCAATCATTCTGCCTTGCTTATGTTATGGAGTATGCTATAATATAATTTCATCTATCCAATTCAAAATTGATCTTTTACTTTTGCATTGCACGTAAATTAAAAAATATTATTATTTAATATATAGTTAGTAGTTATATTAGTAAGACTCATATTTTAATTCTAATTGTCTGTGTGTGTAAAAATAAAATGAGAATTTTTAGGTGAGACTTTAAAAATGAAAAAAAATCTTCTTTAAAGGGGATGGAGGATGCAATAATATATTATCACTTTTTATTTATACTAAAAATTGTTCATAAAATAATCAGCAGTACCATTATCAATTTTTACTAAAATATTATTACTTTTTATTAAAAGAGTGTATATTGGGTGCACCCGTATGTGTATACATTTTTATTCTATTTTGTATACATATTATTCTATTTTGTATACGTATTTTGTAATAATTGTATACTTTTTTCACATTAATTTTTCATTAAAAAATTAACATCCATATGTGTATAACATTTTATTGAATGTTATATACAATTTTTCATTAAAAAATTAACAATTAAATTGTATATATTTTTACTCTTAATTGTATATGTTTTTGTTTATATTTGTATGTGGGTGCACACTATCTTTAGGTGCACCCGGGTGCACACTATAAATTATCTTATTAAAATGTCATCATTTTTTTTTATCCGTTTCACGAAAGTTTTCCCGTAACACGATTTCACATAAGTCATTGACAATATACTTTAATTACCAATAAACATATTTTATTTGTATAATAAGAAAACTTAGTGATGCGTCAACCTGTTTCAAATATATCTATCTCGAGAGTAACCCTTTTTAAAAATTACTATCGGACTATTATTAATATAAAAAATAAAATAAATAAACATTTGAAATAGAAAAATCAACTGAAATTGCAATTTATACGTGATACATATCAAAAGTATTGGTAGTATATAAAATTAAAGTTGCAATATGCAGAATAGATACAAAGAGTATGTGTATGTAATAATAAATGTGAGGAAGCATTGATTTAGGAAAGTAAAAATATGATGGAGAAGAAATTGATTTTGGCATATTATTTTTTGCATGCATACGAAGTTAAAAGCAATGATAAGAAAGATGGAAAATGATGGAATGAAGTCAAAGTAGGATTTATTGTTGGTGGGCCAATTGAAAAGGAGCCCACGACTAATCTCAATAGTTTTCTTTACTCCTATGGATCCCACCATAATAATCCAAAATACTCTTAATTTATACCCTAGAGATAACTCAAAATAATATATTCAAAATCAAAATATATTTTTTGGTGCTCCTAAGTCCTACCACCCATTGTTATTATTATTTGGGACATTGGATCCTATGTTCTTGTTATCCAAACGGGTCTTTGTAAATAGGCAAAAACTCTTGTGCACCCGGCACATGGACCACATTCCGTGTGCCTTTAAAATTTTATGTTAAATTGCATACCCTTTAGTATACATATGTATATCCTTTATTTTCTAAAGAAAAATTATTGTGTGTATCTGGACGCATGGACAACACTCCGTGCGCCTTTAGAATTTTGTGTTAAATTGTATATCCTTTAGTATAAAAATGTGTACCCTTTATTTTCTAAAGAAAAAAAAAATATTATTGAAAAGTGTATACCCTCTAGAACAAAATGATGTACCTTTTATTAATTAAAGTGTATACCCTTTAGACCAAAGTAATGTACCCTTACACATAGTACTAAATTTCTAAAGGCGCACGGAATATATTCCCATGCACCCGGGCGCCTCACTCTTGTAAATATTAATGAGGGTGATTTTTGTTGTATTTATTTTGGTTAAGTAGTAGTAGTAGCTTTTATTATAAAAATAAAAAAATGATATTAACTGATTTTTCAAATTAAAAATTACGGATGAGAATATATAAATGTTACTTATAAAGTATGATTTTATATTAAAAATCATAGATGAAAATATATAATAGATGTTGGCATATCATTCCTTGGGACTCAGTCTCACATACATCCTAATTAACTATTTTTTGTTTAACATTTACGATCTAATCTCTTTTTTTTTTAGTTTATTGTTAATTTTTAAGACTAATTATATTTTACTTTTATGATTCATATAATATTTTGTCATTCACAAAAACTAGCATGAAACTAATAAAGTGGAATCAAAATTACTCTTTAATATAATAGAATATTACTCTAGCGTATAAGAGAGGATTACTCTTCTATACAATAAGTAAATGTTAATAAACTCTTTGAAGTGAAGTCAATCTATGTGTTTTCTAAAGAGTATAACCATAAAAAAAATATAAAGAAAAATCCTCCTCAGAAGGTGCACCGTAGACACTATCATCTCTTTTATTATTTCAATTCATGACAATTAATTCATAATTTAAAATTTTAATATTAATTCTCAAAATATACTGTAAATGGATTCTATTTAAATTTAATTCGATTATAAAAATTATCACACATTATAATATACTTAAGGCATCACGACATATAAATTACCTTTGAATTTATTGTGTGATATCATTTAAAGATATAGCCAAAATAGTCTAAATAGATACCTTTATTGTGTTGGTGCGCAGTAGTCTCGACTCTTGAGCAAATTTCGAAATCTATTTTCATAATTCAGAATTACACGCAGTAACAAATCAAAATGATTTAATTCAACCATGATGATCAGCAAATGCATAAATTCAATGGCACAGTCCATTTATCTATTAAATGATGAGAGAGAAATGAAGAAACAGTTGTTTGACAAGAAACATAAAATTGAATAGAATCAATTGAATTTCCACTCAAGAAAAAAGCAATTGGTCAACAGAAACATTTGGATTAACACTTGTAGTTCTACCTGAAATGAAACTTGATGAATACAGCATTACCAGTTTTTGTCAGCACCTTCATCAAATTCACCAGATCCACTGACTCGGAAATCAAGTTGCTTTTGATGTTTTAATCTGCGACGCTCGTCGAAACTCTCCCATCCTTCACACTGTTAAACGAAATCAAACTGTCAAATAACTAATTATATCCTCCAACAGACATGCCCTATCAGCCCAGCATTGACTTTATTCCAATGAAAGTGAATTGAGCAGAAGAAAAAGGTCAATGTTTCTACGATGAATATATATATATATATATAAGCTGATCAATATCCTTCAACTAGACATCCGTTCACACTATCTATCACACTGTCCCTGCCCCACGAACTTGAAAATTGCTAAGGGTTTTCAGAAGGATGCTCTGCTCACTATTGGAACATGAGAAGTTTAACTGAACCATGTCATGGAAAGTTTAAAAAAAAAAGTCCTCATACGATATATTTATGCTTGGAACAAGGGGGTGAGACTTCTCCTATGATGCTCTAGCACCAATCCAAAAAAGGGTGAGGCTTCAGGAACTGAACTGAATGTTCATACATAACACAAGAGCAAAGTTGGAACATAATGTTGTGAGTTCACAAAAAAAAGGGTACCTCATACATTAAATTTAAACTAAACCAAAAGAAGGTGGTTTCCCATTTTTAGCCTGAAACTTATATAAGCATTGAACAGAGGAAGGATTTCAGAGTGTTTGGTGGGGCTTTGCTTGAAGCAGCAAAACTTGAATAGAAGTTGAGGTAGATTAGATTAGTGTAAAAACTCAATTGGAGAACCTAGGGCATGGACGTAATCAAGCGAAAATCATGTCTGATTGATGTAAAGTACCTGGCGCAGAAGATCAATGGTAATTTCTGTGCCATGGAGATCCAGTATTGAGAGCTGTAAGCACATTTTGAAAAGCGTAGTGGGTAGAGACTTCAACCCATTATTATTGAGATAAAGTGCCTGAATAGAATTCCAACATAGAACTTAAACTATTAATATTATTCCTACAAAGTTTCTTGATAACTTGTTCCAGTGAATTACATGGAAAATAAATGTATAAAAATAATCAAGAGGATTAACCTTCAAATTTTTTAAATTGCCAAATGTCTCTGGCAACTCTGTCAGGAGATTGGATGAAAGATTAACCTGCAACAAACTAAACCTGGTGAATAGAGTTAAAATTGATTAGTTAAGAACACAAAATTACCCACATTAAAATAAACCTCCATACAGAGGACCAATACTTCAAATAACGTGTTACAGGACTCCAATTACAAAGTTATCGAAGTTACATAGAAGGAAATTTTGGGGAAAGAATATGGTCATACTTCAACCAAAGAAACACAACCCCCAATACTTGTTGGAATGGTTTTGAGCCTGCAAATCAACAGATGTAACAACTTAAAGTTTATAGCAACATCAGATTCCAAAGGTGAAAAAAAAAAAAGGAAATCGATCAAAGTGAAAATAACATGATCGAGTTAAATCAAGTTTCATTTCTGGTCTAAGAAAACATAATCAGGTAAAAGGAAAAACTAAAATAGGGACCCACATCATATCTCTCACATGATGTTCTTTGGTCAGTTTACCTGTTGTTCTCAGCTTTTAGAACCTCCAGTTCTGTCAGAAAACCAATTTCAGTGGGAATACTTTCCAATTTATTTCTTTCAATGTGAAGTTGCTTCAAGCAAGTCAAAGCACCAAGTGCAGAAGGAATTTCCGTCAAACTGTGACAGCTCATTTGATGTGAGGACATGAGAATTAAATGAAATCATAAACATAGACGAGTTGAATCATGCATGATAATGTTAGGCATATAAGCTAGAGAGAACTAACTTCACCCAAAACCATGCCTGAAGTTGAAGGGTTGACCCCACTTATATGCCCTTCCACACGAAAGTGTGGAACCGATGAGGGATATCGTAACAATCCATCCCCCTTCGTATCGGACGTCCACGGACGGCACACTTCGAATGGAAACCCACACGCCAAGGCCCACAACTCCGGGTGGAAGCAACCCCCCTCGGGCCCACATTTGAGGTGGCCACCCCTGGGCCCACCATCGGGTAGCCCCTTACTGCCCGTCCGGATCCGGCAGGTTGGACCAAATTGTTGGGCATACAAGCTAGGGAGCCTAACTTCAACCAAAACCAAGGCTGAAGGTGAAGGGTTGAACCCACTAACCAATGTGGGATATCGTAACAGGTAATGCCCTAGATAATCCATAGTGCAGGGGATATTTAACTAGCCAATTAAAAATTTTCAGATGTATTAGCACTGCATGCATGCAAGACAGAATTAAAAGATTGGCCATCCACAGATATTCTTCCAATTTCAAAATCACAAACTCTTGAGTAGAAACCAAAGATTATCCTAGCGTAATTCAATCTTTCAAGCAACTCTAAGCCATCCACTTTAAAGTTTGTGTCAAATTTATATAGTTAAATAAAAGCTAGCAAACATCATCAAGTTACTGTCAATTCCGTGACTTTTTCTAATGAGTGTCGCCACATATCACAAGCAATTCTCAAAGAGAATTTTCAGCTTGAATAATACTGAGTATTAATTTTGACTAAAGCTAATAAAGGCCACAAGTTGAACCATGTTGCTGAATTCTATAACTTACATACCCCATTTATTTTCCCTTTCTCTGTACAGCATGTGCATGTACCAAAGAAAAAAATATTGTCCCTTGAAAAGGCAAAACTGATGCCTTATTCTTCTTGATTTTCACTCATGAGTCAACCAAACTCTAATAGCTATCATCACAGAGACAGCTCCTTAGACTGTACATCTTTATATGCTATTATATCACTAAGAAAAAGGAAAAACCGGACCAGGGCAAAAACAAGGAAGTAAAAAGGGATAATAAATAATAAGAAGCCACAGATGCACGTGAACAGAAACTTACAAATTTTGCAGTTAAGATCACTTAGTCATTTTATTAAGCTACTTATAATAGGTGCAAGTATGAACTATTTACAAGCAAAATGAAACACAACATGAAAGTGTAAGAGTAAGACAGACATACTCATTTTGGTTCATTGATAGAACCGAAAGAAACTTCAAAGATGATAATTCATCCCAGCAAATCGACTTGTCCGACAATTTATTGCCGTTAAGAAACAATTTCTACATAAGCATTTCAAAGAGAATAAGACAATCTCAGTGAATAATCCTTCATGTTTATAAAGGGAGAAATAGAAGCTATAGAAAATAGAGTTCTGTAGACCTGAATGGAGCTTAAACGGCTAATTGCAGCTGGCACCTCCTGTAAAGAGTTGTGGCTTACATCAAGCACCCTAATCGAAAATCTAAGAGTCCAAGCTTCTTCGGGTATAGTCTTGCATATCCCAACATGAGAATGTGAGCATTCTCTCAAAGCCAAAGGTACAACAAAAGGATCTAAACCCCAATTTCACTGCATAAGTATTTCTCCGAAAAACAGCACCATATCAAATATTAAAAAAAATCTCAAACAAGATAATCAACAATAGTACAAAGGGAGTATTAACATGTTGAGAAATGCAATCGTATACAATCGTACGCGTGATGATGATATTTTTGCAAAGGGACCCAAAAAGAATGCTACTAAATTCTCTTCAAAAAGCTCATGTCTTTAAATGAGGGTGATAATCTGTAATTAAACGTGAACTTAAATTTAAATCAATAACATGCAGCTTATAAAAGATTTGCATTAGTGCAAATCATTTTAGCAAGCCATCCAACGAAAAAGAGTGCTCCAATTTCATGCTCAAGGTAAATTTATATACCGTGAGACCACAGTCGGACAATGCTACGATCCCAGTAGTATCCCAACGTTGAACTCGGCTCATAGTAACTGGCTCTTGTTTCCTTCCTTCAGCAGTAGAGTTCACCGGTCTGGCCCTGGGCACCCTTACCACCTCCTTTTTCGTCGGACCACTCTGTTCGAAAGAACAAGCCAAGTATCATCACTCAAGCAATTGATAAAACACCCACACGATAGAGCTTCAACAATAATTTGAATTCCAGGAATTGTATAAATTGAACAAGTAAAATTAACAAGCAATAATCATTTCCTGTGTTTAAAACCGTTAAGCTTTACATAATACATCAGTCAGTTCTTGGCGGAAAGGAAGACATTGGGATCAGGATTTGTGCACCGCATACACTAATAATACATACATACCCCTTGATGAAGGCCCTCCGACGCCATGAGCATAATCTTAGACTTGTCAGTAATACCGGCGGACTCCATGGTTGATTCATCTGACAGAACTTTCCCTGAAAATTGCGCCAAAACCCCTAATCAAAGTTCAAAAAACAACACACAAAAAATGAAAAGTTAGATGTTTCACCTTTATAGATGAGCTTTTGGCCTCGAGGAAGGACATTGGTGAGGGTTTGAAGGAGCACTTTGAGCTTTTGGATGGTGGAATTCGCATCGATTTCAACCGGAATCGATCGGCCGCTGAACTTAACAGTGAGATTTAACCTAGTTGCATCCGCAGCCGTCGGGAGTTCCGAATCCATTGTTTTGAGACTCCTCTTAATTTCACAAATCAAGAAGCGCAAGAATGCGATTATTAACTAATATTAATCAAGATCGAAAATCATTAAGGAAGACGTAGCTTGTTTTCGCCAAGATTTTGTTGTAGAAAGAGTGTAAAACGTGGTCTTTTATCTACTCCATTTTCCATGGGTTGAGCACATGAGGGGAGGGGATAGTGGGTATTTGGAGTTTTGCGTGTGAAATAAGTATGATTCCTGTTTAGCTCATCAATTCATAATGTGTACTATAGAATTTCATATATACACCGGACAACTATCAACAATTATCATTTCTTACTCAAATATTATTATTATTATTTTAATTTAATAGGATAGAGTTAATTGTTAATATAATTAATAGTTGGTTCACTATTCATATCTCTAAGTCTCCTTATTACTCTTCATCTATTCGTTCTCAATGAAAATCAAATTTGAATCACTCACCTTGAAGCCCAGTGTTCAAGTGGGTTAGCCCACTTAATTTAGCGGAACCTGGTCACTCACTTCTTATTTATTTAGCGGAACTCTTCGCGATAAAGTCTTATAAAAATATCTGCTTAAAATATATTATGTGTATTAGATAGGAAGTGATTTTTTATTTTTATTTTTAAATTAGTCAAACACTTGTATGATACTCCCTCCGTCTCAACTTCACACTTTCCGTTTTGGTTCGTTCCAATTTCAACGTCACACTTCCATAAAAGGAAAATGTACATAACTAATATCCATTTAACACACTTTAATTTCAAAATTGTCATCACTTTTTTAAATCTCATAACATATTTTATCATTTATTTATTACCAAAAAATATCAAACTACCCCCAAAAGCTACACAAAAAGTGACTTTTCTTTATTTGCGTGTATACAATAAATATGAAAATGAAAATTGGACAGAGGGAGTATGAAATAAGAATTAATAATATTTTAATAAAAAATATTACTCGGCTGATTATTTCAAAAATAATTATTAGTATAAATAAAAAGTTACTAATATATATTTGATAAAAAAATAATTATTATTTTAAAGAATGTAAAAACGATGTCATGTAAGCCGGTCTCATGTAAAAACTTTGATATCGGGCCTTTGATTAACCTTAACATCATATTCTCTCAATCCGCTGATAAGATATCAATTTTGTTATTTTGTGCTATTTTGCGCATTCACAGTAAAAGTATTTATTTTCTTTTTCAATAATAAGGCCTTCATACATGTTCTAAATTATCATTAATACAACTACCCACTTTATATAAAATCATAGGAGTACTACTTAATTACATAAGAAAAAAACATATGGGCATGATGGGTATTTTAATGATAAACCGAGAGAGTAGTTATATTTTTACCATTTTAATTTGTTTCAATATAAGGTTAATATTTCATTATTTTACATGTATAATCCACACAAAACATTTAATATTTCTAGGCCACACATCATGCTAATTATAACTAAATACTAAATATTAAAATATTATATCTCTTAATTAACTATATATCAATACTACATTAATATATATCTATTAATTTATGTATAAAAAGTAAAAGCAAATATAGACTTTGGCTCGGGAAGGAAGGAGAATAAATTAGTGTCTTAAAAGAGCAACTAGGTGGGTTAGCTTATCTAATTATTGAACTTTTCGCTAGAGTGAATGATCCAATACTTAAAATATACTCCCTCCGTCCCCCAAAGTATTTCACACTTTCCTTTTCCATCTGTCCCACAAAGTATTTCACACTTCACTTTTACTAAAAATGGTAATGAATACACTATAATAATACCTACTTTTTACACATATCCCAACAAAATACTCACTTTTTCACACATTCCAATAACTTTACACACCTTTTTCATTAAATTAACTAAAATATTTTTTCTCTTTCTTACTTTATACTTAAAAAAATAAATTTTTCTTAAACTCCGCGCACACAAATACGTGAAATACATCGGGGGACGGAGGGAGTAAATATTTAGTGAACTAACTTCTAGCAGCTAACAACTAATACTTTAAAAAATAAAATAAAAATATGTGTCTTAAAAGAGCACCTCAAATGTGTATATTAAGAATGTACATCTTTAATATACTCCAGTTAACTACGTCCCCCAAAAAAGGGTTATTTCTTTATTTTTTTTTTTAACTAAAAAGTGCACATATGTAAGTACATAATTGTTTTGAAGAGGAAAAAAAAAAGAAAAAAAAATTGGAGTACTTTATGTAGTTAGAAGAAAATGTTTAATCATGGGGTATGAAGAACGCCTAATCCAAATGTCACCAAATAACATAAACACACACCACTCCTCAACTACCTTAACCAACCCCCCAAATCTCTTCGATTTCCTAATTCTTTCCTCCTTAGTCTTCCCTAATCACTACTCAAATCAAACCCGATTCACATTCTTTTCCCCTAAACCATCCGCCCACCATAAACACTCACCGCTCTTTCAGATTCTACCTGCGCAATGTAGTGCTGAATTCGAATTGAAGAATCTGCTTGACATTAATTACGAAGCATTTCTTCAATCTGATAGTTAGATACTCGCAATATCTGAGATTATTGTCAATTGATTGAATCCTGAAAGGAAACCTATGTTGCTTGGACGAACCAAATCAAGGGTTCGGTTCCAGCACGCGCCGTCCTTCAAGGATGTTCATGTTCTCCTCTCTGACGACGGATGCGGCGGAGATACACTCGATTCCCCTCTAAAGCCCTCCATTTGCCACCGCACCCGCAGCAGCGTTAAGTTCCTCCTCCGCACCCTTTCGCAGTCTCCGTACAGGGAATACGAGCACGACGCGGCGGCGCGTGAGGAGCCCGACCCGCTACTCTGTATTCCCGGCGCGGAGAAGAGCATAGTGGTGTACTACACGAGCCTCCGAATAGTCCGGTCCACCTTCGAGGACTGTAAAGCCGTCCGATCGATACTGCGAGCGTTCCGAGTTCCGATCGACGAGCGCGATCTGTCGATAGACTCTCGGTTCACGGACGAGCTCCGGAGGATTCTCGGCCTGTCGGAGAAGTCTAAGCTGGCGCTTCCGAGGGTGTTTATCGGCGGTAGGTACATCGGCGGCGCCGAGGAAGTGAGGTGCCTCCACGAGAGCGGCGAGCTGAAGAAGTACGTGGAGAGGCTTCCGGCCACTGAGCTTGGCACGTGCGAGACGTGTGGCGGATACAGGTTTATTCTGTGTGCAGAGTGCAGTGGAAGCCATAAGTGCTACAGTGAGAAAGCTGGGTTCAGAAGCTGTACCTCCTGCATTGAGAATGGCCTCATTAGGTGCCCATCTTGTTCCTCTTCGCCCCTTTGAAACTTGTTTTTGTTTAAATTACGTTTGCAATATTACCTGGATTATAGTCTTAGTTCATTTTTGTCATGAAATCGAATTGTTCATCATAATGCTAAAGATGGATGCTAAATTGGAATGGAAAAGCACCCAGATTTAGGCTAATCCTTTTGCTTTCTCTGTTCCTTGTTTGCTTAAGAGTTAAGCTAATGTTAGTATATTTTTGAACAACTGAGTGGCCTATAAGAGGGCAAGGAATCAAGAAATGAGGAAATTAACTCTGTTTTTTCGTGTCGATGGTAATTATCAGTATGCCGATAGTTGTTTGGAAATGAATGTGCACTGAAACCGTTATTTGATCCATCATCAGTGATAGATGTCTCTGTTTTTGGTACTGAGGTAGTGTGCTTGCTTGATCCAATGAAGTAGAGTTGTGGGTATATGCTGTTATTCCTTTAATGTTGTCCATGTGTGATCTTTGTTAGAAGAATGTGAGAGTGTGCTAATAATGATCATTAGAAACTGAGTTATCTATTTAGTTTATAATGAGCATGTATGGCATTTCAATTTTCAAAGCTTAGAAAGATTGAATGTGGAAAGGTCTCTATAGAATTCTGCATTGGTTGTGTATATTCTTGCCTCCCCTCCCCTTAAAAAAGGAAGAATAAATATTATCTATGGAGGACTTTTTTGTGAGGGCACGGGAATAGTCTTATGCCATATCTTTAATGATTAACACCTGGCATAGTGGAGAAATCTAATCACTTGATCCTAGGATTTACAAGTTGACTTAGGGTATGGATTTCATGCTCCATACTCTCTCCTACATGTCACTCATCCAACGAGGTGACACAGCATATGTCAAACCAAAGTATCACAAAACATTCAAAACAAAACATTCAGACCTATTTGGGAGGTGATGTTATGCATTTTGTTGATGCAAATTTGGTGTGATGTCAAAAATATTCTAGTCCAATTTCTTCCTTATTAACCCCTATTTGTACTACTCTTTCTGAACAATTATTAATTTTGTTGGTCTCACATTAGACACACGCATTAATGTTAGATGAAATTTGCAGTTTTCTCTTGTGTCGTGTGCGGATAATAGAATTGGGAGGGCAAATGGTAAAATCTGTCATCCAACTATTGCTTCCGATCAAATAAACCTTAAATTATTCTTTTGTCAAAATCTTTTATCATTATAATAGAACAATTATTCCCCTTTTTCATAATTACTTTGAAGTATACTATTTGGTCGTTAAAATTCGATTCTCTACTTACGAACTTTTCTGCTATATTTTTATATTTTAAATTTATTAGTTTTTTTTTTTTTGTAAGACAACTTTATTGGAAACAATTATTTTAAAAATTCTCTTGTGGCCTATTAACTTTTGACTTAAAAATTGTTAGTTTAATGATGTTAGATTTAAAATCTGAAACCATATTTGAAATCTCATTAGAAGAGATTTATTTTGACAAGTTCGTACATTTTAACGGTTAGATTGATTGAAAATCAATTTGAAATAAGTTTAAATTGTATAGTTGTAAAAAATTTCCAATATGGCACAAGTAATATAGGTCTACTAATATGGATCAAAATCCGAAATGGAAGTTGATAAGCAGAATTAATTTTTAACTCAATATAAGATTTTGAAAATTTTAACTATATTAGATTTAGATTGCTCGATTTATAAAAAAAATTACTCCATACATTAATGTTAATATTTTTGGAAGAAGAGCATGAATGATCAATTTATAATAGATAAAGGAAATGAATATTTAATTCCAAAATTGAAAGGGCCAAGTTGTTACATTGTACAAAGATAAAGATTAAAGAGTGCATTTGTACTAAAAAAAATATTTCAAGAACTTATTTAATCTCGACACAATACATCGATGGCATAATTAACCCTTATCCTTTCTAAAAGGTGCATCATGCAACTATTCCTCCCTAACACTGCTCTTTATTTTTATTTTAAATTAGTGAGTTAGCAATGACAAGATGCATACATAAAGAAACATCCAAAATTAAGTGGTTATGTGATGGCACGTGGCATTCTCTCTTTAATTTAAGAGTCGCAGCGGGTGCATCAATGCACTTGAATGATCTTAATCATTAAATTATATTTTAATTTGATCTCTACTATCAAATAAAATAATTAATTTAAAAAAAAAACTACCCACTCCCCCTATTTTTAACTCACTAACTGCAGGTGCACCGGGTGCTCCGCAGAATCATTCTTAATTTAAACCCGTAGAAATACATAGGGTACAATAAGATTTGAAGGGGAGGACTTAATTAGAGTGAAAAAAATCACGGTTCACATAATAAGCTATGTAAATCGAGTTTATAAGAGTGTTTGTGTAATAAGAATGTGAAATTGCCACCATAACATAATTTGATTATGTGTAATAATTTGTCATTCATAAGTTATAATCAAGGGCGGAGCTAGACCAATTTTGAGGGGGGCTAAAAAAATTTTTACTAGCATCGATACGGTTGATACATAGTATGAGAATTTTTTTACTAGCTTTATTGATTTTTTAAGAATAACACTAATTTTTTTTATACTAGCATCGATAAGTAAGATAATTTTTTTAGTAGCTTTATTGATTTTTTAAGAATAACATAGTTTTTCTAAATAATAAAGTGTAAAGTACCTAACATGTATTAGGTGGGAGTATTATTTTTAAAATTAAAATGTATTTTAAGGTGTGATATTATTTTATAAGTGGTGCAAGTTATTATGTGACGAATATGATGATAATTGTGGGAGGATGAGATTATAAAATAGTGCAATATAAAATAACTTGCTATAAAAATATTTTTAGAGATATTTTCATACATTTTTCAATGTCTATAACTAAGAAAAGAAGTGTAGACAATAATTTTTATTGATTCAACATGAGAAATTACATAACTTAAAATGGTAGGTGTTTATTTATTAATGTGTAAGGTTTGATTAATTGTGCAAGAATAATTAGAAGAATGTTTGAGGAATTAAAATAAATATCAGAAAAACTAATTAATCATTATAAACTAAAATACTATATAAATATACTAAGGGAAATACTAATAAGGGTTTGATTAATTGTGCAAAAATAATTAGAAGAATGTTCGAGGGATTAAAATTATTATTAAAATAACTAATTAATCATTATTATTAACTAAAATAAAATTTCAGAGTTTGGCCCCCCACCACTCCAAGAGGATACGCCCCTGGTTACAATTATGGTTTTAAAGATTAAATTTTTGATGATACTATACTACACACATTTTATATCGTTTGCAATTCTATACTTCAATTTGGGAGATGAGATGTTGGGTGTGTATATATCAATTTGAGCTTTTAGCTCTGTTCTATGAATGAAAGAGTTTTCCTTCCTTTCTATGATCATTTCATGTTTGGTGTGTGAAGCTTGAGTCCATCTTCACAATACCCACCATCAACAATGCACATGATGAGAATCCCTTGTTAAACAATATTTTTTGAAATACTCCCAATGCTTATATTATCAACATTCTTGTAAAGAGCTAACTATTAATAATACTAGAAATTCACCCGTGACATTCACATAAATAATATTTTTGAGAAATTTTTATAATTGTTTATTGACAAAAACAGAGTAATAAAATATTAGTTTAATTATAAATCATAAATAAATTGGTTGGTCTTGTGTGAAACCGTTTCACATGAGACAATTTTATATTTATTAAAATAATTATCACTTTCGCTATAAAATATTACTTTTCATTTATATTATAAATTGTTCATTAAATAACATTATTACTTTTTATTAATTTAGTATCACTTTTTATTATAAAAGTTGTCACTTTCTACTTATCTCAAATAAGTCATTTAAGAGACGGTCTTACACAAGTCTTTGTCTAAATAAAAATAATAAATTTTAAGTATATGTTATTATATTCGGTCTAAATTTGTTTATTTTCGTGTAACAATAAGGTATGCAATTTGACCATGATTGAACACATGTTTTTCTAACAAAAGACTGAAAATAGTTTACTATTGATCAGAGGCGGATCCAGAAAATCGGGGTGGGGTGGGCTAAGTTTATTGAAGAAAATAAAAAATAATAATAATAATTAAAAAAAAAAATATATATATATATATATATATACTATAATTTAAGAATATATATTTATTTTTTAACTTCATTTCGGTGGGCTTAAAATATTTTTGGGTTGGGCTAAACTTAAAACACAAAGAAGAAAGAAGATATATTTATTTTTTTAGCTTCATTTGGGTGGGCTGAAAATATTTTTAGGGTGGGCTAAACTTAAAAACACAAATTATTTATAAATTATTTACATATGATATAATGGGCTTTTCGGGGGCAGCCCTGGGCTTGAGCCCGGGGCTGCCCCCACATCCATCCGCCCGATAATATTTATCTATTTATAAAATTTAATTAATCATAACAAACGAAATTATAATTTTAAAATTATTATACAAAAATTTATTACATTTCTAAGAACAAAAGAGGATTTTATTAATTAAGACTTAAAAATCAACCATTAATCTAGTGTATGAAAAAAAGTTTCCTATTATTTTAAGACTCGAAATATACTAATATCAATTTAAAGTTTAAAATTATAATAATAGAATATTGAAGTAATTAATGAAGGCTTTGACTTGTGGTGTGTGGTAATTCATGAAAAGGAACGCATAAATTGTTTGAAGAGATCGGTTTCAAATACTATATCGCACCTTTGAAGGTATTCAAAAACTAATGCATCAGAGTAGTAATTGCACATATAAGTTTGGTATTCAGGGTATTATTTATTTATAAATAAATAGGATATTTACTCTTAGGTAAATTGGATCTCCTTATGATACAAACTTAAAAAAAATATTATTACTAATTACATAAATATATAGTGACTCATACTTTTCATCTTATAATAAAATTCACACTTTTCGTTTTCTTTTGTTCCACAATAATCACAATAATTTGCACTATCAAAAAAAATAAATATTACACCAATTCATTGCTTCAAATGTTCATCTTAATTTATTTACATAAAATGTTTAGATTACCTCAACAAATTTATAAAATTAGTTAGAAAAACAACTTTTCTTAAATGGTGTATCTTGTGACCGTTATAGTGGATGTGGGAGTATACAAATTCTAAGCCCATTTAACTTTTACTAATAATTTAAAGGGTTCTACTAAATATACACCCCTCTTTATTGAATGCACACCCTCTATATATAAGAATAAATTATGGGATCGCTCTAAATATAAACTCCTTTTTAATTAAATACACATCTTTTAGAATTAAAATATATTTTAGATATAATTATACAAACCCTAATATAACAGGGTAGAAAGATCTTCAGGCTGTTCTGCTTAAAATCCTGAGTATATTTGCCTTATGAAGGTTTCAGAACTTTTCAATGCCTGGTGTAATTTCATGTATTCCTTTATGCATGACTTCTACTATTCATTTTATTTAAAATTCTTAAAATTCAAAATCTAAAATCAATGATGATTTTGTAATGTTTCTGGAAATCTATTACTAATATCAGCAATTCTTTAAATTTAATTTAAGTTTGAAAACCCATATTCACACACACATTTGGGGATAATTTAGAAGCAATGAATCGCTTCTCAATAATTAGATCGTGATTGGGCGGCGGCGCCGTCTATCGTGGAGAAAGAAAAACAAACACATTGAATGCCGGTGTTGCAGACTATCTCGGAAGATTTTTCAATGGAGTTCACCAGCGGTTGATTTTGATATCTATAAAAAATGGATAAAAGTCACAAACAGATCTGTTCACCTCCGTATTGTCATGGTCATCTTCCCCTAAAACATTGCATCCATCTTCTATTCATTACTTATTCTAGCATCTTGCAATTGAGGAATTTAATTTATGAAAAATGAGAGCTTTCTCTCTATATTTTTTATGGTGTTAAAATATAAAGCTTACTGTATTATCATTATTTACTACATTCACATAGGATCAATTGAAGCAAAAACTACAAATTTACAATATAATTTATTCCAACAATTGAAGAATTTACATTTTATCTTGGCTTGTCTGATCTGGCCTTTATTATTTTCATTTCTAACTACTCTTATTTTCGTTTTCGAATTCATAATAATGCAGTAATATTTAGGTAAATTTTAATATGATTATAGAGTGAAATAGGGATTTAATATGGGTGCGTATGATTTTAGGTTTAAAAGGGTATTTCTGAAATTTTTGGGTGTGTATAATAAAATTAAGAAACATAAAAATAAAAGGAGTGTGTATTTAATAAAGGGTGTGTATTTAAAAATACTCTAATTTAAAATATTTAAGCCCATTCTCACATCTTCTCAAATGAGTTTGTATGACTTCAAAACATAAAAATCAACCCAAAGGGTCTGGCACTCTTTATTCTTCTCTATTGAGAAATGGATAATTCCTGAAGATTCTAGCATACTGCACACTTTATCAACCCTGCATAAGGCTACCAACGCTAGGCAGAAGAAGAATGCAAAGTCGAAGGCCAGTAGATCTAGTTCTAAAAGTCCAGATCTCGCTCCAGGCTCCATTTTAGGTATTTCTATTTCCATTGATACTTTGTACACTATTTATTTTTGGGATTTCTGGTCTCGTTTCTTGTTTTATGAAAGTCCGTGTGTTTAGTATCGGTATTGTGGCCTCAAATTTAAGGCTTGAGGTGGAAACCCCAAAATCAAATTTCTGGACTTCCTGCTTCAGTTTTACCCCATGTATAGAACACATTTATATATGCATATTGCATCTGATAACCCTAGGTTTATTGTAGGTGAAATTACTTTCTATTGTTTGATCTTTAATGCTATTTGGGTCAACTTGTAGATTACACATGCATTTAGTACTCTATATTGTTTTCCTAGTGTCATAGCTTAGTGCATCTTTATTACGGGGGAGGAATTCGTGGGTAGTGTTGAGGCATTAGTGGATAAGGGTTTTTTTTTTGGTGTGTTCATGGTTGATTTGCGTTACTCATTAGCTCTTATCGAGCATTACCAGCTAAAGTATCTTTTTTAATACTAATCAAAACTCATTGAACTATCTCGAAAACATTCTACTGATCTATAAATGCTTCCTATTTTCTCATCTATTTCCTATTTTCTATAATACTTTGTACTAAAACATGGAATCTCCACCTGCTCCTTCCCTGTATACTGGCTGGGTGGCATTATGAAGATGATGAAAATTAATTCTAACAGTTTCATCTATATTTATATCTGTTACACTTTATTTCTCTCTCTATAACTTTCTGCAGTTGTTGCTTTTCATAGATATAAAGAAAGACGTACATAATCAATATAACGTTATGTAGTTTTGGGATGCTAATTCTGTAGATCATTGTTATGGTTACTTGTTCTCCTGATGGTTATATTATTTCTCTGTAAGTTCTTCATCAATAAATGTATCAGTGAGTGTAGATTTTTTTCTTTGTAACATAAACGAATCTTGATTACTACTTACTTTAATTTGGGGTGGAGGGGGGAATAATCCTGATTTTTGTTGATGTTCGATTGTAATTTCAGCTTTTAATTAACCAGAGGTCTACCTAGCCTGAGCTTGTCCGGAACCTTATCGTATTGGAATAGGGAAACTCATAACTTGCAGTCAGTGTAAGTTTCTTTAGTTTTTCAAATTCTTGAGCTAATATTGCTGTCAGTGTAAGTTTCTTTAGTTTTTCAAATTCTTGTTCTATATTAGCTGTGGAAAAATTTCAGAACTTTTATTGTTGCAGTTTGAATGTTTGCAGGGATCTTTCATTCAATAATTTAAGTGGTTCCTTGCTTCAAGTGCTTGCTAGAACATTTATGAGTTGTACTTGTCTCTATTTGCTTGTGGTCATTTTAGTTTAGTGTCGTTAAATCAATCAAGTTTTCAGAATAATTGGAAATCCTCTCACGAGAAATTGTAACCGCAATCATAGCATGTAAGTGTAGTTATATGAAGGAGAGTTGGAAATGAAAACTGAATATCTAATCTAAAGTATAATAGGAGTAAGGCATAAGAAAAACCTGTGGGAAACATTTTATGTTTACTGGGTGTAAAATTTATTTTTGGTTTCACTTCCACTTCTTTTAGTTGATTCTTAACTCTCATTTCAATAATTCAGATCCAGCTCTCTAAAATGTACATTTTCTAACATTTTCATTTAATGTGTAATTGTTGTCTGTCTAGTGCATTTTGTTGGAGATGCTTACCTCCATGGTTATTTTGGGACGCTTCCAAAGACATGGAAATTGAATTGCTTATCAGCCAAGATTTAGAAGACAATATAACTCAGATAATTTCCTGAACTTATACCATATTATACTATACTGTATTACATTCTTAGTGTTTTTTTTTTTTGGTGGTATATTAGTTGTAAGTTCTCATTACATTGTTTTGGATTGGATATCTACCCAAAACCTTAACCACATTGCAACTTATTCCAGATGTGGTACTAATTTGTATAGTTAACACATACTATAGGAAAAATACACTTTGCATTGAACTGTCCTAAATGTGTTATAGTTTCCTAAAATATTATATAGGATTTGAGTAAACTATGAATTTTTTCATGAAATTAACACAAAAAACGACTCTATATTGTACATGGAAAAGGTCAGATTTCAAACATAATACTTTGTTTTCACTTGATTTCTTACATTAATAACACAATGGCATAACTCATAAGCTCATAATCTCAAATAATGATTTTAAAAGAATTGTTATTAGTTGTTACCTCTCTTCCGCTTATGGTCAATTGTGCAGCTCTTTGTTAGCTTCTTCATTGCTCTTACACTTACTTCTTCTGGTATAACTGGTTCACATGCCATTTTCATTTTTTTTTTGCCTCTGTTGCTTCATCTCAAACTGTGTTGTCTGTCTTTTGCTTCTACCATTAGTTGGTTCTTCAGGTCCATACTCAAAATCTGATTTTCTTTATGAATGATTCATCATTGTTGTAGATTAGAAATTCTGTCACTGAGTATATTCACAATATCATTGTGCTCCTTATTTGAAATATTGTTGTGTATAGATTCAAAAGAATATATTATTGAATGTGCTATATAATTGCCATTTCATATAAATACTTGAGATGCTTCCATCATGCCAAAAATTGATTGAATGCATCTACATATATCAGTATACAGATCAAAGCACCAGTTTCCAACTTTCCCATTATGCCTGAAATGTAACATGATTTGTATTTCAATCTCAGTGACATGGAAGATGCATCCCGAGCTGAAAGATGTGCTTTTACTCCATATCCATGCGCCTCATACATCCAAGCCACACTTACATTCACTGCCTCGCATGATTTTGAAGATTGATACCTTTAATAAAAGAAAATAGCTCAAATGAGAGATTCAGTTTCAGTGGCCTGCTTCTCCTTTATATCTCAAATGAGGCTACCTAATGTGGCATTATTTAAATCTGCCAAGAGTAGGGTTGTCAATTTTACCCGTCGGGTCGGGTTACCCGCGGGTACCCGGGTGATCGGGTAAGGATAGGGTAGGCAAAATCGGGTAGAGGATCGGGTAATACCCGCACCCGAAAAAAAATCAGCGGGTGAGGGTAGGGTACGGGTTCACATGTTATACCCGCGTACCCGACCCGATACCCGACCCGTTTACCCGTTTAGATATTTATATATATATATATATATTAATATTAATATATATATATACTAATTTAATATTAATATTAATATAATTACTTTAAACATTATTACATTGTCTATTCATCATGATTTTGATATACTTATTTGGTGGAAGACTCAAGGGATTAAGTATCCTACATTGCCTATTTCTCATGTTATTATATTTACTATGTTAATTTCTTGTTGTTGTACTTGGATGGAATATTATTTTCTATTATGGACTTTATTTTTATTTTATGTTTAATTTGATGTTTTGTGTTGATCACTTGATTGTAAGAGGAAAAAACTTATATCATGGGAAGTTGCGGGTCGGTTCGGGTCGGGTTGGCCCGCTTTAGTTACTGCGGGTATCCGTATTTTACCCGTGTTATATATCCGTCTATTATTTTATTGCGGGTATCCGTATACCCGCGGGTAATCCGTTTATCCGATGGACAAACCCGTATCCTACCCGCTGCTAACATTGAGGGTAATAGGGTAGGGTACGGATAGGGTAATTGGGTAGCGGGTAGTAGGTGGATTTGTTAAACCCGTACCCTACCCTACCCGTTTACATCCCTAGCCAAGAGCGTGGTTGCCATTTCTTTTAGAATTATTATTTTAATGTTATTTTATCATTTTAGTCAATGCAAGTTTCTACGACTTAAATAATTGAACCAAGTGTAGGTACAGCATGTGAAGACTATCTGCTCAATGTCAAGACTATCTACTCAATACTGTACATTCTGGCGGGAAACTTTTCTGCTCCACTATCCTTCTTTTATATATTTATAGATTCTAAATTAAGGATCACATCAGGTTTTATATTTACTTTGTATTCGGTTTTATAAATCTGGTTTTCATTTTTTAAATGCACATCTAAATTTTCAAATCAACCATGTGTATACCTACAAACAATAATCTCTACCTCACTTGCCTTTGAAACATTAAATATTGTCTCTTCTTAATTAATATCTTTCTCTTTTCTCTATCATTTCTTCTCCATAGTATTAATTAACACACGAGACAATATCTATTTTGGTCCTATATCTTTTACCAAATTTAATTTTAGTCCTATAACTTTTAGTATTTTCAATTTTAGTCATTTTAGTCTCAATTTTGGTCTTATAACTTTTTAAATTTCAATTTTAGTCCTATAAATTTCAAATTTAGTCCTATATTTTTTTAAATTATTAAAATTATTATATCATATTTCAAAAGATATAGGACTAAATTTGAAATTTATAAACCTAAAACTGAAAATTTAAAAGTTTTAGGACCAAAATTGAAATTAAAAAGATTAAAATTGAAAAATACTAAAAGTCACGGGATCAAAATTGAATTTGGTAAAAAATACAGAATCAAAATATTTTCGTGATAAAATATTAGTCTTTGTCATAAATAAATTTTTCTATCTGATGTATTAATTTCGAGTGATTTTATTGTAAAGGCTTCCAAAATAGAAGAAAAAAAAAACTTTTGGATAAGATTTCAAAATTTCAACAGCTTTTAATTCAATTTTACAACTGTCGCCGTGAGGAATCTAATTTGGTATTGGTGATGAAAAAGCTAAGGAACGCTAAAACTTTACAGAATGCATGAAATTTACATATTCAAAATAAAACGTTAATTACATGAATAAATCTCACAACCTAACTTTAATTTACATACGATCATATTATACAGTATCACACTGACTAATACTTTAGAGCAAGTACGTGAGCACGGTGGTAACGTTTTCAATGGTATAATTATTACTTTTTATTATAAATATTAGTATTAATTTTTATTTAAAATATTATTTTTTTTATTTATACTATAAATTGTTAATAAAAAAATTCATTGCATCATATCATCACTTTTCATCATTCTAGTTGTCTTATATTAAAAAGTTATCCTTTTTTTATCCGTCTCTTTTCATGACATGATCTCACATAATTATTTATAACATTTTATTAATTGATAATATAATCATATTTTTCATATAATATATATAATTAATTCGAGTGTTTGATTAATAATGTATCTATCTTCTCTAAACTACTCTCTTTAAGAGTGAGTAAACGATATATAAATCGAAAATGAAGTATTTAATAAAAGAAATTGGGTGCTGTAAAACATTTGTGTTACGATAAATTAAATTAATAAAATAACTGTTTATAGGGGATACTCGATCTCTTATAAGATAAATATATGTAATATGAATTATGAGATGAATTGACAATTGTTAAAATATGGAGTAATTGTAAAGTATGTTTATTGTAAAACATGTTTGCTATGAATTATATATAATATTCTAAAAATATATTTTAATTCATTATTCATCTACTTAAAATAATTATGAATTAGCATATATACTGTATTAATAATAATACTTTAACAGGTCAATCTTTCTCACAAGAATATTTATTTATGATAAGTGTTTTATCAATGACAATTATTATTTTTAATCAAGAAAAAATCACTTTCGGAAGATAATTAAAATAGAATGAAGGGGTATATATTAATTAGGTGGGAAGGAGTTAAAGATAATTAAATGGAGGATGTTGATGAAAGTAACAATACTCTTACAGCAACTACAAGAGCTTCTTTAAAATTTAAAGAGGATTTTAATGAAATAGAGATGATTTTTAATTCAAAGAGATATACTTTATAAAGTATTCCAACACACTTTTTATATTTGATTTTTATTTTCTATTTTCCCCATATTAATTTAATTATATATATTTTCTATTCATTTACTTTAATTTTATTTGTATTATTAATACTTGTAACATTGATTTTACTCCACGTTCCATGATATTTATTTTTTTTTAAAAATGCATTGGAAACAATGAATTATTTATTGCATTTACTTTTAAAGAATTTGATTTGGCTCTTTAAATTTGAAGAGTAAAACTTGTTATGTAGAATCAAAAGTTAAAATAAAGAGCTTGTTGGAATTTAAAATTTTTTTAATTTGAAAAGCTTTAGGAGATGCTCTTATGAGATGCTCTTAAGTCTTGAAATTAAAAAGCTGTAATCAAAATCCCAAAATGAAAATACAAACTAAGTAAGATAGCAAATCTAAAAATTAGGGAAATGAAAATAGAGATGAATTAACATATATATATCTAGGGTTCCAAGTTGAGATATTGGTCAGCCTCTTCTCCTGGATTCTTGAATAGATTAAACTTGTGCAGACCACTCTCATAGAACCCTAGGCTCATATACTTGTGTACTTTCACTTCCGGCTGCTCTCTCGTCTTCCTTACACTAATTTCTTTAAGCCTGTATACTTCCATTTGATTCTTTTCCAGCTCCACTGCAGAGCCGAAACAGCTTATAGATATAGATATAGATATGGATATATGTACGAGAAGAGAAAGAGGTGTTACTTTCTGCGAATTTCGCTTCATTCAAACGAAACTCCAGCAGCCTTTGAAGTGATTGGTTTTGCAGCAGTAGCAGATTCATCTTCTCTTTGTAACCTTCCATTCTTGATGTCAGAACTGTTATCACTTCCTGTAAATGTACATTGTTGACACGGATTTATTTAATTGAAAAATATACCAGTGAAATGACAATAATGTTCCAGGGCTAATATTAATTTTTATTTTTATGTTAATCAAAATGTCTATTTTATTCTCATGTTTTGTTATTCATGTGTGGATCATATAATATTTTGCTTTTATTAAAGGGTGTAAAACCCTAAAAGTAGATAAATAAACTAAAAAAAAATTTGGATATACATTTCTACTTAATTATCTACTAATTAATTAATATATAAAAAATGTTAAGTGTATATATTTTTACCTCCAAATGCTTCACCATCTTTTCCAATTCATTAACATACTTGGCTTTCCTCACTCTAGCTCTCTGAGCAGATAGCCTATTGGAAACGATCCTAAAACAAATCAAGAAGAATAATTAGTTATATAACTTATCAATCTAAATGGAGAAATTAATATATACATGACATGATCACCTTCGGATCTTCTTTCTATCCATTTTGGGATCCAATTTGTGACCATGGTTTAGTTCATACTCCACTGCTTTATCAAGACTCAGAGAAACTCTTGCATTCTCCGACGTCAGAATACGACTCTTCTTCTGCACATATGAATCATTAGCATTTGGGTTCAAAACCAGCTGATTATGAGTTTCATCAACTTTCCACTTCCCATTTGATGAGTAATTGGGGTTTGGTGAGGCCTGCATTTCTTTTATCTGTGTTCAAAGAAAGAAAAAAATTGCTTTAATAAACTACTAAAATAAAAAGAAATTAGAAATTATTTCTCTAGAGGATAATTCACAAACCTTTGTATAGAGTGGAAATGCAAAGCAAAATACCATTGTATTTATACAGAGAATATTGATGAACTGTTGTATATATTTGTGGTTGCCAGCGGTGTTTGTCTCTATGTATATGATTCAATTGTCCAAATTTTAAGTTTGGAATGCACTTAATACAGATTACTGATTTAGATTCGATTTACTAAACTATCCTCATCCGTAAACGAATTTTCTATTCAATTTACTAAAATATCCTCAATCGCGATCGAATTTCTGTTTCACTTATGTGTTTCATCTCTTATTTCACTTTTTAAATGAGTGGTGGAAAAAGTAATTGAAATTTAGAGACGAGTTTTAAATCTTTTTATCTTTTTACGAG
The DNA here is from genome assembly GCA_023678885.1 of Pogostemon cablin. NCBI lineage: Eukaryota > Viridiplantae > Streptophyta > Magnoliopsida > Lamiales > Lamiaceae > Pogostemon > Pogostemon cablin. The sequence goes on from CM043005.1 coordinate 13,841,260, forward strand.
TCACTCTTTTAACTAGTGAGATTAATGAAAAACAAAAGTGAAATATTAATAGATGAGGTACGCATTTGCATGAACCCTTATTAATTATACTATGGTTTGTTATCAGTGGCAGAATAAGTAATTTCTCTAACATAATAACAATGATTAATTTAATTAAAGGTGTAATAAATTCTAACCAACACTTGGTATTTAGGATTAGAAAGTGATAACAATAGTATATATATAATATAATAGGTAATAAAACTCACATACTACTGGCATAATAAAAACTTTGTTATTAATTAGTGTTGCTCAATTGGTGTCGATAAATATTTGGAAATAATTTTGTATGAGAGACTCTGATATTTTATATGTGGAGTATTTATCTCATTTTTCCTATAAATTAATACTAAATATATCTGTAATATAAAATATTTCGTCACTCAAATTTTATTTCATCACAAATTTATATTTGATTAGCGGCAAATTATATTGATCATGTTTATCACAAACATTTGCTATGCATTATTTTAGTCTTGTGTAAAATAAATTAGCTAAAGAAAATAAATAAATTTTCGCAATAAATATTATTACAAATTATTTTATTTCCTCCTGATTATTTGCTAGGAATTGTTTTATTTTGTTGTCTACTTAAGCAATGAAATGCGCACTTTCACTAAAGTCAGCAATAATATATTTTTTTTTTAAAAAAAAAACTCCACCGGTAAAGTTCGCATGTGTGTGTGACTTTTATTTATTTTCAATTTAAATTACAATATCAATTTTGAATTGATCACAAACGTACATATGAATAATTCTAACAAGCATAAATTTTTTTAATAAATATCATTAAAATATTATTATGTATGTGTGTATGTGAGCACATCACTCTCCTAGTCTCCTTAATTTAGGACTTGAGTTTTGTACAAAACACTAATTTATTAAGATATAACATGATTCTAGTGTTGTTGGGTACGCATTTTGGTCTTTCACGTATATTTAGACCTCCTGGACTCATTTAGACGACTAACCCATTATACTAATTGGGCCTACAAAGCAGCCCATGGTTCATTATTCCATTGTTGTCTTTCTCCACAGATCTCCCAACTTAATTTTAATTTTAATTAGATAGTAACATAAATAAAAAATACTCTACGCATGCTTTGTCTCAATTTCAAATTATTTGCTAGGGTACTCTAATTCCATCTATATCAAAGATCTCCTGTATTAAAATTTTTTTCATCATAGTATTAAAGTAGAAAATAATAACCAGTCTGAAAAAGAAGTATTCTCCCTAATCTTTCCTTTTGTCATAAGCAATGATCATACCATTACTTTTATATCATATGATGTTCTTGATGTGCTAAAAACTTTACCATTGAATAAACAATTATTTCAAGAGACCCAAATAGCTCAAATTATTCCAATTTCCAACCCATAAAGTCACAGCATTCGAACTCATTGTCCTTCCTCCAAACATGTCTAAGTGTTGCATCATATGGTGAGTAGGATCAGGTTGTGTTACAATAGACATATTCACCCATGTATAGCAATTACTCCAAATTTGATAAGCAAACTTACATTTAAAAAATACATGATATATATTTTCCACTTTATCTCCACACAACACAATTGACATCACCTATTGAAAAAATAATAGCTCTTCGTTGTAAGCAAAATTTTATTGGGAGTCTACACTTGAGTGTCTTCCAAACAATAGATTGCACTCTTTTGGAAATTTGACGCGATCATAACTTTTTGAATGCTTTATTCTTTTCTGAGTTTGTCTTCTTATCGGACTCACTCATAAGATCTCATAAACCTTTTCTGTAGAGAATAGTCTATCAAATTACTCCTATTAAAAAAACATTCAATAATTCAACTTTTTTTTTAAATTATAATATTAAACTTCTCTAGTTTCTTTTAAATAGATTTATCTAGTTCAGAAGAAAAAATATTCCGTTTAAATTTAGATTTTCCATTTTAATGTCTAAAAAAAAAAAAGAGTAAAATTTAATGCCATAATTTGGGCGTATTCGTGGCCAAAATTTCCTACTTTATAAAATAAAATTATTTCAAAAACAAAAAATGAGTCCATAGAGAGAAGTGTACCAATTACCATTCGTACATAAGTTTTTTAAATGACTTAGGAGGTGTTTGGTTAAACACTTTTAGAACACTTCAATGGCAATGGAATGGAAATGCATGTTTGGTACATAAGTTTTTTAAATGACTTAGGAGGTGTTTGGTTAAACACTTTTAGAACACTTCAATGGCAATGGAATGGAAATGCATGTTTGGTATAACGGATGTGGATCCTCTCCCATAACGGGAGTTAATTTGCTCTAACTGTAGCAATGAAATTACTGTAGCGTGCTACAGTGAGAGTAACTGCACTCAATTTACGGGAGAGAATCCTCTCTCTTGATATAACACTTTCATTCCGGTGAATAGTATTTTCAATTCTTGAAAGTTGGGAATCCCCATTCCTTAACAATTTGATGGGCATGACTATCATTCCATTAGACAAATCCTTTACTTTTCCTCTTTTTTTTCTTTCTTTTTTTTTCTTTTCCCTTTTATATTTTTTAATTTAAAATTTATTTTAAACAAAATATTAAAATATTTATTTAAAAAAATACATGATATTAATTCCATTCTCATACAATTTTAAAACAATCCAAACAAAATCAATAATAATGATAGTCATTCCTATTCATAACCAAACAATATCATTTTAAAGATAAGCCTATTGCCATACCTCGATACTACCATTCCTTTTCCAATTCTCATTCCTTTAAACAAACAAAACACTCCATTAAAATTTGAATTTTCCAATTCCCATTCCTTTAAACAAATCAAACACTCCCTTAAAATTTATTTCAAAGACGAAAATGAGTCATAAGACCCGATCGATGACAAAACCCGACCCGTCCGTCTACTCGGACCTATTCGCATACCGCTCCACCTTATCATCGTTCAGATTAATCCCGACCATCGCCTCACCGAGGCCACAGCTCACATCCGCTAAAACAGTCGGGTCACTGTAATGGGTCACGGCCTGAACTATAGCCCGGGCCCGCTTAGCCGGGTCCCCGCTCTTGAACACACCCGACCCAACAAACACACCGTCGCACCCCAGCTGCATCATCAGCGCCGCATCCGCCGGCGTCGCCACCCCTCCCGCCGCGAATTGCACCACCGGCAGCCTCCCCAGCTGCTTCGTCTGCATGAGCAGATCGTACGGCGCCTGGATCTTCTTCGCGAAGGCGAAAACCTCGTCGTCGTCCATGTTCCGGAGCACCCGGATGTCACCCATCACGGAGCGCACGTGCCGCACCGCCTCGATGACGTTCCCCGTGCCGGCCTCCCCCTTTGTGCGGATCATGGCGGCGCCCTCCCGGATGCGGCGGAGCGCCTCCCCTAGGTTCCGGCAGCCGCAGACGAAGGGGATGCGGAAATTGTGCTTGTTGATGTGGTTCTCGTCGTCGGCCGGAGTCAGAACCTCCGACTCGTCGATGTAGTCGATTCCGATGGCCTCGAGGATCTGCGCCTCCACAAAATGTCCGATTCGGGCCTTAGCCATGACGGGGATGGTGACGGCATGCTTAATTTCCTTAATAAGTTGGGGATCGGACATCCTGGCGACGCCGCCTTGGGCCCGAATATCGGCGGGGACGCGTTCCAGTGCCATGACGGCGCAGGCGCCTGCTTCCTCGGCGAGACGAGCTTGGTCTGCGGTGACGACGTCCATGATGACGCCGCCGCGGAGCATCTGAGCGAGGCCGACCTTGACGGAGAATGGGGATTTGTTGGAGGTCTCAGTGATGGCGCCATTGCCGTAGACGGTGACGACTCCACTTTCCGCCATATCTGGAGTGAGGTGGGGATTTGGAGTGAGTGGTGGGGATGGATTGGGGGCGGCGGGGGGTTAAAAGGGCTGATATAGGGTTCCGGTCAAGTCTTCAAATCCAATTTGGATTCACCATTCCACCAAATTAGTGCGATTACTTATTTTTAATTAACAAAGTTAATAATAGTGAAAATGGTAATTGGTAAGTGTAATCACCCCATAAATAAAGAAGATTAAAATATCCTTAATAATAAGATATATATACCCTTGTTAAAATTAATAGTTAAAATTTAATTAGGGGTCAACTATTAGTACCCATAATTACTAAACTTAACCCAATAAAAATTTAATTATGGTAATTATAGAGTTTTCTATCGCTTTAAGTGTATCTTTTCCTAGAGAAATTTCTATAACTATAAATCATCTCTCGTATACTTCAATTTTTATCTTCATTTGTATGCGTAGTGTAATAGGGCCTACCATATTGGGCCTCCCAAGAAGATAGAATGGGCCGCTTTTATTGGGCCCAATGAGACTGCCCATTCAAAGATAATTATTGAGCCCAATGCTATGAGCTATTGACGGTTGGACGACCGAGCGCATCCACTCCACACTCTCAGCCTGGGCGAGTCCTCCATCGATCCCACTTGACCACTTACGCCGCCTAGCCTAGGAACTCTACAGACGTCCCATAAGATTCACATATAGGGATATCCTAAAACGAATCACAAAAAATAGTCGCATGAGACTATAACATTTAATGCCTACAGTATTTACAATTAATGCGATGTGACTTAACGATATATCCGAATACGCGGATGACGTCAATTCACCAATATATGGGGCTGGCTCCTAACAAATAAACAACAACAGTATTCACCTCCAAAAGGCACAAGATCGCCTGGAGGGAACCTTTGAGCATTCTCTTTCCTTTTGCTAAATTATTGTGTTAGATTAGTGCGAATAATTCCTCAATCATCCCTAAACAGCCACATCAACCCATAATTAAGAGAGGATTAATCTCGCTATCTACACGTCGTGTGACCGAACAGATTGATTAGGGTTATATATTGTTAATTCGAGTTGATTGGAACATATTCATATTGGGAGAAATTCAGATTTCAAGAATTAGAAAACAAGCCAACAACAGATCAGTGGCGTTGGTGGAAAGCCGTCGAATGATAACCCCTTCGACCTTCACACGCAGTCGTCAGTGTATTCATTAAATTTTGAGAAGTTCTAAATTATGATTAGGCAAAGTAGAAAAGATTTTGGTGTTATGATTCATTTGGTTTTGCTAACAGTGGAGGAAGATTTGTGTCTTGGATGGTGGTGGATTTTTGCAGAGGCAGGGACATTTAATTATTTCCCCTTCTAGATTGTAAGAGTTCATTCGGTTATTGAGTTATGAGTGTTTCTTTGTGCGTCTTCTCCTTCCTTTCCACTTTTAAGTGTTCATAATTTAAAGAGTAAACTTGTCTTAATTGGGTATACTTAGTAATATAGGTATATTTATCAATAATATATGGGGTTTATTTAGTAGATTGGGGTATAAAAAGCCGGATCCAAAAAAACTAATTTCTTTCACACACTTTATTAAAAGAAAACTACTCATGTGACTGGGTTCGTTATGGACGGCAGGGGAAAAAAAATTCTCTCCCTCATACAAACGTTTGCCGTTTCTATTTTGAGTGTTTCATAAAAAAGTTTACAATTCTCTTTGTAGTAAATAAGATTCATACAAAACATTTAAATATTTCAATGACCCATAACACTATACTAATACAACTATTCAATATACATTAAAATATTATTTTTCTCACCTCAATACACATTAAAATAATATACTCCCTCCGTCATGCTCAAATAGTACCATTTTACTATATTAGGCGTTTCATCCAAATTACACTATTTTTCTCTTTTAGTAAAAAGGGTCTACAAATGGCTCACCACTACTCATCACATCTTTCTAATACACATACCTATTTTATATAAAGTAATAATACTCATTAATTTATGAGCAAAAAACAAATGCACCTCTTTGCTCGGGATGAAGAGAGTATTTCTTAATCTATTCCTCCGTACAAAAGGCGAACGTAAATATTTTTATGTGACGGAGGAATTATACTGGGCTGTATTAGTGACAATAAAATATTTTGGTACTGAACCCTGAAAATTTGGTGAACTAATCGAGACAGTAACGGATAAAACCATTATTGTAATTTTCTCAGCATTTCTACCTCTTATCTCTACAATAATATCCCAGATGTGAAAGGAGAGAGAAGAGATGCCAAGATATGGAATTCAAAATTAATCTCACTCATTCAATATTCCACTAAATAATGTTGAGAAAAATTGGAAAGTTGATGGGACATGAAGATGGGATTTATCTCAATCTCTAGTCAGAAAAAAAGTTTGTGATGGACTCAATGCATTTGTCTGGTTTTGGCCCACTTTTCTCATCGTGGAGTAATAAAGGCATCATATATCACATCATCTTTCATTCCACTCATGGCCACTTGTTTTTTTCCCGAATAAATCATCCTCCCTCCCTCTATCCCGATAATTTACTCAAGTATTCTAGCGCATGGACATTAAAAAAAATTAAAATTAATTTTTTTATGTATAAAGATATTTAAAGTTATTGGAATTTACATAAAAATAAATATTTTAAATAATTTAATAAAAAAAATTATAAAATTATTAGAATGTGTGTAATTTTTTTTTTTTTTTTAAAAACGTGCATGAACGAATAAAAATGAAAGTGTGCACTAATTAATGGTATGGTGGTTTAATAAAATTTTGCCCTTTTAGCATCTCTCACCATTTTCGATGTGTTTCTTCTTAAACAAAAGAACAACTCTGGCTTTGCCATTTATTTCCCAATTTTGGTTTGGTTGGATTGTAGCTAGGGCTGGGAAAAAATACCGAAATTTTGGTATACCGCCCTTATCATAACGAAAAATATTGATTTTACCGAAATTTTAGGTATGCCGAAATTTTTGGTAAGGTATGATACCGTATTGAAAATTTTGGTACGATAAAGGTATATAAATAATCAATACCGCGGTATTTTGGTATATGCCGAAATACCGTAAAATATTCAATTTTTTGAGTTATATGATACGATATTACCATATTAGATGATACATACAATTATAATTATTATTTATGTATTATAATTTTTAATTAAATTATATATATACACTATTTTATTAAAGATTAAATCTAAAATCCTACTGTATATTTCTTCATAATTATAAATTATTGATAAAGATCATTGACTTACATGATATTAGTACTTATTTTTTAATTAAGTAATTCTATGTATATGAAAATTTAAAAGTGTTGATTTTAATATAAGTTCCATATATTTTTGTGTAGATCTCTTAGGTACTAATTATTTAATGACAAACACTTTGTAAAACGGGTTTAGATATATTAATTATGTAAACTCGGTTGCTGTTTAGTACATAAAAAATTACTCTTTAGCACATGAATTGTTATTTTTTAAATTAAAAAATTACTCTTCAAATTCTTGTAAATCCCGATGTATCGATTACTTTAAGTACATGAAAAATTACTTTTTAGAGATACGAATTATTACTCTATTGTGTAAAAATTATTACTCTTCAAAGAGTTATTTTTTTATATATTAAAGAGTAATATTAAAAAATAAGGCTTACCTGTAAACCCGGTTTTCATGAGACTTACTCTTATTTAATTTGGTCGTTTGCAGATTGTCGTATATTTTTGAATTTGTTATTTATTAGAGTATGTTTTATAGCTATCTTTCACTTTTCTAGTACATGGTTTTTATAAGATTTATTGAATTTTAGATGTATAACGGTATAACAAACTATGTAATAGGATGATATATACCGATATTTTAGGTATGGTATGGCATACCGAAATATTGGTAAGCAGAAGGTATACTATTTTCTTATACCGAAATATTGGTATACCGAACTAAGGTATACCGAAAGTTTAGGTAAGGTAACGGTATGATTTTTTAAATACCGAAAATTTTGGTACGGTATATGGTATGACCAAAAATCTTCGGTATGCCATACCGCCCACCCCTATTTGTAGCTCTATATTTGGGAAGCAAGAAGTGATTTTCTTTTATAGGAAAATGGTAACAATCATCGCTCCCACAAACTTAAAAATGAATATTTTTGAATGCTAATATTGAAACCCTAAAATATTACTCCCGCTTCCTCTAGAATATTTTTACATTTTCTTTTACACCTAAATTGATTTAATTTATATTTTAAGAATATTTTTATATATATTTTTATAATAAATGATAAAAATACATTCGGTGTGTTAGATAAGAGTAATATTTTTATAAAAATGTGATAATTTTTATAAAATGGATAAAAATAAAAATTGTGAAAACTTTAAAATATTCAATCCTCCTACAAATTTCATGTTTCTTCATTTATTATTATTGTTACATTTTCACACCAAACAATAATGGTAAAATAACTCAATACAAATAACATCTCATTACGCTTAATTAATGAAAAAAACAAACATTTAGTATTAGTTATTACACATGGTTAACTGACTTTACTTTTTATTTAAAAATACTTAAATTACCTCAAAAAAAACCATTAAAACTGGTCAATTAATTTTTATACTAAAATTCTATTTAATTTAAGTAATAAATATTTATTATTTTTAGTTGAATTTAATTTTAATGCATGAATCTAGATCCACTTAGTTAGGTAATATTGGAAATGTATTTGAGTACCGATGGGCGATGATCATTCAGAATTCAAGTAATAATTTACTTTATGAAGTTGTATAGAAAGCGAAATATGTTTTGAGTGAGGCCCTTTATCCTCGGGACACCATGCGTCTTTGCAATGAAATTGTATAAAAAGCGAAATATGTTTTGAGTGAAGCCTTTGTATCCCCGAGACATCATGCGTCTTTACAATTTCCGTATCCATTTGCAATTTAAATCTCTTAACAATACATAGAGTTAAATAGAATATGGAGGGGAGAGTTGTGTTCACATGGGGACACGGACGTGTGCCCCCGTGTCCCCAGGGGCGCAGAAGCTTTTGCCATATGTTGAGTTTTTATAATCTATCCTTGTGACACTACTAGAAAAATGCTGATAGACATCGGTGTTGCACCGATGTCTATTTCACCAAAGGGGTGATGTTGTATCCTGTGATGTTAAAATTCACGCTGATAGACATCGGTTATCCACCGATGTCTTTCCCAGAAAAGACATCGACTCGAATCCATTAGACATCGGTTATCCACCGATGTCTTTTCAAAAAAAGACATCGACTCAAACCAAAAGACATCGGTTATCCACCGATGTCTTTTCTAGAAAAGACATCGGCTCAAACACATTAGACATCGGCTACCCACTGATGTCTTTCCAAGTAAAGACATCAATTGGATTTTTTTTTTAAATCTAATTATACATAAATATAAATTATTATTAATATAAGGTTAAATTTATATAACTCAAAAATTCTGAAAATGATAAATATATCTAAAGGTAAACTGCACAAATACAATACATCAAAAGAACAAAAATGCAAAACCAAAAACTAACTCCTTAATGAACACAATCTATACAAGTTTAACTTGCCCAAAACATAATGTTATAATGAACACCAACACAATCTATACAAGTTTAATTTCACAACTAACACTAATTATTGGAGCACAGGTATATGTACTTCGTAATACAAAATAAATGCATCACTACACCTATAGCTACACTTGGAGAAGACTCGGAAAGCATACAATTGCAAAACCTTTTGCAGCATAGCCTCAAGCCTTGGATTATCACCATTTTCCTTTGCCTGCACATCAGTAACGCTTGGTTTTAATTTATAACCATCTTGACACTAAAATCATTAAGATATTTTATGATGTGATTTAACCTAATAGTGATGAGATGATGGGAGAGATGCTTTATAAGAGTATCAACTACCAATGTAAGTTTAAATAAATCTTTTTTTAACAAACTAGTTTTTTATACTTTCTTATTAAACTTAATTAATAGCATAAAATCATTTCCAATTTAAACTACAAAAAAATAAAAAAATTTAAAAAATATAAAAAGCATTCACATTATTCTTCTTCATATCTTCATGTATGAATATAAGTAGACGAGTAATGCATATAAGTGAAAAAATCCTATAATTGAGAAGTAGAACTGAACATGGCATCAAACAATCCCCCTCTTTTTTTTTTATAAGACCAAATACAACTTTTATCCATAATTTTGGGAGATGATTACATTTATGAGCCAAAATACATGTATAGACAAAACCTACAGTATCATAAACCACAAAAGAAGTTGTGAAGTGTTTAAGAAATCAACTTAACTAACTTTTAAAGTATCTGTGTGTGACATTCAAGAACTATAAAGGTTAAAAAGAAGTATAGATTAAGGCATTGAAATCCAATTGGTAATGACACTTCTAAGCCATAATTCCAAAAAAAAAAAACCCCTAATCTTAGCATGATCTCAAAGGCTAAGGTTTCATGAACTCAAGAAAGAGAGAACAAATAACTAGGAGTGAGAACACTTACAACAACACAAGGCATTCTATTTCAATATGTCAAGAATCTAAAGGAAACCATCCATGCACCAAATATCCAATGCTTAAGAACGTCGGCCTGTAGACTGCAAATTAGATAGCAGTTAAAGTTAGCCATCTCACAGCAAAAGCAAAAGCTTAAATATTCATCTTTCCATGTTTGCAGACCAACCAAATTTTCCAGAAGCAATAACAAAAGGTGATGCATCTCCACCTCTTTCTTCTACTTCATCAATATAAGCTACCCGAATAGATGAATACCTGCTCACAAAGAATTACTATGAATTATTGAAGGGTTAACCAACAGGAAAAAAAAGGTCTATTAGGTGTCATGCTTAGTCATGAGCCTCATAGTAACGAGCCTTCATTTTTTACTTGTTCCTCTTGATTCAGTTCTGCAGCCTTGTACCTTTCATCAAATCTGCAATAAGCAGTAATCGATAAAAACAATTCTGCTGATTTATAGATGGAAGGACTATGATGTTGGATTGTATACTAAAAGCCTAGCTATAGTATGAACAATGTTATAACAATATTTGAAATGAGAATCATTGATCAAATGATTGCATCTTATAATTTATTTATATGCATGATGCAATAGTCCATTTACTTTATACTGTAGATAATATGTTGTGCGACAACACGCGGAAGATCATATTATCGGTTTCCTTATAAAGTATAAACAGATGCTCACAACTGAGATAGACGGGGACTCTCTATCGGTATGGTTGTAGTGTGGTTCGGTATTAGCTTGTCTTGGCTATAGAATCACATTAGTGCACTTGTGTGTATTGAGTAGGACCGCTTGAGATCGTTCTTCTTATACTGACTATATAGTAGAACTTGATCTCTGTTATTATGGAAGTTCGTGCTCTTAATCCCTATATAATAACCTCGACACGTAGGGCAGTATGTATTTCTTTGATTCATCAATGGGTGAGATTTATAAGTATTAAATCAACAAACTCGGTGAGTTGGGAAGTAGTGCTGTATCTATGGTGTGCTGTTGATTGTAGAAGGAATCCATGTCTGTCATAGGTTGATGATGTCCCCTTGAGGAGCTCATAAGGTTTATCATGTAAATCTTGCAAGTGGATTAATTTCCGGCATGATAATAAGGTTGAGTGGTACTACTCTTGGATGAGATATTAATTAATTTGAGTTGTCAGTAACTTAAATAATTAATGGGCATTGTATATCTTAAACATGTGGAGACTATCGGGCTTATAATAAGAAGGAGCCCAGAACATAATTTGGGATTGGACGGGTAGTGCAATAATAATATTTTAGTGGACTATATTATTATTATTGGATTTAATTAAAAGCTTTGGGCTAAGCTTGGTTAATTAAATTCAATTGAGGCCCAACCCAATTTCTCCTCCTGGTCCCTGCTGTAGCCCAAGTATATAAGTCATCTCAGTTCCTGTTAAACCTAAGTCACTGCCTCATTTGACATGCGGTAGAAACAGAGAGCAGATTGAGAGAACTCTGGGGACTGTTGACCACCCAACACCAGAGTTGACTTTGGGACATACGGTAGAAGATCAGATGTAGTTCTCTGCAGTTAATCCTCTACACCAACCCAGAAGTACGGTAAACATGATTTAATTGCTTCCGCTGTAATTGTTTACCTGTTAATCTAACGATCACGTTTGAACCACACGATCCAATTGCCAACAATTGGTATCAGAGCTTTGGTTTCGTGGTGAAACGTGAGACATTAGTAGTTAAGTTTTGTGCCTTACGTGTTAATTGTCGTATCGTAAGCATGTATAAATAGGCTTCTGTGATTATGTGAAATAATCTGTTGATTATTGTATGAAGAAAGCATGAGATTTGGGGTTTGAATATTTTCTATCATTCATGAAATCCATATCTGCTTTGTGTTATCGTTGTTATTCGAATACGAAACAACAAATACATACGGTTGTGAGCGATAAAGAAAGAAAGCCAAAAACACACACGACTGCATACAAAGCTGAAACCAACTCACCATCGTTGACGCCATCCGACAACACAACCACGGCAGAAATCGTATACAGTGGTGAAAGCCTTACGGCTGAACGGATGGTACGATTGGAATGTGTGGGCGAGCAAGGCAGATTCACGGCAATCTGACGACGACTGACGGAGGGCATCGTGGCAACTGTCTACCGCTGACCGGTGCTGTTCAGGTGTTGGATGCGGAGTTAGGCGATGCTGTTCATCGGAGGCGACATGACCGATTCGGCGAGCCTTGGCACGATCGTTTATCATCTGATGATGGCCTGATGGAAACCGATCGAGAGCAGCGCTGATGCGTGCAGAGTCACGGCTAGAACAGCCCCCTCCTGGCGAGGTCGTCGAGGGCTGATGGCCAGTGGACTGTCGGCTCATGTCCGGCAGTAGCTGTGGGCGCGGCGCGGCCGATGGAGGCTGGGGCGCCAGCGGTAATGGATTGAAGTCGGCGATAGCTCCGATGGCTCTGCGCGACGGCGTCGCTGATGGACGTTCACGGCGGGATGAATTAGTCGCGGCAGAAGGTCGACGGCGCGACGACGGTGGCTGATGACTTGCAGCGATGTCAGAGGTGACTCAGCAACGCTTCCGGTCGACTCTGAAACTGCTTCAGGGCGAGAAGGGGAAGAGCAGTGGCTGGCGCGACGTTCAGAGATTTCAGACCTTGACCGCAGACTACGGGCGAGGCGATGGTGGTCCCCAGCCAGTCGACTTGACGTTTCCGGTGCGGTCAGAGGCTCGATTCCGGCTTACCAGTCTGGACAGTCGTCGGCAGCAGCAGATGTCTTCAATGAGCAGTCCCAGGATGAATGAAGGGTGCGGCTGATGATTAGGGCAGAGGTTTTGTGATGGGCTGATGGGCTAAGTTATTGGGCCTGTCCCCATTTTTTTTAATTAAAATGGTTGTGGGCTGTATGGGCCTTATTTTAATTAAATTTAGGCTATTATTTTTGGTGGATATTGGGCCTGTTGATTTAATTTGGTTTTGGGCTGTTGGGCCCAATTTTAATTAAATTTCATATGGGCCTGCTGGACCAATATTAATAGCTGGTTCTAATTAATTGTGGGTAATGGGCCAAGCATGATAAATTAGTTATTTATTAATAGGCTAATTTTGTGCTAGAGGGCTTGTTGGATTTAATTTAATTTTGGGTTAAGATTATGGGCCATAGATAATGAGCATGATTAATTAATTATTAATTAATTAATCTGCTGCTCATTTTGTGCTTATTTGTTGTTCTTGGGCCCAAATTGATTGATTCACTTTTTATGCAATTAATTAATGTTATATAACTGATTAATTGATTTAATTGCCAATTATTGTTATATATGTGAAAGGCATGTTTTATGTGATTAATTTATTTAAATTGTTGTTAATAGAAGCATGCCTAGAATGTATATTTTATTTCTGAATATTATATACATGTTAAAAACCCTCGGTAATTAAATAACTAAGTGGGAGAGGGGATTGGTAATTAATTCCCGCAGCCTCCATTATTGGTTTGTAAGTGATGTGAGTAAACTTGCGTGTTGGCGTAGGCCTTCCTCCCTAACGGATGAGTTTATTCATGGATCACTGGTACAGACTTCATTAAATAATTATTGTTTGTAATGTGGCACACAAGCTTGCGTGTTGGCATTGGCCTTCCTCCCTAACGGATGAGTTTGTGTGCGGTTTACTAGTACAAACTAATAATAGATGATTGTAGGAACCTATCCGAGCGCGTGTGTACTTCTCCAACTGTAAGGCACACAAGCTCGCGCAGTGGACTTGGGATCAAATAATGGTGTACACTTAGGTGTAAATAATTAGTATCCTCCCCAACGGAGTCACTGCTATTATTTGCATGGCTAAAGAGGAACCGACTATTAATTATTTTGTCATAAAGTTAGGTTGACAAATGAAATTAATGTGTAAAACCTTCTCTTGTAAATGTTCGGGTTTGTAAACGTCCACACTAACGTGGCTTGCAGACTCACGGTGCTTGAGATGTCGGTGAATTTTATTTTTATATTGTTTTGAGGGAAACAATATAAAAGGATAAAATTCGAAGTTTTGATCAGTAAATTTAATCGTGATTCTCTGTATTTCGAATAGTTTTAGTCTCACTAATTGTTAACTAAAAGAAATTATATTTACTTGTCCAAATTAACTGATTAGAAAAGAATCTTAATTTTGAAATTTACTGCTTAAGAAAATACATGTGTATTCTCACAAAGGACGTCTCATGATGCCTATTAAAGTCTCTAGTGAAGAGATGAGAGGTTCATAGAAATATGATGGTCTCATGTAACTCTTCGGATACTTGAGTAATTTAAAAAGGCAGAAGATCATGGTTGAATTGATGAATGAATTGGAAGAGCTTGGAATAGAAATTGAAAGGGAAACCTAAATCAATTTATTCTTCACAATTTGCCTGGATGTTTTGAGCAAGTTCTACCTGAAATACGAAAGGTTGTATATGGTGGGAAACTTCTAACAAAACATATGGCAAAAGAAAGCCAATTTTCATCATGAACTGAACAAGGTTAATATCTTATTTACTAATGGTTTAAACATGATTAGTGATGGCATCTACTAACACGAAGTATGTAGATACTGGAATCACTAAATGTTTATCACTGAGTAAGGATAAGATTGTTAATAACATGGGTAAAACTACAAAAGTAGTGGCTATTGCAGTGGGAGTATTTTATTTATATCATGATAAGAATAAACGATTGATTATGAGAAATTGTCTTTACGTACGTTTCATAGAAAGAATTTGATTTCATTTTCTATGCATTAACGGATGGATACTTTATTTCATTTAAATGACATGGTCATAGTAATGAGGAATGAGGCTATAATCCGTTAAAGTACGTTGGTGGATAATAAGTATACTCTTAAATCATGTTCATCCCACAGATGCAATAAATAATAATTAATAATGCATCTTCTAATATTAGTAAGAGAAAGGAACCTTCGGAGATGAACTAAACATACATTTGGCGTCTAAGAATAGTTCATTTTACTTGAGTAGGATTCAAAAGTTGATAGCCGATAGACCGTAAGGTATATCTGAAGTGGAAACTATCGGACTTGCGAGTCTTTGCTTGGAAGTAAAAATGATTAACTGCCTTTTCAAGGCTGTGGGGTTTAGAGCCAAAGATATATATGTTGGATTTAGTTCATTCTGATTCACGCGAACCTAACAATATCCAGGCGAGAGGTGGTTATGAATATTCAAAGATTATTCTGGATGCAGATATATATTTATTTGGTGCACTGCATGTCTAAGTTCTTGAATTTATTCAAGAATTGAAAGGCTGGTACAGTGAAGCGTCATGGAAAATATATCAAGTCATTACGATTTAATCGTGATGGCGAATACCTCTTGGGATAGTTAGGAGCTATTAATCAGAAGTTGAGATTAAATCTCAAGTAGTCTACACCGGGCGAGCCCCAGGTGAGTGGTGTGGTGGATAGAAGGTGTAAGTCTCTTATGGTTATGATTAGATAGATGATGAATTATTTGGAATAATTAAATTCATTTTATGGATATGCCCTAGATACAGTAATTCGTGAAACGTTTGTCTGTATATGGGATATTCTAGAAAAATGGAGGGTGATTTATATAGTCCAAAAGATCGAAGGGTAATTGTTAACTCAATAACTAGATATTTGGAAAATGACTATGTAATAAATCACAAACCCATGTATAAATTGTTCTAAAAGAAGTGAGAGGAAAACACTAAGTATAAGTACCAAGTGTACAAGAGGATATACCACAAGATAAACTGCAACATGTGTCACGTCTGATACACAATTACATGTAGTGCCTTGTCGTAGTGGGAGGGTTGTTTGACAACCCATAAATATATATTTTGGGAGAGTCGTGAGACTTGATCCCTAGTGAACATGGTATTGTCCCACGGATACGACGTAGCACTACAAGATTAAAATGCGGAATCTTAGTAAGTTGCATTGAATGTTGAAATAGAATCTACGGATTCTATATTATGTCTGGGAGCTTATTAGACCACTAAATAGTGTAAAAGCTATTGGAAATGGTCATAGGACATAAAAGAGGATCATTCGGAAAGGTGAAAACCTTGGAAGCAAAGCTTGTTGCGAAAAGATGTACTCAGAAAGAAATGGTTCGATTATGAGGAAACATGTTCGCTGGTAGCTATGCTTATGTTGATCCGGATTCTTTTATTTATTGCTGGTCATATTGAATTATGAGGAACAGCAAATAGATGTCAAGACAACTTTCCTGATTGGAAGTCTTGAGGAAAACATCTATGTGAAGCAACCAGATTAATTCATTGCAAAGTACAAATAGCATTTTGATAGTAAGCTTAAAAGTGTCCAGCGATGGACTAAAGCAAGCTTTAAGATCATGAAGCATCTGTTTTGATTAGGTAATCCAGTGGCATGGATTTAAATCAATGAGCGGATGAGTCTTGTGTGTTGTAAAGAGTGACGGAAACGTGGTGGTGTTTCTTGTACTATACGTAGATAGTATCTTGCTCATTGGAGACAATGAAAGAGTATTATCGGGCGTATGGGTACGGTTAATAAAGCGGTAGAAATGAAGGACTTAAGAAAGGCAAAATATATCCTTTTGATCACGGTAATACGGATCACAAGAAAGGATGTTATGCTTATCTCAAGTTTCATAAATGATACAGTCCATACTCGTTTAGCATGTGAATTTATCTTAGTGAATGTGTCTTTGAGACACAAAAGAAAGATAAAGAAGATGAAATCGGTTCCTTATCCTTCGGCAAATAAGGAAGCTTAATCTTAGGAATGCTATGGACGAGGTTGGATATCTGTTTTGCTAAACGCATGAACAGAAGGTATCAACGTAATCCGGAACAAGAATGATGAACTGTGGTAAGACATATATGAAGTGCCTGAGAAGGACTGGAATTATATATGAACTTACTGGACAGATTCACTGCTTCTTGTGGATTACGGAGATTCGGATTTTTTTTAGTCAGATTGGACGATAGTAAATTCTCCTCAAAGGTTATGTGTTTAATTTTAGGAAGTAGAGTCATAATGTGGAGGAGTATTATATAGAAATATATTTCAGACTCTGGACTCCATCATGGAAAGATGATATATTGGAACCTATGAGGTAGCCAAGTATCTATATGACTCTAGAGACTTCATGATGGATTTTGAAGTGCTTCTAAGTTTGCCAAAGGTAATCACAATTTACATTGATGATATTGGTGCAGTTGCAAACTTGAAGAAATCACAAGTCCATTAGGCAATTAAACACATGGAGCGCGAGTACCACCTGTTACGAGAAATCGTTTGATGAGGGGAAGGTTGTTGTCGCCTAGATTGCATCGGATGATGACCTAGTAAATTCATTTACAAGGACCTTAAGGCGAGAGCTTTTAATGGTCGTGTAGTGGGAGTAGGAATCAGATGTATAGCAGAAGACATGACAGCATAGTCTTTTAGTATAAGTGGGAGATTGTTGGATTGTATACTAAAAGCCTAGCTATAGTATGAACAATGTTATAACAATATTTGAAATGAGAATCATTGATCAAATGATTGCATCTTATAATTTATTTATATGCATGATGCAATAGTCCATTTACTTTATACTGTAGATAATATGTTGTGCGACAACACGCGGAAGATCATATTATCGGTTTCCTTATAAAGTATAAACAGATGCTCACAACTGAGATAGACGGGGACTCTCTATCGGTATGGTTGTAGTGTGGTTCGGTATTAGCTTGTCTTGGCTATAGAATCACATTAGTGCACTTGTGTGTATTGAGTAGGACCGCTTGAGATCGTTCTTCTTATACTGACTATATAGTAGAACTTGATCTCTGTTATTATGGAAGTTCGTGCTCTTAATCCCTATATAATAACCTCGACACGTAGGGCAGTATGTATTTCTTTGATTCATCAATGGGTGAGATTTATAAGTATTAAATCAACAAACTCGGTGAGTTGGGAAGTAGTGCTGTATCTATGGTGTGCTGTTGATTGTAGAAGGAATCCATGTCCGTCATAGGTTGATGATGTCCCCTTGAGGAGCTCATAAGGTTTATCATGTAAATCTTGCAAGTGGATTAATTTCCGGCATGATAATAAGGTTGAGTGGTACTACTCTTGGATGAGATATTAATTAATTTGAGTTGTCAGTAACTTAAATAATTAATGGGCATTGATATCTTAAACATGGGGAGACTATCGGGCTTATAATAAGAAGGAGCCCAGAACATAATTTGGGATTGGACGGGTAGTGCAATAATAATATTTTAGTGGACTATATTATTATTATTGGATTTAATTAAAAGCTTTGGGCTAAGCTTGGTTAATTAAATTCAATTGAGGCCCAGCCCAATTTCTCCTCCTGGTCCCTGCTGTAGCCCAAGTATATAAGTCATCTCAGTTCCTGTTAAACTTAAGTCACTGCCTCATTTGACATGCGGTAGAAACAGAGAGCAGATTGAGAGAACTCTGGGGACTGTTGACCACCCAACACCAGAGTTGACTTTGGGACATACGGTAGAAGATCAGATGTAGTTCTCTGCAGTTCATCCTCTACACCAACCCAGAAGTACGGTAAACATGATTTAATTGCTTCCGCTGTAATTGTTTACCTGTTAATCTAACGATCACGTTTGAACCACACGATCCAATTGCCAACATATGAAGGATTAATTTTTTGAACACCTTTCTCTTTTACCATATCAAGAAAAGCCTGAAGCTCCAAATCCTATCGATGGTACATCATTCCTCTTGCTGTTTCAAAGATGACATGTTATAAAGATAGAATAATGGTTGAAAAGTGGATATGACCTAAAAAACGCATTAAATAATTGGCTACCAGTTTTAGTCAGTGTTTGCCCTCTATATGATTACAAGCACAATGCTCTTCTATTAGTTAAACTACCACCAACATCTTCTATACTTGAAATATATAACCATTGATGACAATCCAATTTCTAACCTTTTATGAACACGGACCTGAGCTACGTACTTAAAATTAACTCCAATTCAAAATTAATTCCCATTCAAAAGTGCTGCATACTTAAAAATTTTACTTATAATAAACAAGATGTCAAATCCAAGAATGAACAAGAGAAGTTTCTAACCTCTTATGAACACGAACCTTTCACAAGATATGGATTAAGAACTTTCTATCATCTATACAGACACTGAACATCTGTTTGATCCATGAACATTTCATTGGATTTAGCATAAGAGTATAGAGAAAGTTAATTGCACAGTATGTCAAATAATAAGATAGATAAGCATGGCAGAAGTAAGAGATAGAATTCGTACCAGCTGTGTTAGTTACTACGATTTTTGTAGGAAAAGATATTGATGCCAAAAAATGCAAATATAGAAAGTCAGATAATGCAGGAAAAGATAACGTCTACCATTTAAGTATATTATAGATCTACAAATATATGTAAGTTGAGTATGAGAAAGGCCGAAATTTTTTTGTACAGGAATAACTTCGCTAAAGTTCATCAATATTAAAAAAAAATACTAAAAAAATAGCTTTTTTTTTAGCA
Source organism: Pogostemon cablin (assembly GCA_023678885.1). Lineage (NCBI taxonomy): Eukaryota > Viridiplantae > Streptophyta > Magnoliopsida > Lamiales > Lamiaceae > Pogostemon > Pogostemon cablin. Next base: position 13,861,222 of record CM043005.1, read on the forward strand.
AGAATGGTCAATAGAACTTACTTTCACTCCAAGGAGCGATGGACTACCACATTTGCATGCAATCAATTCAATAGGAAATCTTTTTAAAGTATCTCTCTTTAAACTAAAAATCCTAGTTATTATCATGTTAAAGAGTAAAATTGTTCTACAAATAACCTTCACTTAAAGATCTATAAGTAAGAGAGTACTTGAACCTAGTTATCATATTAAAGATTAATTCATTGTATGTGCTTGTCTTTCACAAAAAAAGATATCTCTATTTACCATTATTTAAACTGTTTAATGAATCTACTTTCAAATTGAGACTGTCAGAAACATCTTGTGATATCAAACAAAAAATAGTTGAAGCAAATAGTGTAGTTAATCTTGCTTAATAATTCACTAAAATAATGGAATTGTAAAAAATAACAGTTGCACTCAAGCTTCGTTATTTAGCCATTCAGATGACTGAAAGAAAAAAAACACACACACACCCCATACTATATAACCAGTATCAAATCATTATATCACTTTTTATATTACATGTATCAATTACATCAACAAGAGTAAAAAATCCAGAGGAAACATTGAAGTGAAATAGAGGAATAAAAGCTACAACTGGTAAGTAACATAATGGCTTTCACTACTCAGAAGTAAACACATAGACTTCTAATCTTCTAATTCACCTATGATTTATAATAAATCAAAGGGAGATTTATTACCACTAACTAATAAGCAATGATGATCCCATACAATGATTTATGCTCACAAACAAGCTTTACTCAAAATAGATAATATTTGACTACGAAATCAAGATTAATAGCCACTTCAATGAAAATGAGGCCTTCTCACACCAAACTTTTAAAATTAATTTAAGTAAAAGTAAAAAAAAAAAGAAAATTCTGCACACATAATTCCAAATTCTGTTCTTCTCTAAATCAAATTTAGCGCCTATTGAAATAATATTTCAAATACATTGACTGAATTCAATTCCAACTCTACGGAATGTTGGAATCAAATATGGTAAATAAAGAAAAAGAAATCACAATATGCTGAAGAAATACCTTTGGTCTTGTTGCAGAAAAGACACGCTTTCTCTTACTAGTAAACCACATTAAACTTGGAAATTCTACACCCAAAACACCCAACTTAATCAAGCATAGCCCAAATTATACAATATTGATAAATTATATTTCATGAAATAGAAAATTGCAGCATACAAAAAATCAAAACGAAACCTGGTCAAAAAGCATAATGAATTTCACTTCAGAGACCTCTCTCTTATTGGCCTCCTCATTTTTCCTAACCACTTCTTTCTTCTTTCTTCGCAATCCTCAATGCCTTTTTATGGCCTCATCTTTTCATGTTTTCTCGATTCTCTGCAGCTCAATTTCCTTAATGTAATCCTTGAGAAATTGTTTCACTTTAATAGCAGAATTCATTGCTTGAATTTAAGATTTTTCCCAAATCTGAAATCTACAATTGAATCCCAAAAATAGAAAAGCAGACGAAGTTATGATCCTTGATTCTACGAAGCCCATTGCATCGCATTATTCATGTATAAATATGAAAATCCCCGAATCAGAATGAGCTCCGTCAGGGAACAACAGAAGAAGACCTAATAACTACAATAATAGATTATGCACCAAATAAATTAGGAAAAAAAAGAAGCAGAAATAGTACCTTTCGAGCGTAAAGATCAGCGAGAATAGCACCCCAACCCCCAACATTGTAGCACATCTGAACTATGATTGATTCGAATAGCACAAACTGGGGGCGACGCGGACCTACCATTTTCTTCTTCTTCTTCTCTGCAACTCTTAGAATTCTAGGGTTTTTATGGAATCAACGGAGATGAAGAGCGGTTAGGTGTTGTGCCATTCAAAACATCAAGTGGCTTCCCTAGGGTTTCGAGGGGGCTTCCGGGAAATTAAGAATTCGGAGGAAGGAAATCATTTTGGTGGAGACGCGAAGATGAAGATTCACATGTGGTTGAGAGAAAATGGAGAGCGGCGGATCCGATTTGCATTGCTTGCCGTCGATTCTGCGCCGGGAAACGCTGACGAGAGAGGACGGGGATCTAGGGCAACTTATTTTTACAAGTATTAAATTAAATTTATATCTAAAGGTTTTTTTATTAAATTAATAAAAAAATATAATAAATTAATTAAAAGACATCATAGAATAGACATCGATTTGAAGAACCGATGTCTATCAGAGAATAAACATCAGTTAAAAAGACATCAGTTTGAAGAACTGATGTCTATCAGCCTCATTTTGTAATAGAGAAGAATAAACATCACTTGAAAGACATCGGTTATTGAAAACTGATGTCTATCAGCGCATTTTCAATGATAACTGATGTCTATCAGCGTACGTTTATGCTGATAGACATCGGTTAAACAAAAGACATCGGTTTTTGACAGAAAGACATCACATTTTATTAAGAACCGATGTTTATTCGGCGATGTCTATCAGCGTTTTTGGTGTAGTGTGAATAAGAAATTAGTTATTATTCAAAATCACAAAAAAAAAATGTAGGAATTAATTTAATCAATCAATTAAATTAATTAGATTTAATTGGTTAGTAAGGATTAATTGTTAAATTAATCACCAATTAAATGAGTGTAGTGAGTGAATATAATTTGGCTCATCTATTGAAGAGGTTATGTGAGGCGTAATGAGAATTAATATGAAATTATTGTCCCACGTGGGATGAAAATCCTCAAAAATTGGATTAAGCCAGAAGACGAATCCTTTCATATGGAAAGATTTGTTGAACTTGAAGTAGGTTCGTTGAATCTGGACGCAATAACCCTCCGTAATTGCTGATTTGAGGAAATCACGCAATCAGCAATCAATTTGTCATAGTTGCTGATTAGAGGAAATTACGTCATCAACAATTAATACGTCGTAAATCACTCAATCACCATTATGGCTTAGTTGAATGGTGCACCTATAAATAGGGTCACTCACCTTTCATTCAAACACACCACAGTCAACAAGCACTTGCATCACAAAGCATTTGCATCTTAGTTAACGATCCAGTTCTCCATCTTCTTTTGTTCGTCGGAGTTCCAGCGATTGCGGTGCTGTCTCGTCGGAAAAGAATGTCGTTTTATCTTTTGGGGAAGATCCGCCAAGACCGGAGCACTGTCGGGGCGTGTTTCTTCTTGCGGGAAGAGGTTCCACCTTGACTCGGCTTCTACACACTGTTCTCTTGAAGATTCTATAAAAAGGTGTAAGAAGATCATCTGCTTCTTCTCCTTTAATTTCAATTGTAATTTTTGTTAGTACGATCTCCCTTCTATATTTTTAGTCATATTTTGTAACGTGATTGGTTGGTGCACATATAAACTAATAATCACAAGAAGAAACACCTAGCTTCTGCACCCATCAATCACCATGACCAATGATATGGATATTGACGGAGCATCGATCCCAAATATGGGTGAAACCTCCAATGTCAATAAGGACTCTGTTGGGACTGATTCCCAAAGAGTAACTGTGAATCCTATTGGGTTTGAATCCCAAAGGATGTATCCTCCAATGGGAATGCCGAGACCATTCGTGGCTCCGGCTCCAGCGGAGAAGTTCAAGAAGTTTACAAGTGTTGACTTCAAGAGGTGGCAGCAAAAGATGTTGTTCTACCTTACCACACTGAATCTGGTGAGTTTCTTAAAGGAGACTGCACCAGTGGTGGATGAAAATGAGACTGATACGCAAAGCGTATAACTCTTGATCAGTGGAACTCCACTGATTACCTGTGCAAGAACTATATCCTCAGTGGACTTAGTGATGCACTATATAACGTATATCTAAACACAAAGATATCCAAAGAGTTGTGGGAATCTTTGGAAAAAAAATACAAGACAGAAGATACCGGTACAAATAAGTATGTGATAACCAAGTACTTGGAGTTCATGATGGTGGACTCTAAATTTGTGGTTGAACAAGTGCAACAGTTCCAACTGATTGTGCATGAAATCCTCTCTAAGGGGATGTTGCTTCCAGACGCATTCGTTGTCGGCTCTGTGATTGAGAAGCTACCTCATTGTGGAAGGACTTCAAATGCTATCTCAAACACAAGCGAAAGAAGATGTTTCTAGATGACTTAATTGTCAAACTGAGAATCGAAGAGGACGATAGGAAGATGGATGGGAAGTTTGGCCAATCCTCAATGGAGGCAAAGACAAACTTAACTAAACGTCATAGGGGACCCTCCAAAAAGGAAGATGTCCGACGACAAGGGCAAGAAGTCAGTGCAAAAGCTCAAGTTCAGTAGGGATTGCTACAATTGTGGCAAGCCCAACCACAAGGCCAAAGATTGTCGTCAGCCTAAGAAGAACAAAGGCAAGAACCACAATGTCAACGTGGTTGAACGAGCTCTAACTGATGATGACTTGACTGATGTGGTCTTTGAAGCCAACTTGGTGGCAAATCCAAAGGAGTGGTTTGTGGACATCGGCGCTACCTGCCACATCTGCTCAGAGAAAAGTGCCTTATCTACTTATGCGCCCGTTGAAGTGAGGAGCTTCACATGGGGAATCAAGCCTCATCTGATGTAGCCAGTGTTAGGAACGTGACTATGAAGCTCACCTCCGGGAAAGAACTGAAGTTGAAGGATGTGCTGCATGTCCCAGACATCCGCAAGAACCTGATCTCAGGCTCCCTGCTAGTTAGTCATTAGTTCAAGCTTGTATTTGAGTTTGATAAACTAGTGCTTAGCAAGTTTGGCCAATTCTTGGGCCGTGGTTATCTTGATAATGGGCTCTTTAAGCTCAATGTTATGGTTGTAAGCCATGAAGGCATAAAAGTTATGAATAAAAGTGATTCTACTTTATATCGTTGAGTGCTCATTAATATGACATTTAAGATTGAGACATGTAAATCTTAAATCGATTAAAGATTAAATAATCTTGATTTGCTTAAAGTAGCAAATATTGAGACTTCAAATAAATGTGAAGTGTGTGTAGAAGCAAAAATGACAAAGCAACCATTTTCAATAACGGAAAGGAGCACTAAACCCCTAGAGTTAATCCACACTGATACGTGTGAATTAAAGTTTGTGCAAACTTGAGGGGGGAAAAAGTATTTCATTACTTTTATTGATGACTGCACAAGGTTTTGCTGTGTATATCTCTTGAGTAGTAAAAATGAAGCTTTAGAAGCATTCATACTCTACAAGAATTAAGTTGAGAACCAACTTAACAATCGGATTAAAACAATTCGGAGTGATAGAGGTGGCAAATATGTAGCACCGTTTGAACAAATATGTGTCGAATCTGATATCATACATCAAACAACGGCTCCATATTCACCTCAATCAAATGGCGTTGCTGAATGCAAGAATAGAACCCTGAAGAAAATGATGAACGCAATGTTAATTAGTTCAGGGTTGCTTCAGAACTTGTGGGGGAAGCTATCCTATCAGCTAACCACATTCTGAATAAGATTCCACACAAATCTAAGGATCAAACTCCTTATAAAATGTGGAAGGGACATAAACCGTCATACAAATATCTCCAAGTGTGGGGTGTTTGGCCAAGGTTGAAGTACCACTACCTAAATAAGTTAGAATTAGGCCTAAAACGGTTGATTGCATATTTGTTGGGTATGCACTTAACAGTAGTGCCTATAGATTTCTGATTCACAAATCAGAAATATCTGGCATGAATGAAGGCATTATGATAGAGTCAAGGAATTATATTCTTTGAAAACATAATTCCTAGTAAAGGAAATGAACAAGTGAGTTCTAGCAAAAGACCAATTGAAGATAGTACTACTATTCAGTCTACCCAAGAAAGTGTAGAACCAAGACATAGTAAAAGAGCTAGAGTAAAAAAAAGACTTTGGTCAAGATTTCTTCACTTATGTGGTTGAAGATGAGCTCAAATCTATAACTGAAGCTCTATCTCGACCAGATGCACTATTTTGAAAAGAAGCTATAAACAATGAAATTGACTTCATCATGCAAAACCACACGTGGAGATTTGTAGATCTACCAAAGGGTTGTAAGACCTTAGGATGCAAATGGATCCTAAAAAGAAAGTATAAAACTAATGGGTCAATAGATAAATATAAAGCCAGGTTGGTGGTTAAAGGATTCAGACAAAAGGAAGGGTATGATTTCTTTGATACCTACTCACAAGTGACACGAATTACGTCTATTCATGTACTTATAGCGATTGCTGCATTGCACAATCTAGAGATCCATCAAATGGATATGAAGACAACCTTATTAAATGGTGAATTGGAGGAAGAAATATACATGGACCAACCGAAGGCTTTATAGTATCTGGAAATGAGAAAAAGGTATGCAAACTTGTGCAATCATTGTATGGACTTAAAAAAGCTCCAAAACAATGGCATGTGAAGTTTGACAACATAATAATGTCAAGTAGTTTTCGAATCAATGTGACAAGTGCGTGTATGTGAAAACTACACCAATGGGATTTGCCATTGTCTGCCTCTACGTAAATGATATGCTTATCATTGGAAGCAGTCATGACATAATCGTTGACACTAAAAGGATGTTGAGTCGAAATTTTAACATGAAGGACATGAGTTAACAGATGTGATACTTGGAATTAAAATCCAAAAGACATGTGATGGAATTGCATTGTCACAATCTATTTATGTTGATAAAGTGTTGAAAAAGTTCAATGCATTCGACGACCCGCCGGCTAAAGCACCCATGGATCCAAACACCTTTGCAAAAATAAAGGTGAACCAGTAGCTCAATTTGAGTACGCAAGGGTTATAGGAAGTATAATGTACATAACAAATTGTACGCGTCCTGACATAGCGTGTTCAGTTAATAAACTGAGTAGATACACTAGTAAACCAAGCAATGAGCACTGGAAAGCATTGAGAAGAGTATTGAGATACTTGAAATACACTCTTGATGTAGGGCTACATTGTTCTAAATATCCAGCAGTATTTGAAGGGTACAGTGATGCAAAGTGGATATTTGACACAAAAGACTTGTTTTCCATAAGTGGATACATATTCACTATTGAGGGTGGAGCAGTGTCTTGGAGGTCTACAAAATAGACTTGTATAGTTCGTTCCAATGGAATCTGAGTTCATAGCTTAAGATAAAGTTGGGGAAGAAGCAGAATGGCTTAGAAATTTCCTAGAGGACATTCCATGTTGGAACAAACCAGTCCCTACGGTGATGGTACATTGTGACAGTCAAGCTACAATTGGAAGAGCTCTTAGTGATATATACAACGGAAAGTCTAGACATATCCATAGGCAATACAACACGGTAAGACAATTGATCTCCAGTGGGGTAATGTCAATTGACTACGTAAGGTCAAAAGACAATATAGCTGATCCGCTCACGAAAGCAATTAATCAAGATCAAATAAATAAATTACTAGAAGGAATGAGATTAAAATCCACAAAGAAAAGAGCTGAAATAGTAGAAACCCAACCTTGATGAGTAGAGATCCCAAGAACTTGGTTCAATAGGAAAACGAAACTGTGGAGGTTCAAGTGAAACTTGATACCTACCATTCCTTAGTAGAGCAATATTACCAAGTATGAAACCCGTATTGTGGTGAGGTTAAGTCTTTGACTTTTAATGATTCCTAAAAGGCCTAGTAAAGGCTGGTTAAGTATAACAGGGTACTCAAGATAGGAGATCACCTATGTAAGTGTGAAGTGAGTGGCCACTTCAAGTAAAACACTTATGAATCCAAAGGGGATCCATGGCAGAAACGGACCAAAATGTGAGACCAAGGATGATGAGAGACATTGATGCGTTCACACTGTTGTCTCAGTATACTCTAAGGATGGGTAGTTCAATGACCTTGTGTCTACTAAGCCACCAGTATGCTTAGTAGTGTTGGACTACGGAAGGTTTAAAGTCCTAAGCTACTTGTCCGGATACATTAGTGTCTCATGAGGACTGGATGGATTGTGTGTCTGCATTTCATGTGGGTTCACCAAATTTCACTCATGTGGGGATTGTAGGAATTAATTTAATCAATCAATTAAATTAATTGGATTTAATTGGTTAGTAAGGATTAGTTGTTAAATTAATCACCAATTAAATGAGTGTAGTGGGTAAGTGTAATTTGGCTCATCTATTGGAGAGGTTATGTGAGGCGTAATGAGAATTAATACGAAATTATTGTCCCACGTGGGAGAAAAATCATCAAAAATCGGATCAATCCGGAAGACGAATCCTATCGTATGAAAAGATTTGTTGAACTTGAAGTAGGTTCGTTGAATCTGGACGCAATAACCCTCCGTAATTTTCTAATTAGAGGAAATCACGCAATCAGCAGTCAATTTGTCATAATTGCTGATTAGAGAAAATTACGCCATCAGCAATTAATACATCGTAAATCATGCAATCACCATTATGGCTGAGTGGAATGGTGCACCTATAAATAGGGTCACTCATCTTTCATTCAAACACACCATAGTCAACAAACAATTGCATCACAAAGCATTTGCATCTTAGTTAACGATTCAGTTCTCCATCTTCTTTCGTTCATCGGAGTTCCAGCGATTGCGGTGCTGCCTTGCCGGAAAAGAAAACTCGTTTTACCTTTGGGGACGATCCGCCAAGATCGGAGCACTATCGATTGCGGTGCTGCCTTCCCGGAAAAGAAAATCTATTTTACCTTTGGGGAAGATCCACCAAGACCGTAGCACTATCGGGGCGTGTTTCTTCTTGCGGTAAAAAGTTCTACCTTGACTCGACTTCTACACGCTATTTTCTTGAAAATTTTGTAAAAAGGTGTAAGAAGATCATCTGTTTCTTATCCTTCCAAGATCATCTGCTTCTTATCCTTCAATTTCAATTGTAATTTTTATTAGTACTATTGTTAATACAATCTCCCTTCTACATTTCTAGCCATATTTTGTAACATGATTGACACGTATAAATCAACAAAAATAAATAAAATAAAATTGAAGTTACGTACTCTTCTTATAAAGGTATTGAATTTTTATTTCTCTTTTTTAAAGATAACATTTTGTCGTTCCTTTTAGCCCATTACAAATTACACTCCTACTTTTGTTTTTAATTAATTAATGTTAATACAATAAGATTCTAATATTCATTGTTCATCTAAATTTTATACGTGCACAATTTGAAGTCATGACTCATGAAGTCGTCATAACAATTATTTGTGTGTAATGTGCATTTTTTTTATGAGAAATTTCCATCTCTTAGAAAAAAATAAAGAGTCTAAAGTAAAAACTGAATAATAAAGTTAAAATAAAGCACACAATTCCAGCTTTTAAAAGTTTTAAATTATAGTAGTATATTTGATTTTAATTTTATAGTGATCTAGAATCCAAGTTAAGATTTTTTGGACATTTCTAGCGCACTATTTATATTTCTTGATTTCTTATTTTTAAAATCTGAAATATATTCGATCCAAATCTTCCATAAGAATATAATCTCTCTTTTAATGCATTATTCTTTCTTTTTTTTTTTTCCTCGATTTAAATAAAAATGATTATAATATTGGGTCTTTTAGACATAAAGTTACTTGAACGAGCATAAAATATAAAGCAAGTTTTGTGTGTGGCATCCCATTTTATTTTATTTTTTTCGTTAAAAATTTTACTTCACATACATTATTAAGTGGCTAATAGGAGTACTTTTCATCATAACATATTATTATTCGTACATTTATTTTATCAATAAAGAAAAATATTTATTAAAAAATTAAAGTACAAAGGATACTTTGTACTTACAAAATACTTCCTTCGTCCCACGTATTTTTATCCATTTTTCATTTTAGGATGTCTCACGTATTTTTATCCATTCCATTTTTGGCAAAAATACATAATATTTTATTACATACTTTTTACAATCCCAATAACTTTAATTACTTTTTTACACTTTATTCATCATTCCCAATAACTTTATTCACTTTTTCTTTTTAAATTACTAATTTATCCATACTTTCTCTTACATTATATATTAAAAAAATAAAATGTCTTAATCTCTGTGCCCGTATAAATGGGTAAAAATACCCGGGACGGAGGGAGTATTATATCTAAAAGGATTTTAAAATAATTTCTCAATCAACCACAACAACATTTTTTTTATCTGCTGTTCAATATATGAAAGGAATTTTGTTTTTTAAACTTCTATTTACAATTAGCTATGACAGCCTTTGATTTGGTCTCTAAGAATAATTTTGAGGCACTAAAATTCTTTCTTTTGGAAAACTAAATCATTTCTTCTATTTTATATTGTCTAAATGAGAGTAGCACAAATTGATAGTAAAATTTTTGGAGTTTATGTACTCTCCAAGAACAATTATTCATTATTAAAAATATTTTCATATCCTACTCATCAATAGAATAAATGACGTGTAAATAAATTATAAAATTATTATACATATATGTTGAAAAGTATGATAATTTTAAAATGATGTTCTACTTTAAAATTTGGACTGATGTGTTTTTATTTGACAAATAAATGTGGAGAGTGTAAATTATTTATGATGAAATAAGTAATATTATGAAGTAAAAAAAATATACTCCCTCCCTCCGTCTCTAAAAAGCTTGCACTCCTCTTTTCGGCACGGAAATTAAGAAAGTGATAACTTTTAGGGGTATAATGGTATTTTTATGTAATATATAAATGATAAAGTATGGTAGGTAGAGATGATTTTTTTGTAATTAAAGTATATGGGGAAGGGTGATTGTTTTTTATTTTTTGCTTTTTTTGGAATGTGCAAACTTCTGTGGGACAACCCAAAATAGAAAGTGTGTCATCTGAAGTGAGACGGAGGGAGTATATATTTTGTGAACGAAACGAACGTATCAAACAGATTCACTGTGGATCTTATATTTTGTCGTTTTGCTGATAATAATTTAGAATTAATAAAATTATTAAATTAGCAAAACGTGGTTTGAGTCTAATTGGCAATTTGGATTATTATTTGAATATAAAATTTATCAAAATCTGTACCACTTGATCTATGGTATTTGACTTGGTGTAAATTACTACAAAATAAACAACTTACTATTAAAGTCAATTGTCAAAGGCAAAAAAAAGCTATTGCGCGTGTCTTTATGTGAACACAACTCTCCCCTTCATATTTTATTTAAACTTATGTATTAATAGAGGATTTAAATTGCAAAGGGACACGGAAATTATAAAGGGACACGGTGTCCCGGGAGCACAAGAGCCTCACTCATTGCCAAATTCAGGGCATCCGGGTGAAAGGGTGCACCCATATGCGTATAATTTTTTATTTTATTTTGTATACATGTTATTCTATTTTGTATACGTTTTTTTTAATAATTATATACTTTTTTCACACTAAGTTTTTCATTAAAAAAAACTAGCATCCATATGTGTATAACTTTTTATTTAATAGTGTATAGTACATACTTTTTAATAATTATATATTTTTTTACACTCAATTTTTTATTAAAAAACTAACAATTAAATTGTATACATTTTTATTCATAATTGTATATATTTTTGTTTATATTTGTATACGTTTTTTAAAGTGGATACATCCTATCTTAAGATGCAACCGATGCACCATATAATTAGCCTTTAATTAATTAAGCATTTGGTTTTCCAGAAATTTATTAGACCTTAGATTATTACTCCCAAGTAATAAAAACCATCCAATTTGGACACCTTTAATCAGTCATGTTTAGGCCGACCTAGTGAAAGTTGCGGACTTAATTCTTCACAATAATCTAACAATAAATATTTAATGTAAAGATAGTGAGAAAATATGTAATGAATTTTGTGAGACGAATAAATTAATAATAATATCACTTATAACAAAATGTAGTGCTCCATTTAATTGATGAAAAAATAATAGTGATGCAAATTTTTTCTAAATAATTTATAATATAAATAAAAAATGATAATATTTTGAGATTAAAATGATAATATCTTTAATAAAATAATCACAATATGAGCGCAAAATAATCTCAACGTAAGATAATCTCACACAAAAATGTGTAACAATTAAAAAGTTCATATACTGCAGCACTGGTATGATTATGTGTATCAATTTTTACTTAATAACGTATTATTAACAAATGTATAATAAAATTATATTCAATTCTACCTCCGTCTCAGCGAAAGGTCATCATTTACTTTTTGCACATGGATTAGAAGTATTATATTATTTTATTTATGAGTAGTGTGTAATTATATTAGTATTGAGTGGTGGACTGTGGGGTTCTTTTATCAAAAGGAAAAAATGTGGATCTTTAAATGAGATACTCGATATAGTAAAGTGGAATTTTTCGGTGGAATAGAGGGAGAAAAAAACCTAACAGAAAATTCGCTAATAAAATATACTCCTATAAATTAATTTATACATTAGGAGTAGGCCTGGTGTGAATTAGGTTCACATATGAACCTTGATTTTGTCAAAAGTACATAAAAAATTACTCTTTGAAAAGTAATTTTTTCTTACTCGAACAATAATAATTAATCTTCTTAAAGAATATTTTCATCTACTAAAGAGTATGTGGAAGAATTTGAAGAGTAATTTTTTTTATTTATAAGAGTAATGTAGGAATTAATTTAATTAATTAATTAAATTAATTAAATTTAATTAGTTAGTAAGGGTTGATTGTTAAATTAATCACCAATTAAATGAGTATAGTGGGTGAGTGTAATTTGACTCATCTATTGGAGAGGTTATGTGAGACGTAATGAGAACTAATACGAAATTATTGTCCCGTATAGGAGAAAAATCCTCAAAAATAGGATTACAAATCTTTTCATAAATGATGATTGGAGTAGGTTCGTTGAATCTGGTCGCTATAACCCTCCATAATTACTCATTAGAGGAAATCACGCCATCAAATCAAATCATCATAATTGCTGATTAGAGAAAATCACGCAATCAGCAATTAATACGTCACAATCACCATTATGGCTAAGTGGAATGGTGCATCTATAAATAGGGTCATTCACCATTCATTCAATCATACCACAATCAACAAGCATTTGCATCACAAAAAGCATTTGCATCTTAGTTAACGATTGATTAGTGTAAAAATCTGCATGTTTTAGGGTCCGATTTAGCACCATTTTGTGGAATTTATATTCATATTTTAGCACTAAATGGTTCATTTTCATATATTTAAGATATTGGTGCATTTGAGGTGTTATTTCGTATTTTTAGGTGGAAAACAGATTAAAAGTGCAAAGTTGGAATGGAGCGTGAATTTGTGCAAGATGTCAAGAAAATAGAGGACTATATTCTATAATTTTTTTGTATTTCTGTAGAAGTCTAAATTGGTCGTGTGATACATGATTAGAAAGCTACGGAAGAGAGGGTCGCGTGAGCGCAAAAATCACTTCAATCGAAGCTCGGATGAAGAAGTTATGCTCAAAATCGTGAGGTCGCGTAGCTACCGGCGAGAATTTCAAAAATTCACGAAAATTACCCTATATTTCCTATTTTCTTGGTGGCTAAGTTATTTTCTAATTTAATATCCCTCCATATCTTCCATAATTATATTTTTCTGATTTTTCAAGATCTACTCCTTATTTTATTCAATTCTCACATCTATATATACCCATTCTCATCACCACATAAAGTATGGAGAAACCGCATAATCTACCACCACCACATCACTTAGAGTTTAAAACCCTAATCCACCATATCCGCCTTTCACCTTCTACCCTTCACCCGCCTTTCATCCATCATCCCACACACTCAGTCACGGTGTTTGCTACTTGAGAAGGAGAACGGAGGAGAATCATCAAAATGGAAAGAGAAGACAGAGAATTATTCCAGACAAGTGTTTTTCTTCTTCTTTAATTTCTTATTATTGATTTATAGACTCATGGGTAAGTTTTCATCTTTTACCATGGTTGTTGCTTGTAACACCATGGACTAGTTTCCTCTTGATAGTTTTAGGGTTTGAAAGTTTATCCTGTTGATTTGAGATTTTAGACATATGTGATGATAATTTTTGCAGAATATTTATTCCTTATTGAAGTTTTATTTTAGAATTTTATGATCATGTTTCTTAATTTTCTTGTCAATTATATATTCATGATATGATCATTGATTGGTGTATGATTGATATTTGGATGTTTTTCATGATTATATTTGTTATTTCATGATAATTGAAGGGGATTGACCAATATATAGCCTTTGATTGTTTGACCATCAATATAAAATATCTTATTATCTTTGCATGACCATTGTTAAAGAGAAATATGGTAAGGAAGCCCTAATCCAATTCCTTTAGTACCTATACAGGATAAAACTCTTGCACTAGCCTATATGGAATTTTGCATGTGAATCGCCTAGAAACCGAATAAGGGATTGTGGGTATTTAATTTCCTTAGTACCTAAAGGGAATAGGAAATTATCTTATTAATTTGGTCCTAGGAATTTATGTTCTTTAAAATTGTTAAATCTCACTTGTCCATGAGTGGTTTATCATGCTTAAGTGATCATTCCTATAAAGTTCTGCATGATTTGATTCACTTGTCTATTTGTCTTATTTCGCATGATAAATTGAATTTTACTAAAACTATCTTGTTCTTATCTCTTGAAACACCTGTGATTGAGTGTGGCTTCTATTTATTTATTTATTTTATTTAGTATTTATTTTCTGCAATATTAGTTATTAATTCCAATTCATAAAAGGTTTTTATATGTAACACCCAAGTTTCTCACTACTAGTGTGTTTATATAATTTAATTTGTATTATGTGTATTTTATAATTATGTGGTAATTGTTTCTCAATTTTATTTATTTTTACATTTTATTTGAGACATCTGTGATAATAATGGTGACAATATGTGAATATATGTGTGCATAAATATTTACGTGTATTAATTTGGATATATGAGTAAATTATTTTATATGTATAAATACACTTTTCTTAATTATTGAGTATCACATGTATTTTCATTATAATAATAATATAATAATAAATATATATTAAAAAAAAGTCAAAATTGGTGGCTAAAGTTGAAAGTTGAGATGGCTAGCAGCAAATTTTGAAAATTTGGAATTCAAATGGCTGCACAGCCGTATTTTTGTTTTTTTTAAAAAAAAAAAATTTTGTCACTCTTTTTCATATATATATATATATATATATATATATATATATATATATATATATATATATATATATATATATATATATATATATATATGTGGGGGTGTTGAGGATTTCATCACCTCACACACTCCAAATCAATCGAGAGAAAAAAAAATAAATAAAGAGGGAAAAAGTGTGACGGAACGGAAAGGAAGGAATTAATTTCGAATCTTTACGGATTTATAGTGTTATTATTGCCGGAGTTCAAGAAAGTAGAAGTCCAACTACAATGCATAAATATATTGTGTATGAATTATTTGTGATGGTTATGTCATAAATTATTTGAGATTAATTTAATTAAGTTATTTAATGTTATAAATTATTTGGAGTTAATTATTATTACAAGTTGTGAATTTATGTAATTTTAATTTATATTATGGTCCTATATAAATATGTGTGACTATAAATTGTTAAAAATATATTCGTATGAGTTGAGAAAATATTGATTATAAGGATCTGTGTGATCCGAGATGAAGTTTTTATCCTGAAAAAGAATCAGTGTGATCCAGGTGAAGTAGTTATTTTATAAATGGATTTATGTGATTGGGATGAAGTTGTTATTCTATAAGTGAATATATGAAAATTAAATTAAGTTGTTATTTTATTTATGATTAAATGTTGATATTGATGTCATAAATGATTTATGATGTATATTTAATTGCACTGGTTGCATACCATGCATATCATGAAAAGTGTTTTCCCTAAAATTAATAAGATACTAATGGTGTGTGCGGCCACTATATATGCATATCTGTCAGGGTTCGGAAAAATCGTTCCCGACATTTTTGTCAGGGGTTCGGAAAAATCGTCCCCGCCACTTTGTCAGAGTTCGGAAAAATCGTTCTCGTCACTATTTTCGGGGTTCGGAAAAATCGTCCCCATTGAGCTCATTTGGGGTGCATATCATAAGTGTGTCGTGGGGATCCCGCAACGTGAACAGTTTTCTAAATAAAAGAGACAAATTAGTAGATTAGGAAATAAATGCATTTTCATGCATTGTCATGCATGATTTCTACTTACTGAGATTTTTGTCTCATTAGTTTATGCATTGTAGGTGAGCCTGATGATATTTGAGTATGTGATGTACTATGCAAGCTGTGGAGCTCCTACAGGGTTTGAGCAAGATGTACATAGATGACGACCTGTTGGGCTAGACCGTGTGTTTATTTTATTTTCGCTGATATTTTATTATGTAATAAAAAAAATATTGTCACCTGTTTGTGTGGATTGATGTGGTGTCAGAAACCAGTTGTGTATGTTGAACTGGTGTGGTCGTTTGGATAATATATATTATGTGAGAAAAAAAAATATATGCAAATTTTATAATGATAATGTTTATATTAATTAAAGAATTATAAGTTATGAAAAGTGGGTCGTGACATTATATCTTAATTATTAGTGGTGACAGTTAGTTAGTGTGTATCTTGTTTAACTCTAATCCCTTGGGTTCGATAATAGACTTGATCACACGCTTATCTGCAATTGATTTCCTACACTTGGGGACACGCAAAAGGTGAATAAGCAACGATCCAGATCTCCATCTCCTTTCGTTCGTCGGAGTTCCAGCGATTGCGGTGCTGCCTCGCCAGAAAGAAAAAGTTGTTTTACCTTTGGGGAAGATTCGTGAAGATCGGAGCACTACCGGGGCGCGTTTCTTCTTGCGGAAAGAGGTTCTACCTTGACTCGACTTCTACACGCTGTTCTCTTGAAGATTTTGTAATAAGGTGTAAGAAGATCATCTACTTCTTCTCCTTTAATTTCATTTGTAATTTTGTTAGTACTATATTTAGTACATTCTCCCTTCTACATTTCTATCCATAATATTGTAAAGTGATTGATTGGTACACATATAAACCAACAATCGCAAGAAGAAACACCTAGCCTCTGCACCCATCAATCACCATGATAACTGATATGGATATTGACGGAGCATCGATCCCAAAAGTGGGTGAAACCTCTAACATCAATAGGGACTCTGTTGGGACTGATTCCCAAAGAGTAACTGTGAATCCTGTTGGGTCTGAATCCCAAAGGATGTATCCTCCAATTGGGATGTCGAGACCATTCGTGGCTTCGGCTCCGGCGGAGAAGCTCGAGAAGTTCACGGGTGTTGACTTCAAGAGGTGGCAGCAAAAGATGTTGTTTTACCTCACCACGCTGAATCTGGTGAATTTCTTAAAGGAGTCTGCACCACTGTGAATGAGAATGAGCCTGATACGCAAAAGTGTATAGCTCTTGATCAGTGGAGCTCCGCTGATTACTTGTGCAAGAACTATATCCTCAGTGGACTTAGTAATACACTGTACAACATGTATCTAAACACGAAGACATCCAAAGAGCTATGAAAATCTTTGGAAAAGAAGTACAAAGCAGAAGATGCTGGTACGAAAAAGTACATGATAGACAAGTACTTGGAGTTCATGATGGTGGACTCTAAATCTGTGATTGAACAAGTGCAACTGTTCCAACTGATTGTGCACGAAATCCTCTCCGAGAGGATGTTGCTTCCAGAAGCATTCATTGTCAGCTCTGTGATTGAGAAGCTACTTCTATTGTGGAAGGACTTCAAATGCTATCTCAAACACAAGCGAAAGGAGATGTCTCGAGATGAATTAATTGTCAAACTGAGAATCGAAGAGGACAACAGAAAGATGGATGGGAAGTTTGGCCAATCCTCAATGGAGGCAAATACAAACTTAACTGAACATCGTGCGGGACCCTCCAAAAAGAGAAAGATGACTGACGACAAGGGCAAAAAGCCAGTGCAAAAGCCAAGGTTTAGTGGGTATTGCTATAATTGTGGCAAGCCCAACCACAAGGCCAAAGATTGTCGTCAGCCTAAGAAGAACAAAGGTAAGAACCACAATGCCAACATGGTTGAACGGGCTCTAACCAATGATGACTTGGCTGCTGTGGTCTTTGAAGCCAATTTGGTGGTAAATCCAAAGGAGTGGTTCGTGGACACTGGTGCCACCTGCCACGTCTGTTCGGAAAAAAGTTCCTTCTCTACTTATACGCCCGTTGAAGGGAGGAAGCTGCACATGGGAAATCAAGCCTCTTCTGATGTAGCAGGTGTTGGGAGTGTGACTCTGAAACTCACCTCCGAGAAAGAACTGAAGCTGAAGGATGTGCTGCATGTCCCAGACATCCGCAAGAACCTGATCTCAGGCTCCCTGCTAGTTAGTCATCAGTTCAAGCTTGTATTTGAGTCTGATAAACTAGTGCTTAGAAAGTTTGGCCAATTCCTGGGTCGTGGTTATCTTGATAATGGGCTCTTTAAGCTCAATGTTATGGTTGTAACCCATGAAGGCATTTACATCACAAAAAATATTTACATCTTAGTTAACGATCCAGTTCTCCATCTTCTTTCGTTCGTCGGAGTTCCAGCGATTGCGGTGCTGCCTCGCCGGAAAGGAAAAGCCATTTTACCTTTGGGGAAGATTCGCCAAGATCGGAGCACTACCAGGGCATGTTTCTTCTTGCGGGAAGAGGTTCTACCTTGACTCTTCTTCTATACGCTGTTCTCTTGAAGATTCTGTAAAAAGGTGTAAGAAGATCATCTGCTTCTTCTCCTTTAATTTCATTTGTAATCTTGTTAGTACTATATTTAGTACATTCTCCCTTCTACATTTCTATCCATAATATTGTAAAGTGATTGGTTGATGCACATATATACCAAGTAATAATTATCTTTTTAAAGAGTAGTTTTTCATGTATTGAAGAGTAATCGATAAAAACAAAATTCCACTATGAACTCGGTTCATACAAATATACTTGTGTGTATATATTTTTATTTATTAATATATAAATTTTAAATATAAAAGTAAGAATTTGAATTTATATAACTCGGTGCATTGAAAAATTTACCATAAATAAATAAATAAGGTGGCGGCTATTCGCACCCCCAAAATTGCTATTCATACCCCATACAAATATATAATTAAAAATTTCTTAATTAAAATGACAAAACTATCATTATTTACTAAAATACACCCCTAATCTCCTTCTCTCTCCTGCTTTCTCTTTCATAGGCAGCTACTCCAAACTCACAGCGCAGGCCTTCATGATCCACTATCGAAAACTACTCCAATCCATCTACCCCAATTTCTGCTATAAGTTACACTCCAAACAACTCCTTATATTCATCCATTTTGCAAAATTACATTAGAAATTTGTGTTTTAATGAACCCTACACCCAAAACCTCGTCGAATCATCACTACATTGCATGTTTTCCCACATTCAGGCCGTTTGCGGTCAAGCTCACAACATTCAGATGAAGATTCGCAGCGGCGGACATGATTACGAGGAAATCTCCTAGTGCTCCGAAGTTCCCAATTTCTTCATCATCGATTTGTTCAATTTTCGATCGATCAACGCCAACATTCCGGACGAGACACCGTGGGTTCAAGCCTGAGCAACTCTCAGAGAAATTTGTCCCACTGTCGGCGTCGGCGGCCACATTAGCAGCGGTGGGTACGAAAACCTGATGCGTATGTAAGGTCGACGCCAAAATAATCGACGTCAACGGGCGCATTCTCAACAGGAAATCCATGGGAGAGGATCTCTTCTGGGCCATCAATGGCACAGAGGTTCCAGCTTCGGCATCGTGCTGTCGTATAAGATTTAACTCGTTCGAGTGCTGGAAAATGTAATTACTTTTGGGCTCGATGGACATACAATCATAATTTATCCGATCTGATCTACTGTTATCAAGAAATTGCCGCAGTTCGCGAAGGAAAGGAGATTAGAGGTGTATTTAGTAAATAAGGGTAATTTTGTCAATATTAATTAAGAATATTTTAATTATATATATTTTGGGTATGAATAGCAATTTCGGGGTTGCGAATAGCCGCACCCACTAAATAAATATAGGGTGACACTGTTACTACACAAAATTTTACTGTGCATGTGAATTCTATTATAAAATGAAATTACATCTATCCTTAACTCTAATCACAACCTTTAATACATTCGCTATATTCAATTAATACTTTTTTTTTATTTCTCTCATTTCTATCCTTGGATCAATTAACACAATTTTCTTATATCAATGTACATATCGTATAAAAATTTCAAAATAAAACATATAAATTATTCACGAATATTCAAAGTCTAAATAGGTCGAATAAACATTGCGCTGAATAATATTATTAATTCATAGAGTTAAAATTTCCTCGGTCAGCCGAAAATATATATATTTTATTATTTTGGGCGTTCGCACCAAATATATACATTTTCCTTTTTAAACACATGTACCTCCGCACATTACTAATACACTTAATATATGAGACCCACACACCCACTAATATAACTACCTACTACCCATTAAATAATAGGAGTAATACTTACTTCTTAATTCACTTGCAAAAGAAAATGTATACTTATTGAGCGGGAGGGAGTATTATAAAAAAAAACTCTAAATAAATAAATAAATATATATATATATATATATATATATATAATTATTCACATATATTCAAAATCTGAATAGGTCGAAAATAAACATTGCGATGTAGTTAATGTTATTAAGTTTTTTATTTAGTTAAAAAAATCAAATGGAGGAGTATCATTTTACAAAAAAAAAAAAAAAGGGGTATAAATGGACAGAGTAATTAAGAAAAACGTATATGATGGCGATTATACGTGGCGTAGCTTTCCGGCATCGCATACATGATTACTTTTGTACGCGAATGGGGTAATGGTAATCGATTGATGGATGTAAATGCAATCCATTTTTTCTTTCTTTATGGAGTAAAAAATACATAAATAAATAAATAAAATCTCTTCGTCCAATTCTGATACAGCAGAATCTATGCTCAGCATTTGCTAAATCGCTAGTGCTTCATCATCATCTCCATCTCTCTCTCACTCACTGGCCCACCAACAAAAATTCTGTCTTTTACTCCCCCTCTCTGCAACTTCAATAAATTATTCTCTAAAGCTTCTGAAAACTTCATTCCAACCTCTTTACAAAAACAAATAAATCTCTTTCACTCAAAAGGCCTAAACTTATTTTAAAGGCTAAAGATCCCACAACTTCAATTATTTTATCTCTTTTTTCATATCGTCAATTTCTCGCCATATATTATATTTACTGTACGGATAAGGTCGGGTCTGATGCCAACGCCGGTGGGCGTGGCGCGCCAATGCCTAGCCGACTCGGCGGCTGCTGTTTTGGACGACGCCGTGGCTGTGGCCAGGCGCCGCAGCCACGCGCAGACGACGTCGTTGCACGTGGTCTCCGCCTTGCTGGCTCTGCCTGCTTCCCTCCTCCGGGAGTCCTGCTCACGCGCCAGGAGCAGCGCGTACTCGCCACGGCTCCAGTTTCGTGCGCTGGAGCTCTGCGTCGGCGTCGCCCTCGACAGGGTTTCGGTGTCTAAATCCGCCGCCGAGCTGCCGCCGGTGTCGAATTCTCTGATGGCTGCGATCAAGAGATCCCAAGCCAATCAGAGGCGGCATCCGGAGACCTTCCATCTGTATCAGCAGCAATTGAATTTGAATCCCCAGAATTCGACTTCGATTTCCACGGTGAAGGTTGAGATGAAGCATTTCATGATGTCCATCTTGGATGATCCGATCGTGAGTCGGGTCTTCGGTGATGCGGGCTTTCGGACCCACGAGATAAAGCTTGCTGTGATTAACCCTCTCACCATGTCCAGATTCTCCCTGTCCACCACCGCTCTGCCGCCGCCCCTGTTTCAATGTAATTTGACTGATTTCGAGCTGAGCAAACGCTTCCATAATTTCCCTTTCTCCAACGATCCTCCTAAGGATCAATTCGATGAGAATTCAAGACGAATTGGGAAAATTCTGGTGAAGTCAACTAGGAGGAATCCTTTGCTCATCGGTGTTTATGGGAGTGATGCTTGTCAGGATTTCACAGATTGTTTAAAGAGGGGTGAAGCTGGAGTTCTCCCCAAAGAAATTGATGGACTGAAAGTGGTTTCACTGGAGCACGAGATTTCAGAGCTGATCAGTGGAGGTTTGAGTGAAGAGATGATAGAATTGAAGTTTGAACAAGTTGATGGAATGGCTAAGGGCTGCAGGGAGCCTGGGATTATTGTAAACTGCGGAGATTTCAAGACTTTTGTGGATGCAAAATCAGTGGACTCGGTTAATTGTGTGGTTTCAAAGTTGAAGAGATTATTGACCAACCATGGTGCCAAATTATGGCTGATTGGATTTTTGGGAGGTGATGATGACTGCAATAAGCTGTTGCAGCAGTTTCCTTTGATTGACATGGACTTGGATTTGCAACTGCATCCCATTACTACATCAATGGGAGGGAAGTCATTCAAATCCAGGTCAGTCTACCTTATTGGTGATTGGTGTTTACAATATTGTATTATTGTATAATTGCTGGATATTTCATACATTTTTTGTGATGTAATGAACTGTCAGATTATTTGACCAGAAACATGAATTTTAAAAACTTGGAAGTTAGAAGGTGAATCCGAATGCAATTGTGTAGGAGTAGGTTTTAACCTGTCGAGCTTCTTCAAAGAAGCGAGTGGCTTGGAGCAGTCGGATATAATTCTTTGTATCTAACTATTTTATGTTTTATGTACTTTTGGAGCAGTCAGATATATTTTTTTGTATCTAATATGTTTTATGTAATTCATTTTTATTCATAATTATAATTATAACTGATATAGACTAAAGTTCAAGTATGCTTACTCTAGAAATATGTAGTAAAATAGTTTCATAGCAGGGTGAAAATTTTGTCATATTAGTTCAAGTTTATATGCATTGATTTGCTTATTGCCCATCTATATGTTGCAGTCATATATTATTACGTTCACATTTTCGTCCCAATGTGCTCTTAATATGTTTTAAAAGTTGCCTGCTCTATTCATAAAGCTTGATGAAGTCATTTGTTCCATTCGGTGGATTCTTCCCCATGCCATCGGAGCTTGAAAGTTCATGCAGCACCAGCTCAGCTAAACCTTTTAAACTTTGTAATTCGTGCAATGAAAAGTACGAAAAAGAAGTTTCTGATGTTCGGGAGGGAGTTTCAATTGATCCAGCAGTTGATAAGAATTTGGTAAATCTATCTTCTTGGTTGCGAATCGCTGATGGTGAAACAAGCAAGAGATCTCGCATGATAGAGGTTAGTCATTCCTATCACTTAATTAGCTCACTAAAATGTTAATTACTAGGATTTGTCTTATTCAAGTTGGCAAGAGATGTTTTTGTAAGCAATTGGTCTGTCATTTCAGTGCAGGCCAAAGAAGATGACATTGTGTTGGATGCTAAAATTATGGCCTTGCAGAGGAAATGGGGAGACATTTGCAGGAGGCTTCATTGTGCTAGGACAAACAATAGTCTACCCAAGTTGCATAGTTCTAATACTGCATCATTTTTGCATAGTGTTCCTCTACGGAAATACACTATTGATATTGGGAGCAGACTCTGTAATTTAAGTCATTGTGAACCTTCAAACTCTCCGAAGAACTCTCCGCCGTTGTCCAGAGCACATGTGATAAGTGCGAGTGCTAATGCACCGGCTGAAATATTTGTCGGTTTGGAACTGAACAAGTTTTGGGATTCTTCTGCTTCTCAACAAAACATGAGCTCACTTATTCGTTGCACGTCTTCACCCTCCAATTTTTCCATAACTACGGATTTGACACTTGGAATGCATGCTGCTGAAGAGTGCAGGAGTGTTCCCAACTCACAACATCTTAACCATTCCAGTGATGTTAAGTGTTCTGAATCACCAAGTCAAGAGAAATCTCTTAGTCAAGTTTCTCAATCTTCATATAGTTCTCATTATCTTGAAGAACAGATATTTAAAAAGGATATCGAGCAGCAATGGAAAGTTTTGGCTGAAAAGATTTATTGGCAGAGGGAAGCCATTCAAACTATTAGTCGAACTCTGTCATCTTACAGAAATAGAACTCAGAAGAATCATCACTCAAATAAAGGAAATGTTTGGCTCAGTTTTCTTGGACCTGATAAAGTGGGAAAGAGAAAAATAGCAGTCTCAGTGGCTGAGATAATGTTCGGTGGAAAGGATCATTTTATTTTTTTTGATCTGAATGCTCAAAGTTTGGACAACTTTGATTCAGTTGTGGATCGTTACCATTCAAGAAATCACAGGATGAAACTTGGGAGGAAAATGTTGGTGGATTACCTTGCTGAAGAACTTGGCAAGCATCCTCATTCTGTTGTGTTGCTTGAAAATGTAGAAAAGGCAGATTTTTTGGTTCGGAGTAGTTTATCTCAAGCAGTCAAAACAGGCAAATTTCCAGATTCCCACGGTAGGGACATTTGCCTCAACAGCAGCATCTTTATCCTAGACTCTTCGACTATGTTGAAAGTTGGTAAAGATTTGCTTTCTGACAAGGTAGATATTGAATTCCCTGAAGAAACAATATTAGATGCTAAATTTTTGCAAATGCGAATTTTAGTGAGATTTTTGGATGGAAATTATTGCAAAAATAGCATTACATCCGTTACAGTTTTACCTAGTCACACAGTGTCAAATGAACATTCTGTTGGTAAAAGAAAATCAATCAATAATGAGTCCATCGAAGCTGAGATGTCAAAACGTACCTGCCATTGGTTTGGATCTGTTATTGATCTAAATATACCTCTGGAGGAGGAGGAGGATGCGGGAGAATACTCTGATCTTGATAAGAGTGATGGCGATGATTCAGAATCGTGGTTGGGTGAATTGTTAGAACATGTTCATGAAAATGTGGTGTTCAAGGCCTTCGATTTTGATTCTGTATCTCAGAAAATATTGAAACAATTGAAAATGGTTGTTGGAGTCATAAACTCGTTGGAAATAGACAGACAAGTAATGAACCAAATACTAGCGGCAGCATGGTTAGCAAAGGGGACAATCAGGGAGACGGCATTGGAGGATTGGATCGAACATGTACTATTATCGAGTATAGAAAAAGCTCAACGATTGGGCGGTGAGAGGTGTGACGTTGTATTGAAACTTGTAGGTGTGGAAGTGGAAGCTTGTGAAATGGGCGTGGAAGGCGAAGCAACGTATCTCCCACATAGAATAGATGTGAAGTTATGTGATAATTAGATCGAGAGTGTATTAGTAGCGAGTAACTCTTTGCATTAGAGTTTCCGTCATTTTTCAACATATGTTTATATTTGTTTATGCCTAGTTAGTTGATATAACAACTACTTTCTCCGTCACAATAAAGATTGCATCCCTTTCCTGGCACATAAATTAATAAAGGGGTGACTTTTAGGGTATTATTGTATTTTTTGTAATAAATAAATGATAAATTATGTTATGTGTGTTAGGTAGGAGTAGTTTTTTTTTTAAATAAAGTGTATGGAGAATGTGATTGTGTTTGACTTTTTGCTTTTTTAGGAATGTGCAAACTTTTGTGGACAACCCAAAATGGAAAGTGTGTCATCTTTCCTGGGATGGAGGGAGTACTAATAATTCCTCTATTTTCATTATTTTGCTATCTTAATTTGCAAGTACTAAATAAAAATGAATTGAAAATATCAGTATTGATATTTTATCAATCAACTTATTTCACTATATTTATGTAAAAATTAAATTAAATATGTCATTCTTTAATTCATTTTTCAATTAAATAGTATTGTACTTTTTTGGGAAATCAATTCTTAAACAATAAATATAGAATTAATAATTATGACTTTGAGATTAATTAAATAATAATAATTCATATCAATAATGTACCAACATAAATATTTATATTAAAATTGAATTTCATCTTAAGCTAACATAACATATTAAAATATAACGGATAACCATTGATATTTTAATTACTCCTAACAAATGTACTATCTTTTAATAAAAAAAATCATAATTGTTTATTATTTGCAAAGCCATAAATTAGGAATAATGATGCACAAACACCTGTAATTTTTAAATATTAATGTTTAATGATATCCACTTTAATATTTCTCTTCATATTAGAAGGGAATTTTTTAAATTTAAAATTGAAAAATTGGTAAAGTTTTAATTATTAAATTACTTTTTGAACAGTTAATTGATACTGTAATTTTTTTAAGTCAATAATTTTATGTTAATGAATTTTATTTTTATAAACCTTTATCAATTAAATTTTGATGGTGAAAAATGTTTTTAAAGAAATAATTTAATAAACTAGTACACTAGTTAAAGAATAAATTGTAAAATACTCCTTTCATATCATAGTTATGTTCATCAATACTGTAGATACATAGCTTAAAAAATTATTTTTTGATAAATTTTATTGAATTTTTAAGGATAATAATGTGATATTTTGAAGTATTAAATAAAGTATAAAATATATTATGTGTGTTAATAAGAGTAATATTTTTTAAATCAAAATAATTTTTTGAGATTATTAGTTGATGTGATTTTTTTTAAGTGAAGATAAGTGTAAGACGGACACAAAATGTAAACATAAGTGTGAAATGGTGTATGCAGTAAAATAATAATATAACAGTTGAAACATTTCATTTTGGCCATAACTCGTGTATCACAATCGTATGGTATTTTGTGTTCTTACTTATATATTTACCTATAAAACTTAATTTTTAATTTAGTGTTAGTTTTAGGTATATTACCTTCAATTTATAGATGGTTCTTGTGGATCTATTTTATTTAATTTTCTTAAAAAAAAAGTTTGTATTATTTTGTAGTTCAATTTTTATTTTTCTATTAAGGTATTACTCATTTCTTCTCAAATTCATCTTCACATTTATTTAGATACAAAGCTTAAGAAAATTCATTTTTTGATTTCTTTTTAAGGATAATATGATATTTTTGGGTAATAAATGAATGATAAAGTATGTTATGTGTGTTTAAAAGGTGATGATAAAAATATGTTATAAGAATATTAGTTAGTAGTTTTTTTTTTTTTACTTTTATGAAGGTGTGAAGTTGAATTTGAGACTACCAAAACGGAAAGTGTAAAGTTAAAGTTGAGATGTAGGGAGTATATTTCGTTCCATGGAACTCTTGACACTTTTTCATTTATTTGTTCATAAAATTCATCACACCCAAAAAAGAAAAATAAAACTTTAACCAATAATCACGAAAATAATTTTAATTTCAAATTTGTCACTTTTTTTCCACACTTATATATATATAACTACTAAAATACCCCAACAACCAATAAGAGCATATCTCTATTACGACACAATACTAATACAATTCCCCATTATATAATACTATATTCCCTCAATTCCATACTAATAGTTATATATTTTTAATTGGGTTAATTGGAAAAAAAAAACCACGAACTTTACACCTATTGCAAATTAATCCCCACTTTTGAGAAATTGCAAAAAAAAAAAACCACCACCTTTAAGTATTGTTGCAAAATAAATCCAAAAACCCTACTTTTAATCACAAATTGGGTTTATTTTGTAACAATACTTAAAGGTGGTAGTTTTTTTTTTCAATTTTTCAAAAGTGGGGATTAATTTGCAATATGTGTAAAATTTGTGTTTATTTTTTCAATTAACCCTTTTTAATTTGAACGTCCCAATTTTATAATTACAATCATTTTTTTTGATATATTGGATCTACACAAAATAATATATCTACTCTAGCACACACATAACACTAATATAATTACCAGCTATACATTATTTCCACCACACATCAAAATACATTCCTTAATATTCCTAAAAAAAACATATGTAATTATCGAAACGGAACTGAAAGAATATCTTTCAATCTTTATATAATCTCTTAGTGGGTAGATGTAGAAAGAAATAATATTTTAACGTATAGTATATAAATGTATTAGTATGATGTGTAAGTCTGATACCCTCATAGAGATATAATATGAATGAATTCGTGTGGATCACATTTATTAAAAAAATGCACATATTATACTGAGACGAATAATAATACACTCTTGTAATAGGACGAAAGAAGTAGTATTAAATATTATCCTCCTTAATTTTAATGCAAAAATCAATCATAATTATTGGACAAGAGGGATACTTGACAAGTGAACAAGTCTATATCCACTGTTCAGCAAAAACAAAAACCTATTATATATGCCTCTCTCAAGAGCTACTAATCAAAATCAAACAGAAGCTTAAACCTAAAAAACGAACATGGCGATTACTGGGAGATCCCTTCTTCTTTTCAGTGTAGTGCTCTTTATCACCTTACAAGGATCTCAGGTTCTTCAACGAATTGCTTTTTGTTTTTCCTACCTCTCTACTTTATTGTTGTTATTGTACGCAAGATCCATGAAATTACATCCTTTTAGATTTGATGTTTTGAAACCAAATGTTCGAGAGAAAACGATTAAGTGGTTGATTCGCTATTCGATTTATGTTTTGAAGTATGTCTAGTTTACTTTTTATGATCTAATAAGTGCAGATCTTCAATTTTTGTAGTTTTTTAATTTAATTTTTACCTCACTTCTTCTGCTGTAGTATGTTAAGTCTGTGTAACTGAAATGAGTGTTCATTTTACTCTTCGTGCTGCAGGCGAAGAAATCGAAGGAAGACTTAATGGAAGTGACTCACAAAGTCTATTTCGATGTTGAGATTGATGGAAAACCAGCTGGTACGCCATAAATCTACTCGCTGTGATTTTAACTATATTGAGTGAATCAGTTTTTATTAGGATCTGTCTTCGCAGGACTCTTGTTGTCAAAATACGAATGGTGTTGCAAATTTCAATTTTTGGTGTTGTGAGTTAATGTGTAGACTTTGTGAATTGGAAAAAACTTGAGGTGTTGTTTATGGAACACTATTAAGTGAATGCTCACGATGAATGAGGTGACATAATTTTCTTCCTAACCTCCCTTGGTGAAACAACTGTGGGAGATTTAAATCTTGGGGTCATTTGCAAGATTGAACTATAATTGCAGAAATTTTGTTTAAAAATTCCAACTTCACTAGGGTAGAAGAATTTGCTCTGACAAAATGAGAAACATGCTTTTTGGATGCTTGGAGAAAGCTCTTTTTGCTTCAATCTTTTGTCTTGCTCTACTTTGTTTGAGTAGTTAATGTTCCATTGTGGAACATTAACTATGGGTCTATTTTAATTGTGAAATTGAAGGATAGATTTTCATATCTTGCTTCATCATAATTTCTGAAATTCATCATTTGTTTTCAGGGCGCATTACTATGGGTCTATTTGGAAAAACTGTCCCAAAGACAGCAGGTATACTAGCATCAATGGATTGATGATGCAGGTTCCTTGGTATCATTGCCTACTGATTAACTTCCTCTTTTTATTCTCTTGCAGAAAATTTTAGAGCCCTCTGTACAGGTATTAGTTGCCATCTTTCTTGTTTCTTGTTCTACCATTTTGGTCTCATTGACTTATGATTTTGCATGGCAAGTTAAGCTGTTTGAAGTTCGGTTCTTTGTTAAGTTTGAATCGACATGCTATTCTTCTTATGGTTGTCATCAATTTTTTAAAACCTCAGTCGTGATTTTGGTACTTGGGTGAATATGACAAACATTTCTGTTGATTTTATCATTTTCTGTGAAAGCAATCATTTTCTTACTAATAAGTGACAAC
Organism: Pogostemon cablin; assembly: GCA_023678885.1. Taxonomy (NCBI): domain Eukaryota; kingdom Viridiplantae; phylum Streptophyta; class Magnoliopsida; order Lamiales; family Lamiaceae; genus Pogostemon; species Pogostemon cablin. The sequence goes on from CM043005.1 coordinate 13,890,786, forward strand.
CTTTACCTGCTGATGCACTTTGATGTAAGGGACCTATAATAACATCTCTGTGTTATCAGGGGAGAAAGGTGTTGGCAAAAACGGGAAGCCACTGCATTACAAGGGAAGCGCTTTCCACCGAATTATACCCAGTTTCATGCTTCAAGGAGGTGATTTCACTGTTGGAGATGGAAGAGGAGGGGAGTCAATTTATGGAGAGAAGTTTGCCGATGAAAACTTCAAGATCAAGCATACTGGACCTGGTATTAATTCTATTTTTTACTGCGAAATTTACTTTAAAACAAGCAATGCTTCATGAATCAAAAGGTGGGTGACTAAACACGGATGTGAACATAAAAATGAGGGTAACAGAAATACAAATGTTCAGATGAATGTGTAGAAACTCTAAATTAGACAGAATAGATGATAAATTAGAAATAAGGTATTGTAGCCTGAATTGTGAGAAACTTGGAGAACATATGCACAGGAGACCTAGGCGCTCCAATACAGCGTGAAGAAAGAAAGAAAAATCCTTAAACAAATTATAATAGGAAGAAAACCTTTAATGACTTTAAAAAGAACAATATATTTTTATAGTTGGATAGGAATGAAAATTCTGTGTGGTTTGAACCAACTGCGCACAACAGGATTAGGGGTTAGTTTTATAGCATCATTCTTTTCGTGGGGGCAATATCAATATGATCTATCTTTCAGGGCTTTTGTCAATGGCAAATGCTGGCAAGGACACCAATGGCTCCCAGTTTTTCATCACAACTGTGACCACAAGCTGGTAACTACGAACTCAGCTTTTTCCTGACTGCGAATATTCTATTTTGTTTCCAACACTATCGTCATTCCCACTTCAATTTCTCTCTATGGGTTTGGCATTTGCACATCATGTTTTATTATGCTTAAACTTCAGTCCCTGCTGACGTTTTTATGCTGCTCTCTTATATCTAAACTGTCACCAAATTATTTAATTTGTCTAGGTTGGACGGCCGTCATGTTGTGTTTGGAAAGGTTCTGTCGGGAATGGATGTGGTGTATAAAATCGAAGCTGAGGGTAGACAAAGTGGAACACCAAAGAGCAAAGTTGTGATCGTTGACAGTGGTGAACTTCCCCTGTAATTTGGCTTACGCTTGCAGAGCCATTGATGCTTAGATTATGACAAAAAATAATTATAAGTGCAACCCCCCCCCCCCCCCCCCCCCCCCCCCCTACTGAAACGAGTTTTAACGTTGAAAGCTAGGCTGCAGCAATGTACTTTATGACATGAATTTGCTTTCTTCGTTATTTACGTTTTCACTTGTTAGTACGTAGAACCTTTTTTTTTTTTTTTTCCTGCTATGTGCTTATCAGCAGTATCGACACTATTGTGTTTTTCAAACTCCTTACAAAAAGGCTCGGGTTACAGAATTGAGTTTTCTGTTTTTTGTTCATTTATTTTTATGTACTTTGGTTAATCAAAATAAATTTTTTAAAAAAAAGTCCAAGGGTAAAAAATAAGAAGGGAGAGATCATACAAACAAAATGTGCTTTTCTGCTTTTTACAAACAAATGAAATGCTCATCCAATCACGCAAGTAAATTTATATTTTGCTTATTTTTGCATAGTACATTTTAGACTGCATTTATCACTAAATAAATTAAAATCATACTACCCCTAAGTACGTTAGAAAATTACCTTTTCTAACTTACGCAAGTGTGAATTTCATCATTGAGATGGAAAGAGTAATTTCTAGGTTTTATAAGATCAGGTTAAACAAGATATGATTAAGAGGAAACAATAAAGAAATATTGTCTCTGTGTATTTCTTGAATAGTGGAAAAACATAATTGAGATTCAAGATTCCAAAGGGGCACCAACAACTTGGCTCAAATCTAATCAAAACATTCAAGTCCAAGAGATATTATTTCATTAAAATGGCAATACATGTTCAACCATGCAAGAGAAGAGACACCCAAGAAAAGGAAGGAAAACCAGCACAAAACACAACCTCACCACATTCAACTGATCTCTAGCTAACCCAATTAATTAAAACACTAATAGGTTTTAATTCTTGTTGCAGTGAGCTTTGCACATATGTCTGCAGTCATAGAAACAAGGGCCTCCACAATGTAGTGGACAATCCAACCTCATCCCCTTACACCTTCCTCTCCCCATGCACTCTGCAAATTCCCCCATCTTATACTCATCACTCTTCTTCCTACCTTCTTTTCTGCACCCCCAACCTCTGTACCCCCCACCCCCACCTCCCCCACCCCATCCCCAAGCCCATGCAAACCCACCTCCCCCTCCCCCTGCCCCTCCACCACCTCCCCCTCCGCCCCCCCCCCCCCCCCCCCTCCACCTCTGCCTCTGCCTCCACTGTTCTTCCTTTTGTCACCAAGAACAACTTCATTACGAGTTGTGTTACTTTGATCCTTATTGTCAGCAGCAGTATTTTGAAGTTGAGCAAAGTGGTTGCTTTTTTGTAATGTCTCCGCCCTCAATCCCACAATCACCATGGAAAAGAGGAGAAGCATCAGCACAAGTCTAATTGCTGGTGTACTCTCCATTGGTGATCCTGATGTCAAGTGCACACTACTACATCACCTATATATAACCAGATAATAAGAAATTAATAAAAAACAAGGCATGGAGTAACGGATTATGCCCAAGATTTGTTGGTATTGATAATGAAGGTAGATATGTAGACCGTAGTCATTACTTTGGTTTCACTTTGTCCCCACTGCAATGAAACAGTTCATGCTTGTAAGAAAAGTAGGTTGTTTTATTATAGTAATTAAGTTGAGATTTGCAGTGAATACCAGCTACCTCGTGATCTCTTTTTGTCACTCTATTACTATTTCATATTAGACTGAAAATATATGTAGAGGGTTTACCTAATTACCCAGCATGGTCCTTCATTTGGGTATAGGGATTGATAAATCTTCACTCAATATCCAGTATTTATTATTATTATTATTATTATTATTATTATTATTATTATTATTATTATTATTATTATTATTATTATTATTATTATTATTATTATTATTATTATTATTATTATATATACATATATTCCTTCATTATGCGTTAACGTCTGTTTTTTTTACTTAGGTTACTACATATAATATTTTATTGATAGTGCATAATTGTATTTGTGTGCTGTGTGTTCCCCATATAAAAATATTAATTGAAAGTGGAAATGTAAATATTATTTACAAAGACAAATAAAAATAGCAAAATATAAAATTTACTTTGGAGTATGTATTCATATTACAGTTCATCACCATTCCACGAATATTATTAAAAAAATGCTCTCATTTTTTTTTTGAATAATAAATAGTTTAATGGAGTATGTTATTTATATTATGTGGGTAAGCCAAAGTAGGTTACTGTAATGGATGTCAAGACAAAGTTGTAAATGGAGAAAAAAAAAAAAAGAAAAGGTGTGGTGGTGAATTGTAAGAGTAGTTTGATTTGTGATAAGGAATTTTACGACACATTTTTTAGATACATATGATTATGTATTTATATATGTATTTATGTACATCAAATAATCTTTCACAAATCTTATTCTATCATTCAATCAAATTTAATTTTTACTCTTGTTAAGACAAGTTAAATGTAAGGAGATGAGCAGCTTCCCAGCCAAGAAAGTGTTAATATATAGTATACCAAGAGTTGGTTGCACATAACATACATACATTTATTAATACTGGATGGTATCCACCAATAGGAGAGCACTATAACGTAAATTTGCAGCAAAAAGATGATGGCAAAAAACTATACTAATTAACTAAAAGACTGATTCTATACACGCGCAGAAATGTTGTCATCATGATTTCAAAAAATAGAGAAATGTTACTATTATGATGCATTCGAAAAAAAAAAAACTTTACCTATTTTAATTTTGAGCAATTTATATAATATTATTATTTTAAATTATTACATTTTCTCTTGAAATTCATCAAAATTAAAGGTGATTCGAGCAATTTATATAACAATATTATTATAGATTTATTACATTTTCTCTTGGAATTCATCAAAACTTAAAGATGATTCTAAGGTGCATTCACCTTGAGTTTATAAGTTTAAAATAGAGCATGATGACTAGTTAAGTTTTTAAAGTTCTAATTATTTTATTTAATGTTGAGATTAACTTAAAACTTCATCTAACGATTAAGATCGTCTAGATGCATTAGTGCATTAAGTGCACCCTACTTCGACTCAAATGTGATGAAAGAATTGCGTAATTGCTACGTTAGACTGTTCACTGTTAATATTTTAGCCTATTAACTATAAAGATTCAGGCGAGTCACAAATCCATTGTAGTCTAGAATGAAATAATTACAATCCATATAATATGTAAATTCATCAAAGTCACAACTCCGTTGTAGTCTAGTTGGTCAGGATACTCGGCTCTCACCCGAGAGACCCGGGTTCAAGTCCCGGCAACGGAATTTTATTTTTGTTTTCTAAATTAAATTTAGAAATAATCTTTTAATTTGTTTAATAGTTTGTGTTTTATAATTATATGGGTTCTTGGCAGACTGAAATATCCTTTAAATTTCGAATTTTTAAACCAAAAGGAAATAAAAACTGTTGAGTTATTATAATATTATTTATTATTGACATAATTTAATAATAAATAAATATAATTATTTATATAATAAACACACTTTAATAATGATTGACCCGTCTTATCAGAGAGTGTGTATTGTATATATTGATAATTTTATAAAATGAATTTTAACTCCAAAATCCTTAACTAATCATAATTAAGAAACCAGTACACCCACCCCATGTATTTAATATTTTTCATTTTCATTGACACTCAATAATTCAAAACTCTACAGTATCATCACATAAATCAGTACAGTTTAGACGGTCAACTATATAGACTACAACACTCAAGTCCTCAATGTCCCAACTCCGCTATAACGTTATGCCAAAATTTAAATTTTCACATCTGCATCCCAGCCTCGTCACTGCATTTTTCTCTTAACCATAACCCAGCCTCACAGAGCAGCAACCTGATGTTGAAGCGTGCATCGTACCAACAATGGTGAAACTGAAACCAAGTAATTGTAATGAAAGGGATGTATAGGTGGAATTTTACAAGAAACAAAGGAATGCCAGATATACACTAGTCTGTTCAGTACGTCGTGAAAGAAAAAAAGATAACTCAGAAGAAAATGCAAGAGAAACCTAATGTGATGAGCATGAAAAATACGTCAACATTTAGATGGGTGTGGGTACATACATTTCCTTCTGAAAATATGAAAATTTCCAAAGCACTAGCAGTTTCCCCACAAAAATTAATCTAAACATTCCTCAACTTTTGCTAATTATGTCTATCGATTGATTCCTCTACCTAGTTTCAATCACCTTGTGAGAGATTTGAAGTAAAAAATTTCGAATGGTTCCAGTAACATAAATTAAATACCATAAGATGCAGGGAAAAGATAAAAGGTTTCAAGCCCACACCAATACAAACTATACTCCATTCCGTCAACGGACGTCTTACCTTAAAGCATAAGAATGTGCTACAATCACATAAGATGAATGGATGATGGACCAGTGAAAGCTGCAACTTTCTGAGCACGGTGGGCCTCGGACTTGTAAAGCCCTTTCATTTCCTTTTTCATTTCTCTCGCCTCACGTCGTTCTAATTTTACAGCAGACTGCAAAATAATGATTAAATGTTAATACAAATCACAGAACATGTAAACATCATGATAACTATATCTCTTTGTACCTTCCTTTGTTTCTTTTCCTCCTTCGACTCTTGACACCGTGGCTTCTTTTGTACTTCAGTTTTCTTCTCATCAACATCATTCTCATCTTTTCTCTTCTCTTCACCAGTTTTTCTACTCCGAGGTAAAAAGTCTACAGGAAGCCTCTGTTTCCCTTTAAGTGCTATCACCTGGGTAGGGTCCGCAGATGCTCCAGATATTGCTTCTGCTAGCTTCTTCTTCCTCCTTGCTTCTGGAGCTCCAATTTTACCAGGGTTATTGTCAAGTGTTGAATAAGTAGAAATAATAGTTTCACAATCCCACACTTCAGATTCATCACTGCTTTCTTCAACCAACACTTCCTCTAGGTCGTCATTGTCATCATAGTACTTCTCAGCATATTCCTTGCAGCGGCGTATCACTTCAGCAGTTGCTTCAGGTGATTCATCAACATCCACTTCCTTCTGAAGATGCAAGAGATTCGGTGGATGGTCCTTGAAGGCATTGTTGAGTTTTTCTGTAAGGGATTCTTGACACTCTTCCTCATCAAAATACTCCATACATTCTTCGTCACTGTCATCACCATATTCATTCAGCTCAAGCTGCATCAAATTAATTAAATATAAGAAGCAGAGCACTGAATAAGCCAATGCAAACAATACGTAATCAATGGACATACCATGTCAAACTGCTCATCCAGTGGACGACGCTCTCTAGGCTTCTTATCACCTAAGCATGAATCATAAGCACCTTTATCTGTTCCACTAGAATCCCAACTCTGTAGGTGGTCAACCCTTGAGTCCACTGCAGAATTCAACTTCTCATCAATTTCTTCACCAATTGTTCCTTCCAAGTTATTAGCTCTGACAACAAAGTCCTCTTCCAAGTCTTCAATATCAGACCCAAACTTCGATGAGTCACTGTCATCCAGCATGGCGGCAATTTCGGGATCAACCACTTTTTGTAATCTCACACCAACAGTCTTTGATGCCACACCATATATAAATTTCTCAGATGCATCATCTTTAGTAGAAATCTCAACCCTTGAAGCATCATAGGCCTAACATACATATCCACGGATTGTTATTACTACGAGTAAAAGGAAATAGGACAAATTCATGAATTAATTACACTACACGGAATCAAACTAATCACCAGGGCACTTGATATTACACAATAAACTTATATCAACACAGATAATAATTAATGAGAAGCAAACTGCATGCATCTGCTTTCCAACATCAGAAATGCAATACGATGTTAAGACTAATGCAGTACTTCATCAAATCCACTGCATCAAAGAGTAAAAGGAAATAGTACAAATTCATGAATTAATTACACTACACGGAATCAAACTAATCACCAGGGCACTTGATATTACACAATAAACTTATATCAACACAGATAATAATTAATAAGAAGCAAACTGCATGCATCTGCTTTCCAACATCAGAAATGCAATACGATGTTAGACGAATGCAGTACTTCATCAAATCCACAGCATCAAATAGGACAACTATACCTTCTATCCGTATAAAGTAAAATGAACTATTAATTCAATTTTTACTTGGAATCAATACCTAAAATTCTACACTTGATATCCCTAAAAGTTAATACACAATTAAAAGGATTGATTCAATCAGACCTTAACATCTTGTGGAAGCTTATGTAAATCAGCCTTGGGATTATGGTAGTATGCCGAACCACCACCTGTATTCTTAATCTCCCGCAAATGGAGCAAATAATTGTACCCATCATCTGGATACCCTAGTTCCAAAATCTCCCTCCGTATGTGGTCTGGTAAAGCCGTGGGATTTTGATGTGACATCCCCCTAAAGCCATTGAAATCATCATCGTCGCAATCTTCAGGGGCATCAGCAAAAATCGAGTCGGAATCAGCAGGGCAGTCATTAGGGTTGTCATCATCGAAGAAAGACTGAGGTTTGTACGGATTGTTGTCAATGCGGAAAAAAACACGGTCACTGGAGGCCTCGGATGAGTAATTCGGATCGGAAGTGTCCCTAGCCAACAGCTGGAAAGTGGCCGACTTTTTCTTATCAATGAATTTCTTCGTTTTCCCCATTTTTTTCAGGCAGCCCTTGGTTCGTTCCCCGAACTACTTTGATTCTGGAAGAAAAGAGGGAAGAAAGCCGTGGAAACTTACAACTTAGGATAGTAATACGAACTCCACACCAATTTAATTGCTCGAGGATAGTAATTCACATCAGAATGACAAGATTCCTCCGGCGGCGGTGAACAGCCACGGCGTTGTGAAATGGTGGTAAATTTTTTAGGGCTTTCTTATCGGTTTAGGGTTTAAAGCTTTATAATGCCGTGCGTCACCCCAATCACTGTGTCAAATATACTCCATTATTGAAATTTAAAAAAGAGTCTATATTGTGAGATAGGTTATTTGTGAGACGGGTATAAGACGGGTCGACTCATCACTAAAGTATATTTATTGTATAGTTAAAGTATGTTTTTTTAGTTAAAATATGTTAATAATAAATCATATTGTAACACATTAAAATCATATTTAATCATATTTAATGCATAATCCAGCGCACTTTAGAAAACATACTTTAACAACTATTAAACATACTTTATCTATACAATAAGCATACTTTAGTAATGGGTTGACCTATCTCACAAATAACACGTCTCACAATAGAATTTGTCTTTAAGTAGAGAAAATGTGTAGCAGCATAAAATCAAATCAAATAAAAAAAAAATCAAATAAAATCTATTATTACTAGAATATACTCCTTACGTCCGTCCGAAAAAGGGTTTTTTTGTCATTTTTTTCGTCCGTTACAAAGGGTCCTAAATGACCTATAAGGGTCCCACTTATACTAACTAATAACCCAAACTTAATTTAACAAATTACACATATGTCACTCTTCTTATTAACACACTAATTACATTAAAAATCCCATTAAACTCACAATCAAGTTATTAAACTCATCCCATTACATTCATATCTAACCTATCCATCGTGATTATCAATCTTTAGAATGATCTACACCCCCTCTATCTCATCTGAAACCCTAAATCCTTCGTACCCTCTTCGTCTGAAACCCTAAATCTTCCCGACGCCACTGCGATTCTTCACATCAGATCGATGGCGGCTCTTCGGATGTCTGCCACCCTTCCTCTGAAATTCTAATTCCTCCCTAACGCCGCTGCGATTTTTAAAAAATGATTGGTGGCTCTTCGGTGTTGTTCCTCTCTTCATTTGAAACCTCCGTTCCCCTTACGCCGCCGTGATTATTCAAATCAGATCGTCGTCGGATCTTTGGCTATCTACCTCCATTCGTCTGAAATCCTAAAATCCAACTGACATCGCTGCGATTCTTATAACGAGATCGCCGATGGCTCTTCGGAGGTGTGCGGCTCTTGGTCTGAAACCACCGTCCTCTTACACTGTCGCGATTCTTCAGGTTCGCAAATTCAGAGAGATGAACATGAACTGTCCAGTAAGATTTCTTCTTATTTTTTTACTTTTCTTCTCGTATCCTTATCTTCTAGAAGTGATTAATTTTCGAAATAATTCTACTTTTGCTGGAGTAATTATTCATTTAAAAAAATGAGAGCTAAGAATGGAAAGATTATTGATGTTTTGTTACTTGAAATAAAAATCCAAGTAAGGAATGTATGAAATCATTTTATGTATGGATTCGCAGCTTCATTTCACTATTTATTATTATGTTTTGTTACTTGAAATAAAAATCCAATTAAGGAATGTAGAAATTATTTTTTGTATGGATTCACAGCTTCATTTCACTATTTATTGATGTTTTGTTACTTGAAATAAAAATCCAAGTAAGGAATATAAGAAATCATTTTCTCTATGGATTCGCAGCTTCATTTAACTATTTCTTCATCTTAAATCCTGTTTCCATTATTTTTTTCCAGCTATTTGATAATGTTAATGATTTGCCGAATTCAGAAGCAGATCATTTTGAATCTGTGGTTCCCGAATCAGTTGATGTGTACGAAAGGCTGGTGGTGCCGGACTCATATGATATGTACGAAGGGCTGGTGGTTCCGGACAACTATGATATGTACGAAGGGCTGGTGGTGCCGGATTCATATCATTCGACCCCTGAAACAGTTGTGGTCTCAACCTATGAATGCCATCCTAATCCGTTTGCGATAAGTTTTCTAAAGATACTTTGCCCTACATTGGCAAAGTGTCCTGAATATGTTGATGAGGTATAATAGCTGCTCCTTAACTCTTCATTGTGCATATCAGGGTATAAAATGATGATAATAATTAGAGGAGAAGGTGTAGAAATGTAAGGTGTCACCATGCATGATTTGTAGAGGCTGAAATTTATTTTTCATGTCACCAGTTGTGCATTTAGGAGACATACCCAATCATGATATTGTTCTGAGGGTGAATGCTGCAAATATTGATTGTTTGTTATTAATTTGGTGAATTAAAGCCTGTAAGCTTATGATAAGTTCCAATATTGTTTCAATATTCATTGTTTGAGGCCTGTGAGCTTGAAGTCTGTTTTTATGTTCGTTATTTGCATATTTGTTATTGGTATGGTGATTTTAAGCCCGTGAGCTTATGAATTTGAAGCCTGTGAGCTTATTTCTAATGTGAAGCCTATGTGATTATGATAAAAATTTATATGCAATGATAAGCCTGTGTGCTTATGATCAATTTGGCAGCAGCTTCCTTGAATCTACAATGTGCAACATTGCCATTTGAAGAGCCCACAAATAAGAATTGAGCAATGACATTTAATTCCTTATTGCTAAGATTTTTAGTTCACTTTTTTTTTCTATTTTTTTTGTTTGCAAGTTGTTGGTGGAGTGAATGCATTCATAGTGTAAATTAGGGAGATATTAATAGGGTGTTTTGGAGGGAATTTTAGGGTAAATCAGCCATGAAATGGATGATTTGGAATATGGGGAGGAAATTTGATTTTAAATGGGTATGTAGCATGCATTTTTTGTAAGAATTGTTAAAATCATGAACAGTAAGTTTTTTTATAAAGTGGACGTCAACGTCATAAAGTGGATGTACTTATTTTTTTTTATCTTTACTGCTTTTACTACTTAATTAGCAGATTACCACTAATTGCCTGGAGGGGTAAAATTGTAAAACAAACACTTCACTTATCCATTATATATTAAATAACAATACTCCTTAATCAACGTGCATAAAAGCAAAATATTATCTTTCGGGCGGATGGAAGGACTACTACTTTGCTTTAAATTCATAAGAAAATACAAATTTCTCAAAAACTCCTCCAAATTAAAAAAATACTCCAAATGATCAAAATTGTGAGGTTTGACAGCACCGTTTTTCGCCTTAAAAGGCTAAAAATTAAATTAAATAATCAAAATTGAATAAAAAAATTAAAATTAATTTGAATATACTAACTTGGACATAATTTTTTCACACTCATATCAGTTCCATTTCCATTGTTACGTATTATCAATTTTCATTGTTAAATTTTTAAAAAACAGGGGGGAGGGAGTATATCCAAAAGGAACTCGAATTTTTGGTGCAATCCCCCGAGAATTGAGACAATTCAATTTTACTAAAATAGTTTCATTAGCTCCCGAGGTATTATAAAATAAAAAGAGACCCTGCTATTTTTAAAGTATTTGAAAAGAAATAGATTAAGAACTAGATTCACCCGTAGATTATGTCTCATGCATATACATTGAAAAATACATATTTAGAAATCAATAAAAAATCTATCCTTCGAGAAGAATCCACATCTCCAGATGGAAAGAGCGAATCTTAAGATTTATGAGATCTATATGAGTCCTTCTAAGGACTTACTCTTGTAGATTTAAATATGAATGTGGGAGAAACTTCAAGCTCTCCACATGGTTTAAGCTAAAATGAAGGGAATGATTCACAACTCAAAGAGCACGGCGTGAGACCCACTTCTTTCTTTTTCACTCTCCCTCGATTCCTCCCTCAATAAAACTCAGGTTCAATTCATGAAATTTGACCAAAAAAATTAAAGTGAATGTTTGTTTTAGGTTTAAATTGATTTAATAACGAGAAAATGAGCATCAAAAAGAAGGAAAACTGCATCGAAAAGAATGAAATGTTGATCGTAACGAGAAAAGGAGCATCAAAAGGAAGGAAATATACATCGAAACGAAGGAAATGCTGATCGTAACGAGAAAAGGAGCATCAAAATGAAGAAAATGCATCGAAACAAAGGTAATATTGATCGTAAAGAGAAAATGAGAATCAAAACGAAGGAAATATGCATCAAAACAAAGGAAATATTTATCGTAACGAAGGAAATGTTGATCGTAACGAGAAAAGGAGCATCAAAATGAAGGAAATATGCATCGAAACAAAGGAAATGTAGACCGTAATGAGAAAAGGAGTATCAAAATGAAGGAAATATGCATCGAAATGAAGAAAATACTGATCGTAACGAGAAAAGGAGCATCAAAATGAAGGAAATATGTATCGAAACAAAGGAAATGTAGATCGTAACGAGAAAAGGAGCATCAAAATGATGGAAATATGCTCAACATTTCCTTCGTTTTGATGCATATTTCCTTCATTTTGATGCTCATTCGCTTGTTATGATCAACATTTCCTTCGTTTCGATTCATGTTTCCATCATTTCATTCTACATTTAGAGTAATTACCTTGGTCCAGCAGGTAGAGAGTGGGTTGGTGGGTGACATTACTGCGTTAAACGCATATGAGAAGAGAGAGAGGGGGGTAGTTGGAACCATGGCAGCGGTGATTTAATTCGGATTTTGAAGTTTCTACAGCTTGATATTCGCTCATGCTTTTCTGTTTCCAAACAACTGACCTAAACTTGATGACTTTTATGCTTATTATATAGTAAATCGGTGTACGGAGACTCTCTCGTTAATAATTAGATAAGTAATGATTTGTTAGGATATATTATCATGATAACTAATGAAATATTCAAGTACATTATTAGACAAATTTGTTAGGATTTGGAATCCACAATATCACGAATGAAATGATACCTAACATCTATATGCTTGGTTCTATCATGGAAAACAAGATTTTTACACAACTGAATAGCAGACATACTATCAGAAAACACAGTGGCACATTTATCAAGAAAACCTATTTCATTCAGAAGGCCATAATTTTTTAACTAATAAATAAATTATAAAATAAATTAGTTGAATAATAAAAACTTCCTATGACATCCCAACTTCAAAATTAAACATCCATTTAAAAAAAATCACTTTACTTATATACCTATAATAATAGAGTTTAATTTAAAAATTATCATCTTATTTTAACACACATAACATACCAATTTATTATCAAATAATACTAAATTATCATAAAAAAATAATAATAATAACTTACATTAAACTTTAATTATATAACACTAAATAAATAAATATTTTTCAAATTACCTTATACCACAAGTTTGCTGCAATCTGTACTCGTTATCTTCCTCTCTGAAGCTTAATTTAATTTGTTCTAGTTTTGGGATAAGTCAAACTTCAAACGACCATGATTGTTCGTAGACCTTCTTTGAGGAACCTCAAATCTTTATCCAAAATCTCTAATTCATTTCAAGCGTTTCAATACACTCACTCCCCTCGTATTGCAGTCGATTGTGAAACCCAATCAGAGTTTAACCTCGCTAAAAATCATGCGCACAACACTGCTGCATTGGCCGGTGCGGAAGAAACAGTGGTGGAGTACGGCGGCGGTTCTTTTCCAGTAGGAGAAGAGGTAGAAATGAGAAAATAATTCATTAATTAGTACAGAAATGGTGGTGTGGGAGAAAAAGGAAGGGAGCTATAGCTTGGTATCATCCAAAGCAAAGAGAGTTCATGATTGAACTCCGATTCTTCGAGGTTTAAAAAAGGCAATGACTGCTTCTAAATGACCGTTTGCAGTAGCCTTTTGGAGTTTATACTTGCTTTGGTAATAAGTTTTCTTGAAGTAATTCACTCTTCTCAACAATTAATAAAGTGCCCTGGGGATACGATAATAAACAATTATGTTTTTGGGCTTAGGGTTTTATGTTGCGAGGACCAAGGACGTGATGGCATCCGCCGAGGAGATTAAAGAGAAGAAGACTGGCTCGTGTGTACAGGAGTTGAGCCTTGTGGATATTTCTATTGGAAAGGTTTCAATACTGGCCTTGTCAATCGATGACTCCTTGCTTGCTGCTACTGTGGGCAGCCGTGTCCATTTCTTCGCTGTTAGAATGTATACTCTTAGTCCTACTTGTTAACCCAAATTCAATTCAATTAACAAACATTCATATTAGACTGTTCTAATAAAACCTCGGAATCCCTTCACTTAGTATTATAACAATAAACACTGCTCATTAGTGAACGCACTCAATCAATAACCATGTTATACATTCAGACTCTACACAACGATTATTGATGCACAAAACAACTATGAGTATGGATTAAAAACGTACAATCTTATATAAACTAAACCACAAGTAGTGTTGTACGGAGTATACACACAAAATACAAATCAACTCATGAAACCTTCGTATGAGGTTTGTGCTAATACTATTACTTATAACTTTATTAATAATTATCAAATCACTCGTTCATCCAATCACTTCGTTTACTCATGATAAGAAAAATATATCATATACTCTCACGGATGATAAACACGAGGATGTGATCCTCTAATGTGGTGGGTGGGAGTTGGGTGGAGTTGATTAGATGAAAAAGATAGTAGAGAGTGTGAAACTACACCTTCATTTAAAAGTCCAATAACACACCACGTAGAACAGTGAAGATCACGCTGCGGGCTTTGAAGGATAGTGGGACGTAGAACAGTGAAGGACCACGCTGCGGGCTTTGAAAGATAGTGGGAAAGATAGCGAACACGTTGCGGGGCGTGAAGGACACTAATACAACTATACACCACATATTAAATAATAATACTCCTTAATCCACGCGTAAAAAGCAAATAGATAGTTTGAGGATGGACGGAGGGAGTAATTCATAATTTAAATCAAATGTAAATATTATGTTTTAAGAAAAAAGGAAAAAAAGAGCCAACGTATCACCACATATAATCCACTTCCCAAGTTGTCCTGGTGCAGATCACCGATTTTCCGAACCCTCAGATTTTCCACCTTAATTATCTCCGCCCGTCACCTTTCTCCCTTCTCGATCACCATTTTCACGCACTAATGCGTGAGTACTATATGCCAAATTAGATTTAAATTTGTGAGATCAACAGAACAAAATATTTGACAAAACTTTAAAATAGAAGGCATATGAAATAAAAGCTGGAGAATCTTACGATCCACAGTATGTCACCCCTTTAATTTCAATAAAATCAGGACTTCCAACATCAAAAAGGCTAGAATAAGCATCTATATCTTCTGTATTCCATCCATTGACTAATGTCAAGCGGTAAACAGTTCGTTGCTCCTTCTCTCTCAGAAGAATCCTATGTTTATTTTTTATAACTCAATTTAGAGATGCTTTCAAAAGAAAGTATTAGTTTATATATAAAGAAATTGAATGAAAAAAAATAAATTATTAACCCTTAGTTCGAAGACAAGAAAAATGGAGAAGAAGGCGGAAAAATGAAGAAAATAGTAAAAGTCTCCAAATGCTAAATATTATAGTATTCAATGAAGAGGCAAATTAATTATTATAAAATGTGGATTGTGGAGGATTTTATATTACAATGTAAACAGCTGTGGCGACGTCCTTGAATGGATGTTTGTGGGCATTGAAAAGCTTTTCATATGCTCGAGTAGATATATAAGAATTGAGAAGGGCACAACGGTGAAGTTTGATGAGACATTAAAGGAGGAGATGACAATATTATTCCGTTGGCCGGATAAGCATGATTTGGAGTAGGGAATTAATTCCATTTCGTATTTTAATGTCCCAATTAATGTCACAAATAATTGGAGGACTGATTATATATACTATACTATAATATTCCAAATTGGATAAGGTTTAAGTAATTTGATTTTATTCAGACTCTTTTTATAAGACTGATGGGCTAGAGTCACTTCGGTAGTTCTAGGGTTATGAAGGTTTCATGAGTTGATTTGTATTTCGTGTGTATACTCCGTACAACACTACTTGTGGTTTAGTTTATATAAGATTGTACGTTTTTAATCCATACTCATAGTTGTTTTGTGCATCAATAATCGTTGTGTAGAGTTTGAATGTATAACATGGTTATTGATTGAGTGCGTTCACTAATGAGCAGGGTTTATTGTTATAATTTTAAGTGAAGGGATTCCGAGGTTTTATTAGAACAGTCTAATATGAATGTTTGTTAATTGAATTGAATTCGGGTTAACAAGTAGGACTAAGAGTATAACTTTATAGTATCTAAAAAGGGAGATCAAATCGGGTTAGAGTACTAAGTGTACGGGAAATAATTGATTATGATAGTACCTAGAAAGGGGGGTAAAATATACATCTTGCTCTAAGGATACTCACACGTGTCAAAAGCTTATTTATTTGTGTCTATAGAGTAGATTTGCATGGTCTAGCGATGCGTCCATAAACCACAAGGCAGAGTGGATTTGTCCATTAGATTCCCCAACTGGAATTCATAAATCTCTACTAATATGAAATAGTAGTATTTTAAAGTTAATATGATTAATTGCAGAAAAACTCTCCACATTTATTTCAATTGCAAATTAGAAGAGGTTAACAAGCTCTGTGCTTGTGGACTTCGAAATGGATAATGGAAATTTTGAGAATTTAATGGAGACAGAGATTTTGGAGGTAGATGGATTGGTGAGTGAAAACTTAACGTTATTGGGTAGTTCGAAGACAAGAAAAATGGAGAAGAAGGCGGAAAAATGAAGAAAATAGTAAAAGTCTCCAAATGCTAAATATTATAGTATTCAATGAAGAGGCAAATTAATTATTATAAAATGTGGATTGTGGAGGATTTTATATTACAATGTAAACAGCTGTGGCGACGTCCTTGAATGGATGTTTGTGGGCATTGAAAAGTTTTTCATATACTCGAGTAGATATATAAGAATTGAGAGGGGCACAACGGTGAAGTTTGATGAGACATTAAAGGAGGAGATGACAATATTATTCCGTTGGCCGGATGAGGCATTGAAGTAGAAGACGACAATGTCATTTCTTAGATTAGTGATTGGCGGAAGTATTGCAACTGATGTTAAACGACGGCACCATATAGCAATCCGCCCCGACTCCGAATGGAAATGGAATCGGTAAGTTCCCACACTGCTCGGGGCATCCGGGTTTGGCAACTAAACCCGACGAAAATGTCAATGGAAGAAACAAGAGGAAGATGTTTGATGTTATTTTATCTTGTTCATATCTTTAAATTTAAAGTATATAACATATGGTGTATTATTGAATTATTTTTTGTAGTTTTGCCATTTAATGGGGATCGAGAAGAGAAAATGAATACCTTAATGTTTGTTTCCGAATTTAAAACTCCGGAATTGGAATTCAAAATCCACACCTATGTTTTAAAAGCCACCCCTATATATACCTATATACATTATCTCTCCTCAGTTAATACATTTTTTTTCTTTATCTCTCCTCTCTCATCTTTTTTTTATATAAATTAATACAAAAATCACCCCTATATATACTTATATACATTCTCTCCCCTCAATTAATACACTTTCTCAATTTATCTCTCTTCTTTCATCTTTTTTTCTACATAAATTAGTACATTCTTACACATTAATTTGACATAAAGTTAAAACATACCCTACCAAAAATAAAAAACAAACATAACATTACTATTCATGATTTTCAAACTCCACAAAACCCCAACCCTAAATCAAGTAACAATAACTTTCAGATGATATGATGTTGGCCACTTCACAGTGAAGTGTGGAGGATTTTTGGTGACAATGTAAACAGCTGTGGCGACGTCCTTGAATGGATGTTTGTGGGCATTGAAAAGCTTTTCATATGCTCGAGTAGATATATAAGAATTGAGAGGGGCACAACGGTGAAGTTTGATGAGACATTAAAGGAGGAGATGACAATATTATTCCGCTGGCCGGATAAGCATGATTTGGAGTAGGGAATTAATTCCATTTCGTATTTTAATGTCCCAATTAATGTCACAAATAATTGGAGGACTAATTATATATACTATACTATAATATTCCAAATTGGATAAGGTTTAAGTAATTTGATTTTATTCTTCAATTGACATACAAAACTAAAATGAGTCCCAACAGTGGAAACCGCGTGAATGTACAGTAGACTTTATAAAAGTCAAAAAGTGAACAGTATTCTACTGTTGATGAACAGTGACCTGTCCGGCTGCTTTCACTGTTTATGAACAGTGTCTTGTCTGGCTGCTTTACTATTCATGACGTAAGCAGGACAGGGGCGCTAAAGAATTGACTCCAGAGGGAGAAAACCCATAGGACTCGCCGGTAGGGGTGCCTTAAATGTGCCATTAAACAATCATAAAGAGTCTCCAAATGGATTTTACTGTGCTTGTGGACTTCGAAATGGATAATGGAAATTTTGAGAATTTAATGGAGACAGAGATTTTGGAGGTAGATGGATTGGTGAGTGAAAACTTAACGTTATTGGGTAGTTCGAAGACAAGAAAAATGGAGAAGAAGGCGGAAAAATGAAGAAAATAGTAAAAGTCTCCAAATGCTAAATATTATAGTATTCAATGAAGAGGCAAATTAATTATTATAAAATGTGGATTGTGGAGGATTTTATATTACAATGTAAACAGCTGTGGCGACGTCCTTGAATGGATGTTTGTGGGCATTGAAAAGCTTTTCATATGCTCGAGTAGATATATAAGAATTGAGAGGGGCACAACGGTGAAGTTTGATGAGACATTAAAGGAGGAGATGACAATATTATTCCGCTGGCCGGATGAGGCATCGAAGTAGAAGACGACAATGTCATTCCAGCCATCACGTGACAATCACGTGCCATTTTTCGGCGAAAATAGGACATATTTGACTCTATTTCTTCACCGATAGAACTAATTTGACAAACTTATTTTTTTGGGACTAAAAAAGACCATGAGGAAAGTTATGAGACCAAACGATATTTATCCCTATAATTTATTAACTCTATTAAAACCTTTACAGTAACCAATTGTACTATATATTCTCAAATTGATATTATAATTAAAATCCTGCCTTAATAATATATCAGTATTATATATACATTAGATAATATTTTCAACGTTATTAAACACAAACATCATATAATTGGTCTTTACACTATTAATGCATTAACATTTTGTTAAATACGGAGTATCTTAAAATATCTAAATATTTATATTTTATAGAAATTATTATTATAATTTTTTTATTTATATATAATCATAAAATAATACTATATATATAAAAATAGATATATAATATGAATATCTGATATATTGAAAAGTTCACATTGCAAAATTAGTCAAATTAATTATTGAAGAAGTACGTGACGACAATACGACATTCACACTATATATTAAATCTCATGCTTATGATGACAATCGATTTTAGTTAGGGAATAATGTATATAATAACGATAGACAGAGTAGAATCGACGCAATAAATGGCAGCAAGTGTTATATGCACATTACTAGAAGAGGCGGAATTTTATGTGCAAAGATTGAGATCAAATAATAAACTAATAACAGTATTAATAAATAAACAAATCACAATGATCATGCATAAAATTTTAATTCATATCCTAAGAATTATTATCAAATTTTAAAAATTAAAATTAAAATTTTAAAGAAAAAAATATAACACTAAAATATACAGAATTTCATTTATATGACATAAATCAATAATTGATGTAAGAAAATTACTAATTATTTGGGGTTTTTTTTTTCAAAAAATCCTAAAATTAGTCGCCTCGAGCCAATCATTATGCTAGATTAATAAGCAATAAGTATGACGACAGGTTAGTGTATATTGGATTTACAATTTATAATTCAGCCCATTAGCAATTATCAAATGGTGAATCTAAAATTAGTGCATTTATTATGCAGTATTTGGTACGCTAGGAATCAACTGTACTTAAAAAAAATGTTGGACCATCTATTTCAATTGTTGTGTTATTTATTTCACTTTTCTTGATATTGTAAAAATTAAATCAGCAGAATGTTGAATTGAACATAAACATAATGCATTTAAAAAAGAAGGTGAATGACAAAGATGAGAAATTCAGAACACTGCAACCAATAATAATCAAAACATAAATTTCCAGCAACTGCAGAGAAGAGTAGAAAGAAAAGCTCTTCAACTTCATCAATTCATAGCTGGAGGGACAAAGAGAGGTCTATACAGACGAGTAACAATTAGCATCGAGTCATTGCTGTTAAAACTGAACATCTTCATCGTGTTCTTATTTAGAAATGAACCACGCCAAAGGAAAGTCGAGACATTGTGTGTTTTTGCTGCATTCATGAGCCAGAACTTCGTTTATAGATTCGTGAATTTACCAGATATCAGGGCGGAGTTCTCCAGTGGCCGGTGGCATCCATTTCCCGGAGTGGTACACACTTTCACCCACCTTCCAACCGGGCACATCTTTCATTATTCTGGCTTCTTCCTCTAGATACTTCTTCCATTCTAGACAAATCTAAGAAAGAGTAGCAGAGATGATTGTTAAAATTAGGCAAACAAGAAAATTGCGCCGTTGCCGGGGGAGTTTGACGGACTAGTCGAGTACTGTGTTATTGTTTTAGTTGTTCTTGTGACTTATTATTAATAATTTCGTATTAATTATGTTATAATTTATTCATAAAATAATTAATTAAACAATTATGATCACTTTTTAATCATGCATGCAAGTATGGATTAATTATATTATAATTTATTCATAAAATAATTAATTAAACAATTATGATCACTTTTTAATCATGCATGCAAGTATAGATTTTCACCCTGGATCTTCTACGCCATTTTGATGACTGTAATTCTTTATTATTGGGTACGCATACTCTTCCTTCGTACACTAAAACTTCATCAGTGGTTATAGAAAATCCTCGAATACCTTCTACCGCAACCTTTCCTTTTATGTTGTTTAGAAAAACATCATCCTTTTGTGCTTCTTTTATGCGGTCTCTCAAGATAGGCTGTACTGTTAAAGTTATAACTATAACTGAGGTACAGTATGGCTTAAAAGTCTCCTGAAGGACTGCCATTTACAAGAACGTCTGCATGTGTTGTTCTAACACATGCCATAATCCACTGTATCCACTTTTCTCCAAACCTGAAAGCTCTCATCACATCTTCCAGGAAATGTCATTCCACTGAATCATAAGCCTTCTCAAAGTCAATTTTAAAACAGAAACTGGCTCTCTTTCTTTCTTTCAAATCTTCTATAATTTCTTGCAAGGCCACTATGCTTTCCAGAATACTTCTACATTCTTGTAACTATGCATAAATCATTTTGATTTATTTTACCTTTTTGTTCTGATCTTTCGTAGGCGTAAAATCTTTTCGCAGAACGCAGTTACCAATCTTTTAGTTTCTCTGCTGTTAGTTGAAGTAAAATGGTTCGTTCTTGTACGCTATTTCGATAATTTATGGGTTTTAGATGTGTCAAATTCTTTGTCTTCTTTGATCATTTGCAGATAAAGAGAGATCAAAATACTGCAAAACCTTCGTGGGAGCCCAAATATAGTCAAACTCTTGGACATTGTTGCAGGGGCGGAGCTAGAGAAATTTATTAGGGGGGGCTAGAAAAAAATGCAGATCATAATTCATATTCAAGAACAATACAAAATGACATAATATAAAATATAATTTGCTACTAAAAAAATAGAGATATTCATACAATCCTCACTAATGTGAAAACTAAGAAAAATGTAGACGTCGCTTTTTCATCGATTCAAATTGAGAAATTATAGAGTCTGTGGTAAAGGTGGAAGCTATTTCCTTCTCAATGTATACAATCAAATTATTTGCAAGAAACTCATCATCCATTTTGCTTCGAAGTCTCGTTTTGATTTTTTTCATGGCTGAGAATGCTCTCTCTGTAGTAGCTATTGATACTGGAAGAGTGAGTACAAGACGAATTAATCTATCAACCAAGTGATAGGTCTTGAACTTTCCTGTTTCAACCAATCTTCGACATAACTGAGAAAGTGTTGAAATACCTTGAAAATCTAGATGAGTAGATACATCAAGCTCATAATGACTAAGTTGGAACTTCAAATGACTTATTTCTTGTTCAGTGAAATCACCGGGGTAAAACTTCAAACAAAGCTTGCAAATATTCTCAATGTTGAACGACTTATAATTGTCACAAGGATCCAAGGCACAACTTAAAGCGAGAAGTTCCACAGCATGCTCATTAAATCTACTATTCAACTCTTGCAATTGGGAGTCTATTGCCGCCAAAAATATCTCAACCCGAAAATGATGTTCCATAGTCACATTTGGTTGACGAGATCGACCCCTACCTTGAGTGAAACTTGAATTCATGTTTGGAGCCTCAATGTCATGTTTTTCACAAAAAAGTTCTACTTTCTTAAGCAAAGCATCCCATCCACTATCTCTCAAACGCTGAAGAAGTGACTTTATCGTTGAAACAAGATTAATGGCACTCAAGATGTCTTGGGATTGTTGTTGTAATGCTTGACAAAGATCATGAGTGATTCCCATCACTTCATGCATCACCTGCAATGTGAAAATAAATTCAAATGATAACAATACTTTATAAACACCAAAAGCTTCACCTCGTTGTGCATAAGTGCTTCCTTCTTTAACAATTTTCTCAACTACAATGCAAGCTGCTGAAAAGTTTGTAATCAAGCTGCAAATTGAATTGAAGTGTGAGCTCCATCTAGTATCCCCAGCTCTTTGTAAAGTCCCAATTTGATTTGTCCCTCTACCGGTTTTAAGTTCACCAAGTGCAACCTTTTTTGCAACTTCATTTGCCTGAGCTGCTTGTAACTGATCATGTCTTTTAGAAGAAGCACCAACAATATTCACAACTGAAGCCAAATGTGTGAAAAAATCATATAAGAGAACTACTTCTCTTGAAGCAGCAACTAAGGTTAATTGCAATCTATGAGCGAAACAATGCACATAATATGCATATGGACAATCTTTAAGAATCAAAGCTTGCAATCCATTCCATTCACCACGCATATTGCTCGCACCATCAAATCCTTGGCCTCGAATATTTTCAATCAAGAGATTATGACGAGAAAGGACATTCTCCAACCCTCTTTTCAATGTCAAAGCACAAGTGTCAGTAACATGCTCAATATCAAAGAATCTTTCTTGAATAAAGCCATCTCTACTAACAAATCTCAAGACAATAGCCATTTGCTCTTTCTTTGATTCATCTCGAGCTTCATCAATAAGAACACAAAACTTGGCATCTCCAATTTCATCTCTTATTGCATTTCTTACATTCGTTGCAAGAATATGAAGAATGTCTTGTTGAATATTTCTCGATGTATATTTTGCAACCTTTGGAGCATTCTCCAAAACAAGCTTTTGTACATTATCATTATAAGAAGCCAAAAGTTTCATCAATTCAATAAAATTTCCTCGATTCTTTGAAATTTGACTTTCATCATGACCTCTGTAAGCACAACCTTGAAATGTCAACCATTTGATACAATCAATTAAAACCTTGAGTCTGAGTCGATTGTTCTTAATTTCTTCCGATGCTTGCTTCTTGACGAGTGTATCAATATGTTGTGCTTTCTTCACCAAATCATCACAAGATTTCACTGCATTATAATGCGGTGAATTGGGACCTTTTCCAACATGATTCAATAGAGCACACTCAGAACCACTATTTACTTTCTTCCAATTTTTGAAACCATGCTCAATGAATGTGTTTGAACCTGGACGACTTGAAGCTGGCCTACCAAAGAGATAACATGGTAAACAATATATAGCATCTTGCACTTTTGAATATTCCAACCATGAGGGATATAAGTCAAACCAAGAAACTTGAAATTGGCGCCGTTGAGCTTTTCCAATAAAGAATGGATATGCATCCTGCGGAAGCCTTGGTTGAAATGGTCCAGCTTTGAGATAAGCTCGACGAATATCATCCCTTTGATTTAGATGAAATTCCCAAATCAGTGGACGTAATCCAGGATCTCTTTCTAAGTGACAAGCATCCATTTCCGTGGCTTTTATTCGCTTGTGTAATGAGCTACTAGATTCTAGACATGTAGGAACAATCGTTGACTCAATTGTTAGATGACTTGTTCTTTGATGAGTTGAGTCTAGTGTATGAATCTTAGAATCCTCAAATTTAGAATCATCTCCATTCTTTTGATCTTTTCTTCTAAAGAATGTATCAATAGTTTTCAACTTCCCCATAATTTGATTGATCAACCTAGTTATCTTTACACAAAATTAAAATTAGAAGGTAAATTATATATGCAATATTGTAAAACAAATATTTGATTATTTATATGAGCCACTAATAATTATCAAATTACATCACCCAATAATTAAGTCTATGAAAAAGAACATCTAGATATAAATAATTAAATCAAGTATATGAAACAAGACAAACAACATAAATACATAATGCAATTAGGATTTAAAGTGAATGATTAATTAGGTTAAGAAAAATTAAAAATACAAAAATAAAAAATATAAACTCAAATCTCAAATTTAAATAATGATAAATAGGAAGAAATATTAAATCTTACCTTAGATAAATAAAAATATGATGGAAAGTGAAATAGAGTGGGAGAATTGAAAATGGCAGGTTCACGCCATCAGCAAGGTTAAAGGAGTTGGAGAGATATTTTTTACCTTTTGTAAATTAGGGATTATGATTGGAGGTGAAAATATATTTTTAATTATTATTTGAGTTTAAGTAAATAGTGGGTTATTGGGCCAATATATAAGCCCATTGGATGTTTTATTGTTTTAGTACATTGTGTAATACTAATTGGGCCATATATTTAAATTGTATAAATAAATATATATTATAAATATTATTGAATAATAAAATATTAAAAATTATTATATATATAGTAGGGATTTTTCAAAATTTTGGGGGGGCTCTAGCCCCCCCACCCCTATGGAAGGATACGCCACTGCATTGTTGGAGATCAAAACTTGAAGACTCCTAGCTTGATATTTGAATTTGTGAACAATACATATTTCAAAGGTAACAGAAATTTAAAATATAAAATATTTAAAATAAAATAAATTAATTAAATATATTAAATATTAAAATTTATTTAAAAAAAATTTTCCCTACAAAAAAAATAAATGAGAGTGATAGTTATTACGTATATTTTAAATATATTTTCACCAACCTTTATATATATATATATATATGGATGTGATATTTTTTTATTTTTAATTTTTTATTAGTATTTAAATTTTTAATCTTTTATTTTTTTACATTAATAATTTTTTGGGTTATTTTATTATTTATTTAGTTAAAATTTTTATGGCTTCTCTTTATATTATTTCTTCTAATTTTTTGTTTTAATTTTTTTATCAATAATTTTTAATATTTTGATTTTTTAGTTATTAAATTTTTTCACGATTAAATGTACTAAAAATTTAAATTTTAATGATGTATCGTCATCTGAATTAATTTTAATTTTAATAATTACTAATTAATATGAAGTGTTAAATACATAAATTTTCTTTAAGATTTGAATATTTATATGATTAGACTAAATCAAATAAAAATCAAATTAAATTTTTTGCTCTTTCTTTTATATTTTTTAAATTATTTTTTGATTAAAATTTTTTTTATTAATTTATTTTCTGTTATTTTATTTTTCATTTTTCTTAATATGTAATTTTTAAAATTTTCTATAAATAATTTTTTTAATTGTTACTTTTATTTTTTTAATAATAATTGAGTTACGTGAAATTATAATAACTTGTGTGTATATTTTATTAAAAAAATTAAATTAGTTTAATATAATTTTAGTTATATATAGTTCAAGAAATATATTAACAATAACTTTTTATATAACCTAATACATTTAGGAAAATGGTCCACCACTTCCATCTAATACAACTACCCACTTTACATATAATAATAATACTCCTTAATCCAAGTGCAAAAAGCAAATGGATATCTTAGAACCGGACAGATGGAGTATTTAATAATAATACCCTTTAATTTACTTGCAAAAAACAAATGTCCACCTATCCAGCAAACGGAGGGAGTATTTTTTAAAATACGATGAGTGATGCATTCAAGTATGATTAATTACAAACATATTTTTAACTACTCTCTCCGTCCGCTAGAAAGATAATCTTTTTTCCATTTTGGTCGTCCACCCCAAATAGGGTCATAAACTCCTGTGCTCGAGCACGTGCGCCCACCGTACGCCTAAATACTCTTTAATATTAACTGGTATATCCTTTAGTATGAGAATGTATACCCTTTATTTTCTGAAAAAATACAAAAAAATTAATGGAAGTGTATACCTTTTAGAACAAAATGGTGTACCTTTATTAATTAAAGTGTATACCCTTTACAATAAAATATTGTACCCTTAAACATCTTGTGCACCTGGGACACAAGATACGACATGAAGCTAGATGAGTTGCAAAACTTGGAATTAATTATCTTGTACGATCTGATCAATGTGTTGTTAGATGGAATTGGTTAAACATTTTGGTTGTGAAATCATCTGTATAATGTGGCTTAAATCCATTTTACAAGTAAAAATATTTTTTCTTCCCACTTTTTACTATTCATGCACCCCCACAACAAAATGCTGCACCATTTGCTTCTACTTCTTCTGTTGACCTTTCTACTTGGTTAGATTTAGATTAGACACGATACTTGTTTGTTACCATCAACATTTGAACCAACTTCACTATTCAGTTTCCGAATAAAAGAACATCCAAAGCAAGTCGAGCCATAAAATAATGAAAATAAAAAAGAATGCACAAAACCTAGTAACCAACTAAAAAACAGTATATACATACAACAGTTGCACAACCAAGAGAGTAGGGTTAAAAAGGCTATTGGACTTCGGTACTTCTATTCTTGCACAGCATGTGCCACTACTTTTTATAGAAAGCAGGATTAAAAAAAAAAAGATATCCCTATATGATTATTATTAATGTTATAATAATTATTATTATCTAATAAGTGTATGCTGTTGGTTTCAAGTTTCACTACCATAATGATGATTGCTTTTCCCAGAAAGGATAGCGCATTTCAGCAGCCTGAGATTTTCGAATTCGATCATGTCCATCCTGGTTCAACTGCTGGAAGTCCCACAGCCATACTTTATGGAGCTCTTGGGACTGAATGCTTTAAGGAATTTCATATAGCCCTGTCAGAAGCTGCTAAAGAGGTGCAACAACTTAAAAATCATTTCTTTTTAATCCATTTTATCCTATGTTCACATCTAATAATTTCTTTATCGTTTTTAAGTTGAATTTAGATTAATGGAAATTGAAATTTATTCCTTTTAATTTTAATTATAACTTGTTTTTATTGTTGTTCCTCCAATACTCTCCTTGAATCATCATATTCACAACTTTTGTAAATTTTGCTACACACTGAAAATTATAAATAAATAAATTCGCATGGGATTAAAATATCGTATAATATGTACATATATATGGAGATTTGAATTTAAATTTCTCCCTTCGTCCCATAGAAGTTGATACACTTTCTTTTTTGGTTTGTCCCACTAAAGTTGACACATTTCCTTTTTAATACATGGGACCCACACAAAAATAATTAATCTATTCTCATGGGCCCCACATATCACCTCTAATACAACTATCAACTACATATTAAATATTATTTCTCTCACTTTACTTTACTTCACTTTATATTAAATTATTATACTCCTTAATCTTCATGCCCAAAAAAAATTATATCAACTTCTCGGGATGGAAGGAGTAATATGTTTTCTTCCTCAATAGAATATGGTATAAACTACAACGAACTTTTAAAAACACACACTAAAAGTGAAGGAGGAGGTTGTACCGGAGGTTGTACCAATTGAAGATTGTACCGGAGTCATTGCCGAGTTATTATTATCATGTAATAACACATCGTGAAATTAATTTCTTCAAACAGACAAATAAGAAGTCTTGATATGGAGTACCTATTTATGAAAAGAGTGATTGTCTATGATATTTTATTAGATAATCATCCCTTAAATATGGATGGGTCGCATAATAATAATAATAATAATAATAATAATAATAATAATAATAATAATAATAATAATAATAATAATTAATAAAATAAATAAATAAGGCATCATATGAGAGTTATACGGCTTATATTCACTTTTATTATTAGTACTTTATATTCGAGTTCAAACATAATTTGATTAGATTCATTTATCAATGCGTGAGATACTCTAAAAACATGTTATATAAAAGTATTAGCAAATCCAATAACTAATTTGGCCATAAAAATTGAAAGAAAATGCTTACTTTGAGGACTTCTTGACCTGGCTCACGGAGTAGAATCAACTCTCCACTTTGACTTTTTAGCGACTCTATGGTGCAAGCTTCCTAGCATTTTTATACTCTGAAAACATATTCTCTAACAATATTCTCACGTCTTATAATTAATTTGACCATGAAAATGGCAAGAAAATGCTCACTTTTAGGAGTTCTTGACATGGTTCACAGAGTAGAATCAGCTCCAATAACCTAAGTCATTAGGAATAATGTTAAATGTAAATTAAATTGGTTGTAAAACTATATATATATATATATATATATATATATATATATATATATATATATATATATATATATATATATATATATATATATATATATCAATTTAGAGTTAATTGAGCTTGTATTTGTGTACACGGTTGTTTGTACATTCATCCATAATTAATTTTTAAGGTAATTGTGTCGGTAAAATTATTTTATATTTTTTATTAAAAATATTATCACTTTTTTTTTAAAATATTATTATTTTTTATTTATATTGCCAACCAAGAACTAATTTATATAACATCCATATCCAATTGACCATTATTTTACCAAAATACCCCCACCATATCGGAATGTTATGTCGGGATTCCGATTCCGATGATAAGAACTAATTTATATAACATCCATATCCAATTGACCATTATTTTACCAAAATACCCCCACCATATCGGAATGTTATGTCGGGATTCCGATTCCGACATCATCGGATGTCAGATTCAGTGTCGAAACTCCAACATAACATTCCGACAAGGTGAGGGTATTTCATCGGATGTCGGATTCTTTTCATAATAAATTGTGAATGTTTTTTTACAGGGGAAAAAAAATCATTCACAATTTATTATGAAAAGAATCTTATTTCAAATCTTATATATATATATTTTGCGGACATGCATGATTTTCTTTATATATATATTTAAGATCACATATATAAGATGTTAAAAAAGATTCTTTTCATAATAAATTGTGTATGATTTTTTTTTCCCTGTAAAAAAACATTCACAATTTATTATGAAAAGCGCGCAAGCGGTCCTATTCAGCACGGTTGTGCTACTTTGCATGACTTGTTACACCTTCAAATGTTGGAAGTTTT
This sequence comes from Pogostemon cablin, assembly GCA_023678885.1. Taxonomy (NCBI): domain Eukaryota; kingdom Viridiplantae; phylum Streptophyta; class Magnoliopsida; order Lamiales; family Lamiaceae; genus Pogostemon; species Pogostemon cablin. The sequence goes on from CM043005.1 coordinate 13,919,963, forward strand.
GTCAGATCTTTATATGTATAGAAAGCCAATGAAAAGAGGATCGCGTGAGCGCAAGAATTACTCAAATTGGAGATCGGATGTGGATGTTATGCGCGAAACGGTGAGACTGCACAGTCAGCAGCTACACGGGGCGTGTACCGAACTCGGCCCTGTAACAGTTGGGCGAGTTCGGACACCTTAAACGCCTACACGGCCACCCCTGTGGCCGTGTACCGTACACGGGTGCTCAAAAATCTAAATTCAGAATTAAGACTTGAGTTGAATCTTTGCTCAAGTCACCGGAAACTCAAAACGGCATATTCGTACAAAAACTCTGTAATGATCCAAGTCAAAATAAATATCTAGGATATGAATGCAGCCCTGTTTCTATCATTTCATGACACGTGTCAGACCCAAGAAAAATCCTCACCATTCACGGAATCCTCACCATTTCTAAACCTTGGAATGATTGAATCGGTATAGAGGAGCTTATTCCATCTGAATTCCGAGTTTTCTTCTGCGTTCAGCTATGAACGCCAGAGCTTTGCTCATTTCCCTCAATTCCGCTCCCAAAACCCACCGAAGTAGGAATATTTCCCAAAGAAGTGCTTTTACATCCAAGTCTCGCCCCGAATTACCCTTATGCCCTTGTCAAAGCGTCCAATTGCGCTCCATTGATGGTAGGAATGTCATTGTTTGGAGGGTAAGGGGTGGGAGAGTGAGGGCGAATGTAAAGTCTGAGCCGGTTGATGTTACGGAATCGCCACCGGAGTCCGTCCAGTTTCGGCCACTGGTTGTGGCGGAGGATGATGGGGGTGAGGAGGCGGCGCCGTGGTGGGAGGAGTTCCCTAAGCGATGGGTCATCGTCATACTCTGCTTCTCGGCTTTCCTGCTTTGCAATATGGATAGAGTAAGTATGCATTATTCCACTTTCCTTCGAAATTGCACAATTGTTGCTTAACTAGGGCTGATGATTTGTCGCCCTGATGATGATGCTACTTGCAGTTCTCTGTTGAGGATTAATTGGCTATATTCTTGTTGTGATGATATGATACTAATCATTCCTATCAAACTGGGACAACATTAATAACTTGTATTGTATGTAAAAGGTTTGAGGATTTTAGATTTTTGAAATCCTAGACTTGTTCTAGTTAGAGAATTAAGAATCCTTTTTTTTTTTTTTTTAAATTCATCCCTACGTGTACCTATATACCCGTTTTTATAACCAACATAAAACACAAATAAACATCTCCGTTGGGTCTGGAGTCACCTGTGATTAACTTGGGAGGTTTCTGATGAATTAGTGAGCTTCTTGAATTAGTATGAAGAGCTGTCAAGAAACATTCTGGGTATTACACTACGAAACTATAAATTGCATTTGTATGGGCACCTTATTCAACGAACGAAATTTTCGATACTTACATGCATATACTACTTAATACTGTTTTCGTCTCATATCCTTATACAACTAGTTTGGCACAAGCAAAGTAATACTTTACTTGCCTATAATGGATTGAGTTATCTGACCATCCATGCAAAACATCTATCTATCTAAATTTAATTAGCATTAGCCTTTAATGAAATTTAAGTCCTATTGTGATAAAAATAAAACAAAATTTATATGTTCCAGATTTATATTAGTTTAATGTGGTCAGAATTTTTTACATTTGTTTGATCTTTTAAGTTTTCCTACATGTGGTTCCTGTATTAAATATTGTTAGAATTGACATTTCAGCTCATTAGTTTGACAAGATTTTTAACTTGAGGAAAAATTTCATTTCATGAGTTTGTTGCTGACCTGGGCACCATATTTGGGAAAATTAGATTTCCTACGGAAACATTGTCTTAGTCTCCCAGTTTATTTTTCTTGAGAAACTCCATTTTTCTCAATGTCGTGGAAGTTTTGAGTTGGAAAATTTAATATATACTCCTGCAGGTAAACATGAGCATTGCAATACTTCCAATGTCAGCCGAGTACCACTGGAGTCCCACTACTGTTGGTTTAATTCAATCTTCTTTTTTCTGGGGTTACCTTCTCACTCAGGTATGGAGGTATATCCCTACTTTTTCATAGAAAATGAATTTGTTTGCATCTCCATCTTGTGCTTCTGTGTGTGGCAGCGACAATAATGCTTGAGTTTTTAGTAGCTACATCTGCATCTCATGCTTCACATCATTTGTGTGGAGAGTAGAGGCTACTTATTGGATGCTCAATATGAGTTCAAATTCTTAGTATCATTTTATTTATCTAGCTTTAATCTTTTCTGAGCTGGTGCACCTTCTAATTAACCCTAGAGGTGATCAACGAGCTGTTTAGATGGGTTTTCCGCTAATTTCAAACCGAATTGCCCAGTGCCACCAGATTAATGACATGAAGTACATTTACGTTTTCTCTGAAGCAAGGTTTTGTGCAGCTTATGTTGCAGTTTGAGTTGATTTATAATTTACTCTATAAATATTTTTATCAAATGCACTAGAATAATTTAAATTTTGTGAAACAAAAACTATGTATCTTAATCATAGTTTTTCATTTAATAAAACATGAATTTGAGAACAAAGTAATGATTGGAATATACATTTACTGTTATGCATGCATGATGTTATTTACGTATGCTACTTGAATATTATGATCTTTTATTTTTTCTTGAAATCACAAATGTAAAATGTGTGTTGCCAAACCATTTAAGTTACAGTTTATGTAATAATTTCGTAGAAAAGGTAATTGATCTGAATGGTTTAAAAATTTCATGATCACCTCAGTTCTCCCCTTCTTTCTCTTTGGCATTTTATATCTTATAAATTTGTTAATGAAATGGTACTCAGATCGCAGGAGGTATATGGGCAGACACTGTTGGTGGCAAGTTTGTTTTAGGATTTGGTGTAGTTTGGTGGTCAGTAGCAACAGCACTCACACCAGTTGCAGCTAAACTTGGTTTGCCTTTCTTACTCGTGGTTCGCGCTTTCATGGGTATTGGTGAGGTTAGTGGCATTTTTAACTAAAAAAAAGCTCTTACCTCTCAGTCATTGTAATACAAAAAATAATGTCCTTTATTTATAATGCTTGTTAAGGATTGTCCTTTATTGAGGTCAGTGCTTTTCATGCGTTCAATTGTGCACTTTTAGGGATTGATTTTCTCACCTAATCAATAGTTTCATTCTTGTATTCAACTTATTTTTCTTGTCGAGTATGTTAACTCACTATCTTGCAGGGTGTTGCAATGCCAGCTATGAATAATATACTGTCAAAATGGGTTCCTGTATCAGAGAGAAGTAGGTCATTGGCATTGGTTTACAGTGGGATGTATCTTGGATCAGTAACCGGTCTGGCATTTTCACCAATGTTGATCCATAAATTTGGCTGGCCATCTGTCTTTTATTCATTTGGTTCTTTAGGCACTGTATGGTTTGCTTTATGGCTTAATAAGGTGAGTCCTCGATTAGTATGAGCTTCGACTTCAGGAGGCATTTGCGTGTTTTCATTAAACTGTTCTATTCTCATCCGTGATGTCTCCAGCTTTGAATAAGAAATATTGATCAGTGACAAGGAATGCAAATGTAGGCACAAAGTTCACCTCTTGAGGATCCTCGACTGCTGCCTTCAGAAAAGAAGTTGATTCTGCACAACTGCGCATCAAAGGAACCTGTTAAATCAATACCATGGAGATCAATACTGTCCAAACCGCCCGTATGGGCCCTGATAGTATCTCATTTTTGTCACAATTGGGGAACATTTATTCTTCTTACTTGGATGCCGACATATTATCACCAGGTATATTTTGATTTACTTATTATAACCCTAATTGTGCCCCCAAAGTTTCCATCAGGGCTAACTTAGAAGACTGGATTTAGTGGGCGCTTCTACTTCTTTTATTACTTGATGCGTGCCAAAGAATTAGGAGTCAATTCACATAATGCTATTAATGTTTATTAAATTTCACTTCAAACAAATACTTTGATGCCTTAGTCCAATTTCTCTTACAAGTATTTCTATAGGTGTTGAAATTTAATCTTACGGAGTCGGGACTTTTTTCTGTCCTTCCTTGGCTTACTATGGCCTTTTCTGCCAATTTGGGTGGCTGGATTGCTGACACACTTGTGAGCAGAGGTTTATCTGTAACTGTGGTCAGAAAGGTATGCCCTTGAATACGTCTGTATACAGTTAAAGAGATGCATCTAATGGACAATGTAGCCATTGTTTTTTCCATGTGAAACTCATTTGGAGAAAGTTGTTAAGATAGCTAAACAATACGATGATTGATGATAGTTCTGTTAAATCAATTTTTAAAGGGAGTTGGAGAGTTGGCTATTAAATGAACTTTTAAATCATATTTTAACTCTGCACCGAGGTTCAATCACGCACATTGCATAAAGTTTTCTTTAGGATGAAAGCAAACTTCGCAGTTTAGGCTTAATCTTGCTGTTTAAAGCTATCTTCTCTGTTTTGCCTTTACTCTCTCGAGGTCATTCTTTACATTAATTAATGGGAAAATATTCTTTTTTCTGCGTCTGAAATTCTTTATAAAATCGCCTTCTAAAACTGTTGCCCTGTCAAGTTAGTTTAATTAATGTAATTTTTGATAATACTCAGTTTGTGTACTATACTTTGTCAAATTCTGATATGGTTTTTCCTTGTTCGATTTCTTGTGCAGATCATGCAGACAATAGGATTCTTAGGCCCGACTTTCTTCTTAACTCAATTGAGCCACGTCGATTCCCCTGCGATGGCTGTTTTATGTATGGCGTGCAGTCAGGTTTGCTCTTTCCATTCTATGTTTTGCAATAGCAACATTTGGGTCTAGTCAAGACTCAAGAAAATACAAAACGATATTTAAATGTGTCCTTTTTCATTTCTTTCAATCTATATATTCCTTTAGTAATCTTATACAAATGAACCATTGAAAGAAAATCTTGTACAAGTGACATTTGTCATGCCTTAAATTTAGCCCAATAATCCTTGCTTGTCCATAAATCCTTGTGTCAACAGGTTTTGGTTTAAATCACGTGTAACCGAGTGAAGTGATTCTTGTGCAGGGAAGTGATGCTTTCTCACAATCAGGATTGTATTCGAACCATTTAGATATAGCACCCCGCTATGCAGTAAGTATTCTCTCCTGATCCGTGTACTGTTGTGAATGCCTACTTGCACGAAGATATTAGGCGATTTCATTGACAAAGATTCAATGATTCATGATTCATAACTCATATAATCATGGTGTTCTAAATAGAGTTATTGAAATGTATAAATTACTGCAACATTTCAGCTCCTAAAATCAGTTTCAGTCCTTTCTTGTCATAATTTATATTATGGAATCCTGTGCAGGGTGTATTGCTCGGTCTGTCTAATACAGCCGGAGTGCTGGCTGGTGTTCTCGGCACTGCTGCAACCGGATATATCTTGCAACACGGTTTGTGTGACATCCCTATAAATAAATCATAAATATATCGTAAAATTAAATAAACTAAACCATTACGTTCATTTGATCACTCAAATATGCTAGTTTCTCTTCTTTTTCAAGTGCTGCTCGTTTTTGTATTGAATGCTCTGTTGTTCAGGTTCTTGGGACGACGTCTTCAAGGTCTCGGTAGGGCTCTACCTAGCTGGCACTGTGGTCTGGAATCTTTTCTCGACCGGGGAGAAAATATTAGATTAAGAGGGACAGGTGCACTAGGGTTTAAACCCTCATGGCATGCAACTAGACCAAGTATTTAACTGCTGCAAAATTCTCTGACCAGTGCTCGTTCGGTTTATTAGCTGCTTTATTACAAGCCGAGCCAAGACGAGCTGTGTTCTTCCCATCCATCCATATCACCAGTAGAATTGTGAGGGGTGATAACTCATTGGATGAAGAAATTGGTGGGAGTAGGATTATAGAAGCATACATCATTCATGTATATAATGTTGATACTGGAAATTTGGAGTACATTACTTGAAAAGACTGATTCTTCATTGTTAGATCATGATTTTTAGCGATTTCACGGTCATTTGGTAGTTCAATATTTACTTTATTAAAAAGGAAAAAGTTATAAAAATTCCGTTGCCGGGACTTGAACCCGGGTCTCTCACATCCTAACCAACTAGACTATAATGGATTTGATAGATGTTTCGATGACAAAGTATTTATTCATTTTAATAGATGGCCACTTATGCTGCATATATGTTTTTTACCTTCGAAGAGTGAAAATGTATAAAAAGCGGTAGAATTATAGGTTAATAGGATTTAAGAGTATATAAGGGTGATTTTAAAATTTTGACTATAGATTTTGAAAACTAAATACCAATTTTCAAAACAAAAGAACAAATATTGTGTTAAGATTTTAGTTAAAGAATAAGTATTTTTTTTCTTCCATCTGCCTACCTATATCCCTAATTACAAAATACATAAATAAAAGAAATCAAGCTGATAAAATATACCACTAAATATTAACACTCACTACAAAAAAATTATTTTTTAACAACCGAATATTCCGTTGCTAAAAGCCTTAATTTCATTGTTAAACTGACTTACCAACGGATTAGCAACGGAATCTGTTGGTAAAATTCCGTTGGTAAAGTGGTGGTTGCTAAATTTTTAGCAATGAAAAATCAATTCCATTGGTAATCCGTTGTTAATAATTTCGTTGGTAATTTATATATTTACTTGTTAATCGGTTGGTAAATACCAACGGATTGAATTCCATTCTTAAAATAGAGAATAAATCCGTTTGCATTCCGCTGCTAAAACAAAGATGTCATTTTTGTTGCTAATCAATTGGTAATTACCAACGGATTGAATTCCGTTGATAAATTCGGTTGCTAAAAAATATTTTTTTTTGTAATGACTTGAAACTTTTTCTTTTTTTAATAAGTTTTAACTTTTATTTTACCAACCATATTATATATATACTCTCCCTCTCCGTCCCATAAAAAATTTCACTTCTCATTTGTAAAATGGAGTACAAAGGAACGCTACAATCTGGAGGGAGTGAGTATACTAATTACTATGTTTCTTGAACACATTTGTCATTAATATAGTAAAAAGTAGTACTAGCAAATATTTTCTCAACCACCATAAAGTAAGAACGATTTCGTTGGTGAAAAGAATGAAAAATTCTAATTTAGCTAGGAGCTGAAATTAATCGTTTGTTCTATGAATTGATAACTTATTAAATTATAAACTATACAGTAACTTAAGCTTTCCATTAAATAATAATGAACGAATATGAACTTGATTGAGTTGGATTGTTATTCAAGAATAATTTCGGAAAGTGAATGATTATGAAGCATCGTATATCTATTTATATTTATTATAAGATATGATTCTTTTTGCACGAAAATCACATTATATATTTTGGTGAGATGTACAGTTTGTGTTATTTCTTCTCGTAATTTTCTTTACAATTTTTGTGTATCATTTTAATGTCACTAAGAATAAAACTTACTACTGCAAGATAAAAATTTAGCCATTCCACCAAAGACTTGAACTTTTCTATTAATTTAGCATAATTATTTCTATTTGTATCCAATATTATATAATAAGTCATTAATAAAATAAAAGAAAGGATAAAAGTGTATCACATTGAAATTTGATCATACTATATCGAAAGAAATCGAAATTACATTTGAGCAATACCCCCAAATAGTAGTCTACACACAAAAGAATTATTTCTGCACTTTTCAAATAAATGATGTAAATTGTTCATTTTAGTACTTTTGTGAACAAATATATATACGTATACACACAGTAAACACCCACACAGATGTGAAAACTCGACAAACATCAAACGACCAATTTACCCCTCTCACCATCAACTCACACTCCACTGCACTACGCAGACACGGCGGCTTTGGGCGGCGTAACCAGCTCCCGCGGCTTCAAATACACCTTCAGCCCATTCTTCATGAACAGAGTCAGCGACATCTTCTGCTCAACGCGGTGGCCGGGAACCAGCGTCAGCCGGTAGCGGAGGAGCACCGCCGACGCCACCGACTTCATCTGCAAATAAGCCAAATCCTTCCCTAAGCAAGTCCTGGGCCCACCATTGAACGCCACGAACTTGTACCCATCCTTCGGCGGTTCGAACCGGTCTCCTCCGGTCGAAAGCCACCTCTCCGGTTTAAACTCCATGCAATCCTCACCCCATATACTCTTCATTCTACCGATTGAGTATATGGAGTAGGTCACAGTCGATCCCGCCGGGACGAAACTGCCGTCGGGAAGTACGTCGTCGGAGACGACGTACTTGAAGTCCTCCGGGACGGAGGGATACAAACGCAGCGTTTCGGCGATGGCGGATTTGAGGTAAACCAGCCTATCCGCTTCGTCGAACGACAGTGGCTCTTCGATCCATTTGCTCGTGTCTTTCCCGCGAGTTTCCTGTAGAACCTTCGTAATTTCGTTGAGAATTGTTTGCTCGACTCGGGGTGAGTTCATTACGAGCCAGAAGAACCAACTCAGTGCCACCGATGACGTGTCCCTTCCGGCGAGGACGAAATTCAGAGCGATCCGTTTTAGAACTGCGTTCGGAAATAAATTACCGTCGATGTCTCTCTTCTTCATGAATCTCGACAGAAGATCGTCGGACGGAGTTTCCTTTCTCGCATCCAATGCTTCCGTCATGTAATTCTCCACCACCTGCAAGCTCCTCCTCAGCCTCCTCTCTCCTCCGATATCAATAATCTTCTTCAACCGCCACAGAAAACCAGGGTACAGCAGCCGCTGCAGCGTCGCCTCCGTCGCCGAGTCAAACGCAACGGAAAACGGATTCTCCGGCATCTCCGGCGACAGCGTCTCCGGGTCCTTCCCAAATGTCAACCCGCAGATATTATCAAACGTTAATCGTAACAGCAAATCCTGAAGATCAACCGCGGTCTGATTCTTTTCAGCCTTCTCCAGTATAATCCACAACCGGGTACGGATAGTCCGGTTCACCCACCGGGCCATGGCCTGTCGGAGGGTCCGAGTAGTGAACTCGAGTGCGGCGGTCTTCCTCTGTATCAGCCACGTCTCGCCGTCGCTGTTGAAAATCCCCTGCCCTAGAAGGTCGTGAAAAGCGGTCTGCCACGTGGGCCCCTTCGGGTAATTATCGAACCGGGTTCGGAGAATATGCTCGATGTTCTTGGGGTGACACGTCACCGTATAGAACCCCTGTTTCCTTGCAAAGAAGGGTATGGCAATGGTGGTGGTCTGGTAGGTGGCGGCGCCGCCCGAGGCCTTGAGGTTGCCGGAAATCCAATCATGGATCCTCCGGCGGTTCATGAATAGATAAGGGAGGCTGCCGACGAAGGGCCAGACGGTGGGGCCGGTGAGTTTTCTTGCCAAGAGGTAGAACCATAGGAGGTAGGCTGAGGTGGCAGCCGTAAGGATGAAGAGAGAGAGTACGGTTTCCATTGGGAAGAGAGAGAAGTAGTGAGAGGTGGAGTGGAGTGAGGAAGGTGAGAAGGGTGACAAGGTATATATAGAAAGTAGGGATAAAAGGAAGAATTAGGAGAGAGTTGTTGGGAAATATTAAGAATGAAGAAGAAGATCTGTGGGTCGATATATGTTTGGTTTGATAGTAACAAGTTTGGAGTTATTCATTTCATACGAAAAAACCATGCATGCAATATTCTTGCACACCACTACACATGTCTATTTGTTCAATTTATATTTTATTTCCTACCTATGTATTTCACTAAGACGCGTGTCCTATACTTTACCCAACCTTCTTTCTTTCACAAAAAATCACGATACATATGTTGGGTTCGTCATAGCGATCCGGGTGAACGCAGCGGAATTTAAAATTTTTCATAATTAATAAATCATATTTATTAAATACATGAAAAGGTTTCACCCCGGATGCTCTAAAACGATTATAGGATCCGGTGTTAAAATATATTGAAAGAAATCTACATAAAGATTATTCTTACCCTCGTAGACTTTCTTTCAATTGATGCAAGGAGTGAGGGAATCGATTCCCGGATTGTGGCTAAAACTCCGTACTTCTTAATAAGGGATCCAAGTGTATCCCCTCTAAAGTAATCCACCGATTGAATGAACAACACAAATATTATACTTCGCTAGTAGTATAAAATTGTTGATATCAATAAACGTTTCCCGTATCAACTTGTGATAAGAGAAAATAAATTAAAGAATAATTATCAATATAATTATTCTCCAAAATTGATCACAAAATGAATAAGCAAAGATTTATATCTCAAAAGGAAACAATTTCCTATCTTCCTAAAATATCAAAGTATCAACTTATCTTCACAACTTTGAAAATGCCGATACTTCATTCTTGAAAATGGAAGGAAAGATATCTCATATATATCTATCACATTATCTATAAAATATACATAATGCCTTCACCATTATGAATATATTATATATAAATAAATTCCATTATCTTTGGATATTCATAATGTATTCACCATTATGGAAAAATATATCATATATATATTCATAATGCTCTCACCACTATGAAAATATATCATATATATTCTTAATGCACTTACCACTATGGAAATATATCATATATATTCATAATGCATTCTCCACTATGGTATATTATTATTTTAATTAAATAATCAAATTATTTAATTATAATAAATAGTTAACAATTTTAAATATTGTTCCAATTGATAAAAATTGTTCATTCAAATTAAGGTGTGATCCTTTAGGTTCACTTCTAACTCTAGTAGTAGGCTTACAACATTTGTAACTTATAAATAACAATTATTATATTAATTAATCCAATTAATTAATTCACTTGAAATTAACTAATTAATTTCAAGAACCTACTAATCACGGTAACATCTAGCAAGTAGCGTGATCTTCTAGTGTTAGGTGAATAGCGAGTAAACCTTCAAATTAACGAGTGACATACACGTACGGTCTTTCTAACAATTAATCTCCCGATTGAGTCTAGAGTAGGAATATTAGTCGAAACTCTATTAACTCAATAACTATGCTTCTATTTCATGTTACAATGATTCATTGTGAATCTTTATTCTCATTGCCTTGGCCAAGGTCTTTGAATCATTAACAATGAAATACACAGGAGATTCTCTTGTCCTAGACAAGTGTTAGATTCTATCTTAGCCACACATAAGTCTCCATGTACATCAATATAATACCCAACATATCCCCTTTAGGATTGCTAAACAATCAGAAGATAAGTCTAAGTATTAGATGAAGCACACAAGACTACCATGGTGCTTCAAGTCTAAAGACTAATCGTGTACTATCGTAATTAGAAAATTCTAATTTCGACACATATCCAATAAGAATTTTCTGCGGATCATGTTCGATAAACTTATTCTCTAATAAGTATCTACATATATGAATTTGTGTCACAATACTAATATTGATGGAATACAATATTCTCGTCCCACGAGCATTCATCATATGTACGAATCTTTACTGAATTATTCTTTATCCCATTTAGAAAAATTCTGGACTCGGAACCATGTTTAAGACCAAAGCTCTATGTATAAATTCCATGATTACCATCATATGCGTAACCATACATTTTAGCTTAAATTGGTCTAGGGATTTTATCTAATAAATTAAAACAGCCTTTAATAATATAATTTCCAATGAGATTGTTTATATTCAAAATATAAAGAGTACAAATGTCCAATCTAATTGGTGCACTGGGCATACTACTCTAACAATCTCCCACTTGCCCTAGCTCCAATTACCCATATATTTAAGTCCCATCTTTTCAAGATGTTTCTCAAATATCTTTTGAGCCAAAGGCTTAGTCAGTGGGTCTGCTACATTTTCTGCTGAAGCGACTCGATCCATAACGACATCGCCTCTCCCCATGATTTCTCTAATCAAGTGGTATCTTCTCAAGATATGCTTGGATCTTTGATGAGATCTTGGTTCCTTTGCTTGCGCAATGGCTCCATTGTTATCACAGTATATCATTACTGGATCAACAATAGATGGAACTATACCCAACCCTTGGATAAAGTTTCTGATCCAAACAGCTTCTTTTGCTGCATCTGATGCAGCTATATATTCAGCTTCAGTGGTGGAGTCTGCAGTAGTTTCTTGTTTGGAACTCTTCCAACTTACCGCACCACCATTCAAAATGAATATATAACCTGACATTGACTTAGAGTCATCCACATCAGACTGAAAACTGGAATCAGTATATCCTTCTAATTTCAGCTCTCCAGGGCCGTATATAAAAAAGATATCCTTAGTCCTTCTCAAGTACTTAAGGATCATCTTGACGACCTTCCAGTGTTCTTCACCTGGATTTGACTGATATCTGCTCGTGACACTTAGAGCATGCGCGACATCAGGCCTTGTACATAGCATTGCATACATTATGCTTCCAATTGCTGAAGCATAAGGCACGCGAGTCATTCTTTCTCTTTCTTCAGGCGTCTTAGGAGACATAGCCTTAGAAAGTGAAACCCCATGACTCATTGGCAAGAATCCTCGTTTGGATTCTTCCATACTAAATCTCTTTAGTATCTTATCTATGTACATGGATTGGGATAGTCCGATCATTCTTCTAGATCTATCTCTATAGATCTTTATTCCTAGAATAAATGATGCTTCTCCCAAATCCTTCATGGAGAATTGTTTAGACAACCAAGTTCTTGTTGATTGCAACATACCTATATCGTTTCCGATAAGTAGGATGTCATCAACATAGAGCACAATAAAAGTAACTGCACTCCCACTAACCTTTTTGTATACACATGGTTCATCCGGATTCTTTTGAAAATCAAACGATTTGATTGTTTCATCGAATCGAATGTTCCAACTCCTCGAAGCTTGTTTAAGCCCATAAATGGATCTTTGGAGCTTGCAAACCTTTTGCTCACTCCCACTTGATATAAAGCCCTCAGGTTGCTTCATATAGATCTCTTCCTTAACGTTACCATTAAGAAAAGCAGTCTTTACATCCATTTGCCATATCTCATAGTCATAATATGCAGATATAGCTAATAAAATTCGAATGGATTTCAGCATTGCTACTGGTGAAAAGGTTTCCTCATAATCAATTCCTTGTTTCTGAGAATATCCTTTAGCAACCAGTCTTGCCTTATAGGTTGCTACCTCTCCATCAGCTCCAAGCTTTCGCTTGTAAACCCATTTGCATCCAATAGGAACTGTTCCTTCTGGTGGGTCTACCAAAGTCCATACTTTGTTAGAGTACATGGAGTCCATCTCGGATTGCATTGCTTCTTGCCATTTCTTTGAGTCAATGTCTGACATTGCCTCTCCATAGCTTATTGGATCATTATCCAAAAGGAGTCCCTCTTCTTTGTTTTCTAATAACAAAGTGTACCTACTAGGTATCTTAGGTATCCTTTCGGATCTCCTAAGAGGTTGTGTATCAGATGTCCCAGTTTCTACTGGTTGTTCATTCACTGCAATTGGAAGGTTTGTTGTTTCTTGAACTTCTTCAAGTTCTACGAGTTTGCCATTTCTATCAGATAGAAATTCTTCTTCAAGAAACGTGGCATTCCTGGAAACAAACACCTTTTGTTCCGAGGTATCGTAGAAGTAATATCCAATTGATTCCTTTGGATATCCAACAAACTTACATATTTTGGATCTCATATCCAATTTATCTCCCATTTGTTGCTTCACGTAAGCATCACACCCCCATACCCGAAGGTATTTGTATGAGGGTACTTTACCACACCACATCTCATAAGGTGTAGTAGGGACGGCCTTAGAAGGCACCCTATTTAATAGGTGAGCTGCCGTTTCTAAAGCATGGCCCCAAAAAGAAAGAGGTAATGAAGTGAAACTCATCATAGATCGAACCATGTCCATCAAGGTTCGATTCCTGCGTTCCGAAACTCCATTGAGTTGGGGAGTGCCAGGAGGAGTCCACTGTGAGAGAATCCCATTCTCTTTTAGATAATCTAGAAATTCTGTACTTAAGTATTCACCCCCTCGATCTGATCGAAGTGTTTTTATACTTAAGCCAGTTTGTTTCTCTACTTCAGTTCTGAATTATTTGAACTTTTCAAAAACTTCAGATTTGTACCTTAATAGGTACACATAACCATACCTAGAGAAGTCATCGGTAAAGGTTAAGAAGTAGCTGTAGTTCCCACGAGCATTAACATTTAATGGCCCACATACATCTGTATGAATTAATTCCAATAGATGTGTAGCTCGCTCCACTTGTCCAACAAATGGAGATTTGGTCATTTTTCCCTTGAGACAGGACTCACATGTTGGTAGTTCTTGCTCGTCCTTTAGGTCAAGCAATTTTGCCAACTTATTTATCCTTTTCTTAGAAATATGACCTAATCTTGCATGCCATAATGTGATAGAACTACAGTTATCTAATTTTCTTTTATTCTGTTGAAGATTAAGAATGAAATTTTGGGGAGTTAAGGTATATAAACCATTCGTCAATATGCAAGTAGTGATTAAAGAAGAACATTTAGAAATGGAACAACTTCCATGTTCAAATTTAAAACAATAACCTTCTCTATCCATAACAGGAATAGAGATAATGTTCTTAATAATCTCTGGAACATAAAGACAATTATTCAATACCAAAACATAATCATTACTTAAAGCTAGATTAATAGTTCCTACGGCTAATGCAGCAACCTTTGCTCCATTCCCCAGCCTTAGAACCATTTCTCTTTTTTCTAGCTTTCTACTTCTTTCCATTATCTGCAAATCATTGCAAATGTGTGAGGCACAACCGGTATCTAATACCCAAGAAGTATCATTAACTGATAAGTTAACTTCAACATAATAAATACCTGAACTCTTCAGGGTTGCAAGGTAATCCTTGCAGTTCCTCTTCCAGTGTCCAGTTTGATTGCAGTGGTGACACTTATCATTGGACTGAGAAGTTTTCTTTTTCTTGATACCTCCCTTTGCTTTCAGTTTGTTGGGATTGTTAGAACTCTTTCTATTTCCCTTCTTTTTCTTTGGCTTTGCAGCCTTAGATCCAGAAGTGGACCCAACAAACATGACTGATTTGTCCCTTTTCATCGTGGACTCAGTTGTCTTTAACATGCTAACAAGTTCAGTGAGACTTTTCGTCATGTTATGCATGTTATAATTGACAACAAATGTGTCAAATGAAGGGGGCAGAGACTGCAACAACAAGTCAGTGCAAAGCTCAGGTGGAACCTCAACTTTCAATGACGCGAGTCGTTCCGTTAGGGCTATCATCTTCAATCCATGTTCCTGGACTGAAGAGCCCTCAGCCATGTGACTGCGGAAGAGCTCTTTAGATATCTCATATCTTTGTTGCCTGCTATTCTCACCAAACAAGTTCTCGAGTCGTTTAAGAATAGCATAAGCAGAGGTTTGATCCTCATTTTGTCTCTGCAGCTCATTTGACATAGATGCTAACATGTAGCACCGAGCTTTGAGATCGTCATCCTGATGACGTTTGAACTTCTCAAGTTCCTCAGTCGTAGCATTAGCACCAGGTGCATCAGGGATTGGTTTGTCAAGAACATATTCACTTCTTTCAGATTTTAAGAGAATTTTGAAATTTCTCAGCCAATCATTAAAGTTTGGTCCAGTTAACTTGTTTTGTCCAATTAAAGCGGTTATAGGATTGTTTGCCATTTCAGTAGATGAATCTACAAAATGATGAAGCAGAAAATGAGAAAACTATGAAAATTAATATTAATTTAATATAAGGTCTTCAATATTAAATGTCTCCCACTATTTTATTCGAATTTCATAATCCCAATGAAAATCGGAAAATCATAATTTTCTAGTAGGTTTGAGGCCCAAATAGAATTCTTCACACCCCAATTTTATGAGCCCATGAAAAATTCTCTTCGGTAGTAAAACGTTTTACAATTGTATCACTATACAACCCTCAATTTGTTTTACCTCACCTTTCACGTATACCTCAATTTTATGAGCCCATACGTTACTTAGTGTCAAACAATACCTATCAAACATTCATGCAATTAAAACATCAAAACACCCCACGACTCATGGCCGATGCAGTGATGCATTTAATTCATGAGCATCATTATGATAGATAAAGAACACATCTTTCTTCCACAAACCCACCCCACGACTCATGGCCAATGGTTAAGTGTAGTAGCATCATCATGTCTCTATCTTTTGATAGTAGGCATGGATTGATGGGTCATACTCATCATATCCATATTTGTTTGAAATAAAATTTTTGTATAAGTTTCAAAAACTTAGGGATTATTTTTATTTCCAAGACCTCATCATTCCATTAAGGTAAATTATTTAATGTTCATCAAATGAGTGCATTAAATAAATTCTAACATGCATATATCCTATACATACATAAAGCGGTGGGATGATCATGGCCAACCTATGCGACCCGTTTGAGCCAAAACGGGTCTATGGTCAATCTAAGGGACAATGAGAACTTTTACATCATAATGTAAAACCCATACACTTATGGGCCTTGAGCATCTATTCTATTACATTTAATTACCCATCAACAATTGGGTCTTCTTTTGGGCTTCCTTCAAGTCCTCAAATTTACAATGAATAAATTAAATCCTCACGGACTAATCTACTCTCATTGCATAAATTTAAAGAACTTACAAATGTAAATTAAAGAGGCTCGCAGTCCCCATAAAACCCAAATAAATTACAACCATCACATAAAATCCAAGGCTCATGATCATCCCTAAATAAATAAATATGCATTTAACATATTAAATTTATTTATATCCATTCACAATGAATAATACCGTAACGAGATATAAGAATAACAATTATTCCTATTTCTCATTTTAAAATAATACTAGTTGAGAACTATGACTAACAATTAGTCAATATTACAAAACTAAATTTTAGAATTGACTTTAAGAATTTTGTTGGCCTTTATTAATTAAGAAACAATTTCTAGATTAATAAAGCCAAATCAATTCAATGATAGCTAATTATTTCTACTTAGAAATATTTCCTAGAAACCCATTTCTATAAATAGCCATCATATATCATTGTTGATAATAAACATCTAATGTTTATATCAAATTAAATATTAAATATTGATAACAAATTATCAATAATAATTATTATTAGACAATGATATTTCAAGAAATAATTTCTTGATAAATACAACGTATTACTTAAACTTCATTCCAAATGAATATATTGAATAAGAAATATAAATAACTTTTATTTAATATTTCATATTCACACTTGAAACCAATATAATCATAAACTAACATTTAGTCAATTTTATTAAAATTACAAAAAAAAATTTAACTGTATAAATAGTAGTTTAAGAACAATTCTTATCATACTACAACAGTTGAAATTTTAGAGTAATTAATAATTGTCGAGAAACCTTTTCTCGTTGTTTCAAGTGTTCTTATTTAACCATTAAATAATACTAAAACAATTTTAGTACCAAATATATTTCAACACCGTGAACCTAGGCTCTGATACCACTGTTGGGTTCGTCATAGCGATCCGGGTGAACGCAGCGGAATTTAAAATTTTTCATAATTAATAAATCATATTTATTAAATACATGAAAAGGTTTCACCCCGGATGCTCTAAAACGATTATAGGATCCGATGTTAAAATATATTGAAAGAAATCTACATAAAGATTATTCTTACCCTCGTAGACTTTCTTTCAATTGATGCAAGGAGTGAGGGAATCGATTCCCGGATTGTGGCTAAAACTCCGTACTTCTTAATAAGGGATCCAAGTGTATCCCCTCTAAAGTAATCCACCGATTGAATGAACAACACAAATATTATACTTCGCTAGTAGTATAAAATTGTTGATATCAATAAACGTTTCCCGTATCAACTTGTGATAAGAGAAAATAAATTAAAGAATAATTATCAATATAATTATTCTCCAAAATTGATCACAAAATGAATAAGCAAAGATTTATATCTCAAAAGGAAACAATTTCCTATCTTCCTAAAATATCAAAGTATCAACTTATCTTCACAACTTTGAAAATGCCGATACTTCATTCTTGAAAATGGAAGGAAAGATATCTCATATATATCTATCACATTATCTATAAAATATACATAATGCCTTCACCATTATGAATATATTATATATAAATAAATTCCATTATCTTTGGATATTCATAATGTATTCACCATTATGGAAAAATATATCATATATATATTCATAATGCTCTCACCACTATGAAAATATATCATATATATTCTTAATGCACTTACCACTATGGAAATATATCATATATATTCATAATGCATTCTCCACTATGGTATATTATTATTTTAATTAAATAATCAAATTATTTAATTATAATAAATAGTTAACAATTTTAAATATTGTTCCAATTGATAAAAATTGTTCATTCAAATTAAGGTGTGATCCTTTAGGTTCACTTCTAACTCTAGTAGTAGGCTTACAACATTTGTAACTTATAAATAACAATTATTATATTAATTAATCCAATTAATTAATTCACTTGAAATTAACTAATTAATTTCAAGAACCTACTAATCACGGTAACATCTAGCAAGTAGCGTGATCTTCTAGTGTTAGGTGAATAGCGAGTAAACCTTCAAATTAACGAGTGACATACACGTACGGTCTTTCTAACAATTAATCTCCCGATTGAGTCTAGAGTAGGAATATTAGTCGAAACTCTATTAACTCAATAACTATGCTTCTATTTCATGTTACAATGATTCATTGTGAATCTTTATTCTCATTGCCTTGGCCAAGGTCTTTGAATCATTAACAATGAAATACACAGGAGATTCTCTTGTCCTAGACAAGTGTTAGATTCTATCTTAGCCACACATAAGTCTCCATGTACATCAATATAATACCCAACATATCCCCTTTAGGATTGCTAAACAATCAGAAGATAAGTCTAAGTATTAGATGAAGCACACAAGACTACCATGGTGCTTCAAGTCTAAAGACTAATCGTGTACTATCGTAATTAGAAAATTCTAATTTCGACACATATCCAATAAGAATTTTCTGCGGATCATGTTCGATAAACTTATTCTCTAATAAGTATCTACATATATGAATTTGTGTCACAATACTAATATTGATGGAATACAATATTCTCGTCCCACGAGCATTCATCATATGTACGAATCTTTACTGAATTATTCTTTATCCCATTTAGAAAAATTCTGGACTCGGAACCATGTTTAAGACCAAAGCTCTATGTATAAATTCCATGATTACCATCATATGCGTAACCATACATTTTAGCTTAAATTGGTCTAGGGATTTTATCTAATAAATTAAAACAGCCTTTAATAATATAATTTCCAATGAGATTGTTTATATTCAAAATATAAAGAGTACAAATGTCCAATCTAATTGGTGCACTGGGCATACTACTCTAACAACATACTCTCTCCCGAAAGGCATTTTGGTACAAACCGAAAGGGGTTTTGTACGTTGATTAAGAGTATTGTTATTTAAATATATAGTGAATAATTATATTAGTGGGAGTGTGAGTCCATATTTTAATTGAGTCTCATGTGTCTAAAAAATAAATGACCCTCTTTGGGGCGAACGACCAAAATGGAAAAAATACCCTCTTTCGAATGGATTGAGGGAGTAAAAGATACTTCCTCTGTCCCATTGAAACGTACGCGTTTTTCTATTTTGGTTCGTCCCAATACAAAGTGTGCATTTTTCTTTTGGTAAAGAGGACCCACACATATTAATTACTTTTCTCTCTATGGATCCACATGTCATACTAATACACCTACCCACTTTGCATTAATATATTAGTTCTCTCATCTAACTATACATTAAAATATTATACTTCTTAATCAACGTGCAAAAAGCAAATGTGTACGTTGTAACGGAACGGAGGGAGTAAAACCCACTGCATATAATTTTATTTTTTAAAAAAATAATATGCACATATTTTTGTGCATGAAAGTTAATAAAAGTTCGTTTTAGGTGTACGAAATAAACTACTCCCTTCTCTCTCTGCTACGTATACCTTTGGTTTTTCGAAATATTAATACGTAGTATGTAGTTATATTAATGAGGTGTGTAAGACTCATATATTAAATGTATTAGTGATGCGTGTGGATTCCATATATTAAAAAAGAGAAATGTATACTTCTTATGCGGACGGCAAAAATAGCAAAATGTATACATTTTCAGCAGACGGATGGAGTAATTGAAATAGGTGTATTTGATGTACTCTCTGTCACATACTTATCTTCATCGATACTATAGATATGTAAATAAGAAAAATTATTTTTTGATCAATTTTATTGACTTCTTAAGGATATTGTAGTATTTTTAAGTAATTAATAAGTATAAAATATGTTATGTGTATTAGATGAGAGTGATATTTTTGAAATAAAGATAGGTTTTGAAGTTATTGATTGATGTGATATTTTTGTTTTTGATAGTGAAGATAAATGTGAGACGGATGAAAATGGAAGGTGTTAAAATAAGTGTAGGATATAGAGAGTATAAGTTAATAACAAAAATATATAAATTTGTTGGATTAGTATAAAAGGTAAAGTAAAATTTAGAGTATGGGGAACTGGTGGAGCAACAACGATTGCTTCCAATGAGTGGAGGTCTCTACTATCGATCTTGAGGAGAATTAAGGAGAAGGTAGGGACGCAAAGAATATGGAGGATGCGACTATGAAGGGTACATTGACTTATAAGAGTGTAATAATGAAAAATGCACAGTACACTTTTAATACCAATATCATCTTTACTTAATTACCAATTTTACTATTTTTATATTTTTTTGGACAAAAAAATCCCTGCACGTGTTTTATTATTTCTACTTGGGGTGTACACCCCCTACCCACCCTGTCCAGGCGGTGGCGGGGTCACCGGCAGAGGAGTGCGCGGTCTGGCAGCGACCGTTTTCTGGCGGGATCGTCGGTGGACCGGCGGTAGCTTGGTGGTGGAGGAGGGTTTTGGGAGTTGGAGGGTATAAGAGTTTTATCCATGGGTAATAGAGTCAAAAAAATATATAAATTTTGTAGATTTTTGATAACTTTTTAAAAAAATTGTCTTAATTTTCACCTTAGAATTTTGTATAAAAAAAAAAATTCTCCCTATAAAAAATAGGGTGAGGGATCCGGATATAGATAGATTTTGTGGTTTCTACATCAGCAAAGTCACTCTTGTTCTTTTGAGTGGCCCTTTGGTGGAATCAGTATGGAAGCATGTCGTTAGGGAATAGTTAAGGTGGAGAAGAAGAATTCAGACGATTCAAGGTGGATTCAAAATAGATATATAAAAATAGAAGATGTGTTAGAGGAAAAAAAAGCTTCAGACTCTAGCCCTTACGTCATGTGTGACGAAAGTGTGGGAGTATAGGAATGCGCAATTGTCTGATGAATCAAAGTTGTAGACTAAGCTTGTGGAAAGCATCAAGATGGAGGATGCTCGTCTTGGTCTTTTTTTCTAGTTTTATTTTTCGCGTATTTCAAAATTTTCTTCTTAATTGAGTTATTTTGATTTCTGATTTATACTTTCTATTTTTTTCTCAATAAAATTTACAGTTTTCGCGAAGTGAGCATAAGTATTATGATACACTATAAAAATGGAGAGACAAATGAAGTATTTGATTCGTTAAAAATATGACAAAAGCTCATGTGCCCCGGGACACGGAGGGATACTCCGTATCCCCATGTGAACATAATTCTCCCCTCTATATTCTATTTAAACTTATGTATTGCTAGGGGTTCGAAAATTGCCCGGATCCACAGGAGTCTCACTCTAAAAATATTTAATTTAATTTCGCTTATTTCAACTGGTAAATTAAATTTTTAATTAATCTCTATCACTATATAAAATAAAATAATAATTTTTTAAAGAAATAACACTACCCCTTATTTTAACCTTATAATCCTATAGTTCATGGTGCACATAAAATCACCCTTAAAATATTAATGAAATTATTAGTGGTCCTGAAATGGGAAATATAGAGCAGGAAATAACAAAAATATATTAGACGTAATGAAGTGGAAATTGAAATAGGGATTTGTGCCACCTGTGTTTATCTTTGGTGTGTGACAAGTTATGTTGCACATTTCAGGTTGGTTGGTGGAAATGGTTTATCTGAGCTGAGAATTTGGTATTGCTGCAAATCTGGTTAACATTCACACATACACGCATATTCCATCTTAATTATTTTCCTAACTTAATTTCACAACCTTTTCCTTTTTCTTTTTTTGGCGTAGGATGTCCTGTTATATTTTGGTGTTACCTCTCCTGTTATACGTGTTAGATGAGTGACACGTATGCGGAGATATTAATCTCAACCTTTTCCCTTAGGGTTGATTGTTAGGGTATAGATTAGTCTATCCTACGTGTCAATCATCCAACGATTTGTAACATGTGATGTAACACCAAATGTAACAGAAGATCCGAACCGCTTCTTTTGGGGTAAACGCACCCTGTAATTAAATGGTTAATTATTCTTCATTAATATATCATTAGAGCATAAATTCTGTACTTAATACTCCACTAAAACAAACTATTACACTGCCTAGTCAACTAGCTACTAATTTAACAATTACATTAAACTTGTTCAATTTGCTCAACTTTTGACTTCTTATATTTCAAACACACCCACTCCCTCTATAATTTAAGTATATTCATAATTACCAATTTACCCTCCAATATAGTATGTAGTTATATACTCCCTCCTCCCATCAACAAGGTAACTATTTGATTTTTTAAGTGGATTAATATTATATATATATAGTCGATATTTGTATTAGTGGTGAGTGGTTGATTATGTATGTATATATTTTCCAAAAAAACAATAAATACCTTTGCCGTGAATGACCTATAACAAAATAGATATCTTATCAGCTAACAGTGAAATAATAATAATAATACTCCTTAACTATCAAAGAGGAAGTGACTGGCTTTCGGTGTGGGCAAAAACTCCTGCACCTCCGGGGACACAGAAGAATACTTTGTGTCCCCATGTGAACACAACCCTCCCCCTCCAATTCTATTTAAACATATGTATTGCTAGGGATTTAAATTGCAAAGGAGCATAAAAATTGTAAAGACACACGCAATGTATCCATGCGCTCCGGTAGCCACACTCCTCGGTGTGATTGGTTAATATGAAACATTGTTTTTAAAATATGAATCATTGGTTAATAGATGTAATTAAGTATGGTAATTGTTTCAGTTTTATTAAAATTTTTAAAAGTTTTTTATAGGTTTATTAGCAGGCTAAAATAAATTCTATCAACTTTGGTCAAAAAAATAAAACTATAGATTCAAGATTTGAAATTTTAAAATAATTTAATAATTACCATAAATTTAAACATAAAACTCTTAAAGGCATGTTAAATATATAAAAAAATTAAGAGTTTAACTGTGTTGCACCCGATGCATCGATGCACTTGAATAATCTCAACTGTTAAATCATATTCTTATTTAATCTTCACTACTTAATAAAATAAAATAATTAAAAATAAAATTAATAACTACCCAGTATTACACCCCAATTTATTTTATAAACCTCCAGGTGCACTGGTACACCAGTCACCAGGGGAACCATAGAATAATCCAAAAATTAAACTCATTTTATTAAATAATTTTGTGATTTTTTATATCATAAATTGATAGTTCGTGAATTGATTAAGAAAACGCGGTGTTATTTCATGTTACATTTTTAACCTTTTTAAACTACGGTGAGGCTTGCGCGCACACGGGCGCTTTTAGAATTTAGTATTATGGATAAGGGTATATTATTTTGTTCTAAAGGGTATACACTTTAATTAATAAGGGTACATCATTTTGTTCTAAAGGTATACACTTTTCATTAATATTTTTTATTTTTCTTCAGAATATATAGATTACACATCTTTATACTAAATGGTATACAATTTAACACAAAATTCTAAAGGCGCACGGAGTGTGCTCCCATGCGCCCGTTGCACACAAGTTTTTACCTTTAAACTAACATACACTCACTCCTCTAAATTAGTAATGATACCCAAACCAAGTGATTTTATAACTTTAGGTAGTTGATAGTTTTATATCTTTAGGAATTCGATTTATAGAAAAGAATTTTTTAGTCCTGAATTAATAGATAAAATTTTTGTATTCCTAGTAGTTAATTTATCTTTCAGTCCTATATTTAAAAAAATTCAATAAATGGATAAAATTCCAACTCAACACTTATTTTCAAAGTCTAATTTCAAAATCACTCTGAGGTGCCTCGGTAGAATTGAATAAAAAATTAATTGGATAATTGCCCGTAACTCCAAATTTTAGGGTAATTCTTGAGTTACCCGTGGTTATCCTCACATGAGGAGGTGGGGGTTCATATATTAGGGGTGGCTCCCACCCCTCCCTCATATAAGAGGGTCATGGGTAATCACGAGTCACCCAATTGATCCTCTAAATTTTAATGTGGAAATATGTCACGGTGCATGGAGGTTGCACAGTTGCACTTGTGCTAGGTCATCGCTGAAAAGTGTGTACGTCCCAACTATAAACGTAAAATCTCCAGCAAAATAGGGCCCAAACTGGTATTTGACCAAATTAATGTCCAAATAGACGTTATAAATGGGCTTTTTCCATTTGGACACAAGTGACTAGACCCAGCCCAAATTTGAAGCTTTACTAGTAATTTTCTATGCAATACAGGGAGAATAACAATTTAAATATAGGTAAAATATACTATAAAATAACGTTGTAACAACAAATTTGTATTTATAAAATAATAAACACAAAAGAAATTACAACGAAAATCCAAGATGGATTGAAGTTGAGAATTTAAGTAAACAGCTTCTATTTATCCTTTGATTCATCTCTTGAGTTGATTTCTTAACTTCTTCAACTTTCGGAGCCAGAGATGAAGCTTGTCCGAGCTCGGGGTTGACCTGAAGCTTTAAAACGTTTATCCGGAGGCGTCGAGCCTTTGTTCGGATCAAACGTTGACTTAAGATTTGTTGTGAAGTACGACACTCAATTTGGTAGAACGTTGACTTCACGGAGACAGATAGATGAATTTGATATGAAGAACGCCGGATCAAAGAGGCTTAGCACCTTGGTCTTTGATCGGAGGCTATTCTTGACTTGAAGATGACTTGAACTTGATTTGAAGATCTTGAGTGTTCTTCGACTTGATCTTGATCTTGAACTTGAACTTGGTCTTGATCTTGACTTGAACTTCACTTGACCGGATCTTGATCGAACTTGATTTTCACTTGAATCTTCAAAGTTCTTCAGGTCTTCAAGATTTTCAGAGTGAATGGAATGAGGACTGAAGGTCATTATTTATAGGTAGAGAAAATAACCACTTGAGAGATATTTTCTCCTTCAAAAGATATGTTGGGCTTTTCTCCTTTAATTAAGCCTGCTGGACTGGATATGGACCTATTTAATTTAATTAAGTCTGTAGGATTTTGACTTGGGCTTATTTAATTTAATTAGACCTACTGGACTTGATTTGCTGGGCTTATTGACTTGAATCGGGCCCACTTGACTTGAATTGAGCCCATATGACTTGAATTAAGCCCACTTAACTTGGATTTTGGGCTCAAATAGTTATATTAATTATTAATTATATATTCATTTATTTTAGGAATTAATTTATTTAAATTCCTTAATAAATAAATATTAAATTAATACTTAATATATTTTCTCTTGCATTTTATTTATTAGGCAATAAAATTTAATTGCCTACAAATGCCCCCTTGCATTTTGTTCACGGAAATTTATCATTGAGGTGGATAAATTGCAACATTTCACATCTGGGCCCTCTTCCCCTTTAGCTTGGGCCTCCATCAACTTCTTGCTCCAAATCCTTCTCTGGGCCTTATTATTATATTTTTCCTTTGTTCTGGCCCATATGAATTAAGAATAAGCAGGTGCGTTCTTCCTCATACTTGGAAAACAAGAAATATACTAAATCCCAAACAAATCAATGCAACGTGACAATCTCAAACTCACAGATTATACACCCAAAACGAATCCAAATAAATATTTGAGTAATCTTCACATACTTATCCCCAAATTTTCCAACCCCTATATAAGAAGAGGCCCTGCCCTTTAATTCTCACATCACACTACATCTTAATCTGCCAGAGCAAGTTCATCATCCCAGCTTCTTCTCTTCGTTTCTTTTCCTCTTTTTCTTGACAGTGCCTGAGTTTTTTTTTTTACAGGCTCCTTACATTAGAAGTTGTTGATTTAGAACTTGTGGGACTGTAAGTATCTCCTCCTTTAACTCTTGTTTACTCCTCCACTATTGTTTCTTTATTCCTTCTTGCATGTATTTGTTTCTTTCCCTGGTTCTTTTGCTCTTTATTATTGAACTGCCCCCTATTATTATCCACGAAGAGGAGAGACAAGACTTGAAATATGGGCCATTGTAACCGGCGCCGCGCATTCCTGGCGACTAGGAATTTATTCCAGTCGGAGGTCGTGACTGTTGGCAATTGGATCGTGTGGATCAACCATGATCGTTAGGATCTCAGATAAACAATAATAGCGGAAGCATAAAATATGTTTACCGTACTTCTGGGTTGGTGTAGAGGATAATGATCTGAGAAGAACACCTCTGATCTTCTACCGTATGTCCCAAAGTCAACTCTGGTGTTGGGTGGTCAATAATCCCCAGAGTTCTCTCAAATCTGCTCTCTGTTTTCTCCCGTATGTCAAATGAGGCACAGACTTAGGTTTAACAGGAACTGAGATGACTTATATACTTGGGCTACAGCAGGGACCAGGAGGAGAAATTGGACTGGGCCTCAATTGAATTTAATTAACCAAGCTTAGCCCAAAGCTTTTAATTAAATCCAATAATAATAATATAGTCCACTAAAATATTATTACTGCACTACCCGTCCAATCTCAAATTATGTTCTGGGCTCCTTCTTATTATAAGTCCGATAGTCTCCCCATGTTTAAGATATACAATGTCCATTAATTAATTAAGTTACTGACAACTCAAATTAATTAATATCTCATCCTAGAGTAGTACCACTCAACCTTATTATCATGCCGAAAATTAATCCACTTGCAAGATTTACATGATAAACCTTATGAGCTCCTCAAGGGGACATCATCAACCTATGTCGGACATGGATTCCTTCTATAATCAACAGCACACCATAGAGACAGCACTACTTCTCAACTCACCGAGTATATTGATTTAATACTTATAAATCTCACCCATTGATGAATCAAAGAAATACATACTGCCCTACGTGTCGAAGTTATTGTATAGGGATTAAGAGCACGAACTTCCATAATAACAGAGATCAAGTTCTACTATATAGTCAGTATAAGAAGAACGATCTCAGGCGGTCCTGCTCAATACACACAAGTACACTAATGTGATTCTATAGCCAAGACAAGCTAATATCAAACCACACTACAACCATACCGATAGAGAGTCCCCGTCTATCTCAGTTGTGAGCATCTGTTTATACTTTATAAGGAAACCGATAATATAATCTTCTGCGTGTTGTCGCACAACATATTATCTACAGTATAAAGTAAATTGACTATTGCATCATGCATATAAAATAAATTATAAGATGTAATCATTTGATCAATGATTCTCATTTCAAATATTGTTATGACATTGTTCATACTAAAGCTAGACTTTTAGTATACAATCCAACAATCTCCCACTTATACTAAAAGACTATGTTGTCATGTCTTCTGCCATACATCTGATTCCTACTCTCACTACACGACCATTAAAAGCTCTCGCCTTAAGGTCCTTGTAAATGGTTTACTAGGTCATCATCCGATGCAATCTAGGCGACAACAACCTTCCCCTCATCATACGATTTCTCGTAACAGGTGGTACTCGCGCTCCATGTGTTTAATTGCCTTATGGACTTGTGATTTCTTCAAGTTTGCAACTGCACCAATATCATCAATGTAAATTGTGATTACCTTGGGCAAACTTAGAAACATTTCAAAGTCTATCATGAAGTCTCTAGAGTCATACAGATACTTTGGCTGCCTCATAGGCTCCAATTCATCATCTTTCCATGATGGAGTCCGGAGTCTGAAATATATTTCTATATAACACTCCTCCACATTATGACTCTACTTCCTAAGATTAAACACATAACCTTTGAGGTGAATTTACTGCCGTCCAATCTGACTAAAAAATCTGAATCTACGTAATCCGCAAGAAGCAGTGAATCTGTCCAGTAAGTCCACATATAATTTCCAGTCCTTCTCAGGCACTTTATATATGTCTTATCACAGTTCATCATTCTTGTTCCGGGTTACGTTGATACCCATTATTCATGCATCCAGCAAAACAGATATCCAACGTCGTTCATAGCATTCCTTAGATTAAGCTTCCTTATTCGCCGGAGCATAAGAAACCGCTTTCATCCTCTTTATCTTCTTCTTGTGTCTCAAAGACACAATCACTTAGATAAAATCACATGCTAAACGAGTATGGACTGTATCATTTATGAAACTTTAGATAAGCATAATGTCCTTTCTGTGATCCATATTACCGTGATCAAAAGGATATATTTTGCCTTTCTTAAGTCCTTCATCTCTACCGCTTTATTAACCGTACCCATACGCCCGATAATACTCTTTCATTGTCTCCAATGAGCAAGATACTATCTACGTATAGTACAAAAAATACCACCACGTTTCCGTCACTCTTTACAACACACAAGACTCATCCGCTCATTGATTTAAATCCATGCCACTGGATTACCTAATCAAAACAGATGCTTCACGATCTTAAAGCTTGCTTTAGTCCATCGCTGGACAATTTTAAGCTTACTATCAAAATGCTATTAGTACTTTGCAATGAATCACTCTGGTTGCTTCACATAGATGTTTTCCTCAAGACTTCCAATCAGGAAAGCTTTCTTTGACATCTATTTGCTGTTCCTCATAGCAGCAATAAAAGAATCTGAATCAACATAAGCATAGCTACCAGCGAACATGTTTCCTCATAATCGAACCATTTCTTTCTGAGTACACTTTTTCGCAACAAGCTTTGCTTCCAAGGTTTTCACCTTTCCATATGATCCTCTTTTATTTCCTTTGACCACTTGCAATGGCTTTTACACCATTTAGTGGTCATACAAGTTCCCAGACTTAATATAGAATCCGTAGATTCTATTTCAACATTCATTGCAACTTATTAAGATTCCGCATTTTCATCTTGTAGTGCTACGTCGTATCCGTGGGATAATACCATGTTCACTAGGGATCAAGTCTCACGACTCTCCCAAAACATATATTTATGGGTTGTCATACAACCCTCCCACTACGACAAGGCACTACATGTAATTGTGTATCAGACGTGACACGCGTTGCAGTTTACCTTGTGGCATATCCTCTTGTACAATTGGTACTTTAACTTTGTGTTTTCCTCTCACTTCCTTTAGAACAACTCATACATGAGTTTGTGATTTATTACATAGTCCTTTTCCAAAAAATCCAGTGTTTATGTTGACAATCACCCTTCGATCTTTTGGACTAAATAAATCACCCTCCATTTTTCTAGGATATCCCATATACAGACAAATATTTCACGAATTATTGTATCTAGGGCATATCCATAAAATGAATTTAATTATTCCAAATAATTCATCATCTATCTAATCATAACCATAAGAGCCTTATTCCTTCTATCCACCACACCATTCAGTTTGGGGCATACCCGGTGTAGTCAACTTGAGATTTAATCTCAACTTCTGATCAATAGCTCCTAACTATCCCAAGAGGTATTCGCCATCATGATTAAATCATAATGACTTAATATATTTTCCATGACGCTTCACTGTACCAGCCTTGCAATTCTTGAATTAATCAAAGAACTTAGACATGCAGTGCATCAAATAAATACATTGGTATCTAGAATAATCTTCAAATATTCATAACCACCTCTCGCCTGGATAATATTAGGTTTGCTTGAATCAGAATGAACTAATTCCAACATATATATCTTTGGCTCTACACCCCACAGCCTTGAAAAGACAGTTAATCATTTTTACTTCCAAGCAAGACTCGCAAGTCCGATAGTTTTCACTTCAGATAAACCTTACGGTCTATCGGCTATCAACTTTTGAATCCTACTCAAGTAAAATGAATTAGTCATAGAAGCCAAATGTATGTTTAGTTCATTTTCGAAGGTTCCTTTCTCTTACTTATATTAGAAGATGCATTATTTAATTACTATTTATTGCATCTGTGGGATGTACATGATTCAAGAGTATACTTTTTATCCACCAACGTACTTTAATGGATTATAGCCTCATTCCTCATTACTATGACCATGCCATTTAAATGAAATGAAGTGTCCATCCGTTAATGCATAGAAACCGAAATTAAATTCTTTCTATGAAATGTACGTAAAGACAATTTCTCATAATCAATCGTTTATTCTTATCATGAGATAAATAAACAACTCCCACTGCAATAGCCACTGCCTTTGTAGTTTTACCCATGTCATAACAATCTTATCCTTACTTGGTGATAAACATTTAGTGATTCCAGTATCTACGCACTTCGTGTCAGTAGATGCCATCACTAATCATGTTTAAACAACTAGTGAATAAGATATTAAACTTGTTCACATTATGATGAAAATGGCTTTCCTTTGCCACATGTTTTGTCAGAAGTTTCCCACCATATACATCCTCTTGTAATTCAGGTATAACTTACTCAAAACATCCAGGCAATTATGAAGAATTAAAATTGACTTAGGTTTCCCCTTCAACTTCTATTCCATAATTTTCCAATTCATTCATCAAATTCTATCATGACCTATTACCTTTTAAATTACTCGAGTATCCGAAGAGTTACATGAGACCATTATATTTCTATGAACCTCTCATCTCTTCACTAGAGACATTAACAGGCATCATGAGACGTCCTATGTGAGAACATATTTTTATTTTCTTAAGCAGTAATTTTCAAAACTAAGATTCTTTTCTAATCAAATAATTTTGGACAAGTAAATATAATTTCTTTTAGTTAACAATTAGTGAAATAAAATCATTCGAAATTCAGAGAATCACAAATAAATTTACCGATCAAATCTTTGAATTTTATTCTTTTATATTGATTCCCTCAAAATAATATAAAATAAAATTCACCGACATCTCAAGCACCGTGAGTCTGCAAGCCACGATAGTGTGGACGTTTACAAACCCGAACATTTACAAGAGAAAGGTTTTACCCATTAATTTCATTTGTCAACCTAACTTTATGATAAAATAATTAATAGTCGGTTCCTCTTTAGCCATGTAAATAAAAGCAGTGACTCCGATGGGGAGGATACTTATTATTTACATCTAAGTGTACACCATTATTTGACCCCAAGTCCGCGGCCCAAGCTTGTGTGCCTTACAGATGGAGAAGTACACACGCGCTCGGATAACTTCCTACAGTCATCAATTACAAGTTTGTACATTGATCCGCAAATGAACTCATCCGATGGGGAGGAAGGTCTATGCAAACACGTAAGTTCATGTGCATCACATTACAAATAATAATTATTTAATGAAGTCTGTACTAGTGATCCACAAATATACTCATCCGATGGGGAGGAAGGTCTATGCCAACACGCAAGTATACTTGCATCACTTACAAACCAATAATGGAGGCCGCGGGAATTTTTACCAATTCCCTCTCCCACTTAGTTATTTAAACACCGAGGGTTTTTAACATGCATATAATATTCCAGAATAAAATATACAATTAAACATGCTTCTATTAACAACAATTTAAATAAATAAATCACATAGAACATGTCTTTCACATATACAACAATAATTGACAATTAAATCAATTAATCAGTTATATAACATTAATTAATTGTATAAAATGTTGGATTAATTAAATAGGCCCAGCTGACCCAAGCATCATTAGCATAAAATGAGTAGCCCATTAATAAATAATTAAGCCCATTTACCCTGCCAATTTCTGCATTAAGGTCTAGCCCAATATTTAACCTGGCCCAACATCAACCCCACAATTAATTTAATCCAGCAGTAAATATTGCCCAGCATCCCATTTCCATTTTAATAAAATTTGGGTCCAACAGCCCAAAACCAAATTAAAAAATGAGCAGCCTTTTATTTATTACTGAATTGGGTCCAATAATCCAAAACATGTACGGCCCAGCAACCCAAGAAAACTTGGCCCAAACCTAAACAAAAATTTGGGCCCAGCAACCCAAAATCAATTGATAGGAATGGAGCCCTACTGCTCTCCAGCCGCAATCTCGCGTTCATTCCCCTGCTGCCGACAGCTGTCCAGACTGGTAAGCCTAAATCGAGCCTCTAATTCCACAAAAAATATCAAGTCGACTGGCTGGGAATCACCATCGCCTCGCCCGTAGCCTGCAGTCCAGGTCTGTAGCCTCTGAACGCCGCGCCGGTCGCACGGTTCTCTGCGTCAATAGCCATCTGCAGTCCTTTCGCGCCACTGGTAGAAAACCATGGCTTGTTCGTCTATGCTGGCAGCAGCTTTCCGCCGGCACCATCTAGCAGAGTCAACGCCGCTGTGAAGCAACGCGATCAGTGCCGCCCCGCAGCCGCTTCGCGTGCTAACACCGTGCATCGCCATCTCCGCGTCCATCATCTCCCACTGACTGACTCAGTCGATGACTGGTCAGAACTCCGCCAGTTTGCGGCGGGAATGACTGGAACCAATTGTGACTCCACCGGCAATAATCTCGATCTACTGATGCATAGCAAACTCATTCAGAATGAACAGGGACACGATCGGAAGAGGCTCTGATCAACTCGGAGTTCATCCTGTCAGGAAACAAACGCCGCGTTGAGCCCAGTGATAGCCACAACCGCCATCATCCTGTCGTCTTCACGCATCGCGACTAGAGTCTTGCTTCCGAAGCCAGTCTCTCGCGATTTCAATGCAGCAGTTCAGTCACGACATCATCACAGTTTGGTCGCCGCTCAGCCCTCTGTTCAGGTCTGTTGCAGCTGACTTGTAATTGCTATCCCTCTGTCCATCCATGATCGATCAGATGCAGTGGTAATAGACCCGCCGTCGTGAGTTGCTCCGCCAGTCGCGATAGCCTTTGGCGCTCCGACACATCACCAAGACACACTTGCGCCAGCAGCTGTCCAACGATGCCCAGATCGCGCCTTCCTTTCTTCTCGATTTCTCGCGTTCTTCTTGCAATCGCTCCCACCAGACCCCAACCGTGAGTCATCCAATACCCGGCAGTCACACCGTTCTTTTCCACTACCGCAATTCAGTTTCTCACGATGCAGCCGTGTGTGTATTGTGATTACCAAGAACAAGAATTTAATTATATACAGCCAAAGATGTATATTAGGGTTGCAGTATGAACACAGAGAATTTTTATAAATAACCCAAAATTATACAAACCTTTAAACATGCTTTCTATCAAGCGAAAATTAAATCACAAGAAGCACAAAACATGCGATTATAACCAGATCAAATCACTTAATCATATAATCACAAACAACCCCAATCTAACGTCTCACGTTTCACCACGAAACCAACGCTCTGATACCAATTGTTGGCAATTGGATCGTCTGGATCAACCGTGATCGTTAGGATCTCAGATAAACAATAATAGCGGAAGCATAAAATATATTTACCGTACTTTTGGGTTGGTGTAGAGGATGATGATCTGAGAAGAACACCTCTGATCTTCTACCGTATGTCCCAAAGTCAACTCTAGTGTTGGGTGGTCAACAATCCCCAGAGTTCTCTCAAATCTGCTCTCTGTTTTCTCCCGTATGTCAAATGAGGCACAGATTTAGGTTTAACAGGAACTGAGATGACTTATATACTTGGGCTACAGCAGGGACCAGGAGGAGAAATTGGACTGGGCCTCAATTGAATTTAATTAACCAAGCTTAGCCCAAAGCTTTTAATTAAATCCAATAATAATAATATAGTCCACTAAAATATTATTACTGCACTACCCGTCCAATCCCAAATTATGTTCTGGGCTCCTTCTTATTATAAGCCTGATGGTCTCCCCATGTTTAAGATATACAATGTCCATTAATTAATTAAGTTACTGACAACTCAAATTAATTAATATCTCATCCGAGAGTAGTACCACTCAACCTTATTATCATGCCGGAAATTAATCCACTTGCAAGATTTACATGATAAACCTTATGAGCTCCTCAAGGGGACATCATCAACCTATGTCGCACATGGATTCCTTCTACAATCAACAGCACACCATAGAGACAGCACTACTTCCCAACTCACCGAGTATATTGATTTAATACTTATAAATCTCACCCATTGATAATCAAAGAAATACATACTGCCCTACGTATCGAGGTTATTGTATAGGGATTAAGAGCACGAACTTCTATAATAACAGAGATCAAGTTCTACTATATAGTCAGTATAAGAAGAACGATCTCAGGCGGTCCTGCTCAATACACACAAGTACACTAATGTGATTCTATAGCCAAGACAAGCTAATACCAAACCACACTACAACCATACCGATAGAGAGTCCCCGTCTATCTCAGTTGTGAGCATCTGTTTATACTTTATAAGGAAACCGATAATATGATCTTCTGCGTGTTGTCGCACAACATATTATCTACAGTATAAAGTAAATGGACTATTGCATCATGCATATAAAATAAATTATAAGATGCAATCATTTGATCAATGATTCTCATTTCAAATATTGTTATGACATTGTTCATACTAAAGCTAGACTTTTAGTATACAATCCAACAGTGACGAGTCCAATGTTTGCACCAAACATCAAGCATTATTTGTGGCAATTTACTTCTTCGATTGCAGCGGGACTGTCGGGTATTGGGAAAGAGAGGCGACGCCATGCGTTGAACTTTCGATTTTCCGCAGTGACATCCCGCAATGGCAACGTTGTTTTGGGATCTCATCCATAGCTGCCGCTAGCATCATCAGTGGTGGCTCAGCGCAGATCGTCGGCAAGCAACGACGGAACCTGGTGGCCATCCTCGATAAGCGCAACAAGCTCGTGATTTCGACGGCAGAGGGCTGTTGCGGCGGCTGACGGTCGGCAACTCCTCTGGAAAGCTTGTGTAGTGGATCTCCGACGTGCATACTTCTACTAATCCCACTTGGAATATTTATGCAATCCTTGATGAGAGGGACACCATAACTTGATAACTTCAAATATACACAGAAGAACTATCCATATCTCCTCATATCTCTCTCTTTTACACATTATCTCTTGCTTTTTTTTTACTTCTGCACCATGAATTCCTTTCTTGTTCCTTTAGTAGTCTTTTTTTTGAACTGTTTATTTCCCTTTACATAATCATCAAGGTAAACTTCATCACTCCCTTCCACCTTTTCCCTGCTTTTCTTTGTTTTCCCTTTTTCCTTTCTTTCTTTTCCACGCAAAAAAAAAAAGAGAAGAGAAGACCTTAACATACACAGGGAGTCAAGACCAGTGACGTCGAGGATCAAACCCCCCAAACTTAAAGTGTTGCTCGTCCCCGAGCAACGAAAGAAAAGAAAGAACGAGGAGGGGAATTCACCTAGAATTGAATCAAGATATCAAGTCATTTCAAAACCATTTCAATTCAATCAAAACAAGAGACAAGACATCAATTTAAGTGCATACAAGTTAAGCTTAGGAAATATACAAGCAAGTGAGACCTTCACTACTCCTCTCTAGATTTTGCTTTTCACTCTCACACTCAAAGGGTGTATGGGAGAAGTGTATACTCTCATAAATCAATTCAAATGCATGTCATTACCATATGCTTGCCAAAAGTCTACGCTCTCCACCACTTCTATGTGTGTTAATTATTGAATCAATAAGGTCTTTATATGGGGTTGTAATGTAGGCTCTTTGGTATTGGGTAGGAAAAATATTTAGGAAAAGTAAGCTCAAGATTAGTAGAGAATTTAAGTTGACGGCCAATATCAACTCTCACTCTCTCTTTCCTCAAATTAGTGAAGAATTCAAGTTGGTTGGTAGCCTCAACTCTCATCCACACTTTTTTTTTTCTATTTCCACCTTAATCACAAAGAGAATTTTATCCATCCAACAAATAAAAGAACCTTTTTCTTCTCTTCTTCATTATTGAGTTTCTTTTTTATCTCTTTTCCCCAAGGGCTCTCTTTCCATTTTTCTACTAGAGCTCCTTATGCTTCTTTTATACAAGCTTCACTCAATTTTTCTTTTCACACAACCTCCATTTTTTTTTACTTCATCTTTTCTCCCTCTTTTCTTGCACTTTCACCACTCTCTTTCCAAACTCTCTTGTAAGCTCAATTCAACCATTTCATCCCCATTAATCCTCTACTAATCGACAAAGGTGATTAGGATATAAAATATGGATAAAATGGCTAAATTTGTAGGTTGCCAAAGAAATAAGGATAATAAGCTCAAAGGGGCAAACTACGAAATGATTTCATTTGGTAGGATAAATTTGGCTAAGTGACTTGTCAAAACAAAGATGGCCTTAAATCATTTCCAACAATCTTCACACACGTGTAGTTTCAAGAAGACACAAAGGCAAGTTCTAGAATGCACACAAAAGAATGATGCACACACAAGAAAGGAAAAACCATTTGATTTCATGATTTTAAGGCTCAAAAGCTCACGGGTTTATAGTAGTGAAAGGCAACACAAAACAAGCATAAACCATAGCTCAACAAGTACACAAGTAAAAATCCATCTAGTCACAAGTTTCAATCAAAAATCACAATCTTAAAATTTCTCACAATTAAGCACAAGAGAGCCAAGAAAGATTTTCTCCTTATTAAAAACAAGATAAAGCGAGAAAAGCACGAAAAAAAAAAAAACCGAAAACAACAAAAAAAAGAGAAAATACGTGCCAAGGAAAAGAGTAAGGACTTAAACGTGCGCCGGTGCAATATGCTCAAGTAGGAGTTCATGGATACAATTTATAATTCAAACCGTAGAAAAGTCAAGTAACAAATGACATGCCCCCCAAACTTAAATTAGACAAAGTCGAATTTAAGTTGGGAAGATGTTCGTTACCTCAATTTGCACCACTCCTTTGCTCTTCAAGGCCAATACCATGACTCCACGCTTTAGTCCCTACAAACACAACCATAAAACGAAAAACAAATCAAAGAAAAAAAAAATGTCCCTATCCTAACCACTCAACAAACCCAAAGTCACAAATACAACTAAATTCCCCGGCAACGGCGCCATTTGATTGGTCGTTATAGTCCGGGCGACCAAGCAACAAAATATCGAACCCAAGGGAATTTAGGATTCATGGCCTTTAGGTATGGTATCGTGATTAGTTAGGGACGATCGGAAAGGAGGTTTATAAATAAAAGAAAATACAATGCATGAAAAAGTAAATCTAATTACAATATTTTTGGATTTTCAATGCCATGGTAGTTTTCATGATACACTCATATAATCAATCATCCAACATCTTTAATTGTTTTCCATTTTTAAGCAAATCATGGTAAGGGCGATCACTATTTCCACCTATCCCCAAGGGCCATGGTGAATAGGATGTAGATTATTTTCATAACCCCTAAAAAGCTCCTAGGATCGATCCTACTTACAATTCCCTTCAAGGTACTATGCTCGTATGGATGGGGTTCCCTTCACTAGTTTAATCCTCGGGCACAAGTGATCTCACTAGTGTTCATTTATGTTGTTCTAAATATAAGGACTCCCGGCCAGGCTCCCCTTATATTAAACCCACATGTAATAAATGGAAAAAACTCACATATGATAATCATGCAAAGCAACTAAGGGTAAAGCAACGACAAGACATGTCGATACACAATACACAACCTAATCACTGTACACTAATACCAAAGACATAAATCCCATATTATTACAAGACATGTGAATTTCATAAATAAAACCTAATCAAAGCCGGAAATTCAATCAAGACATTTTCATAAATTAATCAATAATCATGCCGTCAATCAACCACCAAAACATAGAAAATAAAGATAATAAATAGGATTAGATTACACCTTAATTAAGTTTTTACATCCATGAAGATCATCTTCTCCTTGGTGTCTCCACCTTCTTGGAAAGCAAATAAAATCCTAAACTAGAAAAATATTAAAACTACGGATCCCTCACCCCGAATGGGGGAGGGATCTCAACTATGGAGATCTTTTAATTAAAAAGCTCTCTCAAATATTTAAATGAATTTAAATGGAATGAGAATGGGAGAAAGGATATGTGAGGCTTCCAAAATGAGAGGTATTTATAGTGGTGAGGAGGGTGGAATCTTGTGATGGTTTCCAATGTGGGACAAGGATGGAAATGGGTTTTTTTGGCTCAAAATTCGATTCCAGAAAGAGGGTTTAAGGCCAAATCGAGCGAGGATTAATCGCATGTGGTGGTCTGGCCAAGTGGTTGAAGGCGCCCTTGTGCGTGCATGAGGTCTCGGGTTCGAATCCCAGCCTCTACAAATTTTTCTTCAAAAGTGCATAAAAACACGGTCGTGTTTTTATGCATCTGCCCGTGTTTTCTTGTAATTTTTCAGCTCTCTGGACAATTTTTGCACTTCTGAATAGACAACACTTTTCTGAAAAGTGTTGTCTTTTCTATGTTGTCTTTGCCAAATTTTCTCTTTTTTTTCGTCTTCGTCCCAATTTAATTCCCGTTTCTTCCATCACTCTTTCAAGCTCAAAACACCCCTTTTCTGCAAAAATACATAATAATACCTCTCTCAAACTAATTAAGCAATTAATAATATTTTCATTAAAATCATGCTTAATTATTGAATTAAATCCAAATAAATCCACATAAATTCATGCAATTTAGCCCATAATTCTAGGTGATTTTCACACCGATCAGTGGAGAACGATCGACGGCGGACCACCCATGGTGGTTGCTTGTCGGGCTCACACCGTGAGGTAGAGAGCGGTCAACAGCGGGCTATCTATGGTAGCTGCTTGTTGGGCTCGCACCTCCGACGGAAGTGGGTAGAGAAGTGTTACAGACCTCCGAAGACTGATTTGAAGGCTGAAGTTAGACCAATAGTGTTGAGGTGAAGAGCAATCGACGGTGGACCACCCATGGTGGTTGCTTGTCGGGCTCTCACCGTGAGGTAGAGAACGGTCAACAGTGGACCACCCATGGTGGCCGCTTGTTGGGTTCACACCTCCGACAGTGTTGATATGAAGAGCGAGAGGGAGGTTGACGAGTGAAACCGAGGGAGCACGCTGATGAAGACAACAATCAGACCAGCGGCAGCTTAGCAAGGCTTCGCATTCATCTCCGGAAAGGATGCGTCAGGCTCTAGTAGCAACTCGCAACTTCATCGGCGTGGCTCGATTGTGCGTGGCGATTCGTCGTGGAGGCGCAAGATGACCTGGAGATCGACAGCGGTGCATGCTCGCCGGTGGTCGTAGGAAATGACCTCGCTACTTCGCCGGCGGCGATTGCTGGCGGATCTCTCGTCGGGGATTTCCCCGTTTACTTCTGGAAGAAACAATTTTCCATCAACCACCCAATTTTGACTTGATTTTCCCTATTTTGACCAACCAATTGGGCTCAACAGATATTAAATTGGGCCAACCAGCAATTTGGGCTTCCTGGCCTAATATTTTGGTCCCCATTTTCAAAGCCTTATATATAACTTAATTCATGATTTATTTAATCATCATCCCATGCTTCTTCCCTCGTGAATTTAATTTAAAATGTTGAAACTTCATTAATTAATTGACCCATAAACTTATTTTGGGCCTTTTAATTAATTGAATTCATAAATTTAAACTAACCTTATACCCACTTTCTTATCTCTAATATTTCATTGCTTAATTTTGTAGCTAACTCAAATTTCAATATGGTTTTCTTCAAAACTGTAACGGGAAAGTCTGGCGCAAGCTACTTGATTATTCTTGAAGATGCACATCAACCTTTGCCACAAGGAACTCGTCTTTTACCCGGGCAATCTTTGCTAGGGAACTGTGCTTATGTCCCTCCAAGAAGCAAGAATGAATTTTTCTTGGCATGTTGGTCTCATGAATCTTCTTCAAGTAAAAATAACATAAGTTGGACCTTGAAGGGAGCTGACATTGAGCCAGAAATCAATTCGGCACCTTTACCCTCTTTGGGACGCCGCATTGCAAAAGGAAAAGCATCCTGGGGGGAACCCATCAAGTTTCTTGGAGACTTCCACTACATCAAGGGTTACTGGGAATGGACTGAAGATATTTTAAGCCGATGCGGATCCATTCTTCGAAACACAAAGCTTTATGATGCTGTCTTTGCATCCCTCTTTACCTATGATTGCAGCTGTGAAATCATGGAGGCCTTCTGTGAAGCTTGGTGTTCTTCCACCAACACTTTACTTACCAAATTCGGAGAGATGTCACTTTCTTTATGGGACTTATACAACTTGATGGAACTACCCATAGTGGGTTATGTGTATGATGAAATTGTGCCCTGTGCAGAAGAATTGCTTTCCATGAAGGATAGTTTACGTATCCCGCGCAGCTGTAGATCTTTACTTGGCGCCTATCACGTACTTTGCAAGGGTGCTAACAGAAGAAATGTAACCATTGACCAGTGGGTAGATTTTTGGTCTAAAAAGGCTATAACATACCTTGAACCTCCTACACGTGTTGAAAGAAAGACGGCTTCTCGGCCAAAAAAAAACTTGTAACCCGACTGGCGTTATTTCGAGTCACCAACCATGGACGTCTGCTGAGATAGATCAATTTAAAAAGTTGTGCATTTCTCAAACTGATCAAGAAGAGACCTATCTAGCTACTTACTTAGCTTGCTGGCTTTGTGCTTTTGCACTTCCGAGTGACGAAGCAGGCTTGATATGACCAAGTACCTTTAAAGTGGCAAGCTTAATGGCTGCAGGAAAAAAAGTGAGTCTTGCTATTCCAGTTTTGGCAAACATTTACCATGGCTTGAATGCGATTTCAAACTCATCGAGTTTATCTGAAATTAAATCAACCTTTCTGGTTCATTTCGTTCATGCTTGGCTGGCTCACTACTTCAAAACTCATTTTCCGGTTGGAAGTAAGATAGAATATCCTCGAATGGTGACATACTCTGGAGAGCAGGGAGCAA
This sequence comes from Pogostemon cablin, assembly GCA_023678885.1. Classification (NCBI taxonomy): domain Eukaryota; kingdom Viridiplantae; phylum Streptophyta; class Magnoliopsida; order Lamiales; family Lamiaceae; genus Pogostemon; species Pogostemon cablin. The sequence continues at coordinate 13,960,876 of CM043005.1, forward strand.
GATACTTCGATGCTGAAGATGCTCGCAAACGAATCCACACAGCTGATAATGCCTTATGGACTTGCAATATTTTTTCAAAAGACAAAGCGATCCACTACACGGATGACGGAAATAAGAAATGGGATAATTGGGCTCATCTGGTGGCTATCCGTACTAGCTATCTCACTTTGCGGCAGGGTAATCATTTTGTGATGGAGCCTTACTCCCCTCACAGGTTTGCTCGTCAATTTGGCTTCTTACAAGATGTTCCTAAGATGCTTAGAACCAACCTTCGGAAAGCATCTTTAGAAGAAGGATTCAACCATTGGAGACATTGCACTTTGTATAACTCTACCTCCGAAGCTTACTTTCCATGTGCAACCCCAGCTTTTAAAAACTACTCCACTACTGAATATAAGGAGTGGTGGAAGCAAGTCCACGGAACTTACTTATCTGATCATATCAAGGCTTTGACTACCTTAGTTTCAGAGCCTCTGGAGGAATAAGTGCACATCATTAATGACCTTGATGATGATAATCAAGAAGTTCAGGATATTTCTCCAGTGTATGATGAAGTTTTACAACCTATGGTGCATAAAAGGAAAAAAAGTTCCCCTCATTCTACAGAAAGTCGTAGCGCCTCTACTGAACGCCATTGGAAGAGAAAGAAATCTGTTGTTCATACTGAAAAACAAGATAATGAGGTTTCTTCCATTCTCTCTCCTCTTTTCCTTTTTTTCTCTATTTCATTTCCTTACAAAGCTTTCTTTTATTATTGAAGGTTGCGCTGAAAATTTCTGGCTCTAAGTCTGCTGAAGGAAATGAATTAATTACTGCTGTTACTTCAAAAGCTTTGGCAGATGAGGTTTCCCCCTTTCCCTTATCTTATTTTATCATTGTATATCCTCATTTTTATACTAGCATATTTCTCCTCTTATCAGATCTTGGGCATCTCTTCAAATTCTGGTAGCGATGACGATTCTGATGAGAGTGATGATTCTACTGAAAGTGATGCATCGACCACAGGGGTGAATTCTTCAAAGGCATGTCCCATGATCTCAGAATTTATATCTAAGAAGATTACTCGTGATCTCAAAGGGAAATTTGCTCGGAGTGCATGGAGTAAAATAAGAAGAAAACTCAAACGGACCCCTCTTGAGTTTTTATCAGCTCTGAGACAAGAAATATTTTCCTTGATAAAGGAAGTGAAGGCTCTTAGAATCGACTGCTCTCCTTTAGAGGTAGCCCTGGAACCTCTATTTGATAAGGCCGATACTTATACTGCGGCAAAATTGAAGTCTAATGAAGCGGCATCCATGGGAAATCATGCAAAATGCTTGACCAACGTCAAGAGTCGCCTTCAGAATTGCAGAGACACTCACATGACAGAGACAAAAAACTAAAGACTACTTGGGAAGAGTTGGAGTCGATAGGCAAAGAGATGACTAATCTGCATAAGGGAGAGAAAACTTTGTCTGAAGAAGCTGATCGTCTCCAACAAACTCTCTGTCGTGCTAAGAAGGAAGTTGAGCTCATAGAAGAGGAGATCCTTATGCTTGACAATGCATCCGTCTTGAAAGAATCATCATCTGAAGATGAGAAAGCAGCTCTGAAGTCTGTTTTACAAAGCATACTTTCTGACAACTTTCTTGTTTAGCATAGGACTGATTTTCTTTTAGTTTGCTCCCTTAGTTATTTATTTGCTTTCCCCTTTTATGTTTTTGAACATCTAATGATATTATCAATAAAGTCCATTCTCTTCCTTACTTCTCCTTTATGTTACATCATTAATTTGTTTTCTTGTCTTTCATATTTATTTGATACCTTCATGCTCCAATTTATTGTTTGCCCCACAAACTTGATGTGAATAGACCAAAGACATGACTGAACTTAGCAAAGTGCTAAGGTGCCTACGTACCTCTTCGCAGAGGATCAAGTCATTACGTAGTTCAAAGGGACATGATTTGATTTGGATGGGGGGTGTCGTGCACAGTTTATACTCATGCAGGCCAGGAGTGACTATTCTTTAACCACTTTAGACAAAGTAGGATATTTAATGCTTTAACCACTTAAAATATCTGAGTGGGGTTATTTAATAGTTTAACCACATATAATTACCTTTGGTGGGTGTCGTGCACAGTTTATACACATGCGGACCAGGAGTTTGTCGTACACAGTTTATACTCATGCGGACCAGGAGTAACATGCAGTTTAGGCTCGTGCGTCAAGGAGCGTTCCTTGGATTTAACTGGATTATGCATAGTAGCGTTTCAGGAATTTGCCATTTATGGGGCCGATTCCTACACCATCTTCAGATATCAACTTGTATGCACCATTTGTATACACTTCTTTCACAACATGTGGGTCATCCCACTTGGGCAAGAATTTATTTCCAACTCGGTGAGTGATGACAATAGACCTTCTTACAGCAAGGACTAAGTCTCCGACTTGAAAAGAACGTATCTTTACTTTCTTTTTAAACGTTCTGGAGAGGCGAGCTTGATGGCACTCAAGTCTCTGTTGTGCTTCTAACCTCTTCTCATCAAGTGCCTCTAATTCTTCGAGACGCAGTCGTGCGTTCTCTTCTTCAGTTAAACCTTCTTGTATAGCTATTCTCAAAGATGGTATTTGCTTTTCAAGGGGCACCACAGCTTCAACCCCATATACAAGAAAGTACGGAGTAGCTTGAGTAGGCATTCTATAAGTAGTTCGATACGCCCATAAAGCTTCATGAATCCTTTCATGCCAGTCTCGCTTTGACTTGGAGACCACCTTCTTCAACAGATTACACAGTATTTTGTTGAAGGCTTCGGCAAGCCCATTAGCTGCTGCATTATACATAGAAGATTTTCTTTGCTTGAAGTCAAACTTCTCACAAAGCTTATCAATCAAAAAGTTACTGAATGGCCTCCCATTGTCTGTGATAATGTATCGAGGCACTCCATATCTATATATGATGTTGATGCGGATGAAATCAGCTACATTTTCTTTCTTCACTTCTCTCAAGGGTACAACTTCCGCCCACTTGGAAAAGTAATCAGTGGCAGCCAGAATATAAAGATGGCCTCCGGAAGACTTCGTTAATGGCCCCACCACATCTAAGCCCCATGCATCAAATGGCCACGAAGAAACTGTTGGATGTAATGGTTCGGGAGGCTGATGAATGAGATTTGCATGAAACTGGCATGGCTGACATCTTTGTGCATAATCTATGCAATCCTTCACCATAGAAGGACAGTAATATCTCATCCTCTTGATTCTGAAATGTAACTTGGGTCCAGACTGATGGGCGCCACATACTCCAGAATGAGCTTCCTCCATAGCTTGAAGAGCTTCTTCATCACTTAAGCATCTTAAGAGAATATCATCAAATGGTCTTCTATAGATTGTATCTTTGTAATAAAAGAATCGTGGTGTTCTACGTCGGACATCAACCTTTAGGTGTGGATCATTGGGAAGCTTATCATTCTTCAAGTAATCCACGAACGGTTGATGCCAGTCTTCTTTCTCAATATCAAAAACCTCTATGGCGCAATACTCAACTTTTTCGCCATCTTCATCTTCGAAGAAGGGAGGTACCACCCAACTTTTGCAGATCGGTACTTGAACAAGTGCTTCGGGCATTGCTATGTTGATGCTAGCTTTGCCAAAGCATCGGCTTGCTTGTTCTTGCTCCTTGGTAAATGTTCAATCTCTACGTCTCCAAGACAATTCATAAGCCTCTGAGTATAGTTATAATACGGAAGTAGTTCAGCTTTCTTAACCTCATATAAGCCAAGCAGCTGGTTGATTATCAACAACGAATCTCCATATACCTTAAGGTGTCACTGCTTTACATCCACTGCCATCTCCAAACCAAGTATAAGAGCTTGATATTCAGCTATATTGTTAGAACAATTTTCAGTTAGACTGAATGAATATGGCAGAACTCCTCCATCTGAGGTTACAAATACTACTCCTGCGCCGGCTCCTTCTCTGTGAGCAGCTCCATCGAAATACATCTTCTAAGGAGGAGTGATTTCAATAGCCAATATATCTTCATCGGGAAAATCATCAGACAATTCCCATTCGGCATGCATGGGATGATCAGCCAAGAAATCTGCCAGCACTTGCCCTTTCACCGCTTTTTGAGGGACATAGATAATTTCAAATTGCTACAATTGGAGATACCACCTTGCGAGCCTATCAGAGAGCACTGGCTTTGACATTATGAACTTTAATGGGTTGGCCTTCGAGACCAAGTAAACAGTATGAGCTTGAAAGTAATGCCTTAACTTCTGAATCGCAAATATGAGAGCAAGACAGAGCTTCTCAATTGGTGAGTACTTTAACTCATTTGGAGTTATTGTTCTACTCAAATAGTACAATGCGCACTCCTTTCCTTCATCATTATTTTGTGCAAGCAAGGCTCCAACTGATTTTTCTTGAGCAGATATGTAGAGAATTAATGGACGTCCGGCTATTGGAGCAACCAACACTGGCGGCTTCATCAAATATGCTTTAATGCTGTTAAATGCATTAGTGCAACCTTCATCCCATTCAAATTGGCTGCCTTTTTTCATAAGATGGCTAAATGGTTAGCATCGGCCGGCCAAATTTGCTATGAATCTTCTTAAGTACACCAGCTTACCTTGCAAACTCTTGAGCTCATGTATGTTTCAGAGCACCTGCATCTTCATTATCGCATCAATCTTTGCTTTGTCAATCTCAATGCCACGATGTCGGACAATGAATCCAAGGAACTTACCAGAAGAGACTCCGAATGCGCACTTAAGCGGGTTCATCTTGAGTTGGAATTTTCTGAGATGCTCAAATATCTGCCTTAGATCCTTAAGATGGTCCTTTTTCTTCTTTGATTTCACTACAATGTCATCCACATAACATTCGACATTCTTATGAAGCATGTCGTCGAATATCCTTTGCATAGCTCGCTGATACGTAGCGCCAGCATTCCTCAAGCCAAACGGCATAACATTATAGTAGTATATTCCTTTAGGAGTGCGGAAGGTTGTTTTCTCTTGATCTTCCAGAGCTAGGCTAATTTGATTGTAACCAGATGATCCATCCATAAATGAAAGCACTTCATGCCCGGTCGTTGCATCAATCATAAGTTCTGTAATTGGTAATGGAAAATCATCTTTTGGGCATGCTAAGTTCAAGTCACGGAAGTCAACACACACTCTAAGCTGCCCATTTGTCTTCCTTACTGGCACAATGTTAGAGAGCCAAGTGGGATACTTGACTTCTCGTATCTTTTCCGTTTCAAGGAGCTTATTAACCTCAGCTTCAATCAATGGAACCAGCTCTAGTCGAAATCAACGCTGCATCTGCTTAACTGGCTTGACTCCTTCCTTTACTGCTAGATGATGAACTGCCACTTTTGGATCTAATCCGGGCATCTCCTTGAATGACCAGGCGAACACATCTCTAAATTCTTAGAGAAGCTCAATATAACCCTTTTCTTCATCGACTGTCAACAAAGCACTTATGTAGGTTAGACGTGGGTCATTAGCATCACCCAAGTTAATCTCCTTTAATTGGTCAACAGTAGCTTTGACACCCTCTTCAAATTCTGGAGGAGCATCATCAGCATCTTCCTCTTCAGCTGAGGTCTCCTCTCGTATAGTAACATGATTTACCTCGATAACTCCTTCCAGGAATTCTTGCCTTTGAAAACGCGAATTAGACCTAACTTGTTCATTTTCTCCGACTTTAACAATACTCTCCACTACATAACCATCTCTCCTCATTTCGACAATCTTGCCTCGTAGATCTCTTTCTGCATTGTGTAGATTTGTTTGCATGATAACGGAATGAACAATATCTGATGAGCCTACACTTTCCCGATCATTTTTTTCACTTTGGGTGAAGATTATTGTTCGCTTCTTAGCTTTCAACACTGTGTCACATGATATAGTCAGTAAATATCGTCTTTTCATGCGAGATGGGATCCGACTACGTATCTTTGGGAACCTTGGGAACTTGGAAGTCCTTTTAGCTCCAACTGGTTTGAGTCTTTTGAATACTGAGATTCTTTCTGCCTTTCTATCCTCTTCATGAGACTCTTCTTCTTCAGAAAGAATTTAATCTTTAGTGATGTAGTTCGTGTTTGCCCTTTTGATCGCAATGCGAACAGGTTTCTGTGGAACATATCTCAACCCTGCCCTAGTATACTTGAAAGTGCGACCATTACTCTTCAATGTCTCTTGAGTGGTATTAAATTCACTAGGAGTCTTATGAGACTGTTCGTTCATCATAGCTTTTTCTTGAGGGTTATAACCAGCTTTTACCAGAAGTTTGTAAGCTTGTGGGCTATATGATTTGGAAACTGCCGCCTCGAATACATCTCCATGCTCAGTTTTAGTTCCTTGAATTGGGCGAATGAACCCTTTGAGTGGAGGAGAAGAGGGCTTCTTAGTGTCAACCTTAGTTAGAGGTAGTGTCAACCCTTCTACAGTCTTGATCAACTGTTTACTTTCAATAGACTTTGTGGATGAAACATTATCTGCATTCTCTCTTTCTTGTTTATCATCACCTTTCTCTTGCTATGAACTTCCTTCTAGCTTGACAGCCTTGCTACTCTTCAGAAAATATCTAGCATCTGCAAATATGACTCAGCTTCTGTGAATGGCCTTTCATCACCAAGCACCTTTTTTATGTTGCCTCCATCGCAGTATTTGAAGCATTGATGTAGCGTAGAAGGAATCACTCCATTTTCATGCAACCATGGGCGCCCCAAGAGCATGTTATATGATGTTTTAGCATCAATGACATGAAACAGAACTGTTGATACCATCTCATCTATCATTAAGTCCAAGACCGTTGTACCAAGTGTTCTCTGGCCTTCTTGATTGAACCCATGAATTGTCAATCGACTACTGCCGAGCTCGTTGGTAGGAATTCCTAACTTCTTAAGCGTGGATAGGGGCAAGATATTGACAGCTGAACCTCCATTAATCAATATTCGATTAACTCTTTGCTCTTGAGTATAATCAGTTACGAATAAAGGTCGGTTATGAGATTGTAAACCGAGCAGTAAGTCTTCCTCTGTGAAGGTTATTTTTATAACATGGGTCTCACTTTTATTCCCAGATTCACCCTTAAGTAGCTGAGCTTCACTTGCCATATGACATGAAGAATCACCGCCTGCAGAAATAGAGTTTGCAGTTGCATCTTCATCTAGAAAGATATTCCCTTGCTCAACCAATCACATAACTTTGTCTTTAAAGACAAATCAATCTTTAATGGAATGACCCACCAGTCTATGATACTTGCAATATTTCGGATTGTCAGTTTGTCCCGCCTCTTCTGGTCGCTTCATTTCAGGAAGCTCGATAAGTTTATCTTTGAACAGATCATCAAATATGCCTGGGACATCTGAATCAAGGAATGGGTACTTCCTTTCTTGCATCTCTTTCAAGGTCAATCTTCTTTGCCCCCTTTCTTGGGGATCATTCCTCACTTTATCATCCTTTTCGTTCTCATTCCTTCGAAACTTGACAGTTGGTGCATTTGTCGCCATGGACTCCTTTTCAGAAGATTTGTTGTAGGGTTTGCCCACTTTCCTGGCCTCTTGCTTTTCTTTATACTTGTAGGATCCAGGAAGCGGTGGTTCAACCACTCCACTTATCCCCATGCTTAGCTCCATGTCATGAGCTCTTGTGGCTAAATCTTCAAAGCTTTTAGGCTTAATCCCTTGAAGTATGTAACGAAGGCTCCATTGCATTCTTGTTGTGCACATCTCAATGCCAGAAACTTCAGACAATCGATCTTTACAATTTAGGCTCAAATTTCTCCATCGATTAATGTACTCAATTACTGGCTCTTCTTTTAACTGACGAGTGTTAGTCAACTCTATCATGCTAACCGTTCTCCTAGTGCTATAGAAGCGATTAAGGAATTGATATTCCATCTGATCCCAACTGTCTATAGAATCAGCCTCCAGGTCGGTGTACCATTCAAAAGCATTTCCCTTTAGAGAACGAACAAATTGTCTCACCATATGATCTCCGTTAGTTCCAGCATCATTGCATGTTTCAATGAAATGTGCTATATGTTGCCTTGGATTACCTTTTCCATCAAACTGTTGGAACTTGGGGGGTTGATAGTTCGGTGGCATCTTCAAGTTGTCAATCCTTCTAGTAAAAGGTTTAGCATACATGAATGAAGGTTTGGAACTCTCTTCAAATTGGTCCTTCATTGTCCCCAGTATAATACTTTTTAGTTGGCTGATAGGAACCATTCCATCATGGGAAATGTTCAATTCTTCTTCAATCACCTTCTTCCCCGTCGACTGACGTTTCGCGGAGTTATTTACTTCATTTTCAGCATCTTCATCTTGCTTTTCGTTTGCATGGCTAGTTTCAACACCAGTCATTTTCTCCATCAGTTTGAAAATCAAAGTACTTTGTTCTTGGTTCTGTTTGGCAAGTGCAGCAACGGATTCAGTTAAGCTTGCCAACTGTTCTTCGACAGACGAAGTGTTTATTGCCATCGTCGAGGCTATGGATGAATCTGATGATGGACTTTCTTCAGATAGATGAGTTGAGCCAACAAGGTTGTCCTCCTCGTCTTTAGCATCATAAGGTATTCCTTTGGGGATAACTCCCACTAAAGAATTTGTCTCCGAAGAGGCTTCAGACCGCGCTTTCCTTGACATACTTCTAGTTGTCACATTAACGTCTTCAACTTGTAATTCTGAAGACTTGAAGACAGAAGTTGATCTGTTGACTTTGACTCTTAGCGGAACCATCTTACTTTGCTCGAAGAGGAGATGAGAGGTAGAAACTGTCCCACTGGGCGTGTCAAAATTTGTAACAACAAATTTGTATTTATAAAATAACAAACACAAAAGAAATTACAACGAAAATCCAAGATGGATTGAAGTTGATAATTTAAGTAAACAGCTTCTATTTATCCTCTGATTCCTCTCTTGAGTTTCTTAACTTCTTCAACTTTCGGAGCCGGATCTTCGGATGAAGCTTGTCCGAGCTCGGGGTTGACCTGAAGCTTTAAAACATTTATGCGGAGGCGTCGAGCCTTTGTTCGGATCAAATGTTGACTTGAAGATTTGTTGTGAAGTACGACACTCAATTTGGTAGAACGTTGACTTCACGGAGACAGATAGATGAATTTGATATGAAGAACGCTGGATCAAAGAGGCTTAGCACCTTGGTCTTTGATCGGAGGCTGTTCTTGACTTGAAGATGACTTGAACTTGATTTGAAGATCTTGAGTGTTCTTCGACTTGATCTTGATCTTGAACTTGAACTTGGTCTTGATCTTGACTTAAACTTCACTTGACCGGATCTTGATCGAACTTGATTTTCACTTGAATCTTCAAAGTTCTTCAGGTCTTCAAGGTTTTCAGAGTGAATGGAATGAGGACTGAAGGTCCTTATTTATTGGTAGAGAAAATAACCACTTGAGAGATATTTTCTCCTTCAAAAGATATGTTGGGCTTTTCTCCTTTAATTTAATTAAGTCTGTAGGATTTTGACTTGGGCTTATTTAATTTAATTAGGCCTACTGGACTTGATTTGCTGGGCTTATTGACTTGAATCGGGCCCACTTGACTTGAATTGAGCCCATATGACTTGAATTAAGCCCACTTAACTTGGATTTTGGGCTCAAATAATTATATTAATTATTAATTATATATTCATTTATTTTAGGAATTAATTTATTTAAATTTCTTAATAAATAAATATTAAATTAATACTTAATATATTTTCTCTTGCATTTTATTTATTAGACAATAAAATTTAATTGCCTACAAACGTAAAAATAAAATATTATTTTCCGTAACAATATTAAAAAAACAATATAATCACTTTGCGTGTCACTATTTATATACCGATAGAAGTGTATATATGGAAATTTCTGCCTTAAAAAAGATCCCACATGAATAGATTATGGAAAATATTAATTGATATACGCCATTATCCGATAATAATTATAAAAGGCAATTGTAGGTTTCCGATAATATTAATTATGAAAAATATTAATTGGTACGTCATTGTCCGATAAAAATATGAAAGGCTATTGTAGGTTTCTGATAATATTGCAATCTAGCTACCTCTCTTTAACAATCTAAAAAAAAGGGAGCAATCTTTAATACTTTAATAACTATAATTATCCAGACTTTTTCAAATCCAAAATTCTATCCTTAATTACTAATCCATGATCTATTAATAACGAATTAACCATAGATATATTAAATCTAATTGTCATTTAAGATTTAGAATTAATTATCCAAGTGCACCTTAAACACGGAGATATTCAACAGAATCCTGCTAATTCTGATACACTTAGTACTTATCCTAATCTATACGTGTCTCTATACGCTATATATACGCTACTCTCAGACCCCATACAAACTCACAACATACTTTCAGCTCTAATCATATTCTCTCTCTAAGATAGTTTTCTCTAAGATGGCGCCTCATATTGTGCCAACGGATCAAGCCGGCAATGAGTTTCCGGCGAAGCTTACAAAACAGGTCGTTTTCTGTTCCATCATTGCCGCCTTTGGTGGCCTCATGTTTGGCTACGATATTGGCATCTCAGGTACGTATGCAGTGTGTGTTTGTGTGTGTGAGAGAGAGGGAGATTCCTTTTTTCTGTTATTCATTTTTGATTTGTGCAGGTGGAGTGACGTCTATGGATGATTTCTTGTTGAAGTTCTTCCCAGCTGTGTACGAGAAGAAACACAGGACGAAGGAGAACAACTACTGTAAATTCGACGATCAGAAACTTCAATTATTCACGTCGTCGCTGTATCTGGCGGCGGTGGTGTGCAGCTGGATTGCCTCGATGTCTTGCAAGAAGTACGGCCGGAGATTCACCATGCAGATGGCGGCGGTGTTCTTCCTGATCGGCGTTATCCTCAACACGGCGGCGGTGGATATTTATATGCTCATCGCCGGTAGGATTCTCTTAGGCGCCGGCGTCGGATTCGGAAACCAGGTGATTTATAATTTCAATTCAACTCTCGAGTCGATCTCTTATAAATACTAATCGTGTTAATTAAACAAACCTAATTTTGCAGGCGGTGCCGCTGTTCATATCGGAAATCGCTCCGGCGAAGTACCGCGGAGGATTGAACATATGCTTTCAAATGCTGATCACCATCGGAATTCTCTTCGCGAATGTGGTAAACTTTTTCACATCTAAAATACCCAATCACGGATGGAGATACTCCCTAGGGTTCGCCGGAATCCCGGCGATCTTCCTGGGCGTTGGATCTCTTCTGATCGTGGAGACTCCGACGAGTCTGATCGAGAGGGGGAAGCTCGAGGAGGGGGTGAGGTCTCTGAAGAAGACGAGGGGAGTGGAGGATGTGGAGAAGGAGTACGAGGAGATCCTGGCGGCTACGGAGATGGCGAAGAAGATCGAGCACCCATTCAGAAACCTAATGGAGAGATCGAGCCGACCACAGCTGTTCTGCGCCTTGATTATGCAAGTGTTCCAGCAGTTCACGGGGATTAACGTGATCATGTTCTACGCGCCGGTGCTCTTTCAGACGATGGGGTTGGGGAGCGAAGCGTCGCTGCTTTCCTCCGTCGTGACTGGTATTATCAACGTGTTGGCGACGCTGGTCGCCATCTTCGGGGTTGATAAGTTTGGCAGAAGGAAGCTGCTTATTCAAGCCGCCGTTCAGATGCTTATTTCTCAGGTTTTTTAGTTTATTAATATTTGCTTTATCTGCATTCATTCTTATTTAAGAAACATGAGTAATTAATTTGTTATCTCGATTTAATTTCTGAATGAGTACTAATGTATGGTAAGAAACATGAGTATTAATTTGTTATCTCGAATGAGTAGTACTACATTAGAAATTAGAAATACTTTAATAAAGTAGTAATCGAATTCATGATTTGCTTTGTTTTATAATTATATACTCCCTCTATCTCATTACTAAGTGTCTTAGTAGACATGGTAATTGTCTTTTTTTTTTTTTCTAATTTTATTGTTTTTTAGAGGTTAGTGTAGCCTCTTTATATAATAAATAAATAAATTTAAAGTAAATAAATAAATTTAAAGTGATTATATGTTGATTTGAAGTTTTCATTTTTGGGTGAAATATTTATCGTGGACGAGTAAGACAAATGACACGGATGGATTATATCATATTAATATTTAGTTTTTCATGTTTTTGATTTTGTTTATTAAGTTTAAGTAAAAAATAAATTATGAATTGGTTGTTATTTGGATTATCAGGTAATAGCAGGATCAATTCTTGCCAGTAAACTGACAGCGACCAACATGATACCCAAGGGGTACGCATACTTTGTGCTATTTCTGATCTGCACCTTCGTGATGGCTTTCGCGTGGTCGTGGGGTCCACTGGGTTGGCTGATACCGAGCGAGATCTTTCCCCTGGAGACGCGAACAGCGGGATTCTTCTTTGCAGTGAGCACGAACATGATCTGCACCTTCATCATAGCCCAAGCGTTCCTGACAATGTTGTGCCACATGCGGGCGGGCATCTTCTTCTTCTTCGCGGCGTGGATACTAGTGATGGGCACATTCGCATACTTCCTCCTGCCAGAGACGAAGGGAGTCCCCATCGACGAGATGAATGAAAGGGTCTGGAAGAGGCACTGGTTATGGCGTAGGTTTTTTGATGCTCCCCCACAGGGTCAAGCCAAGTGTTGATCATACTAAGTTTTTTATTTTTTCTTTTATTTAAATTTCTCTGTTTATATTTTAATTCTTTAGTCTTAATTTTTTAACTTCTTCGGATGTATATATGAATGACTTGTTTAAAGTTTGCGTTTCAAATAGATACGTTTTCTTTGATAGATTCATGTGAACGGGAACTTCGCGTTTTAAATAGATACGATTTCTTTTATTTTTAAGTGTGATAAATTTCTTTGTAAAGTATGATATTATCTTGTCTCTTACTCTCTTTGATATTTTAGAGTAATCTAATAGATCATGTTTTCATGAGTATAAATAAAGTATATTTTTATTGAAATGATCTATTGAAATATAAATAAGAACTTTTTCCTTTTTTTTAATCAAAAGTATAAATTTGGACATGACTATTTGCACCCCAATTTTACTAAACATATCTCAATTACTAAACGCACACTACCAAAAATAAAAAATACACATACAAATTAATATTTAATATACCCCATTTTAGATAATTTTACCCTTTAATTATGGGACAAACTTTTTAAACCCCAATATTATTAAATAAACCCCATTTGCTAAATAAAACCCTTTGAATGATATTCAAATTAAACATGAAATATTAGCTATACATGCTCCATCTAAACTATTAAATTTAACATCACTTATAAACAGGCAATCCCAAATCTCACAATTAAAAACCCTAACTCTTTTTAAACTCTTGCTTCAAAATAGTGTGCAAAATTAAATACTTGCTTTATCACAAAATCAAATACCTACTCCATATTAATACGTTAATAAGATGAACATTTTGGAATTCATGAAAAAACCTTTGATGATAATGGCTGCAACACAAGGCCATGGAGCGAATAAAAATTAATTAACAACTAGTTATAAGGTTGCTAGATGGAGAATCGATGTATCATGAGCCCTCTTCTTGGTATGCATTATTAAAATTGTGAAATTCACATGTAATAACTATCAAATCTAATATTCATCGACCCTCCCTTTGCAACAAATCATATGCGAAAATTTTTTGTTGGAAACAAGTTTAAGATGTTTATGGGGCTGCCGGTAGTGGAGGAGATGAAGTGCAGTGTTTATAAAATTTTAATAATTTTGGAGTATGGATAGTTAAGATTTTAAGATTATATTTTTTTAAAGGGTATATTAGTCTTATTAATTTGAGTTATTTTAGTCTAATTCTTTTACGGGCTTGTTTAGCATTTTTTTGGTGCAAATACCCACACCCTATAAATTTTTATCTCAAAAGATTTGACATTCTGTGGTTACAAAAATCATAGTGGTACTTGGGCACGTATTTCCATCTTTCAATGATAATTGGGAAGTTATGTAAATGAACGATTATGACGTTACTAATGACATTGAACTTCTGCTTAAAAAATTTAAAATTTTCATTTTAATTATTGTAATTAGATCGAGCAGTAATTTTCCATTGAATGATTTTATTTTGATGATTTAGAATGAGTTATTAGAACATTTAAAAAATTAAATTACGTTCATATTAAACTCTTATTATGAATTGTAATCAAATGTAAACTATTAAAAAAAGTAAACGATGCTTAGTGTATACTCCCACAGTTTCAGTCAAAGTGTGTCATTTGCTTTTTGTACGTAGATTAAGGAGTATTATTATTTTATATAAAGTGAGTAGGTGTATTAGAGATATGTGATGGGTAGTGGTGAGCCATTGATGGACCCTTTTTACTAAAAGAGAAAAATAATGCAATTTGGATGAGACGCTCAATATAGTAAAATGGTACTATTTGGGCGGGACGGAGATAGTATGTATTAAAACAAAATAAAAAATAAAAAATGGCATTATTAATTCCGTGATCCCAAATTATACAGTGACCCAAGTTATATAGTTTGACAAAAACTTGTGTGCACCCGGGCGCCCAGACCACACCCCGTGCGCCTTTAGAATTTTATGTTAAATTGTATACCCTTTAGTATAAAGATGTGTACCCTTTATTTTCTAAAGAAAAATAAAGCATACTCCCTCCGCCCCCTTGATACGTATCTATTTTTCCATTTTGGTCCGTCTCATTATAAAGTATCCATTTACCTTTTGGGGTTGATGTGACTTACAACCACTACATATGACCCCACACTCAATACTAATACAACTACCCACTACACATTAAAATATCATTTCTCTCACCTTACTATACATTAAATTATTATACTCCTTAATCTACGTGCAAAAAGTCAACAGCTACCTTTCAAGGGGACGGAGGGAGTATTAATAAAAAGTGTATACTCTTTACAACAAAATGGTGTACCCTTATTAATTAAAATGTATACATTTTAGTACAAAACAATATACCCTTACCCATAATACTAAATTCTAAAAGTGCACGGTATGCCCCGGGAACACAAGAGCCTCACTCATATAGTTTTCAAAAGTTTAGTCATATATCCTTGTTTTCTTGAAAAAAAATTAATTATTTTAATTAAATATTTCATATTTCAATTGACTTTTTAATTTAAAAAATTATATTTTTATCAATTAAATTTTATATCCTTTAAAACAAAACAAAATATTATGTTTCTAATTTTTTTATGGGCATGGCTATTAGCACCCCAATTTTATTAAACATACCCCAATTACTAAATGTACCCCATCAAAATTAAATATATATACATATTTTACTAAATGTACCCCATTATGGACCATATTACCCTCTTAATTAAATAATTTATTTTCCCCCCTAATGCAAAACAAAACTATTTGAATCCAACTTGCACTGAATCTGTTTGCTTGTACCAACCGAACAATATGTTCGGTTGGTATAACCGAACACTCCAAAAATGGTGACCTCGGTACTCAAACAATTGTGAACCAGAACCAGAAGAGCTTAAGGTTTCAAACTGAATCCCTTTATCATCGTGTGTCATGAAAAGGACAATTTCTTGGAGAGGAATATTGCTAATGAAAGGGACTCTTATTCCACGCAATTAAGTTTTTCACACAATTTCTTGATTTTCTTGATTAGGGTTTCTGCCCACAAACCCTTAAACCTTTACAGAAAGAAAACTCATGATGCTGGAAATTATGTTGTTTTCTTGAAATTTTTTTACATGTTCATTGATTATTTACAAGAAGTAGAGGCCAAAGTTAACAGGGGTTCCACGGCCACGACCATCAGCAGCCGGAGGCGGAGGCGGAGGTGGAGGCGGAGGCGGCGATTTCTCTGCCATTTTCACTGTTCTATTGACCTTCCTCGCTATTGCTGCTATGATAACACTTTTACTTGTCCGTCATTTTGATGCACGTGAATTTAGGTTGCCTCTTTCATTAATGAATAGTTGCGAACAATACTTTTACTTTGATCATTGATGCTGGTTCCTTTTTTTTTTTTTGTAAATTAGGTTTCGTTGGCTTGTTTACTTCTTGATTATTTTCTGTCTTTGGCGATTGCTTGTGTTCATGAAATTATTCTTCAGTAAAGTGTATATTAATTACCGATTATATTATTGTAGGATTAATTATTGAGTCTGCTATTAGAATTTGCCAGCACTCACGGCCATGTGGAAAGAGATGATGAATTTCATTTGCCTGTGTTTGCTTATGCTTATAATGATTATAGCTTGTTTCCGATGATCATTTTTAATTTTCATTATTTTTGCTTGTTTCATGATACTACGTACGCTGATGCAGAATTTATAGAGATTAGAGTTAATCGTAGTTTATTGATTATAACAATGGGGTGTATTTAGAAATGGGTATATATATTAATTTATCATAATTAATCTTATTTTATTATTTATATAAGAGTATTTACGTTTCTCACATTAACATATTTTAAAGGGTTAATTGCGTAAAAAACCACGAACTTTCAACGAATTGCAAATTAATCCTGACTTTTATAAAATTACAAAAAAAACCACGACCTTTCATATTTGTGCAATTCGCACCCATCGGGCAGCTGAAGCTGCCCGACCGCTGACGTGGCGTTGACCTTGCCACATCAGCTTTTAGTTGATTGCAAAAAAAACCCCAACCTTTACTTAAATTGCAATTTAATCCCAATCTTTGAAATTTTGACAAAAAAGACCATAAATTTTTTATTTTATTTTTAAATTGCATCTTCTAATAAAAAATTATACATTATTTTATTTTTAAATTTAAATTCATAATTAAAGATTATGTATTAAATATTATTTTTATTTTGTATTTTCATATTAAATGTTGTATTAAATATTGTTTTTATTTTGTATTTTCATATTAAATGTTATATTAAATATTTATTTTTTTACAAAAACTTTTAAATTTTTTATTTATTAATTTTTTACTACTCCATAAATTTCAAATGTATAAGTCTTTTATTTAATACAAAGTATTTTTATTATTTAAGTATGAGATTGGTTTGTATAAATTAAATCTTAACGAATATTTTTTCTCACTATAAAATTTGAGTTTATAAATTAATTTTAAATCATTTCTTTTAATAAATTATAAAATTCCTTAAACATTTCATAGGTATATTTGTCATTCTTTTATATATAATGTGAAATTACGAAAAGATATTGAGACATGGCGAATACTTTGATTTTATAAATTATAATAATTTTATAATGTATAAAAATATTTTAAAAATTAAAAGAATTTAAATATTTAGAGATTGTATAATTTTTTTACTACTTAATAGATATAATTAATTTTATTCACATAATTTAAGTAATAAACATTTATTCATATAATAATTTTATTATTTTATTTAATAATATTTTAGAGTTTAAATTTAAAAATAAAATAATGTATAATTTTTTATTAGAAGATGCAATTTAAAAATAAAATAAAAAATTTATGGTCTTTTTTGCCAAAATTTCAAATGTTGTGATTAAATTGCAATTTAAGTAAAGGTTGGGATTTTTTTTGCAATCAACTAAAAGCTGACGTGGCAAGGTCAACGCCACGCCAGCAGTCGGGCAGCTTCAGCTGCCCGATGGGTGGGAATTGCACAAATATGAAAGGTCGTGGTTTTTTTTGCAATTTTATAAAAGTTAGGATTAATTTGCAATTCGTTGAAAGTTCGTGATTTTTTATGCAATTAACCCTATTTTAAATCTATAAATTAATGGGGTTCATTTAGTATGTACATGTACGAATAGCTGCCTTTTTATGGATAATAATTCTCTCAGATATTTGGATCAACACGCAGATTTATGCTCCAACCCAGATTTGGATCAACCCGCAGATTTATACTCCAACTCAGCAAATCTGGCAGAATGACTAAAATGGCATCAAGCGTGACCGCACGCGCCTTCCCTTTTTAATATTTTACTGAGTTGATGCCGTCTCTGTCTAGATTCCTTTTCGGCAATGATTTTGAGGAGAACTACAATTTAAAAATTGATGATTAAATTATCATCAATTTCCACAATGCTTCAATATAAAAATGGATGATCCAATATAGCGAGTGAGTTAAGTGTGAGATTTGCTGCTTCCTGCTAGTGAGAGAAGCCATGGATTGCATTTACAAGAGCCCTAAAGCTCCCGTTGAAGCTCGAGTCAAAGATCTTCTCTCGCGCATGACTCTCCTTGAGAAGATCGGTCAAATGACACAGATCGAGCGCAGCGTTGCCACCCCTTCCGCCATTAAAGACCGCTTCATAGGTGAACTCTTTTTCTTTCTCACTCACTTCAATACGTGTTTAATCTGCTCTTTCTATTGGATTTTGGCACTATAGAAGTAAGATGCTTAAATGTACCGCAACTAGGTGAATAATTGTTTTAAAAAGTTGGATTAACTAGTTTATAGGGAAGATACAATCTATGAGAAAATTGGATGTGGTTTTGATTTCGATTCAGAGGCCTTAATCAAAGTCGGTTTTAATGCTGCTTATTAATAGGCTATCTGTATACACACATCATATACGTGTGTATATGTGCAAAATTATGGTAGATATTATACTGGGTGAAGAGAAGTCACCAGGTGTAGTTTATGCGAGACTTTATTAAGAATCATCGGCTTCAATACGCAGGGAGTGTGTTGAGTGGGGGTGGAAGCAAACCATTTGACAATGCAAATTCAGCTGATTGGACGGACATGATTGACGGTCTTCAGAAGGCAGCAATGGAGACTCGTCTAGGCATTCCCATCATCTACGGAACTGATGCAGTCCATGGTAACAACAATGTGTATGGTACCACCATTTTCCCTCACAACATTGGCCTTGGTGCCGCAGGGTATGTAGATTTTTGCGTATTGTTTTACTTTCTTTCCAGAAAGTGCTAAATATTTGAAGTGCTTTCTTGTCTGAGGGCTTTAGGACCTATACGGCTGCTTATAGTCTGTACATAAACTTTTTTATTTCTGTGTTCTTGTACTTTTGTCATTATCATGTTAATTTGTTGATCATTTTTGTTTTGTGGTCTACGTTAATTGATCAAGAAACTTTTATCTTGGTAGTATGAATACAAGCACCTATGGGGTATTCTTTTTACATAATCAGAATGCCACTCCCAACATCTGTTGCATTTAGCTAGAGGTGATGTGATCTTTTTTTTTTTTTTTTTCATTGAGGAGGGGATTGGAGCACATATTTTATGAGCACTTAGAAATACATTAAAAAATACTAATTCTAAAGAAAGTTTTAATGTATAATTCTGCCCTTCAAATCAAACATCAATCCATTAAAACAAGTTTTAATAAAAATACCAGACTAAGGAAACTTTATCTCGGATTTAGCCTTCCAAACTAAAATTTCCTAACTTTTTTCGTGAAAGCAAGATTACTAACTTTTTAGATCAATTCGTTTTAAAATGAAAATTCTACAAACTGTATTTAGCCAATACTTAATCAAGCTGTCTCCTGTCAATGATCTATTCCGCAAATAAGATAAGATTGGATGGGAGTTATTTGGGAGAAAAAAACACATATATGCGAAGGTAAAACTTTACTTAAGATCAAGCATGAAGAAATATTTGTATGGCTTTACAAATATTTTGGCAATTTGAGCATATAAAAACATCCCTCTGTGTTCCTTGTCATAAAACATGCCTCTCATTTAAATTGATAGAAACCAGTGACAGTTGCTTTGTTTATTTGTCAATATTATGTGTGGCTTTTGTAGCAATATTTCATTCAATTGGAATATATTAATGCTTCAATTACATGGTAGATATTGATACCTTTGTATCCCTGGTTTATGAGAAATCTTTTTTTAATTGGATGGCTTTGATGCTTTGGTTATATTATGACACTAATATCTGAGAATGGAATATAGAGATGCTGAGTTGGTTCGGATGATTGGAGCGGTAACAGCTCTTGAAACAAGGGCAGGTGGAGCTCACTATGCCTTTGCTCCATGTGTTGCTGTAAGTTGCACCTGCTCATCAAAATGTCAATCACCCAACATTAATATTTCATCATGCTAAATATGTGCTATTCGATTCCTATATTGCTTTTTTGATTTTGGTTATATGTTATCAACTTTAGTTAGTCAACAATTAGCAGTACCTTAGGTTGGTAATAAGCATATAAACAGCCTATTGAAGTTTTGAGATTGTCATTTACAAAATAAGGGGTTATGACTACAACAAACAAAACCATCTACAGTTAAATATGTCATCTACATACCATAACAAAAAAAATTACATGACATCACGGTTATATTTATTATTTCAATTCAATCTATATATGTAATGATGTCAGAACCTTTTGGAAACATCTTTCTATGGAATCAACCCCTATGAATTTACTTGGGCAACCTTGTGGTATGCATTTTCTGCCTTCACGGTTAATCATGCCTGGGAAGATACATAAGTACATTCATATTTTTACATGCATGCATGTCTACTAGATCAATGCCAATTTATTATTTTCCATTCATATTTAGGACAACAATAATTACCTTTTGGTTGAAGGGCAGTGTAGACTGTTTACACTTCTAGCAAGCTTAGATTTTCTTTTATTGCACATGTGCATTAAATTATCTTTAATTTCTTTTTTATGTTTCTCAACGTGCTCCAATAATTTTATGCATGAAATTTTCCTCTTTTCTTTGAAACATTACTAGATTTGAAGCTCAGGTTAAACAACAATTTCTGTGCTGATAATTAAGTTGCTGCATGTTTATTTCTTTTTATTCCATCTCGTTCTTGGATGAATATGATCACTACTAACGATTTATACTGTCTTTAGGTTAGCAAAGATCCAAGATGGGGAAGATGCTATGAAAGTTATAGTGAAAATACTGAACTAGTCAGAAAGATGACATCTCTCGTTTCAGGCTTGCAAGGACAGCCCCCTGAAGGACATCCCAGGGGTTACCCTTTTTTGGCTGGAAGGTGAACATGATTCTCTGAATCCTTTATATAGAGATTTTTTTTTCCCCTGAATGACTTTCTTGAAACATTTTTTTTTTAATATTATCTCAATCCTTTGATGTGATGATTACTGAGGTCTAAGAATTATAGCTAGTGTTGTAAAGTGAGTGCCCTGTATCAAAGGAAAGTCAGATTGGGGAATCATCATACTTCATTCATCCATATTTATTTTAGCGGACTTCCACTGAATTGCATGTCAACTAACCCAATATTCTAGCTTCATATTTAAAATGTCATTTTGTTTCTCTTTCTAATGTATTTGGCACAATGAAGTTGATACTATCCTCGCCCTATTTACTTATTCTCCACTACTTATCACCAGAAGTTTGCATTTAATATTCCAATTGACTCCAGGAAAAATGTTCTTGCATCAGCGAAGCATTTTGTTGGTGATGGAGGAACTGAATATGGTAAAAATGAGGGAAATACAATAGCATCCTATGAAGATCTAGAGCGAATTCATATGGCACCATATCTGGATTGCCTTTCTCAGGGAGTCTGCACTGTAATGGCATCATACAATAGTTGGAATGGAACAAGGTTGCACACACACCATTTCCTGCTTACTGAAGTTCTGAAAAATAAGCTGGGATTCATGGTAAATTAGTTTGAATTATCCTGGCCATCTGTATTATAAAAGTTCTCTATCGTGATTTTTATTTCTCTTGGACAAGACTCCATTTAAATGTGATGCAACTTAAATGTTTTTTTTTTTCCAAATGGATCAGATTAGTTACCAATTTGCATATTCTGCAAGTATAAAGTCTTAGTTCAAGTGTGACGAGGAGATAAGATAATTACTGAAATTTAAAAAATGCGACTGAAGTAGAAGGCCTGCAATAAATGAAATTTGATTGGATAGTTTGCAATCAAAAAGATTTAAATGAGACTAGAAATTTTACATAATAATGTGCTTAAGGAACTGTAGTATGAACTCTGTAGTCGCACAAAGCTATAGCATTTTTTCAGATTGTATTAGGTTCCTTTTTCTCCCTTTCCTGATAAAATTAACTAATGAGGAAGTTGATAGATAAATGACTATTGCCACAGGGGTTTGTGATTTCAGACTGGGAGGCACTGGACCGGCTTTATGTCCCTCATGGTTCCAATTATCGCGAAGCAATTCTGTTGACCGTAAATGCTGGAATCGATATGGTAGATATATTTGCATCATTTTGTAGCATGGTTCTTGTTTGGATCTTTAAATTCTTACGTCCGTGTTACCATGCATATGCAGGTAATGATTCCTTTTAGATATGAATTATTCTTGGATGAATTTCTGTCTCTTGTTGAGTCAGGGGAGATACCAATGACTCGAATTGATGATGCTGTTGAAAGGATCCTCAGAGTCAAATTCATTTCTGGAATTTTTGAGTATCCCCTGGCTGACAGATCTTTACTAGATGTGGTTGGTTGTAAGGTATACTCTTAACTCTTTATTTGGTTTATTGAGTGGTTTTTCACATTGAGTAAATCTCCTGTATACCGTGGGCCTAATGTGTATGTTTTTAAGAATTAGCTGTTCACATAATACTCCACATAAAAGTATTAGCCAAACATCACTAATACTTTCTGGTGATAATATATAAAAAGAACACACGCACACACACATTGGGGCCACGATGCACCTGACTGCATGAGTTTTTGCCTTGCTCATTATACCATTAAGAGATGAGGGAAGATTATTTTATTTCATATTTATCCACGCTCGGGAAAATTTGCATCTTCACTTAGTATACAATTAATTTTTCTTCTATACCGTGTAACATTACTCTCTTTTTTCCCTTATAAAATGGCATATCCTCTAACAAAAATGGTATGCATGGCGTACAACCCTTCATCTAAGCTAGAATACTTAACCAAAGAAAAATAGAATTATCAGTCTTGGTGGATTCTGATATGGTTGATATGTCATTCTTATGCTTAAAGCTAGTAACTTTCTCCCTACCTCACCATATGGATTTAAGATCTGTTTTTTTAAAAAGAAATGTGCATGCTGAACTCAATTTTTTTTATAGGCCAAGATTTTTAATTTTCAAGCTACATTGTAGATGAGATGATTGTATATGAATATTTAAAAATCACCTATTCACCGCTATGCAAGGGGAGTAATTCTGATGCTTATTACCATTCTAGGCACATAGAGAATTGGCACGTGAAGCAGTACGCAAGTCTTTGGTTTTGTTAAAGAATGGAACGGATCCAAAGAGGCCATTGCTCCCATTAGATAAGAAAGCCAAACGAATTCTAGTTGCTGGAACACATGCTGATAATCTTGGATTCCAGTGTGGTGGGTGGACGATCACCTGGGAAGGAACAACTGGTAGAATAACTGAAGGTGAGTTGCCCAGTGGGAGCTCATTCAGGCATATTTTAATAGCATGATTAACTATTACCATAAATATATGAAATAAGATCATCACACTTATATTTCCATATGATTTAGCTCATTTATTAATGAAAAAAGCAAGTTTTGCTCCATGCACTTTCAATTTTCATTTATGGACTTTTATCCCTCGTATTTATGTTATTTTTCTTTTGCCTTTTGCCTTCTTGAACTTGGATTTTATTTCTTTAGGGGGAGGATAGACTTTTGCCAAAAGAACATATCTCCATGTTTCTCTCTTTTTTTCTTTTTTTCTTTTTTTAAAATAAATTAATTGATTATTTATTGAGAAACATATCTCCTTGTATCGTTGTTTTGCTAGGCACGACTATCTTGGATGCAATAAAAGAAGTGGTGGAAGACCAAACCGAAGTGACATATGAACTGAATCCAACTCTAGAAACATTTTCTGGCCATGAGTTCTCCCTTGCTGTTGTAGCTGTGGGCGAGGGTCCATACGTAGAATCAGGAGGTGATGATCCGGAGCTTAAAATTCCTTTCAATGGAGCTGAGTTGCTGAGCTTCGTAGCAGAAAGAGTCCCAACAGTGGCAGTCCTGGTTAGTGGACGGCCTTTAGCTTTAGAGCCGCAGCTCTTGGAAAAAATTGAGGCCCTCGTCATTGCTTGGTTGCCTGGAACAGAAGGGAGAGGAATCACGGATGTTATCTTCGGAGATTATGGGTTTGAAGGACGACTTCCAATGACATGGTTCAGAAGTGTCGATCAGCTTCCAATACATGAGGGAAAGAATTCTTCTGATCCTCTGTTCCCATTTGGATTTGGGTTGACATATTAAGGCTGAGCAATACAAACTGATTGAATCTGATTTTTTTCCACTGTACGAATAAAAGAAAATATCAAAAAAGAAACTTTTTTCTGAAATTTCATTTTATTGAGTTTCATAATCGACTTGCTTGGGAGGCCAGCATATAAACAGGTCTAGAGCTTGCACTTCTTTGCACGTCATGTTGTAGTTTATTTTGTGTTTCATTTCAATCGTTCGTGCTAAACATATAAAATGAGAAATGTTTTACAGAGAATTTAATCATGCGAATCTATTTAACATTGCGAACGAATCTACATAAAAACTTTTACACAAGTGATGATGCCTCGAGAATGTATTTTACAGGACATCAACAGAAAACAGTGTGGTGCAGATTCACATTTTGCTGGTAGGTCTGCTAAATAATGAATGCCTGCCTTCAGCAACCACATCCCCTGTTGTTTTGTTTCGTATCAGAACGTGTGTTCCTGAGTAACTGCCTTTCCGACCTAAACACCTAGAGATAATCTCCAATTCATCCTGCAAAAGGAAACATGTTATGACTGAATACGCATTGAAGATCATAATAGCATTCATCAGAAATTGAATTGCATTAAGCTTGTCCTACAGGATGATAAAGATCATATAGAACATACAATTTGTAAAAGTTTCCCTCCAACTTTTATTCAACTAAATATTCGATTTCTTTTCAACCTAACTGAACACAATTCAGTGGCTAAACAAGTCACTCCATTGTTTCTGGCTCCATACATTCATGACTAAAGGTATCAACTTAGTACAATCATAAGACACGAAAGCGAGCTGCATAAAGATCTGAAATCCAATAATTGAATAGATAGACAGAAGGTGGCTCTCCAAACTTAAAATCATAACCAAAATTTCAGCCTACTTGTAGGATTAGGATAGCCCTGGCTAATGTGGTGGAACTTCAAGAAGACAACTTCTACCCAGACTAGAGACACCAATACAACACACCTCGAACATTCACATATCAAACAAACTGCTTTGATCATAGAATTTCTAGAAATTGCCTCGGAATAAATCTAATATTCTGGAAGTTACAGCTACCAACGCTTTCCTACTTGTTAATATAAATTTAAACACTATCTGGCGAAAATCATAATCACTTTTTGAAATTAGGCAATGTCATCAAGCTTACTGGAATGCAAACTATATAAGTTGAAGGGATTTCACATTCCATGATGGCATCTACTTATTACTTCTATTTGGAGCATGGACTCTGGTAAATGGGGTCTCAGTCCCACAAGAATATTTTCTACATAATATTTCTCTAACCTTGAATTGTACCTCTTTGGCACAGAGAAAAGATGAGAACATCAATGAAATTTTCAAAATGTAGTGAAAACTAACTAAATCATAAAGGAAGAGTGATAGCTATATCAGAAAATTCTGGCCTAGAATTGCATATTCCAAAAGGTATTATCCCATTCAAAGCACTGAAGGAACATGAGAATTCAAGCATCATCTGAGACCAGCAATTGAGCACTCAACTACTAAAATAGAGTATCTGAAAAGAGTTGAAATTTTACATTCATCTTTGCATCAGAAACATAGGAGATTGACATGTCTACTGACACATCCATTGGACTACCCTCCCGGTGGATCACTGCTGCCCCTATTTCATCAACTAATGTAGCAATAGCACCCGCCGCCAATTTTCCATCTTTATCCTGAATCAATCAATCCACTAATTAAAACTTATCCAGAAA
The DNA here is from genome assembly GCA_023678885.1 of Pogostemon cablin. Taxonomy (NCBI): domain Eukaryota; kingdom Viridiplantae; phylum Streptophyta; class Magnoliopsida; order Lamiales; family Lamiaceae; genus Pogostemon; species Pogostemon cablin. The sequence goes on from CM043005.1 coordinate 13,986,755, forward strand.
TTTCACCGTCTTACGGGCTGTGTTACTTACAGTGAGTCGAGGGGGCACTTTGAAAGAGCAAAAGAGTGAGCCCGGTTCGACCCGGTGGAGGTGGATCCCTCTGAGGACGAAATACTCGTAGAAGCTGGGCTCCAGGTTGGTTCGATGCGGCGGGAAGGTAAGCCCAGAAATGCGATCGGCTTCATCGCCGGCGGCGACCCTCGTCAGAAATTCTCTGGCCTTATCCATACCCAACTCTGCTCGCACAATCCACCTGCAAATCAATCACTGGCCGCCGCACTCTGTGTTGGAGCTAAGTCATGGCAGTTTTGTTTAAGATGTGATGAAATTAATGATTTATCTTTGAGGAAGTATTTGATCCTTAAATTAGTAGTAGTAGTATTTTTAAAATTATTTTCATTTAGTGGACTAACATGATGAGCTCAAATCTATATCTAGGGGTGTCAACGGGTTGGGTAGTTAACTACCCGGGCCCGGCCCGTTTCTGGAGGACCTGCTCTTGACCCGTACGGGTCCTATATAATAGGACCCGTGTCCAAATCCATACGGGGCGGGTCCGCCCCACCCCATTTTTTTTTTAAATAATTAATCCTAAAAAATTTTAAATCATACAAAAATTATTCATATATTTAAATAAATAATCATAAAAATATTAAATATAATTAGGATTTATTATTAACTAATACAAGATATACTAGTATATTACTATGGGATACACTATATATATTTTATTACTATCCACTACAAAATTAAATTATAAAAAGTCTCAATTGTCCCAGAATACATCAATTAGATAAAATAGATTTTACGCATTGCATCACTAAATTCACGCTGCACAAAATCTGAATACAATTTACTGAATGGGTATTAAAAAGGTCAGAAATAAATTAACATTAGAGTAAAATATTACTGTATACAATTTACTTGATTGGAATTCAAAAGAGTCAGAAATAAATTGAATAGTATTCAGGATGGGTATTCAATTTATTTCATAAGTGCATCAATATTGAAATTCAAATTGCTCATTTTTTAATTAGAAATAAATTGTAATACAAAATTTCTACATATATTTGAATGTATTGGTTGAAATTGTAATGGCGATGTTTTCAATCATTCTGGATTTGCTTCACTGCATTTGCTTCACTGCGTCTTCTTCACGTATCAGATGAACGGACTCAGCGTGACGCCGACACCGTTAAGCTGAAGAAGTTGCGCCGTCCTCCGCTTCCCATTTAACATTTCTCGGTCAGGCAGCAACTCTCGCTCCTCTAATTCTTTTGAATTCAAGATCCAGATTAATTCATATTATCTGCTCCGATTACTCAATTTTATCATTTGGATTATAATTCAGTGTAAATGCTTGCGAATAATTGTAATAGATTCCGTTTATGTTCAATTTTGATGATTTGATTTAATTCGATTTGTTATGAGAATCATATAATATCCCCTTTTAAATTTATATTTCGTCTATATTCAGTTATTATTTGAATACCATGTGCTGACTCTTTTTTATTGGATTGACTAATCCCAACGTATTTCCTATTATCACGGAGAGATTAATTCTTAATTAATTTCTGAATATAATAGGGTTAAAATGGGTATTTGATGTGTTCAATTTGTAGTAGATAATATTTTAATTTGGATACTGTACCTGCTAACAATATAGATAGATAAATTGTACCTATAAGTAATGAACCCATATAATTATAATTTAAAAATTATATATATATATATATATATATATCATATAGTTATAAATAATTTTTATGTATAAAATATAAAATAATTGTATAATATATATATATATATATATATATTAACATAAAATATAATTATATATATATATATATATATATATATAATATAAATTAATTTTTAATATATTATATACGGGGAGGGTCTAAGTTAATACCCGGACCCGCCCCGTATATGTACGGGTCCGGTCCGGGCCGCCCCGTTTCTCCTACGGGCCGGGTCTGGGCCGGTCCAAAACGTGCGGGCGGGCCGGGGGCCGTTGTCACCCCTATCTATATCCAAACAAGGCAACATTAAACGTTGCTTATTTATTGATTGATATTATTATTAAAAATGTTATTCATCACTTTTATTTATACCAAATTGTAAATGATTAACTGTAATATTATCATTTTCTATTAATGAAATTATCTTTTTTAATTAAAATATTAGTATTCCTTTTTACCATCTTACAAATTTTTTTACATGAGATGGTTTTAGATTGTATATGTACCGATGAAATCAACTACAGTTAAATTAGTATTCCTTTTTACCATCTTACAAAATTTTTTACATTAGATGGTTTTAGATTGTATACGTACAGATGAAATCAACTACAAAGAGTGCATTCCGCACGACACCATACATTAAAATATTATTTATTTCTCCTCATATATACATTAAACCTTATATTCCTTAATCTAAGTCAAGTGCATAATTTTGGAAGTGATTAGAAATAATGTAGAAATGTATACTTCATATATATAATGGTATTGGATGTCTTATACATTGTCCTATTACATTTTAGTATTACATCTATTGTTACCTGTATCATAATATTGTGGACAAGAAAGAGAATCATAAGGGTTGCGGCAGGGCAGCGATTCAAGTAGATTATAATATATATATATATATATATATAATGAGTCACATTTTGCTGGAAGCCAGATTGAATAATGAATGCCTCCCTTCAGCAACAATCTCCCCAGTTGTTTTGTTTCGTACAACTACATGTGTCCCTGTGTATCTACCTCGTTGCCCTAAACACCTGGAGATTGTCTCCAATTCATCCTGCCCATCCAACAATGTCAACTATTATAAACAGCATTCATGGTGAACCCACAACTTGAATTGTAACAACACTCTCACCTGATATAATCTTTGTTGCATTATACCACAGAAAAACACATTTTCCATAACTCTAAACAACAAACTTTTTACACTTCACATTTTCAGAATTCTCTTTGCAGCCATAGTTCAAGTGGAGGTTCGCATTGTACGAGCTCTTGTTTTTCCTTTCCTCAAAATAACAGCTTCAAAACATAAATATAACTAACAGAAAAGGGAAGTTGCCAGCCAAAATTACACGAGAATTTGAAAGATGTCAACCACTAAAAGGAAGAGCTGGGCAACAAAGATTAAATAAAATCTTTGGAGTCATAAGTCAAGCTGTGGCTTCACATTTAATGAGTTCTCTTTTTTCCATTCCTCAAAATAATTCAAGTTTCTCAAGCAAAGCATAACTAAAATGATGAAAGGAGTTGGAATTTCAAATCAAGTTGTAGCATCACATACTCTTTTTTTCCTTTCCTGAAATAACTCAAGATTCTTAAGCAAAACATAACTAATTACAAACAGTAAAAGTGCCAGAAGAAGCCAAAATTACAGGGGACAGTTTGAAATTTGTCAATCACATAGAGGAAGAGCAGGGCACGACAACCTATTCCAATCCAAAACAAGAAGTTTATAACGTGAAAACACAAAACCACAGCAATTGTTATGCATGTCTAAGCATCCAGAAGCTTACATTCAATCTAGCAGCGGAAATATAGGAGATTGACATGTCGACTGATACATTCTTTGTCCTCGAACTATCCTCATAAGCCACAGCCGCCCCAAGAGCATCGATTAAATTGGCAATCGCGCTGGTAGCCAGGTTTCCATTTCCATCCTGAAGCCACAAAAGCAGCGTTGATTACTGAGGAATGAAAAAACCGGCATAAATTAGGGTTTATCAGTGCTGTACAATTAGACGAGGAGGCACTCTGAAAGAACAATACACGAGACCCGATTGGATTCGGCCGACCCGGAGACCTAAGTAGGCGAAACACTCGTAGAAACTGGATTCCAGGTGGGGGCGATGCGGCGGGAAGGTGAGGCGCATGACGTGGTCGGCTTCATCTCCGGTGGACAATTTCTCCAAAAAGTCTTTTGCCTTCTCCATTGCAGTGCTAATCATTCAACCTGCTTCTCAGCTACCCATTTCATTCATTGTTGTTTATGGTGATTAACGTGTAGGGCATCTGGATTAGGGTCAATTCGCTTAATACGGTTTTTACTTGTTACCTATGATCATTTTTAGCACGTTGAAGAAATATGTTTGGGAGAATTGAAATGGAGTAATACCCAAAATTCATTGAGCAAAATCTTTAGCAACAGTTATTTTTGTTTGTTATATTTTCTCAACAATTGCAATCAAATACCCAATGTATCTTATGCGTAAGTCTTTGTATGGGTCACCTACACGAGTTCACTTATATAGTTTCGGTGTGGGTTATTCATACGAGTCTTTGTATGGGTCACCTACACGAGTTCACTTATATCGTTTCGGCGTGGGTTATTCATACGAGTTCACCCACATCGATTTCGGGGTAGGCTACGATATAAGTCACCCACACGGCATAAGCAGCAGTGAGTTGTGTTGGTGAGTGAGTGAATATTTAGAATTTTTTTTTTATTTTGATGGGAGAAATATAATTAACTATTTTGGAGAACTTTTGATAAAAAAAATAAAGAATTTATTTGAGTTGTTGGTATTAATATTTAATTTGGTGAGAATTGTACTTAAAATATTATATTGATTAATTCATTATATATTAAAATATTATATTTAATAAGTAATTGTATATAGATAAAAGTATTAACATATATCAAATAAAACTAGTCAAGGAAAGATAAAAAAAAAATCACATGAAATTTACTCATTTAAAAATTAGGATAATTTGATTTTTTTTTCCTAAAATATTTGATAGTAATTGCTAAATGAAAGTGTTATTAGATGACAATTTATACTGCCGAATAAAAATAAAAAAATACTACAAAATAAATATAAAAAAGAAAGATGATGATTTTAATGAAAATCCTTTTAAACATGTAATATAAATAACGGAATTAAAAGATTTTAAAATTTAAATCTATATTCTATAGCATAATTGAGAAATCGAACAATGCAAAACAGGTCATAGAAGGGGTTTTTATGTGGTTTTAGATTTCCGCCGTGTGTCACTCGTCGCAGTATCGCCTACAATCCATTCGGAAAATCACACGAGTAGCTCAGAAAGAGTGAAGTAGAGTAAATGGATCGGGTACATGCGGCTAACGAGCTATCTTTCAGGGTCGGGTTTACCGGCCACAGCGGCCACCTCACGGTTGAACCTCTGTCTCCCCTCGAACGGCCTAGCCAACTGCACTCTCTCCCCGACTTCATTCTGGTGAGAATTATGTTCTCACATTTCTTGTGGTGGCGTACAAAATATATATTGTTTTACAGTTATTTCTAGGTTGATTTTGTGAATTAGGGTTTAATTTGAAGTGTTTTTGCAGTATTGCTTAGAATTTTTCACGTATTTGCTGTGGCAGTCTCTTTTCTGCTGTTATGTGTGCATATGCATATGTATGAGCGCGTCTTCTAGCGTTATCCTAGGTTCACTGCTTTTCTGCTTGAACCATCTGATTCGGAATTTAAAATTGGGTTAAGGGGGTGGATATTTGCACCCCAGGCAGTTCTGAATACAACCGAAAAATTTTGAACTAATATGACCTAATGTAAAATACTGAAACATCCCTATATCTTCATGTGTGGTTAATGATTGTTTTGTTCCATCATGTATGACTGTTGTCTTTGAATTGTGTCTTCAGACATCTTTCAATGCAGTTTCATCTTACAACCAAACACCTTTGAAGCATTTTCATGTTAGAATTGAATACCATTGAATGTGTTCTCATTTTACAACCAAAACTGAACTCATGGTAATATGTTCTTCAGTTAGAGTCGAACCTTACTTGTATATTTTATTCAGATTTTGACCATGTATGGGCAAACACTTCTAAATACATTCTCATAGCACAACCAAACAGATTACAAATTGTTCTAATGTTACAACTGAACTTAGTGTGGCTATTTTAATTGGAGTTCAATGTTTTGTTTGGATGTTCTAACTTCTAACCAAACACTCTGAACTTGTTCTAATGTTGTGACCAAATCCGTGGTATGATTTTCTAATGTTACAAACTCAACTACTTGTATTTTTTTCATGTTAGTTTGAAATGATCAGTTTTATAGTAATTATTTTCCTTGAGAAGGTTATAAATGTCATAAACTGGGTTGTTCTTTGTAATAATAATAAAATTAAAAAAAAGTTGGGTGCATTTTGAGCTTTTGGGCTTGCAAATAGTGGTACATTTAATTTATTTTATTCTTGAAGCATTAATTGCACGAGTATTGTGTATTTATTTAACAGCCACCAGCATTTCCCAAGGAAACACCAGAAACAATAACGGAATACATAAAGGAAAAATATTTACAGCCAAGGTTGGACGAAGATGTATTTTCTCCACAAAGTGCTGGTAGGCAATGGGATTTTGACTGGTTTGAAAGAGCTGAAATTCAACCAGACTCATCAATGCCACGGTCTGTCATTGTTCCTTCCTGGGAAATACCTTTCAGGCGCAAAAAGCACGAAGCAGTGTCGCAGATGTGGGAGCCTGAGTCAGTGGAGGTACGAACTGACAGTTCTTTCCATCTCTTTTCTTGGTGTAACTAGTTCTTTTGCAGTTTTGTGTCTGGGATCAATGGTGTGTGCCTTTGTAATATTTTTCTTATTTCACCATGGAAATATAAACCTGGTTGACACTTACTGTTGGATAGTAGGGTATGTTGGAGTAAATTACTTATTGTTTCTTAATGTCGGTTGATTTATTAGTTTGTTCAATAAGTGAAGCTAGTGAAAATGCATATTAGACTATGCAAAAGTACTCAACAAAGCATGATGAGACCTGAAGATCTACATACCAATGAAAGGTGAAATAGTATTGCTATCAAAATAAAATGCAGTGGAAAACCACATAAACATAGTTTGGAGAGTTCATTTTTTAAATTTAATATGACCGAATGCAAATCAAGAACAAGATGCTTAAAATATCAAATTACAAAGCTATAACCTTTTGTTAGCACACAATAAAATAGGAACGCTAATAAATTTTCCTGCAATTATTTTTATGGTCCTTTTCTCTTTCTAACTTTCCACGTCTATATGTGATCCTGAAACTTTCAGAACTGTTATTCTCATAGTCTTATGATTTATATGCTCTGAGTCTCTGACTTTCCATAATGGAAATGTATCATTTGTTATTCAGTTGCTAAGTTCTTATTCGTTTTGCTACAACATTAAAAAAGCATAAAACAGACGTGTGAAAATGTGTACACTCTTCATCAGGAGACTTCATTCCATGTTATTCAGCTTTTAAAAAAGAAAATTGATTCTTAGAGTTTTCCTTTTTGTGATCCTAGCATCTTTTGCAACAAAGTTTATGCTACATACCCAATTACCCATAGTTAATTACTTAATTTCCTATATTATTTCCAGGTGGACGTGTCAGAGTTGACAGCTGGAGCCCTGGATTCTGGTGCTCTGCCGCGTATTGTTGGGCCTGCAAAGGATTTTGTGAGAGGAAGTTTAAACAACCGTCCTTTTCGCCCTGGAGGACTTGATACTGCTGATTCTTTGGGAAAGATTTATCCTGATGATGCTTGCAATGGTGAATGGGCACGTGAACTTCTGCATGGGGGTCCTGCACAAGTCCTTCCACCAGGATCTAAAGATGGACTGGATCTAGGTTATCTCAAGGTAATGATATTTAAGTATTTAACAGAAATGAAGGATCCAATGTGGGTCAATGAAAAAGCCGGCTTCTTTAATCAGCATTATGACCTCAACTTTAATTTCCTAAAACTTTGAAGGCACAACATTTAAAGTGGAATATTTATGAAAAAACAAGTGGGGACAAAAGCACATCCGATGTGAAGCTGGTTAGTTGCAGTATTCCTATAAGCCAATATGTTTCCAAATATGCCATTTATGCATTTCTAATTTATAAGAAGAATTATTCATTTATCATTGTTCTATTTTTTGTTGTTATCTATCTGCTTGTATGAACTGCAGAATGAGGTGTCGGTGCAATTTGATGACTTGTTCAAGAAAGCCTGGGAGGATGATGCCATTGACTTCACAGAAGATGGTTTGTTCTTTGTGTATATAATTGGTTTAGTTCCATGTACATTGATTGAGTGATTTTACTGGGGAGTGCCTTGTCCTGGGCTTAGTTAGATTTTCCTTTTGCTTTATTAAATATCATCTGGCAGACTGGCCTATAATTCTGGGGGAACCTTATTGAGCACAACTGTTGAGCTACATTGCCTGATTTTTCCAGTTTTAGTTTGCCATAGAAGTATATTTTGAGAATGGAGTGTGAAAGTGATTTAAGTATTCACTTTGAGGTGGGCATCATTGACAATGTCTTACACCAGTTCCAGTAATTTTTATGACTATGTTTTGGAATTATTCTTTGTTAAATTGTTCCAGTAATTTAATTTATAAGTGTTCACTCTAAGAGAGTTTGTTCTTCCTCCACATTTGAAAATTTGCAGTGTCTTGACTACTTGACGTTGATCTAACAACAATGATGTACATGTTTATATGGTAGTTTTAGAGAATTCAGGAAGTTGAGGGGAAAAGAAGTGAAGAAGTGAGAATAGATGCAGTGCTTGTGTTCTATTATTCCATGCATGTGATTTGTATCAATACCAATATGTCCCTATTTGATAGTTTTCCTCAGTCTTTGCATATAACGGCAATTATTTACTTAAAAATCGACTTAATTTGCCCCATTGGCGTAAAGGGTTAGCACTTATGGTTTGCTCCTGTTTATTGGAATGACAGTGTTCAAACAAGGAAACTTATAACTTCTGTGTAAATGTAACAAGATTCAAATAATTGTGATCTTTTTAGTCTGGAAATTTTGGTTTCATGCACATTCTACTGGCAACTGGGTTAATGTTATGGCTGATATTCAGGTCATATGCCAGAACTTGAAAATCAGATGGAGTCTACCAATGAATCTCTCCCAAAAGAAACTAAAGAAGAAATGATGCATGCAGTTGATTATTCCATTAAAAAAGAATCATCTATCCTAGATGAATTTTTTACAGCTGAGTCAGTGGACTCAACTCTAAGATTGGATGGAGATATGAATAGTGGTGTACAACAACAGAAAGAGGTAATGGTTTGTATATTATAAGTCACCCTATTTATCTTTGATACTTGGTTTTTAACAAACTAAGTCAATTGTTCATTGTTAGGCTTGGGCTCTTACTGGTGGCAGGGAAGAGATTGCAGAACACTTTAATGAACTTGTACCTGATATGGCGCTTAATTTTCCCTTTGAACTTGATGCATTCCAAAAGGAGGTACTTTTCTTTGTTAAGTTAATGTTAACAAAGTGATATTTCCTTGTGAGTGGTGATTAATGCAAGATTGCTTTGAAATGATGATAATATGAGGATTCAAGCTAACATGACTTGAATAGCTGTGTAATTCTTCTGCTGCCCCCAATACTTGCGCTGAAATATTCTTCAATGTTGTTGATTGTGTTATTGAACTAAGTTACATTTATATTAATTACAGGCTATATTTTATCTTGAGAAGGGGGATTCTGTTTTTGTGGCTGCTCATACCTCAGCTGGAAAGACAGTTGTTGCAGAATATGCATTTGCTCTGGCTTCAAAAGTAAGTCACTCTTGCTTTGACTATATGCATATTTATTAATATTATTGTCAATCTCAGTCTGTTGTCTTTCCACATTGTTGTTGGATAAAAGTTTCTTTCCTTGTAGCTTGAAAGGATAGCTTTGCGTTAGTTTTTGCTCTCATATAACTAGATGAAGGGAAACAGGAGTAGAACTTATAGTGGGCATTCCATTGGAATGCAGGATTACAAAAGATTATTGGGTTTGTACCAACTCATGCTCAGGGAATACACTCCAAAGACTTAGACTTTTGTGAAGGTTGACTAGGGATCTTTTTTTTTACCCATAAGGAAAATTACGATCATATGCCAGATTGTAAGTCCCTTTCAATTCTACTTTCTTATCTTTCTGTGCGAGCTTAAACATACGTAAGGGAGTAAAATGACCTATTATGTTTTCTTCTTGACTTATGAATGACCATTTGGATTCACAAGGCTGACATAAATAATGCATATAAAGATTTATATCATCTCGTAACTTTGGAAGCCCCTGGGTTACCACCTGAACTCCTTATTTTTCTAGTGAATATATAGACGTAGTTAAAGTTTTTCTATTGTATTGGGTCGGTAACCATACCATTCATGGCATAGTTTGGTCAAGTTTTCACCGTGTTACGGAAATTTTACTGGGAATATAACAGTATTGAACTTGAGCATAAAGGATGGCAATATAATTTCCTGTTCGAACTTGTAGGGCATTCCTTTACTTTTATTGTTATGAGCGTTCTTCTGAAATCTTGTTGATTTGAAACAGTGATTTCATGACTTGTAAGGCTTATGAAGGATAATTTATTTTTAAGCTTTCAATATATGCAGCACTGCACAAGAGCTGTATATACTGCTCCAATCAAGACCATCAGCAATCAGAAGTACAGGGATTTTTGTGGAAAATTTGATGTTGGCCTCCTAACTGGTGACGTTAGTTTGAGGCCTGAGGCCTCTTGTCTCATTATGACTACTGAAATATTAAGATCAATGCTTTATAGGGGTGCTGATATCATTCGTGACATAGAATGGGTGAGGTTTCTCTTTTACATTGAACTTTTCTGAATAATGGATCTTGCAGATCCTGTCAACTTGTACTCATATGTCTCTCCCAACTTCTGATATGATCCTGAAACTATTATTTTTTGTTTACTTTGTGTCTGGAAAGATAGGTTATATTTGATGAAGTGCATTATGTTAATGATGTTGAAAGAGGTGTGGTATGGGAAGAAGTTATCATCATGCTTCCCAGACATATCAACTTTGTGCTACTCTCAGCTACGGTATGTATCTGTTTAAATTATACTGATAATTGAATTGGAAGTGGTGTTAATATTGCGAAACCATTTTTTCTTGGTTAAATTTCATGAGCACTGTGAATTTTCTCTTCTTGGAGGGGAGAGTTTTCTAAAATTAATTGCTTATCAGTAATACCATCAAGCCATATTTCAGTTGAATGTGAGCATACCCTAATTCTCATGCGATAATAGTAGTTTTTATCATTATATGCTGTTAATATTTTAAGGGTCATTGGATAACCTTCCCAAATGGAGGCTGATATAGCTTGGGGGCAAAGGGCATAGGTGCCAAACATTTGGTCGAATAAACAAATTTAATGCATGTTAGTTTTCCTTAATGTAATTAATGGGTTTTCATATGAATATCTGAACTTATAATTATAACCTTCCCCTTGATAGAAACTTTTACTTGGGATAATTGTATACTTTCGACGTTCAAATAATTTACTATAAAATGTCAAGTCAGGGTAAATATGGGTACTAGTTCACTCTTTTGGAATTTGGTGTAAATTGTAATTGTACAAACTTCAGGGCAAAAGTGTCACTATCCTAGTACTTAAAAGGCGCAGAAATATCGGAAAAAGATAATAATTAAGAGTATCAGCTACCTTTAAACATTGCCAAGCTATTTCCATTATGTCATGCATGTAAAATTCCGTTGAAATTTTGAAAAAACTAATGTAATATTAATACAAATATATGCTGCACTCGCAGATCTTCTTTTCCTCTTCAGTTTATGCTTTTCATGGCCTTGGAACAGATCTCCTAGGATTGTGAAAGTCTATATTATAGCAGTTGTTTGAATTGCCATTTAGAGAGATTTTTTTGAGAGATTTTTTTTGGGAATCTGTTGTTAATACAGTTTTTAAATTCATGCTTGTATGTGATGTCAGATTGTGACTGTTCTTTTTGCATTGTTGTGATATTGATTTTGATCATTCTGGGTTCAGTGATGTCTGGTTTCTTAATTATTTTGTCTACGGTAGGCTTGATCTCTGTTTGTCATTCAGTTCTGATATATTATGTCGTTAGTATGCAGAAGGTATCCTGATATAGCCTAGAACGTTTTTTGCCTTAGGTACCAAACACGCTTGAATTTGCTGATTGGATTGGGAGGACAAAGCAAAAGCAAATTCGTGTTACTGGGTTAGTATTTGATATGGGACTTTCCACTTATTATTATTTATTTTTATGATTTGAACTTTATAATGTGTTTAATTACAATCTCACACGTTCAGAAAATATATATAAGCATTGGACAAATTCATTTTTTTGGCACCTTCGCTGAGTTTTTGTTCACTCACTTTTACTTCCTCAGCAAACTGACATCTGGTATATAAGCATTGGACTAATGCATCACTTTCTCCCTGTCGAATGTCATATTTATCATATCCTTATAGTCTTCCTATATAGCAGTGCATCTCTTACTACAGTAACATCCTCTGAAGATCTAATATCCAGAGACCTTGTGATATTCCAAATTGCAGACGCTCTCCATCACTTTATATTTTACTTTTTAAATGCCTTAAAAATACAAATGCACTTTTAGTCTTATTTACAACATGCTATTAACCCTCATAAGAGGTATATGCACATGGACATGTCACAGGGAAGTGCTTATGGGAGGATGCTGCAACTTACTCATTTTTGAGTTATTCTGAGTTTATAATTCATTAACTTTATCTTGGCCCTTTTTCTTGGATTTGAACAGAACCACAAAAAGACCAGTCCCATTGGAGCACTGTCTTTTCTATTCTGGAGAGCTCTATAAAATCTGTGAAAATGAAAAGATTATCCCTCAGGGGTTAAAAGCTGCCAAAGATGTCTACAAGAAGAAGAGTTCGTCTACAACAAGTGGATCAGGATCTAATCCTGGGCCAGCAGCCAATGAAAGGTCCAGGAGACATGATAGTTCTTCTCATGCAAAACAGAACAAGCATTCTGCATCCCATAATATGGGGACTTTCTCCGGAGCTAACTGGAAGACGCAAACCAGCAGCAGTAGTAACAATTGGGGTTCGAGGAGAGCAGAAGCTTCTATTTGGCTGTCGCTTATTAACTTGCTTTCAAAGAAGTCCCTCTTACCTGTATGTTTGATAAGTTAATACTATTTATAATGTTCTTTGTGTGCCTTTTTTCTCCACTGATATTTTAGAATCATACCTGCAGTTGGATGCCTATCTCATATCTTGCTATTTTTCTCTTGCCCTCACTTATAAAATTAAAACTTATATCTGCCTCTCTCTTGACAATAAGTGTTCTAATAATACAATGAAAATGCAGATTACTTGATTTTTGTTACCTCTTTTTATTTCTTTCTTTCATAATTTTATGAAATGATTTATTTAATTTTTGGGTAGTCATTTCTAAAGACTTGTGATTTTCAAATCCACTACATTGACCTAAAATAAAACCAACCAGGGGAGGTGATGAGACTCTTGAATTTGAACCCAAATGTAAAATAGTCTAAACAATTGCATTGTTATTATACAATTGAATCCTTATTGGCAGATCCATAAATCAAATTCAATTCTTATACATGAAGCTACAACAAGGATGCATTTGCTTTCCAGTTGGGAAGTAAAAATCTTCCCTGACGGTTTGACTTACGTCCACAGGTGGTTATCTTCTGCTTTTCAAAGAACCGCTGTGATAAATCAGCTGACAATTTGAGTGGGACTGACCTCACGACTAGCTCTGAGAAAAGTGAAATTAGGGTTTTTTGTGATAAAGCATTTTCGAGGCTTAAAGGATCAGACAGGAATCTGCCACAGGTATTTTATACTTTGTTAGTGGCAAAAAAATTTGGGATGCTGGAATTTGACATACGTGTACTCATCAGGTTGTTAGAGTTCAAGGCCTTCTTCGGAGAGGAATTGGTGTACACCATGCAGGTCTACTTCCTATAGTCAAGGAAGTTGTTGAAATGCTTTTCTGTCGTGGGGTCATAAAGGTGACACTGCTAATATGTGCTCCTTTAGGATTTTATAGTTCCTTTTCAGTTTAATTCCTTGTCCTTCTTTTGTGGGAATTTATTTTCAGCTTTGGCATAAGTACTGTGTTTGTGAAAATTAATGATATGGTTAGTTGGATTCAGGATTTTGAAAAGAAGTATAAAAAAATGGATAAAGAAATGACAGTTGAATATTTAATTGCTTAATATTTGTCTAACAATGTTGTTGGGACTGACGTGAACACATGATATCATAATTTTAAAACTTGGGATAGTTTTGGATATGAATACGCTGATATACTACATTCATGCACATAGTTTGTAGAAAAATATCTATGAAAAACCTAAGTGTATTTGATATGGTATATCATACTTAAGCTTCAAAGTGAGGTGGCTATATTGATTTTACTTTTGGTGAAAGGTATTTCAGTGACGTGTCTGAAGAATACAAATGGTGTGTGGTATTTCATAAATTCTGAGACGACTCACTAATTCTGATCTCTGAAATCTTAATTACAGTCCAATAATCATAAAAATTTTTTGAGCAAAAGGTTTTGTGAAATAACACGTGTATTTCTTAAGCCACAAAAAGTCACCTATCTACTGTCTCAGGGTTTGTCCCCTTTGGACTTTCAGCACGCCAATTGGTCATAGATGTGAGACTAAGGTAGTAAGTTTACAATGTGTATGGTGCATGCTCAATTTTTTAAGGAGAAAAATATGTTCTCATTTTTTTTCATTTAGTTGTATTCTTTGTGAATTTGTTATGTACTTGTTTTTTTCTTAGACTATGCATAAGGTTTATGCACAAAGTAGATTTCCTCTTCTAATGTTCATATTTCTTGTGCTATCTGTAGATTCTATTTTCAACAGAGACATTTGCAATGGGAGTAAATGCCCCAGCGAGGACGGTAAATTTTTACTAAACAGTTATAAGAGAATAGTGTTGATTTTTCTTGGAAGTTCTGTTTCCTAATTAGCATTAATGAGGTTTGAATATTTATTTAATTGTGCGCAATTCCATTTCCAGAAGGACTTGTGATATAACAAGTATTTACCTGTTTTTGGTTTGTGATTTCTTTTGGTTGCAGTTATCTAGATATTCTCTTATATACATTACTATACTTTTTTGAGTTCTGGGCAAATGACTCTTGCTTGTCTTTGGTAGGTTGTTTTTGATACTTTAAGGAAATTTGATGGCAAGGAATTTCGTCAATTACTTCCCGGAGAATATACACAGATGGCTGGTCGTGCAGGCCGGAGAGGGCTTGATAAAATTGGCACTGTTGTGGTGCTGTGCCGCGATGAAATTCCTGAAGAGAAGGATTTGAAGCATGTTATAGTTGGCAGAGCAACGAGGCTTGAATCTCAGTTTAGGCTTACATATATCATGATCTTGCATCTTCTCCGTGTTGAAGAATTGAAGGTATAAATTGTTTGTCATATTGGGGGAAGGAAGTTTCTAAAAACTGCATTTGATGCTAGCTAGAGGAATGTGGATCATATAATATAATGTGCTAAACGTGAACAGTATAGTTGAAGCATGACACAGAACAAGAAATGCATCATGACATCAGGAAATTAAAATAACATAGAATAACATAGTTGAGGAAAATATTTCTAATTTACTGCATGTCAATCTTTCTAGCTGTCAAGAGCATTGTTCTCATTCCCGTAAATAGCTTTAAGCTCTTGCCCAATTATGTTGATTTTCTAATCTGTCATAAAATTACTGTCTCATTTGTTCTTTGTATCTTTGTACTCCTTTACAAATAAGATGACAACGATATTAGGATTTTTCAGCTTTGTCTGTCTAATGCAGAATTCTATTTCTGTTATATTGGCTAAGTCTTTTTTCGTGATTTGGTCAAGGAAGCTTGCTTTTTTTTTAATGATATGATGGAAGCATAGGGTTATCTTTTCCTTACCTCATTTAGGATTAGTTCTTAAGTAGTGTTTGAATCACCAATACAGCAGTTACTCTAATGAAGAAAGAATCTATGACCTGTGAAAACGTTTTTCATCTTTATACCACATGAGCAATCGTTAAGATCATAAGATGTGAAACCGGATTCCATACAACCTTATGAAAATGATCCACTTATCTGTATTAATCTCCTGCAGAATCCCTCAAAGTCTGTGCCTAACTCTATGATCACTGCTTTTATCTCTGACACTTGTCTGCTGCAAGCCATCACTGAATGACTTCTTAATTATCAATGGTGTACTGATATAGCACTTGTCTGCTGCAAGCCATCACTGAATGACTTCTTAATTATCAATGGTGTACTGCAATGCTATATCATCTCTCATATTTTCCGAGGTGACAAAATATAATGCAGAGGAGATATAGTTACTGTCGCACAAAACTATAAAATTGTGTGTTTTTGTCTTTGTTTGCTTTATCTTCCATGTTGCAACTTTTCCACCACATTCATTGACCTTTGTTAATCCGTATATTTGCATTAATAACTTTGTCTTGATTGAGATGGGTACTGGTTTCTATCAATAGTTGTTAGTTTTAATGATTATTTACTATTGGATTAAATCTACTGATCACCTTGTGTTGTTGTTGGGATCGTCACAGGTGGAAGATATGCTGAAACGCAGCTTCGCAGAATTTCATGCCCAAAAAAAACTCCCGGAGCAACAAAAACTTCTTATGCGAAAACTTGCTCAACCTACAAGAGTAATTGAGTGAGCATGAAATAACATATTTTCATTAAATTTGTTTCTCTATTGGCTTCTGTTTTGAATAATTAAGCTATTCCTCAGTGGTTTCGAATAGTTTGAACATTTTCTTACTCTGTCAGTATTTTGATGCCTCATCTTTTTGACTGTTTCTAATGCTTCCATAATCATTAAATATAGCAATCACATTCCAGTGAGAAGTATGATGCAATTAGAAGTTTTGTTGTCAATGTGATAATGTTATGTCTTGTGTCCATGAAAGAGAAATACTTTTTGTTAATTTTTTTCTGCACCATTGCCACTTGTCCAAGCCCCATAATGTAAGTTCTAAGTCTTAATTTGACTTGCTCTTCAGCCACATGAGCCACATGAACCTCGCTAGTGTACAAAATATCACTGGACATGAACTTTTAATGTTCAATCTAGCATTTCAGATCATACCTTTTAAAAACCAGATGGTAACAAGTACTATATATATTGTATGGCTGTTAAAATATTTGTACGGCAGGTACAAGGGTAAAGATTATATGAGATTGTTTTATCAGATAAAATCTGCATAAGGATGACTAATAAAGGGTTAGAAATTAGCCAACCCTACCACAATAACTGCACTAAATTTCCTAGATAAACAAGAGTTTTTTCTTTTTTTTTTACACAGTAAATTATTTGTGCACTGGTTAGGATTTTGGCCTCCCCTTCTGTATGATTTTGATGCTTCTTGGTTGATAATGATGAGAAAGGGATAATGAATGGAAAGAAGAGAGCATACCAATCTTCTTGAAGTTATGGAGTGGCAGCCTGCTTTTAATTGCAAACATGTACCCACTGAAAAGTTTAATATTAATTACTGATAAGCAAACTGTTCTTGGGCTTAAGGATGAGTGGATGAGTTTGTACTTAGTTATTATATATTGTAGAAACAATTTTTTTTTTCTCATATTGAAGGACACATAGTACCATGTCTGAGAGAATGATTTTCAATGGGTAATTTGTGGTATTGTTTTTTTTTTTTTCCCTGGGAATCACTCTCTTCTAAGTTGGCCTGTATTTGGAGGATTGAGCCATCCTGGGTTTGTTTCTTGTTTCCTACCTTATCATTAGTTGCAAATTGCAATATACTATGAGTTGTCTGTGTGCTAGTTATAACATATGTATAATTTAAAATGCTACTCAATGCAGTTGCATTTGGATAGTCTGCGTGATTAAAAAAGCTCAGCAATTTAGGAAACCTATAATTCTAATGGGCCTCATAATTTTGAAAATGCATTTTGTCCTCTTTAAATACCTGCCCAGTCTGTTGATGTAAACTAGCAATGTTTGATCTCTAAGTTGCCACTTATCTAATTTCGTGCATTTGCTCCTGCTACTTTGTCTTCTCTAAATGCATGTTTTGTGTAAGACATCTATCTGTGCGAACAATATATAAATTTACTTTTGATGTCTTCTATGTCAATTAAAATTATTCAGAAAGTGTACGGCCTGCTTGCTATTTTTCTCATTATTACTTTTTATTTAAATCTATGTTGCTCTAAGGTTGGCTTTGTTTCCTACTAATTTACAACTGGTCTTACAGGATCCAAACCATTGGTTTTAATATATTATTCGTTGAAGATTATTATATTTCTTACATTTTTTTTACAATATATGACTAAACATACTCTTGTCCTGGTCGTCAGCCAAAATGCAACCTTAAGTGCCCTAAAGCTCCAAGCCTACTGGGAGAAATTTTATTTATCAAAATTTTGATGTTTGAGAAAAGTTATTTGTATCGAATTACGATGTTTTGGCAATAGCGCACGTTTTACCGAGCTTTATACACGTGTTATCATGTTGTACAGATGCATTAAGGGTGAACCAGCGATAGAGGATTATTATGAGATGTACTCGGAGGCTGAGAGGTACAGCGAGATGATCACAGAGGCAGTGATTCTGTCCCCAGAGTCCCAAAAATATCTAACTCTGGGAAGGGTGGTGGTTGTGAAATCACAGTTGGTGAGTCAGCATTAATGACTAAAATATTTGCAACAAATATGCATACGCAAAATTACTTTGCGAGATTGGAGAATGTAATCAAATATCAATTTATTCAAAATGAAATTGAAATCTTTAATCTTATTTATTGACCTGAATATTATTAGGAAAGTGAAAGTACTAAATTGAAGATTAAGCTATTGCTAAAAAATTTTATATCTGTTAATTTGTTGCGCATATGTTTCGTATAGTTATTTGTTGCCAGAGTTTTGTGTCAAAATGGAGGGATAAAAAAAAATATCACAAGTCCTATATGGGTCAAGACATTGTTGGATTAGGACCCTTAGGTTAAATTGAGTTGATAACAGATCAATCTATTCAATTCTAAGTGATTATGTTTGCAATTTTAATATTTTGTTTCTTATTTGCAGGCCCAAGATCACCTGCTAGGAGTTATCATTAAAACAAATCCAGCTAGTAATAAGCAATACATAGTCCTAGTGTTGACTCCTGAATTACCTTCAACCTTGATAAATCCATTAGATAGTAGAGATAAAAAAGGTGCTGATTTCCAAGTATTAGTTCCAAAATCAAAACGTGGCTTGGAAGATGAGTATTATTCTTCAGTCACAGCTCGTAAGGGGTCTGGGGCCGTCAATATAAAACTACCTCATCGTGGTTCTGCTGCTGGAGTTAATTACGAGGTTAGAGAGGTTGAGAATAAGGAGTTCTTATCTATATGCAATAGGAAAATAAAAATAGACCAAATTCGACTTCTTGAAGATGTTAGTGTTGCTGCCTATTCAAGTACAGTGCAGCAGCTTTTGGCTCTGAAATCTGATGGAAATAAGTATCCCCCAGCTTTGGATCCAGTTAAAGGTATGAAATTGAGCACTCACATTTGTATCTTCATCCAGATATTAAACTCGAATTCCCTTGGCTCACGAGATGGTGCTTTTATATATCTGCAAGCAATTCTTTAATTGTCTTTAATGATTAACTGAGCAATCTTCAGCGAATGTTCTCATTACCGGTAACCACTAATGAGTGAGAGAGAGATTTTGTTTGTTTATTTTATATAATTGCTGCTATTATACTCTTTAATGATGAACAACAACATAATGAACTCGGGATCAAATATAAGAAAAAGTTGATTTCCCCACCCACCCCCCCACCCACCCGGTTTCAGTTTAACACCTGTTTATTAAAAGCAGGCTAATACTTTACTATTGCACTTCAACTTCCTTGTCTCAATTATGACTGCCTTTAATACAGAGCTATCATTTTTCCTTGGGGAGCCATTTGAGTTACTTTAAATTGTATTTTTCCCAATAAAACCATTATTAATTAATTAGATCATCCATGAGTTGATACAGTTTTTCCCTGTACACGTAATAGAAGTTATTTGCATTTTAATTTTTATTAAGACCTGGGTCTATTCTATCTATCTATCTATCACAGCATCTTCTGAATTTGCTTTATCCACATATGACCAATATTTTTAACACCTCAATCAAACAATTTTGTTTCATCTTGATTCTTGACTTTTTTATTTATTTGATGGACTACAACTTTAAAAAATCCCAATTCCTCAAAAGAATTTGTAGTATCTGAGAAGGAATTATGGTCAGATACTACAATGAGTTATCAAAGTTCTGTACTGAACGTTAATGATGTCCCTAGCATTAGTGCGTATAAATGATAAAGTAGTACGCTCATTAATTCAGTGCCACAACCATTCAGCTCTTGAATTCTCTTAATTGTTCATCATAATCCCTCTGTTGAGACTTGAGTGAGATAATGGATTTCTTATCTTCTCATTTGTTCTTTTTCTTATGCTTTTATATTTTTTTCTTGACTGTAATAGTTCTATTTTATGCTTTCATCTTTTCCTTTATGTTTGTGTAAATGACTAATGACCTTGATGATTGTATCCTGGGCCAGATTTGAAGCTTAAAGACATCAACGTTGTTGAAGTTTACCATAAATGGACTAATTTACTGCAGAAGATGGGTGAAAGTAAGTGCCATGGTTGTGTCAAACTGGAGGAGAACATAAAGTTAGCTCGGGAACTAAAGCGGCATAAAGAGGAAGTGAATGCTCTTGAATATCAAATGTCTGATGAAGCACTTCAGCAGATGCCCGATTTTCAGGGTCGGGTATGTACCTTTCCTCTATAACCAGAAGCTTCTTTTAGCAAGCTTAGTATATTTTATGTAATATATAAGTATTGTGATTGCAGATTGATGTTTTGAAAAAAATTGGATGTATAGATGCTGATCATGTGGTACAACTTAAAGGTCGAGTTGCCTGTGAAATGAATTCTGGAGAAGAATTGATTTGTACAGAGTGCCTATTTGAGAATCAACTGAATGACCTGGAGCCTGAAGAAGCTGTGGCAATTATGTCTGCCTTCGTCTTTCAGCAGAAGAACACCTCTGAACCATCTCTTACTCCAAGGCTTTCAAAAGCTAAAAACAGGTACCTTCTTTTAAGTTTTAGTTATCATTTGTTTACAGTAAGTTTCTGTATTCATTATTTTTCTCCTTATTAATGTTATGATTACATATTATATAAGTCTTCAATTCATATATTTTATCTCTAAAAGGAATTCCTTTAATCCTGAAGAGCTAACATTTCTAATGCTAAGCTATATTGGGGACACATAATTAGACTATTAGAGGCTACTTGTTATGCTGTGTTATGGAGAAACTTCTTTGCATTTTTTGTCCCTGCTAATTGTTGCTGCGTCTCCTTAGGAATGAAAGTTCTTTGACTAGAAGTGCTAGCTTAAGAAGCTTTGTCCCCACCAAATGGAAGGGAAGTGTAAAATTGGTTATGTGCCAACACACGTACAGTATTCTCTAAAAGCTTTTGGTAATGTGTGATTCTATAATTAAAATAGTAATTATGTGAATAAAAGTAATTATATACCCATAATCATATCTGTTTTACTTTTTAGCTTTTTCCTTAGATGTGCTCTTGCACACATGCCTTGCATCACACTGAGATCTAAGGTCCAAACACACCTATACTTTGGTCCAGTTTGCGAGCATACCTTTCTTTCTTTCTTTAGGAATAGTCCTTTTCTGGCCTTGCTTCTCTTGGTTTCTAAGATTTTTACTTACCTGTTATTTCATCTGCTTTTGATTCAGAAATTTGTATGGTATATTGAACTTTTACTGGCCTATTTTTACAGAGGTGTTAATATATGGTTATATTTAATGCTGAATCTTGATTTTCCTTTTCACTAGATTGTATGACACGGCAATGAGACTTGGAAAGCTCCAGGCAGATTTCAAATTGCAGGTCAATCCTGAGGAATATGCCAGGGAAAATCTTAAGTTTGGTCTAGTTGAAGTTGTATACGAATGGGCAAAGGTACTCTCTTCTATCTCTCTCTCCTACCCCCATCAGCACTTGTCATTTTAGCTTTAGGCCTATCTTCAGTGGCACTTTGGCATTTGGTAAAACATAATTTGCTTATCTGAAACCCCTGAAACCTGTGTTTGGATGTTATGATATATTATGGATATGAGATATAGTCCTTTGGATGTGAATGGATTATGTATAAATATCACCATGCATGGGTCTCAGCAAGTGGAGTTCCTAGTGGAAGTGTCAAACTTATGAGCTGATAAAGTATAATTTCATGCTTAAGCTTTAGTTTAAGCATAACCAATCAAGTTAAGCTCAGCTGCTGATTTGGCTGAAATTCAATTCATATTTTAGTTCTCAAGCTTGTAATTCTGTGAACATGGAGTATTATTCATTTCTTTTCATTTGGCACAAAAGGCATTCAAATCACTAATGCCAAATATATAAAACTCTATATGCAAACACGACAATTCATGCTTAAACCGGCTTATAAATAGATGTTCTCCCTGTTTGTCTCCACATTCTATTTTAATCCTGTGCAAGTTTTCTTACCGTCAATATAAGTAAATACTTCATGACAGAAACAGTTGTGACTTTATATCTGCATATAGAATTATGATTATGTAACTGGCCTTTGCATTCACAGGGTACCCCATTTGCGGACATTTGTGAACTTACTGATGTGCCTGAAGGAATGATCGTGAGGACAATAGTGAGGTTGGATGAAACGTGCCGTGAATTTAGAAATGCAGCAGCAATCATGGGTAATTCTGCTCTTCACAAAAAAATGGAAACTGCTTCCAATGCTATAAAGAGGGACATCGTCTTTGCTGCAAGCTTGTACATTACTGGGGTTTAGTTTGCTAAAGGCATTGATTGGTTTACGCTGATGCTAACCAATTTGTTGTATACTATCAAAGGCTTTCAGGTAAACTGAATTGAGGCAAAGATTTTTCTTTCATTATTTCGAAATGTGACAATTGCGGAAAATAGTTAAAGATTTTTCCTTTTGAAGAGTAGGTGCAGATACATTTGTTTTTTATTATTGAGTGTAGTCCACTGTGTAAATTTTCATCAAGAGCAAAATTTTCTGAGTTTCATAAACTTTTTAGTATGATTTGCTTTACACACGTTCAAAATAGTGAAAATATTGGAGATATTTTTGTTTTTATTGTGCAACTGCGGACAAACATTTTCCTTTGATGATATTTTGTTTCACAATTTACACTGTCAGTGTTAAGGTAAAAAATTGTGTGAGAACTCTAGATGGCGTTGGATTACTTTTCTAAACATATCTCTCTGTTTTAAGGAACAGTTTCACACAAAACTTGTCTTGATATTGACGGAACACTTTGGCTCTGAGTGTCACTGACTGAGTTCAACCATTATACCTGGATTACATGTGACATTTGATGTTGCAAATGGTGATGCTTTCGTGAGGGATGAATTTGTAGCATTCTTAAGATACAAGTGCTGAGATGGATCCAAATTCACAAAAACATATATATATGCATGAAGAAAGGTGAAGTAACAGGGAAAATCTGAAAGAATGTGAAGGTGGTCAGGTGGTGAGGTGAAGAAAGGTTTTAGCCATGGGATGGTTGGCGTAGTCAAGGCGATGGGGTCGAGAATTTCCACAATCTGGCCGTCGACGAGGAGGCAGACCACATCAGCGATCCTCTGCATCTGTTTGATGCTGTGAGAAACCATCACGATCGTCATCCCCGCCTCCTTCTTCAGCCTCACCAGCACATCCTCAATGTGTTGCGTCGAGATTGGATCCAACGCGCTTGTTGGCTCGTCCAGCAACAAAACCTTCATCCATCCATCACCAATTACAATTACAGAGTATGCGAACATGAGAAATACCTCGGGATGATTAGCTAGGGTTCTAGCGAGAGCAACCCTTTGAGCTTGGCCAACCGATAATTCTCCACCAGGTTTGGTGCAGAATGAGGGATCCAGATCTACCAGACTAACCAGCTTCTCAACCTCTTCATCGCTCATCCTCTTTCCATTCAACTCTGGTCCATACCGTATGTTATCTGCAACGCTACCTTCAATCCAAAAAAACGTGATTCCAGTTGAGGAGAGAGAATTACGAGTGTGTGCGTGAGAGAGAGAGCTCTACCTTGGAACATGGCGGCGAAGGCTGAGCACGTCCACCTCCGTGATGTCGACGCCGTCGAGGAAGACGCATCCGGAAGCGGGCTCCCAGAGGCGATTGAGGGCCCGAAGGAACGTTGACTTGCCGCTGCCGCTGGGCCCGGCCCGATCACCCCCATTATGCAGGACCTGGGAATGTCGAGGTTCACCTTGTTCAGAATGGTTTCGCCCTTCTCCGTCACCGTGGTCAGATCCCTCACCTCCATTTTAGGCTTAGTGTGCCCATTCTCCGGCGCCAGTAGCTGTTCTGCCGCTTCATCTGCAATTCATAACAATTCTAATTACTCTCAAAAACACAACATTTAAGAAAAAAATGATAAATTTGTAGTTAAATCTGACCTATAAAGTTGGGCATTGCAATGAATAATGACGGAGAGGGATTTGAAAGAACCAGAAAGAATGATTTAGTGTTAGTTAGGGTGGTGGGTTTAATATAGTAAAGTATATTTAATTGTGATGGTGAGCCTGCCTCACGTGTCATAATTTGATTTCGTCTCTCTTAAGTCCTTCGTGTTACTGCAAACCATCAATTTATTGGGTTTGGTATTCAATAATAAAACCTTAACTAATTATTCGTAAAAGGAGTATTAGATCGTACGTCTTTTTTCAAATTAAAAGATATAAATAATAGGTATTTTAAAAAAAAAATTAAAAACCACCTCACGTAATCTTAAATACTCCGCATATAATCCCTCAGTTTTACTATTTTATACACTCTTTTTATAAATATATAGTGAAAATATGCATCAAATACGGGACAGGGGAATAAAATGATGAAACACCCCCTACTTGGAATTTTATTTTAAACCAAAATAAAAGGATGAAATACCCACCTCAGAAACGGACAAACTAATGTTGAGGCAGTAAAAACGGTGAAATCAAGATTACTCTTTGATATAATACTAAAAATTACTCTTCATACAATAAAAGGTTTTAGAACAATGAATAATTATCCTTTTAACACAAAAAGTAATACTGTTGATAAAATATTTGGAATATAGTAAGTCCACATACTTAATTTCTAAAAGAATGATATTTTTTTTTAAAAAAATAAAAAGTATATAAATAATTCAACTCTTTAGACGGGACACTCAGGGCTGTTTGACTTACCCCTTTACATGAGGGAATGGGAATCAAATAAAAAATGAGGTGTTTGGTTCATAACTATCATTCCAGTGAACAGTAAATGAGTCCATGAAATAGATTATTTCTTAATATCAAATAGATTTAGAATTCATGGAAGGAGTATGTATCTATAGAGGCATGGTTTAACACAAAGAAATTAGCCGGCCATAATAGGCGGCAATAATAAATACAAAAATATTATAATAACAATAAAATAAATCACTTACTTGCTCAACGATGCTTTAAACAACTTCAACTTTTATTTAATACCATAATATTTTTACAAGGGGAATGGAGAGAAAAATGAACTTTCTAAACACACTTCTAAAAACTTGCTCCTAATGAAGAAAAACTAGTCCTTTTACAAGAGCAAAACTCTTAATAGAACAAAATACAATATTTTCTACATACATCATGATATATACTTTAGAAAATATTTTAAATATTTTCAAAAGTGTAATAATGGTGAATAGTGGTCAATATTCCATTTTTTTCTACACATTCCACTTCTTCTACTGGATGTCTTATATGCTTCATCCAAATAATATTAAAACTTATTTTTCTGTTCTCCATAGAGTAATCTTTAGCTTCACAGCCTCTATTTTGAAAATTCTCAAATTTGGGTCATCTGGGTGATCTTAAACATATTCTTTAAGATCCTCTGAGTATGTCTTCAAGGCACTAATTTGATACTTAACTCGATACTTTATATTTTTGAATTTTCTGACTCTTCCTTCCTTGGATACAGATTCAAAATAAACATATGGTTCATCCCACATCAGATCTGGGTTTCCATATTCCTGATAAGTTTCTTTTAGAATAGCTTCTCTTTCTTCCATTATGCTGCTATTAATGAACTTTTTTTTGGAGCCTCCATAGAGTGACCTTTATTCTAAATATTTTCATATTAATATGTTCTCTGAATATTTCATCATAAAATTCATATTCTTTGAAATTTCTCTGAAATGTAATCAGAGCTCTTTGTAAGGCTGAAATCTGTTCTCTGATCCAGGCTCTATGATTTTTGTATCTTTTTATTTCTCCATTGCGAGTCCAAATATGGACAGATTCTAATGGTCTTTCCCATATATCTTCCATGCATAACCAGGCAAACTCATGATATTCTTTATTCTGGATTTCCTTCATGGCCTGTAATATCATTTTTTTTAGAAATATCTTTCAAGGATTCTTTTAAATATTCAAGAGCTGTAGAGATATCTATTTCAGCAATATCTTCATCTGGATCTTGAGCATCTTGAAACATGCTATTTTTTACACTTGACCCAGACGTCATTGAGGAATCTGATTTGTTGTCTTTCATATTAGAGGAAGATTTACAAATGTCATTTTTTATTCCTTCAATATACATATCTATAATCTTATCTCTGGGTAGAGTTCCAGAGTATCTTTGAGAAATTTCTCCGAATGATTTAAGAGAAATATTATTCTCTTTCAAAGCCTTTTCTTTTTTATAAACATCAATTTGATTTTTGATCTTATCAAGATCTTCTTAGAAATATATTTCCTTAGTTTCAGAATTTATTCTTGTTAATTTTTCCCAAAATCTGGTAGAAGATATTCTCCAGAGACATAGAGCACCATATTCAATATAACCAAATTCTGGTTTCCATTTCCATACCCAAAGTATACCAAATTCAACGAAAAAGTATCAGGCAGATTGCCTCTTATTTTACAGCTATCAGCTTTGGGTGACACAATAGACCACTCTTCCATGAGACTTCTTGCAATATCAGGAAGTATTTTTGCTGCTGGTGGTCCAAACATTTTTCACCAATGAAGAACCAATTAGGAATTGGTCTGTGAAAAATATTTTCACATATTTTTATGAGCCAAGTATGACTTTTCTTTTGATTTTGGTAATAAAGGGTTTTATAAAATCCCTCTAAATAATCGCAGTAATTTGTTTTTGCTTTCATAGGGGGATTATTTGGATTAGTATTAGAAGATATAATCTCTCTTTCTGTCATTGGAGTAATACCCCATTCTTCTGCAGATATAATCCTTTTTATAACAAATTTGGAATAACTATAGATTTCTTTGGCTGTCATTGCTTTACTGCTGGAAGTATGAGTTATTTCTATACTTCTTGTTGATTAGTCATAATATAGTGGAGAATGACCAATTCAAGAAATTATCGAACCCAAGAGAGGTAGGCACTAGTGCTTAAGCGATCTCACGTTTGTTGTAATTTTATAGAGACAAATCATCAATAGGATTGGTTGCAAACAATTAAATGACAAGTGATCAAAGCAAGTAATGATCAATCAACAAGATGGATGGATGGAAAGTGGTTTACCAAATTGATTAAAAGTGAGATTAACAACAATTAAGAAGTGGAAATTCTAGGAATTATGTATCAAATTCATATGTATCATGGATTGAAGACTAAGGGCCAACACTAAGATCACCTAAACTCCCTCTCGAGATGGATAGGATATGAATATCAAATAGCTCAATGGATTGGTTCTCACTTAAACAATTCCAACTAGGTACTATGCTTAAATGAGAGTCCCTTCACACAATTAATCAATCTCTCGATCAAACCAATCAAATGTCCTACCAAAGGATTCTAAACTATGAAGGACTTCTCAATCTCTTCACAATCTATAATGCACATGAAGTGTTTGATGAAATGATTCACTCAATTATCCTAAGCATATAATTGATTTCTCAATCTAACCACATATTTAGAACAACTAAACACACAAATCATCAATACAAATCAAGCAATACATAACCAATGATAGAAAATCATAGATCCACTCAACATATGAATTAAAATACACAAATCCCCAAAATTATCCAACAACTATCATGTTGCTAATCTCACAAGGGAGATTAGCCTACCATATTAAGAAGGAAATGAACATAAACATTAAGATCCTTACAAAACATGATGAAACTATGAGGTTTAATACAAGAAATGAATGAAAACTCCCTTGATGTCACTTCAATGGTGATTTCCTTCCTTCCCTTGTTATCTTCCTCTCTTCCTTGCTTCTTTTCTTCAATTGGATGATGATTTTGATGGTTGGATGATTGTAGATCCAAAGGATGGTGAATGAATGAAGATGATGGTGTAAAATGGAGAGAATTGTGTGTGATGTGTGTGTGGAAGGGCTGGAATTCGGATCTTCTCTCACATATTGAAGTATTAGGTATTTATACCCCTTAGGAGGCTTCTAGAAGGATTCTGATTTTTTTTCAGGATTTTACACAGCACGAGTCGTGCTCTGCCACACGGCCATAAGGTGGCCGTGTCGTGTGAACTGATGCTCCCGCACGGCCTTTTCTTACAGGGCCGTGTTGATGACACGGCTCGTGCTGCCAACACGACTCGTGCGACTGGACACGGCCTTAAGTTGCCCGTGTTGAATGACTTGGTGTCGCCGCACAGCCACCTCTTACAGGGCCGTGTTGGCTACACCGCCCGTGTTGGTGCTGGCTCCTGTATTTCTTCATTGTTTTGGCTCGTTCTTCCTTGTTTCAACTCCGAATTGAGATCCGCTTTTTTCTACATCTTCCTTATCATGTTTAGCATCTAATAAAAAGTGAAAATCATAGGTTTAAGCTCATTCACACATATTTCCATAAAAACACAAAACACAACCAAATAACACATAAAATACGGATAAAAATATACGAAAACTCACATAAAAAGATACTAAAATTTAGGTGAAAATATCACTCATCACCTGTCTGTTTTAGTAATGCTTCATAAAAGCCTCTGGGTTTATAAACACCATTCTTAGAATATGTAGAAAGAAAATATTTTTCCATTATCATCCAAGGATCTTCAGCCTATTGTGTATCCTTTTTTCTTCTAATAGAATTATTAATTCTCTGTGTTCATTTTCATGATATAAATGAGAATAAGTTTTCTCTGCATCAATATGTGTTTCAGTTTGTAGAGAAGTATTACTTCTTTGTTTCAAAAATTCCTGAAATTCTCCATATAATGGATGGTTATTTTCTGGGATATTGCTTCCAGAAGAACTTCCAAAAATATTCTGGTTGATTATTTTTTGTTTTCCAAATTGTAAAATTATAATCGAAGGCCTTCCTTTTCCTCCTCGTCCTCTCTAAGAGGACCTTCCTCGACTCAACTCACTCATGTCTGTAAATATTCTCTGGTTAGAAAATCCGGAAGATGATTATCTTCTCATTTTTTATAAATAATTTCAAAATCAAAAGGGGCTAAATGAGCTTGCCACCTAGCAAATATTTGTTTAAAAACATCATGCTTAAAATCTTTGAAAAACATATATTTAGCAGATTTACAATCAATTTTAATAATAAATTGTTGATTTAGAAGATCATCTTAAAATTTTAAAATACATTTAACAATAGCAAGAATTTCTTTTGCTACAGTAGAATAGTTTCTTTGGGACTCATTCCATTTTTCTGAATAAAATATAATTAAATATTCTTGTTTATTATCATCAACTTGTTTTAAAATTCCTCCAAAACCTATATCAGAAGCATCTGTTTCAATAATTTTATTTCATTGAGAATTTGCTAATATAAGACGGGGTAAATTTTTAACCTTTTCTTTAATATTTTTAAAAGCTCGTGTGTGTGAGTCTGACCAAGGTAAATGATTCTTTTTAACCTATTGTATAAAATAGCAGTATGTTTATTAAGATCTTTAATATAAGCATAAATATAATTTAAACTCCCAAGAAATCTGTTTTATCTGTAATTATATCAGGAAATTTATTGCTAAACTCTATACTTCTTTGAATAGGAATTATTTTTTCTTTTTCTATAATATGACCAAGAAATCTTATACTGGTTTGGAATAATGACATTTTTGGTTTTGAAATAATAAGACCATTTTCTAAAATAATTTTCTTAAACATATTTAAATGCTTAAAATGTATCTCAATATTATTTGAAAAAACAAGTATATCATCAATGTAAACAATAATGGAATTACTATAAGGACTAAATATGTCATTCATGATTTGTTGAAATTTAGAGGGAGCATTTTTTAAGCCAAATGACATAACATTCCACTCATAATGTCCTATAGGAACATTAAAGGCAGTTTTGTATCTATCAGATTCTTTAATTTGAATTTGCCAAAATCCTGATTTTAAATCAAATTTGGAAAATATAAGAGCGTGTACTAATCTGTCTAATAAATCTTTTTTATTAGGAATATGATGTCTTATCCATTTTAAAACATTATTAAGAGGTTTATGATTTATGACTAACCAGGGAACTCCTCTTTCTTATTCTGAATGTTTATTGACATAGAAAGTAGTGCAAGACCATGGTGATTTTGAAGGTCTAATTAACCTTTTTTCAAGAAGTGATTGAATTTCTTTCTTACATAACTCTAAATATTTAGAGTTCATTTGACAAGATCTAGCTTTAGTAGGAATATTATTATCATTAAATCCACCTTCATATGAAAGAGAAATAATATGCTTTTTTCGATCCCAAAATGCATTTGGAAGATCACTGCATATATCTAATGCAAAATTATTATAGATTAATTTTATTTTTTCTTGTGATTTAGGATTACTGATTTTTTCATCAATAGTCAGAGCTTTAATCTCAGCTTTTAAAAAATTTATATGAGAATTTTTTCTTCTTAAAGTATCATGTAATTCATTCAAAATTTTTGGAACAGGCTTAGTAACAAATCAAAAAATATTTCTTTTCCTTCAAAAGTACCTGATAAACCTCTTGTATTAATAGAGGTTATAGGATATATTTTGTTTATAAATGGTAATCCGAGAATCAGTTGACTAGAAATATTTTTTCCTAGTAAAAATTATGTTGAAATACATGAACCATTTTTGCAGATATATGTAATATGTTTATATTTTATATCCAGTAAATCTCCTCCTGCAGTAGAAAGAGAGTGACTTGTTTTATGAAAATATTGGGTAGGGATTAATCCTTCTTGTATAACATTAAGGTCGATCACACTAACAATCATAGCAATAATTTTTTTTTTGTAAAAGATCTATCAATTTTTAAAGTAATTTTTGTGTACCATTTTTTAGAAATGAATTTGTTTAATATAGAAAGATAATTTTCTTGTTTTTCATTCGATTCTGAAAGAATAACTTTACCTTTTCCAGCCTTTTAATTGGCCAGTAAAGCCAACTATTATCATTTTTGCAATATTAGCATCACTATTTCCTGCATTTTTGCAGACTTGACTATACATAAGCATTCTATGTATAGTGTTATAGATCTGATTGTCAGGAAATGCATCTATATTTCATTCATATATACTTTTTCCATTATAACTATTATTAATCAAATAATCAGTTTCTTCATGAATAATATTCAATTCCATTTACTTTTATTTATCTCATCCTGATTATTATCAGTTTGATCTAGGGTAGAAATATTTAATTTTTCTTTAATATTTAATTTTTATTTTAAAAGGCTTCTCAACTCATCAACTTTAGACGAATATTTAAAATCTGTAACAACATGTGGAAGTTGAAAAGATGCAGAAGCTATTTGTGAAGAAGAGGATCTTGTTTCATCGGATGAGGAAGATGCTGTATCTATATTTTTCTCTTTTTGTATATTTTTTATTTTTTCGACTGTTTCTATTATTCTTTCAATTCTATTATGTAAAGAAGATGTTTCTTCTCCAATAATAGTTAAATACAAGTTTGTATAGTTTTGATTTTCCATAAGTTGATTTAGATGTTTGACAGTTAAATTAATATTGTCTTGTTCTATTAGTTTAGAAAAATCATTAAAACTTAAAAGTTTATTACCTCTCTCCATATGAAATTTATCTTTGGGTGGATACAGTAAAATTTCTATAAATTAATATACTCAGGACTGAAGAATTTTATTAATTTAGAGAGATATTATATAATTGATAAATTAATAAATTATTAATTCAAAGAGGTTATATATAAAAAAATATAATTTTCATAACTTATTTATACATATTAAGAATATATTAATTAGAATATATGATGATACATATTCACAATTATATATTACTTATAAATCAAATTAATTATATGAGTATAGTATCTCATGAATTGTGCAATCATATGCTCCAATATTTATCCATCTTTTATAGAAGTAGATCAATATAAAATATTAATTTATTTTATTTGTTTTTAACTTAGGTGCAATCGAGAGATTTAAATATGAGATTAATGCGGATCTTAAGTTCAATAAAAAGTAGATAACAGTAGATTCAT
Organism: Pogostemon cablin; assembly: GCA_023678885.1. Lineage (NCBI taxonomy): Eukaryota > Viridiplantae > Streptophyta > Magnoliopsida > Lamiales > Lamiaceae > Pogostemon > Pogostemon cablin. The sequence continues at coordinate 14,019,135 of CM043005.1, forward strand.
ATTTTACTAAATTATCTTAGAATGTTGAAGTTGATAATATATATATATATATATATATATATATATATATATATGTATATATGTTTGACATTCTTTTATAAATATTAATTTATACTTCTATTGGGACCTTAAGTATTCTTTAGAATTTTCTAAAAAAGTATTATCTTATTATTTAATTGATTGATATCCAAATTTGAACAGATCCTAAGTTGGGATCGAATAAATTATTAGTTTTATCGAGGTTATGAATTTATCGAATATTAATTTATAGAGGTTTTACAATATATCCCTTTCAAAAGTTCTCCATTAGAAATTGTATATTCTCTTTCAAGAGTATTAATTTCTTCAATAATAATTATTTTAATAATCCAAGAAACAAAATGTATTCTTTTATTTTGTTTTTCACAATATTCATAAAAAAAATTTCTGATATAATCAAAGTGTTCTTGAAAATGTTTAAAATACTATTTTCTAAAAAGACTCCATCTGGTTTTTGAAATTCATCTTTAATCTCCTTTCTGGCTGGAGAGCCTTTCGAAAAATAAATTTTTTTGTAATTCATAAAATTAAGGAAAACTCATATCTGACATAGTGTCATTTTCTTTAATTTTAATTCCTTGAAATCCATGAACAATATTTTCTTTATTAAATTTTTACTTTATTAACCTTATTAGACCAATCATTATTAGAATCTCTTACCTGTGAAGTAGAAGCTTTAGATGACTCTGGTAATTCTACTTCATAATCAAATTGTGATATATAAGATCGCGTTGACTTGTATGATGAAGAATGTAAAAGTCTCGAAAATTCTACATCTATTTTACCATTTATCTGCCTTATTTTTTTAACGCATTATTAGTGGGTTTTATCGGTACATCATTTTCTATAGTCCATTTTTCAGGAAATACTATTTCTTCCCATCTTATAGGTCTTTTAGTAGTAATTTTGACTTTTCAAAATTTGATTCTATAAGAATTGTTTCTTTATTATCCTTATTATCTCTCATTATACACATATGATTAAGTGTCTTTAATAGTTTATAACAAATTCGATAATATATGCAAATAATTTCAGATCTTGGAGTATAATTATATCCATGTGTTTTAACATTTAAAATAACAGGATCTAATATATTTTGTTCCATCAATTTAAAGAAATATCTGAATAAACATTAAAATAAACAGGGTCATGAGCCAAACTAGACTGTATTTTTCTCATTATAGAACTTTTCCAATTTAAATTTCTTCCATCACGTAGAGCAGCAAGAAAACTTTATGGCAAACCTTCTAGAGTTAATAGTCTAAAAGCAATTTGTATTAATCCAATATGTAACCAATTATATTCTTTTCTATAAGGTGCAATATCACTATTATTTAAAAGTCTAATAGCAATTTCTTCATCCTGTATAGGAATAGAAGATTCAGTAGTTTTAACTACCTGCTTATGATTAATTAAATATATCAAAAATACCAATTTTATATATTTTCTTAGGTTCAATCCTAGGAATTGTCCAATTATCTAACTTATCTAAGTTTCTTGGAATATCATATTCTTCAATCATACTGTTTTTAACAGTATATTGTCTACATCCCATAAGATTGTTCATCACAATTTATCTTGTGTTAAACCATAACCATCAATAAATATATATCATACCCCCATGGCTCTGATACCACACTTATAATGCACATACATATTCTCATTCCTTAATATTTTCATTCACATTCTCATTCTCGTTCCTCAAAACATACCGCAATGTCATTTATATTATTCTTTAATTTAATTTAATTTTGATTTGTTTTATTTTTTACTTAGAATACACATCAAGTGTCACCGTTTGTTTTATTTTTTACTTAGAGTACACATCAAATGTCAACGTTTGTTTTATTTTTTACTTAGAATACACATCAAATATTCAAATGTCAACGTTTATTCTCTAGAGCATTCGATATCTTTTATGATAACACTCCATCAATTATTTGATTTTCATTCTTTAAGAAATTTTATCGTGGAAGATGCAAATTTAGAAAATATAAAATTTTTAGGTAATTTTGAGATACACTGCACCGTTTCATCCATAATTCTACCAATTCTATCAAGTAATGTTTTCCCAAATTCATTTATGATTCTATCATGTTATTTTAATTTAAAACGATGATACTTTCTTGTTAAGTATATTTATTTATGTTTCCAAACGAACTAGTTTTAATACATAAATATATGGAGTATTATAAGTATCATATACTTCATCTGAGTTAATGTTTAATTTTTTATTTTTGTCTGGTCCAAGTTAAGATTTTTTTGTCAAGTTGGGCCCACATACAATATTAATACAATTACTCACTTCATATTGAATATTATTTCTCTCGTCTAACTATATATTAAAATATCATATCTCTTAATTTACGTATAAAAAACAAATGTAAATACTAATACGGAACATAGAGAATATACATATAAAAGCATATATCTATATATACAAATTTCTATTGAAATGGAGATACCATTTCCATCTCTTATTCAGTACAAGGGGACTACAATATGTCAACGACCTCAATTAAGATAAAATGAAAGATTATTACATGAAAGTGAAGGGCATAATAAATCGGCCACTTCAAGAGAACAAATAAAAATGAAGAATAAAATAATAACAGTAGTAATATAATGAGATTTGTTTAATTTGTAATTAATTGTATTGTTGTTTGGTATTATGAAAAATGAGATTATTGATAACTAGGTATTAGTTATTTTATGTTTGTTATTAAGTATTAACAAATGAGATAATAAGTAAAATGACATATTTACCCTTATTGTTGTTGTTATTATTATTATTGTTATAAAGTATTATTAATACACCCGCGCGATGCGCTTACAAATATTACGTATAAATTATTTTTATAAATATTTATAATAATAATAATAATAATTTTTTTGTTTAAATGTCAAATTCAATTTTTTGCATTGATATAAATAAGTCACCAATGAATGAATGTAAATATGCTTGATTGATGGTGATGTTGGATTATTATTATTCTCTTTAAGTGGATGTTAGTGTTGCAAAAGTATTGTTAGTTCTTCACATGAGTATAAATGGTTATGACAACAATTTTCTCTCTAGTACATAGAGGATCGCACGAATCATCAACTTAAAATTTTTTTGGAAGATTTAATATTGGTATTTTGTTAGACAATTGAATCAGTTTAAGTAATAAAATAAATACTTGAGTTTTAATGTAATCAATTATTTCTCCAAGCAAATATATATATATATATATATATATATATATATATATATATATATATATATATATATATATATATATTTATTTATTTATTTATTTATTCATTCATTTATTTTTTATTTTTTTTTGAAGACTAAAATAACTTATGCACGGGTGCGTTTAGTAGTAGAAGACAATATCATTTAGTAGTAGAAGAAAATATATCATAACAAATAATGAAAAAATCAAAATACATTTATTTCCATTCATATGCCACACTGATTTATCATGCCATATACTCCCTCCGTCCCGTTTCAATGTTTACGTTTACTTTTTGTACGTTGATTAAGGAGTATATATTCAGCACGAAAATTCGCGCTTTTTATAGGTCGTTTCCATATAATTATTGTATTGTTTTAATATTATTTGTAGAGTTTATTGCTTATTTTTATATTTCTATGACTTCACGGGTATGGTTGAGATTTTGCAGATTTTAAGTCTATTTTGGAATGAAATTGATGAAATATAAGAGGAGGAATTGAAGAAGCACCTTGATCGATTTTATTAATCATTTAAGGGGCTAAATACGTGACTAGTTTAATAAATATGATTAAATGATTTGTTGTAGTCAGGAAAGTCGAGTTTGTATTCCATCCATCTAGTGTTGGAATTCATAATCATGAAATTAATAGTGGGCTATGGTTTAAAGGAATTGAGTTAATTAATTCATTAGTGGGCCCATTTTACTTACTTATTACCAACACACATCTTGGGCCTGGTGGAAGCGAGAAAAGAAGAGTAGAAAGCCCATGTAGTACTTTTAATTTTCCAAGCCCAATCACATGCCTCTTTGTTGTCAGCGTGGAAATATAAGAACACCATCGCCCATCATCACCGAACGAGAATCCAGACACGACAGAATGCCGTGACAGATCACGCCTCACGCCACTTCCGCCATCCACCTTCTACCCTTCACCCACCTTTCATTCATTATCCTTCACACTCACTCACGGTGTTTGCTACTTGATAAGGAGAAAGGAGGAGGATCATCACGATGGAAAGAGAAAACGAAGAATTACGCCATACGAAGGGTTTTTCTTCTTTCTTTAATTTCCTATTTTTGATTCATAGACTCATGGGTAAGGACAATTTTACCATGGTTGTTGCTTGTAACACCGTGGGCTAGTTTTCTCTTGATAGTTTTAGGGTTTGAAAGTTTATTACTCCCTCCGTCCCGGGTATTTTTACCCATTTATACGGGCACGGAGATTAAGACATTTTATTTTTTTAATATATAATGTAAGAGAAAGTAGGGATAAATTAATAATTTAAAAAGAAAAAGTGAATAAAGTTATTGGGAATGATGAATAAAGTGTAAAAAAATAATCAATAAATTGTAAAAAGTAGGTAATAAAATGTTATGTATTTTTGCTAAAAATGGAATGGGTAAAAATACGTGGGACACCCCAAAATGGAAAGTGGGTAAAAATACGTGGGACGGAGGGAGTATATTAATTTGAAAATTTAGACATTGTGATGATAATATTGCAAAATATTTATTCCTTATTGACATTTTATTTTAGACTTATATGATCATGTTTCTTAATTCTTATTATATTATCATTGATTGAGGTATGATTGAATTTGAATTTGTTCTATGATTATATTTGTTTATTTCGTGACAATTAAAGGGGATTGACCAATATATAACCTTTGATTGTTTGACAATCAATATAGGATGTACCTTATTATCTTTGCATGACCATTGTTAAAGAAAAATACAGTAAGGAAGCTCTAATCCAATTCCTTTAGTACCTAGAAAGGATAGATATTTTGCACTAGCATATATGAAATTTTGCATGTAAATCGCCTATAGAGCGAATAAGGGGTTGTGGACATTTGATTTCCTTAGTACCTAAAGAGGGAATAGAGAATTATCTTATTAATTTGATCTTAGGAATTTATGTTCTTTAAAATTATTAAATCTCACTTGTCTATGAGTGGTTTATGTTCTTTAAAATTGTTAAATCTCACTTGTCCATGAGTGGTTTAGTATACTTAAGTGACAATTCCTATAAAATTCTGCATAATTTAATTCACTTGTTTATTCGCCTTATTTCATATGATAAATTGAATTTTCCTAAAACTATCTTGTTCTTGTCTCTTGAAACACCTGCGATATGAGTGTGGCTTTATTTATTTATTTATTTTATTTGCTATTTAATTTTCTACAATATAAGTTAATTAATTCTCAAAATCAAAGGTTTTTATATCTTAATTATTAGTGGTGATAATTATTTAGTGTGTATCCTATTTAACTCTAATTCCTTGGTTTGATATTTTATTTTTGGTGACTCGTACACAACGGTAGAGTATTCTTGCTCTATAATTAGTAAGCAAAATTACGATCAATATAGAATTTTAATAGATAATGGATGGAAATATATAATGTTTAATGTAAAGTGGATAGATGTATTAATATTAGATGTGGGGGCCATGATGATATACTCCCTCCATCCCATTGTCTATTAAAATACTATACTCTTTAGTCAACGTGAACATTAAAACGGGACGCAGGGAGTATGTAACATCTACTTTTCATTTGATGTTGAGGAGGATACTTCCACAACTATGACCAAAAAGTCGAATATCCTTGGGTACAAAACGGGTTTTCTCAAATATACATTGACTTAATAGGTCACATACATAACATCTACTTTTCATTTAGGAAACAAAATTCCCCAAAATAAGATACATAATTCAACCATAAACTTGATTATTAAGTACCCATCCCAGACTTGGTAACAAAAATGGAGACAATACACAATTGATAATACAGAAAAAATGCACTAAAAATTAAGGTACAGTAAATCAACTAAATCTTCAAAGCTGGGATCTCACCATCCTCTTCAATGACGGCTTGTTTGGTTCCAACTTTCACATCATGAAGACTTCCAGCAATTTACCATTTGACCACAAATAAGATGGGCCATTTTACCAATGCCATTTGATAAGATGAATTGCAAGGGAAGGAGCATTTAGTGCCCAAAACTCTGAAATTTTATTTTCAAATATCAACTTAATTAATCATCCCCAAAAAAAGTCATGTAATGTGCAATGAAATACCAACACATCAAGGGTGGAAATAACATTAAAGAATCTATTCACCAAACTATTTAAGTTATATGTATAATAAGCATGTACCCATACCCATTCCTTTCCTTGTTAAATATTCATTTTAAGTTAACTCTAGTATGTTAAAAACTTAAAAAAGGAGTACAAAATAGGTTGTATTGAAGAAAGCATGCATTATCATGCCCTTAAAAGGCAGATGCGTGGTTAATGATTTCAGTATTAGGTGATGATATTTTATAAATAAAGACCAATTGAATACCTGAGCAGAAACAATGGGTGCATTGACTGCAGTAGCAGCAAGCTGTCCCTTCAATGCTCCTAAAAGCAATTTCAATAGCAACACCTTCCTGGATGTAATTAAAATTAAACAAATTCAGAAGCAACATTTTTATGATGCTACTATAAGGATAATTGGGATAGAGAAGTATACAACAAACCTGGGCTTCCATAGTACTGGCACCAAGATGTGGAGTTGCAATAACATTCTCATTTTGCACCAACTTGCTAAATTAAATACCTACAAAGAAACATAAGAAAAATGTTAGTTATGATGCATTTAGTTTTGCTCAGTTAAACTGCTTCGTATGCAACTCCAGTGTCTCTGTTAATTTAAAAGAAAATGGCAATTTATAGGTGACATTGTCTCATTCTTGCTCATTTCTTCTAATTCACACCTCATGAAACCCGAAGTCTTGTAGTTATTCTAATTCAAAAAGTTGTTCTTTTCCAGTCATAACTACAGGAAATCCTTATAAAGGTGTGGAAATATTCTCATACAGATTACCCAAGAAAGTAAAAAAATAGGATAAAATGTTGCGCAAGAGCTGATATTTAAAGCAATTTAAGAAGCTTATACCACTAATTAAATCAGATATCCAGATTATCCTTCTCTCAAGACCATATATCAAACACCTCTATATCCGTCTTAACTGAAAGGGGGAAAATGAGAGGGATAAAGAGAAAGACCTCAGGAATAATGGGCCATTGAGATCATCATGAAAGAGGAAATAAAAGATGTCCTCATGAATTTGAAACGCCATCATATGTGGCGACCCATCGGCGCCTGACGTCCGGGGATGGATCCGACTCGCTGATCTGAAGGTGTTTACCAAGAGATTAAGCCATCTATTTTCTGAGAAAAAATGAGATTGATCAGGTTTTAGAGATTCAAACCTTGTCACGCATGTTCATAACTTCTCCTATTCCCCATAAATCTGCCTCTCACGCTGCACCGCCCAAATCCACCATTCATATTTCATATAACACTATTAATTTTTTTTTTTTTAAGGAAGTGAAAAGCAGGGCTGGGAAGATGAAAAGGCGAATATGATGAGTAATTAATATTTTCTTTATGCAGTGTGATATCCTTATATATATAAATTAATTTAATTTAATACTTTTTCAAGATATTTTCTTTTTTAGTTGATTAGTTCAAATCTTACATATGTTATTTTTCTATTTAGTTTTATAATATTAAACACACTAAAAGTAAATATTAAATTATGAATTAACCTCTTCATCAACTTAATATATTTTATTTATTTCTTTTGAATCTTTTAAGGGGCTGCATACCCTGAAAGCCCATTGGCTATGGGATCGGTGGCAGACTCAATCTGGAGAGAGATAATTACTTCTTTACTCTTCATTTTCTTTCTTAAATTTTAATATATTAATAAAAAAAATTACTGATCGATCGCACATAAATATTTATTATCATTATTATTAACTGAAGTTTTTTTTTAATACACTCTCACTTAAAATTGCTTTAAAAAAACGTGTGTTTCTATTTTCGTTTAACAAATACTCCAATTAACCGTGGGGGTGGCCTCATTCGTCCACGCGTGAGCCTTAGTTTCGGCCATAAGCCCCTCCTCTCCGTTATCTCATGCTTGCCTCAGTCGTCGGTTTGAGACTGGAGGAAGTGGCCGGATTTATGCTTCTAAATGCTCTCCATCAGTCATGAGCAAATTATTACTACTACACTTTTAAATTTGTGGGGGAAGTTCAACGTTTCTTTTGCATTTTGAAAATTTTTTAAATTCAAATGAGAGTGGATGTCTATTCATTAATTACTGCTGCCGACACTGTTCAGTAAGGATTTCCTTTTGCCATGTGTCCTTTCGACAGTGTCCTCCTTTCCCACGTCTCTTTCCCTTGAACCTGATTTGTACAACATTTTGAATTTTATTTTTATTTTTACACAAAATTACCATACGTTTTGGTTATGAATGAATGAAATAAAAAAAAAAAATAATGGAGTCGCCCCACCTCTCTCTATCTTTGACAATGAACCCGTTTCGTCTTCATCTCTCCACTCGCTGTCGTCTATTCATCTCTCCGCTCGCCGTCGTCTCGATCAAGTTTATATCTTCCTCTGACAAGAATTCACACCAAACTCTATGTGTTCAATATGAATTCCACAATAAACGTTTTGAATCAAAAAGCTTTGAATGAGAAAAACCTAACTATGAAGAAGATGTGTGTGTGTGAGATTTAGAAAGTAAATTGCGATGAGGATTTAGAGTGGTTCGGTCAAGAATGACCTACGTCTACTATAGGATAAGCTTCTTTATTGATCAATGTGAAAATGGTGTGTATCAGTACAAAGAACTGAACGAAATCAGCTATATATATAAACTCCTCATGCAGCTGCAAACTTACGGGACAGTTTTGACGAACCAACTTTGCAGCTGTATTTCGGTTACCAAACGGTTGAGTTTCTAACTGAATCAAACTCCCTTGCATAGACCACGTGTGGGACTATAGAAACCAGTTGATAACCACCCTAGAAAGATCTAGATAACCACCGCAAAATATCTTCAAAACAGCCTGCTCACACTGTGCAACCGTTGCATGATTTCATGTGTGCATCTGCTGCTTCATTTCTAACGTGTGCATGCACCTTCACCATGCATGCTCTCATTCTGTAAACCAACCTTAATACTTCACCATGCATGAATATGGTTTACTTCACAATTTCTCCACCTTAAACCTTATTCATCATCATCATCAAACTTCAATCCTATTACACTGCTTGGTAATGAGTGCAGCCACTCTTTTCACTGTTCTTTAATGAGTACAGCATAAACTCAACCTCACTCCCTTAACAAATACTAATCAGATTCTTGCACAACTCAAATTTTGAGGTTGCAAGAGCCTTAGTTAGGAAATCTGCTGGATTCTTTGTAGTATCAACCTTGCATACTACTACCTTCCCTTCTTCTATCATGTCTCTCAGAAAATACAATCTTACATCTATGTGCTTAGTCCTTTCATGGAATCCCTGATGCTTAGACAAATGTATAGCACTCTGATTGTCATAGTTGATGACAACTGATTTTTGTTCAATCCCAAATTCACTTAGAATTCCAACCAGCCACATACCTTCTTTTACTGCTTCTGTTAATGCAATATACTCAGCTTCTGTTGTAGACAGAGTTACAACTGGTTGATGTGTTGCCTTCCAACTAATGGTTGTACCAAATAGGCAATACACATAACCTGACAAAGACTTCCTAGTGTCTAGATTAGCTGCATAATCTGCATCAACATAACCTTCAAGAAACTCATTATTTGGAGTTAATTTCTTGAACTTCAGACCTGATGTAAGTGTCCCTCTGATGTACTTTTGTATCCATTTAACTGTTTCCCAATGCTCTCTACCAGGATTGCTCATGAATCTACTTACTAGACTCATTGCATATGCAAGATCCGGCCTGCAGCATACCATGGAATACATTAAACTTCCAACAGCATTTGCATAAGGAACTTTCTCCATCTCCATTATCTTATTTCTGGTTTTAGCTGATTGCATAGTAGACAAATTGATACCCTGCTTTACTGGTATTGTAACTGATCTGCTCAAGTCCATGTTATACCTCTTGAGCACCTTTTCCAAATACACACTTTGATGAAGTCTTACTGATCCATCAACCCTGTCTCTATCAATCTGTATCCCCAAGATTACCTTTGCTTCCCCTAAATCCTTCATGTCAAATTCAGCTTTAAGCATCTTCTTAACTGCTAAAATACCCTTCATGGATTTACAAGCAATAAGAATATCATCAACATACAATAGTAGGAACATGTGATACTCACTGTCATGCTTGAAATATACATAGTTGTCAAAACAAGACCTCTTGAATCCACAACTGATTATGTATTCATCAAATCTTAGATACCACCTTCTTGGACTTTGCTTCAAACCATACAGTGATCTAAGAAATAAGCATGCTTTAGTTTCTGGTTCTTGTACAGAAACTCCCTCTGGAACCTCCATGTAAATTTTCTCCTCAAGCTTACCATGTAAAAATGCTGTAGTAACATCCATCTGATGTAATTCCAAGTCATATTGAGCTACCAAGGCTAGCAAGATCCTGATGGAACAATGTTTAACAACTGGAGAAAAAATCTCAGTATAATCTATTCCCTCTCTTTGTGAAAAACCTCTTGCTACTAGTCTTGCTTTTTATCTAACTCCATCTGAGTCCTTAGGTGCAACTTTCTTCTTGAATATCCACTTACAGCTGAGTAGTTTATGAGCTTTGGCCTTTTAACAACCTTTCATGTCTCATTTTTCTCCAGAGACAACAGCTCTTCTTGTACAGTAATGTTTGCCTATATTTATAGCACTCACGAGCAAGAATACTCGATCGTTGTAGTAGTATATCCCAAGAAAAATTATCAATCCATAAAGGAGTTATGTTCGGACTAGCAAAATACTTGAGCTCATGTTCATTGTTGTTTTTGTAAAGATGATCGGGGGTTTTGAGATAATTAACAACTAAAGCAAGTAACAAGTAAATAAAAATAGCAAATAAGAGAAATGACAAGTATAGAAAATGGGTGCTAAAGTTCAAGTATGGAAAAATATGGGATTAGAAACATCCAAGCACACTCGATTCATATTATCATGCAAAAGGAATTCAACTCAATTGATGTAGACTAAGGGTGATCACGATAGTATCCTAAGCTCCCTTTCGGGTTACAAAGGTTGTTGATCCATTTTAGACTCCCAAAAGCACTTAAGATCAAAGCCCAACATTAACCCCTTCCATCTAGGTACTAGTTAGATTAAACTCTCCCTTTTTGTGTACTAAGGCCAACGAATGGATTGGTTCCCCTCATTGAATTCAAATATCCTTTCGGTCAAACCCAAACTCAATGTCTATTTATGCCTTCCTAATACTATAGAGGGTCGTTTCCGTCTCACTCCAAGCAATACATACATGAACATCATGATAGCATTTAATTACCACAAATAATCCATTGATCAACAATCCATTAAACCAATAAACATTCATGAATAACAAACCATGCCATCACAACATCAAGACAATTAAACTCCATGAATAGAAATCAACATCAATTAAACCAAAAACCAATTTAATCCACATGATAATATAAATCTAATATGCTCTTCATATTCCTAATCCCACTAGAGGGATTAGCCTAACATGATAAGAGTAATAAAACAAATAAATGATTCATTACAAATATCCATAGTCTTAGATCTAAAGAAATACAAAATGAATGGATTCTTCCCTATCAATTTCTTGAAGAGAATCTTCTATTCTTCTTGATCTCCACCTCTAGCTCTTGATTTTGAAGTCTTTAGCACCAAAAATGGAAGATATGATGGGTGGATGAAGATGGATGAAGATGGATGAAGATGATGGTGGAAAATAGAAGAAATGGTGTGTGATGTGTGTGTAGATGATGGGATTTCGGATCTTCTCCACAAAATGTTGAAATGGGGTCTATTTATACCCCATGTGGGCCTTCTAGAAGATTCCAGCACTTTTCTGCGTTTTTGCACCAACACGGCTCGAGCTCCGCCGCACGACCCGTGTTCTAACACAGCGCACGACTCGTGCGCAGCACACGGCCACAGGGGTGGCCGTGTTGTGTTTTCTGATGTTCGCGCACGGCTTTCTCAACAGGCCCGTGCGCGGTGCACGGGCCGTGTTTCTGTACTCAGCACGGGGCGTGTTCTGTACTCGGCCACAAGCGTGGCCGAGTTGGTGTTTCGAGTGTCAGCGCACAGCCATTTTTACAGGGCCGTGCGCTGTACACGGCCCGTGTTCTTGCTGCCCTACTTCCTCTTTTCACTGTTTTGGCTCGTTCTCCCTCGTTTCAACTCCGAATTGAGATCCGCTTTTTCCTACATCTTCCTTATCATGTTTAGCATCAAATAAAAGTGAAAATCTTAAGTTTAAGCTCATTCACACACATTTCAATAAAAACACAAAACACAACCAAATAACACATAAAATACGGATAAAATAATACGAAAACACATATAAAAAGACACTAAAATATAGGTAAAAATAGCTCTAATCAACCTCCCAAACTTAAGGTGTTGCTCGTCCCCGAGCAACGAAAATGACAAACCAAAAGGAGAAATTTTCACCTAGAAAAGACTAAACGAATATAAGCAATAACACATCGTTAGCAATAATAAGAACAAACTATGCTAAGTCATCCTACAACATTAAAATCATGACATGAGAAATTAACAAGTTCAATCAAAAGAGAATAAAGTGTAATATAGTTCCTTTTTTAAGTCCAAGCCTCACAATGGATATTGATGTCTCTCAACACTCTTTTGAAATAGGGTAAATCACACTCATTAATCGATTGGCTCGACTCGCTATAAGCTTGCTCGCGGACTATATTCACAAACCACCAAAGTTTCAATCAATGATCAAAAAGGTCTTTAATTAGGATGTAATAATAGGCTCTTTGGTAGGGTAGGAAGTATATGGATAATAGTGACTCAACAAGTGTAAGTAATCAAAGAGATGGCCAATTTCCTCAACTTCTCCACTTTTCTTTCTTCCTTTCTTATCTTTACAATCTCAAGCACTATTCATTAACTTTCCTAGGATTGAGTTTCTTTTGATGCATGCTTCCTATCTTTGAATTTTGTTTACTTGAGCATTTTGATGTTGATTTGCTCCTTTTCTAACTTTGAGGTTGCATGTGTCTTCTTGTTGTTGCTCTTTTCATCATTTTTCTTGCTTGTTTACCATGTCCTTTTTTTCTTTTGATAATCAATCAATCCTTTCTAGCTACCATCTCCTCACTCACCCACACAAAGGTATATATAAGCTTGAATGGGTAATTAAGGTTTGTAATGTGCTAAATTCACAAGAAATAGGTTTATAGGCTCAAAGTGGTTGACTAAGGATGATGTTCAAGGTAGGAACATATATGGCAATGACTATAATAACAAGGATGGCCTTAGATCATTTCACCAATCTCCACTAATCGGGCTTGTTCCTATAGTCCTTGAGCAAGTTCTAACTTATCAAACACAACCGATCCACTCATGAAGAAATACCATGTATGCATGGTTGAGGTTCAAATGCTCACCAGCTTGTGCTCGGACCTTAAGGAACTTATTACACCATATTCATCTCAAAATTGAACAAGTTAAGTAACACATGTCACAATTTGAAAGTGTAGAGATTCTTAATCATAATTTGTCATCACTTATCACCACAACCTACCATCACTCGCATTCAAAAATGACTCACGACATCCCTAAACAAACCACCAAACATCCCAAGACAAGAATGAAAATACACAACAAACATAAAAATAAAGACTCAACAAACAAGACACAACAAAAACACAAAACATGCAAACACAAAATACCATCATCCATAAGAAAATTAAGCACACATTCATCCCAACCTTTATTTAAAAGAAAATCCTAAGTTATGAAAGTAAACCTCCCACAAACAATAACACATGAAGTAGCATGCTAGTCACAACAATCCAAATCAAAATCAATTCATTTCAAGTAATAAAATGATAAGGTGTAGAGTACTCCCTCAATAGGCATTTGGTAAGGAAAGCGTTAACTTCAAGCTCCATCATGCTTCCAATGCCTCTCATTAATGCTCAAACACTCAACAAACACCATTATTTCAACAATTTCATTATAAATATGGACTATCATGCACTTCAACACCACCAATCATGCAAAAATCAAACCAATACTCATGAGAAAAATTTTAAAATTTGCCCAATTTTACAAGAATCATACTCAAGTGGTGAGTCACACCACACAATCTCCCCCCAAACTTAAATCGAAACAAGAGTTGAGACTTAAGTTTGCAAAAAGTGGTGAGACTTACCCTTGTAATTTCCATTGATGATCTTCTTGTAGAGAAGTAACCGCATCCACACGACTCAAGCTATGTCCACCACGCACTAGCACCCCCCAAACTTAACTCGAGACAAGAGTCACGAATTAAGTTTGAAACAAATGGTGGAACATGTCAACTTGAATCCATGAAGCATTTCTCTTTTCTTCAATATGCATTTTTCTCCATGAGCACAATCAACCTACAAGGTCAAAACAAACAAACAACAAAAGCAAAGCAATAAAGATAGTGATGGGGTGCCTCCCATCGAGCGCTAAGTTTAACGTCTTCAAGCTAGACGAATTTTGAGATCATCTTTCAAATAAAACATCCACAAAGAGGGTCTCCCTTTGTGATGGATCCATATAGTGCTTCACACGATGACCATTTACCAAAAACTCTCCCCCGTTCTCATCCATAACCTTTAGAGCTTCCCCATCAAGTACTTCCTTTACCACATAAGGTCCTCTCCATTTGGACTTCAACTTGCCCGGGAAAAGTCTTAGTCGAGAATTGAATACCAACACCTTCTCACCCTTTTCAAAGCTCTTCTTCCTCAAACGAGCATCATGCCACCTTTTGGTTTTCTCCTTAAAAATCCTTGAGTTTTCATAAGCATTTTCTCTAAATTCCTCAAGCTCATTCAATTGTAAGAATCTTACCTTCTTCGAAGCTTTCATGTCAAAATTCAACTTCTTAATGGCCCAATAAGCTTTATGCTCTAACTCCACGGGAAGATGGCAAGACTTACCATAGACAATTTGAAAAGGAGACATACCAAGAGTGGTCTTGAATGCGGTTCGAAAGGCCCACAATGCATCATCAAGTTTATTTGACCAATCCTTTTTACTCACACTCACTGTTTTCTCCAAGACTTGTTTGATTTGTCGATTAGAAATTTTAGCTTGATCATTCGTTTGAGGATGATACGGAGTAGACACTCGATGCTTCACTCCATAAGCCTTGAGAATGTTCTCCATGAGCTTATTTATGAAGTGACTACCCCCATCACTTACCAACACTCTAGGTACTCCAAATCTTGTGAAGATATGCTTTTTTAGAAACCCCATGACCACTCTAGCATCACTTGTTCTTGAAGGTATGGCCTCAACCCATTTCGAGACATAATCAACCGCCAATAGGATGTATAGGAATCCATTAGATTGAGGAAATGTCCCATGAAATCGATGCCCCACACATCAAATATCTCCACTTCTTGAAAGCTCTTAAGGGGCATCTCATCCCACTTGGAGATTCCTCCCATCCTTTGACATCGATCACAACCCTCTACAAATTTCTTACAACTCTTGAACAAAAATGGCCAATACAACCCCGATTGTAAGACTTTTGCAGCGGTCTTTTGAGCTCCAAAATGGCCTCCACTAGGTGAAGAGTGGCAAAACTCCAACACACTATTCCATTCTTCCTCGGGCACACATCTTCGCACAAGAGAATCATTACACATCTTGTATAAGAATGGATCATCCCACAAGTAACTTTTAACATCATGAAAGAACTTCTTGGATTGATACTTATTAAGCTCATAAGGCCTCTTTCCACTAGCCAAGTAATTCACATAGTCCGCATACCACGGGCTTTCTTCTTGCTCCACTAAAGCCTCAATTTGATAGCAATCACACTCCAAGATTTCTTCATCGGGAAAAACCTCTTTGATTAACTCATAAGTACCTTCACAATGCTCCCTCGACTCTAACCTTGAAAGATGGTCGGCTATCACATTCTCCGTGCCCTTCTTATCTCTCACTTCAATATCAAATTCTTGAAGAAGTAGTACCCATCTTATCACCCTTGGCTTTGCATCCTTCTTTGCCATGAGATACTTGATAGCGGCATGGTCGGTGTATACAATAGTTTTCGTTCCTACCAAATAAGGACGAAACTTATCAAATGCGTATACTACCGCCAAGAACTCTTTTTCGGTAGTAGTGTAGTTCCTTTGTGCCGCATCAAATGTCTTTCTTGCATAGTAAATAGCTCGGAATTTTTTCTCTCTTAGTTGCCCCAAAACCACTCCAAGAGCTACGTCACTTGCATCACACATCAATATAAATGGCTCCTTCCAATCGGGGGTGATCAAGATGGGTGATGAAATCAAAGCTTCCTTTAGCACCTGAAAAGCATTTAAACAATTATCATCAAACTTAAATGGCACATCTTTTTCAAGGAGATGAGATAGAGGTTTAGAAAATGAAGAAAAATCCTTGATGAATCTACGATAGAACCCGGCATGACCAAGGAACGATCGTACTCCCTTCTCATTTGTTGGCGGTGGAAGCTTCTCTATAGCAACAACTTTGGCTCGGTCAACTTGCAATCCCTTTGAAGAGATGTGATGTCCAAGTACAATGCCATCATTTACCATGAAGTGGCACTTCTCCCAATTCAATACTAAATTAGTGTCTTGACATCGCTTCAAAACAATAGCAAGGTTAGACAAATAAATATCAAAAGAAGAACCAAACACCGAAAAGTCATCCATGAACACTTTCATTATATTCTCAATTAATCCTTCAAAAATTGCCATCATACACCTTTGAAAGGTGGCCGGTGCATTGCAAAGTCCAAATGGCAATCTTCGAAAAGCAAATATTCCATAAGGACAAGTGAAAGCGGTCTTTTCTTGGTCTTCGGGTGCTATGAGAATTTGGTTATACCCGGAATATCCATCAAGAAAGCAATAAAACTCATACCCGGCCAACCTATCCAACATTTGATCCAAGAAAGGTAAGGGAAAGTGATCTTTACGTGTGTTTTCATTAAGCTTCCTATAATCAACACACACACGCCACCCTGTCACCGTCCTAGTGGCTATGGTCTCATTTTTCTCGGTCTTCACTATAGTCATACCCCTTTTTTTAGATACTATATGCAACGGGCTCACATAAGGGCTATCACTAATAGGAAAAATCATATCGGAGTCTAACCACTTAAGAACCTCTTTTTTTACCACTTCTTGCATGATAGGATTAAGTCTTCTTTGGTTTTGAACACAAGCTTTCCCTTCATCCTCAAGTCTTATCTTATGCATGCAAATTGTAGGACTAATTCCCTTCAAATCATCAATACACCAACCAATAGCCGACTTATGCTCTTTAAGGACATTAAGCAATTTATCAAGTTGACTAGAGGTTAGAGATGATGATACAATTACCGGATATGTCTCATTTTCACCAAGGTAGGCATAAGCAAGATGATCGGGTAGAGGCTTCAACTCCACCTTATTTTTCTTTTTCTCTTCTTGTTCGAGTGGATCTCTAAGTGGTAAGAACTTTTCATTTCCTCTTGAGATGGCGGCTGCAACCTCTTGAGCTTCACTACAATCACCTAGATCAAGCAAACAATTAATCAATTCTTCATTTAAATCAAGAGAAGTAGTAGAAATATTAGAAAGAGATAGAGAATTGCTCAAGCAAAGTTCAAGTGGATCCTTGGTTACAATGGAAGGCCAAATCTCCTCGACACTTCCCTTTACAACATCCACACTTTTGCATTCTTCATCATTCATTGGATATTGCATGGCCTTGTGTAGAGAGAATATCACTTCCTCATCATTAACCCTCAACTTCAATTCTCCCTTGTAGACATCAATAAGAGCTCTCCCGGTAGCAAGAAACGGTCTCCCAAAAATTAATGGCACATTTTCATCCTCCTCCATATCTAGAACAACAAAATCCACCGGAAAGACGAACTTATCAACTTTTACCAACACATCTTCAACTACTTCTTTTGGATATGTCATAGATCGATCCGCCAATTGAAGTGTGATGGAAGTTGGCTTTACTTCACCTAATCCAAGCTTCTTGAATATGGAGAGAGGCATTAGATTAATGCTTACACCGAGATCACAAAGAGCCTTGTTCTTCTTGTTCTTTCCAATTTCACATGGTATAATGAAACTACCCGGATCCTTCAATTTTTTGTGGAAGTTTCTGTTGTAGAATGAAACTACACTCTTCGGTTAGATTAACTGTTTCATTGTCCACAAGACTTCTTTTCTTTCCCATGATGTCCTTCAAGAAATGAGCATAATGAGGCATTTGATCCAAAGCATCGGCGAAAGGGATATTGATTTGAATCTTCTTGAAGATTTCAAGAAACTTTTTGAACCTCTCATCCAAACCCTTCTTCAAGAACCTTTGAGGAAAAGGAACCGGTACTTGAGTCTTGGGTATTCCCCAACTATCTCTTTCAACTTCAACTTCCTTTTCCCTTAACTCCTTTGCCTTCTTCCACTTTGGAATTCTCTCTATCTTTTCTTCATCTTTCTTTTGCTCAACAATTTCTTTTTTCTTGCTTATTTCCTCCATTTCAATCTCTTCTTGCACCAACCCTTCTTCCACCTTGCTTTCCACTTCCCTTTCAATGACAATACTATCTTCTTTAGGCATAGGAGGTTCCTCATACTCTTTTCCACTTCTAAGAGTGATAGCTTTGCAATCTTCTTTAGGATTAGTTACCGTGGTAGATGGAAAATTTCCTTGTTGGTGTTGAGATCCCACGGAAGAAGCAATTTGACCCATTTGATACTCAAAAGCTCTCATCCTATTGTCGGATTTCTTCTCATTTTCCTCCATTCTAGCCTCCATCTTTGCATCTCTTTTTTCCATGTAAGCCCTTGTGTCTTTCATGAATGCCATCAATGTCTCTTCCAATGATACTTTCCCTTCTTCATTTGGCGGCTTAGCACTCGGATCGAATCCCGGAGGATATGACACGGCGGCTTGAGGATTAGAGTAAGAAAGATTCTCATGCTTCCTCGGAGCTTGATAATTTTCACTTGATTGATTGAAATTGCTTCCCCGAGCTTGTCCTTGATATCCTCCTTGGTAATTACCTTGATTAGAAGGATAATTACCTTGGAAATTCCCTTGATGATGGAAATTCCCTTGGTAATTTCTCCTATCTAAATAGGCAACATCTTCTACACTTTGCATAACCTTGCTCTCATCATTCACCATAGAACTTGTGCTTCCCCCTTGGCTTACTCCTTGAGTAATCAAATTCAATTGCTTTGTTAAAGCTTGAATGCTCTCATTGAATTATTTCATTCCTTCATTTTGAAACACATCACTCTTCACTTTGTTCACACTCTCCACTTGAGCTACCTTTCCAAATGCATAACCTCTCATTACTCGCCCGGAAGGCTATTGGTAAGCATCCATTGCAATGTCTTCAAAAATATCCATGGCTTTCATAGCATCCACTCCAAATATAGACCCTCCGGATGAGGCATCTACATGCATCCAATGTTGTCCACTCTGTTGGCAATTGGATCGTGTGGATCAACGTGATCCATTAGGATAAAAAGCAAACAATTAGCAGCGGAAGCAATTAAATCGTTTACCGTACTTCTGGGTTGGTGTAGAGGATGATCTGTAGAGAACTACCTCTGATCTTCTACTGTATGTCCCAAGTGTGATCCTGCTGTTGTGTGGGCAACAGTCTGCAGGATCTCTCAATCTGCTTCTTTCCCTTCTCACACTAAAAGAGGCGCAGGAATTCTCTAAGGGTTCCAGGAAGCTGAGTCCACTTATATATTGGGCTACAGCAGGGACCAGGAGGAGAAATTGGACTGGGCCTCAATTGAATTTAATTAACCAAGCTTAGCCCAAAGCTTTTAATTAAATCCAATAATAATAATATAGTCCACTAAAATATTATTACTGCACTACCCGTCCAATC
Source organism: Pogostemon cablin (assembly GCA_023678885.1). NCBI lineage: Eukaryota > Viridiplantae > Streptophyta > Magnoliopsida > Lamiales > Lamiaceae > Pogostemon > Pogostemon cablin. Next base: position 14,039,350 of record CM043005.1, read on the forward strand.
CCAAAATTATGTTCTGGGCTCCTTCTTATTATAAGCCCGATGGTCTCCCCATGTTTAAGAAAAACAATGTCCATTAATTAATTAAGTTACTGACAACTCAAATTAATTAATATCTCATCCGAGAGTAGTACCACTCAACCTTATTATCATGCCGGAAATTAATCAACTTGCAAGATTTACATGATAAACCTTATGAGCTCCTCAAGGGGACATCATCAACCTATGACGGACATGGATTCCTTCTACAATCAACAGCACACCATAGATACAGCACTACTTCCCAACTCACCGAGTTTGTTGATTTAATACATATAAATCTCACCCATTGATGAATCAAAGAAATACATACTGCCCTACGTGTCGAGGTTATTGTATAGGGATTAAGAGCACGAACTTCCATAATAACAGAGATCAAGTTCTACTATATAGTCAGTATAAGAAGAACGACCTCAGGCGGTCCTTCTCAATACACACAAGTGCACTAATGTGATTCTATAGCCAAGACAAGCTAATACCAAACCACACTACAACCATACCGATAGAGAGTCCCCGTCTATCTCAGTTGTGAGCATCTGTTTATACTTTATAAGAAAACCGATAATATGATCTTCTGCGTGTTTTCGCACAACATATTATCTACAGTATAAAGTAAATGGACTATTGCATCATGCATATAAAATAAATTATAAGATGCAATCATTTGATCAATGATTCTCATTTCAAATATTGTTATGACATTGTTCATTCTAAAGTTAGACTTTTAGTATACAATCCAACAATCTCCCACTTATACTAAAAGACTATGTTGTCATGTCTTCTGACATACATCTGATTCCTACTCCCACTACACGACCATTAAAAGCTCTCGCCTTAAGGTCCTTGTAAATGGTTTACTAGGTCATCATCCGATGCAATCTAGGCGACAACAACCATCCCCTCATCATACGATTTCTCGTAACAGGTGGTACTCGCGCTCCATGTGTTTAATTGCCTTATGGACTTGTGATTTCTTCAAGTTTGCAACTGCACCAATATCATCAATGTAAATTGTGATTACCTTGGGCAAACTTAGAAACACTTCAAAGTCCATCATGAAGTCTCTAGAGTCATATAGATACTTTGGCTGCCTCATAGGCTCCAATTCATCATCTTTCCATGATGGAGTCCGGAGTCTGAAATATATTTCTATATAACACTCCTCCACATTATGACTCTACTTCCTAAGATTAAACACATAACCTTTGAGGTGAATTTACTGCCGTCCAATCTGACTAAAAAATCTGAATCTACATAATCCACAAGAAGCAGTGAATCTGTCCAGTAAGTCCACATATAATTTCTAGTCCTTCTCAGGCACTTTATATATGTCTTACTACAGTTCATCATTCTTGTTCCGGCTTACGTTGATACCTTCTGTTCATGCATTCAGCAAAACAGATATCCAACTCCGTTCATAGCATTCTTTAGATTAAGCTTCCTTATTCGCCGAAGCATAAGGAACCACTTTCATCTACTTTATCTTCTTTTTGTGTCTCAAAGACACATTTACTTAGATAAATTCACATGCTAAACGAGTGTGGACAGTATCATTTTATGAAACTTGAGATAAGCATAACATCCTTTCTTGTGATCTGTATTACCGTGATCAAAAGGATATATTTTGTCTTTCTTAAGTCCTTCATCTCTACCGCTTTATTTACCATACCCATACGCCCGATAATACTCTTTTATTGTCTCCAATGAGCAAGATACTATCTACATATAGTCCAAGAAATACCACCACGTTTCCGTCACTCTTTACAACACACAAGACTCATCCGCTCATTGATTTAAATCCATGCCACTGGATTCCTAATCAAAACAGATGCTTCACGATCTTAAAGCTTGCTTTAGTCCATCGCTGGACACTTTTAAGCTTACTATCAAAATGCTATTAGTACTTTGCAATGAATCACTCTGGTTGCTTCACATAGATGTTTTCCTCAAGACTTCCAATCAGGAAAGCTGTCTTTGACATCTATTTGCTGTTCCTCATAGTTCAATATGAGCAGCAATATATAAAAGAATCCGGATCAACTTAAGCATAGCTACCAGCGAACATGTTTCCTCATAATCGAACCATTTCTTTCTGAGTACACTTTTCCGCAACCAGCTTTGCTTCCAAGGTTCTCACCTTTCCGTATGATCCTCTTTTATTTCCCTTGACTACTTGCAATGGCTTTTACACCATTTTAGTGATCTTTCAAGCTCCAGACTTAATTTAGAATTCGTAGATTCTATTTCAACATTCATTGCAACTTACTAAGATTCCGCATTTTCATCTTGTAGTGCTACGTCGTATCCGTGAGATAATACCATGTTCACTAGGGATCAAGTCTTACGACTCTCCCAAAACATATATTTATGGGTTGTCATACAACCCTCCCACTACGAAAGGCACTACATGTAATTGTGTATCAGACGTGACACGCGTTACAGTTTACCTTGTGGTATATCCTCTTGTACACTTGGTACTTATACTTTAGTGTTTTCCTCTCACTTCCTTTAGAACAACTTATACATGGGTTTGTGATTTATTACATAGTCCTTTTCCAAAAATCTAGTTATTGAGTTAACAATTATCCTTCGATCTTTTGGACTAAATAAATCACTCTCCATTTTTCTAGGATATCCCATATACAGACAAATGTTTCACGAATTACTGTATCTAAGGCATATCCATAAAATGAATTTAATTATTCCAAATAATTCATCATCTATCTAATCATAACCATAAGAGCCTTATTCCTTCTATCCACTACACCATTCAGTTTGGGGCATACCCGGTGTAGTCAACTTGAGATTTAATCTCAACTTCTGATCAATAGCTCCTAACTATCCCAAGAGGTATTCGCCATCATAATTGAATCATAATGACTTAATATATTTTCCATGACGCTTCACTGTACCAGCCTTACAATTCTTGAATTAATCAAAGAACTTAGACATGCAGTGCATCATATAAATATATTGGTTTCCAGAATAATCTTCGAATATTCATAAGCGTCTCTCGCCTAGATAATATTAGGTTCGCTTGAATCAGAATGAACTAATTCCAACATATATATCTTTGGCTCTACACCCCACAGCCTTGAAAAGGCAGTTAATCATTTTTACTTCCAAGCAAGACTCGCAAGTCCGATAGTTTCCATTTCAGATAAACCTTACGGTCTATCGGCTATCAACTTTTGAATCCTACTCAAGTAAAATGAATTAGTCATAGACGCCAAATGTATGTTTAGTTCATTTTCGAAGGTTCCTTTCTCTTACTTATATTAGAAGATGCATTATTTAATTACTATTTATTGCATCTGTGGGATGTACATGATTCAAGAGTATACTTTTTATCCACCAACGTACTTTAACGGATTATAGCCGCATTCCTCATTACTATGACCATGTCATTTAAATGAAATGAAGTATCCATCCGTTAATGCATAGAAACCGAAATTAAATTCTTTCTATGAAACGTACGTAAAGATAATTTCTCATAATCAATCGTTTATTCTTATCATTAGATAAATAAACAACTCCCACTGCAATAGCCACTATCTTTGTAGTTTTACCCATGTTATTAACAATCTTATCCTTACTCAGTGATAAACATTTAGTGATTCCAGTATCTACATACTTCGTGTCAGTAGATGCCATCACTAATCATGTTTAAACCATTAGTAAATAAGATATTAAATTTGTTCACATTATGATGAAAATGGCTTTCCTTTGCCACGTGTTTTTGTCAGAGGTTTCCCACCATTTACATCCTATTGTAATTCAGGTGGAACATACTCAAAACGTCTAGGCAATTATGAAGAATAAAATTGACTTAGGTTTTCCTTTCAATTTCTATTCCAAGCTTTTCCAATTCATTCATCAATTCAACCATGATCTTTCGCCTTTTAAATTACTCAATTATCCGAAGAGTTACATGAGACCATCATATTTCTATGAACCTCTCATCTCTTCACTAGAGACTTTAATAGGCATCATGAGCCGTCCTTTGAGAGAACACACATGTATTTTCTTAAGCAGTAAATTTTCAAAAACAAGATTCTTTTCTAATCAATTAATTTGGACTAGTAAATATAATTTCTTTTAGTTAACAATTAGTGAAATAAAACCATTCGAAATTTAGAGAATCACAAATAAATATTCCGATCAAATCTTCGAATTTTATCCTTTTATATTGATTCCCTCAAAATAATATAAAATAAAATTCACCGACATCTCAAGTACCGTGAGTCTGCAAGCCACGTTAGGGTGGACGTTTACAAACCCGAACATTTACAAGAGAAGGTTTTACCCATTAATTTCATTTGTCAACCTAACTTTATGACAAAATAATTAATAGTCGGTTCCTCATTAGCCATGCAAACAATAGCAGTGACTCCGTTGGGGAGGATACTAATTATTTACATCTAAGTGTACACCATTATTTGATCCCAAGTCCGCTACTGTTGGAGAAGTACACACGCGCTCAGATAACTTTCTACAACCATCAATTATATAAGTTTGTACTAGTGAGCCGCATATAAGCTCATCCGTTAGGGAGGAAGGCACTATAGCCAACGCGCAAGTCCATATACATCACATTACAAACAATAATTATTTAAAGAAGTTTGTACCAGTGATCCGTGAATAAACTCATCCGTTAAGGAGGAAGACTCTATTGCCAACGCGCAAGTTTACTCACATCACTTACAAACCAATAATGGAGGCCGCGGGAATTAATTACCAATCCCCTCTCCCACTTAGTTATTTAATTACCGAGGGTTTTTAATATGCATATAATATTTAGAAATAAAATATACATATTAGACATGCTTCTATTAACAGCAATTTAAATAAATAAATCACATAGAACATGCCTTTTACATATACAACAATAATTGACAATTAAATCAATTAATCAGTTATATAACATAATTAATTGCATAAATAGTGGATTAATTAATTTGGGCCCAAGAGCAACAAATAAGCACAAAATGAGCAGCAAATTAAATAATTAATCAAGCCCATTATCCATGGCCCATAATCTTAGCCCAAAATCAAATTAAGTCCACCAAGCCCACTAGCACAAAATTAGTCCATTAATAAATAACTAATTTATCATGCTTGGCCCATTACCCACAATTAATTAAAAAACAGCAATTAAAAAAAATTGCCAGGCAGCCCAATACCTATTTAATTAAAATTTGGGCCCAACAGCCCAAAACCAAATTAAATAAATGAGCAGCCCTTAATATATTACAGAATTGGGCCCATCAGGCATTTTAATAGGCCCAAAAGAGAAGCCCACTATTAATCCAACCCTGTCCCTTGTTCAAATAGCCGCCGCCTGCACACACTGCCAGCAAACGACCAGCGCAAATTGGCGCCACTGTTGCCGGTCGCTGCTACCGCAGCCCACCATCGTGCGACGATCTAGTGTGCCCAACGACAACCGCCAGCATTTGCCGCGCCGTGAAGCTGCTGTCCAGCGCCTCCGTCCTGCAACCGATCGGCAATAGCAGGGAACCCGCCACCCACTGGACTCGATCGGAGACCTCAATGGACTTGCCCGGTTCCAAAACTGCGGCCTTGCAGTCGCCCAGCAGCCCAGCCCGATCTAGCCGCTGCCGTCGCTGGTTTGCACAGACGAGAAAGAAGCCGGCTCCTTCATCACTCTGTCAGTAGGCTCGCCCAGAAACCGCAGCCAACTCGCCTGGAAAGAAGGAGCCTTCATCTGGACTCGCCGGATCATCAAGTCGATCCTTCTGGAATCCGCCCAGAAATAGCAATGGCGATCTAATCGAAAGAACCAGCAGTCTCGATCGGAAGTTTCTCAGAACCGCCGTGCATCCATCCAGCGCACCCGACTCCGACCATTGCCTTCCGCCGCGCAGCCGCCAGGAAGCCACGTCTGACTGCTACCAGATTGCCATGGACTCGCTCGGAGGTCGCTGAGTCCCAGTCTGAATCTATCGTCAACTCGGCCGAAAGCCACAGTCGACTCACATCAGATTATCACCAGACGCCATCGATGTTCATCCGGCTCTTCCGACGCGTGCCGTCCAGGTCTGACGCCGCTCACAACATGCAGTCGATCTCCATGGCGGGTGTTCACCAGTCGACGTCGTACAGCCTATCCCGTTGCCGTGTCTATGTTCGTACTTCTTTGTCGTTCATGGTGTAAGTGTGTATGTGATCAATCGTATTGCCCAACAATATCGCTCGTATATCCATACAATATCGCACAGCAGCAGTTGTGTTGGTCCAATCGTGTGTGCAATCAACAATATAACACGCCGAATAACATAGACAAAGCATATAGGAATTTAGGATAATTCACATATATAAAATCCTAATATCATTCTTTCTTTCGATGATAATAGAATCACGAGAAAACACAACAACATGTGATTATATCCAAATCATGTCAAATAATCATATAATCACAATACCCAAACCTCACGGTTCACGTTTCACCACGAAACCTCGCTCTGATACCAATTGTTGGCAATTGGATTATGTGGATCAACGTGATCCGTTAGGATAAAAAGCAAACAATTAGCAGCGGAAGCAATTAAATCGTTTACCGTACTTCTGGGTTGGTGTAGAGGATGATCTGTAGAGAACTACCTTTGATCTTCTACTGTATGTCCCAAGTGTGATCCTGCTGTTGTGTGGGCAACAGTCTGCAGGATCTCTCAATCTGTTTCTTTCCCTTCTCACACCAAAAGAGGCGCAGGAATTCTCTAAGGGTTCCAGGAAGCTGAGTCCACTTATATATTGGGCTACAGCAGGGACCAGGAGGAGAAATTGGACTGGGCCTCAATTGAATTTAATTAACCAAGCTTAGCCCAAAGCTTTTAATTAAATCCAATAATAATAATATAGTCCACTAAAATATTATTACTGCACTACCCGTCCAATCCCAAAATTATGTTCTGGGCTCCTTCTTATTATAAGCCCGATGGTCTCCCCATGTTTAAGAAAAACAATGTCCATTAATTAATTAAGTTACTGACAACTCAAATTAATTAATATCTCATCCGAGAGTAGTACCACTCAACCTTATTATTATACCGGAAATTAATCCACATGCAAGATTTACATGATAAACCTTATGAGCTCCTCAAAGGGACATCATCAACCTATGACGGACATGGATTCCTTCTACAATCAACAGCACACCATAGATACAACACTACTTCCCAACTCACCGAGTTTGTTGATTTAATACATATAAATCTCACCCATTGATGAATCAAAGAAATACATACTGCCCTACGTGTCGAGGTTATTGTATAGGGATTAAGAGCACGAACTTCCATAATAACAGAGATCAAGTTCTACTATATAGTCAGTATAAGAAGAACGACCTCAGGCGGTCCTGCTCAATACACACAAGTGCACTAATGTGATTCTATAGCCAAGACAAGCTAATACCAAACCACACTACAACCATACCGATAGAGAGTCCTCGTCTATCTCAGTTGTGAGCATCTGTTTATACTTTATAAGGAAACCGATAATATGATCTTCTGTGTGTTTTCGCACAACATATTATCTACAGTATAAAGTAAATGGTCTATTGCATCATGCATATAAAATAAATTATAAGATGCAATCATTTGATCAATGATTCTCATTTCAAATATTGTTATGACATTGTTCATACTAAAGTTAGACTTTTAGTATACAATCCAACACACTCAACCCTTGATAAAAGAAAGCCACTTGTTGATTCTCATGAAAATCATGTTGAGGACACTTTCGGAGCATCTCTTTGTAGCGTTCCCATGCTTCATAAAAATTTTCATCCGGAAGTTGCCTAAATTGAGTGATAAGGCTTTTCAATTGGAGCGTCTTTGAAGGAGGAAAATACTTGTTTAGGAACCTTTGCTCAAGATCTTCCCATGTATTACAACTTCCCAAAGGAATTGTATTGTACCATGCTTTAGCCTTGTCTCTTAAAGAAAAAGAGAACAACCTCATTCGAATAGCATCCTCCGACACTCCCTTCATCTTGATGGTATTTGCAACCTCCAAGAAAGTAGATAGATGAGTGTTCGGGTCTTCAAGAGGACCTCCCCCAAACTGATTTGCTTTAACCATGTTGATCAATCCGGTCTTGATTTCATAATCATTGGCTTGAACCGGAGGAACCATATTGTGCACGGCTCTCGGTTGGAAGTAATCCCGAATTGCTCTAGGCCTTGGCAACTCTTGTTGTTGAAATATCCTTTGAGCTTCTTGATTGGCAAGCAATTGCATATACTCTTGATTTTGAGCAAAGACATTCCTCATTATCTCCGCTTGATTCTCTTGCACTCCTTCTTGTACCCCCCTTTGATCTTGTAAAGGATCTTGGGGTGGGTTATAATTAGCATTCTCTCCACGTTGATTCTCCATTTTTGTTCCTTTTCTAGCTTTACGCCTCTCTCGCTTCCTTTGTCGTGCGGTCCTTTCAATCTCCAAATTCAAAGGAATGATCGATTAATTTCCCTTTGATCTTGTGATCATAAAACACCTACGAAAAGGCCAAGAGTGAGACCACAAACACAAATAATATATAAAAGAAAATAAAAAGAATCCTTATCAAGAACAACTAAAACAATAACACAGTACTCGACTAGTCCGTCAAACTCCCCTTTGGCAACGGCGCCATTTTCTTGTTTGCCTATATTTATAGCACTCACGAGCAAGAATACTCGATCGTTGTAGTAGTATATCCCAAGAAAATTATCAACCCATAAAGGAGTTATGTTCGGACTAGCAAAATACGTGAGCTCATGTTCATTGTTGTTTTTGTAAAGATGATCGGGGGTTTTGAGATAATTAACAACTAAAGCAAGTAACAAGTAAATAAAAATAGCAAATAAGAGAAATGACAAGTATAGAAAATGGGTGCTAAAGTTCAAGTATGGAAAAACATGGGATTAGAAACATCCAAGCATACTCGATTCATATTATCATGCAAAAGGAATTCAACTCAATTGATGTAGACTAAGGGTGATCACGATAGTATCCTAAGCTCCCTTTCGGGTTACAAAGGTTGTTGATCCATTTTAGACTCCCAAAAGCACTTAAGATCAAAGCCCAACATTAACCCCTTCCATCTAGGTACTAGTTAGATTAAACTCTCCCTTTTTGTGTACTAAGGCCAATGAATGGATTGGTTCCCCTCATTGAATTCAAATATCCTTTCGGTCAAACCCAAACTCAATGTCTATTCATGCCTTCCTAATACTATAGAGGGTCGTTTCCGTCTCACTCTAAGCAATACATACATGAACATCATGATAGCATTTAATTACCACAAATAATCCATTGATCAACAATCCATTAAACCAATAAACATTCATGAATAACAAACTATGCCATCACAACATCAAGACAATTAAACTCCATGAATAGAAATCAACATCAATTAAACCAAAAACCAATTTAATCCACATGATAATATAAATCTAATATGCTCTTCATATTCCTAATCCCACTAGAGGGATTAGCCTAACATGATAAGAGTAATAAAATAAATAAATAATTCATTACAAATATCCATAGTCTTAGATCTAAAGAAATACAAAATGAATGGATTCTTCCCTATCAATTTCTTGAAGAGAATCTTCTATTCTTCTTGATCTCCACCTCTAGCTCTTGATTTTGAAGTCTTTAGCACCAAAAATGGAAGATATGATGGGTGGATGAAGATGGATGAAGATGGATGAAGATGATGGTGGAAAATGGAAGAAATGGTGTGTGATGTGTGTGTAGATGATGGGATTTCGGATCTTCTCCACAAAATATTGAAATGGGGTCTATTTATACTCCAAGTGGGCCTTCTAGAAGATTCCAGCACTTTCCTGTATTTTTGCACCAATACGGCTCGAGCTCCGCCGCACGACCCGTGTTCTAACACAGCGCACGACTCGTGCGCAGCACACGGCCACAGGGGTGGCCGTGTTGTGTTTTCTGACGTTCGCGCACGGCTTTCTCGACAGGCCCATGCACGGTGCACGGGCCATGTTTCTGTACTCAGCACGGGGCGTGTTCTGTACTCGGCCACAGACGTGGCCGAGTTGGTGTTTCGAGTGTCAGCGCACGGCCATTTTTACAGGGCCGTGCGCTGTACACGGCCCGTGTTCTTGCTGCCCTACTTCCTCTTTTCACTGTTTTGGCTCGTTCTCCCTCGTTTCAACTCCGAATTGAGATCCGTTTTTTCCTACATATTCCTTATCATGTTTAGCATCAAATAAAAACACAAAACACAACCAAATAACACATAAAATACGGATAAAATAATACAAAAACACATATAAAAAGACACTAAAATGTAGGTGAAAATAGCTCTAATCAAGTAACATTCCACTTATCACTTTCTTTACAAGTAACAGCTTCCTTGTAGTTCCTAGGCTCATAAGCATCCACATCAACTGCAGTGTATAGAGCAAAAGACACCATATCAGTCTCAGCATATCTAGCTGGAGGTCTAATGGTCCTTCTCCCTCTGTCTCTGGTCAACTGATAGCTATTCAATAGCTCATTAGTCTCTAAAACATCATCATCTCCTGTCTCAGTTTCTTTCCTTATCTCTTGATCAGATTCAGTAATAACTTCTTGCTATTTTCTCTGATCAGTTCTGGAAGGCTCCACCTCAAGCTCAGCTTCATTACTACTCTGAGCTTGATCAAAAGTGGCATTACATTTTCATTGAAAGTAACATCCCTGCTTATCATAAACTTGTTGTTCTCAATGCACCACAACTTGTATGCTTTAACACCTTTTGGATATCCTATCATCACACATTTAACAGCTCTAGGTGCTAGCTTATCTTGTTTTATGTGTGCATAAGCTAAGCAACATAATACCTTGAGCCTGCTGTAGTCTGCTTGCTTTCCAGACCACACCTCCTATGGTGTTTTAAAGTTCAGTGCAGCTGAAGGACTTCTATTGACAAGAAAGACAACAGAAGTAACAATTTCTCCCCAAAAACTCTTGGCAAGACCATAACTACTAAGTATACACCTTACCCTTTCCAGCAGTGTCTGATTCAATCTCTCAGCTACACCATTTTGTTGAGGTGTACCAGGAACTGTCTTGTGTCTCACAATTCCCTTTTGCTTGCAGAAATTATTAAACTCCTCAGAGCAGTATTCAAGCCCATTATCAGTCCTGAATGTCTTTATCTTGGCATCACAGCTATACTTCAACAAGCCAATTCTTGAAAGTTTGAAATGCTTCATCTTTTGTTTTCAAGATGTATACCCAAACTTTCCTACTGTAATCATCTATGAATGACATATAGTACCTGCCTCCACCTCTTGTTGGTGTTCTTGAAGGCCCCCATAGGTCTGAATGTATGTATTCAAGCCTACCTTTACTATTATGAACACCTGCTCCAAATTTAAGCCTCCTGGCTTTACCAATTATGCAGTGCTCACACTGATCAAGCTTATCTGATGAACTAATAGTAATAGCCTTTTGTCTAGCCAATTCTTGTAACCCCTTCTCACTGATATGTGCTAATCTTCTATGCCACAGATACATCTCATGACTTACTGATGCTGAATTATTTTGACCAACAAGTGTCCAGCCATCAAGCAAGTATAGGTCTCTCTGTCTGATACCTCTCATAACTTCTGATTCTCCCTTCATTACTGTGAGAATACCTTTCTTTAATTCACAAACATATCCCATGCCATCTAGTACTCCCAATGAGATCAAATTCCTTTTCAAAGCAGGAACATATCTTACCTCTGAGAGCATCCTGATTCTTCCATCATGCATCTTTAGCTTGATAGAACCAACTCCTTTAATCTAACACATATGATCATCACTAAGAAGAACTGATCCAGCATTGTAGATCTTCAAATCATTGAACCACTGTTTCATTGGAGACATGTGGAATGAACAGCCTGAATCAAGTACCCATCCATCTGCCATTTTTGTTGAACTAATGGACAGAACTTCAATGTAATTTTGATCATTCTGATCTTGTACACCAGCAACCTGATTTGCTTGGCTTTTCTGTCCTTGTCTATCAGATTCACCTTTCTTGGCCTTCAATGCCTTTAACTTGTAACAATTTTTCTTGTAGTGACCATGTTCATGACAATGGAAATATTTTCTACCTTCTTTGTCTCCGGATTGATCATTCTTCTTATCTTGTTTCCTGTCAGACCCTCCTTTCTTGTTATTCTTCTTACCATGATCATTTCTTTTGACCATTAATCCCTCACCAGATCCATTGCTTCCCTCTGAAACTTTCTGAAGTTCTTTTGTCTTCAGAGCCATTACAACCTCTTCTGAACTTATTGTTTCTCTACTTCCAAATGACAAAATGTCCTTAAGATTTTCAAAAGACTTTGGAAGTGCAGATAACAAAATCACAGCCTTATCTTCATCACTTAGTTTCACATCAACATTTTCTAAATCATCTAGAACCTTAGAAAACTCATCAAGCTGAATCAAGATAGGCCTATCCTCTACCATCTTAAAGGAATATAACTTCTGCTTTAGATATAAACGGTTAGCCAGAGATCTTACCGTGTAAAGATCATCAAGTTTTTTCCATAATTCTCTGGCGGTTGTTTCTCTCTGAACCTCCCTTAGTGCCTTGTCACCGAGGCACAAGATTATGGCACTCAATGCCTTTTCTTGCATCTCATTATCTGCTAACAGTGCTTGTGTATCCACTGCAACAGCTTCATTTTCAGGAGCCTGTTGAATTACCTTCACCAGTCCTTGCTGAACTAAGATGGCCCTCATCTTGATCTTCCACAATCCGAAGTCGTATTTCTCCGTGAACCGCTCGATGTCAAACTTTGTAGTCACCATGCTGTCTTCCTTTCTTCAATCTCCTTCTTGATTTCTTCTGAACAGGTCTGGTTTCCCACAGATGGCGCCAGTTGACAAGAATTCACACCAAACTCTATGTGTTCAATATGAATTCCACAATAAACGTTTTGAATCAAGGAGCTTTGAATGAGAAAAACCTAACTATGAAGAAGATGTGTGTGTGTGTGTTTCAAAAAGTAAACTGCGATGAGGATTTAGAGTGGTTCGGTCAAGAATGACCTACGTCCACTGATGAGCTTCTTTATTGATCAATGTGAAAATGGTGCGTATCAGTACAAAAAACTGAACGAAATCAGCTATATATATACACTCCTCATGCAGCTGCAAACTTACGGGACAGTTTTGACGAACCAACTTTGCAGCTGTATTTCGGTTACCAAACGGTTGAGTTTCTAACTGAATCAAACTCCCTTGCATAGACCACGTGTGGGACTATAGAAACCAGTTGATAACCACCCTAGAAAGATCTAGATAACCACCATAAAATATCTTCAAAACAGCATGCTCACACTGTGCAACCATTGCATGATTTCATGTGTGCATCTACTGCTTCATTTCTAACGTGTGCATGCACCTTCACCATGCATGCTCTCATTCTGTAAACCAACCTCAACACTTCACCATGCATGAATATGGTTTACTTCACATCCTCCGTAAAATTTGGGTATGTGGTCATCTCCTTCTCGGTTTACCAATATATAAACCGATGCGTTAGTACCTTGAGAGTGATTAAGGGTGAGATGGAATTTTTCCAGATTTTTGGGCTTTCCCTTTCCACTTTGATCTCTGATGTTTCCCTTAGTGACAGCTTCAGAGGTTTGTTTTATTGCAATTTTAATACACTTTGGCCAAAACACTTTTGAGGAACCCTAATTTCATCATGCGCACTTTTTGAAATGAAAAGCAGCAACGGTGTTCACACAATAGTTTTTACACAGACCATCAGTCTAAAGTATGCTCTGACGGAGCTCGAGGCTGCCTTCAAATCCCTTGCTGCTCATCATGAATTCCAGGTGTTAATTATGTTTTTCTTTAGATTTCATCGAAAATGTTTGTATTTGGAAATAATTCCATGCTTGATTCTTCGTTTGTTATGAACTGCAATGGGGCCTTCAAATCCCTTGCTGCTGATCATGAATTCCAGGTGTGAATTATGTTTTTCTTTAGATTTCGATAGAAAATGTTTGTATTTGGAAATAATTCCATGCTTGATTCTTCATTTGTTATGAACTGCAATGGGATTATGCGTCATTGCAACAGATGATTAGTTAATAGGTTCAATCAAACATAAATTTATCTTTTCTCATAATTAGTTAATCATATATTTCTCTTTTCTCTTAATGATATTGCAAGAATTTGATAAAGTTCATTATGACAAATTTTTGGATATGTATATATTTAGCACTTACATGAGATGTATAAATTAGCACCAATTAAATCCATAGTGTACACCAATTCAACATGCTCTTCACGAACAGCAATGTTATGAAACTTGAGCAAACACTTGATAATGATCACTCAAGAACTTGCACTCACTTGATAGTTTGATCACTCACGTTTCACACACAGATTGATAAACAAGATGAAATTGAAATGAAAGAGATCAACACAAGGATGTATAGTGGTTCGGCATAGCCTACATCCACTTTCTTTGGAGAAGAATTCACTAAACAATGAAGAAGATGGTTACAAGAATACAAGCACCTGAAAACCCTAATCCTTAAGCTTGTATCTAACTGATATGTGAAGAAGATGTGTTGATAATAATGATTCCAGCTGTTATTCCTCTACTTATATGGACATGTGTCTTGCGTGTGTAATCTTTTCCATCCATTCATAACGCACATGCTTCAATCAGTTGTAACCAACTGATGAAAACCGTTGCAACTAATTTACTGGACTCAGGTTCGACCTGGGTTCGACCAGTAGATGAGGTCGAACCATGAATGTCGTGGTCGAACCAAAGCTGATCTGAAATAGAGTAACTTGCCTGACAAGGTTCGACCAGGGTTCGACCTAGCTTAACAGGTCGAACCTAACCTTAACAAGTCGAACCTTAGTCAGTTATAACCAACTGTCTGTGGTTCGATCAAGGTTCGACCTAGCTTATCAGGTCGAACCTTAGCTTAACAAGTCGAACCCTTGCAGTTACAATTAACTGTCTGCGGTTCGATCAAGGTTCGACCTAGCTCATTAGGTCGAACCTAACTTTAACCATGTCGAACCTTATCCACCTTCCAGCTGATGCTTCCAACACTTACTTCCTCCATCTGATCAAAACCCTTCATACTTTCTGTAATATGTATGAAGTATGCATGGTCTATTTCATCACAAGCAAGTTCCCATAACAATATCTATCAATAAATTGTATGCATTGGTAATAGGAAAAAGATCGTAAGCAATATCAAAAACTACAGTGCAATGAGAACCCATTTTTTAAAAAAGAAATTAAAAAATCAATGAGAAACCCTTATAGTTAGCCAATATTAGAAAATAACTTCCTACGTAGGTTCAAACATAAATTTCTCTTTTCTCAAAATTAGTTTATCATATATTTCTCTTTTCTCTTAATGATATTTCAAGAATTTGATAAAGTTCATTATAACATAGTTTTATTGCAGTGTGTGTCTGATGTCCCAAGTATAAATGTTCCAAAGTAGTCAGTGCACTGTTTGTTTGATTGCATTATACAGACAGAGAGAGAAAATTTTTTTCTTCTTTTCCCTTTTTGGAAAATTTAAACCACCATCTTCTTACCTGGTCATCTGCGTGGTGGGGTCTAATTTAGGTTAGCTCTTAACCTTATTTTTTTCCTACGTAATTTTAATAAATTATATATTTTTTATTATGTTTAGCTTTTCTAATGTGTTATTGAAGATCTAAAGTTTCTTATTCTTTGTCGCTGATAGAAGGTAATGAGGTTACTGTTGGCAGATTTTAGTGTTTGGAACAATATATTACAAGTAGCTAATTACTCAGTGAAATTTGAATATTTACTATACTAAACAAGGGTTTTTAGCTGCTTACGAGTCAACTTCTCAGCTCTCCCTTGCTTGTGTGTCAAATTTCATAAATTTCTAAGTTTAAATTATGTTTTCTCATGCCTTGGTGCTTTTCTCTTTCAGAACCCGTCTATCTAAGTCTCTTCATCTTCTCTCATAAACCATAAGAAGGTTAATCATTATCCGAATGAGAAAATGGAGTGGATATCACCTTCTAATATCTTTCAATTCAGATGAGACCTAGGACCGTTCGGCTGGCGCCGCCTCTCCTATCTCCGCCTCTTTTGCTTTCAATTCATCCGATGATAACACTCCCGAACGGTAAGGGATTTCAACTGCTTCTGTAATTTGGTTTTGGGAATTGCTTCGAATTATTGTTATATTACTGTATTTAATAATCGATGTTGTGTTGATTTTTGCAGTTTTGGTATAAACCCTAAACTCCTACTGATTTCCTCTAATTTTCATTTTTTTCAATGTTGTGTTTTAGGGTTTTCTTTGCAGTTCATATTCATCTATCCTCAAATGGAAAATCAGTAAGTTTTTTTAATAACCTATATTTTTACACTTCATTCGTTTTGTCTTCTTTTGTTTGTCATTCTCATCTAATCAGTCTAGCAATAACTTTTTTTCCCTATCTGATCTTTCTTAATGTTTTATCGTAATTTACATTTTTTCCAATATTGTGCTTTTGTGTTTCCTCTGCAGTTCATATTCTTCGATTTTCAATTGGAAAACCAGTAAGTTTTGTTAATTACTTATATTTTCACACTTCATTCGTTTTTTCTTTTTAGATTAAATGTGACTCATTATTTAATTTTATTTACAGAAACAGAGAACTATCGGCTTATATTGGTAAGATCTCTTAGTGTCGAAATTCCCCATTGAAGCTATATCATAGTTTTTAGTGTGGCTTTTATTTTCTACTGTTGCTTTAATCTCCATCAGAAAAAGGATCAGGTGTTCATTGTCTACTGAAAGTGCCTATTTCCCCGTTTGCTGCGATCTAACACTCTCTCTCATACTCTTGCTTCTATTTTGATCTAATGTGATGATACGAATGCTAAGATCTCATAGGGTATAATCTGAACCATCTCTCTCTATGCTTATCCTTTTTCCATTTTTCACTTATTTCTTATGAATGATCAAATATATTGTGAATGTGCGGTGTCACTCGATGTGCCAATGCCACCAAGATCAAGAAAGCATACGAAAAGTTCTCTCTTAAATAGTAAGTACTCCTTCGTTAGTACAAAATTGACAACCGCTGAGTTTGGGTTGCTTATTCATGTGCTGTTTTGAACAGTTATCCAGATAAAAGGGAAGATTTAGAATAGAAGAAGAAGTTTGGGAAAGTCGTGAGTGCTTATGTGGTATAATCACTGACTAACAGCCACCATCTATTCACCGAATTTAAATGTGTTGTGCACTTATTTGGCTAATCTCACTTATCTATTTTTAGGCTGGAGATCAACCCGTGGTTTTTTTTTTATTAGTTTATAAATTTTGATTATATTCTAATTCTAACATAAAGCTAGCCACACACGTAATTTCATTATCTACTAATTTATACATGAACGTATGTGCTCAAGTTGATGATGATAGGCAATTAGAGTGCCAAAGTTCATTTTCATGGTAATTGTTGCAGTCATATATTAGTTGCTTGAATAATTAACTCACATCGACCAACTCATTAATCTATGTTGTTGCATGCATAACGCAAGTAACCCATACCTCTCTCCTTATTTTGCCCCACTTACTGTTAAATTAAATGAGTGTTTATTTCTCTATGGAATATTTTGTAATGGAGAAATCAACTCTTAAGGAACAAGCTCCATATTTGCACTGCCCCAATAAAGGTGATGTTTCCTTTTTTCAAGTGACTCTTTATCTTCTCTTAACTCTAAAATTAGATGTGTGTTGTGATTTCATTATCAATTTGCAAACTTTTCCATTCTGAGTATGTTAATATTAAGAAAGCTTTAGTGAAGTTTCAATTGATTACGCACATGAAGATTTCTCCTTTGTGTTGTTTCTCAATTGATTAATCGCATGAAGATTTCTCCTATTGTGTTGTTTGCAGGTGAATTATATCAGGTAAATGTTACACTTATTTTCTGGAAATGATTCCTATCTTTAAATTCTAATCTAAGGAGAAACATACTCATATTTTCAGCTCATTTCGATTCATATGAACAATTTTGAATGACGCCAATATTTCTTTTGTTCTTCATATATTTGAACTGTTATATATATATATTAACATTGCAATGACAGATCCTTTCTTTTACCTGTTGTTGGTAGACTCTCATTATTTTATTATGTGTTTGAGAGATAATGCAAATATGTCATTTGGCTCAGTGTAATTTTATGTTTTGGTTTTTTTTCTTTCTTTCTTTCGGAAGTTAAACTGGGCAGTGTAGTTCAATATAACATACTTTTACAATCTTTTGGGATATCAAATACTACTATTTTATCCGCAGCTGAGGTGAACATGTCCCATTTGTATGATTTTTTATTTTTATTTCCTATGTAGTTGTTTCAATGAATGTGAAATTTTAGCTCCATCATTTTTTTATGTAAATTTTATGTTCATTGGGTGTATTGGTGCCCGAATTTGATCCTATAAGTGAGACTAAAATTAGTTATTAATGAAATTTTGTGGTTTAAATATATTGAACTTTCATAAGTTTAACATTTTGTGGTTTTAAATATATTGAACTTTCATAGGTTTAACATTTTGTGGTTTAAAGCATGTGAGATAGGTTGTGAAATTGGACAACGAATCGTTAAAGAATGAATATTATATAGGTGAAATATATTTATTGATAGTTAGAGTATGTTTGTAATGAATCATATTATAATATCAAAAAAATATTACTGAGTAATTATATCATATTACTTTGATTTATTGAATCACTAATCTTCGTTGAATAATTAAATCATATTTGAGTTTGGTGCCTTTGTAATGGAGTTGCCTGTGATTCAAGTTTCAATTTTTTGCATCCATAGGGGGGATAGTTTGAATCCTAATTATTATCATAGAAAATTGAGAAATTTTAGCTGTTTTTCTCACTTTCTTATCCTTTAAGTTCATTACTATTTGTCTCTAATGATTAAGGTATTGAGTATGGTGGCATTGTTGTCCTTCAGAGCTGCAAAGGGGCAGCATATGGTCATGTATCACCCGCACTCTAGGTTCATTCTAATTGTTTCAAGTTTGAAATTTCTTCTTTATATGTGTGATTGTATAGTTTTTAGATTAATTACATTATTTTGTTTTCTAATTATATACAATTATATTGTGTAAAGGTGTGATAAGACAAAGAGAATATATAAACTTATTATATTGCTATTGGCAAATTCTCATGTACACTATTGGCAAATTCTCATGTATACACTATAAATAAGAACTTATGCGCTTTGTTAGCAAAATTTAAACGAATGTTCTTTAGGTTTTTGAAAAATAAATTTAGACGGATATTCTTTTAGGTTTTTAAAGAATAATTGAGTATAAAATCATACATTAATAAAACTCAATAATGTACAATGACTCCTTGATTTTTCATCATAAAATTTTTGCCGCCTTAAAAAAAAAATACAACAATTTATAATTTTAAAATTTATTACTCCTTCCTCCCCATTAAAAAAAATTTCACCTTCTTTGTAAAATAAAGGAAGTGTAACTCTTTTAGCGGGATGAAAGAAGTATATTATAATAATAACAACACTCTATATTCATATATTTCCATACATAAATACTATGATCTGCATTAAATTATATTGAATGTTTCATTTAAATGTTCAATTTTTTTTAATACTCTTTAATCCACATTCAAAAAGCGAATGAGAATCTTTGCTCGTGATGAAGAGAGTATATAGAAATAATATATAATTTAATGTGATAAAAATATTCAATTTTTTATTTTAATTTACATATTTAAATAATACTTTTATTCCACGGGTTACATGCTAGTTAAAAAAAAAGTAAAGAAAACATGAAACGGCGTATCAGGCAGGCTGTTTTCCCCTAAATTTGGGCTGTTAATTACACGGCATATTCAATATTTTAATAATTTTTAATTAAAAAAAACTCACCTTCTAAAATTAGACATTGATTTAGGTGGGAAAACACCTTCTTTCCTTTTATGGCAGACTTTTCTGTTTTATATATATAGATTATTATTATTAATATTGTTTATTATTATTTTTAATATTATTATTTATTATTATTATTATTGGCTAAGGATATAATGGTAAATTACATTTAATATTTAGGTATTAAATTGTGTTGTTGTGTATCCCATCTATTAAGGTAGAATACACAATACCAAATGGAATGACATTATTAATATGTGATAAAATTAATACCTTTGACCAAATACTATAAATACATCGAGACAAACGTGGTATTAGAAGGGATTGTGCATCAATCACGCCTTAATCCCTGCAAGCAAACAAGCACTACATGCGTACTATATTAATGTAGGTATCTTTTATTTTTAATTATTATTTAGTCCTATAATTTTGTGTATAATATTTATTCTCAGAGTTTTTATATTTATCTTTGTAAGTGTAAAATTTTTTTTTCATCCTCTTCTTTTCCTTAAAATATCTTCATGCATAAAAAAAATAAAAGAAGAAATAACTGCTAAACTAAATAACTTCGGGATATAATTTTAAAAGTCTTTGTGCTCTGGGACACCGTACGCCCAGATATCGTTTAATATTAAATGATATATCATTTAGTATAAGGACGTGTATCCTTTATTTTTTGGAAAAAAAATGAAAGTATATACTCTTTAAAATAAAATATTTTACCTTTATAAATTAAAGTGTACTCCACTTTAAAATAAAATGTTGTACTCTTTTACACTTTGTGCACTTGGGACACGAAAAATCAACTCATTTTAAAATTGTCATAACTAGTATGATGCTCGCGTGCGACGCACGTATTCATATTTATTACTCCCTCCGTCCCAACTTCAACTTCACACTTTCCATTTTGGTTCGTCCCAAATTTAACTTCACACTTCCATAAAAGGAAAAAACAACAAATTAATATCACTCTAACATACTTTAATTTCAAATTTGCCATCACCTTTTTAACACACATAACATACTTTATCATTTATTTATTACCCAAAAATATCATACTACCATCAAAAGTAAGTCAAAAAGTGACTTTTCTTAAACTCCGTATCTACAGTAAACGTGAACTTGAATTTGGGACGGAGGGAGTATTTATTTATTATTTTTAAATAAAAAAATACAAATTGAAAGTATAATACTCCCTCCATCCCACTTATTTTTACCTACTTTTCATTTTGGGGTGTCCCACATATTTTTACTAATTCCATTAATGGTAAAAATACATAATATTTTATTACCTACTTTTTACAATCCCAACAACTTTAATTACTTTTTTACACTTTATTCATCATTCCCAACAACTTTTTTTACTTTTTCTTTTTAAATTATTAATTTATCCCTACTTTTTCTTATATTATATATTTAAAAAATAACACGTCTTAATCTCCGTGCCCGTATAAATAGATAAAAATACCCGGGACAGATGGAGTATTTTATTTGACCAAGAAAAAAATACTTAAAATATATAAATTTAATTGAATGAAAAATATGCATTCTCTCTATTTATTTTACACATTAATACTTTATATTGTAGATTATTTCTATTTATACATGTATATTCATCTCCATAAATATATTTTTTATGGTGTTACTAAAATTTCTTACAATATGTTTAAGTAAAGAATACTTGATTTGTGGGGTGAATTTTGTTTAGAAATTAACAACGGTATTCATTGTTACTTTTAAAAAAAATTAGTCAAACATAACATTTAAGTAATATCTTATTAGTTTAGAATTTTTTTTTTAATAAAATTTCATTCTAAAAACATTATTTTTACATTGTAATTACGTTTACCTTAAAAAAAAACATGTACATATATAAATAGATTATAAAACTTGTATTGAAACAATGAAATAGACTTTAATTGAGATATCAAGTCTATTTAACCAATAAAATGAATTACAATAAGCTAATGATTATTTAAAAAAAAAATTCCATTCTAAATACATTATTTTTACATAGTAATTATGTTTATCTTTTTGAAAAAAAAACATGTACATATATAAATAGATTATAAAACTTGTATTGAAACAATGAAATAGCTTTAACTGAGATATCAAGTATATTTAACAAATAAAATGAATTACAATAAGCTAATAATTATTTTGATAATTAAAAAACTTTAAAAAAATACCAATGTTATTTAAGGGTTCATTATATAATGTTTTTTTAGAGTTATAATGATCAAGAGGGTATTTTCATTGTAAATCAATTGTTATTCCAACATATATAGATAAGCTAAATAGATTTACAAAATAAAAATTATTAAAATGTGATCAAAAAGTTTTGAACTCATGACCTCTTTAACATCTTGATCCAACTAAAATATGACACCTCACAATTTTAAACTTTTCATAAATGTCAAACTCATTATATTTTGACATCTCACATTTTCACCATCTAGTTTTAGAATCTTATTTTCCTTTAATATATAAGGAGATTTTTCTAAACATAACTTACTTTATAAGTTTTTTATTATTTAGAATTACAAAATTATCCATGAATTTATATCTATAATACATGTGAATTTCATAATGAAACGATATGAATATTTTAGGTCGTTATTTTACTCTTATGCTGTAGAGTAGTCCTCCAGTGTAATTATTATTTTATTTTTATAATTTATAATTTAGGGTGTATTAATATATGATAAAATAATTAAACTAAAAAAATAGTAACACTTTTCTTAAAAAAGAAAAAAATTAACTATTAAATGAAACTTTTCACAATTAAAAAAATTGAATTTATTTCCATAGCTTATTACATAATAAAAAAGTTACACTAATAAAATTGAATTTATTTTTCTACTTAATTAAAAAAGGAATACTAATAAAGTTGACACTATAAATTATAATGGACATATTTATTTGAGATATATAAGTGTAATTTTAAAACGATAATAATCTACGTTTATTTTAAGGTCATGATACCATAAATAAATGTAAAAAGGAAGAGATTCGTGTAACAAGGAGAAAACAATGAACATAAAAAATAGAATAATTTAAATAATTTATATTTATTTTTAATAAAAAAGTTTAAATGATGGAGCAAAATATAAAGACAAAATTTAATTCCACAATAAAATGTTCAACTTAAATGGTGTACCCCACCATTACACAGGGCTAAACCCCAGGAAGAATTAAGCAGGCCGCAGCGAGAAGATCCTCAGAAATGGCGACTACTCTCTTTGCAAAAACCTCACCTTCTTCCACAATCGATAAAACTTCTTCCCTCTTCAGAATCTCATTCACCTTCTTTCGCAATCTTAGCTCCACCACACCCACCACCAGTTCCTCGGCGGCGGACGGCGGAGCCAACAAGCCGAAGCGGAAGAAGAAGAAGAATCTGTTCGAGGTCGCCCAGTTTCTTCCCAACTGGGGTATTGGCTATCAGATGGCTAAAACTCACTGGGTTGGGGTTTCTTACGAGATTACTAAAATCAATCTCTATAAAGTAATGTTTAATCTCTTTTAATTGTGTTTTGATTATTTATTTTCCAGTTTCGGTGGTTTATATGGGTCTATGAGAGTTATGCAATTTTGGTTGCTTTACTGTGTTATGTGCACCCATCAATTTTGTTTATTTTATTTTATTTTTTTTTAGGAAAAAAAAGTTGATAGTTTTACTGTTTCTTGTTTATGTTATACTGGTTGTCCTGAAGCTGCATAATTTTTTTGTTGTTGTGTATATATAATTGGATTTGTGATTAATCTTTCATTATTGAGTTTGTATCTTTAAGTGTTTTGCAGGATGGAAGGCATGGAAAGGCTTGGGGAATTGTGTATAAAAATGGTAATTTGGCTGATATTTGGACAACTATCTTATGCTCTGCATTAGATCTTTTTACAATTTCATTTTTTGGCTTAATGATTTTTTTACAATTAATTATCATTTATTCATTGTTAATGATAAAGCTTGGTGCTTTGTCCCTATTGTGGTCATCAGAAGTGATATATTGCTCCCTTTTCTGTGGAAAATTTAGAGGTAGCTTTCAATTTATATGATCTAAGCCTAAGGACAGTGCACGTTTGATTTATATTAGGAACCAATTATTTTGCAAAACTCATAAGAGTTTTACTTTATCATTGATAAGTTTTGAGCCTTAGGGAGAGAAGAGATTGGCTCATGTTATAAATTTTCATTCAATTTTACTAGGCAATTAAACTCGTGTTAGAATTCAAGCTTAGTATTAATAAATGAAACTGAAATATCTTAGTTATTATTGACTCAAGAGGATGAATTCGACCCACGCTTCATATTAGTTGAATGGATATTTGAATTATCCAGACAGTTTTGACATGATCTTTGTCTTCTACAAAGTAACTTTGTGCAAGCCTGCGTGAGGATTTGTTTTTAGCTTTTTGCTAGAACTGTGGCTTAAGATTCTGTATATTACTTGATATAATTGTGAATTTACACCTTCAGTTTTATTATCTTTATTTTCAGATCCAAGTAGCATTACATCCATTCCATTGTTCTACATAGTTACTTTTCTGGATCCAGAAACATCCGACTATATTAGAGTCTTTTTTCCTTTGTAGAGCTTCATTTTCAGGAACCCAATTGATCTTAGTTGAAAACTGTGGTGAGATATGATTTCCTTGGTTACTCATGACTTCTAGTGTTTACAGGCATGAATTTTAGTCATACTGCCAATCAAGATGATAGAAGAGATTGGGTGGAGAAGGGGTATATAATAGGTTTATAAAATTTTAATACTAGTAGAAATTGATTAGTGACTACAGCAACCATTACACTCCTGATGTGATACTATGTTAAAAATTACCTTTTGAAATTATTTGATTTTCCTTTACATGAATAATAAAGGACTGGGTATTGAATCAACTATAGGCAAAAACTCATGCAAGATAATTTGGAATGATCACTAGCATGATAACTAGAAAGAAAGTGTATATTTTATCAGGGATCTAGATTGAGGGAATACTGGGGTATCAAATTGGACTACCATATAGAAAACCTTTGGCAACCAATAGGAAATGAAAAAGAGTCTTACTGCATGTGCCACTTGCTTATTTTTGGCCTCCAGCAACCTTCAGACGTTCAAGAGATCGAAACTATGCAAAGTGGTTTTTAACTTGTGTTTTGTTTATCCTTTCTAATTACTCAATATTCAAGGCGAGATAGTCTGACTATTCTATTGCACAATTCCAGGTTGATGCTTGGTTAAGCATTTTTATCAGGCAATTGACCTACCAATAATCATTATTGAAATATAAGGAAAGAAGATGCTAGTTTATACATGTGGTGAATTCTTCATCATCCCCTTAAAGTTGCAACAGAAAAGATTGATCTTGACCAAATCGAAGAATCTTTGATCAATTGCTTTTTATAGCATGAATTTTGGTAGCCTGTCTTTCAAGGTCATCCACTGAACCATAGCCAAATCATGTGGCTCTGGATGTATCCATTAATGATTTGCTCTTATTTTTGCGTAATCAAAGCAGCAATCGCTGAAGAATGTATAGGCATGGAATGCATTGTAGCATAAACTAAGGAACAGACCTGAACTAGCCTTGTGAGGTGTTATCCCCATATAAGCAAAAAAGATTAAGAGATTCAACTTATTGCAGGTGTGCCAGCTGCGGATGCCCCGAAGAAAGTGAGTGGAGTTCACAAGCGCTGCTGGAAATATATACCCAACTCTAAGAGAACAGAAGAAAGTACCTCAAAACAAGATTTGGAAAGTGCCGGATAAGTAATCCTTCTACGATAAGGTAAAGTCCTTCGCATCTAGGATATCTTAGGTGCTAGTTTTGGGAGCTGAGTTTCTCACAAACATTGATTTTTATAGGCTTATGTTAGTTTTTGCACGTGTTGACCCCACTGAATGGCGACGTCTTGGCAGCGCAAACCATTGCTATTGTTTGATCATAGACCATGCTAATATTCAGACTCCAATCCTGAACCCACACTCTGCTTTGATTGTGATATCCAAGTGGACTTCATGATTTTGGTTTTTCTATCATATGATGTTAGCCTTGTCACTAATTTCTATACTGTGCTTAATAGCCTCCGTGCTCTCTCTCTCTCTCTCTCTCTCTCTCTCTCTCTCTCTCTCTCTCTCAATATTAGGGCGACTCATTAATTCATGAATGAATTCGCCGGGAAGGAATAATATAACTCAGTTGCTTTGCTTTCCTTCTGTCTTGGTGCTTTATGAATGTGCATCAGTTACTCTCTCTCTCTTGAAGGATTTATTTTGCAGGATCCATTCCTACATTAAATAGTGAGGTGTGTCTAAATGAATATATTAAGTACTTAATAGCATTATAATTTGGTGAGAATGCTCTAATTAATCTCAAAACTATTGTTGAATGGGAATTGAGTTTCTCATTTATCATTTCCATCGATGAGACAAGCTTCCATTCTACAATGTTTTCATGTCAGTTTGAAGCAATAAATAAAATTTAGAAGCAGCTATCTTAAGTTTAGTTGACAAAATTTTTATCAAGTTTAGAGTTTATATTCAATAAAAGAACATAATAACACTGATAAATCTAGCTATTTTTATGTTGTCATATCAAACATTATACTTGACCTAGTCTTTTTTCTAAGAGACGGATATATAGGAGACGAGTTATGAGACGTGTCGACCTATTGCAAAATATATTTATTGATAGTTAAAATATGTGCACAATAAATCATATTATAATACTGTAAAATTATTTTTTAATACACCATTCATTTTACTTAAAAAATAATAATAGTTCAACAATCTATAAATATATCTTACTTATATAATAATCATATTTAAATCCATCGCACACAAGCACCCGGTCTCAGAGGAAACTTTGTCTTTTCCTAAACCCTAGCTGAAATTTTCTAGAAAAATTAAATAAGTAATAAAACATTAAAATGATCTTCAAACCTAGTAGCAAATAACATGGATCCATAATTACCTGGGCCAAGCCCATTCTAGTCGCCCATTATAAGTGCACACCCCTTTTTACTCGTTCATTTGTTAAGGCATTTGGCATTTTTGAGAGAGAGAGAGAGAGAGAGAGAGTGTTCAGAAGCAATGAGGAAATTCGATCCATGGCCGGTGTTTTTCAAGAGAGAATTTAATCGGTGCTGGCCATTCCTTGTTGGATTTGCCGTTACTGGAACCATTGTCACCAAGATGTCCCTCGGCCTTACCGGTTCGTATTGTTTTCCTGTCGCCCGCACCGCACTCGCATTCTCCGTATTATTGGTTTATTTTTTCGTAGATTTTTACTGATTCGATTTCGATTTGCAGAGGAGCAAGCCAAGAACTCAAAATTTGTGCAGAGGCACAAAAAGCAGTAAGTCTCTCTCTGATATCAAACCCTAGGAATATTTTGTTGAGTGGAGATCTGTTTTCGTTTCTGTTTCAGAATTTGGTCATGCGGATTAGAAATGGGTAGTGTAACACTGTAACTTGTCTTTTTCTTTATAAATTACATTCGAGTCAGGTTAGCTGCCTTCTCAAATAAAATTGTGATTGAGAGGCAATTTTGAGATTTGATAAAGGTAGTCCTTTTTTTCCGTTGACTAGTATTGTTTTAGGGTTTATGATGGTGCTAATTGAGTTTCGTTTGATGCTGTGTGGCTTTTAAAGCATATCTAAATCCTTTCTTCCTAATTCCTAATTCCTAATTCCTAATGTCATTGACAGAAACAAGTTTTCAGAAGTTGCTATCAGAGATGGTTGTCTTTCTTAAAAAACTTTTTAACTGTTATTAGATTAAACAACGTGCTATATTATGTGGGAAATAAATTTACCGAATGAAGTATCTCATCACTGTGATGTGGCTATTTTATTTGATGCTGGTTTATCTCTGCTTTAAGTTTTTTTGAGGTGGTCCAATTTAAACCATATCTCAGGTGTCCGTGTCCCTATTTGGCTGCAATCTGTAAAAATCATTTTTAACTTTGAGGGAGGTTAGAGATTATGTAAAAGTTTCCTTATGAGGTGCATATGTTGATACCTGACTGCAATTTGTTGCATACTAACTTGAGAATTGTGAAAGTATATTTTATGTGTTTTTATGGTTTATCATACATATTTGATGTAACCTAAGAGTTTACTCATAATTTAGGATTTGCATATGCAATGACTAATAAGTAATGAGAATGAATTTTCTTATAGAAGATTTTAAGCTGGCAGCTAAAACTGAATTTGAATACACTGCTTGATTTATTTTTTTTTTGAGGGATTAAGATTGTATTTTAAGAAAGTATAAGGTGATCAATTGGCATGCAGTGTTAAGAAATGTGATCAATTTATGGTGAAGATAAATTCATTGTGTCCTGCTGACTGCAGAAAACTTTTGAGCTCCTGAACTTGCATAATAAATGAAATGCTTTTTATAGTCCCATATTTGCATATTATCTTTGACATTGAAGCAGGTGTTTTAACTACAATTTTTTAAAAAGATTTAGTAGTTTAGTTTAATGTTTGTTATACTAATTAATGATTATTCACACTTGAGTGATCTTAAGAGAAAGGCATTTCTTTCTCCTTAACCATGGTTTCCTTTTGTACATTGTCATTATTTAATAATTTAAGTTGATTTTGAATAACTTGAATACGTTGTATGCCATGTAGTTTTGAATTATGGTCCACATGAAGAGCAGTTTTAGAGGTTGCATTATTATCTGAAGAATGATGGTATTGTTCATGATCCTCTTTTTAGTTCCTCCAAACATAAACCTATTTGTGGGATTGAGTGTATGAAATTTGTTTATTGTATAACTGCTTAAAGAGGATCAGCCTTTTCTTTTGGTCGTGGAACCCAGTAATCAGTGCCACAGTGGGAGAGGAAGTACGTGTCATGTTTAGTAGGG
Organism: Pogostemon cablin; assembly: GCA_023678885.1. NCBI lineage: Eukaryota > Viridiplantae > Streptophyta > Magnoliopsida > Lamiales > Lamiaceae > Pogostemon > Pogostemon cablin. The sequence goes on from CM043005.1 coordinate 14,068,219, forward strand.
TTTTTTCCATTGTTTTGAGTATAAAGGATTGTGATGATGATATGTGTAGCTGCTACGTGCTAACTGTTCAATATTTTTCTCTAGAGTTTCAATCAATTAAGCTGGTCAACATTATTTTTAGGGTCCATGATATGCAGGCCTCTACGATTTTGACATCTGTAGGGTGAAACTTACATAGGTAGCCCATTACATGAACCCTAGCCATTGTGTTGTCATTACAACATGTAATTTTTGCAATTCCTTGTAAAAAAACTGTTTCAGTGGTAGGTTTAGTGTATAAACTTGATTTGAATGTCTAATTGAAGAGGTGCATGAGCTTTTTTTTATTTAATTTTGGTAATCATAAAAATATTGCAACAACCATATGGAAAAAACAGGAGGAGTTAAAAATAATAACTGGTTGCTATCTGTTATGGATTCAGCTTGTCCATGTAATGGGTACTTGTAATTAGGAACTAATTTCTCTTGCCTAGATAATTTTGAACTATTGTACATGTTAGTTCGTTCTACTGTTTATATTTCATTTTTTTTTAATCCCAAATTTCTGTTAAATGTAACTATGTAAGCATGCTTATTCAAAAGATTCTGTGTGTACTAAATATATATTCCCTTTCTTTCTCTGCCTCCCTTGCCCTCTATGATTTTCTTCTTGTTGTATCTGAATTCTATTTGTATACCCTTTTCTGATGCTATGTATTTTGGTCCGCAGCTGAAATAGTGAATACCTGATCTATTGGGTTGGATGAAGAAGTATTGTGATAGAGATGGATGTTTTACTTCTTTTATATCAATGAAAACTCGATGATGACTTTGTCGGTAGAAACCAAAGTTTGTTTGGGTTGCACAAATAACAAGAATCTTTATTCTCGCTTATCATAAGTGTGACCATTGTTTTAATGAATTCACAGTTTTTTTCTATCCTCACCCTTAATTCTTCACTACCCGAAAACTATGGTCTTGCATTTTGTTATCTTACTTTATAAACTCCTGTTTGTTAGAGTTTTCTCTCGACTCAACATAAGAAACGAAATTTTTTATTTTTAATAAGAGTGACCGTGGTAATGGAGGCGTTTCGTTTGGTAATTTACAGTATATTATATCTAGGTGTTTGGTAATTGAAGCTTCAATGTGTTATATGCATGATGAATTGGTTGATTTTTGTGCTGCATTTCTTTGATATATGATGTGTACGTGATGGAAATTTCATCGTCTTAATCATTGTTCACTTTCCCCTCTTCTTTCATGTCATCTTGTGTCAAATGTGGATGTGGCATTTGTGTTATGGTGTTGTGTGTCAACAAAAGTAAGGCGAAATATTAACCGCAATCCTATAATTGTCATCGTGGTGTGCTTCTATTGTGTTTCCCCTCTTCTTATCCATCAAGTTCTACAGATTAGTTATGTAAATATAAAAATGTTGTATTAGAAAAGTGTGTTTGTGGATGATATCATAGAATGAAGCCCTTCCTCGTGTGGGAGGGTTGCCCTTGTAACATTATCGAGGATAAACAATTTCACATGATGATTTTGTAGTGGGCTCTTCTTGTTTACATTTTAAAAAGCTAAAACTTTGAAGGTGAGGTGAATACCCTGTTTGTCCAATTCAGCATCTTTAGGGTAGCACGATAAGACACCACTCCACTTTGTTTGATTATCTATTTGATTTTGGGTTTAAACTTATGGTAATGAGTAATTAAAACAATGGAGAAATAAATGTCTTAAGTAGAGTGTATAGAGTGATTGATCAGTAAATTGCTTAATGTGTTTCTCATTCAAATGTGATGTATCCTCCCTTTCCTCTTATTTTAGGCCATCACAAGTGGATTAATAAGCAATTTCATGTTCTCTTAATGTCGCTTGTAATCAACAGTTTTAGCTACTAACAAATTTTATTTTATTTTATTTTTGTTAGAAAGATGTCTTTTAATAAAAAGATTTAGGTATGAGGAATGCCTCCAAAATTTACAACGTACAACTTGGATCAAGAATGTAATTTTTAGATGCTAACATGTTATGGTGTTTGTGCTTTTTTACTCCAATCCTATAAATAACTCGAAATCATGCTGTATTTTACGGTTTGTATGCACAAATAGTTTTTAACTTTCTTAACTTTTGATGGAAATATAATTTTTTAAAAAATGGTAAGACTTGTAAAAAAAAAGAAGAAGAGAGAGAGAGTTGAACTCTATCAAGACAGTATATTTTCGGTCCATGTTGCATACTTGTGGAAAAAATGTTTTTTTTAGTCTTGTATTTTCGAGGTGGATTTGGGGTGTGCACTTCAAAATTTATAGGCTTAAATGGGTGCGGTCCAAATGCATACTAGTTGAACTTTTAATTTTGATTTGTGCACCCTACTTGAACTCTTTCATTTTTTAAAGGAATATTATTGCTATCGGGCATGAAATTTACCAAAAACAAACAAGTACAAGTTACAAAGATAGTACATTTATACCTATTTGAACTCTTAATTTTGGCTTATTTTGTTTTTCTTGTTAATTATCAAATATCGATACGTGTCTTGTGAAAAGTGAGGCTCTTGTGCTCGGGGAACACTCCCCTTTGCAATTCAAATCTGTTGGTATTTAAAGAAGATAGTTTGATGTGTGGCAGGTAAAATTGGGTAGGTGGCATGTGTTATTAGGAATGGAGTATTGGAGTAGGAATGGAATAGATAAGTGGAGCAGGGTGATAATTATGGGAGAATATTTAGTTTTCTCATTCATTTTACACATACATGCTGCCCTCTATTTATAGTAGTACAAGATGGGCGGTGGTAGTGTCATGATTTCTCTAGAATTATTAACAGACTCTCTCATCACTTATCTTGTAATTTTAGAATACTCTACCCACTAATGTTTATCTATTCAATTTCTAGAATTCTCAGGAGTTAACCTGACTTATCTTTTTCTATCTAGCATATTCTACATCTTTCAAATATTTTAATAGAATTAGCATCAATATTTATCACTCTTCCTTGATGCTTATTCGGATGATCCCAAGCTTTTCTCGTAATATCTCGAACCTTGATCTTGGTAGTGCATTTGTGAAAATATTTGCTAGCTGGTCTTCCGTTCCAATGTATTTGAGCTCGACTTCACCATTGTTAGTTGCTTCTCGCAGGAAGTGATATTTTATGGCGATGTGTTTTGTCCTGCTGTGAAGCACGGGATTTTTCGTCATTGCTATTGCCGACTTGTTGTCGTAGTAGATCTCTGTAGGATCTCTTTTTGTTCTCCCATCATGTAGTTGATGCACCCACTTGTCACTCCCTCGATACTCCTCTTTTAGAATAGTGACTCCGCCACAGTCATCTGTAGATTGTAGAACGCCAAGTTGTCCTTCTCCATGCTTTTGTCTAGTTTTTTTTGTTTGTATTAGACAAAGATGTTGTGTCTTTTGTCTAGTTTTCTTTGTCTGTATTAGACAAAGATGTTGTGTCCGTTTGGACATGCTTTTGTCTAGTTTTCTTTGTCTGTATTAGACAAAGATGTTGTGACTGTTGTCCTTTATCAACGGTCTCCCAAAAGCCCAATAGTTGTAGCCTTCATCTGAGAAGGTTGGGATTGGATTTCGTAGGTATTGAATAAAGAGGACATTTTTGGGGTTTAAAAATAGTTTGGGTTGTATAGTAAAGGTTTTGTAGTAATATGCGGAAGCTAGTTTTAACGCCCAGTTATTAATCTAACCGGGCTTTGATACCATGTTGGTTTTTAAAGAAGATAGTTTGATGTGTGGCAGGTAAAATTGGGTAGATGGCATGTGTTATTAGGAATGGAGTATTGGAGTAGGAATAGGATAGATAAGTGGAGCAAGGTGATAATTATGGGAGAATATTTAGTTTTCTCATTCATTTTACACATACATGTTGCCCTCTATTTATAGTAGTATAAGATGGGCGGTGGTAGTGTCATGATTTCTCTAGAATTATTAACAGCCTCTCACATCACTTATCTTGTAATTCTAGAATACTCTACCTACTAATGTTTATCTATTCAATTTCTAGAATTCTCAGGAGTTAACCTGACTTATCTTTATCTATCTAGCATATTCTACATCTTTCAAATATTTTAATAAAATTAGCATCAATATTTATCAAAATCCCTAGCAATGCATATGTTTAGATAGAATATGGAGGGGGAGGATTGTGTTCCCATGGGGCACGGTGTGGCGCAGGAACTTTTACCGAAGGAAAAAATTGAAAACATTAAAGTTAAAGGATAAAAATCCACCACCTCCTCCTCCACAACAGGTTGCTAATGAGATAAATCCTGAGATTGTGAGTCATCATGAAGTTGAACCTGGAACTCTCTTCAACATTCCTCTGGCCCCCTTGAATCACTGGACAAAGGGTCAAACCAGCGGTATTGATCCAAAGCATGCCCCTCTATACATTTGATCAATACATAGTGTTTTGATCTAAGATTTCAATTCTTTCGTGTTTCAGCAGTAACATATTGTTCCATGGAGCTAAGGTCCAAAATAAAAGAAGCGTTTCCACCACTCTACCACCCAGTCAATTCTGTTTCACTGAATTCCTCTTTCATAGCCACATATCTTTCCGGCTAAGGAATGGAAAATCTTTCTCATGTTCCATGAATCCAATTTTCATTTCATCCGGGAAAAGCCATCTTTTTCTTAACAATGTCTTTGTCATTTGATCCAATAGCGTTTCGTTAGATAGGAACAGAGTTGATAAATACTGATACCTCTCGGATAGAGTATTAGAACGGAAAGATCCATTAGATAATGAACTATTGGATCTAAGCCATCTCTGACGATTAATCAACAATTCAAAGTGCTTTTCTTGTGTATTCTTGATAAACCAGCATTTATATATAGCTGTAGGAGGATCCATTTGGGAAGTAAGAAGCCCCTTTGACATCTCTTCATCTGCAAATAATTCTCGATGTGAAAACATAGAACCAGGGGGCTGATCTTTGAATATGAAAAAGAGTGGATCCGCAGGGTCCCAAATGAATTGACTTATTTGAAAAAGGCCTTGTTCCTTGGAAGATCTATCTCGTGTCTGGTACTGCATGGTTCCACTCTGCAAGAACTCGGAATCATTCTCTTGAAGCTCAGCCTCTTCATAATAAATGATCCGCTTGCCCAGAAATGACCTGGACCAATAGGGAAATCCCAACTCATTGGGCCTTTCGATACAATCAAATAGAATGCCCCAAGACGTCATATTCTAGGAGCCCAAACTATGTGATTGAATAAATCCTCCTCTATCTGTTGCGGGTCGAGGGCTCCTTTCCCCTTCCCTTCTTCAAACTCCGATTCGTATTTTTTATAGAGAAATCTCTGATCAAATATAGAACAAGATCCATTTTGCATTATATCTAAGGGATTCCTCGGTTCGGGCTGAAGAAGCAATGTAACTCGATCATTATCAAACGGACTGCAATCTTTTTCTGTCCGTGAAGATCCCACCAGAGCACCTTCTACTTCTAATAGGCCATGAACTAGATCCGAATCATTCTCAACGAGTCCATAAGAAGTGATCCCATTTTTTTCATCGGGTCCGGGTAGAGACCAAAGATCTTGAGCGACCAATCCGGCAGAACAACTCAAAAGATAAAGAAGTATCGTTAATTTCTTCATGCTCGTTCCAAGTTCGAAGTACCATTTGTACAAATAAGAATCCCCTTCGTTACATGATTTCTTCTTCATATAGATAGATATAGGATCTATGGGGCAATTACTTAGAAGTACATTTTGTGCTACAGCCCTTCCTATCTGATAGAAAAGGATCCCATGATCCTGAACCGATCTTACCTGGGATCGCAAATCCCAAGTTTGTCTATGAAGAGCGGATCTAATTGTATTAGTGTCTATAATTGATTTCTTCTGTGTAATACTAATCGATAGGGCCTCATTGGTAAGTGCTACAAGATCTCTTGCATTGGAACCCACGGTTATGGACCCGAATCCGTTAGTATGGAATATTTTCTTTTCCAAGTGAAATCCCCTAGTATATGAAAGAGTGAAAAGATGCTTTCGTTGTTGTGGAATAAGAAGCCTTCGTATCTTAATGCACGCACTAATTTATTCGGAGCTATTAGAGAGGGATCCACTTTTTGGGGAATATGAGTCGAAGCAATAACAAGAATATTTTTAGTGGAACATCTTTCAGAGAGATGGTTCACTAATAGACCAAGGGATAAGTAATTCGACTCATTCACATCCAGATCATGAATGTTTGGAATCCATATTATGCAAGGAGATATTGCTTTTGCCAATTCGAACTGAAGGGTGATATAAAATCGGTCTATTTCCGGCATCATATCCATAGTTAGCGCATTCATCATAGTTAGCAGTTCCAGCTCCGTATCAAGGTCACGATCAATATCGTCACTAGCATCAATATCGATATCATCAATAAGAAAACCTTTAGGCTTGTTATCCAGGAACTTGTTCAGAAATACCGTAATGAAAGGAACATAGGAGTTTGTTGCTATGTATTTGACCAAATAGGATCGTCCAGTTCCTATAGAACCTATCACTAAAATCCCCCTAGAGGGGGATAAGGCTAAGCGGAGCGAAAAGGGTTTTCCATGAGATGGAAAATGCAAAGTATTAGTCCGACACGAAGTTTGTGAATAAGTGATTGTCTGATAATAAGCAAGGAATACTCGTCTTTCTGCTAAAGAGGATGTATTGAACTCATAATTCAATAGATACTTTTTATGAATGTCAACTAAGTATCGTAAGTAAATTGCTCCCGACTGTTCAATCATTTGATAACCAGAGTCATTCTTTGATAAATGATCACTATGAGTCAGACTCAATAGAATTTGATCATCTCCACAACAGGTTGCTAATGAGATAAACCCTGAGATTGTGAGTCATCATGAAGTTGAACCTGGAACTCTCTTCAACATTCCTCGGGCCCCCTTGAATCACTGGACAAAGGGTCAAACTAGCGGTATTGATCCAAAGCATGCCCCTTGGGATAGAACTCCCAGATGAAGAGATAGTGATAACAATGATAGCTCACCTTCCACTAATGGTAGGAACTGGAAAGGAAAGAAGAAGAAAAATGCACTGGATGATGATATTGATGCATATCTATTTCGGAAGGCAATGTCGAAGGGTTTCCCTTCCGATGATGGCTCCTCATAAGTATGCTCACGTGGAATGTGTGTGGGATGGGACGCACAACCACCCTAACACAATAAAAAAAATTGGTGCGGAATCGGGATGTAGTTGCTGGACTCCTGGAGATGAAGCTTGGTCCAAGTGTAGTAGAAGGGATAATAAATAAAATTCTACCTGGTTGGAAATGTAGTCATAACTTTGACTTGTGTAATGGAGGCAGAGTTCTGGTGATTTGGGATTCGTATTGTATCACTTTGGATGATTTTGTTAAACATGAGCAGACCATTACAACATTTGCTAAATGTATAACAACTTTGAAAAGTTTTGTTATCTCTATTATTTATGGTCATAATAGATATGTTACGAGAAGAGATCTTTGGGATTATCTATATAATTTTTGCTATCAACAATGATAAACCATGGATCCTTGTTGGAGACTTTAATTGTGTAATGAAGGATGTGGAAAGATCGAGTAATGTAGCGAAGGTATCCGTGAGATGGTTGACTGCTGCGCTATCTTAGGACTCTAGGATACTACTTCTGGTTGCTTTTTTACCTGGACAAATGGCTTTTCATCTTCCAAAATTGATCGTGTTTTGGTTTGTCAAATCTGGAGAGGACTCAGATGGAGATTGGAGACAGAATTCCTGCCTCAGGGCACTTCATCTGACCACTGTCCGACGATCACAACGTTTTGTGACTTGGTTCTTCAACCAACTCGACCCTTCAGGTTCTATAACTTGTGGTCTCAACATGAATCATTTCTCAATCTGGTTGTTATTAATTGGCAGGTACACGTTATTTGCACGAAATCGACCGTTCTCTGCTCTAAGCTAAAAAATCTCAAACAACCTCTGAAGCAACTCCACAGATTAAATTATTCACACATTTTTGAAAGAGTATCCAAGGCAAAAGATGACTTGTCACACCTTCAACTATAGTTTATGACTGATTTACAGAATCAACATTTGGCTAACCAGATTAAACAAGAACTATTGAAAGATGCGGGATTGTTTTATGATGGCTGAGGAAGTCTTTCGAGGATATGGGCGCAAGGAAGGAACAATAGCACCACATATGACAGTTAAAGTGGATATTACGAAGGCTTATGATTCAGTGAGCTCGAAATTCCTATTTGATTTGTTACGAGGTCTTGGCTTCCCTCCGAGGTTTCGACAATGGATTCAAGAATGTGTTACCACCACTTCGTACTCATTGCTGATTAATGGCAAACCTGAGGGTTTTTTCAAGGGCAGGCGTGGGTTGCGACAAGGAGATCTGATATCTTCTCTACTCTTTGTGGTGTATATGGACTACTTCAGTAGGATGATGCAGAACGAGATATCACTGGGGAATTACAAATTTCACTTTAGAATTTGTAAAAAAGTTAGGGTCTCACACTTGATCTTTGCAGATGATCTTTTAGTCTTTGGTTATGGAGATACTCAAACAGCAGTGAGTATTGATGCAATCTTGAAAATTTTTGAGAAGGTGTCGGGGCTCGCATTTAGTCCTCCTAAATCGAGTATACTCATGGCAGGGATTACAACCGGGGTCGCTGATCAGATTAAGAGTATCCTCAACTATAATAGATGATCCATACCCTTCAAATATTTAGGTATCCCTGTATGCAACAAAAGGATAGGGATACAGGATTTCAACCCTCTTATTGTTGAAGTACAGAATATGATACAAAGATGGTCCTCTAAGCTTCTCTCTGTTACTGGTAAACTCGAACTGATCATCTCAGGAATCTATGGCATACTCTCTTTCTGGTGTGCGATGGTAAGAGTACCAGCAGTGGTAATTGAAAAAATTGAGAGTCTGATTAGAAGATTTCTATGGGGCTCAAAGGTGAGTGCAGTGGCATGGAAGAACATCCTTCATCCCAAACAGGCAGGTAGCTTGGGTTTGAAGGATATATGAGGCTGGAACAACGCTCTTCTGGCATCAGCCCTGTGGGATATACATATGGAATCCACTTCATTGTGGGTCAAGTGGATACATTCGGTGTACCTTCCTACACATCACTGGACGATAGTTCCCCCAGGAACAAACTCGTCCTACCCTTGGAAGACACTACTGATGATCAGAAATAGAATTACGCAACTGGAGGATGGAGGATGGAGGAGTGGGAGTGACTGCCCTCACTATGCAGGCTTGCTGTATAGAAGGAAAGTTTAGATCGTCACTCATGTATCAGCGGATGAGAAAAGAAGAAGAAGAAGAAGAGGAGGTTACATTCGTGTACAAACAAATATGGCACAAGTGGATAGTGAGGAAATACAGCTTCAGGCTGTGGTTGGTACATCGGGGACGTACTCTCACAAAGAGTAGAGCCTGGTACACAGACACAAACCGCAGTTGTAGTTTTTGTGTGGGCAATGAAGAAATTCAATCCCACTTGTTTTTCCAATGCCCTTACACTCTAAGCATTTGGGAGATTGTTAGAAGTTGGATTGGTTGGAGAAGAAGGGTGGTTTCGGTAGCAGATGGATTTAGAAAATCATCTCAGACACGAGAACTAATATGAAGGCAAGAAAACTATTATACATTACCTTCTCAACCATCATCTACCATATATGGTCAGAAAGGAATGCACTCATGTTTAGATCACGGATGCTTTCTCTAGATTATGTTGCGGATAGAATCATCAACCAAATTGTATACTTGTATTTGAACTATTGAGTTGTTGCATCGCATGCCTTAGCTGAATATGTAGTGTTAGGTCCGGTTAGTATTGTACTTATGTACTCCTTCCGTCCCTCCCAAAGAGATGCATTTGCTTTTTACATGTAAATTAAGGAGTATAATTATTTTATGTAAAGTGTGTAGGTATATTAGAGAGATATAATGGGTAGTGGTGGGCCATTAGTGGGCATTTTTGCTAAAAGAGGAAAAATATTGCAATTTAGATGGGACGTCCCATATAGTAAAATGATACTATTTGGGTGGGATGGAGGGAGCACTTTGTAACCGTTGGCACTGAAATAACATTTACCAATTTCAGAAAAATCAATATTTGAAAGTTAACTGGACGAAAAAGTTAACACACTTAACATGACGAAAAACAAGAGGAAAACAAAAAAACAAAAAATTCCCTAATTTTTAATATGTTTTTAAAGGCGACTTGCTCTGGTTTAAATATGTATTCTCAGATCAGTGTCAAACAACTTTCATTATTAAAGAAGAAGACGATAACTACATCAAATACCCAGGGGTGTCTCTTTTTAGCATGTGTAAATATATGGGTATGTATAATTGCACCTGGTCCCATATTTCCGCAATTGGTCCTACCACCGCACCTTCGATGTCTCTGTTTCCTTAGACCCATGGGCTTTCTTGAAACTGCAAATGTCTTATTGTTCGTTACATTTTCATCATTTTTTTATTTTTTTTTTAAATTAGTACTCCTTAATTTGTTTCTTAGGATAATTTGATATTTGAATAATTATAAGTATGTTACGTGTATGAAAAAAAAAATGAAAATTTTAAAATTATAATGTATTATGAGAATAATAGTTAATTATTACTCCCTCCGTCTAATGATTACATTCGCGTATTTAGTGGCATGAAGTTTTAGAAAAGTAACTTTTTGTTAGTGTGATGTAAAAAAGAGAGGTAATTAGGTAGAATAAAATATATGTTATAGTTGACTTTGACTAAATTGTGTGTAAAAAGAATGTGACATTTTTGTAATATATATATTGTAGTATTGTGAGGTTATTGATATTGTGTATTGTTTCTATTTTATGGTGTGCAAATATTCTTGGGACGGACCAAAATAGAAAGTGTCTAATTATTTTTAGGACGGAGGGAGTATCATTTTCTTGTATGTGATTGTAAAATTGAAGTTAAAAAGACAATTCAAAACAAACTGAAGTTGAGAAGGAGAAAGAAAGTGTAAAATTAAAATAACAAATTACACACAAATCCCACTTTTTTTCCCCTCATATTCAACCCATTCGACTCAGTGTAAAGGTTTGTAATAAGCATTTCTAAAAAGAGTCTAATGAACGCTAATGAAGATTTTAATGTTTAAAAAATGGGATCCACCTTTAGAGCTCAACCCTCCAATTTGTGAAATGATGAAAGAGGTAAACCCTATCATACAAAAGTACGGTTGAGTTATATATATATATATATATATATATATATATATATATATATATATATATATATATATATATATATATATATATTGAGTTAATCTGTTGTGAACCGTGTTTACATTATAATAAATCCTTATAAATCTTGGGGTCTCCCTTAATTTAAATGTCATAGCAATATATAGATTATATAAATTTGAAAGGGGACCACAGATTTTACACCATGAACCCACAAATGTTCGTGATAATTATTCTTGCATTGGGTTTTTCTTTATATTATTATCATCAAGAGTGAGAACTCCCACTCTATAATGACTTTAAATTAATTAAATTTTAGAAGAGAAAAATTATCATGCGAGTGGTTAGACGGTTAGACCACATTAGTTTGTTTGAAGTAAAATGAAATGTCTATTTATATCTTCTCTTTAAATTTTAATCACTTGGCTCTCTTAGATTGCACGCGAAAATTTATGCTTCTAAATTGTAATGAAGTGATTTAATTGGTTGATTATGGAAAAAAAAAGGAAAAAGATTAAAAGGGACTAACGTTTGCAAAATTTTGAAAAGGTAAATACAGAGAGATGTTTGTAAAATATTTTGTATGTTGAAATATTTATGTAAACGATTTGTTTGAGACCGGCTACTTTCATAAGGTGGGATAAAAAGTAATAAATTTTATAATAAAAACTACTCAGTTAATGAAATGTGATAATGATATTGTGAACTATTTCATGAATAATTTATAATAAAAATAAAAATTATTTTAAAATAAAAGTGATCATTTTTTTAATATAAAAGATACTCCCTCCCTCCTCTTCAAAGATGATTTTTTTCCATTTTGGTCGTCCCACCCAAAAAGTTCTCTTTCTTTTTTTACACACATGAGACCCACACACATCCATTAATACAATTAAAATATGAAACTCACACTTCTACTAATACAACTACCCACTACACATTAAATAATAATATTTCTTAATCCACGTGCCAAAAAGTAAAAGATCATCTTAGTGAGGGACGGAGGGAGTAATAATTAATTACGAAAGGTTTTGATATAAGTGTGATCTAATGTAAAAGCAGTCGGTAGAATCAACCAAAATACTCCCTCCGTTTGCCTTTAAGGGTACCATTTACTTTTTGCACGTGAATTAAGAAATATTATTATTTAATGTGTAGTGTATAGTTGTATATTAGTGGAGGCGTGAGTCCCATTTTTTAGTTGTATTAGTAGGTGTGTGTGTGTGTCCATATGTATAAAAAAGGAAATGAGATTCTTGGGGGCGGACGCTCGAAATAAAAAAATGATGAAAGAGGACGGAGGGAGTAAGTATCTTCGACTTTTAAATTTTGAATTTTTTTAATATAGTCTATGTAATCAAAATACTTTAATAAAATTTTAAACATAGGAAGCTAAGTTTATAATTACTCGAAACTTTCAAAGACACCCCATAGGGCCATAATCCTTGGGATAAAATTAGTTGATTTATTGTAGTCTACCCTATACTCCATATGAGATCGGTTGTATTTTACTCAAATGATGTCACTCGTAAGATAACTTAAAGTAAATTTAATATATGTGACAAATCTACCTATTTTAATCAATTAAGGGAAATAGAAACCAACCACACAAGTCAACAAATTTCTGTCTTTTGTCAGAGACCCAATAGTTTAGAGCAACTACTACTATTTTTACATTTAATTAATGAAGAAGATGGTATTCCTACATTTGTATTGTATTTACAGAAAAAATTATTATAAATGCTATCCTTAATAGTTGATTATCGAAAAATATCGCTTAATTTCTTTTGAAAGTACCATATTCTGATCTTTTGTTATCCCTTTTTATTTTGTCTTACTCCGTCTCCAATACTTTTACAATGTACATGAACTAAGAAAAAGAGAGTTTAATGTGCAGAGCCTTTCATGTGAAATCTCTGTATACCCGTTCATTTTTACCACTACCACTGTTCATAATAAACATTAAATCATGAAATGTACTCCCTCCGTCTCGTGTTCGTCGACACTGTAGATACGAAGTTTAAGAAAAGTTATTTTTTAACAAACTTTATTAACTTTTTAGAGGTATTGTAATATTTTTAGGTAATAAATAAATTATAAAGTATGTTATGTGTGTTAGGTGGTGTGGTATTTTTTAAATTAAAATAACTTTTGAGATTGTTGGTTAATGTGAAATTTCCTTTTTTGGGTGGTGAAGATAAGTATGAACCGATGAAAACGGAAAGTGTGAACATAAGTGTGGAATGGGGGAGTATAATACATCAGAAACCTTAAAAAAAATAAAATAAAAATAAAAATAAGAAAATGTTCCCGCAAGAAGAAATTTTTTTAGATGTGTATAATTTAAGAGAAATCCCAAAGTTGGTAAAGATTTGTTGATACTGTCACATGTAATGATTTTTGCGAGACAAAGTAATAATTTTTATAAGTGATAGATACTCTTTCCATCCTTCTAAAAGAGGTTTATATACCAATGATATGTTGGCCCAGTGGTTGAGGGGTCAACATTGAGGTGCCCCTGATTGAAAGGTCAGGGGTTCAAGCCCCCCGGAGCGCAATGGTGGAACAATTAATATTGAGGGCTACAAGCGGCAGTGTGGGAGGCTGAAACTCGGTGGGAACCTGCGGCTGAGCTAGGGGGAGGGTCAGCATGGAGCAATCACTTGGGGATCGACTCCTTGTGCGCAGAACCTGCGGCTGAGCTAGGGGGAGGGTCAGCATGGAGCAATCACTTGGGGATCGACTCCTTGTGCGCAGTAGTTAAAGATATTAGGAACCTGTGATCCATTGTGTGGTTACCGCGCAGTTCTGAGGGGCCGGGACTGTTTCCTCGAGGACTAGTCGGGCGTAAGCCCGGAACCTCGGTATCAAAAAAAAAAAAAAGAGGTTTATATTGTTATTTTAATCCATCTCTATATAATTAGTGTATTTTTCTATTTTTATTAAAAAATGAAACCCACAAAATGATTAAAATATCATTTTGTAGGTCATTCACGATAAAAAAAGCAAAGACACCTGTTGTAGGATAACGGAGAAAGGACTGAATTTATGAATTAGTATGATAAAGCATAAAATTGTCATTGTCATGAGACTTTATCACAAAGGTGTCCCTTAATACAGCTTTAAACCATAAACACACTTGCTATTGCTAATGCTAATTAAAAACTCAACCAAAACAGTGAAATTGAAATTGAGGATTTAGTGTTTAGCAACGACGTAAAAATGGGGTTGGAAGGTGAGTTTTCCTTCCATAAAAGCCATCTGCAGAGGGCAGTGGAAAGACATCCACAAACGTACTGGTCGGTGGCCATAAAATTCAGTTAATTGTCTATTTCTGCATCGAATTTAAGACCATCGGCTGCAGCTGCCAAATGAATTTACTGTTTTACGAGCTCAGCTAGGAGAGAGAGAGAGAGAGAGAGAGAGAAAGGGTGATGTGATGAGAGAGAGAGAGTCTGCTTTTGGATTTTGGCACCATCCTAACGCAGAAAGCTACTCTTCATGTGGGCCCCCGCCGGAGCCTTTCCGATTTGACCTCCCGCCCATTGCTCCTCCATTTTCCACCCTCCGATCCCCCTTTTTTCACTCTTAGTGTTTTCACCCTTTTCCCACTGTTTCTCTTTTGCCCTGCGTTGATTCTGCTGCATATTCTGCGCTTCAACTTATTATTCTTGATTCATCGGATTCCCGCATTTGTCTTCCACCGACACGCTTTGCTTGTGATCTTTCTTCGCGGTTGTTTCCATCTGCGTCTCCATTGCTGTGATTCGAGGTATTCCTCTGTTGTTTCTTCTCTGTTTGTTGGGGTTTTGTTGTATTGCAACTTCGCGATTTGAATTTCGGTGTCAGTTGAGAGGTTGCGATTCGTGATGTGTGGTTAGTGTGTGTGTGTGTTTTCCTACTGTTTGGTGGCCTTTCTTTTCGTTTAGACGCTACGCTTTGCTACTGGATTAAAAAATTAAAGAAAGAGATTTCTGCTTCGTGAAGCAATTCGAGTTCCCTAATAAGTGTTCTAAACCACTTGCTTTAAGTTCTTTTTAAGTTAATCTGCAAATTGAATGATATTTCTTGCACTAAATTCTGGAAATTTCATTTTATCAAGCCCTCCTGTTCTTCATCTGTAGTGTTAAACTCTGTGTGTGTGTGTGTATTGGGGGTGGGGTGGGGTGGGGTGGGGTGGTGAAGTGTTGGGGAGAGGAGGATAAGTAAAGGAGGTGCTTTTTTGCTAATTGAATGCTCTTTTAAGCCCTTTACCTTACCCTTATTTTAACTTTGTGTTGTTTTAGGAAAATAAATGAAAGTGTCAAATGTTAAAATTTTTTGAAATTGGTGACTTTGAGTGTATCTGTGAACTGTGAATTGCTATCCTTTATTACAAGTCCATCTTTTGAAGAACACTTGGAGACGGTTTACCTTATCCTCAACAATCACCACACTTGTGAGTACTTTAGGACCACTCCTCTGTTTTTACTTTGGGTTTCTTGTCTTGATTCTCCCTTGCCTACATGTCAAAACCTGTCTTGCTGTTTGAAATTGTGCACAATTTGGCAAGACACGCCAGGCTAGAAGCTACCATTATAGTCTCTGCTTGATAATAAATGAAACTACGAACGTGTTGTTAGTAATGCTGTTGATCTGATTCCATGCAGGTATGTTATAGTGTTTGCTCAACGTAATGACAAACAAAGTCAAAAGTTCAATGATTCTTTAGAATCCCAACTTTTCTCCCCATACCAAGAGCAACAGAAGCAGTATGAATTATTTTCTTGTATCAAGGTGTTTTATGATTGAGCTTGCTTACTCCCTAGTGCATTAGCAGCCAAGGCTTAAACATTATTGAGTTGGTAAGTTACATGCTATGATCTAGTTATTTGAATCTATGTGCATAAACATAATTGAATGAAAAAGAGCTGGTAGTTTGGTAGTTCAATAGAATTCCATAAAGTTTCTACATTGAAATTTTCTTGGGACTAAAATGTACAGAATTTGCCTTTTGAGACAGCTCAATTGGTTGTGCCTGTAATGAATTCTCCCATTGAATCATTTATTGCAATTTGCAAAGTTTATCCCCTGAAGTTCTGAGGGCTTTCTAGACCTCAAAATAAACTTGCAATGGTTGCCCTCTTCAATCTGATTCAATTCCATTATCTCACGCCTGATATTCTTATTATTTGGACTGAGCTTTGATTATGTATGCTTGAGTAATTGCTAGTGCGTATGATATCCCAATAACTTTTTTCCGGTTGCTGAGTATTTGTTTATCATTACTACCATTAGTGTTATAGTGATGAGGGTTGAGGGTTCGTGTAGTGGGGAAGAATCACCTGTCTCCCTTTTAATGTTTGAGGTCTACAACATTCTTCTACTGAACTAGGCTTCTCTTTTCGTTATAGATGATGAAATTAGTTCCTGTCTCTGTTTAATGTCAAGAGTCCTAAATGTTGAATCTAACACCAACATTACCTGCATTGACCAGCTATATGGAGTTCCATTCAAATTATGGTGAAGATTCAAAAGCTCAAAAAACAAGTAAAGCAAATGTACGTTTATCATCCGGAGCAAAACAGAGGAATAAATTGGGATCCATACTGAACTTTGAGCATTGTGAGAGAACCTATGGTGATTTCCATCCTCAAATGCTAAACTATGCAGAAAAGTCTGGAGGGTTTCCTCAGAAGCAACAAGTTGAAAGGAAAAGAGAAGAGCTTGTTATGTACATGTCATGTTTGCCTGGTTATTTGGAGAGAGGAGAAAACCCTCAGGAGAAGCCATTCAACATTGGTGTCCTCGATTGGTGCCTACTGCAGAAGTGGCAACATACTAATTCTGATGTCAGCACCGAGCATTCTCCGTCCACCAGCAACAGCACATCTATCTCTTCCAAAGGGTCATCATCCTATTGTAGCAGTGAGAATGCTTGGTCTCATCATCAGCAGAAAACAAAGTATCCTTCACCTCCAACTGAAGACTGTTTGAGAGGCACCAAAAATGGAGGAGCTTTCATTGACTGCAAAAATGATTCGATCAATCTCTCGAAGGTGCATCAGAGCTCATTGCAAGTACCTCAATGTTCTGGTCTGGGCACTGTGAACAGTGTAGCAGATAGAAAGAGTGAAGACCGTGACCTTCGGAAAGTTAATGGGACAAGAACAAGACCTCTGAAAAGAAATGGCATCATATCTGGCTTAGATGGGAATGATGTTATTTACAATGGGGAAGCTTCAAAAGCCGATGAGCAGGTTCTGACTTCCGCTGTTGCTGATCTTGATTTCCTTGGAAGATTCAAAACAGCAGTGCCTGAGTCTAGAAATGATCCAGCAAGTAGACACATTGCAGGTCGCCACGACTCCGACTCAGCCAGAGGTGATAATAATGGATTGCTGGATGAAAATTATGCTGAGAGGGCTTGCCATGCCAAGTTAAAATCTGATCATACTCGTTTCTGCTCCATCGCCTGTGAATGTGGCAAGAACAAGGATTCACAAGTAGAGAAATCCTTTGCCAAAGAAGCAAGGAATCTCAACTGCCCATCTGATATGGAACAGAAAATGAGATTTATTGGAAGTGCATCAGTTAGTCCCTTGAGAAGGAAGAATCTAGAGAAGATGAACTCAGGCTCAGTGCCAAGAAACTTGTCTGAAAACGATAAGTTTCAGATGAAAGTGGGTGTATCAGAATCCTCCAAGGTTAGAAATCCCTCACCGACTCGACGATTCAGCTTTGCAATGGGTAGAATTGGCAAAAGCTCCAACTCAAATTCATCATCTACGGCAAATCTAGTTTCTGATAAGATACCTGATTCAAAGGTAACTTCTACTTCAGCTTGCTCGACTGCTGACAAGTCGAACGCAACTAGCAGAGCCAGAACTAGTCCTTTGAGAAGGCTTCTCGATCCAATATTGAAGCCAAGGGGAGTCCACTGTCATGATGTTACTAGATCATCTGTGAAGCATCCATCAAAAACAGATAGCAGACAAGTAGAATCTCCAGCTGTAAAAACATCAGACAAAAATGGATTCAGAGCTGATAATATGGGTGGACCACATCGTACGCAGAAGAATGGACCATCGTCAATGCAAGCTCTCCTGCAAGTAGCTGTGAAGAACGATCTTCCTCTATTCACATTTACCGTAGATAAATGCAGTGATATTTTTGCAGCAACTGTTAAAGAATTTAGATCCAATAAAACTATGCAGCCCGGATGGATTTATACATTCTTCTCTTTCAGTGATTTGAAGAAAAAGAATAACGGTCACTGGATAAATCAAGGAAGCAAAGACAAGAATCATGGTTATACACCAAACATTGTTGCGCAGATGAATGTTTCGGACATTCTGTGCACTGATTCAGCAGGAAAATGTCCGAGTAACTCTTGCAAACGGGAGTTTGTTTTAACGTCTGTTGTTGATGGAGACACGAATCAGACATCAGACTCAAATCCAGGCAATGAGCTGGCTGCCATTGTTGTGAAATTCCCAGAGAAGATGTCCATACAGAGAGGGGATAATGCAGGAAACGAAACTGCGAGTGGCGACTCTTTTAGCACAACAGTTATCCTCCCTGGAGGTCATCATGGGGTGCCTAGCAAAGGTGAACCTTCACCACTGATTGAAAGATGGAAATCAGGTGGAATGTGTGACTGTGGAGGCTGGGATCTCGGCTGTCGATTAAGAACTCTTGCTAACAGCAATGAACCGTATCAGCAAACAAAATCCCAACCATCTGCTTTCAAGCTTTTCTCTCAGGTATTCCACATTCTAACATGGTCTTTGTCGGGGCAGAAGATCCAAATGTGGGTGTCTAATACGGTTTTTTTTTTGAGTGCAGGACGAAGCTGAAGAGCGAAGGCCAATGTTCACACTGTCCCCATTCGAGGATGGAATCTATTCAGTCGAATTTAATTCATCACTCAAACTCGTGCAAGCGTTCTCCGTCGGCCTAGCAGTTTTGCATTGTCGAACAATGGCCGCGCCATCACCATACATGTATGGAGGTAAGATGTGTGAAGAAGCATTTAACAAAGCTCAGATCGAGGTTTGTGCAAAATATGCAACCAACCCTCCTCTATCTCCTGTTGGTAGAGTGTGATCCAGTGGTTTTGCTTTCTACAGTTTATATTAGTTGTAAGGAAGGATGTCGTTTACATATAATATCGTATATTATGAAAAACTGAGTTGCATGTCCTAACCAACCTAAGCTCAGTTGTACTTTGTTTTCTTCATAATAAGAAAATAATCCATTGAAGACTGTACATGTTTGAAATCTTTATTAACTCTATTCTCTCACTCAATTTCCTTGTTTATTTTAAAGGGAAATAACGCTTTGTCACAATGTTTTTTTTTTTATTTAGTCCGATTAAGTGTTTCACATTTTTCATTTTGATTTATCACAAAATTTATGCATACTTTTAAAAATAGCAATGAATACAGTATTAATTTAGGCAAAAGCTCCTGGTCCCCGGGACACGGAGGAATACTTCGTGTCTCCATGTGAACACAACTCTTCCCCTCCAATCCTATGTCCTCATGTGAACACAACCCTTTCACTCCAATCCTATTTAAACCTATGTATTGCTAGGGGTTTAAATTGTAAAGGAGCATGTAAATTATAAAGGCGCACAAAATGTGCTTCATGCGTCCGGGTGCATAGAGCCTCACCCATTAATTTATCCACAATATTACGAAAGTGTACTACAATATTGATATCTCCACAATATTTCGAAAGTGTCACTCTTTACATTCAACTTCAATAATTTTTTACATATTTCTTATTAAATTATCTAAAATATCTCTCCATTACGTTGCGTAATCGTAAATATCCTTAATTTTTGCATACAAAAATATGTGAATTATTTAGCCGAAGGATTAAAATATAATTAATCATGCCAGGTAATGGTTACCTTTGCTTTCTCCCTCCATCCAATCCAAATATCATTATTTTATTATACTAGACGTTTCAATCAAATTGCAACATTTTTCTCTTTTAATAAAAAAGACCCACCAATGGCTCATTACTACTCATCACATCTCTCTAATACACCTACGTACTTTACATAAAATAATAATATTTCTTAATCTACGTGTAAAAAAGCAAATGCATCTCTTTGGGCGAAACGGAGGGAGTAATGATTAGGCTAATTTATTAATATATCGTTGTTTCAAATTTTTTTAATGATATATGGTTGTTATGGGAGTTAACCAAATAAGCGGAGGCGCCACTCTATCCACGTGTCACCAACATCACATTAAAACAATAATCAAATATTAATTACTTAATTTTAGTTAAATTAAATTAAATTAATGTAATGATCTTAATTTAAAAATTAATGCTGTAATTATTTGATGATTTAGAGTGAATGTGTGTTTTAGTGCACAAGATATTAAAGATATAATATTTTATTTTAAAATGTATTTACTCATTATGTTCTAAGTTTAATTTCACATTTTCTGTTTTCGTCTATATTAAATTTCACCACTCAAAAAATGAAATTTTATATCAATTCTCAATCTTAAAGTTATATTTTAATTACAAATTTAATACTTTTACCTAATACACATAACATATTTTATAATTTATTTATTATTTAAAAATAATACATTACCTTTTAAAAGTCAAAAAAATTGATTAAAATCTTTTTTTTTTTTTAAAAAATTGTGTCTACACTAATGACACATAATAAATTGAGACGGAAGGAATATTTTTAGGGCTCAAATTTTTAGGGTTTATAAGTCTAAATAAAACAAAGCATAGTGTTTAGGGTTTTAATATAAAAATTAATACTCTGCTGAATTTTTTTTAATTTTCAGTTAAATATCAAGTATATTTCAACTTACCTTTTCAATAATAAAATAATAATCATAAAAATAAAAAAATATCTCTATTTCAAATTATTTTGCGTCATTACTGTAGACACATTATTTTAAAAAAATTATTTTTTGATCAATTTTATTAATTTTTTATGATGATGTACAATTTTTAAATAATAAATAAATTATAAAATATATTATGTGTGTTAGATGAGAGTATTAGATTTGTAATTAAAATGTAACTTTAAGGTTGATAATTGATGGAGTATAATGTTTCATTTTTTTTAGTGATGAAATTTAATAAGGGACATATGAAAATAGAAAAAGTAAAATTTAACTTAGGATAGAATGAGTAAATACATTTTAAAACAAAATATTATACCCTTTAACATCTTGTGTACTGTTCACACACTCATTCTAAATTATCAAATAATTACAACATTAATTTTTAAATTAAGATCATTACATTAATTTAATTTAATTTAATTTAACTAAAATTAACAATTAATTAGTATTTTGATGTGATGTTGGTGACACGACACGTGGATGGAGGCGCCATTACCAGTGGCGCCTCTTCTTATTTCATTAACAATTTTCATAATAGCCATATATCAATAAAAAAAATGTATAGACTAAATACACACCCCCTTATATTGAATACACACTCCATTAATATATAATTAAAATATATGTTTTTAAAAAGTCTAAATTGTCCTTAATTCATTAAATACACGCCTCTATATTAAATATACACACCCCATTAATATGTAATTAATATATTTTTTAAAAATTTAAATTATCATTATTCCATTAAATACACGCCCTCTAATCTATATACTTCGTATTTAATACTAATCTGACAAGCCCTAAAATTGATTAACTAGTTCAATTAGATGCATAATCTTTATTTTATCATCCATTCATACTCTCAGCATGACATAAATTGCTTTTTTTTTTCTTTTTTTTTTCATGTATTCATGAAGGTTAAATCCACCTAATTCCACAATCTTCATGTCCACTCCCACACAATATTTTGTAATTTAAATTATCAACTAGTGGGTATAGGTGGGATAAAGAAGATGACTCTAACTTGGAAGATATACAACCACCGTGATATTGCTTCTAGACTCGAGTATCGTGCTTGGGCTGTGGACCTGTGGTTACCAGTGAGTTTGCACTCGAACACATTTTGAAACAATACTTATCGATCAGCTATCCATTCCGACGGACCTGATGAATTTGAAGGGGATTCTGGACAAGAAGAGCAACTGGAAAAACTCAAGAAAAATCTTGCTGGATTACCGTAGAAGGTTCATATACCTTGGGTCACTTAAGAGTGTGGATGACATGATTTGAATGACTGAGCTTTGAGTGGAGTTCTTGGTAAAGAAGAAGGTGCATCGATAATTTATTACAGTGTATAATGTCTAGTTGTTTGATCATAAGATATTATTAAAGGTGTTTATGATTTTAAAAGTAAAAAGGGTAAATTTGAGTTTTTAGGGGGTGTGTATTTAATAAAATTAAGAATTAAAAAGTTAAAAGAGGGTGTGTATTCAATAAGGGTGTGTATTTAATAAAAAGGGGTGTGTATTTAACAACACTCTAAAAAAAATTGAACAACAATATATTAATAAATGAGTCTAATGATTACTTTTTGCTTTTTCATAAGATTAAGGAATTTTCCCCGTTAACATTTGTTTTTTTCACGAAAATTAAGAGATATAATATTTTAATGTGTAGTAATGTGAGAAATAATATTAAATATATACTGGATAGTTGTATTAGTGTTGTATGTGGATCTTATATGTGGAATAATTAATTATTTTGTGCGGGCCCAACTTGACAAAAAATAAAATATAAACTTTAATTTGGGACAAACCAAAATAGAAATTGTAAATGTTAACTTGGGACGAAGGGAGTATAATATTTTAATATGTACTGATAGATATGTTATTCGAGCCGAACGAGCTCAAGTAGTGGGTGCTCGAGCTCGGCTCGAGTAGTTATCGAGCCGAGCTCGAGCTCGGCTCGTTAAAAAAACTAGCCTAAAAACGAGATCGAGCTTGCTCAAGTAATTTTCGAGTCGAGCTCAAATGAGCTCGATTAGTTATCGAGCCGAGCTCAAGCTCGGCTCGTTAAGGAAACAAGCCTAAAAACGAGATCGAGCTTGTTCAAGTAATTTTCGAGTCGAGCTCGAGCTCGAATGGGCTCGTTAAGCAAGTTGATTCGAGTTTATCGAGTTTTATCGAGCCAATTTTAATGATATATTATTATATAAAATTATAATTAAATAATATTTATTATTATTATAATTAATTTTATTAATAATTAAAATAATCGAGCCTTATCGAGTCGAGCTCGGCTCGTTAAGGAAATAAGGTTATAAGCAAGTTCGAACTCGAACTCAAGCTCGAGTAGTCATGAGTCGAGGAAGTCGAGCTCTCGAGCAGCTCGTTTATTTTAACAGCTCTATGTACTGAGTTGAGAGAAATAATATTTTAATATAAGGTGGGTTGGTGTATTATTGTAATGTGTGAGCCCATGAGAAAGATGCAATTAATTTGTGTAGGTTTCTTTTGCCTTTTTAGGATAATAATTAACTATTGAAGTGGGACGTCTTGTTACTTAACTATTATTATTGTGGACCATTGAAAAAGATTAATTAATTTGTGTGGGCTTTTTTGCCTAAAAAGGAAAAGTAACTATTGAAGTAGGAAGTTCAAAATGGAAATGCGAAACTATTATCATTGAATGGGAAGAGTGTGTTAGGCGCGGTCTTGTGTGAGGTTGAGTGTTTACAATTTTGTAATTAATTATCAATTTTTATTAATTTTAATTGAAAATATTATCAAATTTTAATTTATACATTATAAACGGTTGTTCATTGCACTATTATTATTTTTTTATTAATATATTATTATTTTTTATTAAAATATTATTATTTTTTATTCATGTATTCGATCACACACATTTTTGCCAGTGTTATGATTGTACGTGGCAGATTAGTATATATCTAGAATGACACGAATTGTCTCAAGTTGCATTCTATTTGCCACGTGTCACTGCTTTATTGGATTATTCTTTATTGGATTATTCCTAAATCCTGATCGCCCTAGCAGTCTATTTGACACCGTGTCACTGCTTATTTATTGAACTGTTCCTACATCCTGATCGAGATTATTGAACTGTTCCTACATCCTGATCGAGAAATGGGCCCCTGCTGACCATTTATTTGCCACCGTTTACTTTTTTTATTGGTTCCTAAATCCTGATCGAGAAATGGGTGTGCTGGACAATCGTTGTGGGCGTCTATTTGCCACTGTTTCAGTACTTATTGGTTCCTAAATTTGGGTCTGCTGGCCAATCGCTAATGGCTATCTATTTGCCACTACTTTTATTGGTTTTTAAATCCTCATCGAACAATGGTCGCTGGCCAATTGAAAATTATAAATAAATTTGTACCTACTAATTATGCAAATTTTATATCCACATAATTTAATATGTTTTATATTTGTCAATAATTTATAATTATATCACTAATATTTTTTATAAATAAGTAATATGCACACTATTTGTTATAAATTATTGTTAATTATGTCTGACCCCATTTATGTTGGATAGAAAATGCAATTGGTGCAAGAATGATTTGACTAAATATAATTTAAATTGTCCATAGATAACATGTTTCAATCCGGCCATTAATACGACGAATATTACATTCGAAGGTATGAATGCATTCTACTAACACAAATCCGTAGCAAAGGTAAAATAAAGAAAAATTATGGATCACTACCGTTCGATTTATGAGGTTGGAAGCACCTTCCTTAATGCTGTAACATATGCAGTAAGCAGATTACCCATGAACGGTGATCCGTCGCGCATCGTACATCTTTTTTTTTTCTAATTGTAAGTTTTAAATTTTGTTTATTTTTTTTATATTAATTTTAAATTTGTTTTGCTATAATTATATCACTAATATTTTTTATAAATAAGTAATATGCAAACTATTTCTTATAAATTATTGTTAATTATGTCTAACCCCATCTATGTTGCATAGAAAATACAACCATTGGTGCAAGAATGATTTGACTAAATATAATTAAAATTGTGCATTGATGACTTTACTAATATATTTGTTTAATATCCAACATTAATTATATATTTTAAAAATGACTAGATAATTTAATTTAAAATCCAAACTACCTAAAGTATTAATGGGGATTCTTTTAATTATAGAATATAAGGTCATAATCAAATAATTTTTGTCAATCTTTATTATAATTTAATATTTAAAATATTAATTTGATAATTTTATTTATATCCATTTTTAAATATTATATTCTATTTGGATATTAATTCATGTAGATATTTAATTTTGTCATTTTTTATAAAATATTTTATTTATGTCAAATTAAAATATATTACTTTATAAATTTTTTTCAATCTTTATTATAATTTAATAGTTTCAAAGCCATGACCGAATTATGATATACATTCTCAAAATCCGAATATACATAATTGCTTATGAATTGATGGTAGCCCAACGAATCCAAGATTAAAAATTCAATTAGAGAAATTTTGTGTTTTCAATTAGAATGAATGGAATGAATTCAGTGAGGGAATTTCTCTCGTTTCTAGCCATTTTATTTGGTTACTCAAGTTTGATTGATCTGGTTCAACCAGCTACATTACCATATAATTTATAACCAATTTAAAACCGATTGTCCACACTATTATTACTTTTATCAACCCAAATATTATTTTTTATTAAAATATTATTACTTTTTCTTTGCATACGAAAGTAAAATATTATCACATTTGTTTTATCGCAATTTAATACTCCATTAGTACTGTTAATTTTTACATTTTTTATTTGATTTGTCCCAAATAAAATATATATTTCTTGTATTTTGTCAAGCGAAAAACATGCAAAATAATTAATTTATATATTAATGAGGTGCACACAATACTAATACAATTATTCACTACAATTTAAATATTATATCCATTTAATCCCCTATCATGTATATCTCTAAAGTTACATTACTATAAAAAAAACAAACATAAACTGAGGGATAAATATTAGAGTTTGTCACCATAATTAGATTCAAGTAATTAAAGAAGGATATGTGAAGGAAAAGGAAACAGCAGAGTTGAGGGTTTGAGCGTGAAAGATATTTAGAGGATCAATAAATATCTGCGCAAATGATCCAGCGTGGCACTGATTTGCACTTTTTTCACCCCTAAACTCCACTTAATAATTAATCCACCGCCTCTCTCCCCCTCTTTTTCCCTATTTACATCACTTCGATTCCGAAATCCCCACCCCCCACCTCTCAAATTATGTGATTTGATTTCATTTCTCCACACTGATTCGATTCCATGGGAGAGGAAGTGAAGATTGATGACGGCGTCCCTGAGTGGGAGGCCGGTCTCCCCTCCGCCGACGATCTTACGCCCTTGTCTCAGTCGCTGATCCCCGCTGAATTGGCCTCCGCATTCAAAATCTCGCTGGAGCCCACGCGGACGCCAATGGACGTCACTCGCGCCTCACAGACCACGCTCTCTTCCATCCGAGGCGGCGCCGTCCACTCCAATTTCAAGCCCTTCACTGGTCACGTGGATGATCACGTGATGGCCGAAGCGGAGCCGGACGATGAATCCGACCCGAAGAAGGTTCGGAGGATGGACCCTGCTGATGATCCGGCCGTCGATAACGGTGCGGACGACCAGTCAACGTCGGCGGCGAAGACTCTGAAGAGGCCGCGGCTCGTTTGGACACCGCAGCTGCATAAGAGGTTTGTTGATGTTGTGGCGCATCTGGGGTTGAAGAACGCGGTGCCTAAGACGATTATGCAGTTAATGAATGTCGAGGGTTTGACCAGAGAAAACGTTGCTAGCCATTTGCAGAAGTATAGGCTCTATGTTAAGAGGATGCAGGGGTTATCAAACGAGGGTCCCTCACCGTCCGATCAGCTTTTTGCTTCCACACCGTTGCCCCCACAGAGCTTTAACGAGTCTAACAGCGCTGGCCCCAGCCATGGGAATGGTATTCCAAATGGAAGTCATAGCAGTGTTGGTAATGGAAGCACGGGGAACAATCATGCAGGGATGCCTATTCCGATGCCATATCCTCCACCGCCGCAGATTTTGCCGATGCAGATGATGGGAATGGCAGCACATGGACATGGATTTCATGGCTACGAAATGCCTCACTCACATCATAACCACCATTATAGGCCGCAGTATAGTAGTATGGTGCAGCAGCAGAGGGACTGGTCTGGGAATAAGTACAATGGTTATCCACATCATGTGACTCAGAACAATAACAAGTGTTAACTGGAGCAATGTTGGTAAGGGAAATAAAGGTGAGGTCTTTTTTATACTAATGCACTATTTGGCATTTCATGATGCTATCTTAGTATTCATTGTCCATACCCCTGTGTCATTTTTTTTTGCTGATTTAAGATTGGTAATACAGGACTGGTGGATTTATTGCGTTGGAATGTGGCTTGTGAACCTCCGCTAGGATTTTATGTGTTGGCAAATTTATTGTCTTTTTAGATAGTTAGTTATATGCCTTAATCTGCTAGGTGGTTTTTCATGTTGTAGCTTATATGTAAAAAAATTTTTCCCTGGCCTAAGTTTATGGCGTTGTTACTTGAGTTCAATTGTAGAATGCCTTCATAGAAGCAAAATCAAGATTAATTTATTGGAAGGGGAAATAAAGAATGCATCACATTCATATTCCAATTTTGTGTTGCATATTAGTAGCATTTTCCTTTATTAACTATTTAGCCCCTAATTCTTATTCGTTCAGTTAATTGGTTGTAAATTCGACTACAATGCTGTATTCCATGTTTCTTTAAGTCCTACTATACGAAAGATTGTAATTTTAGATCTGCATTAGTATGCTACACTTGGACAAAATTGTATGCCTTTTTACTCTTTGTGACGCATTGCCATTATGATTATCTCCTTTGAGCTTTATCTAGGCAGTTGAGACCTCTGTCGGCTTATTATCCTGTTTACTTTGATCTGGTTGTTTGATGTAATATCTACAATTATGATAAAAATATAGTTAATCATCATCAATAATAGCTTGCTCTAAGGCTTAAGATCTTCACAGGTCTGTTAAATGCTTCTTGCTAAATTTTTTCAGTTTAATTTGATGCTGCCTGTATAGCAGACTCTCATTCCTCTTCTAGTATAGGGTAAATATTTAAGTCCAGCTCATCACATTTTAGATACGTACATGTAAGTAACTATATTTTCTCTTGTTCAGAAGCTTGTTCTCCATGCCTGATTTTGACTGTACCGAATGTTGTGTCATTTAAATGAGTTTTCAAATTTCATAATCGGATGCTTGCCATCTTGAATTGCCTTCCGTTTTTCGAGTCATGAATGACCTATTTCACATTGATCTTTGAGGGGGTCCCTGTGGTGGTTTTAAATTGCTATTTTACCTGGATGTATGAATTGTTTTGTGTATTTCTTACATGTTAACCATTTAAAGGAAGTATCATGTTTCTGGTTAGCAAGATCTATCTTGAAATCTAAAATTTTATGGTCTTTAATCTTGTAGCCTGTTCCACAAAAATTTTAAGATTATGGGTTTTCCCTCTTTTATGCTCACTGCCTCATATTACCATTGTAATAATGATAAATTGAGTTAAAATGCGTTGAAAATTTAGATATCGTTTTTTAGTTTATCATGGTTATCCCAGAATTGTCTTCTTAAAGGTTCACATCCTCTTCAGAAAGCATCTTTGATTTCTGATAAGCAAAGAGATTTGACACTTAGGTGTTTGGAAGTAATTTAGGATTTCACTTTAGTCTCCGTGGAGAATGCCCATATAAGTTGGAAATCCAACAGAAAGAACTCAATGGTTTTAGAGAGCATGAGAAATTAAGAAAGATAACTGGAATTTCTAGGTTATTCAATGTTTTTGAATCCTAGAATTGTCGCAAATTTCGCATAAGAATGAAGTTAAATACTATAATTTTCAAACGAGAACAGAGATTTTACCATGAATCATGACAACTCCCTACTATGGGTATTTTCAACGCTGTTGTGCCAACTGAACTTTTAAATGCTAAGTCAATGCTGTTTCATGTGCTAGATACCAATTTGTTCTGCAAGAATTATCTATTTTTGTGAAAAGTTTATGTTCTTACCTGAAATTTCATCTTCTTTTGCATGATTCAAAGGTGTGACTGCATGTGAAATCCTAATTTGTGTGTGATTTTATAGCATATATTCAAGATTTATCAAAGGTTCGATTATGATTGAAGTAGAGAGAGCTGATCTATTACACCAAGATCTATCAGATGATTACAGGATACGAAGTCAATCATGCATTTGTTTTCTCGCACGTGTAAAATGGAAACATGTTAGGTGCAAATACTCTGCTCAAATTCCTCTGGTGCACTGGAGTTGAAGACTCAGTCTCAATCAATCCAACCCTGAAGCAACAAGTTGTCAGTACTTTTTTTTTTACCTGTTGTGTTCGTTGATTAATGCTTATGTTCCCGAACAAGAATGACTTAACTGTGTGTTTCCGACAAGTCAAGTGTTGTGGAGAACTCCTTGCATTAGCTAGAAATCAAGTCGTCTTCGTTTGTGTGTCGTTGTTGAATACAGATGCAAGCCTTTCTATGGAAGTATTGGATCTGTTTCCTTTCTTGAGCATGATTCGTTCTTCTTATCTTAGGAGACTGAAAGGACTCATTCGTCTTATCAATCTTCTAAATCATTACTCCATTTTATGTGTTTATGTAATTTATTCTTAGGTTTTATGTGTTTTAGGTAATTTATTTTTAGATAATTAAGAATTATTTTTTTTTAACTCTATTAATTTGTTTTTTTTAATTAATAAAATATAAAATATGTTATATGCGTGGAAATGAGAGTTTTGAAATTAAATTATATTTTGAACTTATTGAATCAAAGTGTTCTTTTTAATTACGTCTAAATGATTTTATAGAACAAATCATTGAGGAAATAATTGAGGAAAGTAACCGAGTACTTGTTCCTATGATGGATACTTTGTGCTAAAAATACAAGTTTTTCAACTAGTTGAAATACTTAATCATCACAATTTTTGTTACTATATGGAACAATTGGAATTAATCAATGAAAGGTGAAGTAATCAATGAGATTTTTCTCTCACTTTTTATGGAATTTGGTCCCCCAATTGGCATTTTCGGTTTTGAAAAAGATGAACTGCAGGAATGTGTCAATTTGGGGGAGATGCTTTTGTCTTTTTATCCTCATGATTCTTAAAGCTAGCATCCAGTAAATCCCCACCCCACCTTTTATATTAGGGGATATACCTTTTTGGAATCAAAGATTATTATTAAAAGGAAAACATTTGTGTGATTTATAGACTATTATTTAGTACATTAAAATTACTTATTTAGAGAGCTGAATTAAAATTACTATTTTGAGTGAATAATACTACTCAAATTGAGATGAATTAAAATTACCATTTTGAGTGAATAATACTTAAAATTTTGTAACTTGATTTTTCAATTACTCTTTGGTATATGAAATATTATTTTTTAGAGATGAACTATTAATTTTTTTAAATAAAAACATTACTTTTCAAATTTTGATATATTGTAATTTTTATATTCTCATTGAGATGAGTAATATTATTTATTTTAAAGAGATATTTTATCTTTCTAAAAGTAATTTCTACAACTTAAAGAATAATTTTGTAAAAATGTGGTGCATGTTGATCTAGATTCACAAGATATTCTCCTAATTAAAGTGATAACTAACTAATCAAAGAAAAATAAAATGATCTCACGTTGGTTAAAAAACAAAAATAAATATATAAATAAGTTATATGACTTCTCACAAATTTGATTGTCACTCATGCCTAACTAAGGTGACACCCGTTTTGGAAATTTCGACCCGGTGAAAGTTCATATTCAGAAACGGATCTTTATCCTACTTTTGGCATTTTTGGATGGTACTAAAACCTAAATTTTGCCATCTTTATTCATCTGAATCATCAAACCCAAATCATGTTTTATCTTTTGCAATTTAATTCGCATGTGTGTTAAACAAATGATTATTGATTATACCAATTTACATGTGCTCGGGAATTACATGGGTGCATTTTGATAATACCCAGATTAGATAATAGTTGCCATAATTAAGTCATCTAAGAAGTGGAAATAAATTGAAAACATGATGATAAGCCATAGTAACAGCTATTTCTAAGAGACATTACTATTGAAGAATTATAGATGAGGTGAAACACAATTTCAAGGTATAACCCGCGAAATGCATACTTAGGTGAAACACAATTTCAAGGTATAACCAGCAAAATGCATATATACGTAATTTTAGGACGGATAAATTACATTATATCACGAGAGCTTCTTCACATCATACAACTTGTATCCAAACGAACAAATTGGGCTCAACTGGAATGACACCATACATGCGTAGTGCTCTAATCTTGGTACAATCTCGTACTTTTCCTGCATCATGTTGAACAAACGATCAACAATCCGGCTTCAAATTTTCTTTCGTCCACTTTCACCATCTGATTGTAAAAAAAGCTTACTTGCTTTATCACACAATCCATGATTTGCACAGCCAAATAACATGTTACACTACTCCTTTCGGACATATCTTGAAACAATGACATTGCTTCAGAAATCAAACCACACTTAGCATACATGTCGATCAAACCACTCCTTACGTACACATCATCAATGTACGGGTATAGAAAAATTGGGTAACGGGTCGGGTAGTACCCGAACTTAAAGGAGAACTGTGCAGGTAAGGGTAGGATACGGGTTCCTTTATATTTACCCGTACGGCCGTACCCGACCCCGAAAAAATCCTAATATATATATATATATATATATACATATATAATAGTATTATATATTTAATTAAATGTTTAAATCTAATATTTCTTTTAGTATAATAATATTGTTGATGAAAATTTGATGATGTATTTAATATTTATTTATTATAATATGTTTAATACTTTATATTAAAATTTATATTCTTGTCCTTATATAAATATAAATAATTTTTAAGAATTATAATAAATCTTGTATTCTTGTTCTATGTTATAATCTTATGTGTTATTTATAGTTATTTTTAAGAATTATAACTATTTTTTTAATATTTTAAAAAAATGATATTCAAATTAATAAAAATTATAGTACTTCGGTGAATTATATTATAAATAATCTAAGTGTATAAATAAAAGGTAATAACATTTTTAATAAAAAAATATTAATATCTTTGATACAAAGTTTTAATAGCTATTTAAGAAATGAACTGTCTTGTTTGAGACCGTTTCACGGAGAAACCATATTATGCTTTCCGACTTCCGTTTTCATAATAAGTTATAAATTTTTATTAAAAATGTTATCACAAAAAAATATAATCTCTAAATTATGAGATTATATATTATTGTATTTTATTGGAATATTCAAATGAATAACATGTATATTATTTTATGCATGTTCTACCGTAAATTATATTATATTATATATATATATATATATATATATATATATATATATATATATATATATATATATATATATTAATTTTTTTTGGATTAATTAATCAAGATAAAACTATTAAAATGTAAATTTTGATTTTTTGTGTGATTATATTTTTTTATTAAGAATTCTTTTTAATATGTCTTATTACACAAACTCTCTTGTGAGATATTATACATGTAAGACGGTTTGTGAGACGTATCAAAGTATGTCTATTATATAGATAAAATATATTTAATGATTGTTAAAATATATTTTTAAAGTATGATAAATGATGAATTAAAGTATGATTTTAGGGTGGATTATATTTTTTAAAAAAATTGGGTTGTATTGGGTTAGGTTGGGTCGTGTTGATTCGGGTATCGCGGATTACCCACAAAATCTACTAAAATTGCGGGTACCCGTTTACCCGCAGATTACCCATATACCCTATGGGTATACCCGTACCCTACCCGAAGCTCTATTTTAAGGTAAATGGGTAGGGTATGGATAGGGAGGGTAGGTATAGAGTAGTATGTGGATTTGCTATACCCGTACCATACCCTACCCTACCCATTACCATCCCTATAATCATTCATGAATAAACCTTAAACCCTAAAACCTTAAAGTCTATACCCTAAACCATATACCATAAATCTTAACCCTATACCCTATACCCTAAATCTTAAATCCTAAAACTTTAAAGCATATGCCCTAAACCCTAAAACTTTAAACCCTAAACCCCCTAAACCCTAGACCCTAAATCCCCTAAGACCTTGAAGATCCAGGCAGCAACAACTAACAATCATATTTCAAAGATCATCAAGTATGACCATAAAGTCAATTAGAAAAGCTCACATAAAAAACACCATAACAATAATATCTTTTCAAGTTCTAGATTTTAAAAATGTGGTGTCGTATTATTATTGTAAAACGATTGAAATTTTTTTTTTCCCGTAAGATCATTATTAATGCTAATTAAGGAAATAAGTTTAACAAATAAACATGATGTCACTTCATAACTTGAGCAAATAAATAATGTTGAAGAAGTAGAATTAGAAAAGTTTAAACCTTTGAAAAACTTATCTATACATGCTCAATAAATATGATAATTCTCATCTCGTAGACCCATATAACCAATAAAAACAAAATAACGGACAATGAAATTATAATCTATAATAACTTTGCATTATTAATCACATGAAAACAATAGGATCACCAAGACATTTTAAACCATAAATTATATAGTGAGATTAACCAACCTGAGAACATGTAATGTTAAACATGATACATATACAATACATCTATTACTTCAAACTTTAATGAGTGATATATACCCACGTATATTAATATAAAAGGTTGATTTTCAACCATTAATATAAAAAATTACAAAAAACGTAACTAAGATCTTATAAAGCCCAAATTTAGAAACAATATTAGTATGTAAAACAAAAGGTTAAACAGATTAGCAGGTTTTTTTTCTTGGTCAAATAATCAGAGCATATCATATAATTATTATAAAGTTAATAAAATTATTGAAAATTTGAATAAATATGTTATCATGACTATAGATAATCCTAAAATACAGATGTTACCATTATGGATAATCCTAACAAATTGTGTACTCATAATTAATATTCTCGTCTCATGAAGCATTCATACTTTTTTTTATACAATACCCATCAATCCAACAACCTCGAAATACATAAGGTTAGCAAGACACATTCTTACCTATATAAAAAAAACACCATCTCAAATTATAACATTCTTTCAAATTATTGCAATCGTACTTTATAAGCACTGCAATATAACTCATTGATAGCGAGAACTTAACCATTGCTCTTCTTAACTTTCTTAAGCTTCCTCAATTAGTACTTTCACAGAGGACCACTAACCACTCAATGTGTTCAACTCATGAAATCTTAACTCCAGAACCTAAAAACTCTTTCAATCCAGAAAAATAATAGCTTTACAAATATATTATCACACATACACAACCTTTAAACAATGCTCTAATAACACAAATGCTATCTCAATGTTTCTTAAATAAACTGCTAACCCAAATTATATTACATTCTATCACACAAAAATTCTAAAATGGAATCCCCAAAATTAGTCACCATATATAACACATTAACATCCACAAATGAATCCAATCATTATGCATAAAAACACACAGTTCGGTCGGTAGCTACAAAAGACAAATATTTTGCTAAATTGAAAATGGTATAAATTGAAGAAAAAATCCTAGACTTAAGAAAATAGAACGGAAAATAAATGTGTATGCAACAAACGCTAAATTTAAAAATTATTTACTCTTATTAATATTATGGTAAATTCTATTCACCATCGTTAGGTCTAACTTAATGAATTGTAATTAATAATGTATAGCTTTGCAAGGAATTTTAAATCAAATAAATACTTAAATTATCATTAAATGGTATTTAATAAAATGGAATGGATCTTTTAATAAAAAATAAGTATAATATTATAATAAATAAATTACACAATAAATTTAAAAAAAATACTGATACTTAAAATTGTACGTACGGAGAAAAAAATAAGTTATGGTAAATAAAATTTTGAGTCAAATTTGAGGGTAATATACCAAAGTTAATATACTCTATTAATATATTGTTAGTGATGATATATGGCTAGGATCATCCCATAATATATAAACGGTTGTAATCAATAAAAAAATTATTAAAAATAAAATAAAAAATAAATAGAAAATTAAATAGATGCGTAATAAATGAAGTTATTCGTAAGATATAAATATTAACATAAAAATTAAATCAAAATATTAACATTCAAGCCAAAAATTAATCAAACAATATTAATACTCATAGTATATTTGTCCAAAATAAAATTGAGCGGGATATTAAGTAGGGGTGTAATAAATGAACCCCATTGTGCTTTTATATATATATATATATATATATATAGATTGGTTATTACTCCCTCCTTTCCATAAAAAATAGTTCATATATACTGTAGATGTAGAATTTTCTTCTTTTAATTGGTTATGACTCCCTCCTTTCCATAAGTTCACATATACGGCAGATGTAGAATTTTAGAAAAGTTATTTTTTTTAAGGTATAGACAGATATTTTTAGGTAACAGGGAGTAAATTATAAAGTAAGTTATGTGAATTGTAAAATAGTGACAATTTTGAAATTAAAAGGTGTTGAGAGTTGTTGGATTGTGTGTAAAGTATTTCATTATTATTAAAGGTGTGAACTTGTTTATCAAACAAATAAAAATAATAAATGTAAATTTATGTATGAGTAGGAGGGAATAATAATTATAAATAATCCTTAAAATCAATTAAATTTTCAATATAAATAAAAAGTGATAATATTTTAAAATGGTTTCACAGTAAGACGATCTCACATAATTGTGATCCAATATTTTAATATGTATTGGATTAATGGATATAATATTTTAATGTATATTGGATAGTTATATTAATGTGGTGTGTGGACCGCATATTGGAATATTCATTGTTTTGTGTGGATTCACTTGTTAAAAGAAAATTGTAAATCTTATATAGAAAACCCTAAAATAGTAAAATGTAAAACTTATTTTGGGAATGAGAGAGTATTTTGTTTCTAAAATTTAACTCCCACCATTTCCAAAACACATGCAAGTACGTATTTGATGTTGGGAATGAGGGAGTATTTTGTTTCTAAAATTTAACTCTCACCATTTCCAAAACACGTACAAGTATTTGATGAAACGTAGAGTCGTAGCTCATAAAAAGTATTCTTTCCGTTCCGAGTTAACGTTTATGTTTTCCTTTTGCACGTAGATTAAGAAATATAATATTTTAATATGTATTGAAATGAGAGAAATAATATTTAATGTGAAGTGGATAGTTGTATTAGTATTGTGTGGATCCTACATAGAATAATTAATTGTTTGGTGCGGATCCAATGTGACAAAAAAGGAAATTAAATGTTACCTTGAGACAAACCAAAATAAAAAAAAGTAAATTTTAATGCAAAACGAATGAAGTAACTTTTTTCCAAAATACATGCACGTATTTAATGACGAGTAGTTTAGAAAAGTAACTTTTGATCCTACGATGTAAGAAAAAAAAGAGATATTTTGTAATTAATATAATAAAGTGTATGAAATAGTTAGATTTTGATTAAATTATGTATAAAATGAAAATAATATTTTTATGATATTATAAGGTTGTTGATTTGTCTATTATTTCCATTTCTTTAAATGTGAAAATTATTTAGGAATAGATCAAGAAAAAATATGTGCAATTGTATTTTGTGGAGAGAATATTATATATTTCATTTTGAAATTTTATCTTTAATTTATTAAAATTAAATTTACTATATAAAGATATAATATTAATAATTTATTATTATACTAATTTATAGCTTATCTTTGCTAATTGCTACAAGCCCACTAGGATTTTCCACATAATATACTTTGAATCATTTTTCTTTTCTTTTTAAAATTCAAATTATAATTTCAGAGGTTATAAAATAATGTATATATTTCTTTCTTAAATGAACACCAACCGTTAACTTCCAGAAACCTTCCCAAACAAATCCTCAGAATTGGCGAAAGCTCACAACTGGATGCACAATTCCTTATGAATCCAAGAACATGCATGGATTTGCTCATTCTTTGACATTGCCCTCAATCCTCAGCTTCCATCCATTTCTCTGTCCCTCGCTGAAGTTGTCTTCTCCTCCTCTCTTTTCTAGAATTGGGTATGGGCATTTCATCGAACACTACGAGAGCACATCGGCGACATCCTTTTCACACTGTTATGGAAGATTCTTTCACTGCCCGAAGAAGAAGAAGATGGGAAATTTTAGAGGCGTCATGATTAGAGCGAGTGGAAGGGAGTCCCCATACGAAGTTTTGGGGGTAACCCCCTCTGCGTCTACCAAAGATATTAAGAGGGCTTATCGAAGACTCGCTCTTAAGTATCATCCAGATGTAAACAAGGAGGTATTTTTTATATGCGTAAAATTTTTTGGGCTCTTGATAATTTCTCAGTGAAATTTGCTTCCTTGTTTTTTTTTTATTTTTTTTTTTGGTTCTTGATTTGTGGAAATGATAACATTTTTACGTTAGACATAATAAATATTGGTTTACCTCATGATTGAGGGAAGAGCAAAAAACTCGAATGACCATGCTTTGATGAATAGTAATGAATCAATACCGTGAAAAGAGAAACTGACTTTCTCTTTCAATCAAAAAGAATAACTATGTAAAGTTGCCAGATGCTGAAGAATTTGTAAATTAAAAATCAACCAAGTTTGAATTTGTAGATATTAAGATCATTGGAGGATATGGTTACATTGCCATAAGTATTTGATAGTGGATTTTCACACTAATAAAAGCTGCTAGTGCTGCAAGGTTAGAATCATACAATTTTCATTTGGACATTGCTTAAAATCCCAACAGTTTCCTGGAAGATGCTTAAGATCAAATCACCTAGAGTGGGGATTCCATATCATTTGCTGTTCATTCTATCTATTTAATCCAATCCAATATGCATTTCAGACTCATGCTATAGTATCCTCCGGTTCTGGTACATGAATCACCCCCACACACCCTTACAGTGCATATGATCCCTGTCTGGAAAAATATTTGTCCCCCCAGCCCTCCATAACTTTGACTATCTGCACAAATTGTAGAAGCATCTTATTATGGATACTTCCATCTTCGAACTAAAATGAACCCCTGATGAGACATGCTAATAATTTTGGTATGCAAACTTAAGAGTTCATGAGTTTCCATTAGAGTTAAGCATTTTTACCTGACTTTCTATTCTCATCAACATATATTCAAGGATAATTTTGCTAGATATCAAGGTTTTGAGTTGCTGTAGATGTATGCAATAGATTCGAAGAACATTGTATCGATGTTGTCCAAATTTAATAATCCATACAGAGCAAGAATGGAAGACTTGGAAAATGAGTGTATTTTCAAGAGTGCAGAATTTGTTGAAACTCTTGCAGCAAGAATGGCAGAGAAAGAAGGATGTGATGTAGAAGCCGATTGTGCTTTTGGCAAGTTGAGACTTTCAATTATAGTATGTGTGCTGTGTTAGTATCATTGACCCTAACTTGTCTGATATTGGGTGTGACAGTTGCTTTTAGTTACGTCCAATATAGGTAGAATATCTTAAATGGAAATGCTGTGTCTCATCCTCTTTCTAGATTGACCTAGGTTTTTTTTTAAGGCATACATATTCCTGATAAGAGAGAGTATGTATAATTACTTTAACTAATTGTTTTCTAGTATACTCCCTCCGTCCCGGGGAGTATTTCACGTATTGGTGTGCGCGGAGTTTAAGAAAATTTTGTATTTTTATGTATAAAGTAAGAAAGAGAATATATATTTTAGTTGATTTAATGAAAAAGGTGTGTAAAGTTATTGAGAGATGTGGAAAAAGTGTGTAAAGTTTTTGGGAGATGTGAAAAAGCAAGTATTATATTGGGATATGTGTAAAAAGTGAGTATTAGTATAATGTATTTTTACCAAATTTAGTAAAAGTAAAGTGTGAAATACTTTGAGGGACGGATGAAAAAGGAAAGTGTGAAATACTTTGGGGGACGGAGGGAGTAATGTTTTATATTGCAAGTGAACTGCAAAGGTTGCTGTGTATCTTTAATAGTTACCTTGCTTTAAGTTTTGCAGTAGGCTGTCCTCTTGGTCCAAAGTATATTTCTTTTATTCAATATGGATCCTCTACACTACAGTTAGGATGTATGAATAGCCCATTCAGTTGTGCTAGTCAATTCTTTCTTGAGCTGGGTCTAAATAAGAATAATTTGTTCTGCTTTATATGTATATTCTATAGCAAAGTTTACTTATTTTAGTGCCGAAATAATCTGATTTGTTGCATCTTACTTTTCCTTTTATCTTACTTTCCTTTTGTCTTGGAATAAGTTTCCTGAACAATGCCATTGTTACTTGAACACCTTTCAATTGCTTCTTTGTCTACAGGTTGGTGCTCAGGAAAAATTTCTGAGGATTAAGCATGCATATAATACGCTGTTGAACTCTAAATCTAGAGGTAAATATGATGCTGGAAAGCAGGGACCAGATTATTCTTATTCGTCAACTGGAGGATTCCAGACAAAGACTACAGAAGTCAAAGAGGAATTCTATGGATTTGGTAAATATGCTGGCTTTTGAACCCTTATTTATTTTATTTTATATTTTATTAATCAATTAGTGATAAGTAATTGGGGTATCTGCAAAAATGTCATTATTAATACTTCAAGATGCATTATTCTTCTTCTTAATGACATTAGGAGAATATTTTGCTTTGTGTCTAGAGCTTTTTGGTCTATTTTGTTGCAGTTGACCTCCTATTTGTGTTGCTACTTGCTTAAATATGTATTATCCCAATAACTGGAGCCTTAGTAATGTCATTTCTAGATGTCAGATTTTCTAGCAATATGGTTATGAAGCTGACAATTTTTACTTAAATGAAAAAAACAATTAAAAACCTATTCTTTTGTGTATATATTTATAGTAACCCCTCAATGATGCAGGTAACTTTGTGAGGGATGTCCAAATAACAATAGGTAGATGTACCCTCCTAGCAAGATCACAGTGGTGTTTAATATCCTTACCTCAATGTTAAATTATCTCAAACATGCAAGAAAAACTGTTTCCTGTGATGCTGAAGCTATTTTCTTGTTGCTGCAGAGGACTTCTTCAGAGATCTTCAGGAAGAATTTCGAAATTGGGAGGCGACCGCAGCTACTCAGGGAAAGCCCAAGAGCTTATGGGAAGAATTGGCCGTGAGATGCTTTTTATATGGAAACATTTAGTCTTTTTTTCCTTATTCTTTTTTCATTTATAACTATGCTCGGATAATCTGTGTGTTTTCTTCAGGAAATCGGGGAAGAGTTTGTCGAGTTCTTGGAGAGAGAGCTCAACATTACAGATGCAGATGTAGTTGAAAACAACAACGAAACATATGGAACGAAGGAAACTGCAAGTGCCAAGGGTAAAGAGGGTGATAAAGGTAGTAGCA
Organism: Pogostemon cablin; assembly: GCA_023678885.1. Taxonomy (NCBI): domain Eukaryota; kingdom Viridiplantae; phylum Streptophyta; class Magnoliopsida; order Lamiales; family Lamiaceae; genus Pogostemon; species Pogostemon cablin. Next base: position 14,108,814 of record CM043005.1, read on the forward strand.
TTGATGAAAATATAGATGAGATTGAAGCTGCCCTATCTCAGTTGAAAAGGGAATTGGGACTTTAATTTCCAATTTGAAAATGCACCAATACAGCAGATTCTCTCATCTCGAGTTTGCTCTTTATATCACAACAATTGTGTTTAATAGTCTTATCTCTTTCAATTTGATAGGATTTTGCTAGAAATTTTTTTAGTAAAATCTGTCTTGATTATAGTTTCATCAGGAAGTGGGCTGATGTATCATCTAAACTGCCCAGGAAAGGCATGGGTTTGCACACAACATTCACTCAATACAAAGTCCATCATATGCATCATTTATATATCAAATTCAAAGGTCTGATTTTTGCAACAATTCTCATCAACTGAATGCCGTTAAGAATTTAAAACCTAAAAAGAGGAGAGAAAATAAAAGAAAACTAAACACATTGAGAGGATAGGGGAGTGATGAAAAAAAAGGCTACTAAAACTCAATTCAAAATTCTTAAACTCCAGATTAGCTCTCGAGCACGAATCACAAAGTTTGGCGTGTTTAGAATCTCTCCCCAAATCGAAAGAATAATGCACCAGTTCCAGAATTGTGATCAACGGCGTATTCTACCCGCACTAATCCCAGCTTAGCCCCAAGACCATACGAGGATCCTTGACCCATTCTTCTATACACCTCTGTCGGGTTACCTTTCACGTCCTTTGAACTCCCAAGATCATTCCCATGCTCTGCAAACAAATATGCATGTGTATTTCGCACTGGTATCCGCAACTCGGTAGCCAGCTACATACAAATAACAAACATCAAATACTGAGCAAAAAAAAAGTCTTACACATGCATTTATATAAAAAAATAATACAGAAAGCTAATCTTGACAAATTATCTATTCACAAATACTCCTTTGTATTGCAACTAACCCCAGGAGTTACAATGGTTTGTTAGTCTGAAAAATACTCTCTGCAGGAGGAGCAGTTCGTAAAACACTAGCACTTTTGAAAAATTATCATCTACGGAAATACAATGCATATATATTGAGACTGAAGACCACATGGCACATGTATCATTAAACTTGGAATACAAGCAATATTTGTTAGTATTTACAAATTAGTTGGGATTTTTTTTCTATAAATAGGGCAAATCTCTAGGTTAGTACTTCAGCTTAAGTCCTCTACTGCTGCATATACTCACTACTCAATAGGGGAGTACCCTATTATTCTTATCCTTAAAGTGTGAAGAGATAAATGTAACCATAAACAAGTCCGATTGTCATACCTCCAGAATATTTCTTGCTGCTCCCAACTCTCCCATGTTGTAACCACGAACAGAATAAGGTCCCCCTAAAGTAAATGCATCATAACTAGGAAGATCTCCAACACAACCACCATAACGGCCATGGAGAACTAAAACAGGAGGTGGAGGCTTGCCGGCACCTTCTTCTGCATTCTTTAGTTGTAGAAATCGCGTAACTGTCAACTGGTGGCGGTTGAAAAATGGATTCTTGCTACCAATACCAATTCCTTGATCAACCTGGAGAAAATTGGAACAATTTATAGAAAAAAGCTTAGTGTCTGAAAAGGTTAACTGCTGATAACAAATATGAAATCCACAAACACAAAAATGCAAAATTAGTTCTTTCAATAAAATAAAGACTAAAAATTATAATTCTTGATGCGTTAATACTTTATTCAGGTTCAACATCTGCAGATAAAAATAGGTTCAGGTTCCTGAAAGGTATGGAGTCAGTAAAACTAAAAAAGAATATTCAGTGAACAATAATACTCCAGCATCTAAAGGAAGATCAACAAGAAGAGAACTAGGAATACCACACACTAATTGATGAATACTAGTATGGGTGATGGATGAAAGGTTTAGTGGTTTTACACATAAAAATTAGCCTCAGTGGGTGTGATAGCTTTAATTAATAAATACATCATATTAAGGGGAAGACAGAGGAATCTATCTCTTTTGCGATCAGTTTCAAGCAGATAAAAGAATAGATTTCGTTAATAAATGGTGCCACACTCTATCATAAATAATTTTATCAACACAGTATATATATAATTAGTAAAATCTCATTCCATTTACATGCAAACATTAGTTCTTTACCAAATCTTATCTATATAAACCATAAAATATACTATAACTTAAATAATTTCATCACTGACTACTTGGGAAAACATATGCTGGTTGGTGTTTTGTTTCAGATAAATAGGGGGAAGGGGTATTCACATGTATGTCAAATAAGGGACTAAAGAGAATGTCAATACAGAATTAATTTGAAGAATAAATTCAGAAGAAGATTGATGAGATATGCTTGCTTCTCACCTGAAACACATTTCTATCACCAACTATAGCGCCATTAACAAATTTTGTGTTGTCACGAGTAATATTTGCCTGCAAAAATGCCATTCGATCAACTCCAGTGCCGCTAAGTGTTGTTGGAGGTCCATCTGCACTCAATCCACCACTTGCCAACACCCTCTGACCATTGGCAGATATGTGACTGCTTTCATCACGTGTTGTTATCTCTTCCATCACAAGTCCATAAGTAAACTTGCTTTGCCGCGTGAAGTTCTGCAAGAAATACATCAGTTCATTTCTGATTTACCTACTCATCAGCATTTAGTTCATATGAAACAACGTCTATCAGTTATAATCTCCTTTTTAACTAGATGAGTAAAAATTATCAATTTGCACAGCCTAATATACACATATATCATGGGTGTGGGTGCGGGTGCGCGTGCAAAGCCCAAGAAGGAAAAATGTATGCCTCTGTGATATTGGCTTTAACTCCAACTCTGTCAACCCATATAGGAGGAACTTCTTCAATTCCAGGTCCCCCAGTAAAGACAGGACTCAGCTTTCTACTGTTGAAGCAACTAGTACGTAGGGTACGGTTGCGAGGATTATACACTCCATCAACATATGGATGGACATATTCCAGCTTGAAACCAAGATCATCCTGTAAATATATTCATGCAAACACAGAGTTACAAAAATGATACCAATATGACAGTTGACTCATATTAAAAGAAGATATAAGGTAGATCAAAGTTGATTTACCTGGGGATTGAAGAAGTTGCTGGTGTTCACTGACCCTAGAAGTGACCTATTCAAACCCTTAATGTTACGATGCTCAAAAGAAACATTTCCACCTGGTTGTATTGAAGCCTGGGCATCATTTTGATAAATCAAAGAACAATTAGCAACCACATTGAACGAAATCAATAAAAATTTTAAATTCAGTTGTTTATGCTTTCACCAGTGTAGGACGGCCTCCCCGACCTGGTACGATACTCCACTCTGTACTAACTTCAGCAGACTTCTGTTCCTGTTCTTTGAGCTTGATTTCAACAATAATGCCCCCCTCATTCTTCTCATCTGCACGTGGGTTTACCTCAATATTGGAGAAAAGGGCCAATGAATTTATATTTCGCAGTGCTTGCTTCCCAGCCTCGATGTTAAAAACTTGTCCTTGGCGAAGCTGTTAATAATAAAAATAACATCAACCCTAAAACAACCACTTAATAAACCCAGTCACATACACATACACCAACAAATACAACTAATCAAATTCATAAAGAAGACATTTCTGACCATAAATTTGATGTACAACCCATGTTGAAAAGTCAAGATTATCATAAAAAAATAATAGCATGAAGAAGGCTTGGGGCATTCCAAATATTCGATAAGAGAAATGCATTATATGGACAGGCAGGCAAAAAGTTGCCAACAAGTGTTTAACCTACTTTTTCCTTACAACAATATGAGACAAAGAAATGCTAAACTACACATGTTATGGTGAAAAATCGTAAAAAATCTGGTAAGTCTTCACAATCAAACTATCGCGTATCACAAATAAAAGAAAATCAACAAAGAAGTCATCCAAAATATGCAGCAAGGCTATCTCATTAAAGCACAGTGCAACATGCCATCATTGTTACCTAGACATTTATCCAGGACCCAGTTCACTTATATAGGCAACTAGTCAAACAAATGTATTATTCTGAATAACTTGGGACAAAAAGGTATCCAATCTATTCACCTGTTTTGGAAACTCTCTCCTGATCACAGGGAGCTGAGTATTCCCCTCGCAGACATTCCCAAGCTTATCCTGGAACTGAATCACTAGCTGAGTGATATCGCCCTCCACCACTTCACAAACCACCTCTCTGGTATTCAAATTCCCAAAATTCACAACTTGTGCACAAGCATAACCGTTATCATGATACCATTGCTGCACTCTATCCCTAATCTTCTGCAACAATCTTGCACTCACCGCGCCATGATCCCTCAACATCTCCAATATCTCTCTTTGAACAGTCATCGGCAATAAACATGGTCTCGACCTCTCAATTCTCCTCCTGTAATCCTTTTCTTGAGTCCTATAATAATCTAATCTCTCCTTCTCAGTCATATCAGGATCCATTTCAATGGGCTTCGACTGCGGCAAGAGTCCCACATTAATACACCTGAATCTATCAGCAGATTGCCAAGTCGATTCAAGGAATGGAATGGTTATATTTATGGTCCCATCCGCGTTCGTTTTTGTTTCCAATTCAACTTTCTCGAACATTCCGCATGTGGCTAGAGTTTCGAGCTCCTTCTGAAGCTGCGGTTTGGTGTAAATTCCGCCAGGCCGGAGAGAAACCATCTCAAAGAAGGAATCCTCCGCCCCAACAGTGGAGCCGCGCCGTCGATCAAAAAACAAGATCTCGGAAACCTTATACTTCTTAAAGCCGCTGAGTTTGCTGAGCTGAACAACAATGTTTGCAGGCAATCCATGGGAATCCCAATCTTGTTGCGGATCATCATCTTTAGCAATAGCTGCAGGTGAGAAAATGTTCCATAAATCACCACCTTCACTGCCACCGCTTCCTCCTCCTCCTCCTCCTGCACCACCGCCGCCGGCCCCCGCACCACCCCCGCCGCCGAGGTTGAAAACAGAGCCGCCCCCGGATATGATAGGCTTAGAAATGGTGAAGAGAATGCAGGATGCAGCGGAAACAGCGACAGATTTGGAGGAAATAACGGAGTTGAAAAGAGAGGCCGCGGATTTAGTGGGTTTAGGGTTTTGGGAGGAGGAGGAAGCGGCAAGAGTACATTGGACAATCGAATTGTTGGAGGGGAGGCGGGTAGCGACACAGTTTTTAGAGGAACTGCGGCGGCGAGAGTCGGCTGATGAAGTGAGTGGGAGCAATTGAGCCGCGGCGGAGAAGGACGACATTGGTGGCGGAGTTTCGATAAGATTGAAGGAGCGTTAGTAATACTGCATTGTACGACGAGGGTTATAGGAATACTACGATTTTCCTGAATTTTAAAACCTGTATAATTGTCTAATTAACTTATACAAGTATATTTCACCCTTTTTTTTTCTTCTTTTTTTCTTTTTTTTTTTTTTTGGCAAGTTGGTATAATTCTCTGATTAGTCTCCTTAATTTCATACTTTATACTTTTCGCTTTGCGAATTTAAATTAGTTTATATACCTATTGTCATAGTGTATAAAATTTGGCAAAAACACACCCATCCCATTGTAACTATCTCTTTAAAAAATTGATTGATAGAAAAAATAGGGATGAGCATAAACTTAATTCAATCAATTATGATCAAAGAAAAAAATAAATTAAGACTAAAAGCATATTTAACTAAATAAGAAATTAGATTAAATAAAGAATATTGGCTTTATATTTTATTAGTGTAAAAGTATTATAAACGAGTTAAGATAAATTACAATTTATACATTATTTTTGTGTTTAATATGATAAAATTGTACAAACTATATAGTCGGTTTGTCACATTAAAAAGGGTTAAAGGCTTGAATTTTCAATTTTAACACGTTTTCTACTCTTGCAATAGTATACATGATTTTTTAAATTTTGCAATTCGATTTACGCTAAAAATCTTCTGACCTTATCATCATTCATCACCACGTACATTTGCAATGTGATACATTACTCTATTAGTTTTTGCAATTTGAATCATGCTATAAAATTCCAGTCTTTACGTCACCACAATAATATTCATATATTTACAAAGTGATGTATTAGTACGAGAATGATTTGATTAAATATTAAATAATTTTTCTCTTTACTACAGTGCCACCCATTATGTAAGGGAGCTTATTAGATTGATTTGATTAAATGATTCTCCCCCCCTACGAAAATTTCACGTGCAATTTATTAAGTACTATTAAACATTATCCTCTAAAAATGATGAAATCCGTATATGAGTGAGTTACGGTATTCCTTATAACTTATAACAAAACAATTGAAAGAATTCTGAGAACATCCACATTCTTTTGGCTGATGAAAAGCAAAAAGATAAAGAATACTCCATTTTACACGTATATATCATTGTAGGTACACCTAAATACATCTTAAGACCACAAAGTGTGGCAAAAAATGTGTGTTTAGGAGCAGAATATTAGATTCTTGTTGTAGTGTGCAGAAGGAAAGATGAAGTGTTGTGGAAATAAGACAAGTTGTGGAGTATATTAAGTGAGCGAGGGCGACATAGGTTGATTGGGTGGGGTGAATGCTGTCGTAGAATAGTTAGTGTGTCGGATCAGCACACACCGGAGTTATTCGAGAACATAAAGGCCCTGCTTCCACCAGACCACTCCCGCAGCACCCTCTTCTACCTTCAACCAACCCTGCAATTGCAAATGCAACAACCCTTTTCTTTTTCACTCTCCACTTTGTGTTTTAATTTTTACCCAAACATAAATATATATCAAGAGAAGGGTGAATCATACAAGAATTTTCCTACTGACCGTATTTGGGTGGGTTGTGGATCATGCCAATGAGAGGATGGTAGACGTCCACGTACAGAATTCTACTTCCCCTCTTCTCTCTCTCCAATTCCTTCAACACCTTCACCAGCTTCTCATTGTACAATCTGGCCTCTGCATTCACCTTCTCACTGCATCTCCGCAAGATCGGAGATTTTAAGGTTGTTTGTATCGGCAAACAACCTATCGGGGGAATCCCCGGAACCACCATTCTACGGCCCCCCAGATCATACACTTGCTGCCAAACACTCTGTTCGGTTACAATGCTTGCTTCAAGATATATATAAGTTGGTACATAGTGTTTTCAGTTACCTTAACCACGTTTTTCAGTTGTTTTGTACAAAGTCTTGGTACTCATCTGTAAATAATAATTAAATAATATTTAAATATTAAATTCCACATAAGAAGTGGATAAGGGAGACAGAAGGAGTTGTATGGGAAACGGTTTTCTCAACTCCTGTCTCCTTGTTTTTTACACACTTTGCCACGCTGTTGTACAAAATAGAGAGAATAAGAACGCAGACACAAAGAAAGAAAGAAGAGGGTTCATGTGTGTGAAAGAACTCTAAGTGCGAGAGAACACGCTGAAGCGCTCATGCGTTTGCGTTACAGAACGCACAACACAAGGCAAAAGGAGAACGCGTATGCTGTGTTTTTCTTTCTCTCGTGTATTCTCTCCCGAATTCACAATACAAAATCCAGTCATCGTATTTACACAGTTAATACTATATCGTGAACATTAATCTTCAACCCCGTGTTGAAGATTTGATCCAGGGATCACAGTGTATCAACGTGAGTACCAACAGGTTCGTGTTTCTTCCGCTGCAACACAATCCTACGGTGAGAGGTAAGAGATTTCCTCTCTGTGCATGTTGAGGGATGTGTGTTTCCAACATTGGTATCAGAGCCAATGATTGGTACTTCGTTTTCCTTCTCTGGATTTCTTGCGTTAAAGTTTTCTGCTTTTGATTTTTGAAACATTCTCACATTATTTTGTTTGAAGTCATATGATTGGTGAATTGTGTGACTTTGATGAGTTATTTATGTGAGTATGAGGCAGATTAACTTCGTTTCCAGTGTATATGTGTTAATGACGTTGTGATCCACCATGAAACTTAAAAGTGTGATTTTTTCGTTATTTTTTCGTGCAAGCAAAAGCATGTTTTGTTTATACTACTGGATAGGTCTCGTCGAGAGGAGTCCGTTAGTATTTTTTGTGCATTTTTTGGCCTTCTAAAACTCAAGATATGAATTTTTGAAGTTGTTTTCGAACTTGAGGCAAAATTGCAAAGTTTCAGAAACTTCAGGGGTCGTTTTTTGAAAATTTGAGAAAGTTCAGGGACCTTTCTGTAATATTAAAAATGCTGCTGTTTATGGGTCGGACCGGGTCGGTCCAGTCTCAACCGGGTCGGATCAGGAAACCGGGTAGACCATTGGGTCAGCCCGCGTGTGATGCACGCGCCGGCTGTCGTCGGAGACAGCGGCTGCGCGTGGGTTGCACGCGCCAGTCTCAGCCTGCTCCCAGCCGCGCGTGGTGGCGCGTGAAGTGTCCAGTCTGTTCGTGGTGGCGCGTGGAGGCGCGTGCAAGCGTTTTTTGGCGCGTTTCCGGTGGTTTCCGACGTGTTTTTCAGCGTTTTGTGTCCAATAGTTACGTTTCCGAGGGTGTTTGACGTAATCTTAAGTGTGTATGTGTGGTTTTACTTCATTTTATGACATATTTGTTGAATACGAACTCACGGGGTAGCTATTTCAGTTACATTTTTTGGTAATAAAGCACCTTAATATGTCATTTAATTCTAAATTCATGGTGTTAAGTGTTGTTAGATTATTCAAAACTCCTGTAGCCTATGAAAATGGTAGCCAAAGTGAGTTGGACTGATTCACTTGTGAATATACCTATTGCATCTTGGAAAGTTGTTTCCATATGCATTAAATGGAGAGAAAATTCATGTGATAGAGTTTGACTAACACTGGTATGTTTATTTTTGGTTGCTCGTTTTCTCAGAGGTATGTCAGGACGGGGAACAATCTCAGAGGAAGACATTAGGACTAAAGATGAAGTCCTCCATGAATTCTTGAATTATAAAATGAAGCCTACACACAACATAAGGGACCACGCAATTGTTTTGTTTGAACTCTACAACCAGATGATGCACTTGATTTATAGCAAAACGATTCCAAGTAATGAGTATTTTCAAATTACTAGTCCTCAGACCTGGGCGAACACTTTGCCTTCCCACCTACAAAAGGATTTTTGGGCTCAGTGGGAGACTTACCAAGTGAAGCCTAATGGTTATTTTATTATGCTTGATATGGTCGATGCTTCTAAGGCAGAAGATAGGACACAGGCACTGAGATCAGCCCGCTTTAGGATGGGAAGGGTTCTGTTGGCAATTGGATCGTGTGGATCAACGTGATTCGTTTAAGGTTATCAGGCAAATAATAAACAACGGAAGCAATTAAATCTTGTTTACCGTACTTCTGGGTTGATGTAGAGGATGAACCGTTGCAGAGAACCACCTCTCAATCTTCTGCAGTATGTCCCAAGTTGAATCCTGCTGTTGTGTGGGCAACAATCCGCAGGATTCTCTCAATCTGCTCCTATTCTTTCTAACTGTCAAATGAGGCACTGACACAGGGTTAACAGGAACTGAGATAACTTATTTATAAGGGCTACTGCAGGGACCAGGAGGAGAAATTGGGCTGGGCCTCAATTGAATTTAATTAACCAAGCTTAGCCCAAAGCTTTTAATTAAATCCAATAATAATAATATAGTCCACTAAAATATTATTATTGCACTACCCATCCAATCCCAAATTATGTTCTGGGCTCCTTCTTATTATAAGCCCGATAGTCTCCCCATGTTTAAGATATTCAATGTCCATTAATTAATTAAGTTACTGACAACTCTAATTAATTAATATCTCGTCCGAGAGTAGTACCACTCAACCTTTTTATCATGCCGGAAATTAATCCACTTGCAAGATTTACATGATAAACCTTATGAGCTCCTCAAGGGGACATCATCAACCTATGACGGACATGGATTCCTTCTACAATCAACAGCACACCATAGATACAGCACTACTTCCCAACTCACCGAGTTTGTTGATTTAATACTTATAAATCTCACCCATTGATGAATCAAAGAAATACATACTGCCCTACGTGTCGAGGTTATTGTATAGGGATTAAGAGCACGAACTTCCATAATAACAGAGATCAAGTTCTACTATATAGTCAGTATAAGAAGAACGATCTCAGGCGGTCCTGCTCAATACACACAAGTGCACTAATGTGATTCTATAGCCAAGACAAGCTAAAACCAAACCACACTACAACTATACCGATAGAGAGTCCCCGTCTATCTCAGTTGTGAGCATCTGTTTATACTTTATAAGGAAACCGATAATATGATCTTCTGCGTGTTGTCGCACAACATATTATCTACAATATAAAGTAAATGGACTATTGCGTCATGCATATAAAATAAATTATAAGACGCAATCATTTGATCAATGATTCTCATTTCAAATATTGTTATGACATTGTTCATACCAAAGCTAGACTTTTAGTATACAATCCAACAATCTCCCACTTATACTAAAAGACTATGATGTCATGTCTTCTGCCAAACATCTGATTCATATTCCCACTACACGACCATTAAAAGCTCTCGCCTTAAGGTCTTTGTAAATGGTTTACTAGGTCATCATCCGATGCAATCTAGGCGACATCAACCTTCCCCTCATCATACGATTTCTCGTAACAGGTGGTACTCGCGCTCCATGTGTTTAATTGCCTTATGGACTTGTGATTCTTTCAAGTTTGCAACTGCACCAATATCATCAATGTAAATTGTGATTACCTTGGGCAAACTTAGAAACACTTCAAAGTCCATCATGAAGTCTCTAGAGTAGTATAGATACTTTGGCTGCCTCTTAGGCTCCAATTCATCATCTTTCCATGATGGAGTCCGGAGTCTGAAATATATTTCTATATAACACTCCTCCACATTATGACTCTACTTCCTAAGATTAAACACATAACCTTTGAGGTGAATTTACTGCCGTCCAATCTGACTAAAAAATCTGAATCTACGTAATCCACAAGAAGCAGTGAATCTGTTTAGTAAATCCACATATAATTTCCAGTCCTTCTCAGGCACTTTATATATGTCTTACTACAGTTCATCATTCTTGTTCCAGGTTACGTTGATACTCACTGTTCATGCATCCAGCAAAACATATATCCAATATCGTTCATAGCATTCCTTAGATTAAGCTTCCTTATTCGCCGAAGCATAAGGATCCGCTTTCATCCTCTTTATCTTCTTCTTGTGTCTCAAAGACACATTCACTTAGATAAATTTACATGCTAAACGAGTATGGACTGTATCATTTTATGAAACTTGAGATAAGCATAATATCCTTTCTTGTGATCCGTATTACCGTGATTAAAAGGATATATTTTGCCTTTCTTAAGTCCTTCATCTCTACCGCTTTATTAACCGTACCCATACGGCCGATAATACTCTTTCATTGTCTCCAATGAGCAAGATACTATCTACGTATAGTACAAGAAACACCACCACGTTTCCGTCACTCTTTACAATATACAAGATACATCCGTTGATTGATTTAAATCCGTGCCACTGGATTACCTAATCAAAACAGATGCTTCACGATCTCAAAGCTTGCTTTAGTCCATCGCTGGACATTTTTAAGCTTACTATCAAAATGCTATTAGTACTTTGCAATGAATTACTCTGGTTGCTTCACATAGATGTTTTCCTCAAGACTTCCAATCAGGAAAGCTGTCTTGACATCTATTTGCTGTTCCTCATAGTTAAATATGAGCAGCAACAAATAAAAGAATCTGGATCAATATTAGCATAGCTACCAGCGAAAATGTTCCCTCATAATCGAACCATTTCTTTCTGAGTACACTTTTTCGCAACAAGCTTTGCTTCCAAGGTTTTCACCTTTCCATATGATCCTCTTTTATTTCCTTTGACCCTTGCAATGGCTTTTACACCATTTAGTGGTCATACAAGTTCCCAAATTTAATATAGAATCTGTAGATTCTATTTCAACATACATTGCAACTTACTAAGATTCCGCATTTTAATCTTGTAGTGCTACGTCGTATCCGTGGGACAATACCATGTTCACTAGGGATTCAGTCTTACGACTCTCCCAAAACATATATTTATGGGTTGTCATACAACACTCCCACTACGACAAGGCACTACATGTAATTGTGTATCAGACGTGACACGTGTTGCAGTTTACCTTGTGGTATATCCTCTTGTACACTTGGTACTTATACTTAGTGTTTTCCTCTCACTTCCTTTAGAACAACTTATACATGGGTTTGTGATTTATTCCATAGTCCTTTTGCAAAAATCTAGTTATTGAGTTAACAATTACCCTTCGATCTTTTGGACTATATAAATCACCCTCCATTTTTCTAGAATATCCCATATACAGACAAACGTTTCACGAATTACTGTATCTAGGGCATATCCTTAAAATGAATTTAATTATTCCAAATAATTCATCATCTATCTAATCATAACCATAAGAGTCTTATTCCTTCTATCCACCACACCATTCAGCTGGGGCTTGCCCGGTGTAGATTACTTGAGATTTAATCTCAACTTCTGATTAATAGCTCCTAACTATCCCAAGAGGTACTCGCCATCACGATTAAATTGTAATGACTTAATATATTTTTCATGACGCTTCACTGTACCAGCCTTTCAATTCTTGAATTAATCCAAGAACTTAGACATGCAGAGCATCGAATAAATATATCGGTGTCTTGAATAATCTTTGAATATTCATAACCACCTCTCGCCTGGATTGTTAGGTTCGCTTGAATCAGAATGAACTAATTCCAACATATATATCTTTGGCTCTACACCCCACAGCCTTGAAAAGACAGTTAATCATTTTTACTTCCAAGCAAGACTTGCAAGTCCGATAGTTTCCACTTCAGATAAACCTTACGGTCTATCGACTATCAACTTTTGAATCCTACTCCAGTAAAATGAACTAATCTTAGACGCCAAATGTATGTTTAGTTCATCTCCGAAGGTTCCTTTCTCTTACTAATATTAGAAGATGCATTATTTAATTACTATTTATTGCATCTGTGGGATGTGCATGATTCAAGAGTATCCAAATTATCCACCAATGTACTTTAACGGATTATAGCCTCATTCCTCATTTCTATGACCATGTCATTTAAATGAAATGAAGTATCCATCCGTTAATGCATAGAAACCGAAATTAAATTCTTTCTATGAAACGTACGTAAAGACAATTTCTCATAATCAATCGTTTATTCTTATCATGAGATAAATAAACAACTCCCACTGCAATAGCCACTACCTTTGTAGTTTTACCCATGTTATTAACAATCTTATCCTTACTCAGTGATAAACATTTAGTGATTCTAGTATCTACATACTTCGTGTCAGTAGATGCCATCACTAATCATGTTTAAACCATTAGTAAATAAGATATTAAACTTGTTCACATCATGATGAAAATTGGCTTTCTTTTGCCACATGTTTTGTTAGAAGTTTCCAACCTTTCGTATTTCAGGTAGAACTTGCTCAAAACATCCAGGCAAATTGTGAAGAATAAATTGATTTAGGTTTCCCTTTCAATTTCTATTTCAAGCTCTTCCAATTCATTCATCAATTCAACCATGATCTTCTGCCTTTTTAATTTACTCTAGTATCCGAAGAGTTACATGAGACCATCATATTTCTATAAACCTCTCATCTCTTCACTAGAGACTTTAATAGGCATCATGAGACGTCCTTTGTGAGAATACACATGTATTTTCTTAAGCAGTAATTTTCAAAACCAAGATTCTTTCTAATCATTTAATATGGACGAGTAAATATAATGTCTTTTAGTTAATAATTAGTGAAATAAAACCATTCGAAATTCATAGAATCACAAATAAATATTCTGATCAAATCTTCGAATTTTATTCTTTTATATTGATTCCCTCAAAACAATATAAAATAAAATTCACCGACATCTCAAGCACCGTGAGTTTGCAAGCCACGATAGTGTGGACGTTTACAAACCCGAACATTTACAAGAGAAGGTTTTACCCATTAATTTCATTTGTCAACCTAACTTTATGACAAAATAATTAATAGTCGGTTCCTCTTTAGCCATGCAAATAAAAGCAGTGACTCCGATGGGGAGGATACTTATTATTTACATCTAAGTGTACACCATTATTTGACCCCAAGTCCGCGGCCCAAGCTTGTGTGCCTTACAGATAGAGAAGTGCACACCGCTCGGATAACTTCCTACAATCATCTATTACAAGTTTGTACCAGTGAACCGCATATAAACTCATCCGATAGGGAGGAAGGTCTAAGCCAACGCGCAAGTTCATATGCATCACATTACAAACGTAATTATTTAATGAAGTCTGTTCCAGCAATCCATGAATAAACTCATCCGATGGGGAGGAAGGCTCTAATGCCAACGCGCAAGTCTATTCACATTGCTAACAAACCAATAATGGAGGCCGCGGGAATTTATTATCAATCCCCTCTCCCACTTAGTTATTTAATTACCGAGGGTTTTAACATGCATATAATATTCCAGAATAAAATATACAACTAAGACATGTTTCTATTAACAGCAATTTAAATAAATAAATCACATAGAACATGCCTTATACATATACAACAATAATTGACAATTAAATCAATTAATCAGTTATATAACATTAATTAATTGCATAAAATGTTGGATCAATTAAATAGGCCCAGCTGACCCAAACATTATTAGCATAAAATGAGCAGCCCATTATTAAAATAATTAAGCCCGTTTATCTTGCCAATTTCTGTATTAAGGTCTAGCCCAATATTTAAATCAGGCCCAACATAATACCCACAATTAATTAAATCCAGCAATTAGCCCAGCAACCCATAACCATTTAATTAAAATTGAGCCCAATAGCCCAAAACCAAATTAAATAAATGAGCAACCTTAAATCCACAGCCCATTAGCATTTTAATTAAATATGGGCTCAACAGCCCATAACCAAACTAAAATTGAGCCCAATTGACAGCATTAACAAATTAGGCCTAAAGCATTTAATAAAAGATTTGGGCCCAACAGACCCTAGCCCAAAAAACAATTAATACAAAAATAAAAAAAATGGGCCCGGTCTGGTCAGCCCAAATACACAATGCTACCCTAATTTCTTGCCAGCCGCCAACACGCCCGGAAGACATCGGCGGCCTATCGGATCCACGCCGCCAGCCACGACGGCGCACTGTCGGTCGCTAAGACAACGCCAATGAACTCGTCGCCGGCCGAGCAAAAACTCCCAGTAGCGCCCGTGTGCCTCGACATCGCCATCGAAAACAAGCCGGCGACCATCCTTACCGGCCGCCATGAATTCCTTTAAGCATACGCCGCCACGACTTGGAGCCTGCTGCTCCCGGCGGTGGTGCCATCAGCCACCGGAGTCAAGCCGCCAGCCGCCTGAAAAGCCCGTCGCCAGCTGCCAGAGACGATCCACTAGCCCACGAGCACCGGAAGCTGCACCGACAGTCGTCAGAGATCCAAACTCGACAGCCGTGCCCGCCTGCCGTGTTATCGCCGACCAACAGTCACACATGCTGACTATCCGGATCGGCTAAACGCGACACACCGGCGAGACTCGATGGAGTCCAACGCCGCCGCGCTGCCGTGCACAAGAGATCCAGCAACCAAGACTCCGAGCGCCGCCTAGCGCTTCTTCATTCCCGCGCCGCCAGCCACCATTCCGTCAGTCGCACGATGCTCCGTGCCGACAACCACCAGCAGTGACGCCAGATCTTCATCGATCTGCCTCGATCCGGTTCTGGGTTTCCTTCGAAACACCCAGCCGTCGCCAGTCAGTGTTGGTCCAGTCTTGCGTCGGCGTTACCATCGATCAACGTGTGTGTGTGGGGGGCATTCGTACATTCGATAAGATACAGCCGAGGGTTGTGTGTGTTATGTCCAGTAATTAACAGACAATTATCAATCACACATACTTCTATGTTTTTCATGGTAATAAACAATACAGTAAAAAACCCACAGAGATAATTATCAGATTATTTCACATAATCAAATTATCTCTATCAAACATGCTATTAATCTGACCAGAAATACAAATAGCACATAAACCCCTTTAACGCTTCACGTTTTACCACGAAACCAACGCTCTGATACCAATTGTTGGCAATTGGATCGTGTGGATCAACGTGATTCGTTTAAGGTTATCAGGCAAACAATAAACAACGGAAGCAATTAAATCTTGTTTACCGTACTTCTGGGTTGATGTAGAGGATGAACCGTTGCAGAGAACCACCTCTCAATCTTCTGCAGTATGTCCCAAGTTGAATCCTGCTGTTGTGTGGGCAACAATCCGCAGGATTCTCTCAATCTGCTCCTGTTCTTTCTAACTGTCAAATGAGGCACTGACACAGGGTTAACAGGAACTGAGATAACTTATTTATAAGGGCTACTGCAGGGACCAGGAGGAGAAATTGGGCTGGGCCTCAATTGAATTTAATTAACCAAGCTTAGCCCAAAGCTTTTAATTAAATCCAATAATAATAATATAGTCTACTAAAATATTATTATTGCACTACCCATCCAATCCCAAATTATGTTCTGGGCTCCTTCTTATTATAAGCCCGATAGTCTCCCCATGTTTAAGATATTCAATGTCCATTAATTAATTAAGTTACTGACAACTCTAATTAATTAATATCTCGTCCGAGAGTAGTACCACTCAACCTTTTTATCATGCCAGAAATTAATCCACTTGCAAGATTTACATGATAAACCTTATGAGCTCCTCAAGGGGACATCATCAACCTATGACGGACATGGATTCCTTCTACAATCAACAGCACACCATAGATACAGCACTACTTCCCAACTCACCGAGTTTGTTGATTTAATACTTATAAATCTCACCCATTGATGAATCAAAGAAATACATACTGCCCTACGTGTCGAGGTTATTGTATAGGGATTAAGAGCACGAACTTTCATAATAACAGAGATCAAGTTCTACTATATAGTCAGTATAAGAAGAACGATCTCAGGCGGTCCTGCTCAATACACACAAGTGCACTAATGTGATTCTATAGCCAAGACAAGCTAATACCAAACCACACTACAACCATACCGATAGAGAGTCCCCGTCTATCTCAGTTGTGAGCATCTGTTTATACTTTATAAGGAAACCGATAATATGATCTTCTGCGTGTTGTCGCACAACATATTATCTATAGTATAAAGTAAATGGACTATTGCGTCATGCATATAAAATAAATTATAAGACGCAATCATTTGATCAATGATTCTCATTTCAAATATTGTTATGACATTGTTCATACTAAAGCTAGACTTTTAGTATACAATCCAACAGGTTCGACGTTCTGATTTTTTTAGACTTAGTGGTCGAGACAAACGTCAGATAAAGAATCCTCATATAGATCCTCTAGGTCGAGCTGTCTTTAATGTGGGGACTAATGATTTTGATTGGGAACGTTATTTTGAATCTAGTGATAAATTAAGAGATACAATTGATATTTATCGCTAGTTTATTTCAATTGTATTTCTAATTGGAAACTCAAGGAGTTCATTAGAATTTTAATGTTCATGACTTGTCAGACTTGGACATTTTTCTATTATGAATGGTTGTTTAAGTTCTGTTTATAAGTGGCTGTTCAATGTTATTGTTGATTACTTGAACAATGTGTTTTATGTTTTGAAGCAAGAATCTAGTATTGTGACACTTGATGAGATTGATGATTAGTAGTCTCCGAGCTATTTTTCGAGATCAAGTCTTGTGTTATTTATTGAGATGTCTGTGTTTGGCTTAACGTAAAACTTAATAAAACATTAATAACATACTGAATCACTATAATCTCTAACAAAGAAATGAACATCGAAATATATTGTCGTTGAGTTGCACAAAGGTGAGAAACTCAATAGTGACAATTATGACATAGACGTCATAAAATTTGGTACATATTGTATGAACAAGATGCATTGGATGCTATAAACCAAGTGATGGCTTATCCAAGCGTGGGTATTGGAAACCAAAGGAGGTGTGACCAAGGAGCATACCAGGCATGGAAAGGGAAAATTCCATTTGCACGAGGTATTCTTGTAAGCTCAGTAATCGATGCGATGATTCATGAATCCCACTGCAAATGATATCTAGTTGTATCTACGTGAGAAGTATGGAGGTACATCGATTACAAGGCTTATGCAGTTGACTATTAAGTTCGACACTTATAAAAAGAAACCTGATCATAACATTAGACAACATCTCAGGGAGATGTCTAATATGATAATCGAACTTAAGACTACCGGTCATATGCTCTCTAAGGATCAGTAAGTCCAAGCCTTAATACACTCTTTACCTGATCATAAGGAAAATCTTAAAGTCAACTTGACACATAATGAAAGCATTAAAACTTTCAATGATGTTACTCGTCATGTTGAGCTGGAAGATGAGAGGCTCTGAGCCTCAAAGCCTTATTCTGGGGCCTTCTATGCCAGTTCTACTTCTAAAGGAGCTTCATGCTTCAAAAGGAAAAGGAATTGGAAGAAGAGAAAGAAGGGAAGACGATCTGATGGTGATGGCGGTAAGCCTGACAATAATCCAACTACAAAACTGATGAATGGAAAAGGGAAAACAAGCGTGACAAAACGAATAAGAAAAATAAAAGCAAGATGCCATGTTACAACTATAGTTAGTTTGGTCATTATGCTCGTGAATGCCCTGATCCCAGGTGGGTAAAGGTGGATTCATCTTATTCTGTTTTGTGTGAAATTAATGTCTCGAGTGTTGTCCTGCTGTTTGATTCTTATCCATTGTGGATTATGGACTCAGGAGCAACGGACTATGTGGCAAGAGACATAGGAGTTTTTATAGTTTTTTGCCATGTTCCAAAGGGGACTAGGTAGAAATATGTAGGAAACAATCATGAGTCAAAGTTAAAGGACTTTGGACTTGCAAATTGGACCTTGACGATGGTCTGAACTTTATCCTACATGATGTTCTATATGCTCCGGAGATCACGCGAAATTTGATTTCTGTTTCAGTTATACGTAATTTGGGTTATGATGTACTGTTCACTAAAAACTGTGGTAATTAGCGTTAATGATACTTGTCGTGCATCTGGACATATAACTGATGGCTTTAAGGTTTTTATATTGTAAAGAATGATGTTTAGTAGTTATGATGATCATTCATATTCGCTAAACACTTGTTCTTCTAGCAATGCAAATGTGAATGATGTTTGGCATGCTAGATTAAGTCATGTTGAGCAAGATGGATGATAGACTTGTGGAAGGATTGTTGAATATTTCTTCTAAGGTCGAATTATCCAAATGCGAACATTATCTTGCTGGCAAAATGACTAGAAAATCTTTTGGTAAAGCCATTGTGTCTTAATCTCCATTAGTAGTAATCCATTCTGATATATGTGGTTCTGTAAATATGAGAGCACAAAATGGAGCTTACTATTTCATTACGTTCATTGATAATTATTCAGTCTACTTTATATCTGATAAATCTGAAGCAATGGATTATTTTAGATGATACTTGAGTGAAGTTGAAGATGTGAATATCTATCAGAACAATTCAAGGAATTTTGTAATGAAAAGGGTCAATCCGAAAATCAACTGTTCCTTATACACCTCAACAAAATGGTGTTGCTGGAGAAGGAATAGGATTTGTTAGAGATGGTAAGATCCATGATGGCACAAGCTATTATAACGAGATACGTTATTTACGGAAGCTTATGTGCTTAATCACGTGCCTTCTAAGTCAGTTGCTTCGACTCCATATGAACTTTGGACGGGTAAAAAACCTGACTTAAGTAACCTTAGAGCTTGGGGATCAGTAGCTTACGTACATGATTCATCGAGTCAGTATGGAAAGTTGGGTCCTAGAGGCAAAATAATGTATCTTCATAAGATATTTCGAATTCTAAGGGTTACATTTCATAGGAGATCACGATGGGAGCTTAACTAAGACAGAATAACATAATGCTCATTTTCTAGAAACTGAATTTCCTAGTAAAATGGCATCAGGGATGCTGAACCTGTTTTTCGAGATAGTAGAAAAACAATATCTACAATATCCAAGTGGGAGTAATAAGCTGATGGTGATGGTGTAGATCTTGATAGTTGATTGTGTGGATCTTGATAGATATTTGCCGATTGAGAATCAAGTGATTCCCAATTAGAGCATTTTTGTCTACAGAAGACCATCATCAGTTATCTCATCTCGAAAAGTTCTAGGAAACATATGCCTAAAAGGCATTATGACTTAGTTTCACCAGAAAATGGAGATGATTCTCCTGTTGACGAGGAAGAGCCTATAAACATTACAGAAGCTCTAACTTGTCCGGCAAAGGAGAAATGGATGAAAGAGGAGATGGAGTCTATGAAGTCAAATCAAGTCTGGGGACTTGTAGATTTTTCAAAGGGACGAAAGGAAATTGAGAATAAATGGATTTTCAAAATCTAAAGAAATGCTGATGGCTCAATAGAGAGGTAGAAAGTTCGCTTGGTGATAAAAGGTTATACTCTACAAGGGTATAGACTACGTAGAAACCACTTTCACCTGTAGTGAGGTTTGCCTTGATTTGTCTACTGTTGGCTATAGTGGCTAGTATGGATTTAGAATTACAGCAAATGGATGTTAAGACCGCATTTCTCAGTGGAGAATTAGAAGAAGTAATCTACATGCAACAGCCTGTAGGATTTATTCTTCAAGGTCAAGAGGATAAAGTTTGTAAATAGAAGAAGTTGTTATATAGACTCAAACTATCCTTTAGACAGTGGTATTTAAGATATCACACAATGATCATTTCATATAACTTTGTTATGATAAACGAAGATCACTGTGTTTACTTTAAACGGTCCAATAATTGTTTTGTGATTCTATCCTTGTATGTGGATGACATACTTCTAGCTGGAAATAGCAAAAGAGTATCTTGAAACCATAAAAGGATGGTTGTCTTCAAATTTCGAAATGAAAGATATGGGTGAAGCAGGGTACATACTTTGGTGTGTGGATCCATAAGGATCGTTCAAAGAAGTTATTAGGTTTGTCTCAAGAGACTTATACCAAGAAACTTTTAGAACGATCCGAGATGGACACCTGTAAACCTAATGATACTCCTATTGTGAAAGACGAATTATTGAGTTCGCAAATGTGTCCCAAGGCTCTAGATGAGAAGAATAAAATGGCCAGAGTACCATATGCCAATGTGATTGACTGCAGATTATTCTTTCTGTTATCACTGAATGGGTATACAGACGTTGACTGGAGTGGTGATTTAGATAAACGTAAATCAACTCCCGATTATGTCTTCTTGCTCAATGATGGAGCAATCTCATGGTGTAACAAGAAACAGACTTCATCTGCAGTTCAAGAGACTATTTAGTTGAGAAGATTCATGAAACATTTGGAGGTCTCAAACACTCCAGTGGGAGCTGTTTTAATTAATTGTGATAATCGGGTGGTTATTGCTTACACAAAAGATCCCAAATATCATGAAGAGATCAAACACATTGACATGAAGTTCAATTTTGTTAGAGATATTATAGATAAAAAGAAAGTGATTCTTAATTAAATTTCTACTCGTTTGAGTCTGTAAAGGATTTAAAACGATGAATTGAATATGTTTATGTATGTTAATGGAATAGTTAATGGTTTAACTATATATATGTTTTATAAATTATATGTGATGGTTCATATATAATAGTGTGTCGGCAAGTTATGATTGTCTCTCTCATACGAGCATTCGCCTCTGGCTCAGTGGGAGCGCAGAGATGAGATTACGATAATTAATGTAATTGGGATAGATTTCGTCACGAATCTAATCCAACTTGTTGTATAGCTAAATCGACGGAGATCATATACCTTGGAGGGAGGATACCCGAGTTAAGTGTATGGGACACACTTGAACTCTGATTTACACGATGTCTAAATTAAATGAAATACGACATACACTTTCTTGGAAGGAAGTTAAAGACATTGTGACATGTGTTTTAGGAAAACGACATGTGCCGAGTTGACCCCAACAGGATTGAGAAAATAATTCCTATTTTCTCAAAAGTATGAGTCCTTATCTATTGGTTACCCTTATGACTTTCTACTATATTCTAAGTCTTCACTTTGGTGTTGCTACTTTAGCATGCTACCAAAAGAGCTATGGTTAATAACGGCGATGCGGTACATGTCTAGGAAAGCAGCTATAGTGGGAGACTGTAGATACTTAGTGAGATGGGAAGAACGTCTTAATTTAACATATACTATTGTGATTCATTGACTAGTCAATCAAGCATGGTCTTGATTATGAATACATAGTTATTTTTGCAAAAGGGTTGAATATGCTCTGACAAATTCAGGGATTGAAAAAGAGATATGTCAACTTATGTTAAATGTTCAAGAGTTCTGGGGTATAGCGAGCTTGTTGAGTTTCATTGATAAACTGGTTGAGTTGTTATATATCTCTAACAAGTGTATAGCGATTAAAACTCATATCTCGTGGGTCACACGATGTATTAATCTGTGTGAGAATATGATTCATGAAGAAAATGAGTCAGGCGACTTTTGACTTCATATGTGAGTGGGAGATGTAAATAATAATTAAATAATATTTAATTATTAAATTCCACATAAGAAGTGGATAAGGGAGACAGAAGGAGTTGTATGGGAAACGGTTTTCTCAACTCCTGTCTCCTTGTTTTTTACACACTTTGCCACGCTGTTGTACAAAATAGAGAGAATAAGAACGCAGACACAAAGAAAGAAAGAAGAGGGTTCATGTGTGTGAAAGAACTCTAAGTGCGAGAGAACACGCTGAAGCGCTCATGCGTTTGCGTTACAGAACGCACAACACAAGGCAAAAGGAGAACGCGTATGCTGTGTTTTTCTTTCTCTCGTGTATTCTCTCCCGAATTCACAATACAAAATCCAGTCATCGTATTTACACAGTTAATACTATATCGTGAACATTAATCTTCAACCCCGTGTTGAAGATTTGATCCAGGGATCACAGTGTATCAACGTGAGTACCAACAGGTTCGTGTTTCTTCCGCTGCAACACAATCCTACAGTGAGAGGTAAGAGATTTCCTCTCTGTGCATGTTGAGGGATGTGTGTTTCCAACATCATCCATGGTGAACTCGATCCTCCTTGTCGGCACGTCATAATAGTTGAAGAGGGAGTCATTGGTTCCAGCATTGATGAGAACCATAGCTGTGTTCAGAATTTCTCTAGTTCGTTTCTGGCCGACAATAGCCTCTAGTCTCTGAATGTAGTTCTTGAAGTAGGATGGCTGTTTTGACATGGGGATTACTCCAGAGACAGCAGTGGTCAGCTCATCGTATCCGGATCCAGCTGATGCAAAGCTGACTCCCGTGACAACATCTTGGTCGGATAAATTGGGGTCCAAGAAGGGGGGAACTGTTTCCTTGAGGCCTATGAGGGATGCCAGGATGTCGGGTACGAGTTTTCCGTCCGAAAACCTCCCCTTGGGGACACGGCCAGGGAAGTCCTGGCCGTAAGGCGGGTGGTCGCCTCGGAAGGGCGTGAGTATGTAGTTGTTGTTGCCGGTGTCAACGGTGGAGTCGCCGAATACGAGGAGGGCAGGGAATGGTGGTGGTGGTGGTGCTTGGCCATTTGTGGTGGTGGTGGTGGTTCTGCAGAGGTGTGCAGTGATTAGCAAGTGGAGTGCCAAGAAGAGGGGGTAGGATACATTGATTGCACAGCTGATTGTTTGTCCTAAATGGAGCTTGGCTATGTCAATATATAAATTAAGGTTCTGTTTGTGATTAGAACTGTAATTATGATTCATAAGGTTTGTTGTTAATTAACTTTTAAGGTAGAACATAATTATTATATCTTGAAATTTTGCTTCGGGACAATACGGGCTGTGAATTAAATACTGTGAAATAGACTGAGAGGATTTTTGATGTCTTGTTACATTTTATGGTATTACGTCTCGTGTTACACGTGTTAGATAAGTGACACGTATATGGAGAGTAAAATCTCAATCTTTCTTATTAAGGTTGATTGTTAGTATATAGATTAGTTTATCCTATGTGTCAATCATCCAACGATTTATAACAGAAGATGTAACATCAAAATGTATCAGGAGATTCGAACCGGATTGAGGGGACCTTGATCATTGATTAAG
Source organism: Pogostemon cablin (assembly GCA_023678885.1). Taxonomy (NCBI): domain Eukaryota; kingdom Viridiplantae; phylum Streptophyta; class Magnoliopsida; order Lamiales; family Lamiaceae; genus Pogostemon; species Pogostemon cablin. Next base: position 14,132,851 of record CM043005.1, read on the forward strand.
AAAAGTGACGTGTATTAATGGATTGTAGACCTTGATCATTAATTAAGAAAAGTGACGTGTATTAATAGATTGTAAATCTCAGGTGGTTATTTTTTAATCTCCTGTATAACATCAACATTGGTTATTTCTTCATATGGTAAAAGCATTGGAAATCTTGAGTGGGAGGAAAAGTTGGTGGTCCAGCCAGGAAAATGAGGAAGAAAGGATGGGTATATTAAGAAGATAGATTTGTACTGCTTATAGTATATGTGTGTGTGAGAGAGTGAATGTGAGTTGGTAATTCAGAAATATTGGGAACATAAAACTGTCTGTTTTTGTTGTGGGATCAATTGACACCAAGATGGCAAAAACTCATGTGAACGGATCCGAATCTTTAAATTTTGTGTTAAATTATATATCATTTAGTATACAAATGTGTATCTTTATTTTATAAAGAAAATTATTGTGTGTATCTGGGTACATGGACAACACTCCGTGTGCCTTTAAAAATTTGTGTTAAATTGTATACCCTTTAGTATAAATCTTTTATTTTCTAAAGAAAAAAATATTAATGAAAATTGTATAGCCTTTAGAACAAAAAATGTGTATTTTTTATTAATTAAAGTGTGTACCCTTTAAACCAAAGCAATATATCTTACCCATAATACTAAATTTCTAAAGACGCACAGAATATGTTTCGTGCACCGGGCGCGTATAAGCCTCACTCCACCAAGGATCACAACTAGGCCGAAAGATTTCGTTTTTACTTTTTTTACTCTCTGTAGTTACGTATTTATTTACGCTTTGTTAAAGTGTCTAGTTATTTATGCACTAGTAAAAATAAATTCTATTTGAGTGAGGCTTGCGTGCGTCTGGATGCACGGAAACACATTTCTGCGCCTTTTAGAAATTTAGTATTACGGGTATATTACTTTGGTTTAAAGGATATACACTTTAATTAATTAATAAAAGGTACATCATTTTGTTCTAATGAGTATACACTTTTCATTAATATTTTTTTTCTTTAGAAAATAAAGGATACGCATTTTTATGCTAAAGGTATACAATTTAACACAAAAATCTAAAGACGTACAAAGTGTTGTCCATGCTCCCAGATACACATAATAATTTTCTTTAGAAAATAAAGGATACATCTATATACTAAAGGGTATACAATTTAACACAAAATTCTAAAGGCGCACGAAATGTGGTTTGTGCGCCCGGGGTGCACTGGAGTTTTTACCATTATACTAACCTATTCCTATTCTTTTCATTTTATTCATTAATTTAATAAATTTTATTTACTTTTTTATACTTTATTCATCATTCTCAACAACTTTATTTACTATTTCTCTTTAAATTATTAATTTACCCTTACTTTTTCTTATCTTATACTCCCTTTGTCTCATACTTATCTTCACACTTTCCGTTTTCGTTCGTCTCACACTTATGTTTACCACCCAAAAAAGAAAACTTCACATTAACCAACAACCTTAAAAGTTATCTTAATTTCAAAAATATCCCTCTCACTTAACACACATAACATACTTTATAATTTATTTATTACCTAAAAATACCACAATACCCCTCAAAAGTCAATAAAGTTGGTCAAAAAGTAATTTTTCTTAAACTTTGTATCTATAGTATCGGTAAACTTAACTTTGGGACGGAGGGAGTATATTAAAAAAACAATCATTTTTAATATTCATGACCCCTATAATGGGCATAAATACACGAAACGGAGGGAGTATGTTAAATTTATAAATAAAAAGTAAAATAAATACTCCCTTCATTCTGTATTAACGTTGACATTTGTTTTTTACACGAAAATTAAAATAGTATAATATTTTAATATGTAGTGAGGTGAGAGAAAAAATATTTAATGTAAAGTGAGTAATTGTATTAGTGTTATGTATGGGTCTTACATGAAATAATTAATTGTTTTATGTGGGTCCAACTTGACAAAAATGAAATATAAACCTTAACTTAGAATAACGTAAAATGGAAAATGTAAACTTTAACGTGAGATGGAGGGAGTATATGAAAATAGAATATACAAATAAATTAATTGACTAACATTATAAAAAAAGTCATAAAAATTAGTAATTGTTTACAAAATTATAATCACTTAATTTTTTTTTGGTGGTCAGAGCACATGTTTGATATGTATAATCACAACACCCCTTTCCTTGTGTCACGAGGAATCCCACATCTTAATCACGGTCTCTCTCGCGTCCCGATTGGCTACTGCATATCCCCTCTGCATGCGGGATATAATCATATACATATGATTTTTATACGTGAATGAATTAAAGAATATTATTATTTAATGTATGGTATATAATTGTATTAATGAAGTATGTTGGTCTCATATAATTGTATTAATAATATGTGTGAAATGTGAATTTTATGTATTTAAAAAAGAAAAATATGTACCTTTAACCTTTAATATTGTATTAATAATGTGTGTGGAATGTGGATTTTATTAGGCGTTTAAATTGAAAAATATGTATCTTTAATATAAATAAATATATTATATCAAGGGAATGTATATTATACTTATACTATTTATATACATTTGTTTATTCCACAAATGATAGATTATTATTTTTCTAAACAAAAATATTATATATATATATATATATATATATATATATATATATATGTTATCACATGGTTTAAAGATTTTTATTTTTGGAGAAGTAACAATCAATTATTTAAAAAATAAATTTTCAAGTAGTGAATATTAATTCTAGTAATAAAATTGTAGTGTAACAGACCATTATGCCATACAAACTCATAATTCATTACTTAACAAAGTAATTTTCAATGTATCAAAAGAATAAACATGAATTTACCGCATAGACAAACTCAATTTATTTAATCATGATATTAGATGAGATTAAGAACATGTATTTGATTACACCATTTAGGATCCTATTCGAGCTTAAAACATTATTAAAACGTCTAAATAAAATTAAATTACATTAAATTATTTTGTTGGTGATGTTAGGTGCACTTGCTAGAATAAAAATCAATTTAGCTTAGTAGGTATTAAATTTATTTTTAATTATTTATTTTATATAGTGGTGAGATTACTACAAATCTTGTTTAAATTCTTTAGCAAGTATTAGTGTGAGAAAATCTCACAAAATTTTCATGAAATACCTTACGTAGGATAGATTAGGAGTGATAATTTTTATAATGAAAAGTGATATTCAATTAATAATAGATTATAACGATGTCGTAAACAATTTATATTATAAATGAAAAGTTCAAAGACTTGTGTAAAAATGTCTCACGGAAAAATTTTCATGAAACGAATAAAAAGTTATATCATTTAATAAAAAATGATACTCCACTTAATAAAAGTGATAATAGTGCATTGTTTCATGAACACTGTGATAATATTTTTAATGAAAAATTATTATCTTTAATAAAAAGTTATTACTGTTTACATGAGACGATTTCATGCAAATCTTGCTTATGAAAATATTTTAAAAGAAAATGAATATTTCCTTTGTCCCGTTTCAATGTTTACATTTCTATTTTGTGCGTCTCATTTCAATATTTACGTTTTTCTTTTTGGAATATGAGGCACATCTAAAACAATTAATATATCATCTAACACTAATACACCTACCCACTTTACATTAAATATTATATTTTTCCACCCACTATCTATTAAAATATTATACTTCTTAATCAACATACAAAAAGTAAACGTAAACATTGAAACGGGATGGAGGAAATATATTTTTAATAAAAATAATAACTATTTACAAAAATGTAAAATAATCTCAATGTGAGATGGCATCCTACACAATTGTGCCCTAATAATTTTAGAATGTAGACCTTCGAAATGACGCGAGACAATCTCACACAAATGTATCCTAAAATTTTAGACCGATGGAGTGCACCGTAACATAGGTGCGTCCTAAATATTCTTTTTGTTCTATGTATTTATACATTCTTTTCATTTCGAGATGTCCAAAATATTTATACACGTTCTAGTAAAATACATTAGACTACATCTTACATGGAATACTTTTTACATTTTATTTATCATTTTCAATTTTATTTACTTTTTAAAAAATATTACCAATTCATCTCTACTTTTTCTTATATATTATATATTAAAAATATTTTATTTTTCCACCGAAATATCTCCATTTTACTATATTTGGCGTTTCATTCAAATCTTCTCTTTTTTTTTACTAAAAATGATCCATTAATACATATCACATCTCTCTAATATAATTATCCAATACACACAAAATGATAATACTTTTTAATCCACATTAAAAAAATAAATGGTCAGTCGGTCATTTTTGCTCAAGATGGAGGAAGTACAACATTTTTCAACTGCATGAAACGAGGGAATAGTAAACACTTCCTCAGTCCTAACAGAATTTTCATATTTTCTTTGTAAGAAAAGTGGTTTTTTTTTTCTTTTTTCTATTTATTTTTAAAATCATCACTTTGCTGCCGTAATAATAAAATAATTCTGTACTGTTTGATGTAGACGTCCGACCGTACAATTAAGCCTAGTTAAATAGAAAATCGTGGAAGATGAAACAGCGATTTCTTTCACTTCCGAAACGACAACACACGAGAAACTCCCACCTTTCCCGCGCTCCACATCTCCAACAAAATTGTCCACACAACATCAATGCCGTATTTCAACAAGCTGGCTCTCTGCACAACCCAATCCTTCTCAACAAATTCATCTCTTGGTGTGCGGAATCGGGTGGTTTCACAGTCGGCATTCAACTTCATTCCCATGTCATTAAAATGGGGTTTCACGAAAACCTACAAATTAACACTTCCCTCGTCAACATGTATGGGAAATGCTCCGAGATTTTACGGGCTCAAACAGTGTTCGACGAAATGCCTAAGAGAAATGCAGTTTCCTGGAACGCATTGATTGCTTGCTATGCGAGTGCTCGTAGGTCCGGTACTGCTATAGCATTGTTTATCCAGATGCTAAGATCAGAGGATGATCCGGTGACCCCTTTCGGAGTTTCGTCTGCGTTGGTAGCTTGTGCGCAGTTGGGAGACGTTATGCTTGGTGCTGAAGTTCACAGCCTGAGTTTGAAACAAGGTTTGGAGTTTGGTGTCGTTGTGGGATGTAATTTGATTGATATGTATGCAAAATGTGGGGATTTGGAAGATTCTAGAAAAGTTTTCGATGCATTAGTTGCTAAGAATGTAGTTGCTTGGACTTCAATGATCGTTGGGTATGCCCATAATTGTTGCCCTAGCAAAGCAATGAATTTGCTCAAGGAAATGTTTCGTTCCGGTATTAAGGCGAATTGTGTCACTTACAACAGTTTGTTGAGCTCGTTCCGACTTCCAGAAGATCTAGATCATTGCAGGCAGATTCACTGCCGCGTGATTCAGGAGGGTTTAGAGTGTAATCCTTACTTGGTTACTACATTATTGATTGCATATTCAGAGTGTGCCTGTTGCTGTAAGGATTTTTACAAGATCATCTCGTGTTTCAGAATTGGATCAAATTGGATGGAATGCTGTTATTGCTGGATTTTCTAACCTGGGGCTTGCTGAGGAAGCTTTCATGGCTTTCTTTCGGATGAGACGATCAGACATTGCCGTTGACTTCTTCACATTTTCAAGTGTGTTAAAAGCACTTGGGAACAGCTCAGCCCTTGAGGAGGGGAAACAAATTCATGCCCTAGTTTCCAAGACTTGGTACGCTTCGAATTTAAAAGTGCAGAATGCATTTGTTTCCATGTACGCCAGATGTGGTAAGATCGATGATGCAAAGAAAGTATTCTACGCAATGATAGAGCATGATGTGATCTCATGGAATTCTATACTTACCGGCTGTGCACATCATGGCCATGGTAGTGAAGCTATTCGAATGTTTGAACAGATGAGAAGGGGTGGAATTAACCCAAACCTTACCACTTACCTTATAGCACTCACTGCTTGCAGCCATGTTGGGTTGCTAGATAAAGGTCTAGAGTACTTTGATCTGATGAAAAGAGATAATTTACATCCACGGTCAGAGCACTACGCATGCATTGTGGATCTCTATGGTCGTGCCGGATTTCTTGATGAAGCAGAGGCCTTCATCAATCGAGTGCCTATTGATCAGCAAGGGCCCCCTACGTATAAAGCTCTATTGAGTGCTTGCCGAGTTCATGATAATAAAGAGATAGCTGTACGTTCTGCCAGAAAGCTTGTAGAACTGTGTCCTGACGATCCTGCTATATATGCATTATTGGCAAATGTGCTGGCAACGGATGGTAGATGGGACGCAGCAGCAGCTCATAAGCTGATGTCTGTTAAATGCGTGATGAAAACGCCAGGTCGTAGCTGGATATGAAGTCCTGTGTTGCTGTTGGAACTTAAACAAGACGATGTCCTGTTGGTTACCCTGCAGTAAATAAACTGGTATGCTCCTCGAAACAATATCACGCATTATGAATCTTTCTGCATCATATGGCCCTCTTGTAGTAGATCATCCGTGATGATTGAGGTTTTCATCTTAATTCTCGCATGCATCTTGCAAAGAAGAGTTTGACCCTTTGTTGGCTTGTCAGACATCCTTTTTTTCCAATTCATCTCTAACAAGTCATCATTATTAATAGAACGAAATACACGATGAGCAGGTTGTTCGCTCAAAATAAACCAAGTCCTGAACTTCCAAGACCTCTTTATCTGGACAAGAAGATGCCTATTTACATAATGCTCAAGACAGATGAGATACAGGCTGCATGAAATTTCAGTTTGAAACCATGTAGAAGATATGTGTTGCGAGAAAGAAACCTGTTAGTATGAACACAGATCAAGTGCCAAGGAATTGCAGAATTTGATATGAGACCACCAGGTAGTTATTGATATGGTTATGACATGCCATTGTTTTAGAAAGTGTAGAAGAAAAACTAGCAGAAACAAGGGTAGATTTACTTAATTATGCATCAGTTCTCAGAGATGTTATGGGAAGAGAGATCTTGTTTGTTTTAGAATATTGAGGTTAATCAAATTTTGTCTGTGAATAAGAAGTTTCTGTTTATGAGATTTAGTTAAAAGATTATGGCATCAGTGAAAACTATGTTATTATTCCTTAAAAAATGCAAGATATTTCGCTGTACCTTTCTTGTTTTAACAATTTACTATCTAGAGATATTTTTATGTCCATCCATAGGTGTATTTTCACAAAAAATGGGGAAAAGAAACCAGTGAGAGATTATTGCATAATCGCAAATAAATAGGAAAGTAAAGCAAAACACTCATTTTAGAGCAGGACAAAGTCAAACTGCTATTTAAAGTATGATTCACATATTTACAACAGGCAATAATTAGTTTGTTAAGCTAAAACAACTACTGGTTTTCAGATTATAGTCCACAGAATAACCCTAAATCCATGCCTTGAATTAAGCTCTAGTTCTTGTTATATATTCCTCGTTTCCTCTCGAAAAACCGAATTCGCAAAATTAACACACAAACAGGAGGATTTACTGCAATGGCTCAACTTGAGAGGAGAAAAGGAAGCCCTAAAACACCTAAATCTCAAACATCCCCGACTTTCGAACAGCTCCTAAAAGGTTCTTTGATTCAGGCCCCGAATTAACAGTTCGTTATATGATAATGTGCTTTTCTCTAACATATTTTTGGTGATTTATTTGGACCTCCAGTTGAAGAGACATACTGGTCATCAAATACATCTCCTACCAATAGAATTAGTCATCATGAAGACGGATCTCTCAGCCCTTCCCATAATAAGAAATCAGTTCTTACAAAAGTAAAGGAGAGAGCTAAGAAGTTGAGGTATAGTTTGAGTGGGAAGAGGAGAATTGAAATGGACACGAGCGAACATCACATGAGTACACCTCAAAGTCAACATGGATCTCAAAGTCAACATGGGGTTACCTCGTGTGATGATTTTGATGATGTAAAAGACTACGATCCAGAGTATCTTGGAGCTCCAAGTAATCCTCTTTACCAGTTTTATTTCATGTCCATCATTGCAGCCTTTTTCTTAATATAACTTGTACTTCTTTGATTTACTTGCAGTGTACGAGTCAGAGGCAGCACCGGAGTCTTTAAAAGAGACGGCTAGGCAGCACCCACGAGCAGTGCCGGTGGTATCTGAGAAACATAGGATGCCGAACAGGATAAACCAAGAAGCTACACCAGAAAATGACAAACCTGTTAGTCCAAACACGACCATGAGTGAAGCTGTATCTGAAACATTGGCACCTGCCTATACTGCTATGTCCGATGCAACCCACAAGATTGCTACAAAGCTTGTCCGTTTAGCTGTGGCAACAGAAGAAACACAAGAACAAGCACCTGTTCATGGTCATGTTCCTAGTGGAGCACTCAGGACAGTAGCAAATGCTTCACAGACTGCTATTCCGCCACCTTCTGAATCCAAATCAATGAGTGAAAATGCTGGAAATCTAAATCCGCAAACATGGGATAAAGGTGTTTCCATAAAGGAGTATTTCTTGAACAAGCTGGAGCCTGGGGAAGATGAAAGAGCACTTTCACAGGCCATAACAGAGGCTATCAGTCCAACAAAAGCAACTGGAGATGCTGGTGTGGTGGAGAAGGTGAGAGGGGCTGTCACTTCCTTTTTCTGGCAAGAGGAAACCAACAACTCGATGGCAAAATCTGCCAGCTTACCTGCTAATGCTCCTGCCTCTTCGAACGTTCAACCTTCTAGACAACAAAGTCAAATTACCTCTACAAATGTTCCTAAAACTCAAGCCACCAGAGCCAACTCCTCACCTCTCATCCCGCTTTCATCCAATGCTTATGAAGGTAATATAAAGTTTCACTTCATTCTCATTCTACAGCATCGAACACAGTTTCCATTTCGTATCAGAATATGGTGCTCTTTCAACAATATTGCTATATATCATGGAATTTATCTAGAAATTTTGAAAAAAAAAACACTACCAACTTTTTAACTGATGGGGATTTTGTCACAGTTCATGAGGAAGAAAACCATGTAAAGATTCTCCAGGCCAACTGAAGACTCTTAAGCAGGCAAATGAAAAGTGATGAAGATATGCATTCCATTGATGTCTGCTATCAGATATTGACTACTGATATATGACAGATTTTAGCATATAATTTTCTTATATTTTTTTTATGATACCCGCCCGTGTTATAGAGGCTGAGGTTTAGCTTATACTCCGACTAATTTGTTAATCATGAGAAAATGAAAACAGCAAACGGGAACATAGGATCTAATCTAGCTTTATGTGGCATGTAAATACTTGTAAACTATGGGTGCTTTGCATGTATAAAAGCTCATGCATATGCATATATGCAGAAATTTGATGATGGAAATATTATAGAGAATGTTGCATAGGACAGAAATTTGATGATGGAAATATTATAGAGAATGTTGCATAGGATTCCATATTTACTTTTACCAAGAAAAATCTTAAAATTTTAAATTAATTATAGGGATAATTGCTGTGATCCCAGATCCATGATTCAATTGCAGATAAAACTAATTTTTTTAAGCCACACAACGGATCCTTTTTATATACATCTAATGCTAAATGCATCCCACGTTAATTCAACTTCCATTTTTTATTTACTAAGGTCATCCCAAAAAACCCATTGTACCCTTTTGCACAACTTTGCACAATGTTTGATGCCGAAACTTGGACACCACTCAACACCGGAAAACTTGTATGAGATATCCAAATGTTCAAGTACCATTTTGCAGCGAACACTTGGATACGATTCCTAAAAAATATTTAAGTCTTGTTAGGTGCTGAACACTAGGATAAGATCTCAATTAGTGTTTAAGTACTGTACATAGCCTATAAGTTATTTAAGTGTTCGGCACTGAACACATTGACAAAATTTGACTTAAACATGCTACATCTCGAACTAATGGCAAATTATGCTATAAAAATCAAAATGCAAATCTAAAGACATCGTCATATTATTTGTGAGGCCTGCCTACATTGGTGGGTGGGTACAGAAAGTAGCACATAATGCAAAACATAAAGCTACATTTTTTTTTATCAAAATGTGTAAATGTTTTTATTTGTTAACTTACAAAAGTTGAGTTTTTAATTGAATCAAAGTATAGACATCAAGGAAATGAAACCTGCATGGTAAGTGCTGACACTTGATCCTTTCATTTTAAGAACTTAGATTCAATTTCTTCTAGGCTCAACCCTTTGGTCTCAGGAACAGAGGTTATCACAAACACGAGCGCAAGTACAGCAATTGCCCCGAATAGAAGAAAAAGATTTTCGGCTCCAAGTAACTCCTGCAAAAATGTATCATGGTGACAGAATTTTGTGGAATAATCATTTTGGATTAAATAACTTCAGAAGAATTGCATTAGTTTCACAAATCAACATGCCAATGCTATTAGGTAAATTGGGTCGGCTCAAAAAGATACTAAAATGCATTAATACAATAGAAGACATTTTATTATATAGTACATACCAATTCTTTTTCATAAAATATTGATATAAGCATGCCCTAATTAAGTTTTTTTATGTCAGATATTGAAAATGATTAATAAAAAAATTTTAAAAAAATTATTCACTTAACGTGTTGATGTACACATCCTCCGCTTAACAAAAAATGCAAGCACACTAGCACACCAACATTTGAGCAACTAAAACTCCCAAGTCAGCCAAGGATGGAGTTAGACAACATTAGACTAAGCTATTATGCTTTAGAAAAGTGGAATTAAAGGGATCATTAGTGGTTACTCGGAGTCTCAAAAATGTAGAAACTATTCCAAACAGTTGGTCTGAAAGGTCTGCAAATTATACAAAAATCAGTGGAACACTCCTCAAAGGTTGGCATTTGCATGTCAGAGAAACACTCATGGTGAGCTAATGGTGAATAGTCCAACTCTTGAAGGAGGAAGACCTAGAAGAAGACCCTGAGGAGAAATCCAACAAAGGAAAAAGTGATACCTAGAACTCCATAAGCGCTACTTGGGTGAAGGATGCTTATGAGCATTTTTAATTTCCTAAATTGAAAGAATTTTGAGTAACAAAAAAGATTCCTTTGTTTTCACAGTTGCATGAATTTAATGATATTTTGTGAAAATGATGGAATATCATTTACTGTTCAAATTCTATTATTAATTGAAAAGGAATAAAAATTACATTCACATGCAGCCTAGAGTCTAGGTAGTGCTCATAGCGCTAGTAAGCTTGGCCCAATTTGCATGTTTCGTAGTCATTTGATGTCTCCTCATGGTCTTGTTCAAAGTCCTCCTCCTAAGTGGTGAACTCCTCACCAATAGTCTACTGTTGGAGTAATTCTCTAGCATGCATGGATAGTCAAGTAATAAAATGTCAACCTTCGAGGTGCATTCCACTTGTTTTTTGTATAATTGCTCAGCTCATTCAGATAGAACTTCTACAAATGTGGTCTGTAGGGCAGACACATAACACGGAAGATCCCTCTAATTCTTCATTATTTTCCAAGTACAATAGCTAAGTTTATCCCACAATATGATAGACTGGTTGTTGGAAGTTCCTAAACTCAAGTTTCCTTCGTTTGAAGGATGGGTGCTAGGCTACCACTTTCTAGCGATTAAAGCATGTCATCCACGAATCTATTCAAAATTAAGAGAGTAAGTTATTCTACAGTTCATTTATCATTTCTATTCTAATGCTGACTTGAACTTAATATGCTTGCATCAAGATTCTATAAAAAAAATATATTAGTATATTATTACATGTCATGTGTTGCATAATTGCATGCATTACATTACATCAATACTCTTTAAAAAAAATTATAGATTTGACCATTTTGAGCTGACATGATTTGACCAGAGCAGAAATACATGAATTATTGGTCAAATTACAAGATTTTGACAATATTTGGATATTTAAAGACAACACATAACCATAAATTACTCCATTAAGAAAACTATAACATCTCAGCATATTTTTCTTATTTGAAAACTAAGTAAAAGTTTAAGAAAATTTTAATCTCAACTTTCTTTTAAATCTTGGTTTAAATGGAGCTGATTTTCGTGAGTACATGACTGGCGGCTCAAACACAAGTTCATGATTTGAAGTTCTAATTCCTAAAATTAGGTTGTTAAATTCCTGTAATTTGGACAGAAAATGAAAGTTATCATAATAATTCTAAGTAAATTGGAGTACTGCATGCGTCACTCTCGCCCTTCCGCACAAAATAAACTCTGGTTAGCAATCACAGAAGATCAAGAATAGATGCAGTACCTTCAATGGAGAGAACGCCAAGGTGACTATGGCGTTTGAACCGAAATTTGTAAGCACAGCAAGACTAATACCCTTTCCTCTTGTGCGAAGTGGGAATATCTCAGACACCATTAGCCAACTGATAGGTCCAAATGATATCTGAAATTTCAAATAGCAACCAAAGTAGTGTTATGAACGATTTCACAGGTTATAATGCAATATTCTAAATGTAAGTTTTCATTAGGGTAATATGATCACACCTGATAGCAACCAACATACAGAAGCAATGCAGCTACAGCCACCAGTGGAAACCCTCCCAAGAACTTGTAGTAAGCAGAAAGAAGCAGCAGAGAGAAGGCCTGAGATTAATTCAAAATCAAAATTATGTAAAAATTAAACTATTTTTTGGATTTTGAACATCAATGCAAACTATATATGGATAGAAGGTTACGTACAAGCCCACCAACCCCTCCTATTAGCAGTGGTCTTCTACCAAGATCATCAACCTTCAGGACAGCTACTCCAGTCATTAGCAACTGTAGAAGATACGAAAGTAGACAATGAACAGCTACTTACATTTGAAAGTTTAAAGGCAGGTTAAAGAAATCCTCTCTTTAAGATACCTTAAACACACCCACAACAACTGAAAGTTTTGTAGCATCAGCAGCAGCAGAGAATCCAGCAGTCTTTATGCAAAGGTGAAAGTGAGTACAAAATACTTGGACAAATAATGAGAAAGGTGGAAGCCTGGATGTCAAACAAGTTGAAGAGTTCGGACATGTAGATGTGGAGTACCTGAAGAATAGAACCCGCATAGTACAGAACACTTGGCTGCCCAGTAATCTGATACACGCACAGTGCAATTAATGTTCTTTGATTAGAAAATAGAAGACGACATCTAAAATATGCAACTGGAAGCAATAACATCAACCTGCTGAAAAAGAACCAATCCTCCACCAATTATAAAGGCCTTTAGGCCTGGCCCCTGAACAACCTCAAGAAAGCTACCCTCTGAATCCTGATCAGCATAAGTAGTTTTCAGGGAATCGAGAGTTGCTTCAATTTGCTTCTCAGATACTTTGTCATCATCACTAGACCTGCCTCTGAGTTTTCTCAATGACTGTATAGCCTTCTCTTTGTATTCTTGTAAGGAAGCTTTACCTTGAATAGCCCTAAGAAGTAACCATCGTGGAGAAGCAGGGAGACTCAACATACCTAGCCCCATTAGCAAAGCAACTGGGGCACTGAAACCATACATGTAACGCCACCCTCCAACAGCATTGATTTGAAAACTACCAACGAAATAACCCAACTGTATAAAAAATCATTCATTTTACAGTTATACTTTCGTAGGAAGCAAACAGAACAAAAAAATTATTGGGGGCGGAGAAAAGACCCACCAATATCCCAAGAACTATGAAAAGCTCCTTCAGAGATATCAAAGTTCCCCGAATTTGAGATGGGCACGTCTCCGCAATGTAAAGAGGAGCCCCATGCATTGCCTGCAAAACTAATATGATTATGATCTGATGAATTATTGGTAGTTCAAAATGTTGAAAATTACATCAACTGAGAAAGGACATAGAAAGATTACCATGCCAATACCGAGACCATATAGCAACCGGGCAATCAAGAGAACTCCAAGGCCAGGAGCGTAGGCAGTTAATGAACCACCAATCAAATACAAGAGGGATGCAATGATAAGTTCTCTCCTCCTTCCTAGATGTAAATCAATCGAAACATGCATCATATATTCATAAAGAAATTTAATAAAGAATGTTGAAATAATGAGACTGAATAGAGTACCAAGGAAATCAGCCAGGGGAAACACTATGAGGGAACCAAGAAGAGCTCCATAAAGGGAGCCGCTGACCTTTATTAAGAGTAAATCAAACAAGAGTAGTCAAAGGAGCATGTTTTCTTAACTGATTCCAGAACTAAAATGAATAATAAGGCATACCACCAAACCAAGCTGAACAGCTGAAAGGTTGAACCAATTTGTACCACTAAGCTCAGGTGACTGCAATGAAATAGTAGCTCCAGAAGTAGCGCCAATGTCATAGCCAAATAATAGACCACCCAAGGCAGGGAAAAGAAATCTGACAATGAACTTTAGCAGTTACTATATACAGAGAACATAAATTACATAGAAACAACTGCAATGGTAAGAGGTCAATATTAGAACTGATAATACATTAAGATTCCGTATAAAACCAAGGAAAATGGTTTTGACAATTAAAAAAGACTAGTAATTTAAAATTCAATAAATGAGCTAACTTTACCCAGCAAATTAAAGTAGCTAGAAAACTTTATGTTACCTCGTCCTCATCCTCATAATATAATGCAAGTACGAAAAATATACCAGTATGTATGTTCTTCTTTCACTTACTATATCATATGATCAATGCAATGCTGCTGTATAATGTCAGATTAAGGGGCCGCTTGGTTCAAATTCTTCAATCGGAATGGCAATGGGTTTCATTAAGGAGCTCAATCACAATGGATTGGAAAGTGATTGAAGGGTGGGGAGTAGTTATTGAATCCATGGGAGTCATAGAGGAATTTTGATTCCCATTATATCAAACAAGCATCAACAATGGGAATTAATATACCTCCATTCCCATTAACCCCACCCAATACCCCCAACCAATCACCCCCTAAGAGTAACCAAAGCCCCCACAAACCCCCAAATCAGTAGTAATCCCTTAATTTCAACCAGATATTTTGATAACCCTGGGGGTCGCAATTTTCACAAACTGGAGAAAAAAGAGAGTATTTTATACCCCCATAGAACAGTAGAAACGAATGCTTACGGTAAGATAACAGACAACCAAGAAAAGACCTCCCGCTCCTCGGTTTCTGAATTCAACGATTTAGCTTCATCCGAAGAAGCTCCAACCTTGGATCACAAACATAAACAACTGGACAAATTAAGACCTCCATAGTCTTACAATGGACTCAAATACATTCAAGCAACTACCTTAATCAAATTAGGTTTGGGAGCAAGACGTAGCAAAGGCATTCTAAAACCAGTACAAGGAGCATCTAAAAGGGCGGGATTTCGTAATGATAGGCTATGAGGGTTAGCAGCAGCAATGGCGGAAGCAGGATTGGATTTCTTGGCAGCGCAAACACGTGAATGTGAGCTCTTACTCCAGAGCTTGAGACTCAACAATGGCGGAGCACAAAGTGAAGCCATTATTCGTGAAATGGTTGTTCATCCAAATCCAAGTAGAAAATCATTTGTCATATATATATGGAATGAAATTAATTTTGGATGATTATATCCGAAATGTTTATGTCGTGAGTGACTGATTCTTGTGGTGAATGGGCGTCCAAATACGTTTCGCTGTCAGGGGAATGGCCCATGAAACTCGGTTATTAAAGTCAAACGCAAATGGAGAAGATTCTAGTTCCAGTACTAACTACAACTACAGTAAACTCATCTTTCCACGTACTTTCACAAGCCGGAAATATTTTTGGCTATCGTTTAGTTAATCGTAGGAATTAAAAATTTAGATTTAAGATCAGTTGGATTTAGTAGATTTATTTAAACCTTAAAGATAATTTAATAGGCATTAAGTTGCAAAATACTCCATTTAATATGTAGCGGACAATATAAAATACTTCCTCTGTCCACGTTGAGGTTCTCATTTTATTAGGGATGTAAACGAACCAAGCCGCTCGTAAACTATTCGAGACTCGATTCGAAAAAAAATTCGTTCGAGTTCGTTGGTGGAAAAAAACGAGCCGAGCCGAGCTCGATTTTTGAGCTCGATTATTTTTTCGAGCCGAACTCGAGCCCGAGAGTGTTTGGCTCGAAAGCTCGCGAACGTGTTCGTTTACAGGCTCGCGAACGTGTTCGCGAACATGTTCGTTTAAAAGCTCGCGAACATGTTCGTTTATAGGCTCACGAACATGTTCGTTTATTAAGTTCGCGAACGTGTTCGTTTATAGGTTAGTGAACGTGTTCGATAATAGGCTCGAATAGTGGTCAATATGCTCATTCTTCATATTATTACTCCATTATTATTATTATTATTATTATTATTATTATTATTATTATTGTTATTATTTATTATAACATATTAATATGGTAATTTTAGAGTTTAAAATTTTTTACATAAATAAATAAACTTATATATATATATATATATATATATATATATATATATATATATATATATATATATATACTTTTATCAATATAATTTATATGGAATATAAATTTATAATTTTAAAAATATAGTATACTTTAAATTAAAGAAAAATTTTAAAGTATGACAATGAAAATAATGAAATTATTAAAACGTAATTAATAAAAATAAAATTAAAAAGAGAGTGCATGTTATTAATTCTAAATAATGAATTGAAAGTCATATTTATAATGGGTTTAAAGATCTAAATTTTTTATTTTTTATTTCTATATAAGATTTAGTTTTGATTTATTTATACTTAAATTTGAATAAATATATGTATTTATATACATTAAATTTTAACTAATACTCCCTCCGTTCCGGAAAACTTTTCACCTTTACTGTTCCACGTTATTTAAGAAAAGTTATATTTTTTGACCAACTTTATTGACTTTGGAGGGTATTGTAGTATTTTTAGGTAATAAAAAGTATAAAGTAATGATATGTGTGTAAAAAAGGAGTGGCAAATTTGAAATTAAAGTAATTTTTGAGGTTGTTGGATAAAGTGATGTTTTCTTTGTTAGGGGGTGAAAGGTTTTGTGGGGCAAACAAGTGAGGAAAGTGAGAAAAGTATTATGGGACGGAAGGAGTAGTAGTTAATAAAATTGTAAGTATTTTAAAGTCGACACCTCATTAATACATATATATATGTGTATATATATATATATATGTATATATACATATATATATATATATATATATGTAAAAATAAATTAATTTAATATAATTATTTATTTATATTTTAATAATATAATTTTATTTGAAGGAGAAATTTCGAATTTATATACACCCGTATTTGCCTTTTAATATTAATATTATTATTATTATTATTATTATTATTATTATTATTATTATTATTATTATTATTATTATAGTTAATGGGATAACATAAGAATACATTCAAATTTTAGGCAAATACTTGTGTGACACCGTCTTACATAAGGTCTTACGTGAGATGAATAAAAAGTTTATAAAATGTTAGCACTTTCGCTATATTCCATATAAAATGTTAGTTTTGTTTATATTATAAATAGTTCATAAAATAGTTCACTACACTATTATTACTTTTTATCGATTGAATATCACTTTTAATTAATAATATTATCACTTTTTATTCGTCTCATGTAAATATTTACGTGAGACGATTTCACACAAGACCTACTCCAAAATTTAAATTAAATACATACTCCATATACTTATAAATGTTAATTAAAAAAATCTTTTGTTATATTATTAATATATATTTTAATTAATAATTAATACTTCTAATAATTAATAAAAATTTATAATAGCTCTATATTTCACTTTTTATAAAAAAATTATTAATAAAATTTTATTATTCATACCTCACTCAAACCTTTATACATTAAAAAACAAAAAAAAAATTATTTTCAGCTTAACGAGCCGAACAAGCCCGAGCTCGAACAAATAACTAGTTTTTATCGAGCCGAATTCGAGCTCGAGTTTTTTTTTTATTCAGTAAAAATATTTCGAGCTGAGCTCGCGAACTGTTCGCGAGCTCTATATTTTACACACGAGCCGAACTCGAGCTTAAAAAATAAAATTCGAATCCCTTTAAAAAAAATTCGAGCCGAGCTTCGAACCCGGATATGTTCGGCTCGGCTCGACTCGATTACATCCCTACATTTTATTATATTGGGCGTCTCATTCAAATATCCTCATTTTTCACTTTTAGTAAAAAAATACTCCCTCCGTCCCACGTTAAGGTTTACACTTTCCATTTTGGGTTGTCCCATGTTAAGGTTTACATTTCCTTTTTTATCAAATTGGACCCACGTAAAACAATTAATTATTACATTTAGGACCCACACATAACACTAATACAACTACCCACTTTACATTTAATATTATTTCTCTCACCTCACTATACATTAAAATATTATACTCCTTAATCTCCGTGCAAAAAGCAAACGTCAACCTTACCATGGGACGGAGGGAGTATCATTCACTACTAATATAACTATCAACTACATATAAAATAATCATACTCCTCAATCTACACAAAAAAAGCAACCGGGGACTTTTGGGTCCCTCCGTCCTCCCCAAAAGTGGACATTTGTTTTTTGCACGTGGATTAAAAAGTATTATTATTTAATGTGTAGTTGGTAGTTGTATTAGTGGGGTGTGGGTCCCATAAATTTATTGTATTAGTGATGTGTGGGGGTCTCATGTGTTTAAAAAGGAAAATGTGGACCTTTGGTGCGGACGCCCAAAATGGCAAAATGTCCACCTTTCGGGAGGACGGAGGGAGTATGTAATGTACAATTGTATTAATATGGAGTGTGGACCCATATAGAGTGGATTAAGTATAATAATAATTTTTTTTGTCACATCAATAATAAAAGAAATAAATATTTTTTAATGAAACTTATCAAAATGGCAAAATGAATATCCATCAAGGAAACGAAATGAGTATCAAATTTAGTAAAATCGGATTACATAAATTTCACCTACCTTTTACACGCATTATATCTTATACATCAAAAGTATATATCACAATCCACTACATATTAAAATATTATACTCCCTCTGTCCCACCCAAAGGGTAGTATTTATTTTTTGCACATGGATTAAGAAGTATTACTCCACAATTTAATGTGTAGTGAGTAGTTGTATTAGTGGTGTATTAGTGCGAGTGTGGACTCCGTATTTTAATTGTATTAATGTATTTGTGGTTTCCATATGTATAAAAATAAAATGAGAGTCTTTGGATGGGACACTCAAAATAGAAAAAGTGAGAAAGAAGGAGTATTCATTGTCTACATATAAACAGTAAATGTAATTATTGCAGTGTAGTATATGGTAAAATTTGTCTAAGTTATAAGCCCAATATGTGACGTAGTCAAAACACGTAATCCTCCCATACACATTAATTATAAAATTAATATCAATATTTAATGCACATTAGGAGTATTTATAACTAAAAAAATCTGAAAGTAGCTCGTTAGGAAAATATTTTGTGGGTGGAAGTGGTGAATCTGAGGGAGTGTTAATTAGAATTGTGTGGGTTGTTTTGACTTATGATTTTAAGTCCGCTCACAGACTCCACAACTTTATAACAGAAACCATATTTTGCGCCTTATGTAAGCAAAAGTCATTATTACCCTTCCCAAATATAGCCAACCCACCCCTGACCCCCTTCTCTTATCTTAATATTCCTTTCCATCAAACAAAATTGTTTTCCACAACCAACTCCTTTTTGGGCTACCAAGCTTCCATATTCATGGAAAAAGGCAAGAAAGAGCACAGAAAGAAGAGGAGATTCCCCTCCAGGTTGAAGAAACGCGTTCCCCCGACCCTCCACGTCGACACCACCAAGGCCGACGGAGATGGCTTTGGCAACGACGCCATCCCCTTCCTATCACCACTGGTGCTTTCTACAGAAGATGCCTTAGAGGTGGGGGTAGAGACCAATGCAAAAGAATTTGGAGAAACTACCTCCACATCAAGCGTTGGCGGTGGGGGGTGGAGACATCCTGCAATCGGAAACATGAAGGAAGGTTCAAAACCGGGTGCTTATATCAAAATCTGAAGCTTGCTTTTCAGATTGAATGCTGCAAACTAGTAGATCATTCATTATGTACATGATCAGCTAGCCCTTGCTTGTCATTTTTCCATAGCTTGGTTGTTCCTTATTGATTGCATATATGGAGAGTATCATTAGCTTCTACCATTTTTCACATAACCTATGGCAATCCAGGTAATATATAATGAGTGAGGCTCTTGTGCCCCCGGGGACACCGTGCCCCTTTGCAATTTAAACACTCTAGCAATACATAGGTTTAAATAGAATATTGAGGGGGAGGGTTGCGTTCACATGGGGGCATGGCGTGTCCTCGGGGGCGCAGGAGCTTTTGCCATATATAATCTGATATAACACGAGATATTCTGGTAGGAACTACACCACAATTGCAAACGGAAAACGTTACTATCCTCCAGTTAAAACTTGTAGCATGAACAAAGTTTAGAGAGCCTGCTGCTGCAATTTATAACAAAACGGTCAAGAACTCGGGGTATATCTGTTAACATGTTTTTACAAAAATAAAAATCGATAATAAAACACAACGGAGACCACAAAACAGTGAGACGAAAGATTTTACCACAAATTCTACGAGTTATCAAGCTTTAAACTAAAAACATTGGAAACAAAACTCTGTATGTACATGTGCCACCACAACTAATTCTGATTTTTCTCGGGTTCTCATTAAGAAAGAGCAACTCAAAGCAAAAAAAAGAGATGATCTCAGGTAATCCTCTGAACTGGAAGTGGCTATTTTTTCCAATGACATCAGAAGTCAAATTCTCCAGTTGCCTGAGAAACAATCGAAGAAGTAAAAACATCATGTCCAGTATCGAAACAAATAGACATTGAACATGGATAGAACATACCTTGTTAAACAGAATGTCTTTATTATTTATGTGCATAATCCCATCTTTCAGTGTGCATTTCCACCTGCTCTTGGTTCTTGTCACCTAAATACAGAATTAATCTGGTAAAAATAGCGTCTTCATAAAGTAAAATAGCTGAAAAATATCATCATCATATTCATCAGAGGTAGACAATAAAGAGACACAAAACTTGTAGAATTTCACTCAGCACCTTGTCAAACTGAGCCAAAACTAAATGTGTTGTGTTCAAGTCCTCCCCCTGGTCCACATCATCCAGATCATCATCGTCATCTTCATTCAAGGGCTCATCGTCTTCATCATCTCCAGTGTCATTCTGAAGGGGAGCAGGAGTTGCTGCAACCATGTCTAGTTGAACAGATGGTAGAATATCAAAACGGAGCATAAATAAATTTAAAATGACAGGGATGATTGGAAAATCATCCTTAAGGTTCAGCTGATTACAATAAAATGCAAAAATAGTTGTATACTTACAACTTGCCCCAATTTAGGGTGGTACAAAAAAATGCAAATCTTGAAGGCGATGTTTGTTATACATAATAAAGGAAGTATTTGTAAAAGAATAAATATATTGTGTTTGTGTTATTAGGCTAAAACTATAGGGTAGCATTGATACCATTTGGCATAGGTGTATTCACTATATTGTAGTCTTCATTGACAACTCCTTGGTAATTGTAAATCTGTCGAGGTATGAAATAACCAACTTTGTTTAGAGAACAACTAAAAGTTAAATCGAATATAAGTTGCATCTTGCAAAGTCAGCCAACATAGAGCAATTAAAACATAAGAGGTAGCTCGGGTCGCAGGAGATACAAGCAAAGACAGTCAAAACGTAAATGTAAATGTAAAATATAGTAGTTTTTAACAGGATAAACATAAATATAGATGATTGCTTCCACATGTCAGATTTGAACTACAAATCACTGAATCCTGCCTCAAAAGTCGTAATTCAAACAAAATTTACAGCTTGCAATAAATGTCAGCTTGTCAGCAGCTATACTAGCTAACAAAATAAAGATTCAGGAATCGGCCAGATATTAGAAGAGTGACATGCTAATCTTAAGAAAAATTTAGGTAATGCGGCAATCTACTTGGAACAGCTGCATCCATGACAAACAACATTTTATTTTATCATACTACAACATAACTAATGCAGAAAGGAGAATCCAAACATGGAACCACAAAAGCATAGTTCAAACTGCCTGCTTTTCAACGCAAATAAACAGTTCATCAAATTGATAACATAAGTAGAAAGTCAACGACGAAGTTCGTACCTGAAAAGTGCATTATCAAGGTGTTGAGATATTAAAAATAAAAAATAAAAATTGAAAAGTTATCGAGAACATCCAGTAAGCAGAACAAAAAGGACCTAACACATTTTTCACAATTCCAAGGTGTTTTCTGTAAGCTGAAAACATTTAGTCTTTTAGAACTAATAAGGATATAACACACGTGCTTTCTTCGTATTGTCATATGGAAAAATATTCCAGAAGTCAATGTTTTGACGGCACAAAGATGCGACCAAAAAAAGAAAAAGAGATATAATAATGACATGGTTCGAACAAGTTCAACCTGTGGAGTGAGAATGGAATGCATTACATGCATGTAAACTTCTTTCTTAATAATTACATTTTAAAAAAGATTAATCTGCCTTAGCCAGTTTAAGGAGAAACAGTTAAGGGCTATGATAAATCCTCGCTGAGTGCTTCCCCTCCACAGAAGAGGGAATAAAATAAAAGGAGTGTCAGCCATTAAACAATGGAATCACTGCCAGACTTCAATTACAATCAAAGAGCTGACCATCCTAATCCATCACAGTTCAAACCAATTTGAATCATACATGTTCCTGGCTATTAAATTACAATGATGGTTTACCCATAAGCAATTTGTAATAAATAATATCACACTGTATCGAAAGGAATGTGTAAATGTGAATTCAGACAATGCGACATTAAGAGACAATTAGCAATTTCTCTTGTCAATCAGAGCCACTTAAATAATCATCAATTCCAGACAGCAAATAAGAAATATCACATAATCATAAAATTGGAAGTGCTAAAGAATGATGACATGAGGATAGCAGGTAACAAGTAGAGAAAACGAGAAAATGTTGTAAGAAAGAAGAAGCAAAATTCCAGTACAATGCCTCACTGTAAAATTAAGAGATAAAATAAATAACATAAAATAAAACACTTTGATTAAGAAAAAAGAAGAAATTCTCAGATCCATAAATCTGCTAATTGTATAAATGTTATAATGAGTCTCAATACTTGCCAGTGTGTCATTTGCTTATTGCACAAAAAGCTGAGAGATATACTCACATTGGGTGTAGAAAGCACATCATCATATGGATCAGGTATGGGACCATCCAATTGTGGTATCCAAGACGAAGAGTTTACCCCTTGAGAAAGCATTTGTTGAACACCCCCCTGAACCACCTGTCCAATGCAACTGAAAAATAATGAGGATGAAATGAGAAAATAAAATGTCCAAGAAGGGTGACAAGCCAGCATGGCAAAGAAAGTAAAAGACTGCAAGTGCCAAGTCAGGCAATCAATTTCAGACAAAAATTTATAAGAACAAAACAGTTACTTCATAGAGGTGATGTTCCACTACAAGCTGACCTTGTTTAAACAGTTACTTCATAGAGGTGATGTTCCCATATTGTCATATGTCACATGGAAGAATTCCTAAATGATAACGTCAGAATGTAGCACTACCAATCATATGAAGGCGGCCACATTTACCAATAGGGGAAGAAAAGTGAAACTAACATGAGATGATGAGAATTTTACTTGATGAGACATGGGAACTGGGAAGTAACGAAGGAAGGAGAGTTTTATGATTTTGCAACTTAATTATTCCTAGAGAGCAAAAAAAGAGAATACCAGATGCAATATTTTCCAGAAATCAACAAACACTTACAGAACGTTTGGTTTCATTATCCATTTTCATATCTATTTTTTTCTGAAAAAGCAAATGTTTTTTATCCTTTAAAACTCCATATAAGTATTCATCCTCACTAGTCCGAATTATTCATAAAAAATGTTTGAATTATTTTATATCCAAGTCTACTCCACTACATATCACAAAACAAAATTGATAAGACACCCACAGTGGAGTATATTTTTCCATAAATGCAAAATATCATATGTTTTCCTAATAAAAATACCGAAACATATTTCTGTTCTAAAACACGTTTTCAAAAACCACTACCCAAACATATTCCAAGCATATGGTAATGCATCAAAGAATGTAGTGAGATCATCAATGAAGTTTGGATTCCACAAATATACAGCCATTATTTTAGAAAAGGGTATCTGGATGCACGGAAAGGTACCTTCAAGTCATCTGATAGGCTGTCTGAAGCACCATCTAGCTGTGGAATGTATCCTGCATTGTATGGACCGTCCCGCTTTCTCTTTCCAGAAGACATAAAGAAATCCTGTACCAGCAATATGTCTATAATTGACTAAAATACAACTAAAATGCAAAAAGAAGGACAGATGATGCAATAAAGTCATAAAGAGATAAAATGATAATTTCTGTTACAAAAAAACTACATATTTCTCCTTTATTTGATACTAATATTCCTTTACTAGATAAAATAGGCTTCCATTACTGAGTATGCACTTTTATTTGTTAAATGTTAAGAGCCCGAAATTGTCAATCTGTGAAACAAAACTAATGCATTTTGGGAAGAAAATAAGAGAAATTTCAGATATTCTAGAACCAATAAATGAATCAAACTCAGACTCAATGTGCTTGGTTAATTAAGGGGGAAAGGAAAAGGGAATGGTTTTGGTATTATTTAAAAGGAAATTAGTTTCATTCCCCCTCGCTTTTTGGGAAATGAAATTAGTCTCATTCCACCTCAATTTAGGGAAGTTTCGTTTCGGTTTACGAAAAAGGGGAATCAACAAACAAATCTCCTTCTCATTCATCGTAACCAACCAATGGTTTTCATTCCATTTACTTTCTCTCACCTTCAAACCCACATACAAGCACCCCTTTAAGTAACACAATGCTTTTGATCTCTTTTCAATCCAATAGAAATATAGAGATTTCAGAAGACAATATAAAAAATTTCAGAAGACAATCATTCTGAGTTAATTAGGCCGCTGGTAAAATTTATCCTTTTCCAATAGGAAATCCATCCAGTGGATATATAATAAAAAGTGATGCTTCCATTTTCATGAGCTTTAGACAACAAGGCACACCATATACTTTGAAGACGGTGTCAGTGTCACAAAGCAGATTTATTATTTCTACCAAAAAAAAGTAAAACAATAAAACCTCAAGGACTACACATCTCCTTTTGAGGGCAGGCATGCGTACTGGAGAATCTCAAACTTGAATAGCATTTAAGTTTCGCAAATGATTTTCACTCTCCAAATTTGGAGAGCCAAAACTACTGTTCATACTTTATTTCATAAATGTAATTTAGTTCTCTTTATGTTATTACTTAAGAGAAATAGTTTAAAAAAATCATTAAAAGAGAAAATATGTAATAAATGAACATCGGGAAAGAAAATTTAAAGAGCGTGTTGGAGCATTAAAAAAAATGATTCTTAAAACAAAAAATGCACTCTAGTTAATGAAAATACTCTTCAAATTTTAAAGAGTCTTTTGGGGATGCTCTCAGGATGCAAACAGGACTTTTGTTCCTGCTGTCGATTTTAAGATCATAAATGGTATTGCATAGCAAAAGAAATTAAATGTAAAACATGACATCAACAACAATCTTCAAGCCCCAATATAGCAGTGGCAAACAAACTTCGCTGTTGAGAAGTCCATCCAACAAAATCAAGAATAAAGCAGTTTGTTAGAAGCAAATACTGTTGGATATATGGCATTTTTACCTTTAGAAGATA
This sequence comes from Pogostemon cablin, assembly GCA_023678885.1. Taxonomy (NCBI): domain Eukaryota; kingdom Viridiplantae; phylum Streptophyta; class Magnoliopsida; order Lamiales; family Lamiaceae; genus Pogostemon; species Pogostemon cablin. Next base: position 14,158,528 of record CM043005.1, read on the forward strand.
ATTAATAAGTAGTATTAAGTATATATGGAACCCAAAATAAGTTTTAGCCACTATGTCTTTGTTTTGCCAAAAAGCTTTATAAACCTGAGCTACAAATGATAAGGACCTGAGTTGTTGGCTGATGAGGGCCTCCTCCCCTCTCACTCTCCTCTCGACCTTCAACATAAGCTGCAAAAAACAAAAACAAAAAAAAAAGAAAAGAAAAGAAAAATTAAATAGGCAACGAAAAAAGATTGAACTGCCTTCCAACAGCGTACATCATGTTTAGATACTACCCCTACGTTGCATGTCTGTACTGATACGGTTACCTAATTCTTATGTACAAGGCTCAATTGTTGTACTCACCGATATTCACATCAAGACGAGGCCTTTGATTCAACCAAGGTGATGGCGGAGGCTGCAGGATTAAACAACATTCAGTTTTACCACTCACCAGGAAAAAAAAAAGAATAGCCGGAGATATTTATTATGACCTCATTCTAAGAAACAGTCAAAGAAACACAGTATATGTAATCTAAGAAATACATTTTCAATTTATTGTGGAAAAAAAAAAAACAAAGTCACACCCAACCAACATGTGAAAGATTCCGGAAAAGGTAATACCATATAGGGGTTAGGTCTTCCAGGTCCAGCTTTTATCTCCGTAACACTACCATTTTCATTGGAAGGAGGATATTCATTTGGGGTGATTGGGGTGCCACCATTTGGAATGTTATACAAGGAGCCGCTATCATTTCCAGGAAGAGGAGTCGGAGCTGTTCCAGGCAATGGTGTCTGAGCCATTCCAGGCAGCGGAGTCTGAGCAGTTCCTGGTAGTGGTGTCTGCATTGGAGTTTGCAATGGAGTCTGCACGCCCCTCAATCCATAAGTTTAAACGAGAATTTAATACAACATCATAAAGTTGAAATCATGGAGAGATTCGGTTGAAAAAATAAAAAGAAAATAGATCTCACCGGGGGAAACAGTAAATCAGCTGTGGGAGTTTCATACTCCTCGGTGCCTTCATAAGGTACATTGAGGTCATGCACAGGATTAGGCGTGATAGGACCACCTGCCGCTCCCTTTTGTGCCCCTGACCGATCTATAGGACCCAGAATTGCTCCAGCTTGCATCATCTTCATTTCCCATAGCTGTGAATTTCCAACATAAACTAATCAACAGTAAGATTCGAACTACAGATCCAATTATTCCAAAACCCTACACTACCCATATAAAACTTATGCATAATTTAACAAAAATCAATTAGGCATAGCAAAGTAGTCGAATTAAGCATTTCCTAAACCCTAAAATTAATTGAAAATAAAATAAATTTAGCGAATGATTACTGTTTGGAGCGAATTAAGCATTTCCTAAACCCTAGAATTAATTGAAAATAAAATAAATTTAGCGAATGATTACTGTTTGGAGCTCATTGAGTACAGCCTCGCCAGGGCCGCCGTTGTTGATGAACTCGTCGCGGACCTTGTTGATAACGTCCTCGATGACATGGATATAAACACTACTGGTTGCAGAGCTAGCCATTTTAGAATAAATTATGCGAATAACTGAAATACCTCAACACTGACAGGAAAAACAGCGAATTGATTCAGTGAATTCGATATTAAGATGAAGAAATCGAGACGGAGAGTTGTGTGAGGAGAGAAATGATGGCTGGATGTGGTGAGATGGATGAGATTGAGAGAGATGAGGCGGAATAGAAATGGGGAATAGGGAATATAAATAGGTTTGCATCCGTTTGCGTGATTGGAGCTAACGTGGCAATATCTGATTTATCGTATGGTTTTCATTTGTGATTTTTTCATCAAAACTGCTCCAAAAATAAGGGGGTCTTGTAAGAAGATCTATATGAGCTTGGCTCCGCTAATTAAAGCTCAGCTGCTCGAGCTCGAGTTCGAGCTCGTTGAAATACTCATTATGTTATCGAGCCAAACTTGACTCGACTCGATAATAATAATAATATTAAAATAAATATTATATAATGATAATTATATATTATATATATTAATATAATAATTATTAAATATAATATTAAATATATTAATTAAAATCCGGCTCGATTAGGCTCGAAAGCTCGACTTGTTTTTGTTAAATGAGCCGATACGAGCTCGAGCTCGCTCATAAGCTCATTATCAAATCGAGCCGAGCTCGAGTATGCACTACTCAAACTTGATCGACTCGTTTAACAGACCTATTTATGAAATCGTTTTACTACTATCTTTTTACTATATTACAAATTACAAATAATCATCTTGGCTAAAATTACATATCCTCGGTGTCCAAAAACCTCATGTTTTTAAAAAATTATATCCTCTATTAAATGTTATACTGAAATTTTCAAAAATATTATACACTTATTAATTAAATTACATATCATGTTATACCTTTTATATTTACTCGCCTCTCTCGTATACTCTATCAATTATTTGTTGATTGTAGTTTTGCGCGCAAACATCTTTCCCGCCTTGATCTTCTATTTCTTCGAGGCACTTGCTTCTTCTAGCTGTGCAACATCGTTTCTATCCAATGACGGACCTATAAGGGGCAAGGGGGGCACTGGGCCCCTTAAGATTTTAAATTATTTACTATATATGTAGTATGCATTATTAAGTGTATGATTATCCAAGTGGCTTGCTTGCCAACAGTTAAGGACATTGGGTTATTCGAATCCCGTTCTTTTAATGAAAATTTATTCATATCTTTTATAAAAAAAAGTAGAAATTGTTTAATAAAAATATATAAACGATCTTACATAAGTGTCCGTCACTATCTCCACTAACTACTTTCCACAAGTCATGACCTTGCAGCTACGACTCCATACCTTCACGTGGTGTAGTTCAAGCAAGTCTCACTTACTTCACAAACTCTTGTTGTGCACGATGCCTCCAAACTCAATAATCTTTCTTTACATGAGACAACAATTATGCCATTGATAACCTCACTTAGCTCGTAGATAACTCGCACTTTCTTAACATGGAGCTGACCATGGATAATTATAAGACATAGAGTTGAGAAAGTAAATATTTTTATTAAGAACTCTAACACAATGTTTTACAATACATTCTCAAACTCACCATACTCAAAGACTCACTACAAGTTACAACTCTTTTTCATACTCACTGTAATAACAAATTTTGTATTTATAATAAAATAAACACAAAAGAATTACAATGATAATCCAGACGGATTGAACTTGAAAATTAAGGAAACAATCTCTATCTATCCTCTGATTCTTCTTTCGAACCAATTTGGCTTTGACTTTGACTTGTTGACTTTGACTTTGACTGCGTTGACCGCGTTGACTGTGTGTTTTGAGTCGGATCTTCAGTTGAAGCTTGTCCGAACTCGGATTTGGATCTTATTACGTTAATCCAGAGGCGTCGAGCCTTTATTTGGATTAAACGTACTTGATCCGAAGAACACTCGATCTGGGGGGCTTAGCACCTTAATCCCGGGTCGTATGTTGTTCTTGGCGCGAAGAACACCGAAGAACTCAGTATATGAAGAACGCTTGATTTGGGGGGCTCCGCACCTTAATCCCGAATCGTTTGCCGTTCTTGACTTGAAGATGCTTGAAGATCTCAAGGGAGCGCTGCTCGTATTCTTGATCTCTTCAGAGCGTTTATGTCTTCAAGTATTTTAGTGTTTTTGGAGTGAATGAAGGAGGGCTCCTTATATAGGTGAGGAATGAGCATGCCCCATAAATATCTCGCAATCTGATTGGTCTATGACAGATTTGGCCTGGTTCTGCGGGCTTGGGCCGTTCCAAATATATCACAGCTTGATTGGTCATTGCTTAATTTGACCTGATTCTGGAACCTTCCATGCTTTACTTAACTTAGGGGTCAAGTTTTACTTAATTTAAACCCTACTTAATTTATTGGGTATTAAATTAATTATCAATTATTTATTAATCTATTTTAGGAATTAATTTATTAAATCCCCAAAATAAAATATAATAAATTAAAATTGATATTTAATCAATAAAATCCACGTGTCGCCATTTGATTGGACCGTGAATTTTAATTGCTTACAAATGCCCCCTTGCGATTTGTTCACGGACAGAATGTCTTGTTGTGAAGGAATCGCAAAAATTTATTTCTTGTTCACCAAGATTTCATGAACCTTACCCGAAATTGTCAAAGTTATTTGTAGTAAAGAATCTCCTTCAATTTTGTAAAGCTTGCGCACCTCACAATAATCTCCATAATTATCCATGAGTCCATTAGTAGCTTCTATAATTATCCACAAATAATTTCCATAATTATCCATGAATCCATAATTATCCATGAATCCACTACTATATAATGGTACTTCATGAATTCAATTTTTTTTCATCAAAGCTATCCAACAAACAAGATATTCACTTCAGTTCTTGTTCTTCCTTCTCTTATTTGAATTTTTCTCTTTCTTTCCAAAGTATAGCATGAAGTGTTTCTAAAAATTTTTTTTTTCTTCTTCAGCATTGCTCCAAGAGGCTGTCAATTCACAAGTATAAGGTCTCAATCTATTCTTCTTTAATTCGCTCTTCTTTTATTTGTCTTTCTTGTTTTCTTGTTTATTTTCTCTATTTATAAACTGATTATTTGTCTTCACGTAATCACCAAGGTAAGCCCCATCACTTGTGTTCTCATATTTACTTCTATATCCCTTCAATTCTTTTCCTTGTTGTTCTTTCTTCTTTTTTTTTTTTACAACACAACGAAGCGAAGAAAAAAAATAGAAGATTTTAACACGCTTAAAGCAATCAAACCAACGATGTCGAGGTAGAGAGCGATCGACGGCGGATCACCCATGGTGGTTGCTTGTCGGGCTCATACCGCGAGGTGAAAAGCAGTCAACGGCGGATCACCCATGGTGGTTGCTTGTTGGGCTCACACCTCCGACGGAAGTGGGTGGAGAGGTGTTACAGACCTTTGAAGGCTGAAGTTGTAGTGTTGAGATGAAGAGCAATCGACTGCGGACCACCCATGGTGGTTGCTCGATTTGAAGGTGATGGTGTGTGTTTCCGGCGATAACAATTCGGTGGCTGCAATAGGCCTCTCCAATCGTGCGGTCTATGCAACGGAGTTTTCGGGGAAGTCGCCGGCTATCAACCGCTAGCAATACGCGACCGCTGCAGCCGCAACATACTTAATGGCGCGGCATCCTCGGTGGCGGCGTGGTGAGGAGGCGCGACGAGCACGGAACGGGGCTGTGATGGCGTGGCGTGGCAGCAACATCGACGACTGGAGCGATCCGGACAGCAGCAGCGACGACCGGAGCGAAGTGCTGGTTGCGGCGGCGGCTGTGATGGTGTGGCGTGGCAGCAACATCGACGACTGGAGCGATCCGGACAGCAGCAGCGACGACCGGAGCGAAGTGCTGGTTGCGGCGGCGGCTGTGATGGTGTGGCGTGGCGGCAAGCTTTGGGAAGGGAGCAGCAGCGACGGCAGCAAGCTTTGGGAAAAGGGGTGCTCGTCGGCGGCACGATGGGCGGCGTGCAGCGGCTGCGGCTGCGGCTGCTTGGTGAGGAGGCGTCGCACGTTCCCGTCAGCAGCTCAAGGGCAGCGTGCGGCGAGGCGATGGGGTGGCGACACGATGGGCGGCGTGCGGCGGCTGCGGTTGCTGCGGCGACGCGTGACGAGCGGAGGTGCCTGCGAAGCTCAAAAAACTCTCGGCTTTGAAGAAGAAAAGAACTCCCCCCTTTCTCCTCTATTTTGACTTTATTCCTCCAATTTTGACCCTCCTTTCCTACTTAGCCCAATAAGCCTTATCAAAATATTGGTCCATTACTTCAAACATCCCCTTGGGCCTACTACTTGAATCCAAAATCTTAAACCATGGATTTAGATTTATATTTTATTTGTTGAACCCACAACTTCCTTGGGCTTAACCTAGCCTAAACTTTGGGCCATTACCTTTAATTTCTAAGGCCTAAATTAAATTTAATCCATGTTATATGCTAAGTTAAACTTACACATGAATTATTTTAATCACCCCATCACCATTTTTGCCTCCTTTATCATATGTACTTAATTTATAATTTCAAATCTAATAATTAATTGACCCCATAAATTTATTTTGGGCCTTTTAATTAATTAAATTCATAAATTTAAATTATACACATTTTTCTATCTTCTCGTCTCTAATATTCCTTTGTTTATTTAGCAGCTAACTCAACTTTCAACATGATTTTCTTCAAAACTGTAACGGGAAAGTCCGGCGCAAGCTACTTGGTTATTCTTGAAGACGCACATCAACCTTTGCCCCAAGGAACTCGTCTTTTACCCGGGCAATCTTTGCTAGGGAACTGTGCTTATGTTCCCCCAAGAAGTAAAAATGAATTTTTCTTGGCATGTTGGTCTCATGAATCTTCTTCAAAAAATAATATAAGTTGGACCTTGAAGGGAGCTGACATCGAGCCAGAAATCAATTCAGCACCTTTACCCTCTTTGGGACGCCGCATTGCAAAAGGAAAAGCATCCTGGGGGAAAATCAAATTCCTTGGAGACTTCCACTACATCAAGGGTTACTGGGAATGGACTGAAGATATTTTAAGCCGCTGCGGATCCATTCTCCGAAACACAAAGCTTTATGATGCTGTCTTTGCATCCCTCTTTACCTATGATTGCAGCTGTGAAATCATGAAGGCCTTCTGTGAAGCTTGGTGTTCTTCCACCAACACTTTACTCACCAAATTCGGAGAGATGTCACTTTCTTTATGGGACTTATACAACTTGATGGGACTACCCATAGCGGGTTATGTGTATGATGAAATTGTGCCCTATGCAGAGGAATTACTTTCCACGAAGGATGGTTTACGTATCCCGCGCAGCTGTAGATCTTTACTTGGCGCCTATCACGTACTTTGCAAGGGTGCTAACAGAAGAAATGTAACCATTGACCAGTGGGTAGATTTTTGGTCTAAGAAGGCTATAACATACCTTGAACCTCCTACACGCATTGAAAGAAAGACGGCTTCTCGGCCAAAAAAAACTTATAACCCGACTGGCGTTATTTCAAGTCACCAACCATGGACATCTGCTGAGATAGATCAATTTAAAAAGTTGGGCATTTCTCAAGCTGATCAAGAAGAGACCTATCTAGCCGCTTACTTAGCTTGCTGGCTTTGTGCGTTTGCACTTCCGGGTGGCGAAGTAGGCTTGATACGACCGAGTACCTTTAAAGTGGCAAGCTTAATAGCTGCAGGAAAAAAAGTGAGTCTTGCTATTCCAGTTTTGGCAAACATTTACCATGGCTTGAATGCAATTTCAAACTCATCGAGTTTATCTGAAATTAAATCAACCTTTCCGGTTCATTTCGTCCATGCTTGGCTGGCTCACTACTTCAAAACTCATTTTCCAGTTGGAAGTAAGATAGCATATCCTCGAATGGTGACATACTCTGGAGAGCAAGGAGCAAGATACTTTGATGCTGAAGATGCTCGCAAACGAATTCACACAGCTGATAATGCCTTATGGACTTGCAATATTTTTTCAAAAGACAAAGCAATCCACTACATGGATGATGGAAATAAGAAATGGGATAATTGGGCCCATCTGGTGGCTATCCGTACTAGCTATCTCACTTTGCGGCAGGGTAATCATTTTGTGATGGAGCCTTACTCCCCTCACAGGTTTGCTCGTCAATTTGGCTTCTTACAAGATATTCCTAAGATGCTTAGAACCAACCTTCGGAGAGCATCCTTAGAAGAAGGATTCAACCATTGGAGACATTGCACCTCGTATAACTCTACCTCCGAAGCTTACTTTCCATGTGCAACCCCAGCTCCTAAAAACTACTCCACTACTGAATATAAGGAGTGGTGGAAGCAAGTCCACGGAACTTACTTATCTGATCATATCAAGGCTTTGACCACCCTAGTTTCAGAACCTCCGGAGGAAGAAGTGGACATCATTAATGACCTTGATGATGATAATCAAGAAGTTCAGGATATTTCTCCGGTGTATGATGAAGTTTTACAACCTACAGTGCATAAAAGGAAGAAAAGTTCCCCTCATTCTACAGAAAGTCGTAGCGCCTCTACTGAACACCATTGGAAGAGAAAGAAATCTGCTGTTCACACTGAAAAACAAGATAAAGAGGTTTCTTCCATTCTCTCTCCTCTTTTTCATTTTTCTTTATTCCATTTTCTTACAAAGCCTTCTTTTATTATTGAAGGTTGCGCTGAAAATTTCTGGCTCTAAGGCTGCTGAAGAAAACGAATTAATTACTGATGTTACTTCAAAAAAATTGGCAGCTGAGGTTTCCCTCTTTTCCTTATCTTATTTTTTCATTGTATATCCTCATTTTTATACTAGCACATTTCTTCTCTTATCAGATCTTGGGCATCTTTACAAATTCTGGTAGCGGTGACAATTCTGATGAGAGTGATGATTCTACTGAAAGTGATGCATCGACCACAGGGGCGAATTCTTCAAAGGCACGTCCCATGATCTCAGAATTTATATCTAAGAAGATTACTCGTGATCTCAAAGGGAAATTTGCTCGGAGTGCATGGAGTAAAATAAGAAGAAAACTCAAACGGACTCCTCTTGAGTTTTTATCAACTCTGAGACAAGAAATATTTTCCTTGATAAATGAGGTGAAGGCTCTTAGAATCGACTGTTCCTCTTTAGAAATAGCCTTGGCACCTCTATTTGATAAGGCCGACACTTATACTGCGGCAAAATTGAAGTCTGATGAAGCGGCGTCCACGGGAAATCATGCAAAATGCTTGACTAACGTCAAGGGTCGCCTTCAGAATTGCCGAGACACTCACATGACAGAGACAAAAAAACTAAAGACTACTTGGGAAGAGTTAAAATCGATAAGTAAAGAGATGACTGATCTGCAGAAGGGAGAGAAAACTTTATCTGAAGCAGCTGATCGTCTCCAACAAACTCTTTGTCGTGCTAAGAAGGAAGTTGAGCTCATAGAAGAGGAGATCCTTATGCTTGATAATGCAACCGTCTTGAAAGAATCATCATCTGAAGATGAGAAAGCAGCTCTGAAGTCTGTCTTAGAAAGCATACTCTCTGACAACTTTCTTGTTTAGCATAGGACTGATTTTCTTTTAGTTTGCTCCCTTAGTTATTTATTTGCTTTCCCCTTTTTATGTTTTTGAACATCTAATGATATCATCAATAAAGTCCATTCTCTTCATTACTTCTCCCTTATGTTACATCATTAACTTGTTTTCTTGTCTTTCATATTTATTTGCTGCCTTCACACTCCAATTTACCACACAAACTTGATGTGAATAGACCAAAGGCATGACTGAACTTAGCAAAGTGCTAAGCTGCCTACGTACCTCTTCGCAGAGGATCAAGTCATTACGTAGTTCAAAGGGACATGATTTGGTTTTGAATGGGGGGGTGCCGTGCACAGTTTATACTCATGCGGGCCAGGAGTGACTATTCTTTAACCACTTTAGACAAAGTAGGATATTTAATACTTTAGCCACTTAAAATATCTGAGTGGGGTGAATTAATAGTTTAACCACATATAATTACCTTTGGTGGGTGTCATGCACAGTTTATACTCATGCGGACCAAGAGTTTGTCGTGCACAGTTTATACTCATGCGGACCAGGAGTAACATGCAGTTTAGGCTCATGCGTCAAGGAGCGTTATATATGTATTTGTTTTACGCATAGTAGCGTTTCAAGAACTTCCCATTTATAGGGCCAATGTTCACGCCATCCTCCGAGATCAACTTGTATGCGCCATTTGTATAGGCTTCCTTCACAACATGAGGGCCATCCCACTTGGGTAGAAACTTATTTCCAACGCGATGGGTGACTACTATAGGTCTTCTCACAGCAAGCACCAAATCACCAACTTGAAAAGAACGTACCCTCACCTTCTTGTTGTATGTTCTAGAAAGGCGAGATTGGTAACACTCAAGTCTTTGTTGTGCTTCCAACCTCTTTTCATCTAATGCTTCTAACTCTTGAAGACGTAACTTTGCATTTTCTTCCTCGGTGAGGCCTTCTTGTATGGCTATCCTCAAAGAAGGAATTTGCTTTTCAAGAGGCACAACAGCCTCAACACCATACACCAAGGAATACGGAGTGGCTTGAGTAGGTGTTCTATAGGTGGTGCGGTACGCCCATAAAGCTTCATTGATTCTTTCATGCCAATCTCTTTTCGACTTGGACACCACCTTCTTTAACAAACTACATAATGTCTTATTGAAAGCTTCGGCAAGACCATTAGCAGCTGCGTTATACATTGAAGATTTCTTTTGTTTGAAATCAAACTTCTCACATAGCTTATCAATCCAACTGTTGCTGAACTGCTTTCCATTATCAGTGATGATGTAGCGCGGAACACCATACCTATAAATGATGTTGATCCGAATGAAATCAGCAACATTTTCTTTCTTTACTTCCCTTAGAGGCACAGCTTCGGCCCACTTTGAAAAGTAATCGGTTGCCGCAAGAATGTAGAGATGACCACCAGATGACTTTGTAAGCGGCCCCACCACATCTAAACCCCAAGCATCGAAAGGCCATGAAGCGACTGTCGGATGTAAAGGCTCTGGAGGTTGATGAATCAAATTTCCATGGAACTGACAAGCTTGACATCTTTGTGCGTAATCCATGCAATCCTTCACCATGGTTGGCCAATAGTAGCCCATCCTTTTAATTCTGAAATGTAGCTTCGGTCCGGATTGATGAGCACCGCAAATTCCGGAGTGAGCCTCCTCCATTGCTTGAATAGTTTCTTCCTTACCCAAGCATCTCAAGAAAATTCCATCGAATGATCTTCTATAAAGTATACCCTTGAAGTAGATGAACCGAGGTGCCCGACGCCGAATATCAACCCTTTGTCGTGGATCATTAGGCAACCTATCATATTTCAAATAATCCACAAGTGGTTGGCGCCAATCTTCTTCTTCAATTTCGAAAACCTCCACCACATGATTTTCAACTTCTTCATAATCATCATCTTCAAAGATTGGTGGTACAACCCAACTTCTACACACCGGTATTTGAATTTGCGTTTCTGGCATAGCTATAGTTGATGCCAACTTAGCGAGGGCGTCAGCTTGCTTATTCTCTCTTCTAGACAGATGCTTAATATTAACATCACCGAGATAACCCATAAGCTTTTGAGCATACTTGTAATAGGGGAACAACTCAGGCTTCTTCACTTCATACACTCCAAGGAGTTGATTTATTACCAATAGCGAATCACCATACACTCTAAGGTGTAGTTGCTTTATGTCGACGGCCATTTCCAAACCAAGTATGAGTGCTTGATACTCAGCCACATTGTTAGAGCAATTTTCTGTTAAGGAAAATGAGAAAGGTAGAACTTCACCACTGGGTGTTACAAACACGACTCCCGCACCAGCTCCCTCTCTATGAGATGCTCCATCGAAATACATTTTCCAAGGAGAAACTATGTCCACAGTGAAAGCATCTTCATCAGGGAGTTCATCAGATAGTTCCCATTCAGCAGGCATTGGATGATCAGCTAGAAAATCTGCCAACACCTGTCCTTTTACGGCCTTTTGAGGGACGTACACGATCTCAAACTGTTGAAGTTGGAGATACCATCTTGCAAGCCGATCAGAGAGTATTGGTTTTGACATGACAAATTTTAGTGGGTTGGCTTTCGAAACTAGCCGAACTGTGTGAGCTTGAAAATAATGTTTCAACTTCTGAATTACGAAGATAAGGGATAAGCAGATCTTCTCAATGGGTGAATACTTCAACTCATTTGGAGTCATGGTTCTACTTAGATAATATAGAGCTCTTTCTTTACCATCATCATTTTCTTGTGCAAATAAAGCTCCCACAGAACGCTCTTGAGCAGCTAGATAAAGGACTAATGGACGTCCCGGTATTGGAGCACTCAACACTGGTGCCTTCATCAAGTATTCTTTAATGCTATTGAAAGCATTATTGCAAGCTTCATCCCATTCGAATATGCTGCCCTTCTTCATGAGATGACTAAATGGTTGGCATCGGCCAGCTAAGTTTGATATGAATCTCCTTAAGTATGCCAACTTTCCTTGCAGACTTTTGAGTTCATGTATGTTCCGAGGCACATGCATTTTCATGATTGCGTCAATCTTTGCTTTCTCAATCTCAATCCCTCGACGGCGAACAACAAACCCAAGAAATTTCCCGGATGAAACTCCAAATGCACACTTGAGTGGATTCATCTTGAGTTGATGCTCTCTTAATCGTTCAAACACTCGCCTTAGATCATAGAAATGATCTTTCTTTTCCTTTGATTTCACCACAATATCATCAACATAGCATTCGACAATCTTATGAAGCATGTCATCAAATATCTTTTGCATGGCTCGCTGATAAGTGGCACCAGCATTCTTTAAGCCAAATGGCATAACATTATAGCAATATATCCCTTTCGGAGTACGAAAGGCTGTCTTCTCTTGATCCTCAGGAGCCAAACCAATTTGATTGTAGCCAGATGACCCATCCATAAATGAAAGGACCTCATGCCCCGTTGTTGCATCAATCATGAGCTCAGTAATTGGTAATGGAAAGTCATCTTTCGGACATGCCATATTCAAATCTCGGAAATCAACACATACTCTGAGTTGCCCATTTTTCTTTCTTACCGGCACGATATTGGAAATCCATGTAGGATATTTGACTTCTCGGATCTTGCCTGTTTCAAGAAGCTTATTAATCTCGTCCTCAATCAAAGGAATCAACTCTGGTCGAAATCGACGCTGCATTTGTTTAACCGGCCGAGTTCCTTTTTTAATGGACAAGTGGTGCACTGCGATTTTCGGATCTAAGCCTGGCATTTCCTTATGCGACCATGCAAAGACATCTCTGAATTCTCGCAAAAGACTGACATACTTTGTTTCTTCCTCAACATTTAGCAGAGCACTTATGTAGGTAGGACGTGGATCATTTTCATCACCTAAGTTAATTTCTTTCAACTCATCAACAGTGGCTTTCACTCCTTCTTCAAATTGTGGAGGGGCATCTTCAGCATCTACTTCCTCCATTTGAGAATCTTCCACAGCAGTAATATGATTGGTAGAAGCTACACTTTCTTTATCATCACTATCATCTTTAGTAAAGATGATTCTTTGCACCTTATCCTTCAACACTCTTCCACTTGAGACAGTCAAGATATTTCGTCGCTTGATGCGAAAAGGATTTTAACTCCGGAGTTTTCGGAGGTTAAGGGACTTGACATGATTTTGCCTCCTACACTTCCCTTTACAGGGTCCAAGCCTTTCGAAGACACTCCCAAGCCTTTCAAAAACAGATATTCTCTTGACTTCCCTACTACTCGCATCAAACCTATCCTCCGTGGATAAAGCTTCTCCCTCGGTGATATAATTTGTACTTGCTCTTCTAATTGCAATGCGGACTGGCTTTTGAGGGACATACCCCAAACCTGGCTTAGCCTTCTTGATAGTGTGATCACTATTTTTCAACATTTTCTGAATAACATTGAGCCCCTGGCCTGGTGGGTTGATAGTTTCTTGACACACCTTACTCACCATCGCTTTTTCCCTTGGTTCATAACCAGCCTTGATAAGGAGTTTATAAGCTTGTGGACTATACGACTTGGTTATTTCAGCTTCAAACACTTCACCGTGTTCGGTCTTTGGTCCTTCAATAGGACGTGTGAATCCTTTGAGTGGTGGAGAAGAAAGTTTACTAGCATCAATTTTTGTTAAAGGCAACGTTAACTCTTCCGAGATCTCAAGCCCTTTGCCTTTGTTCTCCTTGAGAGTGGCAGACGATGTACTACCTTCCTCATCATTTATTTGTTTATTGCCCCCATTATCTTGCACCGGGGCTTCTTCACGTTTTACTTCCTTTGTACTCTTGAAGAAATATTTAGCATCGGCAAAGTAAGCTTCAGCTTCAGTAAATGGCTTGTCATCACCGAATACTCTTCTCACGTTGTCACCTTCACTATATTTGAAGCACTGGTGCAATGTAGAAGGAATCACGCCATTCTCATGTAGCCATGGACGCCCCAAAAGCATGTTGTAGGAAGTTTTTGCATCAATAACATGGAAAAGGACTGTGGAGTTCATCTCATCAATTAGCAAATCAAGAACTATTGTGCCGAGGGTCCTTTGCCCCTCATGGTTGAACCCTTGGATCATCAATCGGCTATGGTTGAGTTCATCCATTGGTATTTCTATCTTCTTCAACATTCTCAAGGACAAGATGTTCACTGCCGAACCTCCATCAATAAGTATGCGATTCACTCGCATCCCTTTAGTGTAACCAGTCACAAATAGAGGTCGATTATGAGATTGCATACCCAACAACATATCTTCATCCGTGAAGGTCACCTTCATGGAGTAAGCTTTACTCTTAGTTTCAAGTTGTTCGCTTTCATTGTCCTCATTCACGACATGACATGAGCCTCCATTATGACTTTCTTCTACAGAAGTGAAGTTTATGCCTGCCTCATCTTCTAACACGATTTTCCCTTCCTTAACCAGTTGCATGATCTTTTCCTTAAGAACGAAACAATCATGAATTGGATGACTCACCAACCTATGATACTTGCAGTATTTTGGGTCATTAGTTCGGCCGGCCTCTTCTGGACGTTTCATCTCAGGAAGGTCAAGGAGCTTATTTTTCATCAGATCATCAAATATGCCAGAAAGGTCTGAGTTCAGAAATGGATACTCTTTTTCTTGCATCTCCTTCAGAGTTAACCTTCTTTGCCCCCACTCTTGAGCAACTTGCTTCCCTTTGTCTTTCTTATCATTTTCATTCTTTCGAACCTTGACCGTCATAATATTTGTGGCCATTGATTCTTTGTTGGAATTTTTAACATAGGACTTGCCCCCCCTTTTGAAATCTTGTTTATCTTTAGACTTGTAGGAGTCCGACATCGGTGAATGTTTGATTCCACTAGCAGCCATACTTAATTCCATGTCATGGGCCCTGGTAGCCAACTCTTCGAAAGTCTTAGGTTGAATTCCTTTGAGTATATAAAGGAGATTCCATTCCATCCCTTGGATACACATCTCAATAGCAGACTCTCCGGATAATCGGTCCTTGCAATTTAAACTCAAATTTCTCCATCGATTGATATAATCAATCACAGGTTCTTCCTTCAATTGACGAGTATTAGTTAACTCAGTCATGCTAACAGTTCTCCTCGTGCTGTAGAAACGATTAAGGAACTCATGTTCCATTTGTGCCCAACTATCAATGGATTCAGCTTGCAAGTCGATATACCAATCAAATGCATTTCCTTTGAGAGAGCGAACGAACTGCCTTATCATATGGTCTCCATAAGTACCAGCGTCATGGCAGGTCTCAATAAAGTGTGGTATATGCTGCCTCGGGTTTCCTTTGCCATCAAATTGTTGGAACTTGGGAGGCTGGTAACCAGCTGGCAACTTCAAGTTGTCTACTCTTTTCGTGTATGGCTTGACATAAGTAACAGTAGGCTTGGAATTCTCCTCAAACCTTTCTTTTATTGTTCCAAGTATAATATCCTTGAGTTGATCTACTTGGAGCATTCCATCAGCTGAAAGTGGCAACGTTCCTTGAGTTTGCTCCTTTTCAATAGCCTGGCGCCTTGTGACCTCTTCCACTTCACTATCGTCCATGACTCATTTTCCATTTGCATGGCTAGTCTCCGCGATGTCTCTTTTCATCAATTGGGAGATCTTTGTGTCTTGAGCTTCTATGTGTTTCGTGAGCCCCTCGATAGCTTTCATCATGTTTGCTAATTGTTCCTCAACAGTCGTAGCGCCTGCCATCATTACTGGAGCTGCAACGGAGTCAGATGAAGAGTTTGAAGATGCAGAATCTTCATCACTATCATCTTTCATAGGTAATTGTTTTATTGAAGCCTCCTCAACCGAAGGGTTGGATCCAGATGAGGCTTCCGAACGAGCTTTTTCTGACATGCTCCTTGTAACAACAGCAACATATTCAGTTAATGCCTCTGAGAGCTTAGAAGCAGCAGTCCTACCTACAGTAATCCTGACAGGAGTCATATCGTACTTCGAGCTTGTAGAGAGAAGAGATGAGAGGTAGAGACTGTCCCACCGGGTGTGCCAAATTTGTAATAACAAATTTTGTATTTATAATAAAATAAACACAAAAGAATTACAATGATAATCCAGACGGATTGAACTTGAAAATTAAGGAAACAATCTCTATCTATCCTCTGATTCTTCTTTCGAACCAATTTGGCTTTGACTTTGACTTGTTGACTTTGACTTTGACTGCGTTGACCACGTTGACTGTGTGTTTTGAGTCGGATCTTCAGTTGAAGCTTGTCCGAACTCGGATTTGGATCTTATTACGTTAATCCAGAGGCGTCGAGCCTTTATTTGGATTAAACGTACTTGATCCGAAGAACACTCGATCTGGGGGGCTTAGCACCTTAATCCCGGGTCGTATGTTGTTCTTGGCGCGAAGAACACCGAAGAACTCAGTATATGAAGAACGCTTGATTTGGGGGGCTCCGCACCTTAATCCCGAATCGTTTGCCGTTCTTGACTTGAAGATGCTTGAAGATCTCAAGGGAGCGCTGCTCGTATTCTTGATCTCTTCAGAGCGTTTATGTCTTCAAGTATTTTAGTGTTTTTGGAGTGAATGAAGGAGGGCTCCTTATATAGGTGAGGAATGAGCATGCCCCATAAATATCTCGCAATCTGATTGGTCTATGACAGATTTGGCCTGGTTCTGCGGGCTTGGGCCGTTCCAAATATATCACAGCTTGATTGGTCATTGCTTAATTTGACCTGATTCTGGAACCTTCCATGCTTTACTTAACTTAGGGGTCAAGTTTTACTTAATTTAAACCCTACTTAATTTATTGGGTATTAAATTAATTATCAATTATTTATTAATCTATTTTAGGAATTAATTTATTAAATCCCCAAAATAAAATATAATAAATTAAAATTGATATTTAATCAATAAAATCCACGTGTCGCCATTTGATTGGACCGTGAATTTTAATTGCTTACACTCACAAGCTCACGACTTTTGTTGTCAATAGTCTTGCTCTCATGTACTACTCATCTTTCCCCACAATTCCTCCCACGGTTCCAAATGACATCCTATCTTACTTATTTATAAGGTAAACTGAAATCAAGCACCTTCAGGTGATATCTACCTAGAACTTTATAGATTAATTTAAATCTAATTAGGCACGTGCAATCCCCTCTATCTCTATATATAGATGGATGTAATATATCTATATGCAAGATGTTGTTCTACTCACTCCCAATCATCTCTCATCTACACATTTCAGTGATAACCCAAAACATTTTAGAAAGATCGATTTTGATCTTCAACACTTCACTCACGAGCATACAACCTTCCATAATGATTTATTATAGCGAAGGAGTCTCGCGGCGGCAAGATGTTTCCAATGACGAGCAAGATGTAATTGATGATTAGGCTGGTTTACATGGCGAAGTGGTAGTGGTGGCTAGAGGTGTTAAACGAGTCGAGCTCGACTCGTTAAGCAAAAAGGTTGATTTTTAAAGCCTTATCGATTCGAGTTGTGTCAAGTATAATATTAAGTAATATATTTGTTATTATATTTAAAATATTTATTTTATTATATATTATTATAATTAAATAATAATAATTAATATTAATTATTGTTTTCAAGCCTTAACGAGCTAAACCAAGCTCGGCTCGTTAACTAAACGAGTATATAAACGAGTCGAGCCGAGTTCGAGTTTTGTCAAGTCGAGCCGAGACGAGCCTTTGAGCGACTCGTTTTCCATAACAGCTCTAGGTGGCTTGAGCTTCCATTGGTTCCCATGAGATTCTCCTCCGTTTTGATTTTGAACAATAATTATAGCATCTCATTTTTTTCACAAGCTTTTAACTAGGGTGATTTAGGTGAATGGTGAATATTGGTGACGGGTGTTTTTTTGTTTTTTTTTTGGAGTGATGGGTGCTCTTAGTTATTTAGTGATTGGGTGCATGTTTTGAGTCATAGGGTTAAAATTGTAAAATGCAGGTGTGGCAATAGCGACCCCTGACTGGAATTAGGTTTATAGTCTTGTCGGTCCCTTCAGCGACGTCGTTTTTATTAACTCTTTCAGTCTGTTGAGTGAGCCTCAGCCTACAAACAGCCCTGCCAGCCCTGCACAGTAGTCGACCAGCATAATCCACCCGCTCTCTCTTACACTGAAAGCCAAAAAACCCTAGAAACATGTCGGGCGGATTTTTCAGGGTACAGAATCTCATTTGATCTTCAATCTCTGAATTGTTTCATCAAATTTTGATTTTGTACTTGTTTCTCTTGAATTAGATATTGGCCCCGAATGATCGTTTTAACTCTCTCTCTCTAACCATTGTGAATTAGGGCACATCTGCTGATCAGGACACGCGATTCTCGAACAAGCAAGCGAAGCTGCTTAAGTCTCAGAAATTCGCCCCTGAATTGGAAAATCTGGTTAGTTTTCGGGATTTCACTTCCTTCCCAGTAAAAAACATCGATTTTGCCTTTTCTTAGGGTTTATATATTTTTTAATTGTGCCTTCCATTTTTTTTATTTAATTATTATTATTTTTATTAGTTGATTTTCGTATGAGAATATGCCTCTCATTGGGATGGATGGCAGATGACGAAATTTGGAAAGAAGTCTATTTTCTTCCTTGATAGTATTTGCAACTTCGCAGTTACAAATTTTCGTCCGAACTTATAACTTTTCATTTGCGATACTTAGTATGGATGGTCATAAATGTGTGTTTTCCGTTTGAATCTTCTGGTTTTGGTTATGACTTGCACGTTCAGGTGGACATGAAAAAGGTGAAGATGGATGTTCTGAAGCCATGGATTGCTAAACGCGTAACTGAGCTAATTGGATTTGAAGATGAAGTTCTTATCAATTTTATTTACGGTCTTTTGGAGGGAAAGGTAATTTGTTTTCTTATTCAGTTATTATTGTTTTATTCATTTTCTTCTGTAGAGCTGTTAATCTACTTCTTAAGAGAGAATTTGACTGCCTTTTTTTTCCCACTATTTGTTTGTATGAAGTACTGCTGACAGAATCACATATTTGTCTTAATATGAAAATAGTTTTGTCGGTCTGCATTACCTCTCTTAACCCTTCATTTGTCTCGAAGTGGATGGATCTATATTCAGTTTTTCTCTTGTTTACAAGAAATGACATGCATGTCATTGGATGCAGGCAGTTAATGGGAAGCAAGTTCAGATCCAACTCACTGGATTTATGGAGAGGAATACTGGGAAGTTTATGAAAGAGCTCTGGGCACTTCTTCTCAGTGCACAACAAAATGTTAGTGGCATCCCCCAACAGTTTCTGGATGCTAAAGAAGAGGAAACTATGAAGAAGGAGGTTGCTCTTGTGCTTTTCTGTCATTGTAGTAGATACATGTTATTTGTCGCTCAAATCGACTTCTTTACTTTGATCTGATTATGCTTCTCTTGAACTTGCAGGCAGAGACAGATCATAAATCTAATGAAATTCGGAAGAAAGAGAAAGGAAACCAAGAACTTGAGGAAGAGAAATCAAAGATGGTAACTACAATCTTTTCCATGCAAGAGTTTGACTGTATTAAACTAGACCTTTTTCCTTAACTTTTTCACCCTTTTCATTGCATTCAGCTTGCTTCTGCTTCTGCAATTATTTCGGTTCATATCCTTTACCTCAAACTGCTGTAGGATGGTGATGGTGCAAAGTCGAGGGACATGAATTTTGCATTGAAGCATGATGCTGGTTCCATGGCCCAGCGAGCAGATGATAAAGATCGATATAGGAGAAATGGACAGAGAAGAAGCAGCAGGTACCAGCGACAGTATAATAACTGTTATCTATTTCTTGAGGCGTGCTTCTGAATATTGCTTTTGGTAATGGAAATAAAGTACAAAGGTTCTGAAGTGTTTAGTGCTTTGAATTTTCTTTAGGTCATCACATTTGTTATGGCTTTGTTTATTGTGTTATTTATTTTTTTTGGCATGGTTATGGATTAGACACAGTTTTTCCTTATGATCTGTTTAATCTTTGTGTGCTTGACTCCCTGTTATGTTGAATTATATGAACTGAAATTCTTCAATCTGGATGATATTGCTCTTTTTATCGGACATTTGAAGTTCATATTTTTAAGTAAATTAATTAATATTGACCTTATGTGGATTTGCAGCGCTTTAAATTCTTGAATTTACTCAAATAATTAGCTAATGCAGATGCACTGTACTTTTTAATTTGAAGAACCTTGAGTATCTTATGTTATTTGCTGCTCATATTTATTCTTTCACATGCCATTAATTTTCAAGATGATGATCAGTTGAAGCATTGCAATGATTTGGGTTGTTTTTCGTGCATCATTTCTCTGGTTTGGAGTATTCCCAACTGGTTTTATTTGAACCAATTTTTTTTTGTCAAATGTTGATTAGAATGATCATCTGGTTCTTGGTGATTAGATATTGAATTGATGATGCAACACTTTTCAGTTTTGAAATGTCGGTTAAAGAAATACATAATCAATAGCCTGGATTCTATTGAAGTTGGTAACGACATCTATTAGTTAGTCATTTACTTGGGAGGATTTTGGTGGTTAGCTCTAGAATAAGACACTTGGAGCCACTGTGACTTTGGGACTGTTTTGGAAATTGTGAAGGTAAGGTAATGAATATTGGTTTGATAGTATGGAGGAATGTGTTTCATAGAAGTAGGGAATCAACTTTATTGTAATGGAATGATTATTCTGCACTAGGCATCAACTTTCAAACCTTTCTGTTTCCTTACACCCTAACCCTTTTACCAAACACCCCCTCAGTTTTTGCACAATACATTTTGCATTAGCCTCAACTTTGACCACTTTGTGATTGAAAAGTGGTAAACTACAAGATCTACCATGTCAGCAACCCATTAAATTCGAATTTTTGAAATATAACTATAATCACAAAAATATTGTTTGAGAGGAACAAGATTCTTGAAGTTTCCGGTGTCAGTATGTTTGTTTAAGGTTTGATTGGTGTGGGAAATTTGGCTTGGAAATCCCTGAATAGTAAAAATGTTATTTAGATTGGAGGTGTGTTTGTTTCTTAGGATGTTGATGAGCAGGATGATGAATAAATAGATTATGGTAACATCATTATGTTATGAAAAGAAATGTGGTAACTATTAGAAAGTGTGAGAGAGAAAGAAAAGTAGTGTGGAGTGATTGGAAGTATCAGAAAGAAAAGGAAAGTA
Organism: Pogostemon cablin; assembly: GCA_023678885.1. NCBI lineage: Eukaryota > Viridiplantae > Streptophyta > Magnoliopsida > Lamiales > Lamiaceae > Pogostemon > Pogostemon cablin. Next base: position 14,179,686 of record CM043005.1, read on the forward strand.
CGAGAAAAGCTGAAAAGGAAATATTTGTGCAAGCAAACCGGGTTTTTGCAAAGTAAAATCTATCTGGAAAACCCTAAACATACTTAGCTTAAAAAGTGAAACATGACCTCCCTAGACCATTTTGTTATCTGGGAATGGCATCCTACTTTTTGATGGTTTGGAATAGATGCATAACAGCCGTTCTGCGTTTCAAAAATCTGGGTATTGCCATCTATATCTTCCTTAAACCTCTAACTTAGAGCATAGCTTCTGAGGTGGATATAAGTTATGCATCTCTTAACAAGATTCAGCTTCTTAAGCAGATTACGAGTTATGTTATCTCTAAAATCCGTGTCACTGCGAATCAGTCTAATCTCAATATGATTGATATTTCTGCATCTTCTTCAGTGCTTTGTGCCCTTTGAAATCTGAGTCCCAGAAAGCATACATGCATTCTGAAGCTTGTGTTTTATTTCTCTTTCTTTTGCTTGAGCACTTCTCTTTGTTAATTTGATTTAGTTAAATTACTGTAGTTCACTGAAAATGTTGTTTACCATGTGGCTGCAATGATTGCTTGTATTATAGTATCCCTTTTACTTGCTTATACTTTATAGGTATTTCTGATGTCAAAGGGGTATAATTGAGTATTATTTATGAAGTGAAAACCACAGGATGATCCTCTAATAGAGGACACAGATGCAACTGTGTGTGTCTACATGCTTTCAAGGAGCTCAGCTGCTTGAAAAGATTTGTCCAGTTCTGTTTGATCCATAGATAATTTATTTGGTTCTTTTCTCAGAAGAACAACTTTGGTGTTTTACTTCAATGCCTTCAATTATTTATTTTGTAATGAAAGGTTTCCAACATCATGATGGACACTGTTCTCTCTATCAAGATTCCTCGCTGCCTCTTGCCTTTTCCTCCAGATTTTCACAAAATTATTTTATTTCCAATTGTAGGAATACTACTTATGATTTCTTATGTTTTAAAAATTCATGATCAGGAATGGAGATATTTTGCTTGGTGTCTATGCTATCTTATACTAAAATATACGTTCTGTTTGCTCAGGGGTTCACGGTCTCCAGGCTCATCTCAACATTCCCCATCTACAAGGTATGTATGCTGATCATGGAAAATAATATAATTCTTATTCTCCTTGATGAGTAATTAAGTATTCTCCTCTTGATCAATAATGCAAATATAACTGGCTTTTCTTTCTTTTGAACAGACAGAAGCATTTATCACCTGTCAAGTCCAACTCAAGAAGTTATTCAGAGTAAGTTTAGAATTAGTAGTTAGAAGAGTTCCAGTGTCATGATTATCTTTATGAACTCTAAATATTTTTATACTTATTCAGAGTAGGTTTCCTTTTTTTAGCAGCAAGAAGAGTCTGTATGTCATTCTTCTCTGATGCTAATCTCTAATCTGGTTGCATAGTGAAAGGCAGAGATCAAGAAGCATTTCTGGAACGCCACCAACAAGGGGCCGCTCCGCTTCCTCTGAAAGACAAGATCGCTCTGCTCCAAGACGGTCTTTGACACCACGTCGGAGGCATATTACTCGCCGTTCTCCTTCTCCATTGCATAGATCATCTCACATGAGACGAAGATCAAGATCTCATTCACGACGCAGATCTCCTTCCCCTGCTCGATTTAGGGTTCATTCTCCACGTCGCCAAAGATCAAGGTCCCCCTTACATCGTAGGTCAAGGTCCCCAGTGCGGCGCAGATCGAGGACACCGATACGGAGATCACCAGTGCGGTATAGGTCTCGGACACCGTTACGACGCAGATCCTCCTCTCCTATGCAAGGAAGATCACCCTCTCTGATTAGAGGAAGATCTCCATCTTTTAGACGTCGCAGGTCACCATCTCCTGTGCATCGAAGGTCACCCTCTCCAGTGCGCAGGGGTCCCCGATCTCTGTTACGCCGCCGCTCACCATCTCCGCGCCATCGCTCACCATCTCCTCCAAGGAGGCGGCACCAACGGTCTATGTCAAGGTCTCTATCTCCAGAACGACGCAGGCCTTCTATGCGTGGTAGAAAAAGATCCTTCACTCCAGATGGATCATCTCCTCTTAGAGAATCAAGTTCCCCCTCGCATATTCGTCCTAATTCTCTTTCACTAGTTGGGAAAGGATCACCAAGAAGTATGAGGTCGCCTAGAAAGTCACCTGAAGAAAGAACCAGGTACATTAGTTTATTATCTGCCTTCAGTCCATTAATTTTTCAGTCCATTAATTTATAATTTAATGATGATTCTTTCTTTTATCCAATTTATATTAACATAAGATCTAATGATGTGCTACTTTAATGATAGAACCTAACTTGCCATTAATTATTCAATTATTTATAATATAATTATGATAAAATTTAATTAATAATTTAATTTTAAATTTATACTTCATTATTTTCTTACACAAATTATTTATAATTCATAATTCAAATTACATTAATCTAACTTATATTAATTTTTTCTTAGGTAAAATTGGAAAAAAATATTGAAAAAATCGATCATTTGGAACCATTGTCCAAATCATGCTTGTAAGTTTACCAAAACTCATTGGGATTAGATCACTGGAAATTAAGATTTTGATGCAAGAAGCGGTCCCGGCAAAATGCAATACCCAGTTTTTAGCAGTGGCATTAAATATTTGTATCCATTTCCTTTTCCACTAGTGTCACTGCCACACTAGATTCAAAGTCTACCCCAATAAGCTAAAAAGTACCACGTAAATTGTCGGTAATGAGTAACCGATGGAGGACCACCACTGCCATCACCAGACTTGGATCAGTGGGAATCCTTAGCCAAATACTCCAACTATGCCTTTGTTTCGTCTTCCCTTCTACTTTTTACTCCATTTATTGATACCACCTATTCTACTTTACATCTGTCCTTTTTCCTCCCAAAATTCCATAAGGAACGTTTTTGACCAGAACTTGTGCAAATTGCACACATCCCTCCGAAGTTTGATCCACCTTCCTGATTCATCTTCCATTTTCAGTTTCACATTGGGTGATATTAATAGATACCAGTCTTCCCAGGGTCTCCTACATATTGAATCCTGGAAAATAAATTAAGGATAATGCTGAGCTTAATATTAGTCATCATTTAAAATTTTTGAAGTTTGGAATGATTGATTATTTAAGCTAATATATTCACTTTTTCTCCGAATTACATGGGGATTTTATGCCACTGGCCTTTGTAAACGCGCCCTTATTAGAGTAATACTAAACCACCCAAGTATTACTTCTCCAAGAATTGTATGTTGGCTTTATACTTCTAATTATTGCTTTAAATATTCGAGATCCCCAGCCCTGCCTAATTATCCTTGTCCAAATATGAAGATTAATATGAAACGGCCTCTGATTATGGGCATAAACTGTAGTTTTTGCTTAATCATTCCAATATCTTTTACATATACAACTGCAGTGATAATATATTCGTTTATATTTTTCTAAAGGAGGAGAACATAGTTTGAGAGCCTAACTAACTAATTGCTTTCAGCGATTTGAGTATTAATACACGAGAGTAGTTATTGTACAAAGATGGCTTTCTCTCTAGGTTTATTTGTGTAACTTAATTAATGCCTTGGCTTTACTAGGGAGATCCTATGAAGAGCATTAGGTTTTTGCTTCTTATGAATGGTTGTGGGCGTGTTGATATTGATCTCGTTTTTTTCTCTGTGCTAATTTTCTTCTACTTGTGCTGTAGGCATGAGAAGTATTCTTCTACTCATCGTGCTTCTCCCATTGAGAGGAGTGAACGCTCTGAAAACCGTAAAGGAAGGTCAACGGAACGCAGGCCCATTGTCTCTCTGAGGTCACCTCAGAGGGATATGCTGGATCGAAGTGAAGTACATGGAAAATCACGTGGCTTGTCACCTTCTATGGAGAACTCCCCAGTTGGTTCAGATGTTTCTAGGGGGAGAAGCGACAGCGAGGAGCAAAGGTCTACACATCCATCAACACATTTTCTCTGCTATCATTGGCTTTATATAATCTTTATTTGATCGGTAATTTATGATTTGTTCAACCTTTTAGGTCGATGAGTCCTTGTGGTAGTCCTTGCCACAAGAGGGGGAGAATTGTTCAGCCTAAGAGTCCAAGTCCGTTGCGAAAAGCTGCAGTACCCAAAGCTCATCATGAAAGTTCAAGTGTGGACGTGGAGAACAACTTCTCTAGCAGGTTTTAAATAAATTCTTTATAATTTTTTAGCCCTGTTTCCTTTATCACATACATTCTGTGTTCAGATAATTCTTGTTTTCTTAGGGAGGTAGGACTGCCCAGGCATAGGTCCTCAGGAAAAACTTCTCCTGTGCCTAAGGATAGTAAGGATGCACTTGATAGTGTTGAAAACCATGGTCTCGCTGATAGAACAAAGTCAAGAAAGACACTGTCAAACAGGTTGCTGATACAATCGTTTTTCTTCCCTGCTCTATAGTATTCTGCACTTCACTTTATTTGATGTATTTTTTGTCCATGCCTATAAACAGTGACAGGCTACATGACACTGCAAACCTGAAAGAATATCATGGACGATCAGACTTGTCAACAACTTCTAAAACTAGTTTGAGTGTGAAAAATAAGGATTCATATGATGATGGTGCTCGAGCTAAGTATAAGAAATTAGATCGGTTAGATGATAGTAAGGGCGATAATCAGATGTCAGACTCGGAAGGTCTACGTAAGTTGGCAAGGAAGTCTGAAATGAATGGTTTAATGGACTCTCCCTCTAAGGAAGCTGATGAGCTCAGAGGTAAAGTCAGAGAATCGAGGAAGCAAAAGAGGTCAGAGAGAAGAGAAGAAGAGTCAAATGATTATTCTAGCAGTGATTCTTATGAGGAGAGGAAGGAGGCCAAAAGAAGGAGAAGAGAAGAAAAGAAGTTGAAAAAGGAGGAGCGTCGTCGAAGACGTGAGAACAAACAACGGAAAAAGGATGAAAAGCGTGCTGAGAAGCTAAAGTTGAAGTCAAATGATGCTGATCTTGCGCACAATCATTCTGAAGATGAAAGTGTTAGAAGGCGAGAGTCACAAGCAAGCAACATCAAGGAGACAGCATCTGAGCAGAAAAAGCTTGAGATAGAGCTTCGTGAGAAGGCTCTTGAGTCCCTTCGAGCCAGAAAGGGCTTTGGAAATTGAACATTTTGATGCTCTAGAAAATTTCAAGTTATTTGTTGTTATTATGTTCTTGTTATCCTATTTTACTTTGTTAATGCTTACTAGACGTTGCATACTTATGGATGAATGTACCGTTGATATCTGTTTAATGTGATCTGTCTTTACTGGTGGCAGCTAAAATGGATAATGAGGATTTCCTGCGATAGTATCTTGAGTGAAACTTTATGCTGACTTTCCTGCTAAACTTTCTGGTAATACAAGTCTTTCCCTTTGGTGGGAATGTGTTTGTTATTTCTTGAATATATAATTTGTCTGCATATTGATAATTTTTTTGAACTGGCTGAGTTCTGTAATGGCTCGTGTTATTCTATGTAAGGACCCTTTTAATTGAACAGGCTGACTGGATTGCAGTTTTATTGTGCGTGAGGCTAGCTCAGGCTCACTCATGAATAATCTAACATTTTCAATTTCTGAGCTGATTGATATCATAAAGGTCTTGGCAGTTTTTCACTGAACTATGATTTTTTACTAAAGGAGCTTTCTGATTAATTGATAGATATGTAATTACCACCTAGATGCCTTGGTTGAGCAGATGTTTCGCAGCTGCTTAGTTTGGGGACATTTAAACAGGTAAAACTTATCTTCAGTTGATCTCTTTTAAATAGTTCTTTTAGTTGGCGAATAATATTTAGTGCATACAAATGTTTTAAGTACTAATTACGCCTCTATGTGGTTGACAGCTTGAGGGTTGTTCCCAATTAGTTACGCACCAGAAGTGATATAACAGCTGCCATGGTGACATTTGAATTTTAAAATTATTGGTCAAGTTGTTTAAACTTATGCATGAATTGAGATTTCGCAATTTGTATTTTATTTTTCTTGTTGACTTCTCCTGTACATTGCAATTGACTTAAGATGTGTCATATAATATTGCTATTGGCGGAGTTGCTGTTAACCGATGGTTGCGACTCTTGAGATTCTTAGTATGTTCTCTTAGCTTTTAACACGTCTTGGGGGGTGGAGGGGGAGGATGTTGCATGGGTTTTGTGGCTTACCAGACACAATGGCTTAATGTGAATTGCTTTTCCACTTTGCATATTTTTGGCACAGACTTGGATTTCTGCCATCTGTGTGCTATTAAGCTGTCAGATGAATTGGTTGCAAGTCTTATGCCCTAGTGGGGTATGGATGGGTTTTAAGTAAACTTTTCTTTCATAGTTTTTTTTTTGGTCACTTTGGATTCATTCATAACTATTTCTTGTTAATTCGAGCAATTCATTTCTGATTGGGATTGTTGTCATGACTTGTGGATTTATTTGGGTGAATTAAGTTTTTGTATTCTTTTAAGGCATCTGTGGGTGGTCGTGTTACCAGTGTAAATCTTCTGGTTGCTCTTTTACTTTTTCTGCTCGATTTTGGAGCTTCAATCTGAATACCAGCAACATAATTTTTTCTGGGTGGGCGGGTGGGTTGGGGTTGAGTTGTGACTAAGTCGTTAAGGTTAATGGAGATTTGGTTTCATTTGTACTGGTTATTAGCTGACAAAGTTTGTTTGGTATTATGCAACTGTGGATCTTATTCCGGGTTTTTGCATTGATTGAGAGAGGTTTCTGAGGAAATCGATGAGCTGGATATTCCATTTTTCATCGAGGTCCAGTTTTTTCTCCTTAAAATGAGATGATTTAGTGCTCAAGCTGTAGATGGCATTTTCAATTCATCATCGAATAGGGTGTTATCTGAGGTAAAATGTGCCCAGATTAGTGGTTTATGTTGTGAGTCATTTCATCTAAGAACTATAAAAGCTAGACTTGCTTTTAATAAAGCTATTGTGCGATTTTAAGGTCCTCTAATGGTCCTGTTAAAATACTTCTAAAATCTAATGGTGGCTTCTAAAATCCTTCTATAATTCTTGTGACCTTTTGAAGAATTTTTGGGGGCCTTGCATCTTGGATTAAGTTTCCAAATTTAGGGTTGTATGCTGTATTTGCTTTACTATCTTCGCCCTTTGGTTGATGGACGAAAATGTGGAGAGTATATCCAACTTTGATGGATTTTTCTTCAACTTTCATGAAAGCTGACTGTATATTGATAATCTTCAAAATCTGTTTAGATCAGTAGTAATTTTTTAAAAATATTTTCATGGCAACTTTAGTGTGTGTGTGTGTATGTATAATGTAATGTATAGGTCATAAGTTCCTTCTGGTTTGCTGATCAAAGCGGATCAGAACGAAATTCTCAATAAGCTCATTAAGGAAAAGATAAAAGAATACTTTCTATTATTATATTATTGTTGATTTATGTTATTGTTGGGCCCGTTGGGCCTTGTGTCCCAATTTGTTGGTCTTCATTCTCTAAGTATTGGGCTTGGCCCATTACTTACAGTTCTGGCCCTTATCAACCCCAATTGTGAACCCAATACGGGGGTTGGTGAAGAATACTCTTTGTGAGTTCAACGGGAATCTGAGCACCTCCCGTCGCCACCACCTCCGGCGATGCTCCGGCGATGAATACGTCGACCGGGGAGTCGACGAGGACGACCGCATCCACCCAACAGTGGTATCAGAGCTTGGTCGGCCGTCCGTCGTCGCTGCCCGTCCGGTGCTGCTGTGCGCCGCCGTCGACCGCTGCTGTCCACCGTCCAGATTGCGAGGGACCCGCCACCGCAGCTTACTGGTCTTACTCGCCGGAAGCCGCCATCAGACGAAGGGTCAGACGAAAGGTGTCGACCGCCGGATTCGCGACTAACCCGACGCCGTCGCTTCGCCGGAATCGCGACTGGGAGCAGACCGCCGTAGATCTGCTCGGATCTGACGCCTCCTCCGCTTTCAGCCGCCGATCTGCTCCGATCCGCTAGGATCTGACCGAGCCGCTGCCGTTGAGTTGCGATCGGAATGCCGACGCCGACGCTCGCCAGAGCTGCTCGCCGGAAACGCGACGAGGGTTGGGCCGCCGCTGCACAGCCGCTGTCCAGTCGCTAGGGTTTCGCGCGCCACCGCCTCACGATCTGCAGCGCTCCGCCGCCTCCTGCCAGATCGAAGCCGCCGCCATCGTCTGTGCTGTCCGCCGGGATCGCACACCGACCAACGCAGCCTGCTGCTCGTCGGAGCGGCTGACCAGCCACTGACCGCCGCGTAGACCGCCGCTTCCAGCCTCTGCTCGGCCACCTGCCACCGACGCCGCCCGCTGACCACCAGCCACCGCCGCAGCCCGCTGACCACCAGCCACCGCCGCCGCCGCTGACCTCCGGCCACCGCCGCCGTTGACCGCCGGAGTTGACCGCCGGAGCTAGGGCTCCGGTCAGATTAGTTCTGACCTCGAGGAAGGGGAGCATTTTTTTCATTTTCAAGTTTTCTGTTCTGATTCTTGTGTTTTACAGAACTGAATTTTTTTGATTTTGGGGGTCGATTTGTTCGACTTATTTTCGCAGGGCTGCTGTTTGAACCGGAGGCACGAGTGGGCTGCTACTCGAAGGGACTGTGGTGAGTGCAAGCTTGGTAGCGGGCAGGGTGCGGCTCCAAGGTGGGAGTTGCTTGTCCGGTTGCCGCTTGAACAAGCCTTCGAGAGAAGTTGGTGGCTCGTAAGGGTGGTAGGGTGTTCATCCACCGCTTCAGGGGAGTTTCTATTCCTTTAAACTTTGTGTTTTTTCTGATTTGTTCAGTTATGTTATATCTGTGTGATACCCTGAGGCGGTTTGTCCTCCTTTGTGCTTTGTGCTGTGTGATGCTCTGAGGCGGCTGGTCCTCTTGTGTGATGATTTCTGTGCTGTAGAATTAGGGATTTTTTGTGATTTGTGACCTAGTTGGTCAATTTCTTGGTATCTCTAATTCTTATTTGCTTGAAATCTATTGTGAATTTTATATCTTTGTGATATTGTATCTTGGTATGCTTTCGCTGCTAATCTGATTTTCTGGAATTTTTTGCTCTTTTTGCTGTGTGTGAATTGAGTTTGTTTCTAGTCTTTGAGATAGCTTTGGCTCACCTGTGTGTGTGATTGTCACCTGTGTGTGTGTTTGTATTGTTTCTTGAATCTGTGAGTCGATTCACTCAACTTTAAGCACCAATGACTCTTCTCCTAATGCATTTGGGCAAGGAGACTTCAATATCTGTTTGAAACAGAAGATGAAGTATGAGGGGGTGTTCAAAGCTGTGAATGACTCTTATGATTAAGAGATAATTTCTTGTGTGAATTATTTGTGCCTTTTAAAACCTTTTGTGTGTGTTAATTGGCTAGTTAATTCTGCATGTGATTAGGAAATTTGTTTTTCTACGTTGTGTGCTTGTTTATGTGTTAAACTTGCCTTGTCTACATGCTTATTTGTTTCTCTTAGTGAGGTGGAGCATGTTGTGTGCATTCGAATGTGGTGTAACATTTGATTGTTATTTGTCTGTGTGACTTTTATGTCTGTGTGACTGTGTGCTTCTGTGTGAAGTGGTGTCTGTGTGACTTTTATGTCTGTGTGACTTGTGTGTCTGTGTGACTTGACTATGTGTCTTTAGAATTTTGTATTCTATTCTATGCGATAAATGTTATGAATGGTGTAATTCATACATCTGTGATCGCATGTTAGCTTTGTGCTTAGTTTTGTTCTATGTGAACTGTTCGTGTGTCATGAGAACTGTGAGTTCTAATCTATGTGATTACATGACTATGTGAACTTTGTGTTTTCTTGAGCTTGTGTGCTCCGTTTATTTTGTCCTTGGGATAATTTAAACATTCTGTGACTGTGTGTCCGTGATCTTTGCTCCGGCTTAGATTTGTGTATCTTTTATGATACCTTGACTTTGTGTCAAATTTTTCTGGATCTTGCATCTAACTTTGTGTTTTTCGTTTTGCAGGTGTCCGGGAAAAAGGTGCAATGATGAATTCCTATATAGATGAACACAAGGAGGATGATTTGGGCCAAGGTGGAGATTTGTTGGGCCCGTTGGGCCTTGTGGCCCAATTTGTTGGTCTTCATTCTCTAAGTATTGGGCTTGGCCCATTACTTACAGTTCTGACCCTTATCAACCCCAATTGTGAACCCAATACGGGGGTTGGTGCAGAATACTCTTTGTGAGTTCAACGGGAATCTGAGCACCTCCCGTCGCCACCACCTCCGGCGATGCTCCGGCAATGAATACGTCGACCGGGGAGTCGACGAGGACGACCGCATCTACCCAACAGTTATCTTCAAGCTCAATTAGTTTAATTTATATATAAGGTTTAATCTTTACTTGTTCATTAAATTAATAAATGGGTTAATAAAGCTTGTAAATGTTATAAGAAATGAATGAGCATTAGAATTCTCTTAATTTCATATTAGTTTCATGGGACACACTTCCCTTCAAGGTTGTATTTCACCGGGTTCCTTATTTTTTATTAATGGGCTTAGATGAAAATTAAGTCCGCATAAATTCAATTAGTATATAAATTCTTTAATTTTTAACAAATTTTTAAGGCCCAATGAGTATTGTTAACTTAATATGAACCAAACATTCCCTATGGTTTAATATTAATTCATACTTTCATCTCTATAGATCATGTAATACTTTGTCATTATGGTTCATAAATTATTTTATTTATAGGGTTTAATTTTTATTTAGTGTAAATTTTTATGGTATAATAATTTTTTAATGGGTGTACGTATTGGTACACCAAACTAACTGTTCATTATACTATTTTTACTGTTTTAAATGACATTGAGGAGGAGAAATATTTCAAAATTGAGAATGTCCAAGAAATCCAATTTGTTGGTGGGTGGACTGGATATTGTCAAATTTATCACTTGTCTCTGATTGGTTACAACTCATAAATATATCTGGTGAGGAATGTTCCTAATTGCTTAATGTAGATAAAACACAGCCAGATGGCATACTCTGATTGGCCTACATTCTACACAGCCAATCAACGGCCACTCAGCCTCAAAGAAGAAAAAATCTAACTCAACCCAAACAGAAATCCGCCTGTCGATCGATATTCACAATCCATAATCATTTTCACAACCTTTGAATGGATAAAACATGATCTCTGCGAATGGATCAGAAACAATTTGAGGGGGATTGAAAACAGGCCCAATTCAGAAGCTGTTTCTTTCTCTCTCCTGTTTATCCATTCATGGCGCCAACTCTCACTTCAAATTCCTTCCTCCTGACTACCACTCCTCATTCCAGAACCACTCTGAAGAATCGCAGAACAACTGTTTTCGCTAAAAAATCTGGAGCGTTTTTGCCCTCGAGCAATGATTCTGAAGGAGGAGGCGAGAATTCGAGTCCGTTCAAGTTTGATTTCGGGAAATTGCCCGATGTGAAGTCTATTGTTCCAGTGGTGGCTAACCCTTCGCCGGGATTGAGTTTCAGGCGGAAAGACCCCGGAACGGTGTTCGTAGCCGGTGCGACGGGGCAGGTGGGTATCCGCATTGCCCAGACGCTTCTCCGGCAGGGTTTTAATGTAAGGGCTGGAGTTACTGATCTTGGTGCTGCCCAGGAATTGGCTCGCCTTGCTGTCAGTTACAAGGTAATTCAATACTTCAATAATGTGTTTGATTCTCATCTGGGTGTGGTGATTGGAGTTAATTGTAGTTGTTATGCTAGCTAACTAGGGGTATGTGATCCACAAATAGTAATCTATTAACATTAAATAAAATGGGAATGTAGGCATAAATTAGTCAAGTAACAAATTAAACAATTGCATGAAGGAATGTCTATAGTTTGTTGAGGATGAGATTTGTGTTTTGAGCGTTGCTTGTGGATGAGCCTCTTTTTGCACCGTACATGACTACATGGCCTTAAATGATTCTATCGTTCTCAGCTCAATTTTAGTTTCTTGTAATCACGGGCAGATAATTTCTAATGACGAATCAAAGAGGCTGAACGCGGTAGCTTCCACCTTCAACGATGCAGAGTCGATAGCGAAAGCAATCGGAAACGCTGGCAAAGTGGTGGTGAGCATTGGATCAGGAGAGAACGGCCCTAGTGGACAAGTAACTGTATCCGATGCTCTTCAAGTGGTTGAGGCTGCACAGCTGGCAAAGGTTGGCCATGTGGCTGTAGTTTATGATGAATCCTATGGGGATACCTCCACTTACAACGTTCTTGATGGGATCACATCCTTCTTCAATAACCTCTTCGCGAAGTCTCAGCCCTTGACGATAACCGAGTTTCTCCAAAGTGTGGTGAAGACTGATGTTAGCTATACCCTCATAAAAACGAAGCTTGGGGATGACTACTCGCCCGAGAGTTCTTACAATGTTGTTGTCTCTGCTGAAGGAAGTGCTGGCTCGTACGACTACAAAGTAATGGAATGTATGCCATATCTTTTTTATGTCAAAAGAATCCAAGTAACATAAAAAGAACAAAATTTGTGTTTCAATTGAATTTTGGGTCAACAACTGCTTCTGGAAAATGACTAATCTTGTCAAAGATATTGTCTGCAGAATGCTTCATTTCCTCGCAAGCTATTTATTTATTTACCTTTTTGTTTTTCCTGGGGAACAGGTTTCAAGATCGAAGATTGCGTCACTTGTGGCTGATGTTTTCTCCAATACGGCAGTTGCAGAGAATAAGGTAACTCTTTAGTGAGCCACAGCATTTAGTGATGAGGAGAAGAGTTGGAAAATAATTCCTCTTTTGCAAATAGGCTTTATATACTTCCAGTAACTAAAAAGACACAACAAATTTTCATGGTTGTGTAGACATCATGTTTAATTCAGTCGTGTTCATCTGTTGGTGCTGTATAAAATTTGAATGACCAACTTTGTGAACTTCACATCAATGATATTACTGAGAAAGTGATGTTTATCGCTATTGATCCATCAATTTTTTCGGACATTCAGGTCGTTCAGGTATTTACTGATCCATCAGCACCATTAAAGGCAGTTGATGAACTCTTCAGGTAAACTTTCAAGGACCATGTAACCATGATCATTTTTTCAACTTCTCTTAGCATCTATGCAGTTCATATGATTTAATAAGATAAACCAGAGAATCAATGGGTTATAAAAGGTTGTACCTTCATTTAGTCAACCAAAATGAAAGTTGTATTTTGGAGAAACAAGTCTCTTTTTTCTTGGACATAAATCAGTCTATCTGATGTCAAGTAGGATGATTGCTCAATACTTTGAATATTGCTTGCAGTGCAATTCCAGAGGACGGAAGAAGAAAGGCGTATGCCGAAGCCCTTGCTAAAGAACAGGCTGAGGAAGAAGCCATCAGAGCATCAGAAGAAGCTCGGGCAAAAGCTGAAGCAGCAAAAAGTAGTGAAAAATCTGGGCCATCAAAAAGGTTTGAGCGGCTCAGAAAGCCCCCACAGGAAGAACCCCCTTCCCAGGACTCTGGTCCGTCTGTAGAATCAGCTGGAGAATCGATCGAGAGCCTGTTGAACAAAGCCAAAGGTTTTTCATCAGGGATTTCCTGGGAAAACTTCAGCTCACAGCTCAATTTTGGAATTCAAAAGCCCGAAGAGGAACCAAAAGTGCAAGTAGCCACGGTGCGAGGACAGGCTAAGGCCCGATCTCTGCCTTCTTTAAAGGCAGTGCTGAAAAGTCCAACTCCGAAAGCCCCTCCCTCTAAATCAAAGGATATTCCAAAGCCAAAAGGTAAAGTAACGGAGCCCCAGAAAGAAACAAGGAAGGTGTTTGGTGGTTTATTTAAGCAGGAAACCATCTACATCGATGAAGACTAGAGTTAATTAAGAGTACAAAACAGGTTTCAAGATTGTATTTGGGATGACATTTTCTCCAGAATTCAAACTTAGCTACGTACAGATGATACATTCAGGTATCAGTTTTATATTGAAACCATAGTTTTGATGATGTCATGTTTGTGTTCTGTGCATAACAATAATTGCAAATCATTCGGCTTCACTTCATTTTTTGTTCTTAGAAATATTAACATTCTACTCTCTGGTATCCTTATTTTACGCCACCCCTCTATGGAGCGGTGACAATATTCAATTCGAGAAGATCGAACTGAACAGATGCAGTATAGGATCAGAGGACAATATAAACATTTGACAGGTGCTTAACAATTGGTGTATGTTACAAGAGTTGTTTGTGTGAACTTCTGAGTGCATTAATAATCAATCTGAATTATCAAGATCTAAAATTGAATTACAGGAGTACATTCGAGGATATGGCTTGTAGAATCTGCGAGTCTCAAACCTTTTAGAGACTCTAGTCTATCTGTATATATATATATATATTTCCTTCATGATGTTAGATTAAGTAATCATAATCTTATAATATTCGAGTGTATTAAATTAGTAAATTCCTAAACATGTTATATTAGATGTCTCAACATAGGTGAGGTGGTATCCATTCAAAATAGCCTGCATTCCTAAGTTTTAATTATCCAAACTGATATTGGAATTCCCATACGTACAAATCCCCCTACAGGTCACCAGGGCAATCTAAGTGTGAAGATTTGTGAAATAATGGCTTGCTGTATTATTGAAGAAACAATTAGTATAAATAGTTACAGAGTATATCTTTACAAAAGAAAGAAATAATCAAATAATAGATGATTTGATTATAGTAATCTTCTCTCTATTACTAAGTGTACGTTTAGTTCGAGTTCTAATTTGATTTTGATAGTTGGTTTTCGAGTTTAATTATATTTATTTCACGAAATGTCTCTTAAATGGTTCATTGAAAGTTATCATTATATATTGATTAGATTTAATTTTCTTTTTATTAAATGTATTATTACTTCTTATTTGTATCAGGTTTTGTGAAACCAACCTATACAAGTTTTTGCATCTAAAAAATAGACGACGTTCAGGTTAAAACTGTTGCAAGTAATAATTGAATGATTGAATAAATCAGAAATATAATACTCCTTCTTTTGCTAATCATTTGTGCATGTATTTTAATGCGACAATATTAATAAAAGTTAGATATTCCCTCCATGTCAAAACCACCTTTAAATATTGTTGCAAAACGCACAAAAAAATTCATACTTTCAGCCTGGGTACGTTTTGCAACATTAATACTTAAAGATAGTGATTTATTTTTATAATTTCTCAAATGTTGTGATTAATTTGCAATAGCAACAAAGTTCATGTTATTTCTGCCATTAATCCTCTAAAAAGCTATGCAATTGACAATTTAAAGTAATTTTGGAATGCATCAACGCACCATGCACCTAAAAATTTATAAGTTAATTAAATTTAGAATATAACTGAAATTAGTATTTTCTTTTTAAATTTAATTTCAAAGATAAGATTCATTTTACTCAATATCTAAAGACTTAAATCTTAGTTAGACTCCACAATTTATCAAAAAATTTGACAATCTTAAGTTTTGACAAAGAACCCTCGTACTTTTCCACCAAATCCTTTCTTTTCAATATGAGGAGTCTCACCACGCATGTGATGTTGGTATACATCTAATTTAAAGAGGCACAATTAAAACAAAACAAAACAAATATATAGACACATACGGCATAAGAAATTGAAACATGAATGAAAACATAAAGTTTTGTAGATTAATTTGGGCAATGGGAATCAACAAATTCACAACCATATAAAAAACAGCCAATTCGGGATTATTTGGTGTAACAAGGATGTAACAACGGCTGCATGTAAGACCAGGTGTCGCCATACTACCACCTTTACAAACTTTTATGAATGCGCTGGAGAACTTTAACTGGTATACGCGTTCCATTTAACGTTAATACATTTTTTCCTAAGAAAATCGATGGTGTTTTGAAAACCATCGAACGGTGCTGGTTTCTCTTTACTATTTGAATTTGACAAATATACCCTATTAATAAACATCCTCGTTATTTTACTGCACTCCACTCCCTTCTAGTTCTTCATTCTGTACATCACCCATAAGGAATCCTTATTTTGGTGACGGTGTGTGGCAGATATCTGCTGCCGCGGCATGGTTTCTAAAGGTGATGGTTGCGATTGCAGCAGCAGATCGGCAAGGCTGCTCTCATGTACGTATATATACTTCTTAACTTAAATATGTACAAATTAACATTCAGACATATCTAAGGTATAGTTAATATTTCAGGTAGCTGCCAAATGCAAGGAGAGGCTGCAGGACATAGTGAAGGAAGAGTTGCCGTTAGTAGACATGTCGGAGGAGAGTGGCTGGAGATGGAATCACGTGCTAGAGCGAAGTTTCGTGCGCATGGATGGCGAAGTACGGAACTAAAACGATGTTGAGCCTTGAACGCCAAATGTAGATGTGAACTACACAAGCCAGAGCTCGACTTAGCCAGTACTACAGTGGTTGTTTCCATAGTCACCCCACAAAAAATTGTTGTAGCTAACGTTGGTGACTCGAGGGCCGTACTCTGTCATCGCGGCAAACCCATCCCTCTGTCTAGTGACCACAAAGTGAGTTATATAGCATTAAATTTAATTTTGTTTAAATTAATACCTCCATTTCTCAACATTTATATGAAATCTAGCCAGATCACCGATGATAAGTCCATTTCTCAACATTTATATGAAATCTAGCCAGATCACCGATGATAAGTCGAGTTGCAGTTCGAATCTCTTGTTACATTTGGTGTCCCTATTACAAATCGTTAATGATTGATACGTAGGTATCATTCATCTAACTCATGTAACAGGAGATGGAGGTGTAACATCAAAATGTAATATGACATCCAAGATGATCGAGTTGTAGTGTTAAATTCAATTTTGATTAAATTAATACCTCAATTTCTCAACATTTATATCAAATTTAGCCTGATCGCCCTGATGAACTAAGTCGAATACAAGCTGCGGGTGGCCGAGTTCTTCATATGGACGTTGCACGAGTCTGGGGAATTCTTGCAATGTCTAGGGCTATTGGTATGAAATATATAGAAGAAATTTAAATAATTAACTCAAATAAATTTGATTACATGTGAATCTAACCTAAGACCTAATTTGCTAGGGGACAACTTTCTAAAGCCATATGTGAGTTGCGAACCAGAGGTGACCGTTACAGACAGAAGTGATGACGACGAATGTCTAATATTGGCGAGTGATGGACTGTGGGACGTAGTTTCGAACGAGAATGCTTGTGGCATTGCATGGATGTGCCTGAAGGGTATGCTGAAAGAGAGTGGCTACGAGGCTGCCGATGCGTGCGGTGATGTGTCGTCGTTGTTGACAAAGTTGGCTTTGGCACGACGAAGCTCTGACAACGTCAGTGTAGTTGTCATCGATCTCAGGAAAGCGGCGTGATTCTGCTTCTCTTACAATCCCTAAGCGTTTTTTTGTACCCTCTTTTGTTTTAAGAAAGTGTTTCTCTCTTCGACTCGAGGGGAGAAAAGTGGTGTGTTTTACTTTTAAGGTGAAGTATTACCATCTACTGCAGGATCTAATGTTTGAATAAGTAATCTAGATATAGTCGAAATCCCACAACATGCCCTGGGATGTAGCACATCTAATTTGCCCTATCACTTTTAATATATCTAATTTGCCCACAAATACATGTAATGTCTTAAATACCCTTAAGAGTTGGCCCACTCTTTAACATAGAGAATAAGATCACAAGTACACATGGAGGACATAACTCGTGTCAGAAATTGGTCGTACTTTCATGACATTAAATACTAATAAAATAAATTGGCGGACACCACTAGAATTTATTCAGCGAACATGTTTAAAAAATAATAATAAATACAAACTAATTAATTAATTAAATAAATATGAAAAATTGAAATTTGTTTGTTATGTGTAGAAATTAATAGCATGCGAATGAACTAAGTAAACACCAATGGTTGTCGGCGGACATAGTGCAATGTTGAATCAGCGGACAAGATTGTGAAAATTAATCATGTTTGTTCATTTTCACATTAATTACATACTTCTAAATTAATCATGTCCGCTTGATTTTACTGTGTTGAATCATCGGACAAGCATATATTTAATGTTTTGAAACGTTAGTTTGGATTAGAGAAAAAGGGAGGTGTTCGCTGATATTTAAAAGAAATTAAAAAAAAGAAAAAAAAGAAAAGAAAATGGTGAGGTGTCATGGTGTTCGCTGATGTCTTTCAATTACAAATATTATTATTCAAATCTTATAAAATTTATTAATGTAAATTAAGAAAATTTTTAGATTTTTTAAAAATTAAATGTATTTAAAACTTAGCGGACATGTGTCCGGCGATATCATTCAATTACAATATGTATCTGCATATCTCTATTAATTACAATATTATTTTCTAATCTTATAAAATTAATTAATATAAATTAAGAAATTTTTAGGATCATGTTTCTAAAATTAAGTGTATTAACACTCGGCGGACATGTGTCCAAATATCTTTATTAATTAGAATATTATTGTTATAATCTTATAAAATTAATTAATGTAAATTAAGAAATTTTAGGATCTTGTTTCCAAACAAATATCTTTATTAATTAGAATATTATTGTTATAATCTTATAAAATTAATTAATGTAAATCAAGAAATTTTAGGATCTTGTTTCCAAAATCAAATGTATTAAACACTGGGCGGACATGTGTTCACATATCTCTATTAATTATAATATTATTGTTCTAATATTATAAAATTAATATTATAGAATCATGTTTCCAAGTATAAGTGCATACAAATTCAAATCAAAATTCAAAATAGCTTTTGGTGTGGTGGCGAAAATCCTGGCTTCTTTTTGATTCAAATTTCTATTCGAATAATGATTTGAAAATATGAAGTTTCAACCTCTGCTTCGATAATAAGAGTAGTCGAATAACTGTATTTACATCAATCTAAACTACCTCTGTTCTAATTTCATTCAATTAAAAAGTATCCTAAAAAATAGGATAACTTCTTTTTTTCCGGTCAAGTCAACAAAGGCATGAAATATTTCAATTTTTTTTATAAAACCAAATGGATCTACCTGGACCAATACATGTTTTTCTTTTAGTCTTTTGGGGAGCGGGTCTTATATTAGGAAGTCTGGTAGTAGTATTGATGAGTGTGTAAATTCACAAGTTTGGCGCTATGTTTGATAACTGTATATACCTATATATATTGTGAATTAGCATGAATCAGGTGTTAGTGGAGCTATTTGAGTGTTTTCTTAGCAAAAACGGAGTGAAAGAGCCAAGAATCGAAGAGACGGAGTCGAAGCCACGCGAACCGCCCAAGAATTAGGTGGGTTCGACCTGGCTGGAGGAGGGTTCGACCTCTCCAGCAGGTCGAACCAACGTTGCTGAACGTGCAGAGATGGATTCGACCACGACTCAATTGGTTCGACCTGACCATCAGGTCGAACCAGTTTGCAAGAAAGAGGATTCGACCACGACGTTTGAGTTCGACTTGCCAGTTGGTCGAATCGGGAGCGGGAGTTGTCCAGTGCTGAGGTTCGACCTGGGGTTCGACCAAGGCCTAAGTGGTTCGACCTGTCCAGATGGTCGAACCTGTGCAGAATTCTTCCAGTAGCGGGGTTCGACCTGGGGTTCGACCTGTGGCCAGGGGTTCGACCTGTTTGACGTGGTCGAACCTATGTGCGAGAACTTACCTTATCCGGATTTTCGAGGCCGAAACGCGTGAGATCACTAAGAAAGCCCATTCCAAGCCCTAGAGACGTGATTACAATTATAAAAGGAGGCTCATACAGAGAATAAAGAGAGCTTTTTGATCGTCAATCATAAGAGAGACAAGAGTAGAGGTGGTGATCCATCCGGAGGGCTGTGACAGAGGTTCGCTAGAAAGAGGGGTGAAGCATATCTCTTGCTCCGATGTTATTCACACGTGTCAAGCGCATATTTACTTGTGTCTATAGAGTGAACTTGCATGGTCTAGTGATGGGTCCACAAACCACAGGGCAGAGTCGGACACCATCACATGAAAATACGAATTGCTAGTGAAACTGGATGACCCGACGAACTACCTATTATTCTTATTGATCACAACTCACTTTTCTCTACTCTTGCTATTTCTTTTTGCTAATTCGATTAGAAGTTATTATCCATTAAACCTTTACAATTACCAAACATAGTCTAAAATATACTAGAAGATAACGAAATTGATATTTAACCGTCCCTTGGGTTCGATATTGTAACTTGGTCATCTTCGCGACTACAATTGATATCCTTATACTTGAGGATTATTTTGTGTGTTGAGAAAACCCCTATCAAGTTCTTGGCGCCGTTGCCGGGGACGGCGTAAAATATCTTTTTTGTGTTATTTCTAGTTTATTAGGACTATTTACCTTGTTTTGTTATTTTCTTTCGTATTCATTTTAGGTGTATGCTCACAAGATCAAAGAAAGGTAATCTTGAACCGTATAATCCTGAGATTGGAGCATCATCAAGAAAGAAGAAGAAAAAGAAGAGCAAGGCAAAGACAATAGACCCAAATGAAGCTCTGAATTTTAGAGTCGAGGTTGACGAGCAGATTTCGCAAGTGATTGAGGCTACAATTGAAGTTAATTTGGAAGTAGAAACAGTCAATATGGCAGCGAATCCGGATAATCTAGCCATCCGAGAGGTTTTCAGAAATAATGGGGCTGGAAATTATGAGCTTTTAGGAGCAAGGGGAACTAACACAGCGTTCGATCTTCATCCCGCTCTTATTAGTATGATAGAAAGAAACTCCTTTTCAGGAGGGTATTTCGAGGATCCGCAGCAGCATCTGAACAAGTTCTTGGACTATGCAAGTACTCAAAAAGACGTAGGAGAACATGAAGATGCTAGGAAGATCCTTTTGTTCAAATTCTCGCTTACTGAAAAGGCGAGGGATTGGTACGATACTATTAACGCAGCTGAGTGCACCACGTGGGAGCAATTGAAGTTAAGGTTCTTGGAGAGGTATATGCCACCTTCGAAGGTGTTTAAGATGAAGCAGGATATTAACCAATTTGCTATCAGTGGAGGTGAGAAATTTCATGAAGCGTGGGATAGATTCAAGGACATGCTCAGGAAGTGTCCTCAACATGGGTTATCTAAAGCCCAATATATCAGTATATTCTATAATGGATTGGACTGTGAATCAAGAGTGCTACTTGATGCTTCTTCTAATGGAGCATTGCTTACTAAGTCATCCGTTGAGGCCGAGAGATTGTTTGAAGACATATCGATGAATTCGAGGGATTGGCCTACTGATAGAGTTAGAGGTACGTATGTTCTTGGAAAGGTAGCTCAGGTTGAACAAGCAATGGTGAAAACAAAGAGAGAGGATGAGATCGTTTCAAGCTTGTCCAATATCAACAAGCTACTTGAGTCTCAACAGAAGCAGATCAGCGAGATATCTCAACGAGTGCCAATCATGCAGCAAGAGATGATGAATAATGGAACCATCCAAGAAGAATTGGAGGAAGCAAATTATGCAATGGGTCAAAGTATTCAAGAAACGAGGTACCCAAATCAAGGAAACCGGAACTACCAAGGGAACTATCGAGGGAACTTTAATAATCGTGGTCCCTCTGGTAATTATCAACAGCAACCAAGGAGGCCTGAATTTTCATGGAGCAATACGAATAATGCAGTGCAACTTCCGATGGGTGTTGATCCGGGAGAAAAGGTGGAAGAAGGGAAGCCTGGTTTCGAGGATACTGTGAATCGGTACATGGTAAAGAATGATGAAAGAGTGAACCGCCTTGAGGCAAAGCTTGAGAAAAAGATTGATGATCACCACAGAGATTTGTCCACTCAAGTGAAAGATCTCACATTGTTGATGGGTACAATTGCAGAGAATGTGAACACATTGACTCAAACTGTAGGAAAAGGGAAGTTTCCGTCTCAGAGTATAGAGAATCCGAAGTCGTGTAATGCCATCACACTGAGGTCGGGAACGCAGTACGAGGGACCAATGAGGCTGGAATCAAAGTTGGAATTTTCTAAGCCTCGGTTCGACCAAAATTCAGAGGGTTCGACCTGGCATCCAGGTCGAACCATGGTCGAACCTCATCGGCCAGAGCACTATGTTTTGACACAGGAGCGGTTCGACCAACACGCAGAGGGTTCGACCAACTTTTCAGGTCGAACCCAGGTCGAACCTCATCGGCCAGAGCACTCTGTTTTGACGCAGGAACGGTTCGACCACGATCAAAATGGTTCGACCAACTCTTCAGGTCGAACCCAGGTCGAACCGAAGGATAGAGATTATACAGTGAAGCGGTTCGACCAAGGGGGCAGTGGTTCGACCTCCAATGCTGGTCGAACCCAAGTCGAACCTCCAGAGCAGAATGAGATCAGTTTTCCAGGAGAGAGGTTCGACAAATACACTCCTGGTTTGACCTCTCAAACTGGTCGAACCCTAGTCGAACCTCGCCGAGATGTTTTGATTGATGCACCTGTTGTTCCTTTTGATGTTGATGCAACTCCAGTGGTACGGAATGAGCAAATTACAGACACAATAGCTGAGAAAAAATGGGAAAGAGCTAAGCGATTAAGAGCCGAAAAGGAGAAAGTGGAGAAGGTTGATCGTGATGAATGAGGGATTCCCAAAACAAAGATACCTCCACCGTTTCCCTACAAGCTAGTGAAGAAGGGGTTGGAAGAGAAGTTCAAGAAGTTTTCAGAAATAATGAATAAGATAAGCTTGAACATCCCTTTTTCAGAGGCAATCATGGAGATGCCATATTATTCTCGATTCCTTAAAGACATATTGATGAAGAAGCGAAGCTTAACCGGAGTTGAAACGGTAAACTTATCTGAGAATTGTAGCTCAATTATTCAAAAGAAGTTGCCACCAAAGATGAAAGATCCGGGGAGCTTTACTATTCTATGTGAAATCGGGAAGGGGCCAGCACGGCGAGCTTTGTGCGATCTAGGGGCAAGCATCAATTTGATGCCGTTGTCCATCTTTCAGAAGCTTGGTTTGGGGGAGCTGACCCCGACAACTGTTGCTCTCTAATTGGCAGATAGATCAATGACGTTTCCAAAAGGTGTTGTTGAAGATGTTCTTGTAAAGGTGGAGAGGCTAGTCTTTCCTGTGGATTTCCTTGTACTAGAAATGGATGATGACAAGGATAATGTTCCTTTAATCTTGGGGAGGCCATTCCTTGCTACAGCTGGAGCTATGATAGATGTTCGGAAGGGAGAACTGAAGTTGAGAATGGACAAAGAAGAAGTACTTTTCAACTTGGACAAAGCAATGAAGATGCCAATGGAGTCCCAGTGTTATAGTATTGACGTGGTGGAGGAGATTGTGAAGGAGGATATGTCTCTGATCTTGTTAAAGGATCCTCTTGAGACATGTTTGATGGAGTCTCTTACTTATCCCACTACGGAGCTTGACGGACTTTCTAACGAGGTATGTATTGAATTTCTTGAAAACTTACTTGCTTTGGGTGATGACAGGTTTGCATTGGAAAGAAATAAAGTGGAAGAAGTCAAATGGACTAGGAAGTACTTGCCTTTGGATAACGAAAACACTCCAGTGGAGGAAAGAAAAGAGGAGTTGAAACCATTGCCGGACCACTTGAAGTATGCTTTTCTTAGTGATAATGCACAATATCCGGTAATTGTATCTTCTTCCCTTAATGATGATCAACTTGAGGAGTTATTAGATGTCTTAAGGAAGTACAAGTCTGCAATAGGGTGGTCACTTGATGATTTGAAAGGTATTAGTCCTTCGTATTATATGCATCGGATTAGGTTGTTGGATGAAGCCAAAGCTAGTGTTCAGAATCAGCGTAGGGTGAATCCCGCAATTCAAGAGGTGATAAGGAAGCAAATTCTTACGTGGTTGGATGCTGGAATTATATATATTATTAGTGATAGTCCCCATGTGAGTCCATTGCATGTAGTTGCTAAAAAGGGGGGCATGACTGTAGTGAAAGCTGAGGATGGAGAAGTTATAGCCACGAGAATTCCTACGGGATGGCATACATGTGTGGATTACAGGAAACTGAATGAGAACACGTGTAAGGACCATTTCCCTCTTCCGTTTATGGATCAAATATTGGATCGTCTTGTAGGGTATGAGTTTTATTGTTTCTTGGATGGATACTCGAGGTATAATCAAATCATGATTGCTCCCGAGGATCAAGAAAATACCACTTTTACTTGCCCCTACGATACTTTTGCTTTTAGGAAGATGCCGTTTGGATTGTGTAATGCGCCTGCTACTTTTCAGAGATGCATGATGGCGATTTTTGATGGTTTGATAGAGAAGATCATGGAAGTATTCATGGACGATTTTTCAGTCTTTGGTTCTTCTTTTGATATGTGTTTGTCTAACCTTGCTGTTGTTTTGAAGAGGTGTCAAGAAACTAATCTTGTCTTGAATTGGGAGAAGTGCCACTTCATGGTGAAGGATGGGATTGTTCTTGGGCATCATGTTTCCGCCAAGGGATTACAGGTAGATCGTGCTAAAGTGGTGGCAATTGAGAAGCTTCCACCACCGACCAATGAAAGAGGAGTGCGGTCCTTCCTTGGACACGCCGGTTTTTACAGGAGATTTATTAAAGACTTCTCAAAAATACTCTAAGCCCTTATCTCATTTAGTTGAAAAGGATATTCCTTTTGTGTTTAATGATGAGTGTCTAACAGCTTTTTAAGTTTTGAAGGAGGCTGATAGGGGTTTTCTCAACACACAAATTAATCCTCAAGTATAAGGATATCAATTGTAGTCGCGAAGATGACCAAGTTACAATATCGAACCCACGAGACGGATAAATATCAATTTTGTATTCCTCTAGTATATTTTAGACTATGTTTGGTAGTTGAATAGGTTTAATGGATAATAACTTCTAATCGAAATAACAAAAGAAATAGCAAGAGTAGAGAAAAGTGAGTTGTGATCAATAAGAATAATAGGTAGTTCGTCGGGTCATCCAGTTTCACTAGCAATTCGTATTTTCATGTGATGGTGTCCGACTCTGCCCTGTGGTTTGTGGACACATCACTAGACCATGCAAGTTTACTCTATAGACACAAGTAAATATGCGCTTGACACGTGTGAATAACATCGGAGCAAGAGATATGCTTCACCCCTCTTTCTAGGTACTATCATAATCAATTATCTTCTACGTCTAGAATCTAACCCGATTTGATCTCCCTTTTTAGGTACTATAAAGTTATACTCTTCATCCTATTCATCAACCCGAATTTAATTCAATTCATGAATATTCATATAAGACAGTTCTAATAATACTTCGGAATCCCTTCACTTAGAATTATAACAATAAACCCTGCTCAGTAGTGAACACACTCAATCAATAACCATGTTATGTATTCAGACTCTACACAATGATCATTGATGCACAAAACGACTATGAGTATGGATTAAATATGCAATCTTATATAAAATAAACCACAGTTAGTGTTG
This sequence comes from Pogostemon cablin, assembly GCA_023678885.1. Classification (NCBI taxonomy): domain Eukaryota; kingdom Viridiplantae; phylum Streptophyta; class Magnoliopsida; order Lamiales; family Lamiaceae; genus Pogostemon; species Pogostemon cablin. The sequence goes on from CM043005.1 coordinate 14,204,991, forward strand.
TACGGAGTTTTACACACGAAACACGAGTTACATCATGAAACTTTCATAACCCTAGAACTACCAAGGTGGTTCTAGCCCATGATTGATCTAGGAACAATCATGGTTAGATTGATCATTCTTACTTGAACCTTCAGCGAACCTCTGTCACAGCCCTCCGGATGGATCACCACCTCTACTCTTGTCTCTCCTACGATTGACGATCAAAAACTCTCTTTATTCTCTGTATGAGCCTCCTTTTATACTTGTAATCACGTCTCTAGGGCTTGGAATGGGCTTTCTAAGTGATCTCACGCGTTTCGGCCTCGAAAATCCGGATAAGGTAAGTTCTTGCACATAGGTTCGACCACATCAAACAGGTCGAACCCTTGGCCACAGGTCGAACCCCGCTACTGGAAGAATTCTGCACAGGTTCGACCTTCTGAACAGGTCGAACCACTTAGGCCTTGGTCGAACCCCAGGTCGAACCTCAGCACTGGACAACTCCCGCTCCCGATTCGACCAACTGGCAAGTCGAACTCAAACGTCGTGGTCGAATCCTCTTTCTTGCAAACTGGTTCGATCATGGTTCGACCTGATGGCCAGGTCGAACCAGCCGAGTCGTGGTCGAATCCATCTCTGCACGTTCAGCAACGTTGGTTCGACCTGCTGGAGAGGTCGAACCCTCCTCCAGCCAGGTCGAACCCACCTAATTCTTGGGCGGTTCGCGTGGCTTTGACTCCGTCTCTTCGATTCTTGGCTCTTTCACTCCGTTTTTGCTAAGAAAACACTCAAATAGCTCCACTAACATCTGATTCATGCTAATTCACAATATATATAGGTTTTCCACCTATTTCCACATCAAAACTCTCCAAAACTAGCACAAAACATAGCGCCAAACTTGTGAATTTACACACTCATCAAACCCCCAAACTAACATGTTGCTCGTCCCGAGGTAACCAATTTAAACCACAGGAGTCGTGTATAATTCAACAAGATCTAGTACAACACATATTACACATGCCACTTCATTGAATCAAACAAGAATTACTTGCATCAAATATGTCACTCATGTAAAATCAATCCAATCACACACCATTCGGAGTACTAAGTAATCTCACTGACAAGATAAGTCTTTACTCTCTTTCGCTCGTGCGTGAGGCACTATAGGCTAGTATAAACACTCATATCAATTCATATTCACGCGTAACCATAAGCTTGGCAAAGGTCTCAAAAATCAACTTACATTAGATTAATACTAGGATCACAAAGGACTTGCTTCTAGGTTGTAACGTTGGCTCTTTGGAAAGGGTAGGAAAATTAGGTCATAGTAACTTAATACACTAGTAGAGAGTTACCTTGGAGGTTCTTGATTTCTCATTCGGCTTCATATTCTCCTCCAATTCTCCTCTTGCACTTGCAATTTTCAATTTTTCTTCTCTTCCTTGCATCAACATCATTCTTCTTTTAATTACTCGGGTACCAGTTATAGGCACTACCCTTCTCGAACATCGTTCAGCTGTTTCTTAAAAACTTCAAGCCCCATGTATAAGCAATTCGGGATACCAATTTCAGGCACTATCCCTAACAAGATTTAACCATGCACTTTTCTTACTGAATCTCATTCCATCTTCCCTTTGTTTCTTCCACACTTATTCACCTTACTCTCTCTACCAATGAATAGGGTATTTTCAAAGCTCAAATAAGGTAATTAAGGCTCTTATATTTGTCTTGCCAAAGAAAAAGCTTTTAAAAGGCTCAAACAGGGCTACCAAAGATTTATAAAATCATTAGGAAAGGTAAAATTTGGCTAAGTGACTCAATTAATCAAAAATGGCCTAAGATCATATCCTAATATTTCATCAATTGTAAGTTTCACACAAGACTCCAAGCCAAGTTCTAGAATACGTTCATACAAATGATTCTCTCAAGAATAAACTATCATGATTAATCATGATAAAGGCTCAAATCCTCACATAGGTAATCAATTCCTAATACTCCTCATAGCACATAATCAAAATCAATTCCTCATGAATTCCATATACTTAACAAATTATTCATGCTCTTTCCAAATGAAAATAAACACGTAAACACATGAATGCACAAAATCAATAACCCATATACAAAACAATGATACAAGATCAACTATATCAGGTACATGCCACTCACACAAGATCAACTCCTTTTCAGTCACCGTGTAATTCTTCTGTGCCGCATCGAAAGTCTTACTCGCGTAGTAAATGGCGCAGAACTTCTTCTCCCTTAGCTTCCCAAGCACCACACCTAATGCTACATCACTTGCATCACACATAAGTACAAACGGTTGAGTCCAATCCGGTGTGATCAAGATAGGGGCAGTAATAAGCGCCTCCTTCAAAACTTGAAAAGCTGTTAGACACTCATCATTAAACACAAAAGGAATATCCTTTTCAAGTAAATGAGATAAGGGCTTAGAGTATTTTGAGAAGTCTTTAATGAATCTCCTGTAAAAACCGGCGTGTCCAAGGAAGGACCGCACTCCTCTTTCATTGGTCGGTGGTGGAAGCTTCTCAATTGCCACCACTTTAGCACGATCTACTTGTAATCCCTTGGCGGAAACATGATGCCCAAGAACAATCCCATCCTTCGCCATGAAGTGACACTTCTCCCAATTCAAGACAAGATTAGTTTCTTGACACCTCTTCAAAACAACAGCAAGGTTAGACAAACACATATCAAAAGAAGAACCAAAGACTGAAAAATCGTCCATGAATACTTCCATGATCTTCTCTATCAAACCATCAAAAATCGCCATCATGCATCTCTGAAAAGTAGCAGGCACATTACACAATCCAAACGGCATCTTCCTAAAAGCAAAAGTCTCGTAGGGGCAAGTAAAAGTGGTATTTTCTTGATCCTCGGGAGCAATCATGATTTGATTATACCTCGAGTATCCATCCAAGAAACAATAAAACTCATACCCTACAAGACGATCCAATATTTGATCCATAAACGGAAGAGGGAAATGGTCCTTACACGTGTTCTCATTCAGTTTCCTGTAATCCACACATGTATGCCATCCCGTAGGAATTCTCGTGGCTATAGCTTCTCCATCCTCAGCTTTCACTACAGTCATGCCCCCTTTTTAGCAACTACATGCAATGGACTCACATGGGGACTATCACTAATAGGATATATAATTCCAGCATCCAACCACGTAAGAATTTATTTCCTTATCACCTCTTGAATTGCGGGATTCATCCTACGCTGATTCTGAACACTAGCTTTGGCTTCATCCAACAACCTAATCCGATGCATACAATACGAAGGACTAATACCTTTCAAATCATCAAGTGACCACCCTATTGCAGACTTGTACTTCCTTAAGACATCTAATAACTCCTCAAGTTGATCATCATTAAGGGAAGAAGATACAATTACCGGATATTGTGCATTATCACCAAGAAAAGCATACTTCAAGTGCTCCGGCAATGGTTTCAACTCCTCTTTTCTTTTCTCCACTGGAGTGTTTTTGTTATCCAAAGGCAAGTACTTCCTGGTCCATTTGACTTCTTCCACTTTATTTCTTTCCAATGCAAACCTGTCATCACCCAAAGCAAGTAAGTTTTCAAGAAATTCAATACATACCTCGTTAGAAAGTCCGTCAAGCTCCGTAGTGGGATAAGTAAGAGACTCCATCAAACATGTCTCTAGAGGATCCTTTGACAAGATCAGAGACATATCCTCCTTCATAATCTCCTCCACCACGTCAATACTATAACATTGGGACTCCATTGGCATCTTCATTGCTTTGTCCAAATTGAAAAGTACTTCTTCTTTGTCCATTCTCAACTTCAGTTCTCCCTTCCGAACATCTATCATAGCTCCAGCTGTAGCAAGGAATGGCCTCCCCAAGATTAAAGGAACATTATCCTTGTCATCATCCATTTCTAGTGCAAGGAAATCCACAGGAAAGACTAGCTTCTCCACCTTTACAAGAACATCTTCAACAATACCTTTCGGAAACGTCATTGATCTATCTGCCAATTGGAGAGCAACAGTTGTCGGGGTCAACTTCCCCAAACCAAGCTTCTGAAAGATGGACAACGGCATCAAATTGATGCTTGCCCCTAGATCGCACAAAGCTCGCCGTGCTGGCCCCTTCCCGATCTCACATAGAATAGTAAAGCTCCCCGGATCTTTCATCTTTGGTGGCAACTTCTTTTGAATAATTGAGCTACAATTCTCAGATAAGTTTACTGTTTCAACTCCGGTTAAGCTTCGCTTCTTCATCAATATGTCTTTAAGGAATCGAGAATAATATGGCATCTCCATGATTGCCTCTGAAAAAGGGATGTTCAAGCTTATCTTGTTCATTATCTCTGAAAACTTCTTGAACTTTTCTTCTAACCCCTTCTTCACTAGCTTGTAGGGAAACGGTGGAGGTATCTTTGTTTTAGGAATCCCCCATTCATCACGATCAACCTTCTCCGCTTTCTCCTTTTCGGCTCTTAATCGCTTAGCTCTTTCCCATTTTTTCTCAGCTATTATGTCTGTACTTTGCTCATTCCGTACCACTGGAGTTGCATCAACATCAAAAGGAACAACAGGTGCATCAATCAAAACATCTTGGCGAGGTTCGACTAGGGTTCGACCAGCTTTGGAGGTCGAACCAGGAGTGTATTGGTCGAACCTCTCTCCTGGAAGACTGATCTCATTCTGCTCCGGAGGTTTGACTTGGGTTCGACCAGCTTTGGAGGTCGAACCACTGCCCCCTTGGTCGAACCGCTTCACTGTATAATCTCTATCCTTCGGTTCGACCTGGGTTCGACCTGAAGAGTTGGTCGAACCATTTTGAGCGTGGTCGAACCGTTCCTGCATCAAAACAGAGTGCTCTGGCCGATGAGGTTCGACCAGGGTTTGACCTGAAAAGTTGGTCGAACCCTCTGCGTGTTGGTCGAACCGCTCCTGTGTCAAAACAGAGTGCTTTGGCCGATGAGGTTCGACCATGGTTCGACCTGGATGCCAGGTCGAACCCTCTGAATTTTGGTCGAACCGAGGCTTAGAAAATTCCAACTTTGATTCCGGCCTCATCGGTCCCTCGTACTGCGTTCCCGACCTCAGTGTGATGGCATTACACGACTTTGGATTCTCTATACTCTAAGACGAAAACTTTCCTTTTCTTACAGTTTGAGTCAATGTGTTCACATTCTCTGCAATTGTACCCATCAACAATGTGAGATCTTTCACTTGAGTGGACAAATCTCTGTGGTGATCATCAATCTTTTTCTCAAGCTTTGCCTCAAGGTGGTTCACTCTTTCATCATTCTTTACCATGTACCGGTTCACAGTATCCTCGAAACCAGGCTTTCCTTCTTCCACCTTTTCTCCCGGATCAACACCCATCGGAAGTTGTACTGCATTGTTCGTATTGCTCCATGAAAATTCAGGCCTCCTTGGTTGCTGTTGATAACTACCAGAGGGACCACGATTATTAAAGTTCCCTCGATAGTTCCCTTGGTAGTTCCAGTTTCCTTGATTTGGGTACCTCGTTCCTTGAATACTTTGACCCATGGCATAATTTGCTTCCTCCAATTCTTCTTGGATGGTTCCAATATTCATCATCTCTTGCTGCATGATTGGCACTCGTTGAGATATCTCGCTGATCTGCTTCTGTTGAGACTCAAGTAGCTTGTTGATATTGGACAAGCTTGAAACGATCTCATCCTCTCTCTTTGTTTTCACCATTGCTTGTTCAACCTGAGCTACCTTTCCAAGAACATACGTACCTCTAACTCTATCAGTAGGCCAATCCCTCGAATTCATCGATATGTCTTCAAACAATCTCTCGGCCTCAACGGATGACTTAGTAAGCAATGCTCCATTAGAAGAAGCATCAAGTAGCACTCTTGATTCACAGTCCAATCCATTATAGAATATACTGATATATTAGGCCTTAGATAACCCATGTTGAGGACACTTCCTTAGCATGTCCTTGAATCTATCCCACGCTTCATGAAATTTCTCACCTCCACTGATAGCAAATTGGTTAATATCCTACTTCATCTTAAACATCTTCGAAGGTGGCATATACCTCTCCAAGAACCTTAACTTCAATTGCTCCCACGTGGTGCACTCAGCTGCGTTAATAGTATCGTACCAATCCCTCGCCTTTTCAGTAAGCGAGAATTTGAACAAAAGGATTTTCCTAGCATCTTCATGTTCTCCTACGTCTTTTTGAGTACTTGCATAGCCCAAGAACTTGTTCAGATGCTGCTGTGGATCCTCGAAAGACCCTCCTGAAAAGGAGTTTCTTTCTATCATGCTAATAAGAGCGGGATGAAGATCGAACGATGTGTTAGTTCCCCTTGCTCCTAAAAGCTCATAATTTCCAGCCCCATTATTTCTGAAAACCTCTCGGATGGCTAGATTATCCGGATTCGCTGCCATGTCGACTGTTTCTAGTTCCAAATTAACTTCAGTTGTGGCCTCAATCACTTGCGAAATCTGCTCGTCAACCTCGACTCCAAAATTCAGAGCTTCAGTTGGGTCAATTGTCTTTGCCTTGCTCTTTTTCTTCTTCTTCTTTCTTGATGATGCTCCAATCTCAGGATTATACGGTTCAAGATTACCTTTCTTTGATCTTGTGAGCATACACCTAAAACGAATAAGAAAGAAAACAACAAAACAAGGTAAATAGTCCTAATAAACTAGAAATAATACAAAAAAAAAATATTTTACGCCGTCCCCGGCAACGGCGCCAAGAACTTGATAGGGGTTTTCTCAACACACAAATTAATCCTCAAGTATAAGGATATCAATTGTAGTCGCGAAGATGACCAAGTTACAATATCGAACCCACGAGACGGATAAATATCAATTTTGTATTCCTCTAGTATATTTTAGACTATGTTTGGTAGTTGAATAGGTTTAATGGATAATAACTTCTAATCGAAATAACAAAAGAAATAGCAAGAGTAGAGAAAAGTGAGTTGTGATCAATAAGAATAATAGGTAGTTCGTCGGGTCATCCAGTTTCACTAGCAATTCGTATTTTCATGTGATGGTGTCCGACTCTGCCCTGTGGTTTGTGGACGCATCACTAGACCATGCAAGTTTACTCTATAGACACAAGTAAATATGCGCTTGACACGTGTGAATAACATCGGAGCAAGAGATATGCTTCACCACCCTTTCTAGGTACTATCATAATCAATTATCTTCTACGTCTAGAATCTAACCCGATTTGATCTCCCTTTTTAGGTACTATAAAGTTATACTCTTCATCCTATTCATCAACCTGAATTTAATTCAATTCATGAATATTCATATAAGACAGTTCTAATAATACTTCGGAATCCCTTCACTTAGAATTATAACAATAAACCCTGCTCAGTAGTGAACGCACTCAATCAATAACCATGTTATGTATTCAGACTCTACACAACGATCATTGATGCACAAAACGACTATGAGTATGGATTAAATATGCAATCTTATATAAAACAAACCACAGGTAGTGTTGTACGGAGTTTTACACACGAAACACGAATTACATCATTAAACTTTCATAACCCTAGAACTACCAATGTGGTTCTAGCCCATGATTGATCTAGGAATAATCATGGTTAGATTGATCATTCTTACTTGAACCTTCAGCGAACCTCTGTCACAGCCCTCCGGATGGATCACCACCTCTACTCTTGTCTCTCTTACGATTGACGATCAAAAACTCTCTTTATTCTCTGTATGAGCCTCATTTTATACTTGTAATCACGTCTCTAGGGCTTGGAATGGGCTTTCTAAGTGATCTCACGCGTTTCGGCCTCGAAAATCCGGATAAGGTAAGTTCTCGCACATAGGTTCGACCACGTCAAACAGGTCGAACCCCTGGCCACAGGTCGAACCCTAGGTCGAACCCCGCTACTGGAAGAATTCTGCACAGGTTCGACCTTTTGAACAGGTCGAACCACTTAGGCCTTGGTCGAACCCCAGGTCGAACCTCAGCACTGGACAACTCCCGCTCCCGATTCGACCAACTGGTAAGTCGAACTCAAACATCGTGGTTGAATCCTCTTTCTTGCAAACTGGTTCGATCATGGTTCGACCTGATGGCCAGGTCGAACCAGCCGAGTCGTGGTCGAATCCATCTCTGCACGTTCAGCAACGTTGGTTCGACCTGCTGGAGAGGTCGAACCCTCCTCCAGCCAGGTCGAACCCACCTAATTCTTGGGCGGTTCGCGTGGCTTTGACTCCGTCTCTTCGATTCTTGGCTCTTTCACTCTATTTTTGCTAAGAAAACACTCAAATAGCTCCACTAACACCTGATTCATGCTAATTCACAATATATATAGGTTTTCCACCTATTTCCACATCAAAACTCTCCAAAACTAGCACAAAACATAGTGCCAAACTTGTGAATTTACACACTCATCAGAGGCGCTTATTACTGCCCTTATCTTGATCACACCGGACTGGACTCAACCGTTTGTACTTATGTGTGATGCAAGTGATGTAGCATTGGGTGTGGTGCTTGGGCAGCTAAGGGAGAAGAAGTACTGCGCCATTTACTACGCGAGTAAGACTTTCGATGCGGCACAGAAGAATTACACGGTAACTGAAAAGGAGTTTTTGGCTGTTGTGTATGCATTCGATAAGTTTCGTCAGTATTTGGTTGGCATGAAGATGATTGTGTATACGGATCACTCAGCGATTCGTTATTTGATGGAGAAGAAGGAGACGAAGCCTAGGATTATAAGATGGATTCTACTACTGCAGGAGTTTGACTTGGAGATTCGAGATAAGAAAGGAACAGAAAATGTGTTGGCAGATCACTTGTCAAGGTTGGAGATTAGGGAGCATTGTGATAATTCTTTCGAGTATATTGAAGAGATGTTCCCTGATGAGAAGATCATGGCTGTGGTTGTTGAAGGTACCGAGCGAGCATGTGTGGTTGCAGCGCAAGGTATGGATCCATGGTACGCAGATTATGTTAATTACATTGTCATTGGTGAAATTCCAAGGGATCTCAACCGATATCAACTTGCAAAATTTCGTAGGGAAGTTGAGACATTTATATGGTATGATCCGTTTGTTTACAAGATTTGTACAGATTCTATTGTCCGAAGATGTGTACCCGAGATGGAAATGGAAAGTGTGCTGGAGTTCTATCATGCACAACCGAATGGGGGGCATTTCGGAGCGCAAAAGACTGCAGCTAAGGTACTTCAATCTGCTCTTTATTGGCCTACATTGTTTAGAGATAGTGAGAGCTATGTGGCATCTTGCGATAGATGTCAGCGCATGGGTAATATAGGTAGGAGAGATGAGATGCCATTGCAGCCTAGCATAGTCGTGGAGATATTTGATGTATGGGGGATCGATTTTATGGGGCCTTTTTCCCCGTCGAATGGGTTTCTCTACATTCTTCTTGCGGTGGATTATGTTTCGAAGTGGGTGGAAGCGATTCCTACTCGTGTTAATGACTCAAAAGTTGTTTTATCTTTCCTGAAGAAACATATTTTTGCCCGTTATGGAGTTCCTAGAGCGCTAGTTAGTGATGGAGGTTCCCACTTCGTCAATAAATTTCTGGAGAAGGTGCTTAAGGATTATGGTGTTAAGCATAGAGTTACTACACCCTATCATCCGCAAGCGAATGGGCAAGCAGAGGTCTCCAACCGTCAAGTAAAGCAGATTTTGGAGAAAGTGGTAGGAACTAATAGAAAGGATTGGGTTATGAAGCTTGATGATGTGTTATGGGGGTTCCGGACCGCTTACAAGACGGTGTTAGATATGTCACCGTATCAAATTGTCTATGGGAAGCCGTGCCACTTACCTGTAGAAATTCAACACAAAGCATTTTGGGCTTTGCGTCGCTTGAACTTGACCCTTAAGGATGTAAAGGAGTTGAGGATAACTCACATGAATCAATTAGATGAGTTTAGGAGTCGTGCTTACAAGAATTCAGAGATTTATAAGGAAAGAATGAAGAGGTGGCATGATTCTAAGATTTCATACAAGGAGTTCAAGCAAGGAGATGAGGTACAGCTTTTTAACTCTCGTTTGAAGCTTTTTGCAGGCAAGTTGAAGTCTAAGTGGACGGGACCGTTCATGATTCATCGAGCCTTATGAGGGGGGAGTTTTGAGCTTATTGACAAAGATGGAGACGTTATCACGGCGAATGGGCATCGGTTGAAGCATTATAGGTCGTCGGATGATGCGTGTGTCATTTTTGATGATACCTTGTTCTGATTTGGTACCGTCGTGACTCTACAACGTTAAACATGAGCGCTTGTTGAGAGCTTACTCTTCCGTTTTATTGCTTTATTTCTTTTGTGTGAGTAAGAAATTTTTATATTTAAGATGCTTACTATCGGCAATTACATCTCTTTTCAAACTTAGTTTCGACTTACGTTTTTACTAAGTTTGGGGGGGTGTGATGTTATTACCTCATTGAAGCATTGAGAGTATAATCTTTTCTTTGTATTGTTTGTTAGGGGAGTTTGTTTTTGCGGCCATATTGAAATTTTAATCGATTTTGATGTGACGATTTTTTACAACTTGCCTAATGTTCAGTGATTTTTGGTTGTGTTTTCTTTTACGGAGTTACTCATAAATGATGTTATGTGGAACAATTTTTAAAGTTGTGCTCTAGATTGTACCTAATGAAGTTGTGTTGAGCTTGAAGTATGTAGTGAATGAAGAACACTCAGTTTTGGAAATCAGGAGGAAGGTTCGACCAACTCTAGGAGTGGTTCGACCAGAGCCAGAGGTCGAACAAAAGCAGAGAAAGTCAAACCGGCGTCGAAAGTTGTCCAGAGAGGAGGTTCGACCTAAGCCATAGTTGTTCGACCTGATCAGAAGGTCGAACCTATGGTCGAACCTGTCAGTTGGAAGCACTCTATTTTCCAGATGAGGGGTTCGACCAATTCAAGGAAGGTTCGACCTGTTTAGCAAGTCGAACCCCTGGTCGAACCGAGAAGATCGTTTGTCCAGAAGAGAGGTTCGACCTCGCCATCCATGGTTCGACCTGTTTAGGTGATCGAACCCGAGGTCGAACCAAGCCAGGTACGCGATTTAAGTTCAATTTTTCAGAGGGGTTCGATCACTTTTTCGAAACACCAAACCTCGAACCCTCTTTGAACCTCTACACCCTTACACAAATTCTTCAATTACACTTGATTTCACACCGATTACACAACACTACACCTTGAATTTTTGATTCGGTCGCGGATTTGGGCGGATTTCATCGCGAGTTAGGGCTGAAATCGCGATTTTTGGTTGTTGTGTGTTCTCGATCGGTTGTTCACCATGGGCAAGTCAAAAGGTATGTTTTCCAACTCAATTACTCTAGGATTGAAGGTTTAGGTAAGAAATTCGATGTGAATAAGAGGATTGATGTTGAGTATGGTTGAATTCCATGGTGAATGTTGATATTATGATTTGTTTCATATGAATTCTTGTTTCTTGGTTTTTGGTTGATTGATTATTGATAGAACTTGAATTTTTATGTGGATTAATCAAGGATCTAGAACATATCATAGAATGAGCATGTTGATTTGGTTTGAAATTGATGAAATTGAAGTAGTTCATTGAGGGAAACATGTTGAATTTTTGATTGAATTGCTTGAATTGCTTATTGCATGCTTGTTGGTTATGTTTTGATGATTAAGAAAGGTGTGATTGAAGATGTTTTGGGAATGTTGAATAAGCAAGTGGTGTTGAGATGATAGTTTGTTTGAATATGCATTGATACTTGAAGTCTTGAGTAGAGTATGTGATGTGCTAGTACAGTACTTGCTTTCTTGTCTTGTTGGTTGGATTGAAGTAGTTGTTTTCAGGAAAGGGACAAGGATCAAGTAAAGGAAAAGGAAAGAGAGGAGGAAAGATCAAAGAAGAGGCATGACAGGCCTTCGAATTTGGACAAAGTGACAAGAAAACTGAGGCTACAAGATCGTTTACCTGATAACTTCAAGATTAGGATGCAAGATTGGGATGAGATTAAAGAGAAGTGGGAAGAAGTTTCAGACAAGATAGCTCGCACTCGATACCAAGATGATGAAGCGATGAGGATAATGAGAATAGGGGATGATATATTTTGGATGTTTGATCAAGTAGGGATCCAAAGATTCATGGAGTTGAAGAGGCCGACGTACTTCCATGTTACAGTGGAAGTAGTTTGCTCGTTTGAAATGGAGAAGGACCCGCTTGGATACCCCTATCAGTGTACGTTTTAGCTTGGTGGAGTGAGTAGGAGATGGACGTCTGAGGATTTCAATGAGCTGTTTGAGACGCCTTTGGAGATCCCTCGTTTAGAAAATACTGCATTCAGTGTAAAGCGGTTTTGGAGGGAGATCACTGGGGAGATTCGTGATTATAAGACCAGAAAGGCTCGTGCTTCCGCAATAAAGAACCCTGTCTTGAGGTACATGGACCGCATCCTGAGCAACACGTTGTTCGCCCGCTCGGAGGGGAGTGTTGTGTCTAGAGGAGATCTGTATGCCCTGTGGTGTATGCTGAATGGAGTGAAGTTCAATGTTGGAGCTTATTTTATTGCGCAGCTGAATCGATTCAAGACCATTGGTTTTCAAAAGGTGAATATTGGAGGGTTATTGACGATCGTGGCTGAGCATTATCACTTGGATCTCACCGGCATTACACCAGTAGAAGGAGAACCCGATTTGATAATGAGCACGTGCGCGAAGGGAGGATTTGCCCATTTTAGAAATGGAGATTGGTTTTTCACGAGGGGTCTCAAGCCTTTCGAATTTATGTTCCCATTCGACGTGAGCAACTTGACAACTATTCGGGAAGCAAGGAATAAGTTAATGAATTCTCTTGGACACACCGCTTTATCCGTGGCAGTGAAGTCTGGTGGTGATTGGAGAGCGGTAGCACAGATGTGTGCTGAGGGGAGGATGGCTGAGTTACAGCAGATCGTTGATCAAGGAGAGTTCCGTCCACCTCAGCCACAGCAGCCTGAAGAGGAGGATCAGGTAGATGAGCAGCCGGAAATGGAGATTCTGAAAGGAGAGCAGCATGATGCGCCTCAGCATGCTCCGGGACCGCAGCAGTGGCGAGCAGTTCCAGGTACTCGGGAGCAGCTTCGCTTGATTCATGAGCAGCTGATCGCGGTGGTAGTTGCGCAGCAAGAGACGAACAGGCAGCTCGCGCTCGCTAACGCCAACTACGCCACGCTGAATGAAAGGTACTCTGCCTTGGATGAGCGTGTTGGTAGAGTAAGTAGTCGAGTAGATATGATGGATAAGCACATTACCAGTCTGTGCCGAGCTGTGGAAAATAGAATGGATGAGGATGACGATGATGATGAGGATGATGATGCTCCTAGGGAGTAGTTTCAGGTTTTCTTTTGGCTTCTCCGATTCATCTTATCTCCCATTCTTCTTTTTATTTTTACAGATTGGGGTGTGATTCATGTGTGAGTGGCATGTACCTGATATAGTTGATCTTGTATTGTTGTTTTGTATATGGGTTATTGATTCTGTGCATTCATATGTTTACGTGTTTATTTTCATTTGGAAAGAGCATGAATAATTTGTTAAGTATATGGAATTCATGAGGAATTGATTTTGGTTATGTGCTATGAGGAGTATTAGGAATTGATTACCTATGTGAGGATTTGAGCCTTTATCATGATTAATCATGATAGTTTATTCTTGAGAGAATCATTCGTATGAACGTATTCTAGAACTTGGCTTGGAGTCTTGTGTGAAACTTACAATTGATGAAATATTAGGATATGATCTTAGGCCATTTTTGATTAATTGAGTCACTTAGCCAAATTTTACCTTTCCTAATGATTTTATAAATCTTTGGTAGCCCTGTTTGAGCCTTTTAAAAGCTTTTTCTTTGGCAAGCCAAATATAAGAGCCTTAATTACCTTATTTGAGCTTTGAAAATACCCTATTCATTGGTAGAGAGAATAAGGTGAATAAGTGTGGAAGAAACAAAGGGAAGATGGAATGAGGTTCAGTAAGAAAAGTGCATGGTTAAATCTTGTTAGGGATAGTGCCTGAAATTGGTATCCCGAATTGCTTATACATGGGGCTTGAAGTTTTTAAGAAGCAGTCGAACGATGTTCGAGAAGGGTAGTGCCTATAACTGGTACCCGAGCAATTAAAAGAAGAATGATGTTGATGCAAGGAAGAGAAGGAAAATTGAAAGTTGCAAGTGCAAGAGAAGAATTGGAGGAGAATATGAAGCCGAATGAGAAATCAAGAACCTCCAAGGTAACTCTCTACTAGTATCTTAAGTTACTATGACCAAATTTTCCTACCCTTTCCAAAGAGCCAACAGTACAACCTAGAAACAAGTCCTTTGTGATCCTAGTATTAATCTAATGTAAGTTGATTTTTGAGACCTTTGCCAAGCTTATGGTTACGCGTGAATATGAATTGATATGAGTGTTTATACTAGCCTATAGTGCCTCACGCACGAGCGAAAGAGAGTAAAGACTTATCTTGTCAGTGAGATTACTTAGTACTCCGAATGGTGTGTGATTGGATTGATTTTACATGAGTGACATATTTGATGCAAGTAATTCTTGTTTGATTCAATGAAGAGGCATGTGTTATATGTGTTGTACTAGATCTTGTTGAATTATACACGACTCCTGTGGTTTAAATTGGTTGTCTCGGGACGAGCAACATGTAAGTTTGGGGGTTTGATGAGTGTGTAAATTCACAAGTTTGGCGCTATATTTTGTGCTAGTTTTGGAGAGTTTTGATGTGGAAATAGGTGGAAAACCTATATATATTGTGAATTAGCATGAATCAGGTGTTAGTGGAGCTATTTGAGTGTTTTCTTAGAAAAAACGGAGTGAAAGAGCCAAGAATCGAAGAGACGGAGTCGAAGCCACGCGAACCACCCAAGAATTAGGTGGGTTCGACCTGGCTGGAGGAGGTTTCGACCTCTCCAGCAGGTCGAACCAACGTTGCTGAACGTGCAGAGATGGATTCGACCACGACTCAATTGGTTCGACCTGACCATCAGGTCGAACCATGGTCGAACCAGTTTGCAAGAAAGAGGATTCGACCACGACGTTTGAGTTCGACTTGCCAGTTGGTCGAATCGGGAGTGGGAGTTGTCCAGTGCTGAGGTTCGACCTGGGGTTCGACCAAGGCCTAAGTGGTTCGACCTGTCCAGATGGTCGAACCTGTACAGAATTCTTCCAGTAGCGGGGTTCGACCTGGGGTTCGACCTGTGGCCAGGGGTTCGACCTGTTTGACGTGGTCGAACCTATGTGCGAGAACTTATCTTATCTGGATTTTCGAGGCCGAAACGCGTGAGATCACTTAGAAAGCCCATTCCAAGCCCTAGAGACGTGATTACAATTATAAAAGGAGGCTCATACAGAGAATAAAGAGAGCTTTTTGATCGTCAATCATAAGAGAAACAAGAGTAGAGGTGGTGATCCATCCAGAGGGCTGTGACAGAGGTTTGCTGAAGGTTCAAGTAAGAATGATCAATCTAACCATGATTGTTCCTAGATCAATAATGGGCTAGAACCACCTTGGTAATTCTAGGGTTATGAAAGTTTCATGATGTAATTCGTGTTTCGTGTGTAAAACTCCGTACAACACTACCCGTGGTTTGTTTTATATAAGATTGCATATTTAATCCATACTCATAGTCGTTTTGTGCATCAATGATCATTGTGTAGAGTCTGAATACATAACATGGTTATTGATTGAGTGCGTTCACTACTGAGCAGGGTTTATTGTTATAATTCTAAGTGAAGGGATTCCGAAGTATTATTAGAACTGTCTTATATGAATATTTATGAATTGAATTAAATTCGGGTTGATGAATAGGATGAAGAGTATAACTTTATAGTACCTAAAAAGGGAGATCAAATCGGGTTAGATTCTAGACGTAGAAGATAATTGATTATGATAGTACCTAGAAAGGGGGGTGAAGCATATCTCTTGCTCCGATGATATTCACACGTGTCAAGCGCATATTTACTTGTGTCTATAGAGTAAACTTGCATGGTCTAGTGATGCGTCCACAAACCACAGGGCAGAGTCGGACACCATCACATGAAAATACGAATTGCTAGTGAAACTAGATGACCCGACGAACTACCTATTATTCTTATTGATCACAACTCACTTTTCTCTACTCTTGCTATTTCTTTTTGCTAATTCGATTAGAAGTTATTATCCATTAAACCTTTACAATTACCAAACATAGTCTAAAATATACTAGAAGATAACGAAATTGATATTTAACCGTCCCTTGGGTTCAATATTGTAACTTGGTCATCTTCGCGACTACAATTGATATCCTTATACTTGAGGATTATTTTGTGTGTTGAGAAAACCCCTATCAAGTATTACTTCCGAATCCAATTTATTCGGCCTTTTCATTGGGATTGATTTTTTTTTTGTATATCCTTATTCTATATTCTATCGAATTTCTATTTTGTAGCTGCTGCGCAGCTCCTTATTTATGTAGGAACTATAAATGTTTTAATCATTTTTGCTGTAATGTTCATGAACGGTTCAGAATATTACAAAGATTTTCATCTTTGGACAATTGGGGATGGAGTTACTTCAATGGTTTGTACAAGTCTTTTTATTTCACTAATTACTACTATTCAAGATACAATATTATTGATCTAATCTTATAAATTTAATTATTGTAAATTAATAAATTTTTAGGATCATGTTTCTAAAATTAAGTGCATTTAACATCAGCGGACACGTGTCCGCCTATATGTATCAATTATAATATCATTGTACTAATCTTATAAAATAATTATTATAAAATTATTAATGTAAATTAAAAAATCTTTAGGATCATGTTTCAAAATTTAAGTGCATTTAATTAACACTCAGCGGACATGTTCGCCGATCTCTATCAATCTTATAAAATTAATTAATATAAATTAAGAAATCTTTAGGAAGTTTCAAAATTTAAGTGCATGTCTGTTGATCTCTATAAATCTTATATAAAATTAATTAATATAAATTAAGGAATTTTAGGATCATGTTTTCAAAATTAAGTGCATTTAATTAACAATTAACTATATTTATTCACACTCTATATTATTTAATTCAAAGATTCAAGGATGTCCACAGAGAAAAAAAATTAAAAGAAATAAACAACAATCAAGATTAAAAAAAAAATCTCCCATGTGCACCATTAAATTGGTATCTATCAGCCAACTTTTCTAATAAAGTAAAAATTCTGACATGTGTAAGTGAGTGTGAGTAGTTCAGGAAATTGCATGAAAAACAGGGAAAAAGATGGTTTTACAATATTAGGGCAAAATAGATGTACCATTGTTCAAATAGGGCATTTTAAGTGCTATCCCTATTAATTAATGCAGGTGTGCCTCAAGTCAGTATTTTATGTGGGATGGGAATGTTTGTTGTGATGAGGAATTTTGGTAGGGTTTGAAAACGTTTTATGTTGGATTTGGTAGGGTAGAGTTTAATTCTTACTCAAATGCAGGTAAGAATTGTGATATGTGGAGGAGAGAATTAATTTTGATCTTGTAGAAGAGATAGAAAGAGAGAAAGAAGAATAGTGATTGGAACGAGAATGAATGGAAGATAGGTGTTTTAAGTACTAATAGGGTTGCTAGTGTTATATAAGGGTGTTTTATTAGGAATTATGTATTTGTTTTGAAAATTAATGATATCTGTTTTCAAAATCCAAACCAAACATTTGTATTTGAAATGTCTTTCTTTTATATATATATATATATATACTCCTATATCACACATATATATATTCTATTTGTTTCCTCTTAAAGCTTATATTTACTTTACTTTTGCTTAGATATTATTAAAGAATATTGGTATGGTGCTATTGCTACTCGGATTTTGTTTAGGGTACCGGATTTAAATAAAATAGTTATCACTTTTACTATATATTCACTATAAAATGTAATTACTTTTCATTTACACTTCATGAAATAAAATGATTACTTTTCATTAATTGAATATCACTTTTTATTTTAAAAATTATTACTTTTTATTCATAAACCTTACGTGAAACAATTTCATTCTAGTCTTTGCCTTTACAAAGTACACACCCAATTATTATATAATGAAAATATTAGTATATTATTTATAAGTTTAAATTACCCTTAATTTATTATATACACGCTCATATTAACTTGTATGTTTTGTCACTATAACAAATTCTGTTCACGATCATGTGCACCTTCCAACCTTCCTCTTGATCTTTCGATGAAAAACGCACTTCCTCTTCACCTTCCCATCTATGGGTTTAATTCAAACGAACCCATTAACGTGAGATCTACCACTACTATACATTGTTTTTAATCATAATAGAGTAATCTGAATCCTAATTCAATTGTTATTTAAATGATTGTTTGAGTAATTACTAGATGATTACTTACATACAATATCATGGTTAATTTACAATTTGTATGAACGCAACTGCATTCGTTTTGATATGTTGCAACCACGCATGAAGGAGCAATCTATTGCTTCGGATGGTGCACTCCTAACCTAATTCTGCATCATGGGCTGTGTATATCCTTGATTAGAAGGGTAGGTTCTGTATTTAATAATATTTAAAAAAAATGACTCGATGGAATGAAATATATAGAGAGAGGTGGATTTTCAGGAAATTTTAATACTCACATCTTATTAATCATTTGTCTAAGTTCCATTAACTCACATGTTAATTCAATATTAACCAAAACGCTACCTTAAAAAAATCAAATTGTCAATGGTATATGGGATTAAAATAGGTGCTTCCATAAACATATTTGTCTCACTCATGAATGCATATCACTAAAAAAAATTGTTGTTTATCGATTGAATATTCGGTTGGTTAAAACCTTAATTCCATTATTAAATTTTTGTTGGTAAAGTTATGATTAGTAAATTTTTAGCCATAAAAAATCGATTATGTTAATAAATAATTACGTTGGTAATCCGTTGCTAATAATTCAATTTGTAATTTATGTAATGATTCCTTGGTAATCCATTGGTAACTACCAAAAGATTGAATTCCGTTGGTAAATAGAGAATAAATCCGTTAGCATTCGTTGCTAAAACAAAAATGTCATTTTTGTTGCTAATCCATTTGTAATTACAACAGATTGAATTGTGTTGGTAAATTTGATTGCTAAAAATACTTTTTTTAGTGTATTGTTCTTTAATTATCATATGCCAATATAATTATCATCTTTCATGCATTATTATTATTTTTTTAATGATTATTATAAATACAAAGGTCTAAGGAATTTTTTTAATCATCCCCCTAAAATCATATGATCAAAAAGAAAAAAAATATACCCCATGTATATAGGCTAATTATACTGGTCGGGTGCATCATAAGATACGCTGCACCCATATATAAATATGAACAAAAATGTATACTATTTAATTGTTAGTTTTTTAATAAAAAATTGAGTGTAAAAAAATACTCACAATTACTAAAAAACATGCTACACTATTGAATAAAAAGTTATAAACATATAGATGCTAATATTTTTAATGAAAAACTTAATGTGAAAAAAATATACAATTATTAAGAAACCCATATACAAAATAGAATAAAAATATATGCAAAATATAATAAAAAGTTATACATGGGTGTACCCTTACATCCAAGTGCACCTAATATCAATTCATATATATATATATATATGTATGGCTAATTATAGTGTGTACCTGAGTGCACCCATATACAAATATAAACATAAACATATACAATTAAGAGCAAAAATGTATACAATTTAATTGTTAGATTTTTTAATGAAAAATTGAGTGTAAGTATACAATTATTTAAAAACATGTATACACTAGTGAATAAAAAGTTATACATATATGATGCTAGTTTTTTTTAATGAAAAACTTAATGTAAAAAAAATATACAATTATTACGAAACACGTATACAAAATAAAATGATATGTATACAAAATAGAATAAAAAATTATACACATATGAGTGCCCCAATATACACTATATAATATATATTAATAATATGTTGTACAAAAGTGTATAAATAGTATTCATGTGCCTCCGAGACACAAGTATATGCTCAATTATCATACATATATACCAATTACATAATCAAGCATGAATAATTAATATTCCATAGTACTCCATTGCAGATGCACACTTTTTCTTTTTCATTTGTTCTAACATTACTTACGCGTATATAAGATATAATAATAAAACACAAAATACTCCTCATTTTTCTTGCATCACCATGTAAAAAAAAATAAAAAAATTCTTAATCTTCTTAGAATATGTATATATATTTGCGAGATGGAGGTAATATATATTAATGTAAAATACATTAATGTGACATGATTTCATGATTCTAATTAAATTGAAATGCAATGGCAGTGGCGGGAGAATTCGCAATATTACTTCCGAAAGAAGTTATTAAAATTTTGGCAGTGAAAGTGCGAGCAGGAGCGGTGGCAAGTACAGGGCAGGAGGTGGCGGCGGCGCCGGTGACAGGTGTCACAAAGCTCACAGTGCAAAGAAATCCGACCAGCCCTAACGTAGGACCCACAATAAGAACGAAGTTCCCATTGGCATCAGTTATGGCCGTGGCAACCACAGTGGAGGCAACTAGACCACTAAAGATGTTAGGGCAACTCAAAGATACCGGTAATCCGACGATGCTAGTACTACCTGCAATGCAGTTTCCGGTGACCGTGCAGCATGCTCTGCCGGTGACGATCAATCCGCGGTTAGTGAAAGTGCCATAAGCCGCCGGAATTGCAGTTGCATAGAAAAGAATAGCGAAGACGAAAAGAGTTGAAATATTCATCAAAGACATTTTTATTTTGTGTAGTTTTTGCTGTTTTTTTGTTTGATATAAAATGTGTGAAATATTGATAAGTATTTATAGTTGTTTTTTTCTCACAAACACTTGCTGAAAAGTTAGATGTAGGATTATATAGGGTTTGGCTTTGAAGTGAACTTTACATGCTACACTTAATAGTATAAGTGTCTCTTTCACAAAATTTTGACTTAAAATAATGTGTTGAGCAATAGGATACAAGATGGAATATAAACAGAATTTGGAATTGCTTGACAAATGTAGGAATATTATGTCCACTTGAAGATTTGTCACATTAGACAATTTCAACTCTGAATATATAATTACTTAAGTCCCAAGTGAATTAAAGAATTCTATGGATTTGACTTTACTAAATTGAATATTTAAATTGTTGGGACCGCATGTTTAGGGTAGTGGATGCCAAATGGGATCACCTATTGCACAATGATGTTTCATCTCCTATTACACAAATTAAATACTTGCCATGTGTCATAATCAAAGACCAAAATTCAATACACGCTCCAAAAGTTTAATGATCATTTGTAGGGTATAATTTTTTTATATAGAGAAACACCAATAAAACATAGAATGTGTAACAAAGAATTCAAGAGGCATGGAATAAAAAGAACGCATGTTTAGGATGGAGGCGTGGAATAAAAATAAACAGACTTTCTTAATTAAAAATGATTTTCATCCTGTGACATCGTTTCGTATTACTCAAGTTAAGATTCCTCCATCTCAGAGTAAAATTCACATTTATTACAGATAGAAATTTAAGAAAATTTGTCTTTTTATTTACTTATTAGTAGTAGTTTTGTATTTTTAGCCAATTATAAAGTAACTTATGTTAATTGGAAAAGTGTGATAATTTTAAAATTAAATTATGTTGTAAAGTTATTGAATTGAATTGTGAGTATTTTCCTATTTGTATTTTTGTATTTTTTTTTATCTTTTATACAAATAATTGATAAATAATTTAGTTTGACGGTTATCACTTTTCATTTTTAACGGCTATCACTTTTATAATATTTTTCATAAAAAAAGTAATAGTTCATCTCTCTAAAGAGTAACTTTTCATGTATTAAAGAATAGTCGGTAAATCAAGGTTCACGTATGATACTTAGTAATACAAATTTTTGCTTTTTTAAAAAATAAATAAAAATACTCCTTTTTTTTTAAATTTCTTAATCAAAAGGCAATAATTTTTTTATTTAATCTCATTGAATTACCCATATTACTCCTAATTTATCTTACATTATACACTCAATGAAACATCATTATTTTAATCTATGTATCCGTTTATGCATAAAAATAGCACAAACACCTGTGTAAATCGAATTCACGGTATAAATTCTGTGATCCACTTCCAATTTTATATATGTTATGTATTGTTAGAGTGTTTAAATTAAGAAGAACCACAAAGTTTACAAATGTTTATGATGTAAACCTAGTTTACCTAACTCAAAAAATTGACACGAAGAGAGTAATATTTTCACTTGTGATATTTTGCTTTCAAAATAGAATTCAAATACTATTAACCAAATGCATTTGCAAATTGTACGCAAAATAGATTTTTTTTTGTGATTGAGAATTAGTATGAAAATAAAATTTTCTTGAGAATTAGTATGGAAATAGAACTTCCTTGTTAAATTAAATTCTTTCATATATTTACATTTGCTTGTAGTTTGGCCATTAGATGATGCTGTCTTTACTCTATATATATATATATATATATATATATATATATATATATATATATATATATATATATATATATATATACTTCCAAGATGGGGAGCTTCCCGTTTGCCTAGCTTGAAATTTTTTTATTATCCGACGTAAAAGAAAAGAAAAGAAAATTATGTACATTCTTTGTTAAGAAATTTTAAAATTTTAAAATTAGACTCTCTGTCCCGAGCACATTTTATATTGCACATAAATTAACTTTTGACAGTATTTAGTATAGATAAATAAAGATAAAATATGTCAGGTAAAAATGATATTTTTATAAATAAAATATATGAAGGAGCCTCTATCCCAGAAATGTTTTCACAGTTTATTTTGCACAGAAAGTGATTACTTCAACAGTATTTTATTTTAATAAATAAATGGTAAAACATACTAAGTGCATTAAATATAAATAATATTTTTTGTGAATAAAGTAGATGACAGACAGAGCATAGTTGTTTGAACTTTTTTAGCATTTTAAAAATGTAAAAAATTTTAGGCAGATTCTTATGAGACCTTAGTCATATATGACCAAAATCACAATCACCGTTAGATATCCACTGAAATAAAGGAATGGTTGGATGAAAAACATGTAATAATCGCAGATTACTTGAATAGACGGTTACCTATATCGTGTGATTAATTATATATTTACAATTTTAATTAATATTTTTAATGAAAAACTTTAATTTTTTAATTAATTATCTATTTAAAATTTTAATTATATTTTTAATGAAAAAATTTACTTTTATATAAGTCTTGCATCAGATTGTTTGATGAAATAAATATTGTGATACAAATTAAAAAATTTAATAATCTTAATAATAAAAAGTGATATTTGATTTTAAAGAAATTATATTTATCTAATTAAACTATATTATAGATAAATTATTACAAATAACAAAATAGTTTTTTAGTAAGAAGTTGTATTAAATAAAAAATAAATGTTCCACGACTTTTTGTTTTTTATTTTATAAATATTTTAAGAATAATGAAATATTAAATAAATTAAAAATATAAAAACAAAAAATCTTAACAAAATCCATAATATTAAGTTGAAGGAGATGATTAAGAGGGTAAGAATATTCAATCGCATTATTCTCAAATCTTAAAGATTAGCAACGTGGATTATTTGGAAAATAAAATATTTATTTAAAAAATAATATAAAATTAATTATAGGTAACAACCGGTGAATTTTTGGGTTATAGATGATTCAGGTCACCCAAGTAATCCCCAAAATTTTATGTACGGATGGAAATAAAAAATGTCTTTCCATTCCCCTAAACTAAAATCAACTATGTGAATAAAAATGACATCAAGATTAAGAATGGGCGGCACTATTGTCACTCGAAAGATTTCCAAGGGCACCCGAACCATCAAAAAATTTATTATGAAAATACTCTTTTAACCCTTTTTATAAACTTACACCCACATTCCTTATTACTAATTCCACCCAATTTATTTACTATCCCTGCCACCATTTTTGACGATTGGGTTCCGATGCTCGAACGGCTACCCATCAACTGATTCAAATGGATATCCTGTTCTTTTTAAATCTGATACCGGGATTTTAGAGAAGAAGGAGGAACCACAAGAGAACGCTCAACACTCACCACTCTAGGAATCCACCAAAAGAGTTTAGAGTAGGATATAAGAAGATAACATCTTCTAACAAGCTTAAAAGCTCAAGATAAGTTTAATTTTGAGATTCGTTGCTTAAGAGCATACATAGGATAGCCATTATATAGGCATGAATTGGAACAACTCTCCAAGTGAGTCAAAGAAAATAAATGAGAATTATACATTCTCAAAGCATTGAAAATACTAACTTGGACTCTAATAAATATAAAACATAATGAAATATAGATAAATACTAAGAATATGTAGATATGAAAGTCCATAATGAGTAGACGAACCATCAAAAATCAGCAAAGTCGAATTGGTCCAGTATCTTTGTACCAGCCTGCCATACTTCAGTCAAATGATCATAACTTCATGTAGAAATATTATTTTTGAGATCTGTAAATTTTGTTGAAAACTAGACTTCAAGAGATTTCCAACCATATAAAGTTTGCACCATAACTTCTTCCCAGTCAAATCAGATTAATTATCAAAATTGACTGACTGTTTGATAGCTCCTGCTGAGTTAATGCTATCAAATCTTCGATTCCCACTTCAGCCCCTGCGTCATTCTCCCCTGGTTGGAGAAGATTCGACCTCGAATCTGCACCATCTTCATCTCCAACATATGGTGAAAGATCAGCAACATTGAAAGTATCCGAGACACCATACATTCCAGGCAACTCCACCTTGTATGCATTTTCACCAATCTTTTTCAAAATTCTAAAAGGACCATCAGCTCTAGGCTGCAATTTTCCATGTCGACCTCTGGGAAAACGTTCCTTCCTCAAATGAATCCAAACTAAATCACCCTCTTTGAAACTAGAATGCTTTCTATGCTTGTTCGCCATTTTTTGATACTTCTCATTATGCTTCATAATCTCCCTACGAACCTTCTCATGCAACTCCTTGATGTACTTAGCATGATCTTCTCCATCTCCATTGATATGATGAGTAAGAGGAATGGGAGTCAAATCCATCGGAGTGATAAGATTTTTACCATATACAACCTCGAATGGACTCCGCCCCGTTGTTTGACTCGAAGATCGATTATAAGCAAACTCCGCTTGAGCCAAAACCACATCCCATTGACGAGGATTCTTCCCAACCAAACTCCTCAATAGATTTCCCAAGTTTCTATTCACCACCTCAGTTTGTCCATCAGTTTGTGGATGGTGAGATGAACTAAATTGAAGTTTAGTTCCAAGCTTCTTCCAAAGTGTGCGCCAAAAATGACTCATGAACTTCGAATCCCGATCAGAGGTGATTGTTTTTGGAATTCCATGAAGTCTCACAATCTCGTTGAAGTAGAGATCAGCCACATGAGTTGCATCCATCGTTTTGATGCAAGGAATGAAATGTGCCATCTTTGAAAACCGATCAACAACCACCATCACCGAATCTTTGTTCCTTTGAGTGCGAGGCAATCCAACAACAAAGTCCATACTCACATCTTCCCATGAACATATTGGCACCGACAAAGGAGTGTATAGACCTATATTTTGCCCATGACTCTTAGCAATGTGACAAGTCCTGCATCTTTCAATATACTTCTTTACATCTCTCTCAATGTGTGGCCAATAGAAATTTTCTTTTATGAGTGCAAGAGTCTTCTCCCTTCCGAAATGTCCCGCAAGACCTCCACTATGTGCTTCATCAATAATTGTTAGTTTTAAAGAACAATCTGGAACACATAACAAGTTACCTTTGAAGAGATAACCATCATGAATCAAGAAAAGCTTGAATGGAGCTTTTAAAGATTCCTCCCATATTCTGCCAAAATATACATCATCCTTGTAGAGATCTTTCATCACCTCAAACCCAACCACGTTTAATTGCAAAGTAGTCAACAAAGAGTGTCGTCGACTAAGAGCATCCGCCACTTGATTTAGCACACCTGACTTGTGCTTAATCACAAAGTTGAATGCTTGCAAAAACTCAACCCATTTGCCATGTCGTGGATTCAACTTTTGCTGGGAATTCAAGTGCTTCAAGCCCTCATGATCCGAGAAAAGAACAAACTCCTTGTGTAAAAGATAATGTTGCCAATGATCCAAAGTGCGAACAATGGCAAAGAACTCCTTGTCATACGTCGAATAATTGTGCCGGGAATTATTCATCATCTCACTAAAGAAAGCAATGGGTTTGCCTTCTTGGCTAAGAACTACTCCAGTCCCCATATTTGAGGCATCACAATCTACTTCAAACACCTTTTCAAAGTTTGGGAGCTGCAAAATTGGAGCCTCCGTGACTTTCTTCTTGAGAAGCTCAAAGCTTTTTAATGCTTCCTCTGTCCACTTGAAGCTGCCACCTTTCAAACATTCAGTTATAGGTGCAATAATTGTACTGAAATTCTTTATGAACCTGCGATAAAATGAAGCCAAGCCATGAAAACTTCTAATGTCATGAATCGATTTGGGTATCGGCCAACTTAGAATGGCTTCAATCTTCCCTTCGTCCATCTTAATTCCTTCAGAAGAAATAACATAGCCCAAAAAGATTAGACTATCAGTGAAGAAATGGTATTTCTTCATGTTGGCATACAACTTTTGCTCCCATAGCACACCAAAAACAAGTCGAAGATGAATCAAATGCTCTTCCGGGCTGGAGCTATACACAAGAATATCATCAAAATAGACAACCACAAACTTTCCAATGAATGGCTTAAACACATGATTCATAAGCCACATAAAGGTAGAAGGTGCATTAGAAAGCCCGAATGGCATTACCAACCACTTGTAAAGACCATCTCTTGTCTTGAAGGCTGTTTTCCACTCATCTCCAAGCCTCATCCGAATTTGATGATAGCCACTCCGCAAATCAATTTTAGAACCAATCTTGAAGCCATGAAGTTGATCAAGAAGATCATCAAGGCGAGGAATAGGAAAGTGGTACTTGATGGTGATTTTGTTTACCGCTCTACTATCCACACACATACGCCACGAACTATCTTTCTTTGGAACAAGAAGCGCCGGAACGACACAAGGACTCTTGCTTTCTTGCACAAGACCTCTAGCCAACAGCTCCTCAACTTGCCGCTGTAATTCTTCATGCTCTTTAGGATTCATCCTATATGCAGCTTTATTCAGAATCGAAGCACCCGAAATTAAATTAATGCAGTGTTGAATATTTCGCATTGGAGGGAGGCCTGGTGGAATCTCTTCCTGAACTACATCATGAAATTCCTGCAAAAGAGATTGAACATGGAAGGGTATAGGATTACCCTCTTCGTTTTCTTCTAGAATCACCAATGCATATACCTCCATGTATTCATGTATAGCACTCTCGAACTGTGATTTGGTGAGCAAATTATTCCCTTCTCCTTTTGATGGTCTTGGAACATCCTTCATTCTCGACGGCCCCAAAATTATTTTTTCATCATCCTTCACAAAACTGCAAGTATTCTTGAAACCATCATGATGTGTTTTCCTATCATACTGCCATGGTCTACCAAGAAGCAAATGACACACATCCATAGGAATAACATCACACCAAACTTCATCTTTGTACTTGTTGCCAATAGAAAATTGAACAAGACATCATTTGTTTACCTTCACGTCATTGTTGACAATTGGATCGTGCGGTTCAACGTGATCGTTAGGATAACAGGTAAACAAAATCAGTGAAAGTGAATATAAACCTTTACCGTACTTCTGGGTTGATGTAGAGAATGAACCGTTGCAGAGAACCACCTCTCAATCTTCTGCCGTATGTCCCAAGTCAAATCCTGCTGTTGTGTGGGCAATAATCCGCAGGATTCTCTCAATCTGCTCCTGTTCTTTCTAACTGTCAAATGAGGCACTGACTTAGGGTTAACAGGAGCTGAGATGACTTATATAGTTGGGCTACAGCAGGGACCAGGAGGAGAAATTGGGTTGGGCCTCAATTGAATTTAATTAACCAAGCTTAGCCTAAAGCTTTTAATTAAATCCAATAATAATAATATAGTCCACTAAAATATTATTACTGCACTACCCGTCCAATCCCAAAATTATGTTCTGGGCTCCTTCTTATTATGAGCCCGATGGTCTCCCCATGTTTAAGATATACAATGTCCATTAATTAATTAAGTTACTGACAACTCAAATTAATTAATATCTCATCCGAGAGTAGTACAACTCAACCTTATTATCATGCCAGAAATTAATCCACTTGCAAGATTTACATGATAAACCTTATGAGCTCCTCAAGGGGACATCATCAACCTATGACGGACATGGATTCCTTCTACAATCAACAGCACACCATAGAGACAGCACTACTTCCCAACTCACCGAGTATATTGATTTAATACTTATAAATCTCACCCATTGATGAATCAAAGAAATATATACTGCCCTACGTGTCGAGGTTATTGTATAGGGATTAAGAGCACGAACTTCCATAATAACAGAGATCAAGTTCTTCTATAAGTCAGTATAAGTCGAACGATCTCAGGCGATCCTGCTCAATACACACAAGTGCACTAATGTGATTCTATAGCCAAGACAAGCTAATACCAAACCACACTACATCCATACCAATAGAGAGTCCCCATCTATCTCAGTTGTGAGCATCTGTTTATACTTTATAAGGAAACCGATATTATGATCTTCTGCGTGTTGTCGCACAACATATTATCTACAGTATAAAGTAAATGGACTATTGCATCATGCATATAAAATAAATTATAAGATGCAATCATTTGATCAATGATTCTCATTTCAAATATTGTTATGACATTGTTCATACTAAAGCTAGACTTTTAGTATACAATCCAACAATCTCCCACTTATACTAAAAGACTATGCTGTCATGTCTTCTGCCATACATCTGATTCCTACTCCCACTACACGAACATTAAAAGCTCTCGCCTTAAGGTCCTTGTAAATGGATTTAATAGGTCATCATCCGATGTAATCTAGGCGACAACAACCTTCCCCTCATCATACGATTTCTCGTAACAGGTGGTACTCGCGCTCCATGTGTTTAATTGCCTTATGGACTTGTGATTTCTTCAAGTTTGCAACTGCACCAATATCATCAATGTAAATTGTGATTATCTTGGGCAAACTTAGAAACACTTCAAAGTCCTTCATGAAGTCTCTAGAGTCATATAGATACTTTGGCTGCCTCATAGGCTCCAATTTATCATCTTTCCATGATGGAGTCCGGAGTCTGAAATACATTTCTATATAACACTCCTCCACATTATGACTCTACTTCCTAAGATTAAACACATAACCTTTGAGGAGAATTTACTACTGTCCAATCTGACTAAAAAAATTCGAATCTACGTAATCCACAAGAAGCACTGAATCTGCTCAGTAAGTCTACATATGATTTCCCGTCCTTCTCAGGCACTTCATATATGTCTTACCACAGTTCATCATTCTTGTTTCGGGTTACATTGATACCCCACTGTTCATGCATCCAGCAAAACAGATATCCAACTTCGTTCATAGCATTACTTAGATTAAGCTTCCTTATTCGTCGAAGTATAAGGAACCGCTTTCATCCTTTTTTTATCTACTTTTTGTGTCTTAAGACACAATCACTTAGATAAATACACATGCTAAACGAGTATGGACTGTATCATTTTATGAAACTTAAGGTAAGCATAATATCCTTTCTTGTGATCCGTATTACCGTGATCAAAAGGATATATTTTACCTTTCTTAAGTCCTTCATCTCTACCGCTTTATTAACCGCACACATACGCCCGATAATACTCTTTCATTGTCTCCAATGAGCAAGATACTATCTACGTATAGTACAAGAAACACCACCACGTTTCCGTCACTCTTTACAACACACAAGACTCATCTGCTCATTGATTTAAATCCATGCCACTGGATTACCTAATCAAAATAGATGCTTCACGATCTTAAAGCTTGCTTTAGTCCATCGCTGGACAGCTTTAAGCTTACTATCAAAATGCTATTGGTACTTTGCAATGAATTACTCTGGTTGCTTCACATAGATGTTTTCCTCAAGACTTCCAATCAGGAAAGCTGTCTTGACATCTATTTGCTGTTCCTCATAATTCAATATGAGCAGTAATAAATAAAAGAATCCGAATCAACATAAGCATAGCTACCAGCGAACATGTTTCCTCATAATCGAACCATTTCTTTTTGAGTACACTTTTTCGCAACAAGCTTTGCTTCCAAGGTTTTCACCTTTCAGTATGATCCTCTTTTATTTCCTATGACCACTTTCAATGATTTTTACACTATTTTAGTGATCCTTCAAGCTCCAGACTTAATTTAGAATCCGTAGATTCTATTTCAACATACATTGCAACTTACTAAGATTTCGTATTTTAATCTTGTAGTGCTACGTCGTATCCGTGGGATAATACCATGTTTACTAGGGATCAAGTCTCACGACTCTCCCAAAATATATGTTTAATGGGTTGTCAAACAACCCTCCCACTACGATAAAGTACTATATGTAATTGTGTATCAGACGTGACACGCGTTGCAGTTTACCTTGTGGTATATCCTCTTGTACACTTGGTACTTATACTTCGTGTTTTTCTCTCAATTCCTTTAGAACAACTCATACATGGGTTTGTGATTTATTACATAGTCCTTTTTCCAAAAATCTAGTTATTGTGTTAACAATTACCCTTCGATCTTTTGGACTAAATAAATCACCCTCCATTTTTCTAGGATATCCCATATATAGACAAACGTTTTACGAATTACTGTTTCTTAGGCATATCCATAAAATGAATTTAATTATTCCAAATAATTCATCATCTATCTAATCATTACCATAAGAGCCTTATTCCTTCTATCCACTACACCATTCAGTTTGGGGCATACCCGGTGCAGTCAACTTGAGATTTAATCTCAACTTCTGATCAATAGCTCCTAACTATCCCAAGAGGTATTCGCCATCATGATTAGATCGTAATGACTTAATATATTTTCCATGACGCTTCACTGTACCAGCCTTATAATTCTTGAATTAATCAAAGAACTTAGACATGCAGTGCATCAAATAAATATATTGGTATCTAGAATAATCTTTGAATATTCATAACCACCTCTTGCCTGGATAATATTAGGTTCGCTTGAATCAGAACGAACTAATTCCAACATATATATATTTGGCTCTACACCCCACAACCTTGAAAAGGCAATTAATCATTTTACTTTCAAGCAAGACTCGCAAGTTTGATAGTTTTCACTTCAGATAATCCTTACGGTCTATTGGCTATCAACTTTTGAACCCTACCTAAGTAAAATAAACTAATCTTAGATGCCAAATGTATGTTTTAGTTCATCTCCGAAGGTTCCTTTCTCTTACTAATATTAGAAGATGCATTATTAGTTACTATTTATTGCATCTGTGGGATGTACATGATTCAAGAGTATCCAAATTATCCACCAACGTACTATAACAGATTATAGCCCCATTCCTCATCACTATGACCATGTCATTTAAATGAAATGAAGTATCCATCCGTTAATGCATAGAAACCGAAATCAAATTCTTTCTATGAAACGTACGTAAAGACAATTTCTCATAATCAATCGTTTATTCTTATCATGAGATAAATAAACAACTCCCACTGCAATAGCCACTACCTTTGTAGTTTTACCCATGTTATTAACAATCTTATCCTTACTCAGTGATAAACATTTAGTGATTCCAGTATCTACATACTTCGTGTCAGTAGATGCCATCACTAATCATGTTTAAACAACTAGTGAATAAGATATTAAACTTGTTCACATTATGATGAAAATGGCTTTCCTTTGCCACATGTTTTGTCAGAAGTTTTCCACCATTTACATCCTCTTGTAATTCAGGTAGAACTTGCTCAAAACATCCAGACAAATTGTGAAGAATAAATTGATCTAGGTTTCCCTTTCAATTTCTATTCCAAGCTTTTCCAATTCATTCATCAATTCAACCATGATCTTCTGCCTTTTAATTTACTCAAGTATCCGAAGAGTTACATGAGACCATCATATTTCTATGAACCTCTCATCTCTTCACTAGAGACTTTAATATGCATCATGAGACGTCCTTTGTGAGAATATACATGTATTTTCTTAAGCAGTAATTTTCAAAACCAAGATTATTTTCTAATCATCTAATTTGGACAAGTAAATATAATGTCTTTTAGTTAATAATTAGTGAAATAAAACCATTCGAAATTCAGAGAATCACAAATAAATATTCCGATCAAATCTTCGAATTTTATCCTTTTATATTGATTCCCTCAAAACAATATAAAAATAAAATTCACCGACATCTCAAGCACCGTGAGTCTGCAAGCCACGTTAGTGTGGACGTTTACAAACCCGAACATTTACAAGAGAAGGTTTTACCCATTAATTTCATTTGTCAACCTAACTTTATGAAAAAATAATTAATAGTCGGTTCCTCTTTAGCCATGCAAATAATAGCAGTGACTCCGTTGGGGAGGATACTAATTATTTACACCTAAGTGTACACCATTATTTGATCCCAAGTCCACTGCGCGAGCTTGTGTGCCTTACAGTTGGAGAAGTACACACGCGCTCGGATAGCTTCCTACAATCATCAATTATTAGTTTGTACTAGTGAACCACACACAAACTCATCCGTTAGGGAGGAAGGCCAATGCCAACACGCAAGTTTGTGTGCCACATTACAAACAATAATTATTTAATGAAGTCTGTACCAGTGATCCGTGAATAAACTCATCCGTTAGGGAGGAAGGCCTATTGCCAACACGCAAGTTTACTCACATCACTTACAAACCAATAATGGAGGCCGCGGGAATTAATTACCAACCCCCTCTCCCACTTAGTTATTTAAAACCGAGGATTTCTAACATGCATATAATATTTAATAATAAAATATACATCCTAGCATGCTTCTATTAACAGTAATTTAAATAAATAAATCAAATAGAACATGCCTTTCACATATACAACAATAATTGACAATTAAATCAATTAATCAGTTATATAAAAATTAATTACAAAAATGTTGGATCAAATAAATGGGCCCAGCAGACCCAAGTATCAATAGCATAAAATGAGCAGCCCATTAATAAATTAATTAAGCCCATTTAGCCTGCCTATTAAATACATGATAAATCCAGCCCATTTTAAAACCAGGCCCAACATAATACCCACAATTAATTAAATCCAGCAATTAAAATAGTCCAGCAGCCCATTACCATTTTAATTAAATTTGGGCCAACAGCCCAAAACCAAATTAAAATTGAGCAGCCCATTTGCCCAGCAGCCCAACACAAACACTCCAATTAATATTCGGCCCAAAGGGGCAGCCCAAACCAAAAATAAGAAGGAGCCCAAGCCCATGTCCTGCAAAGCCCATTAAAAGGGACACATAAGGGCTGCCCTACTCCATTTCAGCCGCCACTCACACAAGCAGCTGCACCGGCGCCACCAGCCACCGCTGCTGCCGGCGGCCGTGCCAGTAGCAACCGACGGGACCGAGACGTCAGCCCACCGACCGCGTTCTGCCAGCCGTCGCCAAGTAGCCATCCTGCTCGAATGACAACCAGAAAACCATGCGCTGTAAACTCCCGCAAACACACCAGAATTCCGTTGCCGTATCGAGCCCGGAAACTACAGCTGCAAACAGCAATCCACCGCACCGGGAAGCTGCTGTCCAACGCCGCCGTGCAGTCACCCATCGGACTTGATCGGAGCTATCGAGGGAGTCATCTGGATCCCGTATCAGATGCGTCGCGACCCGAATGGTAATCGCACAGCAGACCCGCTCGAAACCCACCGCTGACTTGCCCGGATCTCCATTTCGCTCGTCTGCCATGCCAGCTCTGGCGTTACGAGGCGCCGCTGCAGCCGGCGTCCACGCCCACAGCCGATCCTAGATCCAGTTTCGCGACACGCCACTGGACTCGATCGACAGGAGCATCAGACCCGACTGGAATCGCCTGGGACTAGCTGGAAGCCACCGTCGACTCATCCGTCGTGTGCTATCCAGGTCTGATTCCGTCCGATGTCTCGCCAGTCACCTCCCATCGGCGACTTGGCAGGATGTCTCTTTATCCCTCAGCTGTTTGACGATTGGATCCAGCAATCCACGCCTGCCGCCATCTCTATTTTGCCTTCAGCCGCCATCGCTGATTGCATCCAGCCATCCTCGTCAACCTCGTCGCATCGGCCAGGTTTGAAGACTGGAATTATTTCCTCCGACGAACAACGTCGCCCATCCCCACTTCCAATTGTCGCCGAGGGACGATGCCGTACTCAATGAAGATTTGAGACAAAGAGGATACCAGTATGTATAGGGGAAAATAATTAAATCCTTTTAATTTCATGCAACTTACACCCGATTATATCACATAATCATAAATCACATAAACCGTTCATACATGTTTTCAATCTAACAATTAACACACGTATGACATTAATCCATTCTAACATCTCACATTTCACCATGAAACCAACGCTCTGATACCAATTGTTGGCAATTGGATTATGCGGTTCAACGTGATCGTTAGGATAACAGGTAAACAAAATCAGTGGAAGCGAATATAAACGTTTACCGTACTTCTGGGTTGATGTAGAGGATGAACCGTTGCAGAGAACCACCTCTCAATCTTCTGCCGTATGTCCCAAGTCGAATCCTGCTGTTGTGTGGGCAATAATCCGCAGGATTCTCTCAATCTGCTCCTGTTCTTTCTAACTGTCAAATTAGGCACTGACTTAGGGTTAACATGAGCTGAGATGACTTATATAGTTGGGCTACAGTAGGGACCAGGAGGAGAAATTGGGCTGGTCCTCAATTGAATTTAATTAACCAAGCTTAGCCCAAAGCTTTTAATTAAATCCAATAATAATAATATAGTCCACTAAAATATTATTACTGCACTACCCGTCTAATCCCAAAATTATGTTCTGGGCTCCTTCTTATTATGAGCCGGATGGTCTCCCCATGTTTAAGATATACAATGTCCATTAATTAATTAAGTTACTGACAACTCAAATTAATTAATATCTCATCCGAGAGTAGTGCCACTCAACCTTATTATCATGCCGGAAATTAATCCACTTGCAAGATTTACATGATAAACCTTATGAGCTCCTCAAGGGGACATCATCAACCTATGACGGACATGGATTCCATCTACAATCAACAGCACACCATAGAGACAACACTACTTCCCAACTCTCCGAGTATATTGATTTAATACTTATAAATCTCACCCATTGATGAATCAAAGAAATATATACTGCCCTACGTGTCGAGGTTATTGTATAGGGATTAAGAACACGAACTTCCATAATAACAGAGATCTAGTTCTTCTATAAGTCAGTATAAGTCGAACGATCTCAGGCGGTCCTGCTCAATACACACAAATGTACTAATGTGATTCTATAGCCAAGACAAGCTAATACCAAACCACACTACAACCATACTGATAGAGAGTCCCCGTCTATCTCAGTTGTGAGCATCTGTTTATACTTTATAAGGAAACCGATAATATGATCTTCTGCGTGTTGTCGCACAACATATTATCTACAGTATAAAGTAAATGGACTATTGCATCATGCATATAAAATAATTATAAGATGCAATCATTTGATCAATGATTCTCATTTCAAATATTGTTATGACATTGTTCATACTAAAGCTAGACTTTTAGTATGCAATCCAACAGTCATTACCTTTACGAAGCCATGATAGCTTGTAAGGTTGAGGATGATCTTCGGTTTTCATTTTCAACTTTTCCACCATAGTAGTAGCCACAACATTTTCACAACTTCCCCCATCAACAATGACATCACATACCTTGCCATTTGACGTGCACTTTGTGTGAAAAATATTGTTATGAAGCCATGCATCATCCGCAACGTAGGTGGTATTGAGGCTACGTTGTATCACCAAAGCTTCCCCGTGATCCTCGTAAGTGACATCATCCTCATCATACTCATCATAGATCTGCGTTGTTTTATCATGATCCTCCTCATACTCTTCCTCAACAAGAGTAATGATCCTCCGATTTGGACAATCTGCAGCAAAATGACCAAATCCCTTGCATTTGAAACAACTTTTTTGAATAGTTGGAGCATTTGGTTTCATAAAACCAACACTCCCTTCCTTACTTGCAGCAGCCTTTTGTTTTATATCTCTTGTAGTTGGAACATTTTTGGAAGTAGAAGCACTCCCCCGGTTAAAAGCACCTCCACTCGACGAGAAACGTCCACCAAAATGACTAGAATCTTTCTGTTGTTTCTCAACCTTGAGAGCTAACTTGCAAACGTCGTTATATGTCCAATATGGTTGCAATTGGACCACATTCCCGATCTCATACTTCAGCCCTCCAAGAAAACGAGCAATAGTTTGTTCTTCCGGCTCTAAAACATCGCACCGCAACATGAGATTTTCAAATTCAGCCATGTACTCCTCCACGGACAGATCTTTCTGCTTGAAGTTGTGATATTTAAGGAAAGCATCTTGCCGATAATTTTTCGGCAAAAATTTTCTCCTTAACTCCTTCTTCATTTTATCCCACGTTCTAATCTTCCTCTTGCCATCACGTGCTCGCTGCTTCTTAAGGTGCTCCCACCATAAGGATGCATACTTCTTCAATTTGATTGCCACCAGTTTCACTTTGCATTCTTCTTTAACATCCTTGAACTCAAAGACTTTCTCAACAGAGTTGATCCAATTAATGAAATCGTTGGGATCACTTCTTCCTTCAAAGTCTGGAATATCAACTTTGAAATCAAAAGTGTCATTACGAACATTGCTCCTTCGAACCCGTACACTTCGAGATGTACCACTTGAATCGTCACTTCCATCTCCATGAAATGGATTGAAATTCACATCATCACTTGCAGAATTACCATCTGAACCGTGACCCCCAACATCACGTTCGAGATGTTTGCCACGCGCAAGGCGTTGCTCGAGTTGTTGCACTTGTCTCCTTAAATCTTCTAACTCAATATCACGAAGGTCTCTCTGCCGAGCTGCAGGATCATCAACTTTTGGTCCATTCCTTCTGCGACCAGCCATTGCTAACCGAAGCTCTGATAACCACTTTGATACCGGGATTTTAGAGAAGAAGGAGGAACCACAAGAGAACACTCAACACTCTAGGAATCCACCAAAAGAGTTTAGAGTAGGATATAAGAAGATAACATCTTCTAACAAGCTTGAAAGCTCAAGATAAGTTTAATTTCGAGATTCGTTGCTTAAGAGCATACATAGGATAGCCATTATATAGGCATGAATTGGAACAACCCTCCAAGTGAGTCAAAGAAAATAAATGAGAATTATACATTCTCAAAGCATTGAAAATACTAACTTGGACTCTAATAAATATAAAACATAATGAAATATATATAAATACTAAGAATATGTAGATAGGAAGGTCCATAATGAGTAGACGAACCATCAAAAATCAGCAAAGTCGAATTGGTCCAGTATCTTTGCACTAGCCTGCCATACTTCAGTCAAATGATCATAACTTCATGTAGAAATATTATTTTTGAGATCTGTAAATTTTGTTGAAAACTAGACTTCAAGAGCTTTCCAACCATATAAAGTTTGCACCATAACTCCTTCCCAGTCAAATCAGATTAATTATCAAAGTTGACTGACTGTTTGATAGCTCCTGCTGAGTTAATGCTGTCAAATCTTCGATTCCCACTTCAGCCCCTGCGTCAAAATCCAATAGCTCTTTCTCTACTCTAAAACTAACACTAGATTAATTAATTCCCATGTGTGCAAATTCGATCAATTATGCAACCAAAAAGACCATGAAAAACAACAATATGGTTGCGCAGAGAGAGAGGAAGAACATGGAGTGTTCCTACAACAATCCTCTAAGGTTCCTAAGAAGCTTCCCAATTCATGGACAAATATGTTGACCACCTCATAAACAAAGTAGGGAGATGATTCATTCTTCTTGAAGAGGCTGGAATTGTAAAAACTGCTCATCCAATACTCCCAAATTTCCAGTAGAATTACCCACAAAACAAATCAGTAAAACATTCACAAAATTAATAAAAAAGAAATTAAAATCAATTATTAATTCTAATGTTCAAAATCATGGTGGAAGAGAAAAGTGAGCAAACGACTACAACTGCTCCACACTGAGAGGGAAGACCCAACAAACATCCATAACGGTAGACTTGTTTTGTTAAATCTATAGGGTGGGGTTAGCAATAAGGATGGAGTGTTTATGTCTAGGGATGAAGGTTAAAATTGTATTTTCATAATAATTTTTTTGATGGTTCGGGTGCCCTTAGAAATCTTTCGGGTGGCAATAGTGCCGCACATTAAGAATTGAGATTATTGTATCAACACTAAACTACGCAATAATGAAAAGGCAAAGAGAGGTATTCTATTTCTAGACTCGGAATGTTCACAACATACATGCATTAACTGAATTACACCGAAGAAAGACCACAAGTGGAACAACAAAGAGAAACATAATATTGTGTGGCATTTCATTCATGTGGTTACAGTTACTGGAAACAAAATCCATAACAAGCCAAGATTTCACTCCACACAACACCAAAATTCTGACCGTAGCATCAATTGCACACGCGATGATGACCAACCGGAAATTTAACCACTTCAGATCAGTGGCGTATCCTTCCATAGGGGTGGGGGGGCTAGAGCCCCCCCAAAATTTTGAAAAATCCCTACTATATATATAATAATTTTTAATATTTTTATTATTCAATAATATTTATAATATATATTTATTTATACAATTTAAATATATGGCCCAATTAGTATTACACAATGTACTAAAACAATAAAACATCCAATGGGCTTATATATTGGCCCAATAACCCACTATTTACTTAAACTCAAATAATAATTAAAAATATATTTTCACCTCCAATCATAATCCCTAATTTACAAAAGGTAAAAAATATCTCTCCAACTCCTTCAACCTTGCTGATGGCGTGAACCTGCCATTTTCAATTCTCCCACTCTATTTCACTTTCCATCATATTTTTATTTATCTAAGGTAAGATTTAATATTTCTTCCTATTTATCATTATTTAAATTTGAGATTTGAGTTTATATTTTTTATTTTTGTATTTTTAATTTTTCTTAACGTAATTAATCATTCACTTTAAATCCTAATTGCATTATGTATTTATGTTGTTTGTCTTGTTTCATATACTTGATTTAATTATTTATATCTTGATGTTCTTTCTCATAGACTTAATTATTGAGTGATGTAATTTGATAATTATTAGTGGCTCATATAAATTATCAAATATTTATTTTACAATTTTGCATATATAATTTACCTTCTAATTTTAATTTTGTGTAAAGATAACTAGGTTGATCAATCAAATTATGGGGAAGTTGAAAACTATTGATACATTCTTTAGAAGAAAAGATCAAAAGAATGGAGATGATTCTAAATTTGAGGATTCTAAGATTCATACACTAGACTCAACTAATCAAAGAACAAGTCATCTAACAATTGAGTCAACGATTGTTCCTACATGTCTAGAATCTAGTAGCTCATTACACAAGCGAATAAAAGCCACGGAAATGGATGCTTGTCACTTAGAAAGAGATCCTGGATTACGTCCACTGATTTGGGAATTTAATCTAAATCAAAGGGATGATATTCGTCGAGCTTATCTCAAAGCTGGACCATTTCAACCAAGGCTTCCGCAGGATGCATATCCATTCTTTATTGGAAAAGCTCAACGGCGCCAATTTCAAGTTTCTTAGTTTGACTTATATCCCTCATGGTTGGAATATTCAAAAGTGCAAGATGCTATATATTGTTTACCATGTTATCTCTTTGGTAGGCCAGCTTCAAGTCGTCCAGGTTCAAACACATTCATTGAGCATGGTTTCAAAAATTGGAAGAAAGTAAATAGTGGTTCTGAGTGTGCTCTATTGAATCATGTTGGAAAAGGTCCCAATTCACCGCATTATAATGCAGTGAAATCTTGTGATGATTTGGTGAAGAAAGCACAACATATTGATACACTCGTCAAGAAGCAAGCATCGGAAGAAATTAAGAACAATCGACTCAGACTCAAGGTTTCAATTGATTGTATCAAATGGTTGACATTTCAAGGTTGTGCTTACAGAGGTCATGATGAAAGTCAAAGTTCAAAGAATTGAGGAAATTTTATTGAATTGATGAAACTTTTGGCTTCTTATAATGATAATGTACAAAAGCTTGTTTTGGAGAATGCTCCAAAGGTTGCAAAATATACATCGAGAAATATTCAACAAGACATTCTTCATATTCTTGCAACGAATGTAAGAAATGCAATAAGAGATGAAATTGGAGATGCCAAGTTTTGTGTTCTTATTGATGAAGCTCGAGATGAATCAAAGAAAGAGCAAATGGCTATTGTCTTGAGATTTGTTAGTAGAGATGGCTTTATTCAAGAAAGATTATTTGATATTGAGCATGTTACTGACACTTGTGCTTTGACATTGAAAAGAGGGTTGGAGAATGTCCTTTCTCGTCATAATCTCTTGATTGAAAATATTCGAGGCCAAGGATTTGATGGTGCGAGCAATATGCGTGGTGAATGGAATGGATTGCAAGTTTTGATTCTTAAAGATTGTCCATTTGCATATTATGTGCATTGTTTCGCTCATAGATTGCAATTAACCTTAGTTGCTGCTTCAAGAGAAGTAGTTCTCTTATATGATTTTTTCACACATTTGGCTTCAGTTGTGAATATTGTTGGTGCTTCTTCTAAAAGAATGATCAGTTACAAGCAGCTCAGGCAAATGAAGTTGCAAAAAAGGTTGCACTTGGTGAACTTAAAACCGGTAGAGGGGCAAATCAAATTGGGACTTTACAAAGAGCTGGGGATACTAGATGGAGCTCACACTTCAATTCAATTTGCAGCTTGATTACAAACTTTTCAGCAGCTTGCATTGTAGTTGAGAAAATTGTTAAAGAAGGAAGCACTTATGCACAACGAGGTGAAGCTTTTGGTGTTTATAAAGTATTGTTATCATTTGAATTTGTTTTCACATTGCAGGTGATGCATGAAGTGATGGGAATCACTCATGATCTTTGTCAAGCATTACAACAACAATCCCAAGACATCTTGAGTGCCATTAATCTTGTTTCAACGACAAAGTCACTTCTTCAGCGTTTGAGAGATAGTGGATGGGATGCTTTGCTTAAGAAAGTAGAACTTTTTTGTGAAAAACATGACATTGAGGCTCCAAACATGAATTCAAGTTTCACTCAAGGTAGGGGTCGATCTCGTCAACCAAATATGACTATGGAACATCATTTTCGGGTTGAGATATTTTTGGCGGCAATAGACTTCCAATTGCAAGAGTTGAATAGTAGATTTAATGAGCATGCTGTGGAACTTCTCGCTTTAAGTTGTGCCTTGGATCCTTGTGACAATTATAAGTCGTTCAACATTGAGAACATTTGCAAGCTTTGTTTGAAGTTTTACCCCGGTGATTTCACTGAACAAGAAATAAGTCATTTGAAGTTCCAACTTAGTCATTATGAGCTTGATGTATCTACTCATCCAGATTTTCAAGGTATTTCAACACTTTCTCAGTTATGTCGAAGATTGGTTGAAACAGAAAAGTCCAAGACCTATCACTTGGTTGATAGATTAATTCATCTTGTACTCACTCTTTCAGTATCAACAGCTACTACAGAGAGAGCATTCTCAGCCATGAAAAAAATCAAAACGAGACTTCGAAGCAAAATGGATGATGAGTTTCTTGCAAATAATTTGATTGTATACATTGAGAAGGAAATAGCTTCCACCTTTACCACAGACTCTATAATTTCTCAATTTGAATCGATGAAAAAGCGACGTCTACATTTTTCTTAGTTTTACACATTAGTGAGGATTGTATGAATATCTCTATTTTTTTAGTAGCAAGTTATATTTTATATTATGTCATTTTGTATTGTTCATGAATATGAATTATGATCTGTATTTTTTTCTAGCCCCCGCTAATAAATTTCTCTAGCTCCGCCCCTGCTTCAGATGATGCTCCAATATTGCGGAGATAGATGTCTAGTTACTCTTACATTTGCTTAGACGTCGTCTCAGCTCCTGCACTCTTCAGCTCCTTCAACTTTCTATAACCCTTATCAGTTCCAAATATCCTGGAAATTTTTAACAAGTATTAGAAACAAAAGAATTCTACGCAAACCATGTATCAATTGTCAATCTAGCCTAGAATTATGTCATTCGCTCTTCAAAGCCCTGCTAAATAAATATTCATCAAACATTATGCACCCTTCGGATGCACTCAAGAAATTACTAAGCCATAAATGAACACACATGAGTAAGGAACATAATGAGCATGGTAACACAAGAAAAATCGCAAAATGAAAAGAATTAATTGTACAGGAGAATTAAAAAAACCAGAGGCCCTCAGGTAATTTATATAGTCAAAGTCAGCAGGAATATTTGGTCAAAAACATTTAAGTATGACCTTCACAATCTATATGCTTCAACCATCTTTACTGCCATCATCACATGATGTGCAACAAGCAAACAAAAAATAATGGTTGACTAGACAAAACCGCCATTAGAGAGCATCAAGGATTTTCTTACTGTAGTCTCAACCAGAATGTTTTTAATTTGTTCAAAGTGTAAATGATTCTTTAACTTATCAGATGCATGTAGGTTCCTTTTCCTCTAGAGTTTTCTTGAACATGGGTTTCTGGTTATTAAAAATATATACTCTGGTCATGCCAGCCAGTAAGAACATATAAAACTACCCGAGGAATGTGAATGAACTTCACTTATCACTTGATTACTTTACCTGTAGGGAAATGTTGACAATGATAAGAATTTAGATTCAGTGATGAATCACTTCAGGTGCTGGAAAATTTTCAAACCCATCACCCTCGGGACTCTTAAAAATCGATACTTTAATTAATTTTAAGTAATGTTGGCTTCATGTTAACCACCACCCATGCTCCATCATTTTAAGTGTGTGAGGGACTACCCTAAACTTTTAGGAGGTGCTTGGTTCAAAATTGGGAATGGGAATAGTAATGGGTATCATTTAGGGTCAATGATAATGGAAGTGATTATGATTGAAGGGCAGGGTATATTTAATGAATCAATTGGAACGATCTACGAATTTTTATTTTTAAACCCCTAATCCAAGTTAATCAATGGCAACCAACATTTTTCATTCCCATTTGCCAACTACACCACCCCTTACCAAGGAACCCTTGGTATATTATACCATTCAAAGTAAACGAGTCCATATTGATTATATATTGCCTGCCTCGGCACCCGGCGTGGGTGTCCCCCGGCCTGCCTCGGCACTCGACGTGGGCGTCCCTCGGAGTGCCCGACACCCGACGTGTGCATCCCCCGACACCCGACGTGGGCGTCCCCCGGTCTGTCCCGCACCCGACGTGGGCGTGCCCTGGCACCCGACGTGGGCGTCCCGCGGCGTGCCCCGGCACTCGACGTGGGCGTCCCCCGGCGTGTCCCGGCACCCGACGTGGGCGTCCCCCGACCTTTCCCGCACTCGACGTGGACGTGCCCCCAGCACCCGACGTGGGCGTCCCCCGGCGTGCCCCGACACCCGACGTGGGCGTCTCCCGATGTGCCCCAGCTCCCGACGTGGGCATCCCCCGGCGTGTCCCGGCACCCGACGTGGGCGTCCCCCGGCGTGCCTCGGCACCCGATGACCACGTGTCCCGGCCTATCCCGCACCCAACGTGGGCGTGCCCCTGCCTATCCCGCACCCGAAGTGGGCGTGCCCCCGGCACCCCACGTGGGCGTCCCCCAGCGTTCCCGACACTCGACGTGGGCGTCCCCCGGTGTATCTCGACACCCGACGTGGGCATCCCCCGGTCTGCCCCGACACCCGACGTGGGCGTCCCTTGGCGTTCTCCGACACTCGACGTGGGCATCCCCCGGCCTTTTCTGCACCCGATGTGGGCGTCCCCAGGCGTGCCCCGGCACCCTACGTGGCCGTCCCTTGTACGGTTTAATATTTGAGCGTCCCTGTATGATGTTCCCTTCTGATCGGATGGCCAACATGGCTTATGTTTCTTCGCAGCCAGCGGGCCGTGCTCGGGTTTCTTATTCTTCATCTAGTCTTCCTTGCAGAGTTTCTCCGTGGGGTGGTTTGGCGATGAGATTCGCACCCAAGCATTGCGTACGTGATGGTGCGTGAGTAGTAAAGGGCTTGATCGCGTGTGTCGTGTCCCTGCTACGGCAGCGAAGGCGCCGCGCGACAGCCTTCTCAATAGTTGGCGCGATAGCCGTTAGCCTCGGCCGTAAATGGTTTTCCCATGCTGAATTCCCATTGAGATGGCAACTGTCCGTACAATCAGTTATTTTCCATCTTGCACCGCTGCTCCATCTGGAAATGCGGTGCGGGGGGACGTCAGGGCCCGTGTCGCGCCTTGCAATTCGAGCACCCTTAAGGATACTTAGTCTGTCGGGCCACGACACGATGCTCGAATTCTCGATTATGGAGCACAGAGCGACCACGAGGCCACGGTGCCTCCGTCGTCCATGTAGAGAGAATTCAATGCTCCTTGCGAATGATCGTCATGCGTGCCTTGGTCCGAGTGCCCTCACGGCCTGAATCATGCCGTTCCGGCGTCGGTGAAGAATGCTACTTGGTTGATCCTG
Source organism: Pogostemon cablin (assembly GCA_023678885.1). Taxonomy (NCBI): domain Eukaryota; kingdom Viridiplantae; phylum Streptophyta; class Magnoliopsida; order Lamiales; family Lamiaceae; genus Pogostemon; species Pogostemon cablin. The sequence continues at coordinate 14,249,698 of CM043005.1, forward strand.
CCAGTAGTCATATGCTTGTCTCAAAGATTAAGCCATGCATGTGTAAGTATGAACTAATTCAGACTGTGAAACTGCGAATGGCTCATTAAATCAGTTATAGTTTGTTTGATGGTACCTGCTACTCGGATAACCATAGTAATTCTAGAGCTAATACGTGCAACAAACCCCGACTTCTGGAAGGGATGCATTTATTAGATAAAAGGACGACACGAGCTCTGCTCGTTGCTGCGATGATTCATGATAACTCGACGGATTGCATGGCCCTCGTGACGACGACAGATCATTCAAATTTTTACCCTATCAACTTTCGATGGTAGGATAGTGGCCTACCATGGTGGTGACGGGTGACGGAGAATTAGGGTTCGATTCCAAAGAGGG